>CM034314.1:93886277-95266298 GCA_019925795.1 Dendrobium chrysotoxum
ATGATTAATTCTTTAAATTTTTAATTAGACAATAATTATATTAGTTTAATTAAAATGATTTAAGGTCGAAATAATTAATTAGGTCATTAGCAGTATAAATATTAATTAAATACTTAATTAGTAAAATAATAATTAATTAATTAATAGATACTATAAGTATAATTAGTAAGTAAAAATTCATTACAAAAAATAAAAATTAAAAAAATAAGAAATATTAGTATTATAAATAGTAATTAAATGATTAGTTATTTCAAATAATAATTAAATAATGATTGTTATAATTAGTATTGAGATATTTCTTAAAACAATGCCTAAATATATTATTGGATAATTAAACTAGCTTCTAAGTATGTTATTCATAAGCAACTCATAGCTAACAAGCAAATAAAATTAAAACACACTAAATTTAATTTTTAAATGAACAAACCACCTTAAATCCTAGATTACATTGTCAAACAATTTCTCATTATTTATCAGGATTTAACATATGTCATATCAAACAGCTTTCAAGATTTAACACCCTCGTGATTTATTAAATTCGGATTTACCGAATTTGCTAAATCCCACTAAAGTTAAATCCAATCCAATACCAAACAACTCCTAAGATTTATATGAGAAAGTTAGAAGTAGACCTAAAAAGACTTGGTTAGAAAATATTAGAATGATATTTCTTTATTAGATTTAGATGAAAATTTGACTCTTAACAAGACACAATTGTGAAAAAATATTCATGTAGTCGACCCCACATAGTGGGATAAAAAGGCTCATTGTTATTGTTGTTGTTGCTTTCAATGAATTATAGGCTGTTGGGATTTAGGATTTAACTCAATAAATTCTGGAAATTCATATTTATTAAATTCTAAAGAGTGTTGAATTTTAGAAATTATTTGATAAAATATATATTTGTTGCGGACTGTAACATTCACAGCAGTAGAGAGATATAGGGTTTAGTGTCCAAGCTTTGTATGAAGATCCAGCGCACAAATAAATAAGAAAGATGGTGTAGTATTTATAAGAGACATCAAAATTTGGTGTACATTATTTTCTTTTAGTTTTTTCCACTGGACTAATTTATATTGAAAGGATTATAGAGGCTCTAGTGAATTAATTAAAGGATTGAATAGATAATTCTTCAACTTTGGGTCTCGGAGCGTGACACGTCGGTATCCATATCCACTGTAAATATTTAAGAGTAATTAATTAAAGAAAAACTTAAAGACTTGTAAAATAACTAAAGTATAAACAAAACCTGAATTTATTGTAATTTCAGTATAAACCTGACCTCAAAACTAGCACTTACTTTCATAACCACATAACCACTTTCACGGAAGCCTCCAAACACTTAAAAGAATATTTATTCTTAGAGATTCACTTGCATTTCACTTCCACTTTTATTTTCCCAGCAGAATTCATAGAGGTTCAGAGTTCACTAATGCATATTTAAAAATATTTCTTAAATTTAATTCATTAAATTTTGACATATAAAATACAATGATTATAATACACATGACCCGATGTTTTCTTATAACTCTACTTCCACTTATGTCTCCTTTTACCTCTCACACTTGTTTATAATAAGTGGGGTCAAAATCTCTCCCACATTTGCATCAGGCAGATGGGCTAAAAAAGTACTTAAAGGTGTTACTTAACCTCTCACACGTACTTTCAACAAATGAGATCAAAATCCCTCCCACATATATATCAAGCAGATAGAGCTAGAAGAATATATTTAAGGCCCTGGTAACATATTAAAGAGTGCACTTCTCTGCATTTCAGAATATAATATCTCAATTGCCATATAATGTAGGATGTAGGTGCAACATAACAATACTCTATTTAGGAATCCTTCTCTCGCTCTCTCTAGTTGGATGCACTTAGGGAAATAAAATGGATTTGATAAAGCTATTTGCGTGGAAAATAATATTTTATAAGCTTCATTAGGGGTGTCAATATTTGACACGACACAAAAACCCAACCTAAACCTGAACCAATTTTTTTGGATTTGGGTTGACCGGAACCCGAATCGAGTCAGGTTCGGGTTATGGATTTTAACCCGTTTATAAAAATCGAGTTAGATTCGGGTTGACCCGGAAACCTGAAATCAACCTGGTTTGACCCAAATTGACCATTTCTCGCCCTATCTGTAGTAGTGTCGTCACATTAGCCCTGAGTCGCGTCCACGGCCCATCACTCCATCCGTCACATCCGTCCGTCGCATCTCGATTTGAGGTTGTCGGCATCTCTACCTCTTTCAAAAGTAGAAAATGGGAATATCAAGCTCGTCACATCTTGATTTGAGCTCGTCGGCATCTCAGCCTTGTTCGGTTCGGAAGTCAGAATATCAAGCTCGTTGGCGCTGCCCTCACAGGCCCGCTACGGCCCTACGATGCCCTCATCACACGCCCGCATCAGTTGATCGTCCGGTCTGAGGCGCTGCCCTCGCAACCTAGTTGGTGGCCCGACGCTGCGGCAACGACCTAAGATCGCAGTCACCACACGTTGTCGCTGGGGCCTAGGAAGGTATCAAAATAGGCGGGTCGTGTCATGTTTTCTCGGACCCGAGGCGGGTCGGGTTCAGGTCTGAGAATCTGACCAGTTTGTAAAAATGGGTCGGGTTTGGGTCATGTCAAATAGCAGTGGGTCACTGTCGGGTTCGACCCAAACCAGACCCATAACCAATTTTTGACGCCCCTAAGCTTCATGTTGGGTGCCATGATGCTTGGCCCTGCAGCGTAGGGGTGTCAACTTTATGACCCGACCTAAAAATAAGACCCAAACATGACCTAAAAAATCTGATTTTGGGTTAACCCATTTAACAAAGGGGTCGGGTTTGAGTTATAATTTTCGACTAGTTTTAAAAACTAGGTCGGATCTAGGATAACTCGCCAACCAAAAATGACTCGTGTGACCACCCATTTGATCGCATCGCATCCAGATTACAGCCTGCTTGACTGCACAGCATTCAATCCCCGCTCACATCCAACTCCCACAAGCATGAACATGTCTGATCTCGTTTGCGTGCGCATCAGCTCCTGCTTGCAAAACACTCCCACCCGCGTGAGGCGTGACGGGGTCCAATCTGACCAGCCTGAGCGTCCGCTCTTGCCCAGCCATGCTCTGAGCTCGATCTTGCTCTACGCTCGCCTGGGTCCACACATGTCAGGTCGCTTTGACCCAAATTTGGGTTAGGTTCGGGTTTAGATTTCTGACATGTTTGTTTAATCAGTTCAAATTTGGTTAAGAGCTGTGGAGGGCATGTCAGTTTCAGGCTAGACTCGAACCTGACTTGAAACGCCATTTTCACACCCCTACTACAGCACTGCCTCTAGTGTCGTAATATATATTTAATTTGAAAAAAAAAGACAAAGAGCTTAATGCTGCTTACCCCGGTACCGCTGCGCCCGGGGGAGAGAAATGTCATATTTTCAAATCATGCACCCAAATTTGGGTTTGGGTTTAAATTTTTGACATGTTTGTTTAATCGGGTCGAGTTTGGATTGGAGCAGAGAGGGCATGTCAGTTTTAGGTTGGACCAGAAACCCGACTTGAAAACCCATTTTGACACCCCTACTATAGTGCCGCCTCCAACGCCATAGTATAGAATTAATTTGAAAAAAAAAAAAAAAGATCGAGAGCTCAATACTGCTGCGCCCCAAGGGGAGAAATCCCCCCCCCCCCCCCCCCCCCCTCTTTCTCGGGCTTATTCAGAATAAATTTTAGTGGACCCACATACAAAGCACTCAATACACGTATAAAAGACATATATGCACAAATTTCAGTGGGTTACCTTTATTAGTCTCGGTCAGAATAAGTACAACTGTGCATAAATTTAGGGGTTTACTATTTTCTTACCCTTACTTCAATGAAGGCGTGGGATCGACTTGCTCACAACCCTTGCATTATGAAGGTAACACTTTTAAACCCTAAACTGACCCTAAGTAGCTGAAGGGTGGGATGGTTTAAACGCAATTTAAATTAGTCCACATGAGGCCTAGGTCAATTGAAATTGTTCACATGTGTGAGTCAAATTTTAAATGATGCCCTATCCCATAACTAGAGAAGATGTTATTATAATAGAATATACATTTGTTATGGAATATGTCTCCTATGGTAGTACTAGGATGAGCTATTAATTGAAGTTGTCATAGGCGATGCATCAAACATTTGGCATTCGAGTGACATTAAGCCATAACTATTATTTTCCTGTTAAGATGAATGATTGAGTGACTAAGAAGTGGGCATCAAATGTTGGTGGCAATAGAAATGCATAAATATAAATAAGCTAACTTTTTTGTTTTGGATATCATGGGTTTGATTTTCAAGCAAAAATGGTTTGCACTTGATTACAGAATAATTGAAAGAGGCCACTGATGAAGTCTAAACTATGGAGTAAATGTTTCTTCTTTTGTTATGTTTTTTAAAAATTCCCTATTCTTAGTAGTGTAGGACCTCATCAAAATAAATGATAATTTTTTATTAATAAATGGTCCAAATTTTTGATTCATAATCATCTCGAAGCATTAAGCATATTGGAAAGATTAAGGCTTAGTTTGGGATAGATTTTTTACTGCTTTCTAAAGCAGCTTTAAGTTAAAAACTTTCAAGTTAAAAAAAATTATACTAGAAAATTATTTTATTAAGCAATAAAAAATGTTGCGGGCTAGAATATACGCGGCGATAGAGTTAAAAAGCTTTCGTCTCAGCATTGTACGGATAAAAGAACACCAGAATTTTTACGTGGAAAACCCTGGAAAGGGAAAAAAACCATGGGGTCATGCCCAGTTGAAATAATTCCACTAGTGTTTACTTGAGATACAAGAGGCTGACTCGTCCTTAAAATTTAGGGCGATCAGATTATAATGATTCACTTCCGGATTGAAATCCAGTTACAAACAAGTTGTGTATTCGAGATGAATTCAGAGTCACTTAAAATTCAGGCATCACTTAGAAATCGTGCAGAGTTCCGGCGTCACTGGAAAGTCGGGTGGAATTCCGGCGTCCCTTGGAAATTCGGCAGAGTTCCGGCGTTACTGGAAAGTCGGGCAAAATTTCGGCGTCACTTGACCTTCGGGCAGAATTCCGGCGGTGGTCGAGGAGGAGTTTCTTCCCTCCTTTCCTTCTTTTCTTCTTCTCTTCTTCTTCTTGCTTGGGTCCCCTCTTAAGAGAAATGAGGGGCTATTTATAATTTTTTGAGGATGGCATGACCCATAAATAGGAGGAGGATCAAGGGTAAATGTGGAGTGGATTGGATGGACGACCGATATTGAATCCTTTGATCATGGGCCATTTATTAGACATTTGAAGGTCTTAACGATATCGAAATTCGGCGATCTTGGGCTCGTTGGATTCATCTCGTTGAGCCACTCGATTCGACTATAAATATGTCATGTTTGGAAACCGTTTGGTAATCCACATTGTGGTGTGAACCTTCCAATAGCGCTTCGGGTCCTTGATTTGGATTCATTTGGGCTCAGATTGAGTCGAATTTGGTGTTGTTGGGTTTGTATTTTGAGACGTTCAATTTGGCTGTAAGTTTGCTAAAATCGGAGTTCAGGTGATCCCAAATTTAATTTTTGAAGTTTCTAGCTTGATTATGCCTCGAGATTCGTGCCCGCTCAAGATAATTTTCTGATGATATATTAGTTGCCCTCCTATTTTCAGACGTCGAAGCTCCAGAAGTCTGAAAATACTTGTTTTAACATTTTACATTGACCAAATCGTAAAAAATTGGGCTCCAAAAATTATTAACTTGCTCAAACTCAAGCATAGAGGTCCCAATGAGCTCCGAAAGTGTCAAAATTGAGTCCAGAACGTTGAAAAACGTGTTTGGGGATCCCAAAAACGTCCGATTTGGACCGTCCGGGCCAAAAATTGGGCCCAGATTTGTGTGGGCAGCCGAACCGGCCAGCCGCCGCCGCAGTTGCTGCCGGCGGCGCAAAAGCGCGCCCGCGGCCGGCTTGGCCCGCCTACGCGTGACCAGCCTGGCCCTTCGTTGTCGCTCGCCCACAGCCCGCCTGGTCCGCCCTTCCTTCAATTTTTTCTCATTTTTCTAGTAGATTCCAATCATTCTACACATAAAAGAACTCACTGATCCAACTTTTTGACGTGTCTCGAGTGCGAATATCCAGTCACTTGGATCTAAAAGAGATACGATGCTGCATATCACTGATAAGATGACCCATCCGAGAAAGACATTCTGGAGATAGCACTGCTCCCCGATTCAAAATAATACAATCAACCCCATTATGATTGACATTGCTCTATAAGAAAGTTGAGCTAAACTCACTCCACAGATCGCCAAAACATCAATCAACTCAGGAGAAGGTGGAAACCGTAAACCAGCTCGCAAACTGAATTCATAGACTGTCACAAATCCTTGAGGAGGAGAACTAGCACGATCAGACTTTGTCAGCACCTTCAAAATCATATCATTAGGAAAATGAAATATTTTCCTAAAAGCAATCAAAGAGTTGCAGTGACGGTGGAGATAACATCGTCGGTTTTGGTCGCCTTGTAAGTCTTTTTTAAACCCTCAGATCGGACAGCAGGGCGATCTTCTTTGGCTGAAGGATTTCTAGCGGAGGTGTGATCACCCATTTTAACTCTTATGCTAAAGAGGGGCGCTAAAATTGAGTAGAGAAAGTCACCTACAAAATATAGCAGAAAGCCTCTAAAGCAGGATGAGAAACGGAGGAGAAGGAAAGAAAAGGAAGAGAAAATTCTAACTTCTGTACAAGAGGAGGGGAGCTGAGTCAAGTAGGGAAAGTCACCTACTGAAAAACAGCGAAAAGCCTCAACTGTCAGAAGTCAAAAAGAAGAAGAGAAGAAGAAGAAGAGAGGAAAAGAAGAGAAGAAGCTCCTCCTCGACCACCGCTAGAGTTCCGCCTGATTCCAAGTGACGTCGGAATTCTGCCCGATTTCCAAGTGACGCTAGAGTTTCACCTGATTCCAAGTGACGCCGGAATTCTGCCCGATTTCCAAGTGACGCTAGAGTTCCGCCTGATTCCAAGTGACGCCGGAGTTCCGCCTGACTTCCAAGTGACGCCGGAGTTCCGCCTGACTTCCAAGTGATGCCAAATTTCTTCCTAGCCACCTAGTGTCACCGGATTTCTGATATCCATTGTAACTGAAGTTCAACCAAAGAATTGATTATTATAATCTAATCGTTCTGAATTTTGAGGGCGAATCAGCTTCTTGTATTTCAAGCAAACACTAGTGGAATTCTTTCAACTGGGCGTGGCCCCGTAATTTTTTTCCTTTCTAGGGTTTTCCACGTAAAAAATTATGGTGTTCTCTTTATCTTTTGTTTGTGTGTCGAATATTCGTACGACGCTAAGATGAAAACTTTCTAAACTCTATCGCCGCGTATATTCGAGTCCGCAACAATAAAGCTGTCCCAAACGAAGCCTAAATTGTGTTACTAACCACCATTGGGTGTTTTAAAAAACTCATTTCCATGCATCTCCAAGGAAAACTTAAGAGTCTACAGTAATACCTTTAAGATCAATTTTCAAAAGGAACCAGTCTAAAGAGGAAGGTTGTCATCATATTTCATTATTAATGGTGCTAAAGAGAATTTAGAAAAGGTATCTCATGGTTAGTTCATAGGTTGAAATTTGGAAGCCTCAAGAAAAGTTGCCCATGAAATAATGTTTAATTTAATATTTTGATGGCATGAGTTGCTAATACTGTTTGGCATCTAAATTGACATTGATTAGTGATTCTAGTTATTCAAGACTTTATAGAGTTTTATAAGGCCAATGTTAATGGCTTCCCATATACAATGCTGACATTTGGAAATCTCAAAAAGGTTACTTATGAAGTAATGCTTAATCTAATAATTCACTTCAATAGTATTGAAGAGTGCTTATATACATCATAGCTTTTGGTAGACCAATGATAAGAGCTTTCAAATGCATGCCCTCCTTTGCGAGAGATTATTACGTGCGGCGTCCGAACCGTCCGGAGGTGAATCTAGATGTGCCACGTCACCTGAATGCTCCGGGCCCCGGTGACATGGCGCATCCGGATTCGCCTCCTGATGAATACGAATGCCACACATAATAATTTTTCCTCCTTTGCAACAAGTGCATCTATAGTTTATGTAATTTTCTCCACAATAATCTTACAATCGGCTTAAGAAAAAGTTCAGGAGTTACATAAAAACCCTAAATTTTATAAGGAAGTGGGATGTGATCAATGACGGTGAGAGAATGATGATGGTGAGTGTGATGAGGGTCTCATTATGATGTTATTTAAAATTTAAGATGTTATTTGAGTAAATATTAAAATATAGATGTTAAGATATAAAAATAGTAATTTTGAGGGTTATGTATGTAAATCTACCGTTAATTTTAGAGGCTATGAAATACTCCTACACCTCGAGGGTCTGGATGAGGAGGCCAATAGGATTATTATCTGCTTTATCCGTTTTGAAGAAGGGTAGTGCGGGGAAGGCGAAGATGTCTGCCGGAGGCAGCCTCAAGGGAGTGGTTCGTATTGCTAGCGGCGACTCTGGCAACAGCGTCGTTGGAGGATCTCTCAACTTCTTTGAGGATCAATCCACCGGATTCACCCACGTGAGTGGTAAGATAACTGGCCTCTCGCCCGGCCTCCATGGCTTACATATCCACTCCTTCGGCGACACCACCAATGGCTGCAATTCAACAGGTACGATAAAAGACCCTCCTTTCCGAGCTTTGATAGTTGGATATGACGATGGCTGGTTTTGGACGATCGCTCCGCTTTTGCAAAGAAGTTTTTTTTTTTTTTTTTCATTGCAAATGGAGAAAATCTATTCGTCTGGTTTTTAGATTTTTGAATTTGAATAGCTGATTTGAGATTTGATAATCAGATCCGAACGTTCTACTTTCCGTTATGTTAGTGATGCTGGATACCGAACCTTTTGTCTTCTGGTCATGAAACCTTCCTCTCTTTGATGATCTCTTGAGCGTTGAGGAATGCTTACCAGCGTGTACGTGTCACCATTTCAGTGTAGATCCTACTGGAAGAACCTTCTGGTGGAGTAAGACCTCCTAGAAATTGAGCAAAGAAACTAAAATAAAACAAATCTTGAGAGATATTCTTTCACTATAATGTATTATCTGAATTTTTCAAATGCAGAATGCGTGTTAGTTATCATCATCTTTATCCTCATCCCAGCTCTTTGGGGGTTCTAAAAGAATATTAATCAGTTTTGTTGTGGGCTAGAATATACATGGCGGTGGAGTTAGAATTTTACATCTCAGTGTTGTACGGATATCCAGCACACAAACAGAGAACACAAGATTTTTACGTAGAAAATCCTGGTAAAGGAAAAAACCACGGGGTCACTCCCAGTTGAAATGATTCCACTAATTTTTGAGTAGATTACAGGTGACTGAAATATCCTTGAATTAAGAACGATCAGATTACAATAATCAATCGTCAGGTTGAATTCTAATAATGAATGGAGATTGGATGGAAGTCCTGCGATGTTCGGTGGCCGGGTGGAAGTCCGGCGTCAGTTGTTGGCCAGGCGGAAGTCCGGTGTCAGTCGGTGGCTGGGCGGAAGTCCGGCAACAGTCGGTGGTCAGGTGAAAATTCGACGACAATTGGTGACCGGGTGGAAGTACGACAACAGTCGGTGACCGGGCGGAAATGCAATGGTGGTCGAGGAGGAGTATGGTGGCTAGAGAACTCTAGTTTCTCTCTTTTCTTTCTCTTCCTTGCTTCAGTTCCCTTCCATGAGAAATGAGAGGTCTATTTATAGTTTTCTGAGAGTGGCATGACCAGTAAATAGGAGGAAGATCAAGGGTAAGTTGGAGTGATTTGAATGGACGAACGATGTTGATTCCGTTAATCGTGGACCGTTTATTGGGCATTTGAAAGTCTTAATGATATCAGATTTGATGATCTCGGGCTCGTTGGATTCATCTTGTTGAGCCGCTAGATTCGATTATAAGCATGTCACATTTGGAAATCGTTTGGTCATCCCATTTATGGTTTGAACTTTTCAAATGCGCTTCGGGTCTTCAATTTGGACTCATTTGGGCTCGGATAAAGTCGAAGTTGGTGTCGTTGGATTCGTCTCTTTGAGGCATTCAGTTCGACTATAAGTTTGCTGAAATCGAAGTTCAAATGGTCCCGATTTTAATTTTGGAAGTTTCCAACTTTATTTTGCATTGAGATTCGTGCCTGATTAAGATAATTTTTTGATGATATATCAAGTTTAAAATAAATGATTGGTGGTTTGTAGAATTTGGTACACTCTAAATTCAACTTAGAATTCATATTTCATATAAATATTTAAATTGAACTAAAATGTGATGAATTTTGTTTGGAATATGATTAGAAATCATGTGTTCTAGATATCCGTGCAATTAGGATAGCTGCAAAGTAATAATTGCACCACATATTTAGATAATTACATTCCTTTAGAGGAAGTGTTTTTCTGTCAGCACACCACTCGCAGAGTTCGCAAATGGAGAGGAGCGTCACTCAACCACAAGGCCAATGCCATAACAAACTAGCACATGACGCCTGCACTCTCTCATAACAAACTGTCCTTTACTTAACTTTATATATACTCACCTTCTCCTGTACAAAGTGATATACAGTAATTCAATACAAGAGACATTCTCTCATATCTATCATCTTCTTCCTCCTTCACTTTACTGCTTTCTGCTCATTCCTTCTACCAGCAGGGTCTTTTATGGTATCAGAGCTACCTCGCTAACTGTGACCCACATCTCATTTAATGGCCGATCAAGATTCAGCTTCTCTTCCACCCAACTCCAACCTCTCCGCCTCCCTAGCCAAGTTCACTGTACCAGCTCCACTCAAATTTCTTATCTCCAACCTCAAAAATCTGGTTCCCACTTAGCTTACCAACGACAATTACGCTATATGGCGTCTACAACTCCACCAGCACTTCTCAGCCAACGGCTTCAAAGGACACCTTACAGGAACAAGTTCCTGTCCACCAGATACCACTCCTGCGGCTTACAACCTCTGGCGATTAATCAATCGCAATTTAATCTCTGCTTTACTCTCCACCATATCTCCCTCCGTTCTTCCCTATGTCCTCACCCTATCCACAGCTCATGAAATCTGGATCACACTCGAGCTGAGATTACAACATATAAATCGATCCCATGTCATTCAGCTCAAAAAATGAGCTTCACCAAATCCAGATGATTGATAGCTCAATGCAGCAATACCTTGCACAAATTAAAACTCTGGTGGACAATATAGCCACTGCAGGTTCACACATTGATCCCGAGGACATAATATTATACATCCTAAATGGCCTTCCCTCTACCTACAATCCCTTCAAAACAGTCATCCGCATCTCCCTCAACCCAATTAGCTTAGACATTCTCTACTCTCTGCAATGCAGTGAGGAAATAAACCTTCGTATCGAACAGCTCAAAGATGCTATCCAGCAGTCAGACACCATAGCTCTGTTCTCCAGTCGAACAGGTCCGGGACGTGACAGACTCTCACAGCCTAACAACAATCGTCCCTCCCGCGGACGAGGCTCCTCACCTCGACAACCTCCCAGCTCCAACCGTCCGCTTCAGCTCATTACACTCATAGCCCAGAAACCTACCTGCGAAATTTGCGGCAAATTCGGACACTTGGCGCTCAATTGTTGGCATCGCTGCAATCCCTAGTATGCTCCCACCACTTCCTGGAATCCCCGCACCTTCCTCACTCAGCCACAGTCTTCCGCACCAGCTTCCTGAATACTGGACTCGGGAGCTTCTGCTTACCTCACGCTTGATGCCTCCAATCTGCAACAGTCCACCCCCTCCCATGGCCTCGACTCTGTCTCTATAGCCAACGGAAGCTCTCTCCCGATCCAAAACATCGGTCAAGGTCTACTGTCATTACCTGACTCGGCTCGTAAGCTTAATCTCCATTCTCTTCTTCATGTCCCCTCATTATCGCATAATCTTATCTCTATCTCAAAGCTCACAGCCGATAATAACGTCTCTATTTTCTTTAATGCTTATGGCTTTGTCATCAAGGATTTACGGGACAATCAACCACTTCTACATGGTCGTCTCCGTGACGGTCTTTATCAAATTTGGTTCCCATCCAGCAAATCCCCCACCGCATTCCAGGCCACTGTTGCTTCCAACTCCCTTTAGCACGCGCGTCTCGGCCACCCTCATCATCGCCTGCTTAATACTTTAGCTAATAAATTCCAAACTTATGTAACTCTTCTTCTTATGTTTGCATTTCATGTAATATGGCTAAAATCCATAAGTTACCATTTAATAGAAGCTGTTTTGCCACTACAAAACCGTTTAAACTTGTGCATTCTGATGTTTGGGGTCCTGCCCCCTACCTTCCTTTACCGGCTACAAATACTATGTAATCTTCATTAATGGCTTTACCAGATTTTCCTGGCTCTACCTAATGAACTCCAAACATGAAACCTTCATTAAATTTCAGCACTTCTGCAATCTTATTAAAAATAAATTCAATACATACCCTCAAATCTTTCGCTCCGACAACGGCAGCGAATTCACAAGCCACCTCTTCAAACAATATCTCCTCCAAAATGGCATCACCCACCAGATCAGTTGCCCCTACACCCTAAAAAAAATGGCCTCGCCGTACGCAAGCATCGTCATCTCCTCAATCTCACACAGACTCTTCTTCATGCTTCGCATCTCCCTCCCACCTTTTGGGCCGAAGCCCTGTCCACCGCAAACTACTTAATCAACTGGCTTCCAACGAAAGCAATTTCCCTTAACATTCCATACCAAAAGCTCCATGGTCACCCTCCCACCTACAATCACCTCCACACCTTTGGCTGCCTTTGCTTTCCTTGGCTCCAACCTTACGCTCCTAACAAACTCTCCCCTCGCTCCAAGACTGTGTCTTTGTTGGGTACTCTTCCTCCCATAAGGGGTACCGTTGCCTCAACATTCACACCAATCAAATCTACATCTCTCGTCACGTAATATTTAACGAGCATATATTTCCCTATCAAAAGCCTTCAAGCCCATCATCCACCAACCCACCTGTCTCCCACTCTCCCCGCTACTTCTAATCCCCACATCAACTCTCCCATCACTCAACCACAACACTACTACATTACCTTCAACTCTTCCAACTACTAACACCATCCATGAGACCTCCTCAGCTGATTCCAGCTTCCCCTCATTGCTCCCAACCAGCAACGCCTCCTCAACCATTCTATCAAACCAGCCTCCCCCCTGTCATCCTATGCAAACTCGCCTGAAGTCGGGCATCTCTTGTCCTAAGAAATTCTTTGATCTCTCTACAATCACCTCCATTCCTCCCACTCTCACCTCATACTCCCAAGCAGCAAAACAACAACACTGGCGTACCGCCATGTTGTCCGAGTTCCTTGCTCTACAAAGACAAGGTACTTGGTCCCTCATTCCCCCACCTACCAATAAACCAATCCTTGGCTGCAAATGGAAATTAAAACCAAACTACACCCAAATGGCCATGTTGACAGATACAAGGCCCGTCTAGTAGCTCAAGGCTACACTGAAGAATTTGGCATCAATTACACAGAGACATTTAGTCTTGTCGCTAAGATGTCGACCATCCGCATACTCCTCACTCTCGCCATTCATCACTGCTGGTCCATCCTGCAAATGGGCGTGTCAAATGCCTTCATCCACGGCGACCTTCCGGACAAAGTCTACATGAAGCAGCCACCCGGCTTCGTCAACGCTCAACATCCTACCTACGTCTGCAAGTTGCACAAATCCCTCTATGGTCTCAAGCAGGCGCCCAGACTGTGGTTTCAAAAGCTAACTAGCTTCCTTCGACAATTCAGCTTTGTATTTAGCAAGGCCGACCCCTCCCTTCTTCTCTACCATAAAGCAACAGTTCAAATATGCATCCCTGATATATGTCGATGACATTCTGGTCACCGGCAACCATTCCACCACTATTCAGGATCTCTTTCACCAATTACACTCTAACTTCTCACTTAAACAACATGGAAACATTTCTTTGTTTCTTGGCATACAGGTTCTTCAAACTTCAGCAGGCTACTTCCTCCATCAACAGCATTATGCTCGTGACATACTTCATGCAGCTGGCTTTGCCGAGTGCAAACCCGCCTTAACACTAATGGCCCTCAAATCATCTACTATGCAGAACACCGATCAACTCCACTTCGACCCTCAGCTTTACCGCAAATTAGTTGGCTCTCTCCAATATCTCTCCATAATGAGACCTGACATTGCATTCGACACAAATTCTATTTGCCAACACATGCACCAACCAAAGAACTGCGATTACAAAGCTCTCAAAAGATTGCTCCGGTAAATTAAAGGACCCATACATTTCGGTCTTCCCCTCACCTCAGGCGATCTTCAACTACAAACTTCTGCTGACGCGGACTGGGCCACCGACTCCACAGACCGGAAGTCCATTTCAGGATTCTGCACATTCCTCAACAACAACCTCATCTCCTGGTCAGTTAAAAAGCAGGTCGCCGTCGCTAAATCCTCTACCGAAGCTGAATATCGCTCGCTCTCCTCCGCTACCTCCGACGTCCTATGACTTCGTCGTCTAGAGACCAAACTTTAGCTTCCTCAATCCTCCTCGACTACAATATATTGCGACAACACATCTTCCATTGCTCTCGCCAACAATCTGGTCTTGCACGCCAGGACAAAACATATCGAGATCGATTTTCACTTCATCATCGAGCACATCAACAAAGGTGCCATCCTCATATCACTTATCAGCTCCACCGATCAACTAGCGGACATCCTCACCAAACCGCTCCTAGCACCTCGATTCTACGATCTTCGTCTCAAATTAACCATTCGACCAAAGGATGCTTAATTTGCGGGGGCCTGTCAGCACACCACTCACAGAGTCCGCACATGGAGAGGAGCGTCACTCAACCACAAGGCCAACGCCATAACAAACCAGCACATGACGTCTGCACTCTCTCATAACAAATTGTCCTTTACTTAACTCTATGTATACTCACCTTCTCCTGTACAAATGTGATATGTAGTAATTCAATATAAGAGACATTCTCTCATATCTGTCATCTTCTTCCTCCTTCACTTTATTGCTTTTCTGCTCATTCCTTCTACCAGCAGAGTCTTTTATTTTCCGGTTGGTGCAGGAAAAAATTCTGTGAATTGCGGCTAACCAATCTAATACTCGACTATTTCAACTTGCACACTTTTTGTGCTTTAACTATAACATCCATTACGTTGGAGCTTACATTACTTATTTGCTTCTAAAAAAAATGCTCTGAGTATTAGAAACAAGATTGAACATGCCGAATTTTTTCTAAGCGAGGAATTTTGTATGATGGATGATTTGAAATTATGTTTGATTAATAACTCAATATTTCCAACCTATTGCAGCTCCAAATCCTAATATTAAAGTCGGTTATTGCCTTTCTGGTGAGACCGCCTGTGAGTGAGGTGTGAGTATTATTTGGTAAAAAAGTGGCTTGTTAAGTTTATTTTACTTAAAATTATTTATAAAAAACTCCTAGCTCTAAATGTCGCACGTCTCACCAAAATTGAGGTGAGGTAGATCTTGTGGTGTGCCTCAGATAACACACATGAAGCGTGCACTTCGTTGCAAATTTCTTAAAAAAGTACTAAGGCGCATCTTATATTGCACAATTTTCAACCATGCTTCATAAAGAAAATTTAATAATGATCATAGGAAAACAAACACTATTAATAACCCAAAAAAAAGCTTTATCATATTAGCATAAATCTATCCTTTCCAATTCTCACCTATTTTTCTTATAAAATGTCCAAAAAGAAAAAGACCTCTTACAATACTAAATATTAAATATCAATGTCCTCTTCAGAATAATTTGAGTTAACACTTTACACGCTATCGAGCGTGGACTTGGCAAAAAGTAGCAATATTATTTGTTTTTTGAATATTTCTATTTTCTTTATTTGATTTGAGATTTCTTCTTTCTTTTTATTTCATATTTTCTTTTTAATTTCCGATATCTATTTTTTTAGTTGACTTTCCATCGTTCTATATATGAATATGCCAAAGGATAGGGAAAATTAGTTGGTCATCATTAGTACTAGCTAGTACTAGCACTCGTGTCCTTTTCAGTGACACATTGACCTTCATTTTGAAAATATATAGTTTCCAATGATGGCTCATCTAAAGAGAGATTAGCAACTTCAAGTATTCTAATATCATCTATTGTTGTTACTGTATCCCCACCAATATCCCACAACTAAGTATCTCCTTGATTATATTTTGGGTTCCTTCTAGTAAAAGCTGAAGATTTGTATATACAAATACTAAATTTTCATTCCATTGAGGAGTGATCTTGTTCTTCTTAAGTAAATTGATAAAAAAGTAAGTACTCCAATTTTTTTTTGCAACAAGAAGGGGAACATGGTTAAGCTAGCCATTTAAAAGTTAAACTTTGTAGTCATGGGGAAGTGCCCCCATGATAACTTCTTTAATTTTAATTGCAATATAGAATTTATCTTTATACACTTTTCACAGTTAATGGCCTTTATGAACATTGTCATAGATTTTGTAATTACCGTGATATTAATCAGAGGTTTTCTTTGAACATTTGTATAACCATTACAAGCAATAGTAAGTCTGATGTAGAACTACAATGCATTAAATATATGTGATAAGAATTGGCACGAATTGAAAAGAACAAGAGCGATTATTTCTATTAGCTAATCCAAACGACAAGATAAAACGTAAGAGTGGTCACTTTCGTTTAGGCCAAATCACACGAAAGAACTTAAACCATTATAAGTAACATAGAATCTCAACGGCATGCAATTAAGTAGACTTTCAACAGAATCCCTACGCTAACAATAAGATTAGTACATAGAAAGTGATACTCAAATCCTAAGTTTACTAAGCATTAGCATTAAGCGGAGTTCGATCCTTTGTGATTCCATCAACACCTACAAGGTTAGTAAATTAGAAGATAAATGACTAGGGGTTGAAGTTCACCCTTATTGAGAACCGGGAGTGATGTACCACTGCACGTTGCCTAGCTGTTCTTCAATGGCTTCAACAAGGGCATCCAGGATGCGCTCTACGTATTCTTCAACGGTGTTATCGATTCTAGGGTTGACGTCAAAGAAGGTGGAATAGAGGATGTGGATGAAACCTCACTCATCGTAGGCGTAGCCGAAGTCAATATTTGGATCAGCCATCCATGCAAGAGGTCGCTGTTTTTGGCTTTGGGAGGTGTCGGACAGCGAGGAGAAGCCTTTTCGATGGTGGTATGATGAAAGGAGTCGGCGGGAGTTGATGGACAGCAGGCTGCCTTTCTTGGACAGCAATTTGTGAAGCTTCTAGTTGACGAGAATCCAGGAATATGGTGCAGGAATTTTCTGGCAGCACGTTTAGAGAGCAGAGAACCTCTAATCGGATGGGGATTAGTAGGGATTTTTGGAAGAAAACTTAGCAAAAATGCTGGGGGAGGGGCCGGGTAGAAGAAGACTAGGTTTGGAAATATTTCCAAAGTGAGAGGGCTGATTTGTGGAAAGAAATAAGGAGGTGGGGTTCTTGGGATTTTCGGCCAGAGAGAGAGAGGGAAATTTAAATTGTTTCCAAGAGAGGAGGTGGGTTTTAGGAAACAAATCCAATTCAAACCCCTAGGGGGGGCCGGCAGCTTCTAGAGGGAGGGAGGGATTTAATGGGGTAATTAATGCTTACTTAAATTATTAAATCAAGTTTGGAAAGAAATATCCCATCCTCTCTTAATTTAAAATTTAAATAGGAGTTGATTTAGTAGGTTTCCTAAAATAGGATTTATAAATTAAGTAACTATTTCAAAGTCAAATTGATTTGAATTTAATGAATAAAAGAGTTACCAAATTTATGAAATCTAATTTAGGAAAGATGTGATGGCAAGTGGGGATGGGTAGGGGCCAAGGGGAGGCTGGCGGTGGGGATTGGCCGAAGATGGTGGCGGGTTGGGTCTAGGCGGCGGGTGGTGGTGAGATTTAAATGGCCGGTGGTTAAGGGTTTGGGAGAGGGCCATGGACGTGGGAGGAGGAGGGGGAGATGGAGCCGGCGGTGGTGGAGGGGAAGAAGGGAAAGGGATAGAAAATAAAGCTACGAACCCGACTCTTCAAGGTTGGTGGGTGATACACGATTCTCCCTCTCCTAGGGATCCTTTTCTCAAACACTCTCAAGATCTCACAAAGAAATCAAGCACGGGAAAATTTATCATTCATTCATTAACCAACAAAAGAGAACATGAGGGCTATAAATAGCCTTGATACAAATGACTCAAAAGCAAAAGACACTAATGCCCTTAGGGCTTACATACGACCTCCCTTAAGTAAGGGTATAAATGGAAAACGAAATAAAACAAATACAATATAACTACTAAAAGACAAATACATAATACAACTCAAAAGTACATCGACTCAATCGTGGCCGTAGATCGTTTAACACGTCGCTGATAAACCTTCCATGATCCGATGTCCCCATCAAAGTCCCTTCTCATTCCAAGTCTCTTTGATTGGCTCAAGCATCATTTCAACCTTTGCTCTTTTCTTTTGAAGCAGTGTTGTCTGCAAGATATTATAACCAAGAGGAATATATCCAGTGAGTGAGGTGTTGGCTGAATATGAGAAAGTATTAAATAGTAGGAGTTTCTTGCTAAATAAGTGCTGTGAAATGGAACATACGAGAAATTGTTTCACGCAAATAATATCTAGCTTGCACATTGCACATTAAAGGCCCTTTAAATAGCATTAGAGCCTAATAATTGCATTCTTTTGTTGGGTCATAGGCTCAGAGCCTTTGACCCGAAATAAATATCTACTTCATTGTGAGCTACGATATTGGTTTTAGCCATTTTGTTCAAAAAAAGGAAGGGGAACCTTCTTAAAGGAGGCATTTTTTTTCTCAGCTACACCATCTAGCTTTTGCACTTCCTGCAATTGTGTGGATGTTATTTTAGAGCATAATTGAATGCATGCCCAGGTTGTCTAAGAGAGTGAGCTCTCACCCTATAATATGTTCACTTGAACTTACCTTTACCAACAAGTCATTGAAACTCTCAATTACCTTGCTCAAATTGCTCCTACTTTATTCAGTTTGGTAGCACATACCCATAAAGATTTTGTCTCATCTTTAATGGGATTATTTCTAATAGCATTCATCTTGTAAATCATTATCCTATTAACCAATAAATAAATTTTAAGAATATGAAGAGTCTAAAATTTCAAGAATCAAGTTTAAGTATCTTAGTTAGTGTGTTCCTTAGAAGTCATTATACCTTTTTCTAGTTTGTACCACTAATTGATTATAATTAACTCTATAGCAATCATCCTCTCATTAATCCAATTCACTCCAATAATTTAAACAAGCAATATATTTTCTTTTTCTAATCTTTGTGTCAACCAATTCGAGTGTCTTCTCATGCGAAGTCTCCTAATGCCCTATTGCAAATTAAAATTTTATTTAAGACTGGCAACCTTTACTCATTTTTTATCTAAGTTAGATGATCTTTGTTGTATACTGTGGCAACCTTTGCTCATTTTTCATCTCAATTGGATTAAGGCATGGTGTGTCACTTGCAGGTGACATCCTTGCTAACTTTGCCTATTTTTTCACAACAATTTGGTTGGGTTGTGGCACATCAATTATGAGTGACTTTCTAGTAAAATCTTACTTTTTATGATAATCGGGTTAGATCATGATGTGTCATCGCTGCAGAACTCCCTAGTATTAACAAAATTCAAATTTGGATTCATCTCATGAATTTGCTCATGAGGTTTCTATTGACTATCGATCAAGAATGAATTCCAGACCTTGCTTATCTGTGCTGGGTTGATAGTTATTTTTTTAATAAATAAATATCACAAATTTCATGAGAAATATCATAACATTCATGATAAATATCACAACGTTCATGATGGATAAATTTCTTATTTAAAGAAATTTCATAACTTTCTAGATCACTGCTGTAACGTGTCTCCCATAGTTCTTCTTAGAATAAGTTATTTCTGATGAGCTCTGATGCATACCTGTAATCACACCATGAATGCTTTTATGTTTTTTTGTTTTCTTTTTTGTGGCAGGTCCCCATTTTAATCCATTTAAGAAGCTTCATGGAGCTCCAGATGATGTGGAACGGCATGCAGGTGACTTGGGAAATGTTACAGCTGATGAACATGGTTTGCGTGCAACTTTTTCCTTGATATTTTACCCTAGTTGTAATGTGGAATCCTTGGACTACATACTTACCTCAATCTGCTTGTCAACAGGGGTTGCTAACGTATCATTGAAGGATTTGCAGGTTTTCAAATCATGTTATTGTTATCTTCATTGTATCATATCTAATTCTATATCATATCCATTTATACAATTTATAATGTTTTCTCTCACTCTTTGGAAGATTCCACTAAGTGGACCAAATTCCATACTGGGGAGGGCTCTGGTTGTTCATGCTGATCCTGATGATCTAGGAAGGGGTATGGTTACTTTTCATTTTATTATTAACTGGTTTTTTATTTATTTTTCATTTGTTTCAATTATATGATATACTTTCTGTTACATTTATGGTTCTCTCAAAGTTTTGAGTCGCCCAGTAAGAATCTCCTGTTTTCAAGTTTTCCCATCAATTCTATATATCCTGTTACAACAGATGTAAAAATAAACTAGAAAATATAAGCAAGATGAGCAAGCCTCATGCCCATAAAGATAATTGCTGTTGGAATTCTTTTAGTGTCACGCTTGATCACTAATAATCAAAATCCCATAATAGATGAAGAAGAAGAGTTTCTACATTCTCAAGGAAAATTTGGAGGATTTACATACTGATGATATAATCTATGATGCACTGATACTTCCCCTCAAAGAGCAGTGCAGTATCCGACATGTATTTGACACGTGTCCGACACACCTCTTACACGTGTCAGACACACTAAAAATATATTCAATTAAAAAATATTAAATATAAATCGAACATGTGTGTATTAAATATTTTATTATTTTTTTAAAATATAATTTCTTGTATTTAAAATATAAAATTAAATTTCTTATTTTCTATCCACAACATCAAATCAATCGCCCGCACTCAATACCCTATTCATCGAATATTCTCACTTTCATTTTTCTTTGGTGGATCGTGACTTTAATTTCATAGCAATGCCTGATGTCATCTCAACATCGATGTCTGACGTCGTTATAACATCGACATTTCAAAACCATCTCAACATCAAAGTCTGAACTGTCTTGATATTAACGTTCGATGTTAACAATTTCTACACCCGCAACTTGATAGCTCATATTTGTCCGACGTCATCTTAACATCGACCACAGACGCCCTCTTGACATCGACTTCCGATATTTACTGCATAACATCGGTACCCGACTGTTGACTGCATAGTCGTCTCCTCTCTCGATGCCTGAAACATGACATCAATGCATGAAACACGGCATTGATGCCCTACTCTCGACATCCTAATATTAATTATTTTAAGCATAAATTCTAGTTAAATGACTTATTATTTCTAAATTATTTTTAATATTATACTTATTTAATTTTTATACACCATTTTTTAAATATAAAAATTATAATACCTTGTCCATGCATCATAGGATATAATTCTTATATATATTAACGTTTTATCAATCTTTACCATCAGATCTTGGCTGTTTTGAATACTTTGCTCAAGTTTTATGTAAAGTTCAGTTTTTTTTTGGGGGGGCACATTTAGGCCAATTAAGTTAAATTCATGCAAAATCACATATGTAAGATTCAAAGAGATTTTTTTTTTGGGTGATAGTCAAAGTTTTCAATAATTACCCTGACATACAGCACTCAGTTACTGTGATGTAGGCATGTGGCTGTAATACAGCAAAAAAAACTCGGATAGTCAGACCATGCTCTTTAGCAAAACCACCTGTCTTGTTTCCCTCTATTTCTGTTATAAAATATTCGTTCTTTTGATGATCTTATTAACTGCGATGACCTACAGGTGGTCATGAACTTAGCAAAAGCACAGGGAATGCAGGGGCTCGAATTGGCTGTGGTAATTTCTCTTTGCTTTCTCTGTACAATGATGTGTTTGCTTGTTTAGTTATTGAATCAACATGCTTGCTTTTTTGCAGGTATAATTGGCCTTCAGTCAGCGGCTTAATCAACCTTGTAAATTAAATATCAATACATATGATATACTGTTCATAAGATGCCAGTAAATGGTACTTAGCCTTCATCTTATGTCTTAAAGAATTGATAGAAAAAGTAGCATCAAATCAGAAATTCTTACTTTTTGTACTAATCTAAGCTATATATCTACAGAGAGAACTTTGAAGTTTATGATTGTAGCGCTACATTGCCATGGAAAATAGTCAATAGAATCAATTCTCTCTCTCTCTCTCTCTCTCTCTCTCTCTCATAAATCACCCAAAAAAAAATCTTTAAAGGTTAGATGCTACATCAGATACTTATAGCATGATGACTATGCATATCATTATTAAATGTGTTGGGAGTTTTAAATTATTTCTTATAATTTTTTAAGCGATCATTAAAGAGAAGCATAAAATCAAGTTAGGCGTGCAGAGACGAGGATGCTCAGATGGATAAGTTGTTTTACACTGATAGATATAATGCGAAAGTAGTATATACGTGAAAAAATTGGAGTAGCTGCAGCGAAAAATAAGATGAGAGAGAGAGAGAGAGAGAGAGAGAGAGAGTTAATTTAGATGGTTTGATTACATAAAATATTAATCTTTTGATGGCTTTGTTAAGAGAGCAGATGTATTATATCCAATTTATATTAAGAAAGATGAAGGTAGACTTGACCAATTTGAATTATTCTTCTTCAAAATTACATCATCACAAGTTCTTTATAACATTATTATTATTCTTCAAAATTACAACACCATCACCTATTATTTGACCAATTTGAATGGAAAAAAAAATATTTTTCATTTTCAAGAGTTACATGAAAACACTCAAAAAATACAATGGAATCCCTAACCAGCAAAAAAGCTACAGCAATGGCTGCTGTTCTCACTAAGCTTTCTTTCTCTAATGATCATAGGGAAACTCTTTTTATTAGAATGATGAGTGACAATACACAAATGAATCATAATTAGATCTAAAACCCATGACCTTGATAATTTCTTCTAAAATCATATTTAGATGTTCTACTTGTGTTCATTACTGCTGCACATTCTGCTGCATATTGCAATCATTTACCTTCCAGGCTTCCACTACTTTTACAGTTTATAAGACAAAACTTCTTATCCATGGCTCTGTGAGAAAAGTTAATATGGGAATAAATGTGCTCACATCAAAAAATATAAAAGATTCTACCCCTTCATTGCAAAAGCCTGGAACTTTGCATAAGCCATCAAACCTGATGAAGCTGCCTAACTAATTCACAGATATAAAATGAAGAAAGGTACAAAAAGAAATTTGCTGGTGCAGAGAACATGAAAATGAGAACGATAAGAACAGAAGAAAATAATGGTCAGCTATATTATGAGTATGTAAGAAATGGTTATCAATAACAATTGACAACTTTGCATGTCTTAGAAATTGCAGTAAAATTGTTGGATTCAAATCTCAGATGCAGAGGAAGACCTCTTTATCTCTCCCTCTTTTTCTCTCTCCTTTTAAACATGTGGACAGAGGACCTTCATATTTCTAAAAGAAATTTAAAATAATCCCACAAGAAAAGAAATGCCCCTCTGCTCAACCTTAGTGAAGGGCAAGCTATTATGCTACAGATTGGCATGCTGCTGCAACTGAGATGGATAGCTTTTCCTTGAATTTCATGCGCTAAATGAAAAAAAGCAGCTTCAGCGCCATCTATATCCACCGCCACTGGCAACCTGTGAGGTGCATTTCAAAGAGAATTACATCAAAATATTAATCTAACAAGACAAAATCAGAAATTTTTATCATCCAGGCCAAAATCAACAGCCAAATAGAGGATAAGGAATCACGTTAGTAATCGAGAAAAATTGATAAGCAGATGAAACTCCTAGTTGCAAAGCTGCTGGGGAATTTATGGCAAAACTTGTGTAGTTTTTGCATCAAGTCTGCTGAGCTTTTATACTTAAAAGCGCATAAGCAGAAATTTCACTACAGCCTAAGAAAATTTCAGAAGGAAGACTAGCATTGCTCTTATTTGAATAAACATAACAAGTTTTTTTTTTTTTTTTTTCTTTTTCACCTATGAACTGGGATTATTAAATATCAATGTTGCTGCAAAGATAATGAAGCGCCAATTGTAGCAAGCAACCGAATTTTAGCAATAAAGAATACACCAACCAACATGCTCAATCTGAAATAATTAACTATCAGAGGTTCTCATTTCACTCTTCTTCTTTCTCTCTCTGTCGGTTTCTAGTGTGAGAAGCTCTCCTATGATAGGAGGTGGCCCCAGGTCACCTCCTTCCTACTCCAATGCCAATGATAGAAGGCAGCAACCTTCCGACAACTATTGGAAGGTGCTCGAATCCATCGACGGTGGTTGTAGTTGCAGTGAACAGGGACAATCGAGCCGTGCTCAGTCCACGAGGTTTGGATCTTCATGGGCTAAAGCTTCTTGGCCTGATTTCGGATCGCTTGGCTATGTTTTGAACACAACCAGCATTCCTATAACAGGGGCGAGGAGATGTTCGGCTCTGTCAAAACCAATCGTCAGACAGACTCCTGCTTCCATTAACAGGAACGACGGTGGCTGTATCTCAATCCCAGAACATTGCCGATCAAGCCTCCCTTCCTCATTAGGTGAAGCCAATGTCACGAGACGTTGCTGCTGTTGCTACAGCTAAGTGTGAAACTCAGATTGAATTGGACATTTTAGCTCGTCTGGCTTTCGATCGGGATCTCCAGGATCGCGGCTACAGCAGATTTGGCGATCCAATATCAGCCAGCGACGTTGCTAGAGATGTTGCCAGCGTCGAGCAAGAGGACATGTCGGGTAGTGCCGCAGGTCAAGACTAAGACGAGCTGGAGGATGCCTGCTGCAGTTTCAGTGTGGGGGCATCGGAATCCGACGCCGATATGGACTGTCTTGACCTTTTGGACAGATGCGAACATCAAGTCGATGATGCTGCGACTACTCACGAACAGGAGCTCGACAATGCTCTCCAAATCGCGATGGAACCGACCAGCGAACTCCAGGACGAAATACGTGAACCTTTCACGACCGTAGCGTGTGTGGACGGACAGTTGTATTCGAACAACTGTGCTGGAATGGTGGAGAATTAGGTGCTGGATGTGAGCATTATTGGAAAAACAGCAAGCAGGTGTAGAAAATCCAAGGATACAGCCATGAATGATACTCAAGAAGCAGCCAACTGCACTCAAGATGTTTGTGGAATGCCTCAAAGGCTGAAGGTATTGGTTTTGAGCCAGGTTCTCAAGAGCAATTGCCTCCCCAATATGGGAATCCTCATAGACCATTTGCATGGAAAAAGCTAACATTTACCAAGCTTGATAAGGTTTCCAATATTGACGTTCTTGCAGAAGATGGGATTTCAATGAATCTCAATGTGGCCTCTGTGCAAGACAAAGTTTCCAAACTTGATAGAGCAGTTATTGGCAAGTTAATTGGCAAACGTATCCCTCATTATTTCTTGCAGAACGAGCTCACAAGAAAGTGCTCGCAAATGGGGGATTTCCACTTGATTATTGTTGGTCCCCATTGTTTTGTTTGTATTTTTCAAAGTTCAAAGGCAACAGATGTCGTTCTAAGAAGTGGACCATGGATGGGGGGTGGGGAGTATCCTTGGTTTGGATAAGTGATCTCCTTCCTTCTCACCTATCTCTATGCAAGGCTTGTCTTCTCCAATTTAGGTCTGACTTCCACAGCTCCCTCTTATGTACTGTGACCCCTCCAACATTGCTCGAATGACGGCGATAGCTAGCAAACCTCTATGGATAGATGAACATACCACCTCATGGTGCCAAAGCTCGCATGCTAGAGTTGGTGTTCTTATTGATTTGACACAAAAGCTGTCACCTGGATTCTGGATTAAGGGCCTCAATGACAGCTTCTTTTCAGAAGTTGGAATATGAAGGCCTCTCCTTGCTTCCAGGCAAGGCTAAGCACCAACCTAACAAGAGTCTGCCACACTCCCAGCCTCACTCCGACAACCCCCGACAGCACTCCCATGTGGAAGAGCAGAACCAAGCTGCCCCTACCTCATCACAGCAGCCAGCTCCCCCGCCACCCCATGGTAGCAGCTCTTCCCACCTGGTAGACCATCCACCTCCTCACGTCAAGAGCAGCAGTGATGCAGATGAGTACGGGACTTGGATGCTTGTCTCCAAAGGGCGGAATCCTAAGTAAAAAACTCAACATTTCAGTAATTTTTCTAGAGGCAATGAGAGGAGGGCTTCTAGCCCACAAACAGCAGTCTCTGTTGAGAAAGTCCAACAAATGGAGGACTCTTCCAACAATATCTTGAATCTCTCAAAGCAGCAACTTAGGGTGCCACAAGTACATTTTGATAAAGAGTTGTTGCAATTGGGGCCTACTACCACTGCTTCAAGGAAGAGAAAAAAAGTACCAAATGATATTATGGGCGGGGAAGTGGTCCCCTAAGGTGATCAATATTGAGATCAATATTGAGATCTTCTTATGCGAGTTGTAGTGGGTGCCACAATCGAACAAGACAGCTACCGGAGCACTGAAATACTAATAAGCCCTTGTGGCTGTTTCAACCCCCTTTCTGTATCCCCCCTCCCCCTCTGGAGTGGTTTCTTGTTTATTTTGTTGGTGCTCACTACACTAACATAATGGACCTTAAATTATTAGCTGAGGGGCTCTTTATTTCTTCCTTGTTTGCATGTTATACTTTTGGTTGTACTTATGTATAGATAGTTACACATCGCATAGTTTTCCCCTCTTTTGTTTGTTTTTTATCTTGGGAAGGCATAGATAGATGTTTCCATAGTAGCTTGTTCTATTTTATACTCTTTAACTAATGCAAGATGCAACTTCCAAGGAATAATTAACTATCAAGAGATAGACTTGAGGAAACTTAAAAAGTCTACGAGAGAAATGCATCTATAACAACATATGCGATATACACATACACAAGATGAATGACCAGGGTGTGTACGTAGCATAAAATACAATGAGATGACGCCAGAATTCCCAACAGAGATAGAAGAAAGCAATGCAAGACTTCCAAAATGCAACTAACATAATATGTTGTGTCAATTAATGCAATGGAATTTGAGGATTCATTCACAAATCATAAGCCAATAATTAAATGCCATAACTCACTGCCTTTAAAAAAATCAATACAAGTATTAAAACCCAAATTATAATAATGAATTAATCAAAATAATCCAAAGAAATCAGCAATAATTTGGAACAACATAAATTTAGCAATCATAATTTAATTTTAACAAATATAATTTGGTTATGTCAAATTTGAACAAAATAAAAAACACTTGGAAGCAATAAATGTCAACAAAGTAAGAACAGGAAACTAAAGTACCAAAATTTATAAAAAATAAAATAAAACTAACGCAGGTGCAAAGAGATGACTTCCCTCATAATTAGATAATCATACTTTATATTGTATTCGAATGAATCACACTTTTAACTTACACATATAAAATTGAAAACTAGAAATTAATTTTATTTATCCAAAATTATTCAATTACATATCTCAGAACATCTATTTATAGGCTCCTTATCCCTTAGACCGGTAGATATGATTAGCATAGGATTAGCTCAATTCAAATTCAAAATTAATCTAAATAAATAATAAATAATTTAGCTACGCAGGAATCAGGGAGAACTGGAACCCTCTCCACGTCAAACAAACAAATAAAAAGATCAATCTAAAAACCATAGCCCATGAGAAACTCTATATTCCACCGCCCAAAGGAGAAACCTAACCTTCAAGCATTCCTATCAATAGTTTTAAAGCCAGCAGCCACCTTACTCAACTGTGAAAATTAATCAAAACTGAACCAAAGTGAAGCCACGCCAGACCACATGAACTAATGTTAGGAAATAAAATATACCTCTCAGAAGAAACATAACTTGCATGCTTTAATTACAAATATTATAAAATAAAATAAACCAACTAACAAAAAACAAATAAACTGCGCTTGAATCATTGCTTAACGAAATACTTTTGCCAAGAATAAACACAGATATCCATCAAAAAGACCGAGAACGCAACATGGCCAACAACTATCATTGTAAAAGACGAGAAGTTAAGATACAAAGTAAGTTCAAGAGTACAGATGAAAAAGAAAAAAAAAACTTAGTAGAGCAGAATGCATAGAAATTTCTTTTTATGTTGAAGCTTCAAAATATTAGGGTAAAGGTTGGTGGTGGTGAAAGGGTTATCCACACATAGGCCCTGCTAATATAGGATGGGGAAAGGAGTTGGTCTAAATAATCTTACTCCTGCATTGCACAGAAATTGTTTGAGTGTTTCAATCCGTGAGCTCCAACTCATAATGATGAAGCTTGGGGTGATTATGACAGTAGTAAGATCAACTACATAGGTTGATGTAACTTATGAATTGGAATCATTTGATTCAAGCAATCAATAGTAGAAAATATGCAAATAACATAGGAGGACATATAACATGAAGAATGAATCTTTTCCAGAAAAGCAAACAATTAATAAAAAAGGGAGTAGACGACACAGGAGGTTCTTAATAATGCTTGGTACAGTGAGGGGTTAATGCATGCAATCTTATCCACACATTGCAGATAAGTTATTCCTATTATTTGGATTTGTGACATCCAGGTCACAGTTAAGAAGTAAAGCAGAAAATGCTCCCCCACTGACAACCTTTATAATAGTCCATGAGTATCTGAAATTGGACAGCCATCACTAAATCAGACTTCATGCATCTTACAAATGCATCAGCACTCTTTAACTGCTTAAAAGCTAATCATTATGGTTGGTTAATCTTCTCCATTATGGTGCCAAAATTTATGCATAAAATTAAAATCTCTTCTCTAGAATCAATGTGCTATCCATCATTTCTTCAATATCTACCCACATCAAATCATGCGCCTTTGAATCATAAAGAGAAAAATGTCAAAATAATACTTGAACTATTTATGAAAGGCCATTTTAGTCATTGATTCCTCAAATATGATGCAATATAATCCAACAAAGGGATTATTTTGGATCAAATTTGAATAGACGAGAGATTAAATTGAACATATGTATAAATTAAACTAAAATGATCCACATAATTAGTCAATGAATCATTTTGATATTTTTTCTTGAATCATAGATTTAGACTTCATCATGAAGACCATGTGTCTAGTGCAACATAGAAGCAAAAATCTCCACCTGACTGCAATGACTCTAAAGAAACTATAATGCATATCAAACATAATAAGTATTTGAATTGACACCTTTCCAATCACGGTTACAGGAAGTAATAATATTGCAAAGGAAAAGCTAACCAAGTTCTTAACCGTTTCTATTATTATTCCAAGAAAGAAAAGAAACACCTACCTCTCCATCTCTATATTTGATTCTAAATTCATTATGATGGGTGTTTACGTGCCTTGGACGGGAAAAAAGGGACTGGCTGCTTTTGGGCAATCTAAAATCAGCTTTCCTGTACAAAAAAATGGAGCATTAGTCACAAAAAAGGTAACCTATTCACATTTGCAGTTATAACTCTCCATCAAGCATTAAGCGATCATATCTCTCTCTCATAATATTTTCTTATCACAGAATACTCTTGAGATATTTCTCAATTTTAAACATCCAACATTAACTCTAGAAATTACATTCTCACTTTGTATGCCATTCTTCCATGCAATAGCTCCAAGATACTTAAATATATCAAATATAAGTATCACTTTATCTATTAAAAATATTGGGTGCTAATTGTTAATATCCCACCTATTAAAATTGCACATCATATGCTCAGCTTTTATTTTACAAATTCTAAGCATTCTACAATCTAACATTTTGTTTTCTATTACTATAACTATTTACTTATTTAAGTCAGTCTTCATTAAAATAATTATTCGTAAAAAGTATAAACCAAGGAATCTCACTTGCAAGCATCTCATAAACAACAACAACAACATCAAGTCTTCATCCCACTACGTGGGGTCGGCTACATGAATCATTTTTCTCCATTGTATTCTCTTAAGAGTCAAAATTTCATTTAAATCTAATAAAGGTCATTTCTAATATTTTCTAACCAAGTTTTTTTTAGGTTACCTCTACCTTTCTTAACATAAATCAAATTTATATATTTACTCTCCTAACCGGATCATCGGAAGACCGCCGTTTTATGCGACCAAACCATCTAAGGCGACTATCTCTAATCTTATCTTCCACCGGAGCTACTCCAACATTTTCACGTATATGCTTATTTCGTATCATGTCTCTAAGAATAAAGCCACTCATCCACCTGAGCATCCTCATCTCTGCAACACTTAACTAATATTATGCTTCTCTTTTAATGGCCAACATTCTGCACCATAAAGCATTGCAGCTCTCACCACAAGCTTATAGAATTTTCCCTTTAAGTTTGAGGGAGACTTTTCTATCACACAACAAGCTTGATACATTCCTCCACTTCAACCATCCAACTTGAATTCTACTAATAATATCCCATCTATTTTACCATCACTCTGAACAATAGACCCAAGATATCTAAAACGAGTATTCTTATCAACTACTTCGCCCAAAGTCACAATCTCCCCACTAGATTTATTACTGCTAAAATTACACTCCATATATTTGATTTTAGATCTACTCAAATAAAAACCTTTAGACTCTAAGGTTGACCTCCATAATTTAAGTTTACCTTTTCAACTCCCTCTCTAGTCTTATCAACAAGAAGAATATCATCAGCAAAAAGCATACACCAGGGTACAACCTCTTGCAAATGTCTACTGAGAATATATATGACTAAAGCAAAAAATATGGGCTTAAGGCTGATCCTTGTTGACCTCCGGATCATAGCCGAAAGAAAGCCAGAATACGTACCAAAATATCGCACAAATTCTGCAGAAATTCCGTAACTTCGTACCTGTTCGGCGCCGTTCAGAGATTTGCTCGCCTCGATCGCTCTGCCTTCTTGTCGTTAAATACCGAAGGGAGGAGGCTCAGGCTCCCATTCACTCTTCCACGACACTCCCTCCCACTCGCCAAAGCCCTGCAAGCTTCTCCTCTACCCGTCACTTCTCCTCCGCCTCTTCCGAACCCCACCCGACCCCCCTTTGCTTCTCCGATCCATATAGAGAGAGAAGGAGAGGGAGAGAGACATAGAGAGAAAGAGAGAAGTAGCTCTCCCTACCTGTACCCGAATCTCTCAACCGACCTCCTCTGTCCATCCCAAACCGACGCCTGTAGCCTCCACTACAACAAGGCGTCCGTCCCTATTCGCATATAACCCGGCCACCTCTTGCCCTAAGACCTGGCCGAAGACCTCCACATCACACTCCCGACCTCTACTCGCCTCCTGTAATCGAGCTCTCCGAGCCCTTACCTGTGCTTGGCAGCCGATCTCCTGTCCAAATCCCCTCTGCCGAGCCCTATCTAAGCTTCATCCGACTTCTGCCTGTGCCCGACCTCAACCAAGCCTGAAGCCCAATCCCTTTAAGCCGCCTATAGTGAGGTATATGCTAGGTTAAAGTTTATTATTAATAATAGTTATTATTATTATAACTAACTGCTATTAATAATATTAATATATATATATATATATATATATATATATATATATATATATATATATATATATATATATGTGTGTGTGTGTGTGTGTGTGTGGGGAGAAAGAGATACAAAAAAGAGGAGTCTTAAAAAAAAAGAGAGAAATATAAAAAAGCAAAATGCAAACGAGGGGCTCTCCCCTCGCCTCAATGCACGTGCCAACACCGTCGGCCGACGCTTGTAAAGGTATAACCCCCAAACCCTAAAACTCTGAGAGCCCACTTTCGTCGTTTGCGACGGACCGGAAAAACACCTATGCAGGCGTTTTATTGCGCGTGGTGGGATGGGACCCCGGTGCGGCGCCTACGACGAGGCGGGTAATCACCTTAAGCCTCATTTCATCGTTGGCAGCGGACCGGAAAACAACCTATGCACGCGCTTTATTGCGCGTGATAGGACGGGACCCCGGTGCGACGCCTACGACGAAACGGGGTTATCTATAAGTACCCTCGAGCGGGGGAAAGCAAACTGTCTTTTAAACAGGTACCGTCGAAGACCCCATGCACGCGCTTTATTGCGCGTGGTGGGAATGAAGACCACGGCCGAGGTGTATAAGGACACCTACCATGCACACGCTTTATTGCGTGTGGTGGGAAGGCCCAGACTCCTATTGTTTTTTCCTCAAAACAGGGGGAGACGCCGGGAGGCTGCCGAAATTTTGAGTGAACTTGAGACCGTGCCTGGACTTGTTTGAACTCAAAAGGAGAAAGACATGAATTAGAACTCGAACTTGAATGAACCAAATTTAAAGTGAAATAAATGAACAAAAGCTTTAAATCAAACTTGGCCAAGAAAGGTTGAACTCGATTGATCACAAGGGACTTAAAACTAGATGCACTTGGACATGTGATTGAATTCAAATAACAAATGACTTGAACTTGATTCGAGTTTGAACTTGTGAAGATTTGAACAAAACATTGAACTAAACAAGAACTTGGACATTTGGAACTCAAGTCAAAACTTGATTTTGAACCAAAGGAGACTTGGACTCAAAACAAATGACAACAAGTTGGATTCACACCTGAGCTTGGTTTGAATATCAAGGAACAATTTCTTGGACTCAAATGAACATTGGAATCAAATGAGTTTGAACATAGGAGAATGATATTGAGTTAAACAAAAAGAAATAAGGAATTTCACTTGAACGATAATATAAAATTTCCAATGGAATATTGGAATTGTCATACAAATGTTTAAATCATTTGGATGTCATGCAAGCAAATGAAAAACTCATGGTGAAATTCCCAAAGGGCATTGTTGATCAATGAGAATGTGCAATCCAAGTTGCAAGTGGAGGCATAAGGATCTTTCAATGCGCATGCAAGATGATTCACCTACAAACAGAGATCATATGAACTTTAATGACTAACAAAGTTGAGGATTCATGGCGAATGTAGAAACCTGATGGCCAACTTGCATGGAGAAATTCGTGGTGACGGTAGTCTACTCAGCATTCAGTGCTAATTTACAAATGATCATACTCATTCGCTCACAAACAACAATGTTGTGTGCAAACATGTGTAAACATCATGCAATGAACACTATGATACTCCTACAATCGACAACAGTCCAGCATCAACCAAATACAGTAAATATCTATAAAGAAAGACAAACAAATTGTAGTGGATGCCAGTATCCACATGCGACTGCAGGGAGTCCTCCTGCATACAATCAGATCAAAATAGAAATGTTTACAAGTAATGGACCGCTGCAAATACGAGCTTCTACGAGCCGCTATAGGGGATCTGTCATGTGTACAACATAATATTTACATTCAAATACAAGAGGGACTGTAGTAGCTACATATATTTGTTGGCAATAAGGAAGAATTTATCGCAAGTATAATAATATGTATGCGCTGATCAATAATTTATGGATGTTACAATACTCCCACAACCAATTACCATTCGAATGGCCAGCAAAGGTGCTGATTCGTTGCAAACAGGAAGGGTTATAACAAATACCGGCTCTTATGGGCACCTGTAGGAGACCCGTTGTGTACACAAAATATCATAGAGGAACAAAATATCAGATGACTACAGCGAATGTATATGCCCAAGGGCCACTGAAGGAGACTCGTTGTATAACTAATGTGTCATCCACAAGAGATATGAAAGAACTACAGTAGATAGCAACATCTACTAGTGAAAGAAGGAGATTCGTTAGTGCACTACAATCCATTGCAGAAAGCAACCGGTAGTGCACGACAATCTACCTGTATGAAAGCGGCAAACAACTCAGTCCAGAAGTTGTTACAACACGCCACCGGATCTGCAACATCTATGCAAGCAGACAGAAGACGTACGAGTCCTCAAATGAAGCTCTAGTGCAACGCCACCGGATCTGCAACACTCGTACAAGCAGACAGAAGGCGTCTACAAGCTTCCAAGCAAAATGCTGCATTTAAATGGCGATTTCCCACATTGCTGATCAGCGTCAAATATCCCAAAAAAAGTACCCTCGCATATGTGCACCTTAATTTGTATATACATAGGAACACAAAAGGGGTAAATACAACCATAACCCGCATGGGCCCCGGCGAACGTGTTATTGGTACACACGTGACGTCTAGGGATGCTGCGTGGGTCAATAAGTGAATTCAAGTTCGAACCCGAACCTTCTATTCAGGTAGATAGGAGTTGACACGGCTCGAACTATTAAATGAATATACAGCCGCAAGATTGACTGAGATATTTATTTTATGCGTTCATATTAGGCCTTCAAAGCCTATAATTAAGAGAATTCACTTACAAAGGCATAAAGCCTACGAAACCCGATCCTCTATCGGCAGTCCGATGGATTCGACAAGGTTCAACCCATAAATCCCCATCTACCCCGATGATGATCATGTTAAATACAGATATTAATCGGAGGGGTCTATTTCAAATAATCCAAAATGCCATCCCAAACACCCGAAACTACAAAATTCCAGAAAATCCCATTTCCAAAAATATTTAAAAAATGGAATGAAAATCATCAACCACTTAAAGCAAAACCCATCCACCCTCCGCAACAGTAGTTTGCCGAGGTGGACAAATCTGAAAATAACTGCAGCTCACAAAGAGATAATGCCTGGTCGAAAATATCACTAGGATTCATTCTCAAATAATCTCCTGCCAGCAAGGACGTGGTACGAGTCCTCTAACTGACAGTTTCGCCGCCAAATGGCACTGCAAGATAAACGTTTATGACTCGAGGCCCTCTGAACCAGGCGGTCGCCGCCAAATGGCACCATTATATTATGGTTATGACCAGAGCCCGTATGCTCCCCAATGGCATCAAATCCTTGAGATATGAATCAATAGGATATGATCGATAGGGCACAAAGCCCTCTGTTAGCTAAGGTGGATTCAAATTTATCCCCTTAGACAAACACTCCCCCCAGGTCTATAAGGTACCCTTGGACGAAGCAACTCATGGCTGCCGACAAGGATCCTTTTGTCAGGTTGGGTCGACTACCTCCTCTGACTAAGTAGACCAGGGACTATGATGGCCCGGGACGACGGAACCATGGGATCTTGATCGGGTCTATCATCCATTCCCCCACCATCCGCTTTAAGTGCAAGATGGTGAAATCTTCAATTTTAAATACCAAATTCTCAAACTCTTCAAAACTTCCAATACTCATACCCATGCTGCTACTATATGCCAGATGCACGTATTTCTACGTATCTGATTGACGACTAGCCTTAATTGAAAGTTCTCTCTCGTTATCAGGAGGGGTAATTAACTATAAGGGCTTGCGCCTATAGGAAACCAGAACTCAGATAATAAAGTCCTCGTAAAATGAGGGCAAAATCTCTGGGTAATGTCTTATCTACAAACTCATCTGCCTTCCAAAATTTACCCCGGAACTTAAATCCATTAAACCCCCCCCCCCCCCCCCCCGATGAAAGCAAAAGCGGATGGAGGCCGGGGCCGAATTTTCGGAGCCCACAATCCTTGATGTAATCCAATTGAAATAGGAAAATACTTGGTCAAACCACCGTGTGTTTGAACACAAGTAACAGCTTTTGCGTGCATATCCTTAATGACTTGAATATAAGTATTATTAACCCTTTTTTTCTAGAATTCTCGATTAGCACTTCTCTTGGAACTTTATTATATATTTTCTCTAAATCAATATCAAATGTAGATCATCCTTATTCTCTCTATAGTTTTCTATCAAACCTCTCAATAAATGAATAGCTTCCATAGTAGACCTATTCGGTATGAATCCAAATTTATTTTGAGCAATATTAGTATCACGTTGTAACCTATGCTCCATCACTCTTTCCCATAGTTTTAAAGTATGACACATTAACTTAATTCCTCTATAATTCGCACAATCTTGTGCATCATTTAAAAAAAAATAGAAATCAACACACTTATTCTCCACTCATCTAGCATCTTTTTAGTCTTCAAAATAATATTGAAAAATTAGTAAGCCAAGAAATTCCTTCATCTCCTAAGCATTTATACACCTCTATTGGAATATCATCAGGTCTAACAGCTTATTCATACTTCATTTTTTTAAAGCCTCTCTAACTTTGGTATTACTAATATGCCAATAAAAACAAAAAAAAATTATCATTTAGAGTGCTAAGGTCACTAGAGTCAATCATATTCTCACAATCTTCATTGAAAAACTTAACAAAATATCTCATCCACCTTTATTGAATATTCTCTTCTAATAAAAGCATTTTTTGATCTTCATCCTTAATGCACTTCACTTAAATTAAATCTTTACTATTCTTCTCTCTTTGTTTGGCTAACTTATACATAAATCTTTCGTCATTCTTAGTATCTAATCTATTATATAAATCATTAAAAACTAAAAGCTTTGCATCATATATTGCTTTCTTAGACTCCTTACAGTCTCTTTATATTTTTTTCAATTATCAAAATTTTTACATCGAAACCAATTTTTATAACAAAACTTCTTATTTTTTATCTCTTTTCTTACAAGCATCTCATAAACAATACAAAAAAATTATGGACTCATTTTTAATCCTTGATATAATCCCACAACAATTAAAAACTCTTAAGTCACTCACAACTATCTAGAAATCTAAAGGTTTTTATTCTCATCAGAAGCACGGGATGTGAGTGTTGAGACAATATTATTGTCATTTTGAGTTTTTAAGTTGTTAGTTGGATATGATAACAGGTGCCTATAAGAATGGGATATGTTTTCTAACATTTTTATTCCCTTGGTCTGTTATGATTTACTACTTAGATTGCAAGCAAGCTGATTTAGCTCTTATTGAATTCCCTAGCTTAGTTGTTCACAATTTTAGCACATCTGAATCTCTGTCCAAGCGTGTTTCCTCGTTAACGTTGTAGCTAGGAGTCAGAGATCGCATTAGTTCCTTCTATAATTGAATTCATATTGTTATTGGTTGGTATCAATTGTCTTATTTGCTATTTGGCTTCCACCACTTTTCGATTTTCATTACCACTAAAGTTCAATCCATAGTGTTGCTGCTAATTTCATAAGTGTCATTGTTGCTAATGTCGGCTCTTTATTGGGTAAGTTGATAGTTTGATATCACCATGGTTCTGTCTTGTACAAAATATGCCTTAACTTCATTACAACTGTCAATTTTTTTTCCACCAACAGATTTTGTATCCTAAATTGTTGTTGCCTACCGGCATCCAAATTTAATAAGGAATTAGATGGTTGATTGTTACCTTCTATGGCTTTCCTATTGTGGCCAAAGTTCGACTACATGTTTCAAAGCATCGAAAGCTATTACTTGAAATAGTTATATTGGAAACTTATTGTTTCGGTTGGACTTTGAGATTATTGAATTAAGGAGTTGCATTTTTAGCAAGATTTTATAGTTTTTTAGAAACTATCAAGTGTGGGTCTTTTCAAGTTAAGAAAAGGACCCCTGAAGGATGTAAAAAACAAAATCATTCTATGCATACAATCGCATATTTTCTCTCAAAAATGTTGTGCTGTTGGAAGTGAATTCTTGCAGCATGATGCACATCTTTTTTGGGTTAAGAACAAGACTGTTGAGGCATGCAATAAAAGTAAGTCTACGCTTGATACAATTTCATATTTCCTCTCAAAACTTATGCATGCAATTGGATATATGAACTCCACAAGCAATATGCAAATCTTAATAATCTGGGGGAAGCATCCCCTTATATCGACATGAGGCTTGGATCTGCTATTTGGTAACTTCTATCTTTGTATTTTTTGTATAGGCGCTTTATAATTGATTTTGAGTAAATGACTGAGATTTGGGCAAAAGTCGCTATAATCTTTTTTTTTTTCTATGTGAATCCTAATTATCGTTATACATTATTTCACTATCAAATTTCCTTGCAAAATTTCAAATTTAGGTGATGTTTAAATAATCATTTAAAGCAAGTATTTTTTTTTTTTTTTTGCATAACAAGACTAAACCTAGCCTAAAACTATAGTTAGTGGCCTGTGAGTTTTAATCTTTTGTGCTTGTTTTTTTGCATCCAGCTTAGGTTCATATTAGCAAATCCTAGACCCTAAAATGTCATGCATCACAACTATTTCTAAAACTAGTCAAAGCTCCTTCATATATCTTTAATAACTTCAATTTACATTTGACACATATCTTTCTTCTTTAATACACACTTAATCCATTCTTATGGTACTAAATCATATACTACTCAAGATCAATAAAAATCATATGAAAATACTTTCTATTTTCAATATTTTTATTAATTATCTTGACCCAAAAATCTCTTTCATAGAAGATCTTCTTGACATGCAACTAAATTGATTTACCAAATTTGACAAAAATTTACTATCAAATTTGACTAAATTTGCCTTCCATTACTCTTTCAAATAACTTTATTGAATGATTCATAAGATATCACAACCTTGCTCTAATCATATTCATTTCATATTCACGAGTAGATTCATTATCCATGGGGGCACTTGACATCAAGCATCAATCTCATTTATTCATTCTCTTAATGCCAGATCTAAGAGATATGATATTGACAGAGTTGCCATAATAGTACTTCCATAAACAGATCTACCCCCTTTTGTCTCCCAATTCAATATCAAGTTGATTATCAACATAAGCAGGCTATGTTTGAGAATTCAAGTGCTAGATTAATAGTTTCCTTTTGCAAGAAAAAATAGGATTTCCTACTTTGTAGGATTTTTGTTCTAAAATTTCAATGACAAAGATGAAAGAATGAATTCATTTCCAAAATACGTAATCAAGCATGTAAAACTCAAAGCTTGCTTATTTACAAAACCAACATAACTTTATGTTATGTTTGAGTAACCAAGTACTAGATTTAAGTGATTACTTTTTAGTATAAAAACTAGTATTTACTATTTGTATGAGTCTAAATCTTTTGAAATTTCACTGAAAAAATAGAAGATGATAAATCTTCAAAAGTGAAATTACATATGCAGCACTCAAGTCTTGTATGGATACATAACAAATATTGAATTACCTCTATTTCTAATAATACGAAGAACACTAATAAACTCCAACTAATATTTTTCACTTTCATCAAATTCCCAACAATCTGATAGTTCATTCTTCTAGGGGAGGAGTTCAATTTTTAAATATGCATGATTTTGTTGGTATGTGTGCAATTCTCTGTTTTCAAAATAATAGATATTAATTGTAAATAGATCCATTGCAACTCCCATTGTTGGTGTAAATTACTTACAATCCATACTTCTATCCTTCCTAGGAGTGCAAGGAGGCCTTGTCATGGTGGCTAAAATGAAGGGATTAAGTTGAACTGTTTGAAATTAATAATTGATTTTTTTGATACAAATTTTTTAAGCATTTAGTAACATAACAAACAAATCAAATATCCTCCAAAACTACCCATGCTCAGAAATGTTCAGCAACCTCCATTGTCTTTTAATATGTTATTAGCCTAACCAGAATTCAAAAAACAAGTGGCAGCCCTGCTTCACAAAAATTGAGAGTTAACTACTTCTATTAGCATTTGACCAATGAGTCAGTTTGATCATGCCAAGGGCACCCTCAATTAAGGATGGTTCATTAATGTCCATTGACCTTTTACTTACAATAAAATGATCAAGAGTGGCTGAACCAAATAAAGAACAAAAACTAATTTGATTCGCTCTTGTATGGCTCATCAGTGAGGCCTAGACAAGGCAGCCGGGTTTCCCCCATTGGTTCTGTTACAGTCATGATAATGACACAGAGATACGGTATCCCTGTGCATGGAGGATCTATTGTCTAGGTAGAGAACAATACCCTAGTTTTTCTTGGACAAACACAACATTCTTAAAGAACGTGAAGAATTGAATGAAGTAGAAGCAATAAAGTGAAGGGACCAAGCTAGTATGAGAACGTTAGACGAATGATCCTACATATCCAACTTAGAACAACAAGCGCAAATATTAATAAGAAATGAAAAAGCATTCATAATGCCTTTACCATTTGCTGGGACACCATGGATAATAACGATCAAGATAAATGAACCAAAAGGAACCAAGACCCAATGCTTCAATGAAAGAGAATGGCTAATTTAAAAACCAAAAGTAATATATATATATAGCAAACATCATCATGCCAATAAGATTATAACATATTATGAAGCTGATTTTCAACCAACATATGAAATGACATTTTTTTATTAGATATAAATAAGAATTTGACTTTTAACAGAACACAATGAATAAAAAGTATTAATGTAGCCGACCCTACGTAGTGGCATAAAGGCTTGATGTTGTTGTTGTTGTAGTATAGCAATGTTCCTCATATTCAAGCTTAATTGCCTACAAGTAAAGTACCATTGACTCTTCTATCCTGATCAATAAACTAAACTAGGCAAGGAAATAGAGTGACGTGGAAGAGCAAATGCATTTACAAAAACTAGTTACACGTTTGTCCATTTAATCTTATATTAACATGGTTAGATGATACTATCAAAAATCTAATCACAATAGAACCAACACAAAATAAAGATAGGTTAGCTAATCGCATCAGATTGGCGTGTTAAAGATACTGTTTACTGATCTATAAATACTTTTTTTATTTTGAGTAATCTGGTTGGAGCTTAATACGGATGAATTCATTTTACTATTTCCACTTGATTATTGGTATTTTTAATTATTAAAGACTGGGTAGGTTGAATGTAGTATGCTTAGCAGTGGTTGCTCATGCCTACTTATTGCATCTGTTTCAGGTCTGAGAAGGGGAAATGGCAGGCTGATTAAGGGAAACGTGCATGTTGAGATCTGAGTTTGTTTAGGTATGTCTGGTTAGATTTTTTGACAATCAAAGCTTTCCTTTCTGATTTGTATTGCAAAGCGAGAACATTCTCATCCACAATCATCATATATGTGGGTGCCTAAGGGTAACAAACCTACACTTTCAATTATGCAAAATGCATAATTTTTTGAAGGCTTTATTGAAAATTAACCCAATTAAATCTGGGGCCCAAAATGAACTATTTAATTTGATTTTTTTGGGTGTGTGGATGCTCAAGACATATTACAGGGTTTAATGAACAACATGCACCTAATTTGAAACATGCTAGTCACCCAAAAGCAAAAATGGATACCCAAGTGATTAATATAGAAGCAGCAAAACCATAGAATGACATTAGCCAATTCTTCAACATTTACCTATTCCCATATCATCAGTGTTGTTAGATTTCCTTCCAAGAATTTGAATTGGTGCCAAGAAAAAAAAACCAATACTTAAACACTGGATTTGCTAAAATTTTACTGCATAAATTTTAAGTTAAACAATATACTAAATCCATTTCAAAGAGCATGTTTCCCAATATATGGACTCTAGGCAGGATCAAGCATAATATACAGCTTGGCTAATTAGCTTTAACCAGAAAAATGAGAACAAAAAATAGCATATATGCCAGAAAATAATAAGTGAGACCAGTGATCCAGGATAGCACAATCATTAAATTGTTCAGTTTTAATCAAGATCATGACATGAACATGGATAATGTGCATGCATTTAAGTCTTAAATTTGATTTAGACTGCTCAAATATACATTAGTACTAAAATTAAATGAGCGTGCAATATGAAATTCAAAGATAAACGATTATTTTTTATTGTATAAAAGTTTCTTGTTTATTGTGATTCATTACCATGATAGATTTGTAATCTGTAGTTTTATGGTCAGGCATATGAGCGTTTGTTTAAGATGGTGTGGATGATAGATAGAAGGAGATAATTGGTATTTTTTAAGCCATAATAGTTAATGAATGGAAAAAAAAAGGGTCAAATATCCTTATCAAATTTTTTATCAGGATTAGTCTCAAAGCCGTTGGATTTATTTAGACATAAATAGTTAAATACAATACAAACTTTAATTGATCATCCAAATATTACGCTCATCTCAAAGAAATTCATTGGCTTTAAGGCATCCTAAAATTTGATAAGGATATATATCCTGACCCAAACATTTTCCTTAATTAGCACCTCCCTCTCCAATCCGTACACAATCTGCATATTATGTGCAAAAACTCAATAGTAATTTCAAAATAAATCCAGAATTTCACAGGACACATGGAATTAGATTCTAATTGCTACATGCAAGGGCAATTTATCTCTGTTAAATTGCGTTGCAGTATGCATAGATTATTAAGAATAGCTTTTATGTGTATATGGATGGATTGACAAAGCTAACTTGAGAAACCATGCATTTTATCTTTTATACCATATAGATGTAGCATCCCAGCCTAATTCTAGGTGCGGACATTGGAAGAGAAATTCCAAAGAGAATCACAGCCAGTAAGGTATGAACTCAAATTCCACGATCTAAAATTCAAATCATAGTAATAAAACAGCATCGGTGTGATACCAAAACCAAAGGAGAAGAAATAAAATATGAAAGGTTACTTTGTTACAAGTTTTAGAAAGATTCAATCAGGATTTAGGCCAAATATTTTCAAATAGTTATTGAATCACATAAATTCTATTGCCTCTTAAATCACGCTGCCCTGTTTCACTGCAGTTTCAGTCCAAAGCCTGGATTTAGTAAATCCTAAGGGAAGTATAATAAGAGATTTACACACTTTCTCTTTATTGTGCACCTTCTTCTCTTTCATATAAATCCTAAATCTTGACAATATAATCCAAACAGCGCATTAGGATTTAACCTGTTTTAACTTCTAGATCTAACACCTCCAAAATTTATAAGAAGAGCAAAGATTATGCTATGCTGCTATTCCTCTACTGAATATATACAGTTAATATTCCAAGCCGCAACTCCACTTACTATGACCAATAGAAGCATCCTAAAGTAACCTAGTAATTGTCATTATTTACGATATTCTCGATAGAAAAACAAATGCAGCGCCATAAGCAACCTGATTAGAGAACTTCAACAAACCACAATAACAGCAAATTTACTAAAAACTGTTATATGCAATATATCTAAAAAACAAGCAAAAACTAGCACAGATATATCGGAACTAAATAGACCAATTTACATACAAATAATCAAACTCTCATTTATGTATATTATTTATCTATATAACATCATAATCTTTAAATGACATTAAAAATATCATTAACATTAATCCATCTAAAATAAAATACATATTTTCATATATATGTTTTGATGTCATTTACAACTTAGATGTATAAATATAAAAATATAAAAATTCAGTACTATTTATATAAAACGCCCAAACAAATATATCAAAGCATCATATATTGATGAGCAATATAAAACAAGGTTAAGAAATCATAGCATACCAACAAGATGATCACTGAAACCTCACATCCTCTATGAAATCAGGTTGCTCTAGCTCCACACCTCCAGCCACCAATCCTTCCAATTCGCCACCGGCTTCAGCTCTCACCGTAACCTGATCTATTTCCACATACCCCATCGACGTCCTGTTCTTAACCGGGTTCTCTACCACCTCATTAACCGCATCCCGCGGGCACGTCGCCTCCTTTCTGTCGCCATCTTTCCTGCTAGCAAATTTTCCATCCAACCTCGGCCTCAGCTCCGCGTAAGCCCGCCTATTCTCATACCTCACCGTCTTCTCAAATTTTCGGCTCTTCCTCTTCTCCCTATACCGCATCACGCTCTCCATCCGCCGATAAGACGTCGCTCTCCCGGGAATCTGACGCCATCCCCTCCCTTGTCCGTCCGCCGGAGAGAGCTCATCCTCGTCCGACGATGGATGGACGACAGCGTTTGGCTCGGAGCTAGGGTTGGCAAAAGGATAAGGGTAAGGGTAAGGGTAGGGATAATAAGGGAACTGGGGGAAATTTGCGTTAGGGTTAGGTGTTACGGAGATGATGCAGTTGTGTCCGTGGACGACGGCAGCGCAGCCGGTGCAAAGGAAGGACCACTCGACGCGGCAGAATGGTATACCGGGAGCGGAGCGACAGGACTCGCACTCCCGTGCTGCGGCGGAGGGGGCAGCGGTCGGCGGTTGGCCAGATGATTCCGGGATCTTAGAGCCGCTTGTGCTCGCCATCGAGCCGAGCTCGTCGCCGGCGAAACTCGTGGATTTCGGCGATGGGAGGGGCAGCGAGGGTGCGATTTGGGTGAGCTTGTGACGAGAACACGTGGATGGCTCTCTGGCCACGTAAATAGGAAGAGGGTCTACTGGGTTTGGCTTTTGAGTAAGCGAAAAAGGTTTGTATTTTTTTTTAATCAACAACATATAAAATCGGGCTATTTTTATCTATATCATAAAGTTTTTAGGAATTTAGATATATATTGTATAATTTTTATGCATTGATATATATTACTTAAATTTAATATTTATTTATATAATAGTTTAGCATTTTAACATATTAAAATATTTGTATAAAAAACTAATATTTCATTTTAACAAATTAATATTATTAGTATTTTCATTTGATTTAAAAGTTTTGGTGTTATATTAGTAAATATCAATATATAGATGCTATATATATAACTATTCACTCAAACATGTATTTCATTGCATCAAACCCTTTTTGGATGACTTAAACAACAAGCTAATCTTCCTAAAGTTTCGCCTCAGTAGTTGTTGACTCATTGACTGATTAAATAGTCAATGAATGGTCAAATGACCCTCAAATGGTCAAAGAACCTAAAACTTGGCACTGCGTTCCATTCCAACTCATCCAACTATTTAAAAAAAACTTCAGAACCTTCCTAAACTCCACCTAACCTAAACCCGACTCATGATCCAGCCCTAAACGGCTCGAGTGGTCCCCTCATACCGAGACAAACCTAGAGTCATTTTCACCTATACAGGCCACTTCCTTGTAGCCTAATGGCCTGAGTCAAGTGTTATGCATCTAGGGCACCCATCTGAGGCATCCTGGCCATCCATGACATCTCCAGCGGCTGAATTAAACAAAAGGCCATGTAATGTTCATTCTATCCTAGTTCTTACTCTAGCTGTTGTAAAGACCCTTTGAGTTTTCATTTTGACTTCTTAAAGCCTCTTCTTCAATCCGTGATTGAGTTCCCGTCATTTGGAAGTTGTCGTCGGCGAGAGGAGGAGGTGACCGAAAGATCGTCCGTTCCAACGAGTTGAACTCCTTATTCGTTCATTTTCCGAGTTTGAGATCTTCTATAAAATGGTAGATGACCTCTAAATGAAGCAAATAAACCATTAAACTCCTTCTGAGATCAATTGTGTGAAGGTGTATGTGATGTCCCAGAATTTAATTTAGAAAAAAAATATTCTTTAATCTTTTAATATATGACAACTAGAGCTATCTATTTTCTTTTATCAATATAAATACCAACGAAAATATAATTATCGATCAAAATATCAATATGTACATTTATATTTATTTATCCAAAAATTATGTATACTACTCAGGACATATACTATCATATTATAACTACTATGTCCTGAGTACAAAAGAATAACTAAAATAAAAAGAATTTGAACCTAAAGGAATCTTGATCAATCTCACACTCATGCTCCCTTTTCATGACGTGAAATCATTTAACCATATATAATAAGCTAAAAAGTTTAGCATGTCACCAAAACCTATAATTGAATTTAACACAAGGTATATGAGCATGTCACCAAAACCTATAATTGAATTTAACACAAAGTTATTAGCTTTTTATTTTTTATTTTTTATGCATGTCAATAGCTAAATCATAACAGTTGCATTCATATGAATTATTGAATAAATGCATGAATAATAAAATTGTACGATACGGAAGACAGTAAATCAGTATTGTTGCGGACTTAAATATACGCGGCGATAGAGTTTAAATTTCCGTCTCAGCGTTGTACGTATATCCAGCACACAAACAGAAGAATGAAAGAACACCAGGATTTTTACGTGGAAAGCCCTGAAAAAGGGAAAAACCACGGGGCCACGCCCAGTTGAAAAAGTTCCACTAGTGTTGTTTGAAATACACGAGGCTGACTCGTCCTTTAACTTCAGGACGATCAGATTACAATGAGTATCAATTACAAGGCCAAGCAGAGTTCCAACGTTACTCGGGCGTCAGACAGAATTCCGGCGTCACTTGGAAAGAAGTCCGGCGTCACTCGGACGTCGGGTAGAATTCTAGCGTCGGGCAGAATTCCGACGTTGCTCCCATGTCGGGCAGGGCTCCGGCGTCCCTCGGGCGCCTGGTGGTGCTTCGGTGGTGTTCCGGCGGTGTTCCGGCGGTGGTCGAGGAGGAGTTATTCCCTCCTAGGCTTCTCTTCTCTTCCTTCTCTTCTTCTCTTCTTGGCTTGGGTCCCCTCTTAAGAGAAATGAGGGGCTATTTATAGTTTTTCTGGAGTGGCATAGCCTGTAAATATGTGAGGGATCAGGGGCAAATAGGGAGTGATCCGGATGAACGGCCGATATTGAATCCCTTGATCGTGAACCGTTTATCAAGCATTTGAAGGTCTTAATGATATCAGAATTCTGCGATCTTGGACTCGTTGGATTCGTCTCGTCGAGCCGCTCGATTCGAGTATAAGCTCGTCAAAATCGGAGACCGTTTGGTAACTCAAATTGCTGTTTGATGCTTCCAACAGCACTTTGGGTACTTGATTTGGACTCACTTGGGCTCGGATTGAGTCGAATTTGGTGTCGTTGGATTTGTATTTCCGAGACGCTCAGTTCGACTATAAGTTTGCTGAAATCGGAGTTTAAATGGTCTCCGAATTAATTTTTGAAGTTTCCAACTTGAGTTTTTCCTCGAGATTCGTGCTCGATCAAGATGATTTTTTGATGATATATCAAGTATGAGTGTCAAATCACTAAACAATTATCATATCAATACTACAATCAACAGAGAAATTATATAAAGCAATAAAATCAAATCATCTATAATGACTATAGAAATCAAATAAATGTAGTAAATATATATAAGAGTGTACATATTCCATCTAACTATTCTATATCAATATTAAATTTGTATCATAATCATGTGCTCAATATATCTTGTATATCATGTGCTCAATATATATATCATGTTTTTGTATTAATAAATCAATATTAATATTAATAATAAATCCATACAGTAATATAATTAATGCCTCAATAACATTCATTTCAGTAATCGCACTAAACAAGTAAAAATTCTAACTATCACGATATTTTTTTTAGTATCTTATCAAGGTCAGTAAACTATTGGCTCAATAAACAAAGTCGTCACTCTTTACCTGTCGGCACAGTAATCATCTCTTTATAACTCTCAATCAGTGTTGTTGACCTCGATTTTCATACGAGCGCTCTCGAGCATGTTTGATCAGCTTAATTGAACCTAGTCGAGTCTGATTTAAACTCAGGACGACTCAAATCGAGTCTAACTAGACCCGACGAAGTTTAATTAGCCTTGATCAGTGTACTTTGACCGCGTCGAGTTTGATTTAATTTAAGCCATTAATTTATTTAGATTTAATTTTGTTGATTTGGGTCGAGTCGAATTGAACCCGAATTGATCCGAATTGAGTCGAATTGGGTTTGATTTGAGTCTGAATTTAGCCCCATGAGCTCTATTTAATTCATATTAAGGTTTAATTAACTTTCTAAATGATTTGAAATAGTTCCCAAATCAAGAAATCGATTTCGACGATCTCGATCTCGCAAAAGATTTAATCTTACCATTTCAGTGTCCTTAGTCGCATGATTAGCGGAAGGGAGCATTTAACTCATATTGATCCCGCTCTCTAAAAAAAAAAGAAAGGATTTGCTGAAGCTCTCTCTCCTTGATTGGCAAGCTAGAGAGAAGACAAGCCTTCCCTCCCGACCTCCGTCCGGCTAGAACCCCAGACGGGATACCCACCTCCAGGCGAGGCATCCGAGCCCTCTTCTTTGCTATTCTCGCGACCCAGGCCCAATCAACCGGAGTCGATCTTGCTAGCCATAGCTGATCCAGACGGAAGGCTTGCCCCTCTACCTCCCGTTCGCTAGCCCCAATCGGACCAAAGCCCCTTCCCCTGCATGCGCGAGAGCCTTGACCTGCTCCCGATTTCCCTGCGCCGTCCATCCCCAGTAGCCGGCTATCCTCCTGCCAGCAGCCTTTAGTCCCTCTCAACATCGATCTGCCCAAGGCTATCTATTCTAGCGACCTTGAATCTCCACGCAGGTGTAAACGATGGAGAATCTTGAGAAGCCATATCGATTCTTTATAAAAAGATATCCATGCAAGGTATTTGTAGTAATGCCTCAAAAGGGTGCTTGGTGCAAGACATGTAGGTTATCATGATTTTTCTAGTTTCATGAACTTTGACATTGGTAGCTTACAAGTTTGGGGAGACTTTCTTCATGATTGGAGAAGTGTTTGTTCTCAGATTTACTCTATTATTGCTATTGAGGTTATTTTGAAATAAAATTCTTCAATCTCAAGTCAAATAATGGTGATCATGGTATGAGTCTTGTATGAAGTTTTTTTTTTTGGAAGGCATTGGAGAATATTCATGTATTTTAAATGTGAGTTTTTTTTTATAGATCTAAATCTAATTTGGCTTTATGTTGATTAGCATATTTTCTTCAATTTTGGAAAAAGAGTAACATTGCATCAAATCTTCTTTCCTTCCTAAATTACTTTTGGTGAAGCTTTGAATTGAAAGTAAGTGTATATGAGCGTTTGATGAAGCATGACATGTAAGGATTTATATATATATTGTGCTTCATTTTAATTCATATGTATTTCCTTCTTTTGATTTTGGAAAGATGAAAGGTGTATGTTTTGAATGGTGATTTGTGAATGTGAGTGTTAAAGGTAAAAGTGAGTGATCTTTGGGAAGTGACGTGGAGCAAAGTGTATGGTTTGAAAGAGAAGTTATGAGTGCTTTTAGAATGACATTGGCTTTATGAACCACATTGAAGGATTTTCTATATTTTGTTGTATTCTATATTCATACATGAGAGGATTTCAATGACCTTTTCTATACATTTGTAAAATGATAAGTCATGTGTTGTGATTTGGGGAAGAGAAATGGTGATGATTCATAAGTCTTTTACAATGCATCTTTGGAGAAGTGCTGGAGAATTTTCATGAATTTACCCCACGTTAAAGAAACTTGTTATTCATTTTGCATCGGAAAGTTCTATGTTTTTGCTTTGTTTGAAAGATTCTATGAGTTGTCTTGAATTTTGGAGACTGTATGAATTGTTTTATGGTTTGAGAAGCTCGACACTAAAAGGCTCTTTCAGCTCTCTGTTCATGGATAAATTTTCTTTCTCTTATTCGCTTTTGGTTCCAAAGATGAGTTTTAAAAAGAAATGTGGAAGTGGAAGCATGTTTGGGTTTTGATTTCAGGACTAGTTTTCTTCTTTTTTACTTTGAGTTTTATATGGGTAGCCATGTCAAATGTTCTGGGTGTTTTCTTAAAACGTGGGGACAGTAAATAGCATAAAAATTCCTTTTCTCTCATTCACATTTGACTTAAATGTTGAATTAGAGCGAAGGATGGGTTAGAGGCATGTTTGGGTTTTGACAAGACATGCCTAACAATGAGATGCTTACATTCCTTAAAAATAAAAAGAAAAATCATCTTTTAGAAATAATGTGGGAGAGTTTCTAAAATTTGAACAGTCCCGGAGAGCAAACAACCAAGCTAGTGTCCAAGCCCGAGGAAAGGTATGTGTTTATTTAATTGCATTTTACTCTGATTATTCGCATATTGAACAGTAACCTGCTCTCACCCAATTTTCTCTCTTTTCTTTGTGTTGACCTTATTTTTAGCTCAGACCTAGAGCCTAGGTCAACCTAGTTGACCAGGTCAACCTAGTTGACCAGGTCAACCTGGGTTGACCCAATTAACCCATATAGGTCTAAATCAATTCAAATCAAATCCAAAGTAATCCCTTGCCCAATCCATCTCTTCCATGGGCCTAATTGACTAGGTTGACCAAGTCAACCCTTGACTTGGTCAACCCAAGTCATTAATGGGTCAATTTGACCCATTAAGACCCATTTAATGTATTAAAATCATTCCTATGCCTAATTCAAAACCACAGCTAATCAAGCATATTTCCCTCCAAATGAACACTAGGATTGATCCTAGCCGTCGAGTATACGGTTAGGGATTTTAAATAGGAAGAATTAGGGCTTGTTTAGGATCCTCGATTGCTCTCTTTCTCTCTAGACCTCCTCATCCTCTGAGATCTCGTGTGAGAGTTCCTCCCACCCCACCTCACCTTTTCCTAGCCAAATTCGCCGCCAAGGCCTCGTCGGCGGTGAGCTTTTCGGCGAACCGAGAGTTAAAGCTTTCCTACGTGAATTCCGGCCGATCCAAGATGAATCAAGGCTCGAGTTCAACTAGGGAAACGTACGTGGACAATCTACAAGCTCAACAAGCCTAAGATCGTCCGAATCCACCGTGTGGATTAGGTAAAAGTGCAAACCCTAGTCTAGGACACTTAGAATTAAATAACTCTTGGTATATCGCATTTCAGAACGCGATTCTTGTCCCACATGGATGCTCTTCACTATCTCTAGCTATGTTTAAAATTTCATGGCGTTTCATTGAGTCGTTTGAGAGAACGAAGCAAAAAATGCCCTGGACTCTTGGTTCGGGTTCGTGCGTGCGTAGGACGAATCTGGACCGTTGATTATGCGTCTGATCCATAATCAACGGTCCATATCCTATCGTATGCTTCTCGAATCCGGCTCGTGGCCTCTTCGGCTGTTGGATCGAGTCGTTTGACTCGATCAGAGCCGTCCATCCGCGATAGCGGAAGATCGGACGGCTCTCGTGCTTCATCCACGTGGCTAAGTGGCCGTCGCGTCCACGGGCATGATTGTTGCAATCATGTGGTAATCATTGACGGCGGCGCAATGATTGCACCGCCGGTCAATGATTGGCCGCGGTCTCGGGAGCAAACCAGAGGGCGACACGTGGCACCTCGAGAGCTCCCGCCGCCGTTTTTGTATTATTTATTTAAAAAATTATTTTTAATAATTATTTTAATATATTTTAAAATCCAAAAAATTTCAAATAAGGATTAAAAAAAATTATTTTTTAAGAAATATTATTTACTTATTATTATTATTATTATTAAATATTATTTTTTATTAGTATTATTATTATTATTATTATTATTATTTTTAAATATTATTTTTAAATATTATTATTATTATTATTCTTAAATATTATTTTTGATTATTATTATTATTATTATTATTATTTTTAATTATTATTTTCAAATATTATTATTATTATTATTATTATCATTATTATTTTTAAATATTATTATTATTAGTATTATTATCATTACTATTATTATTTTTAAATAATATTTTTGAATATTATTATTATTATATCTTATTATTATTTTTTATTATTATTATTTAAATTATTTTTATTATCATTATTATTATTATTATTTAAATTATTATTATTATTATTATTATTATTTTATTATTATTATCATTATTATTATCATTTTAAATATTATTTTTTGTATTTTATTTACTAAATAATAATTATTTATTTATTTTAAATTTTATTCAACTAATTAATCATTTAATATTATTTAATTAATTTAAAACCTTAATATTTTAATTAATTAAAATATATTATTATATCTTAAATTATTTTAAAATTTTAGAAACTTTACTGTCTATTTTAATTTCATTTATTTATTATTTTTTTAAATTTTAATTATTTTAAAATAATTTAAAATTACCTTTTAAACCCTTTTAACTTCAAAAATTCATAACTTTCTCATTTTAAGTCGGATTTCGACGCACAATATCTCATTCTTTTCAGAAAAATATAAATTTTAATTTAAAATTATTTTCAGAGAGTGATTCTGACTTCTCTGATTAACTTTTGTATTGCTTAGTTATTTAATTATTTAAATACTATTTAAATAATTAACTTAATTAATTATTTTGAAACTACAAAAATACTTTGAATCCATACTGAGGTGGGTCAGTAGATTTCTTATTCCTATTCATTGAACTATTTTTGAGTTATATTACTTTTAAACTTATATAAAGATGTATTTTAATATTTACATACATTTTAAAATTAATATAAATATTTAAATTTCCTAATTTTGAGAAATCTACTTGTGAAATTTTAAAACTAGGCTCTATATGTGAATAACATTCATGTGGAAGAAGGATTAGTGAATGATTGGGTCACAATCATTCACTAATCACTTCATTAGGCTTGCTTTACTTAGTGTTTTGTAGTCCTTGCATGTGTAGGATGCACAAGCACCTAGCCTAGGCTCTCCTAGATCTAAGGACATATTTGGTGTGTTTATATTTGCTGCATTTCCCTTATGTTATGCCCAGGATTAGTTAAGACATCGATTTAAACTCATTTAACGTAACGACACCTTAAGGACAACAATTAAGGACCCGTCTAGCAAACTTAGAAAAATTCCATGAGTTAGGATAGAACCCCGAATGACTTGAAATTTGAAACACTTAAACTCAGTGACATCCTAAATCCCTCAAAATTTTTAGGAATTTTTAGGACTCATTAAACCCCTTAATTGATCAACCCTAATTTACCCTTTAATTAGGATCCTATAACTTCAAAAAATTATAATAAATTCATTTTAAATCAGAAAAATACCCATAATATATAAAACTCTTTAGAATTCAGTTCCTAATCCATGAAAATTAAAAGCCCCTTGATTGGACCTCAATCTGAACTTTAATTTAATTTTAATTAAATTAAATAATTAAAAATAATTAAAAATCCCAATATTTTTCCAAACACTTGGAAACACTTCTTTGGGTCATTCCTGACCTTTGGGGGTGATTCCGAGCAGTTTGGAACTGATTTGGATCAAAATCCCTAAAACAGCCCTTTAATTAAATAATTTCGATAATTCACTAAATAGCCCAAACTTTAAAAATTTATAACTAATTATAGAAAACTCCAAATTGGACAAACTCAAAGGCATTCAACTCACATTAGGGTCTAGTATTTATTAAAAATATTAAGATTTTAGAAATCAACTTAAATCAAAAAGTCAACAAACCGGTCAAATTTAGTTCAAAATAAGACCAAAACTTCAGAAATTCATAACTTTGGATAGAAGAATCCAAATTGGGCATGCTTATAGTCTGACTGATCGGGTCAAGGTCTATTATTTTATAAAAATATTAACTATCCATAAAGCCCTTTAGTCAAAATGTCAATTTTTGGACCCTTTAGCCTAGTGTATAGGTGGACCCCGAACCTCTTAAAATTCACTAATGAAGCTTAAACTTTAAATATCATTACCCCAAGTATTAAAATTGACCCACACATTAAATTAACTAATATGGAGCCTAATTCACTAATATTTAAACTTCAAATAAAATTCCCTTTTCAGACCTACGATAAACCTGGACAGTAGGCAACTTTAACTTACTACCCAGCTTAGGATCTACCCCAGCTACACAAGCCTCTACAAATACTGTAGAATTGTTTGTCAGGGCACCACTTCTAGACCTAGGCTAGGCCTGTGTTTACTTTTCTGTTGTGTGCCGAGTTTTTCGAGATTTCACTACATGTTATGATTGAGATGATGTTGGTGTGTTTGCTTACTTTTACTGTACTCTGGGAATTGATGTAATTGCATGATAGACTACCTATAGGTTAGGATCGATCTTGATACTAATGATATTTTCTGTAGGTGGTCATGCTCATGCAGCGCTAAATAAAAGGGGGGGCAATAATCATGATTTAAAGACTGACATTATTTTCTGCAGGTGCTTCAGAAATTACTCAGTCCCCCTAAATAAATGAGGGCTAAATAAAATAATCATTATAATTTATTATATGTGCTCCAGAGCTTGCGTAGCCCTCAAAATAACTAAGAGTATGGCCAGACATGGCTGTGATGAGTATCTTTTTTCTATATAACTGCTTGGGATATATAAATTACTTGGGATGATTTTTATTAGGATAACCTTGCAGGAGAGTCTAGATTTACTATTTTCTATTAATGTAAATCATTTGTGATATTGGTATTGAGTTGTGAAAGTGAATTTTGAGTGAGGATATAAGAATCCAAAGAGGAAAGGTCACCCAATATGAGGATAGTCCTTTTCTATTTGAAAATTCAAATTTGGATCATTCTACCACCCAAGGAGTCCAAGGAAGCTGAGATCTAAGGAGTCCAAGGAAGCTGAGATCCAAGGAGTCCAATGAAGCTGAGATCCAAGGAGTCCAAAGAAGAGAAGATCAAGAAGATGAAGATCCAGAGTATCCCACTCAAAATGACTTGCGTCTGTCTTAGGATTAGAAATTCAGGTTGTTGGTAGTGGTGCCCGGCCACTTTATTTTCTGTAGACCCTAGTTTGTAATTAAGGGCAGTTGGCCTATGAATATTTATTAATTAGTTTGGATAATTTTGATGTATTTTATTTATGATTGTGTGCCTCTAGGGTTGCTTGATTTTCTTAGTTTATTGACGATCTGCATGCCGCTTTTATTTTAGCCTAGATTTCGCTAGGCTCTCTAAGGACTAAAATATTTTCTACTTATAACTAATACCTAAAGTTTTAAGGTTTAAATAATTTAGCAACCTAATGATCTAGGAAATTATCGGAATCGTCCGGGGTCGCATGCATATTATTGCATTTCTCTCTCTCCTTCTCTAAGACACTTCCCTACCCGCGGGTAGAGTCCAAATAATCTGACCTATGAGGATGAGGTGCCGGACCTGGGGAAGCCCAGTCTAATTCTAAAAATTATTTTTATAGGCCTTTTTAAAATATTGTGCATATCTGATTTGGATAGTTTAACCAGCATGCATTGCATTAGAAATCAACTAAATTAAAATTTTAACTACATCAGCTATAGGAGCATTCACCCAACATAAGTCTGGGGCCAATTAGGAAGTCCTCTAGACGTCGGCCCTATTTCCAAGAACTATAACCTACCCACCCATCTTTCATAAAAATGATTGGACTCATGGTTTTGAAGCGACTAGGTGGTTAGCTGGCTCCCCAATCCAGGCCGGGGTAAGTCCAAATTTTGCATTGCATTAGCTAGGACACGGGTATTGGTGTTGTGCTTAGAACACTAAACCTATTAAATTTAGGATTCAAGGATACTATTATTTCATAGTATACCTCATCAGTAGGTAAGTCTTCTATCGTCCAGAGACTATAAACCCTATCTATCTGCGTAACACAGATGACGCCACCTCCATCCTTCTCTCCTGCATGCTTCGAGTGCATGATTTATTTCTTTTCTCCAGTTTCTTTTCACTACCTTAGTCCCTCCGGATGCTGATCTGAGCCGTGCATGTTGACTAAGCCTAGTTGAGCCCTTCTTTCCCTTTGAGTGGGATTTCCTAGTTTTCTCCCTACGTGTCGATCCCATTTTGGAAAGTATAATATAGAATCCTTAATCGAGAGTTTTTCTCAGGCCCCGGCTTGAGATGTAATTAACCACGAGGGCTTACGCTCGTGGGAAACTGAATCCCACTTTTAAATAAACCCCACTCGAGTTGATGTATCGGGCGGAGGAAACCTGTTGTGATGAAAAGGTCACATATATTGTTACCCATTGGTGTGTGTTGGTGAGAGTCACTATCCTCAATGGTTAATCATATGTGTGATCAAATCTGCCCTCCCATTGGCCAAATACTATCTCCCCCCCGCGGGGCGACGGTGTTTTTGTTTTATGTCCTTTTGAAGGTCCACACTTTATTCTTTTACGAGGAAACTTTTGGAGAGCAAAGGAGAAGGATCCTTTGGAGCGATAGACAGAGGAGCTTGGACAATCGGATCCGAGCATCAGTCGCCCCCATTAATTATGGTGGGGGCGCTACGGGCGAAATCACCGGGTCATAGCCCCCAGTGCTGTAAGTTTTCTTAAAACTCAGATAGCCTATAGGGAGCCCATCTGTGTGTACGTTCCCATACCTTTAGGACTCTGTAGAAACTTCAATTTTTAAGTAATTTTCTTCTTCTATTTTGTTATAGATCCCTAAACCCATTCACATATGTATGAATGTCTAAAGGGTTAGAAACAAATCTCTTTGCATCCTATACAATACTAGTGACACCTAAGGACAAAAATTAAGGACTAAGTCTTAGAAAATTTAGACTTATGATGCATCCTCCCTTAGGATAGAAACACTAAACATAGAAAACTTAGTGACACGTTATCCTAAGGATAGTTTGCTTTAATTCATTAATAATTAATCAATAAAATTGGTAATAATCTAAATCAAAATGCATTAAAACTCTTAACTTCCAATTAAGCCATAATCAACATATTAAATCACTAAGAGGTAAAACTTGAATATGAACTTGAATTAAACATCACTGATCCACTTATCACCCCTTAATTAAATATTAATTAAATAAAAATCATTAAAACAAACTTAAATTCAAAAGAGTTATAAAATTAGAAAGCAAATCTAACTCGAAACTAAAAGACCTTATAATACCCAAACTTTGAAAATTTGTAACTAACTATAGGAAGATCCAAATCAAGTAAATTAAAAAGCACTCAACTCTAATTAAAGTTTACTATTCATCAAAAATATTAACTTTTCAAAAATCAACCTAATTTAAAAAGTCAACTCTCCGGTCAACCGTAGTTTAATAACTAGGGCCCGAACTTCTGAAAATCATAATTTTGTCTAGAAAACTCCAAATTCAGTAAACTAACAGTTTAATTACTCATGAGAAGGCCTAATATTTAATTAAAATGCTAAGACCCTCAAACTCAACCTATTTATAATAGTGACCTTTTGGACCCCCTCAGCCTAACAAACAGAAGGACCCGGGACTTTCCAAAATTGACTAATGTAATTTAAACTTCCAAGATCACTATTCTAAGCATTAAAATTTACCAACCAACTTAATTAACTAAAATGGACCCTAATCTATTAATATTTAAACTTTAATCAAACTCTCCCCTTTTGGCCTTCAACAAACTCGAATTCAAAGTAATTTGAACTAACTGCTTAATATAGGACCTACCCAAAGCCACACAACTTATTACACACATATAGAACTATTTTCCAGGGCACCATTCCTAGTTCTAGGTTAGGCCGGTACTTTCTTTTCTGTGTTATGATCGCTCTTGCATGTGGCACATGCGCTGTCTGCTTTGACCTGCTGTGTTTGTTTATTTTATTATTGTACTGCAGTTTATCTATGATGTGATTGCTTGTGTGTTAGACCTACTCCAAGGTTAGGGATGTTTTATACTGACTCAGTCTTATGTAGGTGGTCATGCTCATGCAGCACTAAAAATAAAGGGGGCTAAATTAATAATCATGATCATAAATAAATGCTTACTACATGTGCTCTAGAATGCTTAGCCCCCAAATGAATAAGAGTGTGGCCATGTGCGTTTATTTTTCTACACTGATATAACTGCTTGTAATGTGATATATTAAATTGCTTGAAATGTTCATTAGGATAATTTTGCAGGTTCAGTTTGAGTCTAGATTTTATTTTCTATAATGTAATTTATAATTCATATTGAGTTGTGAAAGTCTTCGAAGGCATGACATTTCAAATATTAGGTACCCAAATGGAGAAAGAAAGGCCCTCTCTCGGGGAGTTTCTTTCTCATTTGGGTATCCTTCTAGAGAACGACCCGAAGGAGGATAATTTGAAGAAAGACGATCCATTGGAGGACGAAGACTTGAAGATGAAATGCCTTGTATTTAAGACTTGCGTCGTTCAGTAGGATTAAAATCCAGGATGTTGTCAGTGAAGCCTGACCACCATTACTTTTCTGCAGACCCTCGGTTGTACTTATACGGCACTTGCCGTGAACTATGGACTTTTCTTTACTTTGTTTTGTGGATTTATATTGATGTGTTTACTTTGTGTGTGCATTAGAAATGACACACTTTTTCTAGGTTTCTTTCTTGCATGTGCTTGGCCTGATTTTGCTAGGCTCTTTAGGAATAAAATGTTTCTACTCATAACTAACATTTAAAATTTTAAGAATTAAATAACATAGAAACATAACGACCTAGGGAATAGCCGGAGCCGTCTGGGGTCGCAGGCATATTAATGCATTCTCTCCCTCATTGCTATAAGACACTTCCCCGCCTGCGGGCAGAGTCTAAATAATCCGACCTATGAGGATGAGGTGCTGGATCTGGGGAAGTCTAGTCTTTTCTAAAAAAAATATTTTATAAGCCTCTTTAAAATTCTATGCATACCTGATTTGGAGACTTGAACCAGCATACATTGCATTAAAACTAATTAAATTAAAATTTTAATTACATTAGTTCTAGAAGCATACACCCTACATAAGTCTAGGACCAATTAGAAAACTCTCTAGACGTCGGCCCTACTTCCAAAAACTAAGCTACCTACCTATCTTTCATAAAGATTGGATAGCATGGATTTTATACGACTAGGTGGTTAGCTGGCTTTCCTTTTCATGCAGGATATAAGCCCATAATGCATTAGCTAGGACACGGGTGTTAGTGTTATGCATAGAACACTAAACCCACTCTAGATTTAGGATTCAAGGCTACTACTATTAGTGTCTCGTAGTACGCCTCATTGGTGGGTAAGCCTCCTTTCCTTCAGAGGTTATAAATCTTATATATCTGCGTCATATGGATGACGCCACCTCCATCTTTCTCTCCTGCATGTTTGGAGTACATAATTTTCTTTTCTCTAGTTTCTTCTCACTACCTTAGTCTCTTTGGATGCTGATCTGAGCCGTGTGTATTGACTAAGCCAAGTCGAGCATTTCTTTCCCTTTTGAGTAGGATTACCTAGTCTTCGCCCTATGTGTCGATCATATTTGAGAGTATAATATAGAATCCTTAATCGAGAGTTTTCTCAGGCCCCGGCCTGAGATGTAATTAACCATGGGGGCTTGCGCCTGTGGAAAAATGAATCCCACTTTCAAATAAACTCCACTCGAGCTGATGTATTGGGTGGGAGAAATCCGTTGTGATGATCAGATCCTGCATATTATTATCCATCGGGGTGTGCTAGCGAGAGCTGCTATCCTCAATGGCTAATCGTATGTGTGATCGAATCTGCCCTCCCATTGGTGATACCGTTACGGTGTTTTATGTCCTTTCGGAGGTCCACAAGTGCATTACATGAATCAGTCGAGGATAACATCAAATCACATATTTAAAGGAAAGTCCATTGGCCCACCATTCTATACAGGTCAATCAGTCTCCAACCAATAGGTCAACTAGTTTTTACTTATCTTTTACACACATTATTATCACAATATTATAACAATAATCTCAATAGCATATCTACATTCATTTCCAATATATTACAGCAAATAAAATATAATTAAGCATAGTTCAAAAAGTGTAAAAATGTCCTAATGTTAGACAATAAAAATCATACTAAGCAAAATTTCATATTTTTAGAATTTAATCAAATTATTAAATATTGCATAAAATGACATTCTAGAGCTGTAGTTGAACTAAATCACTATTTAAAAGTTAAAATAAATTTCTAAGTAGGCAAAAATTGATGTATTATCAAAATTATCATGAAAAATTTTAAATAAATACTTAAAATATTTATAATATCAAATTATATAACATATAAATAGTTACAAGGTAAAAATTTTATCAATATAAAATTAGCCTCATTTTTCGATAACGAAAACATAAATTTGATCGAAAATATATCAACAACAACAACATCAAGCCTTTATCCCACTACGTGGGGTCAGCTACATGAATCATTTTTTTCTCAATTGTGTCTGTTAAGAGTTAAATTCTCATTTAGATCTAATAAAGAAAAAGTCATTTCTAAAATTTTCTAACCAAGTCTTATTAGGTATACCTCTACCTTTTTTAACATAGGTTAAATCTAATACATCTTCTCTCCTAACCGGGTCATCGGAAGGCCGCCGTTTTATGCGACCAAACCATCTAAGGCGACTCTCTCTAATCTTATCTTCCACTAGAGCTACTCCAACCTTTTCACGTATATGCTCATTTCGTATCATGTCTCTAAGAATAAAGCCACTCATCCACCTGAGCATCCTCATCTCTGCAACACTTAACTAATATTATGCTTCTCTTTTAATGGCCAACAATCTGCACCATAAAGCATTGCAGCTCTCACCACAAGCTTATAGAATTTTCCCTTAAGTTTGAGAGGGACTTTTCTATCACACAACAAGCCCGATGCATTCCTCCACTTTATCCATCCAACTTGAATTCTACTAATAATATCCCCATTTATTTCATCATCACTCTGAATAATAGATCTAAGTTATCTAAAATGTGTACTCTTATTAATAATTTATCTCTCAAAGTTACAAACCCCCCACTAGATCCATTACTACTAAAATTACACTCCATATGTTCAATTTTAGATCTACTCGAACGAAAACCTTTAGGCTCTAAGGTTGACCTCCATAATTCAAGTTTACCTTCAACTCCCTCTTTAGTCTTATCAACAAGAAGAATATCGTCAGCAAAAAGCATACACTAGGGAAAATCTCTTCCAAATCTCTAGTAAGAACATCGATGACTAAAGTAAAAAAGATATGGGCTTAAGGCTGATCGTTAATGTAATCCAACTTAAATTGAAAAATACTTGGTCAAACCACCTTGTGTTTGAACACAAGTAACTTCTCCAGCATACATATCCCTAATGACTTGAATATAAGCATTATTAATCCCTTTCTTTTTTAGAACTCTCCATAACACTTCTCTTAGAACTTTATCATATGCTTTCTCTAAATCAATAAATATCATATAAATATCTTCCTTTTTCTCTCTAAACTTTTCCATCAAACCTCTCAATAAATGTATGGCTTCCATAGTAGAACTATCTGACATGAATCCAATTTGATTTTGAGAAACATTAGTATCATGTCGTAACCTATGCTCCATAACTCTCTCCCATATTTTTAAAATATGACACATCAACTTAATTCCTCTATAATTTACATAATCTTGTGTATCACCTTTATTCTTAAAGATAAGAATCAACACACTTAATCTCCACACATCTGACATCTTTTTAGTCTTTAAAATAATATTAAAAAGTTTAGTAAGCCAAGAAATTCCTTTATTTCCTAAGCATTTTCACACCTCTATTGGAATATCATTAGGTCCAAGAGTTTTCCCACACTTCATTTTCCTTAAAGCATCTCTAACTTCAGTTTTAGTAATACGCCGATAAAAAAACTCTATTTTCATTTAGAATGTTAAGGTCACTGAAGTCAATCGTATTTTCACAATCTTCAATGAAAAGCTTAGCAAAATATCTCATCGACTTTTATTGAATATCCTCTTCTAAAAAAGTACATTTTGATCTTCATCCTGAATGCACTTCACTTAAATTAAATCCTTATTACTCCTATTTCTTTATTTGGCTAGCTTATACATATATATTTTGCAATCTATAGTATTTAATATATTATATAAATCATTAAAAGCTAAAGTTTTTGCATAGCATAATGCTTTTTTAGACTCCTTACAGACAACTTTATATCTTTCCCAATTTTTAAAACTTTTACATTTAAATCAATTTTTATAATAGAGCTTCTTATTTTTTGACCTTTTCTTGCACATTTTGATTTTACCACCAACTATTGTTATTATTAGAAGCTTTTTCTTTTGATACTCCAAACACATCCTTTGCAATACTTAATATTACAAGCTACTATTTCCCACATAACATTAACTTCCTCGTGTACCGACAAAATCTTAAAATCATGAATCTTATTCTCAAAGATATTTTTATTAGAGTTCTTTAAATGTCACCATCTAATCATAAAATAACAATATAATATAGTTTTCATACTCTGCCCCTTCATCTTAAAGTTCAAAACTAATAAGCGTGTTGGGTATAAAGACTTTTACTTGGAATAATTTTACAATCTTTGTAATCTAAACAATCTATTTTTCTTACAAGAAAATAATCAATCTGAGTTTTAATGTATCCATTCTTATAAGTGATAAGATGTTAATCTCTTTTCTTAAATAAGGTTTTAGCTATAACAAAATCATAAGCTAGAGTAAAATCTAATATAGTCTTACAGCATTCATTAATCGCTCTAAACTCATAACCACCATGAATGCTTTTAAAATCCTTTACCTCTTAAAAACACAAAATTCTTAACATCAAAAATAGGGTAAGTGTTCCTTACAATGAGATGAGCAAATCTCCCAACATGCTCGATGGACGAAAATCACTCTGCGACCTCCAAATTCCAAATTTTTTTCTCTCTCCTCACTTTCTCTCTTAATTCCCCTTAACAGACCTCTGTTTGCCAAAATGATAAAGAAAAAGAAAATTTATTTAATAAGCATTAAGTGGCTTTTGATATGTATAATAAAATAATATATAATATTAATATAATTATTTAATTTAAATAAATTTTTAGTGTAAAAATCATATAAATCTTTTTGGGGCTTAAAATTATATAAAAAATATTCATAAAATAAATTATTTTATTTAAAAAATATTGGTGAAATTGATTTGCAAAATGGACACCTAACGGTCCCAAAATCCTCACTTGTACCGATATGTATCAATTTCTTAAGGATTTTCACCAGTGCCTAAAAATTATGAAAAAAAATTTATGTAATTAAACTACAATAATATCTATCTTATGATGAAGATGATTTTTAAATTTAACTTATAATAATTCTTGAAAAATTTTATTTGCCTAAGTTAAAATACAAGCTATTATAATATCCCTCACCTTAGGTTATACCTAGGTTCTTAAATAGATCATTTAGGAAACCATCTGTAGCTCCATGAATTATTCCCCATCCTTTCTGCAAACATCCTCTAATCTAATCTCATATTTCATGCCATTTAATTTATTATCTACGAAGTTTGAAACGAGTTTCAAAATTAGGGTTTTCTGCAACCTCATGGTAGAAGATGAGTGCACAACTTTTCGATCCATTCTATTTGGATTGAACGGTTGTGATTTTGCTTGATTCGCAACTTGATCCGAGCGACCAAAACAGTGGGATTGATGGATCTCTGTCCGGCTGAATCAGAGTAATCTAATCTTTATGAATCTAGTATAACTATGGGATTAGATCCCTGCGATTAGATGGAGACCGCAAGATCGAGCGGCTCTGCTCTGCTGCTGACTCACTTAAGTGAGCTGACATGACGGGCCCGCCACTGTTCCCATAATCTAACAGGATGCTGCCCCGTGTAAAGTAACATTCACCGTTGTTCATTAATTCCTAATGACTGCTGGCGGCACAATCATTAGTAATTAATGTCCCATCGATTTATTATTAATATAAAATTAATTTTAAATTATAAAATCTATTTAAAACTTCAAATAATCCTAGACAATTCAATTCTTAACCAATTTTGACAAATAACCCATCAATCTCTTTAGAATAAAATTCTTTACTTTTTTAAAAAATAAAATTAGAGTTTGATAATTTGTATATAGGAGATAATTTCAGTTATATGTATTAATATACTTTATTATGCATTAAATAAATGTTTGATTAAGTTCAATTTTAAATGGCATGACATTAAAGGTATGATGCATGTTTTCTAAATTATGGGGAATTATTAGAGCTGAATTCTAGTTATAATTGAATTTCTAAATGTATGGTGCATTATTTGAACTATACATTTAGAAAATCATTATAAATTGCGTATTAATTGAAATGATTCAATCTAGGACTCTATAGATTCACTATGTTATGCATTTTTATTGAAAAATAAGTTCAAATTTAGATTTTACATAATTAGAGAGTAATCGACATTCAATTGTTGATTAAATTCCTTCAATTACTCTCAAATTGTGTAAGATTTTGATTTCAATTTTTGGATAATGGTTAGTTGGGGATATTTCATAAATACCCTAATTAACCTTGTCCAAAAGCATTGCATTACATCTCCCGTAGTTGAATCATCAAGGTTAAGGGTCATTGTATGATCAATAACTTTAATAACTCACCATGAATGATCTATAGAGTATTAGGACACATGATTGTTGTGAATTGTTTACATATGTGCATAGAGGGTTAGATATATGATTGTGTAATCCAATCAAACCTTAGTGACACTTAAGGACAATAACTAAGGACATGTCTAGATGACTTTGGCAAAACCTAGGAATTCACATATATATCTTATTTGGATGAAACATTAAACATAGAAAACTTAGTGATATTACACCCTATAATGAAATCTACCTTGATTTGACACTAATTAACCTCAAAATAATGATTATTAAATTAACCCTTTATTAAGGGTTAAATTTCAATAATCCATAACAGTTTAAATAAAATTCATAAAAATTCAAAAATCAATTTCAATCAAACTTAAATCAGACATATAATCATTGAAAATCAAAATCAAAAATTCAAACTTAGTTAACTTTTAATTAATAATTAATTAACCTTCAAATCAGTTGCAGCTGGAATAGGGTCAGCTCTGTTGCTGTACAACGTTCACACTCAGCTACTAGTAAGCCCAGCATTTGCATCAATATTGGGGCTTGGTAGGAAATTGTTTATTTGAAGAACTACAAATCATATCAGAATTCTATGAATCCATTACTAATTTCATTTGGTATATACATGATTTGTCACTTGATCCATTTTTTCAGGCTTATCTGCTGCACTTACAGTAGTTATGGGTTCTTGCTTCAAGAGGTCGGGCAAGATATTTCCAGCTAGTGTAGTTTCAATTTTGTCATTAATAATGGCTGGTGGCTATCTTCATGGCTTCTTTCGCAGTTTTCATGCATAGCACCAAAGAGTTCACTCGTCTATGTGCCCTTCACATGATTGTTCATCACTTGAACTCGTCGAGAAGCAATTATGTTCTATGTACTGAGTTTCTTTGGTGCGGCAATCATAACTCCCTCTGTTTCTTAACAATCCTTGATCCTAAAAGGTCATTGAAACATTTTAATAAGCATATACTATTTGCAAACTGATGTGATTTTATTTGGAAATGATTTCATTGTATATTTCATTTGGCCAAAGATCTGTATTTCTTGTTGAAGTTTTGAAAAATAACTTCACTTCTACTTTTTATTTAGAGCTGTGCTAAATCTGTTATAATGACCGAAAATTTCATCCTATAAACGCTATGGTATTTGAGATAATCTTTGCTTGCTTTATGATTCTCTTAAAATCACTGTTCAGCCATTTTTTCCTCATGTTTCTTTAGGATCCAAGGAATCATTCCCCTTTTGGTTAATATAAGTAATTTTAGCTATCTTAATTGATGTCTACTACTACTGGATCCATGGGTGGCACCATACTTCGACCAATTTTTGTGCAATTTTAGTTAAAATTGAGACTCTAATTACTATTTATATTTTATTGACGCATAAGTTGTAATTGGTGGGGAAATAATATGTTGTTTCTGTACTTAATTAAGAAAAAAAAAGAGAGAATCTTACTAAACTGAATTTTAGAATGGATGTGGTAGAAAGTTGGTCCATTAACAAATTCATCACTCATAATCATTAGTTTATTTGAACTTTTTGGTGTGATTTATGGGAAGCATTTCATAACCAAGGAATATTAATATTGACAAGTCACATTTCTTTATATTGTGAAGATAAAAATAAGAGAAATGCTAAGTTAGAATATGGCATTTGCGATTAAAAATGTTTGTAAAAATAATTATAGAGCTTGAGAAAAGTATTTTTGTTTTAAAGATATTACAGTATTATATAAGTTAAAGGTAATAAGTTGACTTGTGAACGCAACATTTTCACTCATCTCCATCTTGCCAAACCCATCGTTTCATCGTTTGTTCCCGCCTTATTGTACGAATCTCTCTCTTGCCAAATGCCGCTCTTCTCCCTCTCACCCAAGGCATCGTTTCTTCCTGCTCATCTCTCTCTTGCCAAGCACATCAACTCAGGTGTACAAACTCTCTCTCGCTAAACCCATAAACCCAGTACTCGCCTTCAAGGCTCTATCAGCGGACTTTGCATTTCATGCAAGATCAACATCACTTAATTAAATGTCCCATTTTTATCATACTTGTATAGTGAAAGAAGTTTTAATTTGTTTTCAACATGATATCAACCTATATGTCAAAGTTGATTTACATATTTTCCTCTATACGCAAGTTATGTAAATTTAAATTAACAAACCATTTGGGCTTACGATTAATTGATTGATTTAGCAATCTAACTATTGCAAAATTGAGAATGTCATTCCTCCCATCAATAGTACTTGTGCAGTAATTATATAGTATATTCAGAACAAGCAGGAATCAAGATTTTGTCCTTTTATTTTGCATTAGCAACTTCTGCTCGATTTTATTTGATTTATGGAACAATTTGTGTTTTGCCTTTGGAATATGTTGATTTATTTCACAAAACTTTCTAAAATCAAGAAACTCCTTTGTTTTTTGCCCTTGGAATATTTTTAATAACATAGTGTTAACATTAGTTGTTCTTAGGCCAACATAACATGATCATTTTTTCGATGTTCTTCTCTATTTTATTAGTAATTTATCTAAGCATTCTTGATTTGTACAAAGCTTAATTTGAACGAGTGAATTTGATATTATATTGATCACAAAATGATCAATAGATTAGGATCTCTTATATTTGCACATTAACATACTTTTTATTTTTCATATACTTTATTATATATGAAGAATAATATAAATTTATATGTCTATATTTATTATGTATAAATATATATAAATATATAAATATTGAATGTAATATTTATAAAGACTTAAATATCAAGTATATAGCATGTTATAAATTAATTTTAAATTTTATAATATATTTTTTTTATGATTTGTAAATAACTCAATTAAAATGTTATTAGCAAGCTAATTATTATATTTAGTTATTAATTTTTACTTTTGCATTTCCCTCCCCCAACACCCTTTGCTCCCTAGCCATCCCGTTTCTCGCCAGCGGCTAGGGTTTGGGTCGGGATCGCCGGATCTAGCGAATCCAGCACCCGGCGTGCGTCCTTGAAGCCAAAGCCCGATGTCCTCTCCCCTCTCGAAGCCAAATCTCGACGCCAAGGACCGACTACAGACGTCCTCTCGACGCCAAAGCTTGATCCCAAAGCCCGATGACCGACATCCTCTTCACTCGACGCCGAAGCCAGAGGTCTTCCGCACGCGACTACAGTGAGTATTGACACCTCTTCTTGATCTACCTATAGCATTTGACATCTATTGTTGGTATATCTCGATTAATCTAACCCCAAATTTAATATTGATGTTTTTGAGACTGTATTGTTCTAATGCTCAGTGAAATAACTAGTGCGCAAATTTGTTGTGATTAAAATGCTTTGATTTTTGACTTTCTCTTGCAAGCAACTTAACTATTTTTGGAGAATTAAAATACTATAATTGTATTGAATGTGTTTTTACTGTTTTGCATGATTAAAATTGATATATCATCAAAAAATTATTTTGGTCGGGCATGAATCTCGAAGCAAAATCAAGTTAGAAACTTTAAAAATTAATTCGGTGACCATCTGAACTCCAATTTCTACAAACTTATAGTCGAACTGAGCGTCTCGGAAATACGAACCCGACGACACCAAAATCGACCCAATTCGAGCCTAAATGAGCCCAAATCAAAGACTCAAAGCACTTTTGGAAGGATCAAACCACAGTTTGAGTTACCAAACGGTCTCCAATCATGACATTCTTATAGTCGAATCGAGCGGCTCGACGAGACGAATCCAACGAGCCCAAGATCATTAAATTCTGATATCATTAAGGCATTCAAATGACCATTGAACGGTACATGATCGTAGGAATCAAGATCGGCCGTCCATCCGAGCCACTCCCAATTTACCCTTGATCTTCCACTTATTTACAAGCCATGCCACTCAATAGTTCTATAAATATAACCCCATTTCCTCTTGAAAGGGGGATCAAAGCCAAGAGAGAAGAAGGAAGAGAAGGAAGAAAGCTCCAGCCGCCTAGCTCCTCCTCGACCACTGCTGGAGTTATGCCGCACCACCGCCGGAGTCTCGCCGGACCACCACCGGAGCTTTGCCGGACCACCACTTGAGGGCCTCACCTTCGCCGGACCACCGCCGTAGGCCCTCACCCTCGCCGGACCACTGCCGGAGGACCTCGCCTTCACCGAACCACCGCCGGAGGCCCTCACCTTTGCTGAATCATCACCTAAGGCCCGGAGCTCTGCCAGACCACCATCTAAGGCCCGAAGTTCTGCCAGACCATCACCTAACACCCGAATATCTATCGTACAATTGTTACTTGTAATCTGATCGCCCTTGGAGGCGAGTCAGCCCATTGTAACCAACTCAAATTCTGGTGGAATCATTTTCAACTGGGCTAGGCCCTGTAGTTTTTCCCCTTTCAAGGGTTTTCCACGTAAAAAACTCTTGTCTTCTCTGTGTGTGAGCTGGATATCTGTGCAACGCTAAGACTGAAAATTACAACTTTATCGCCGCGTATATTCTAGCCCGCAACAAAAATCATGTTCAAAAAATTATCCAATGTTCATTTGGATCATACTTCGGAACACAAAAGATCCCATTTTTATGGAAGAAATCTCATCCTTAGCTTATTCTGTTGGAATGTTTACATCTGAATGATTTTTGCACAAAATAATGTTAGTTTGGCTTTGTTGTCTGGCATGCGCGGAACAAGGCTGAGCTTGACCGGAGAAATGAGAGAGACTTGATGGTAGAAATTCTTAAACTTTCATGTCAAGAAAGCTTGGATTTCTAGTTGAGCGCACGGTTACTGTCCTAAATTTAGCTAGCCTTGGAAAGGTAAGCAGGTACATATAATCTAGAAGGCTAGTATCAAACGACTACTCAATTCTCATGATGAGCTATTTGAAGGAATCTTTGCTATACGGATTGTAAAGCTTCTGCGAATATTCCCTTCAGATTTTTCATTAGAGGATCCACGAGCAACTCTTTGCCCTTTTTCTTAAAAGAAACAGTTGGGGAGAACCATAAATTGAGCTCATACAGCTTTTGGGTAGCCTAACTATCCATTTCTATCTTTGATTCTCTCATAATGTGATTAACCACGCAAGTGTAGCTTATAGCCGCTGTGGAACATATTTATCAATCTCGTACTAGTGTGTAATGCCAGTCAAGGTACGAAACAATCTGTCGAGATGGCATATCTTAATCATTCAGTAGTGAACTAGCCGTGGCAGTGAAATTAGTTCAGCCACAAGAACACTGGTGTCACACTTAATTGGTGAAGGATATGACCATTATTTTGCTTCTTGAATGACTTTGAGGTTTCTAAGTTTCTCATGGCCTCTTCTTCATTGTGTTTTATCTCCGGTATGAAACATGATTTGAACTGTTAGGGCGTGATCTTCTTCGCGTCCAGTTTATTAAGCATTTTTTATTTGCCCATTAAGATTTTCTTCTTGCTAGATTTTTAGGTCTAAATAGAGGATTGAAGATGTCCATGCGGGTCACAGGTGAGTTTGATGCTTAGTTAGATTATTCATGTGGAGCCTCTTTTACTATTCCGTTTCTGCTTTCCTATTTTCTTCCTCTTATTTTTGTAGATTCTTTTTCAAGGTCTAACAAGACCCAAACATCAATTGAGGCTTCGTTTTTCCAGCAACAGTAGGTGATTACTTTCTTGTTAATAATCCGGAGACTTTGAAGGAGAGGAGGTATGCCTTGTAACCCTTATGCTTCAGTTAATTTTCTCATATAAACATTCGAGTTGTTTACACTAGCTCTTTCTTTTGATTTTTATGCTTTGTTAAGATTGTTTTGTTGGAGACTTTGGAGATGAAGAAACAAAGGAAAATGAAGCACTTTACTAGGTAGCTAATTCTTAGACCAAGAGACTGAAATCTAAAAGTGACTCATTAATGGAGTTATGGAGTTCTGATCAAGAAGTCTAGCAGACTAGCAGCCGGACTAAACGGAAATCCATGTGAAAATTGAAGCTAGCTGAAAGGATAAAGTATAACGAAGATCAATTCATTGTGTCAGAGTAGAGGGATTTCAAAAGAAGGGAAAATATTGAAATCAAAGCTTTAAGCAAACCCAAAAAGTTATAATGCTAAAAAAAAAGAAATTTTAATGACAAAACTAGTTATTTATTGGTAACCATGGATTTTTCCTCCACTTTTAGGGCCTATTTAGCTGCAATTTGGATTTAGTCAATCCTATAAATCTGGATTTAGTAAATTGCGGGGAAATAAAATCCTTAAAATTGTTTGACATGATAGTTAATAAATTTTACTAAATTTTGACAAATTATTTGGTTATGCATTTCAGAATTTAAGGCAATTAATTAATATTTCTCTACTTAAATTTCGAGGTTATATAATTCAACTAGGATAATGATAGAGGAAGAAAATAGAGTGATCAAATTTATATTGATGGAAGTGTTTTGATGGAAGTGTACAGGAACATGTTTGCTGTAAAACAATGTGGTAAAGTTTATACAATTCAATCAGGCTGCGTATTTGAACCAAATTATAAGTAGCAATGTACTTGAGGTTGTTGCAGGGCAAGCATGGTAGAAATTTATCTTAAATACTTCGTGCATCACTTAAAAAAGTGCATATTCAAACATCACGCATATAGTAACATGGCAAGCTTTAAACATGAAATATCTATAGTAATTAAGAAGCTAGCATAATTCATTGTAATAAAATCAGGTTAGTTTGTACAACCATATGTAATAAAAAAATGATAAATATGCTACACATTAGTGAAAGCATCGAGACACTTGCTTTAGCTTCCGTGATGTGAGCGAGCTGATTAAGTTGAGCAGCTTCGTTGACTCATTGTTTGTGATCAGAAAAATGCATTAATGTATTACCTATTAAAAATAAAATGAAATTTTATTAACTACAATTAAATTCTTACCTAAGCTTCTCACAAGTCGTGATGATTACATGTCTCACCACATCCTCTTGAATTCTTTCCCCAGGTGCTGCATATATATTAGGATCTTTATCAATGATTTCAACCTCACTGATTTGATTATGATGTTGCATTTCAGTTTGAGATACATTGAAATATAGATAATATCTATGGTTATTGTGACAACCACCATTCCCAAACTCAGGTAATTAATGTAATCGAAAATGAATGTTTGTATAATATTGATCTAGTTAGTAATTGTGAATCTTACAGTGCTTAATTCATCTTAGATAAGCCAAGGATTTAGAAAGGGGGAGAGATTTTTCAAAATGTCAAAATGTTCAGGGAGCGTCGCAGTGCTGGGAGTACCGGCGCTGTGGCATTGAGATCTTTGTTTGGGAGTAAGATTTGAGGTAGCGATGCGACTTTAAGCTCTTGGGTTTTAGGAATCTGGGAGCATCTAGAATATTCTCTAGGAACGCAGTGGCACTGCGAAGTTGTCGCCGCAACGCACGACCAAAATAGGAGTGAGGAATATATATAATATCTAAGTCCATTTCTCCACCCCTCACACAACCACCTTGTCGGAGAAGGAAGAGAAAAAAGAGGAGAGAGGAAGGAGAGAGGAAGGAGAGAGAAAGAAGCGAGAGGAATTTGAAGGTTGAAGATTGGGATTCATCCGTCGGTCAATTAAGGATTTTATAGAGCACGAGTTAGACTTCTGAACTTCTATATCTGATTTTAATTCCAACAATTCTATAAAAAGAAATATGGATTAAAAATATATTTTTCTCGGGTTTTATAATATTCACCGTGTATCTTTTAGTATGTTGTTGAATGTTTTATTTTGAATATTTTAACTATAAGCAGTCAAATTTTTATCAGTTGGTTTTCTCTACACTAAATTTTGTATGTATTAAACAAATGAGGTTTTTTTAGCTTTCGTAATAATTCTATAAAAAGTTTAAAACACTTTCCTAGATATTCCTCAGATTATAAATTGAATGGAAAAACTCTGGTGGGTATGCTTTTATACACACTGCAAATTACTATAGGTAATTTTGGTACTTTATACATCATCATAAATACATGTTAAAATCATAATTACTTATTGTTGCATTTAAATTACATAACTCATGGCATGTCATGGAAGGGCTCTGAATTTTGAAATGTGATAAGTGCATTATTTGAAATGATACAAGAGCCCTATATGTTTTGTTATGTTGCCATCTATCTTGTGTGGATGTGCGAGGGATTCCAGCCCCACTTGCTAAAAGCGGGCGTGGAAGGTTATTCTATTCTGGCCTCACTTGCAGTATGCGGGTGTAAAAGGTTAAAGAGATTTATAAGTGGAATTGGAAATAAGTAGATATCGAGATATGTGCATTATACTCATTCATTGCATAATTTGATAATTAATAATTAAAGTGTAAATGCTATTTTGAATTGGTTCTAATAAATTCTGATGATTCTGAATGAATTCCGATGAAATAAGAAAGCTAAGTGCAAATAAGATTATTATGGCAAGTGTCCACTGACACCTCTAATAATTCTTTAAAGATTGTATGTGAAAGTACAAGTAATCATTCATAACCCAATTATATATTGATAATCGCTTTTACAACAACAACAACAGCATCAAGCCTTTCTCCCATTACGTGGGGTCGGCTACATGAATCCTTTTTCTCTATTGTGTTCTGTTAAGAGTCAAACTCTCATTTAAAGCTAATAAAGAAATGTCTAATATTTTCTAACCAAATCTTTTTAGGTATATCTCTACCTTTCTTAACATAGGCCAAATCTAACACATCTACTCTCCTAATGGGGTCATCAGAAGGCTGGCGTTTTACATGACCAAACCATATAAGGCGACTCTCTCTAATCTTATATATCATTGGAGCTGCTCCAATCTTTTCACGAATATGCTCGTTTCGTATCTTGTCTCTAAGAGTAAATCCACTCATCCACCTGAGCATCCTCATCTCGGCAACACTTAACTTGATATTATGCTTCTTTTTCAATGGCCAACATTTTGCGCCATAAGGCATTGCTGGTCTCAGCACCATCTTATAAAATTTTCCCTTAAGTTTGAGTGGTACTTTTCTATCACACAACAAACCTGAAGCATTCCTCCACTTCAACCATCCAACTTGAATTCTACTAATAATATCCCCATCTTTTTCACTATCACTCTGAACAATAGACCCAAGATATCTAAAACAAGTACACTTATTAATGACTTAATCACTCAAAGTCACAAACCTCACTAGATTTATTATTGCTAAAATTACACTCAATGTATTCGGTTTTAGATCTACTCAAACGAAAACCTTTAGACTCTAAGGTTGACCTCCATAATTTGAGTTTACCTTCAACGCCCTCTCTAGTTTTATCAACAAGAAGAGTATCATTAGCAAAAAGCATACACCAGGGTACATCCTCTTACAAATGTCTAGTAAGAACATCCATGACTAAAGCAAAAAGATAAGGGCTTAAGGCTGATCCTTGATTTAATCCAACTGAAATAGGAAAATACTTGGTCAAACCACCTTGTGTTTGAATACAAGTAACAACTCTTGCATACATATCCCTAATGACTTTAATATAAGCATTACTAACCCCTTTCTTTTCTAGAACTCTCCAAAGCACTTCTCTTGGAACTTTATCATATGCTTTCTCTATATCAACTTTATTCTATCTAAACTTCTCCATCAACCCTCTCAATAAATGAATAACTTCCATAGTAGACCTACCCGCCATGAATCCAAATTGATTTTGAGAAACATTAGTATCACGTTGTAACCTATAACTCTCTCCCAAAGTTTTAAACTATGACACATCAACTTAATTCTCCTATAATTCGCACAATCTTGTGCATCACCTTTATTCTTAAAAATAGGAATCAACACACTCATTCTTCACTCATCTGGCATCTTTTTAGTCTTCAAAATAATATTAAAAATTTTAGGAAGCTAAGAAACTCCTTCGTCTCCTAAGCATTTCCACACCTCTATTGGAATATCATTAGGTCCACTAGTTTTTCCACACTTCATTTTCCTTAAAGCATCTCTAACTTCAGTTTTACTATTACGCTGATAAAAAATAAAATCTCTATTTTTATTTAGAGAGCTAAGGTCACTAAAGTCAATCGTATTCTCACAATCTTCATTGAAAAGCTTAACAAAATATCTCATCCACCTTTGTTGAATATCCTCTTCTAAAAAAAATACTTTTTGATCTTTATCCTTAATGCACTTCACTTGAACTAAATACTTACTACTCTTATCTCTTTTCTTGGGTCCTTTTTAAACTCTAATCTATTATATAAATCATTAAAAATTAAAATTTTTGCATCGCAGAGTGCTTTTTTAGACACCTTACGAGCCTTTTTATATCTTTCCCAATTTTCAGAGTTTTTACAACTAAACCAATTTATAAGAAAACTTCTTATTTTTTATCTTTTCTTACACATTTTGATTCCACCACCAACTATTTTTATTATTAGGAGCTTTTCCTTTTAAAACTCCAAGCACATCCTTTGCAACATTCTTAATAATACTAGCTATTTTTTCCACATAACATATATAATTCTTTTGCTAATATATAATTATTTTCTTACTAACTGAATCTTTAATTAATTTTTTGTGAATATGATATTGACATCTATGATGGGTGGATTAGAGATAGTAGTTTATTGAGCTGATTGTGCTCACTCTGTGATACTTTCTAATATTTCAAAAAAAGGAAAGGGCCAAGCGGAGTAGAGGAAGGTAGAGTTCGGATCCTCTGAATCTAAGTAGCTAAGGTATTCTTTTGTAATCCATAATGAATTCTTTTGATGTTTAGATTCTATATGCATTGGATTATTGTACATGTATTTTGAGAAATGAAAACGAAATGTTGGTCAAATTGTTATTACTAATTTGAATTTTATAGTTAGCTCTGATTTATTCTGCTTGGAAGTTGAGTTAGGATTCAGGTTTAGGCATTTAATCCTCCCACTAGATCTTAGGTTGTCACAATTATAACCAATAAAATTGTGCAACATTGCACAAGCAAGCACGATGTTTGCTTGTGCAGTTAAAGGAAATTGTTGGATGTGAGTTAACACTTGAAATTATCTCTTTTCATATGTTAAAAGTTTTCTCCACAATGTTGTGCAATTGGATATATTGATGATTAAACAATTCCTACTCTATTGAGTATCTTTGAGATGTACTTTCATGGTAATCACACAAACGATATCGATAACCACTGAAGGGAGTGTTGGGCTTAGAAGTGTTAGCATGTCCAGAGTCAACCAAGTAATATTTATCCTTTGGTACTCTAAACTATCCCTTATCCATCAACCATTGTATGATGCTCATATCAGCTGCTTCTCCCTCTCCTTGTAGTTGTCCATTACCTGGGTTTTCTCTCTCTCTCTCTCTCTCTCTCCCCCCCCCCTCTGTCTTTGTTAAACCTACATTTTTTTCATGCGGATTTGATATGTCTAGTTTCCCTTTTCTCAAATATGGAGGCAATTGTCGTCATTGGGTTTTGAATAACATTCTTGTTAGGTTTATACCAATTTCTTATGCTTTAGTTTCGAAGGTTGTTGATTTTCCTAGGCTATTTATTTTTTACTTGAATATTTCTATCTTCTTTTGGAACTCTTTTTTTTGTGCAGTTTAAAGCCACTACGTATCTACTATTTTTTATTGTGTTATTTTTGTGGTATTCATTTTCACATACATATTTCTTCGTTGCTTGGCTGTCGGACTTGATGAACAGAGTTCCATTAAAGAGTCGATTTCATTGTTTCAATCTATTGTTTTGGGTTTAACATGTAAGTTGCTTAATGCTTTCTCATTTATGACTTAGCTGGCTAACTGGCTGTTTAGGCGCCTTTTTTCTCTTTACTTTTTTTTAAACACCTTCATTCTCTTTTTTTTTTTTAATGAAAATCCAGATGAACCCTTCTCATTATTTTAATGAAAGTTATATAGAGTACATGTTTAGAAAAGAAACACTTGTTGACCTTTGTACGTATTCCACGATTGATTCGAGTACGAGCGAAGATAATAATGATTAATTGATGTGACATCACTTGAAACAAGGTCAAAGCACCTATACTGCGATTGAATCACTCAAATGCTGCCTGTTCGCATAATGTTGTCTTGCCAACTTGTTCAGCATCAAAATTATAGAAGGAACACTCTACTCTCAACCCGATCGAATAATTGCAAAAATGATGATTTATGAATGTGACGTGTGAAATTTCCTGGACGTCCTTCGTTCGCAAAACGAACCATGTCGTTGCGTCCGAAGGTTAAAATTACTGAGTAATGACATTGATATTACTCGGGTTTCTGTAGGAAAGAAACACTAAAAAAATTCACCCGAACGATTAAAACGAGGATGAAATTCAACGCGTGCTAATGATGAAAATTTGGGGGATGAATGATACAACAAGATGACAACAAGTTTTTATCCCACTATATGGGGTCGGCTACATGAATTCTTTTTCTCTATTGTGTCCTATTAAGAGTTAAATTCTTGTTTAAATCTAAGGAAATAAAGATCATTTTTTATATTTTCTAACTAAGTCTTTTTAGGTTTACCTCTACTCTTCTAATACCATCTAATACTCTACTCTCCTAACTGGGTTATCGGAAGGTTAAACGCTTTATGTGACCACAATGTTTAAAATTGCTCAATTGGGTATTGATGTGTTTTTTGTTCGTGAGGCGAGGCGTAAGCCTTAAGGCTAATAATATGATTAAAAATTGCATAAAGTGCAAATAAATGTTAAAAGTGATTTTTAATATAATATCCAAATAATATGATAAAAGATGACATTATCTTTCTATTGAACTATGAAGTAACACATTGACATACATATAAAAAAAAAAATTGCATAAGACATAAAGTGGCTAGTGATAAATTGCATGAAATATAATTGAAATACAAATATTACATGAGCAAAAAATATTAAATATAAAAATTACATAAAAGTATCATATAATATTAAGTTCAACTCCAAATTCCTTCTTTCTCGGTTCCTTACTCATCTACATTTAATTTCGAAAAAAGGCTGTAATAGTTGGCAACAATTAGAAAAACATCTGTACTGTCATCACTGATGGGATCTTTATTTAAGTCGTCATTATAACAAATTGGTCTCTCTCATGTCTTATCTTGTGGAGTTCAATGCCTCCCAAAATACTTTTTCTTCATTTGTTTCAGGCATCTTCCTCTTTCATAAATATTTTTCATCAACATAAAAATGATATTAATACTCCAAAATTTTTAGAGGAGGTGGTGGTGGTGTGCGGCTTTCAAATGATCCTTGACGGCGACTATGGCGTTGGTGGCTGTGGCAAAGGTGATAGAATGGAGGTTGAGGCAGTCGAGATGAAATTGTTGCATATCGGGGGTGCACGAATGTGTGATTTGTTCGGGACTTTACTTAGTATTTGTGGAAGTTTTAACATATATAGGATGAGGCGTAAGCCTCACGTTAGCAAGGTGCGACGCGCCTCAAGGAGGGCCTCAACCAAGCTGAGGCGCAAGCCTCATAAAAAAACTCGATGCATAAGCCTCGAGGCGTTTTCATTAGAATTGCGTTGAGGCGGGCCTCAAGGCGAGCCTCATATTGCGCATTTTTAAACAATGTGTGACCAAACCATCTAAGGCGACTCTCACTAATGTTAACTGCCACTAGAGTACTCTAAACTTTTCATGTATATACTCATTTTGCATTCTCTCTCTAAGTGTAAAGCCACTCATCCACTTGAGCGTTCTCATCTTTGCAACACTTAACTTAATGTTATGCTTTTTTTTAATGACCAATATTCTGCGTCATAAATCATTATAGGTCACACCGCCATCTTATAAAGTTTTCCCTTAAATTTGTGGGGTATTTTCTATCACACAACAGACTCGATATGTTCCTCCACCTCAACCTTCCAACTTGAATTCTACTGATTATCCCTATCTATTTCACCATCACTTTGAACAATAGACTCGAGATATCTAAAGCGTGCACTCTTTCTAATGACTTGATCACCCAATGTCACAATCCCAACACTCTATTACTACTAAAATTGCACCTCTAGTATTCGATTTTAGATCTACTCAAATGAAAACTTTTAGACTCTAAGGTCAACCTCCATAATACAAATTTTCCATTTAACTCCCTCTCTAGCCTTATCAACAAAAAAAATATCATCAGCAAAAAGCGTAAACCAGGGTACAATCTCTTGCAAATGTCTAGTAAGAACATCAATGACTAAAGCAAAAAGATATGGGATTAAAGCTGATCCTTGATGTAATCTAATTAAAAAGAAAAAACTTGGTCAAACCTCTTGTTTGAACAGAAGTAAAAGCCTCTTATATATATTATTAATGACTTGAATATAAGTATTATTAACTCATTTCTTTTCTAAAACTCTTGAGAGCACTTATCTTGGGACCTTGTCGTGAAATAACATGATTAAATTATGTTCACGGCCAATGGCTAAAAAATCTTGAGCAATGAATCATAGTATATACTTGATAGGGTAGCATAAAGCCCTATGTTAGCTAAGGTCAACTCAAATTAGCTAAGGTCAACTCAAATTTATCCCCTTAGACGAACATCTAATTCAAGTCTACAATATTTCCTTGGGTGAAGCAACCCATGACTGCCAATAAGGATCCTTCAGTTGACTATCTTCTTTGACTAAGTAGTGTAGGGATAATGATAAATCGGGACAATGGAATCATGTTCACTACTCTCAGCTTTAAGTTCATGATGATAAATTTCAAATTCTAAACCAAAGTTGTTGCTATCATATGCTAGGAAATTGATGCTTATTTAATGATTGGCCTTAATCAAAAGTTTTCTCTTGATATCAGGAAGACTGATTATTCATAGGGATTTGCGTCTATGGAAAACCTGAAACTAAATTATAAAGTCCTTGTGAAATGGGGGCGAAATCTCTGGGTATTGTCTTATTTTAAATCTAATCCGACTTTTAAAAATTTACAATCCTTAAAACTCTCCCAGCGAAAGACCAGGGTGCGAATTTTCGTAGCCCATAATACCATACTGGAAAAATCAGAAATCTTTCTGCTTTTGTATTGTTGATTAAAAAACGGTCAAATTGACGATTTCAAGTCCAAGAACTTTTTCATATCTTTTCATATTTTTTAAATATCTGCAGTTACTTTTACGACAAATAATACTAATTGATGAAAAAAAGAAATCATCCTAAAGTTCACGAAACTCTTTCTTAAATGCATTGATGAACAGCTAATTTCACATGCAAGTCATTTTATGGTGGATTTTTTCAGGTCTGGATTTGAATGATGGAAGTGACCTTAACGGATGATTATAGCTTGTTAAGGGACAGTGCCATGGATCTTAATGATAACTCTACAGATCCTCCAATGGTTTTGGCTCTTGATGCTTTAGGCGACGAATTAAATGGCTCAATCCCAGCGCCGCTGATTCTCATTGACAGTAATGGTATTGTTGAGCCAGCCATAGGAATGGAGTTTGATAGCGATGAAGCAGCTAAGGAGTACTACATAGCTTATGCAAATCATGTAGGATTTGGTGTTCGAATGAACAAGTCACGACGTTCAAGAAAAGATGACACAGTAATCATGCGGCGGTTTGTGTGTACTCGAGAAGGATTCCATTCCAAGAGGGTAATATATGATGATGGAAAGAAGAAGAGGAAGCGGGGAACTACAAGGGAAGGATGCATGGCCATGATTGAGGTCATCCGAAAGGATCATGGTAAATGGTTGGTTACTAAGCTTGAGACTGAGCATACTCATATGGTTGCTTTACCTGATAAAGTCCGACCACGTGCTGATAGGTCTATGATCTCGCCAAATTCAGCTCTAATTCCTAGTGAGCCAAACGGGTTCAATAATTTGAAGAACTTCAACAGGGGGATCAGGGTCAATCCATTTGGGGAAGGAGGCGAGGCTCAGGGTCTTCTTGAGTATTTGAAGAGGATGCAAGCTGATAATCCTGCATTTTTCTATGCAATCCAAGTCGATAACAACAATTGCTTGACCAATGTTTTCTGGGCTGATTCCAAATCTAGGATGGCTTATCAATGCTTCGGGGATGCTGTGACTTTTGATACTACTTACAAAAAAACAAAATACATGATGCCCTTTGCTACCTTTAGAGGCATAAACCATCATTTGCAGTCTGTTACATTTGGCTGTGCCTTGCTAATGGATGAAACTAAGGGTTCGTATGTTTGGCTTTTTGAAACTTGGCTTGCTGCCATGGGTGGTCGTCATCCTCTTTCATTATTTACCGATAGGGATAAGGCCATGGAAGGAGCTATCTCAAGGGTATTTCCAAGAACTCGTCATTGCTTCTGCAAGTGGCACATATTAAGCAGATGCAAGCAAAAGCTATGTGATGTCTATATGAAATACCCTACATTAAGAAGGGAGTTAAAGGATTGCATTAATGACTCTGAGACAATGGAGGAGTTTGAGACTCGTTGGGAATACATCCTTGATAAATATAACCTGTGGGATAATGCATGGCTGCAATCACTCTATGAAATTCGCCCTCTCTGGGCTTCTATTTACCAGACGGACTTATTCTTTCCTGAACTGTCTCCATCTCAAAGACCAGAAAGCTTGAATAAATTCTTCAAGAGGAACTTCAATACTAAAACTTCTTTACTATTGTTTATTTCAAAATTTGATCAAGCGATGTCATCTCAGTACGAAAGGGAAGCCCAAGAAGACCTTGCTACAGTATACTCTAAGCCCCTTTTGAAGACGCCATCACCTATTGAAAGACAAGCTGTGGATATTTACACAAATGCAGTATTTGAGAAATTTCAGGAGGAATTTGTTGAATCATTAGGATATCATGTTGACAAAATGGAGCATGGGCCTATAACCAAGTATAATGTGATGAAGGAAGATGATAATCATAAGGGCTACATTGTTAGTTTCAATGATTCTGATCAAAAGGCAAGCTGTAGTTGTTGCAAATTTGAGCGTTGTGGCATTTTATGTAGGCATGTCTTGAGAGTCTTTTTTGTTGTTGGAGTTCGTGTTCTCCCTGAGGTATATGTTCTGAAGAGATGGACAAGAAATGTCCTGAGCAATGTAGTTCTTGAAGAAAGAGTTACAGAACTTGGGCTAAGTTTCCAAGAGTATTTAGTTGCTTGGTACAATGATCTTTGCCTTGACGCTGTTAAATTTGGTATGGAAGGGGCTTTATCCTCAGAGACATATAAGGTTGCTAAACTAGCACTGCAGAAGTCTTTTGCTGAAGTTATTGCTGCTAAAAACAATCAGAAGAAAGGCCAACAGAATCTCCAAAGATTTGCAAGGTTACAGAAGATGCAATATAAGGTTCCTCTGCCAAAATTGCAGCCTAAGAAGGCCCTCCTACCCAGGTTAACTCAACAAGATGAAGATGGTAGAAGCAAAAGAAATGCAGAAGATGTGCTGTAAGAATAGTTATATATATTTGTCTAACAATCATTTTTGATTACTATTAAACAACTTGTTTGTAGTGAGAGCAGCAGCTCTGTTCCAAATATAAGTACTTTTTCAGAAATTGTCAAATTTCCATGATGTATAGCAGTGCTTTTTTGATGTATGAAATTAGAAAATTCCTATATCATGTAATATAATTACTTCATGAAAATGATATTCAGTGTTTACTTTCTTGGATACGTGAGCTTGCTTTATGATGTTTTGATCTATTGTTTGACATTTAAATTTGTAAAATATTATTGCTATACTGATAGAATTTTCATTTTTCTTTTACATCCAACTCAAGAACAAGATGCAAATTCTGCTAGCCAAGTAGTCAGTTTTGTTTCTACAAGGATCTTGCAAATACGCAAGTCAATATTGTCGTAATGTTGTTAATTATATATTGTTCTACACCTATGGTTGATTGAATAAATGTATTCCTTGAAGTGGTATTGAATCTTTGCAATTTGGAAATGTTTTATTTGGTTTTCTGTTGAAACAAAAGCTTTTGGACGATTCATTTGCTTATTTACGCAAGAGGTTTAAAATTGCAGTTCACTTGATTACAAGTCACTATCTTTTGAATTTATTGATAAGAAGTTGATTTCATCCATCTTGAATTTTTGACGAAATGAGCCAAGTTGGCTTTGATATTAATTTGTTGTGCAGAAGCTCTAAAATTCAAGAATGAAAAATAGCATACATGTGATTTGATAGTTTTCCTACATCCAACGGAGATACAAAACTCATTATAAAATTGAAGGAAAAACATTTAGAATTGATACGTCATAAAAAATCATCTTGATCCAGCACGAATCTCAAGGCACATCTTAATTGACAACTTTCAAAATTAAATTCGGGATTATTCGAACACCAATTTCAACAAACTTACAATCAAATTGAACGTTTCAATAAGACGAACTCAACAACATCAAGGGCTTAAAGTATATTTGGAAGCTTCAAAGCATAAATTGGATAATCAAATAGTCTCCAAATATGATATGCTTATAATCAAATCGAGCGGCTCGATGAGACGAATCCAACGAGCCCAAGATCGCTTAATTCAGACATCATTAAGATACTTAAATGCTATATGAATACTCTATAATTGAAGGAATTGATCTGTCTGATGGAGCACTTCGAATTTGCCATTGATCTTTTCTATATTAACAGAGCATGCCACACTCAAAAATTTATAAATAAGTCCCCTCTTCCCACATGAAGAGGGGGGAGTTTAGAATTTGGGCTAGAGATCAAGAGAGCTATAAGGTTTGAAGAATCACGGAGCTCAACCCCGAGACTGCCGTCGGTGAACCTCACCGCTTGGTTTCCACTATTGAACCTTCGCCCGATCATCGCCATTAGACCTTCGTTTGGCCACCACGGCTGGGTCTACTTCCGACCACTGTTGCTCGTTGACTACGGTCCCTCCGACCTCTGCTGCCCGTCGACAACTGTCCCTCTTACCTCTGCCCGCCCACCGACTACAATTCCTCTGACCTCCGTCGCCCTTCAACTAGGGTCCCTCCGTCGCCCATTGACTACAGTCCATTCGGCCACCGTCGCTCGCCGACTATGGTCCGTCCGACCACCATTGCCCGCTGACTACGGTCCCTCCGTCCTCTGTCACCCGCCGACTATTGTCCCTCCACCCTCCGTCACCATCGACTACGGTCCCTCCGACCACCATCGCCCGCCGACTACGGTCCTATCGACAATCATCTCCCACTGATTATGGTCCTCGTCGACCTGCGTCTCCCTTCGACTACGGTCCCTCCGACCACTACCCCCCATTGACTAAAGTCCCTCTGACCTCCATCGTCCATCGACTACGGTCTCTCTGACTTTCGTCGCCCGTAGAGTACGGTCCCTCTGACCACCGTCGTTCGCCTACTACGGTCCCTCTGACCTCCGTCGCTCGCCGACTACGGTCCCTTTGACCTCTATCGCCTACTAACTATTGTCCCTTCGACCTCCATCGCCCACCGAGCACTGTCCCTCCAACCTTTGTCACTTACCGACTACGATCCCATCCCTCCGTTGCTCGCCGATTATGGTCCATCCTGCCACCGTTGCTCGCCGACTATGGTCCATCCGGCCACCGTTGCCCGCTGACTACGGTTCCTCCGGCCTCTGTCGCCAGCCGACTATTGTCCCTCCAGCCTTCGTCACCTACCTACTACAGTCCCTCCGACCACCATCATCGACATACTACGGTCCTATCGACAATCATCTCCCGTCGATTATGATCCTCTTCGACCTCCGTCGCCCGTCAACTACGGTCCCTCTGGCCACCGTCGTCCATCGACTACAGTCCCTCCGACCTCCATCATCCACCGACTACGATCCCTCTGACCTTCGTCGCCCGTAGAGTACAGTCCCTCTAACCACCATTGTCCGCCTAATATGGTCCCTCTGACTTACGTCGCTCGCCGACTATAAGCCCTCCGACCTGTATCGCTTGCTAACTACCGTCCCTTCGACCTTTATCGCCCGTCGAGTACTGTCCCTCCAACCTTCGTCGCTTGCCGACTACAATCCCTTCGACTACCATGGCCCGTCGACTACGGTCCCTCTGACCTCCGTCGCCCGCCAACTATGGTCTCTCTATCCTCTCTTCAGACAACAGTCCCCTCAACCTCAGTTGCTCGTCCGACTACGATACTACTGACCAAACAAACAGGACCACATTGTTTTATCATCGGAAGTTTGGAATTTGGGCTAGAGATCGAGAGAGCTATAAGGTTTAAAGAATCACGGAGCTCAACCCCGAGACTACCGTCAGTGAACCCTCATCGCCTGGTTACCACTATTGGACCTTTGCCCGATCATCGCCATCAGACCTTCGTTTGGCCACCACCGCTGGGTCTACTTCCGACCACTTTTGCTCGTTGAATATGGTCCCTCCAACCTCTACTGCTCGTCGACAACTGTCCCTCCTACCTCTGCCCACCCACCAACTACGGTCCCTCCGACCTTTGTCGCCCGCCGACTACGGTCCATTCGGCCACCGTCGCTCGCCGACTATGGTCCATCCGGCCACCGTTGCCTGCAAACTACGGTCCCTCCATCCTTTGTTGCCCACCGACTATTGTCCCTTCAGCCTCCATCACCCATCGATTACAGTCTCTCCGACCACAATCGACTGCCGACTACGGTCCTATCGACAATCGTCTCCCATCGATTATGGTACCCGCCGACCTGTGTCGCCCGTCGACTACGGTCCCTCCGACCACTGTTGCCCATCGACTATAGTCCCTCTGACCTCCATCGTCAACCGACTACGGTCCCTCCGACCTTCGTCGCCCGTAGAGTATGGTCCCTCTGACCACTGTCGTTCGCCTACTACGGTCCCTCTGACCTCTGTCGCCCGTCGACTACGGTCCCTCCGACCTTTATCGCTTGCTAACTGCTGTCCCTTCGATCTCCATCACCCGCCGAGCACTGTCCCTCCAACCTTCATTGCTTACCGACTACGATCCCTTCCCTCCGACCTCCGTCGCCCGCCGATTATGGTCCATCCGACCACCGTTGCCCCCCGACTACGGTCCCTCCGGCCTTTGTCGCAGGCCCGCCGACTATTGTCCCTCCAGCCTCTGTCACCTATCTACTACGGTCCCTTCGACCACCATCGCCCGCCGACCACAGTCCTATCGACAATCATCTCCCATCGATTATGGTCCCCGCCGACCTCCGTCACCCGTCGACTATGGTCCCTCCGGCCATTGTCGCCCATTGACTACAGTCCCTTCGACCTCCATCGTCCACCGACTACGGTCTCTCCGACCTTCGTCGCTCGTAGAGTACGGTCCCTCTGACCACCATCGTCCGCCTACTACGGCTCCTTTGATCTCCGTCGCCCGCCGACGACAGTCCCTATGACCTCTATCGCATGCTAACTACCGTCCCTTCGACCTCCATCGCCTGCCGAGTACTGTCCCTCCAACCTTCGTCGCTTGCCGACTACGATCCCTTCGACTACCGTGGGCCGCCGAGTACGGTCCCTTCGACCTCCGTCGGCCACCGACTATGGTCTCTTTAACCTCTATCTCCCAACAACGGTTCCTTCTACCTCAGTTGCTCGTTCAACTACGATCCTACCAACCAAACGAACATGACAACATTGTTTTATCACCGGATTCTTCCAACTATACTATGTAATGTGCTTTATATGATGTATATTTTCTGCATTGAGCCATGCCCTTATCCCGAGAAAGGACATCATTTGTAATCGACTATAAACACTAGTAGAATCATTTTAATTAGGCCAGATCTCGTGGTTTTTTCTCTTTTGAGGGTTTTCCACGTAAAAATCTTGATGTCTCTTATGACTATTGCACCTCTTTCTCTCTTCTATATGTGTGCTGGACCTTCGTACAGTTTTAAGACCCTAAAATCTATATCTCTCTACCGCCGCGAATGTTCCAGGACGCAACAAGAGTCTCTCATAATCTCATTCATAATTTATAGAAGTAATAATTCCAATTCTTCTATAATACTAATGATTAATCATAATTGAAGAGTATTGTAATGGCCTGCATTATAACTTTTTGTGATAGTCATCAATGAGGACTTTTTTGATGATGCTTAGACTTTTATAGCATGAAATGAGTCATCATTTTCAACATCATGAATGCAAGTTCCAGTAATTATGTGAAGACTCATCTCCACATGCCAGAATTTGGATTGTCTGAAGTCTATAATAATATTATTACTCTTAACATAGAATTAATTATTACTCTTAACATAAAATTAACACAGAATTTGGATTGTCTGAAGTGCAGCAATAACGGCTTTCAATTAATTCATATCAATGCTTCAAATTAATTTTCCTATTTTTAAGTACTTATATTTTAATTTTGATCATCTGTCTTTCAGACAAAGGTATTTCATGGCACAATTTTTTTTTTCTAAATCAACCTTAACAAATTTCACTTTCAGCTTTTTCTCAGTGCTTTCCTTTCTGATATATAATTCACGATTGATGCATTCTGCTTTCAAATAATTTCCTTTATCCCATTACCAGTCTTATGATGAGGCTACTTTATATTCATAGAAAGTTCAGATTTCAGCAAACAGCCATTTGATTAAGGGCATTGAAAGCAAGGGGACAGCCGTTCACTTCATTGAGTTCAATGCAATAATCTGAAGCTCTTTCCTTCAATAATTCTCTTCCTCCATGCTTCTGTAACCAATTTCTATAAAATGCTTCCACCCTCTTTTGCTCATCCAAACTAAGTTTTCTCTGATACTAAATCTTATCGAATGGAAAAGGGCTTTACACAGATGGATATTGATGAGTGGGAACTTCTCTGTCACAAAATTTCTCACACAGTTGTTCAGGAGTTAGTGCTTCCTTCTCGGGCAATGGAAGAAGAGGTGCTGAGTCTGGAAAGCAATATCAAGCAGCAGGATTTGACTCCAAGTCAGCCAAACATTCAAGCTACAAAAGCTGAACTCCATGAAGGAGTTATTGAAGGTTTGTGGAGTCTGATTTCTACAAGATATTTGTCTGGTTCTTGTACCTTATGAAATATTCAGAAATATATTATGTGGGAACAGACTACGAGAAAATTTGACGTTTTTTTCTTTGATGACTGTCTTTCTTAGCCTTCCATTTAAAAGAGTGACATCTCCCACAGTTATAACTGAATAACATACTGAAATTCATCCGGCCATGGATGCATCACTATAAAATTTTGAGCCACGTACATTCCATATGCGTTCTTTGATCTTATGATGGTTTCTCTTCTGTTCTTTGGTTTTCGATATTAACAGGAGACGTTGAAGAAGACGAGCTTGCCCAGCTTTGCAATTATGAGAAACAAAGTGAGGAAGAAGAAGAAGAAGAAGAAGAAATCGATGATGAGCAGGCGATGGCATTCAGGACCACTGCTGATATTACTTCTGATGGAAATTCAGAAGGCATATCATTCAGTGAAGAGGACGAAGCAGAGGAATTGGGGGAGTTGGTAGAGTACACTGGTCCTGAATCTAAAGAGAAGAGTGGTCGTAATACATTTAGATTGAGAACTTTGCTGAGGTCTGCTGGCTTGGCTGCTGCCACATTCTCCATCTTCATACTGCAGAAATCCATGCCCAGGAATCAGAAAATTCAATTCAGAATCTCCAAAAATGAGGTCATTAAATTCTTTCAGTACATTCATTTCAAATTCTTTGTTTGTTCTATATATTTCTCCAAATGACTTCATTTTTTGGGTGGCAGAAACCTAAGCAACTGTTGCAGCATCAGCAGGAAGTTCCAGAACTATTGACAGCTACATCTCACAGTTCATTTAGTGGGCATTATGACATGTGGTATTAATGTATCTGATTGAGCTTTTAAATGAGTAATTTGGGTCCAGAATTATGAAACTAAGTGCTGGGCACATGGGTTGACAGGGTTGTCAATAAGATTGTTGAGAGGAAATGAATTTAATAAACTCAATTCTGCCTTTTTATCGCTTTCATGTGTTCATATAGCTACTTTGAATGTTTTTTTCAAGAAATTTAATAAATGTGATGAATGAAATATTAAAGCTTCGTTTGGTACGATTTTTTTGCTGTTTTTTGAAACAGCTTTCTAGTACAAAAATTTCTAGTTTAAAAAATTTTTGTACTAAAAAGCTATCTTAAAAAGCAGCAAGAAAGCCACCCCAAATAAAACTTAAGGCTTGGTTTAAGGTGGCTTTCTTACCGCTTTATTTTTAAGGAGCTATTTGGCAATCAGTAGAATTTAACAAATCCTATAAATTCGGATTCCCAAGTCATTCTGTTAAATCCTATGAAACTATTTGGCAATGTAATCCAAAATTTAAGATAATTAGTTCATTCAAAAATAAATTTTAATGTGTTTTAAATTTAATGTGTTAAATGAGTTATTAATTTTAATTTAATTATCATAAGTTATAGTGATTGATAATATAATTAAAAGTTAGTTTAATTATCAAATAATTTAATTATTTGAATTTAATTAAAAATAAACCTAAAATTTGATGGTTAAATACATTTAATATAGAAAGGCATTAGCTACCACTTATGCTTACAGAAGCCTTTTAGTGAATTGGAAGCAACCAACCACAGATCATGCTTAGAGCTAAAGCTTCTCATGGCCACATTTGCAAGCAAGGTATATTTCTGACTAGGTGACCTAAAAGTCCATCTCATCAGCTCATTATGAGCTAAGATTTTGAAACTAATGATACTTAACAGTTACATAATTGACAAAATCATGTTATCACAGTAGCGGCTAAATTATTGGAGTTCCTTTTTCTTATGAAATAATTATTATTGTCGGCAAAAAATTATTTTATTGGTGCTCCAAATTGTAATTTCATTAAAAAAAAATCCTACAAAATAGATGCTGCAGATCTAGTCCAATTTGGTTTACTGCAAATTTACACAGAAATATAGAAAAATAACTTATGGATTTTACGTCAACTTTGATCAACCAAAAATTCAGTATTCAACAGATCAGACGGATCCACAAAATTCTTAAATTTCTTTTTCATGGTATTTGTTTAATTTGCTTTAAAATGTAAAATCAACCGATCAAAAGGGCCAGTGAAGCAATTGGAAGAAATTTCTTTCCCTGTAAAAAATATATACAGATCTATTCACAAAATATGAAAATGTGAATATCTGCGTTCCCTCTGCATTTTAATGGCTTCCCTTCTGTCCTTAATTAATAAAGGACTTTCATGAAAAGTATGTAAAAATTGACACTATCACAATAATAAAAATCTCATTATACCACAGAACAAGTAATTACATGAACAGATAGAGGAAACCCACCATAAATAAAATAAAAATTACAATCAAGAAGGAAAATTAAATAGAAGGAATAATAACCGACATTTATTACCCTAACCCTAAATCCCCAAAAGAAATGGAACCCCTCAATAACTTTCAAAAGAATTCATCATGGCCAACCCTAATCACATACATGCATCAGAAGAATTACAAACCAAACCAATATTCAACTTAAACCAAAGAATCAGATCTCAGCAGAAGAAGAATCCGAAGACGAGGGCGGAGAGGGAAGCGAGAGCTGCCGCGGGAACTGCGGCAACGGCACCGGAGGTGGGGCTAGGCGCTGGAGCGTCAGCTGCAGCGGCGAGCCCCACTAGAGATGAGGCGGCGATGGCGGCCACAGCGGCGGCGGCGACAACCCTCATTCTTAGAGATGACTGCATTTTTTTGCCCTAAAAACTTAGATGTCTGTTTTTTAGGCGAGAGATTTAAAGAAAGATGAGCTCGACAGGTAATTAAAGCGGAAGAGAGAGGGGTTTTATAGAGGAAGGGCGGGCAGAGGGCAGCTTTTCTGGCTGCCCGTAACGGGCCATTAGCTTGCATCCCTTTTTCGCATAAGCGCACAACTTTTTTATTATTTTCATACCGCATGACTTCAATTTTTAAAAGTATAATATTCTTATTTCTTTTTAGGAGTGCCAAAATGAATTTACGAATGGGATTAGGGTCCAACTTGAAATGGACCCGCCACAAACTTGGGTCAATCTGACCTGACATGTTGACCCGGGCATTACGTGGGAGAGTGCGGGCAAGTGCGTACATATAGGCTAGCTGGCGAGGGGCTTGTGGGCAAGGGCGTGCGAAGCGGCCATCATGCTCATGTCGCATGCTGGGGCGGGATGATCGTGGGTTTGCGACCGACTGATGAGCAGAGTGTGGACCAACGACAATAAACGGAACGCGATAATGAGATGATTGCTACAAACGAGACGAACGGGTTACTTCCAAGTTGATTTCGAGTTTTTGGTTGATTCAAACCCGACTTGAATTTACAACCTGGTTAAGATTTGAAAGCCGAATCCGATCCGTTTTTCAAATGGGTTGACCCAAACTCATAATTTTCAAATTAGGCTCGTGTCGATTTTTCGGATCAGGTCGTGTCAAATATTGACACCCATATTAGATTTTTTACTTGCATTTCATTCTTTCGATCGCTTTGCATCAAGTTTGTTTCATTTGGTAAATTACTTAAAAATTAATAAAGCTTCACATTAAAAAAATATATTAAAAATTAAATTGAAGTTCATTTTATTTAAATATATGATAAGTTGTGAATAAATGTTTTTTAAATTAAACACAGTGATTTCATTTAGATAAAATCACAAACTTCTTTTCAATAATACTATAAATGAAAATATGAATAATTGAACGACCTCAATAAGCATAATTCAGTATATCTTTATATCAACAATAACAATAATAATAAGCCTTTATTCCTATGTGGGGGTCAACTACATAAATCCTTTTTCTCATGTAAATAATATTTTGTTATATTTTATTAATAAATCCATAATGAGATTGAAATAAATATCATAAATAAAATATATAAATTTCTTTACAAATTAAGAAAAATAGCTCATTTGTCATAAATTTTGAAGGGTAAAAATATGATGAGAATTATGACTAATTAAAATAATTAAAGATTTTTTTCCCTCACGTCATCAATTTAAAATTTGGACTCAGGTTGAGCACACTAATTTTTTAAAAATTGACCAATATTTACACATAGATCCTCATCATCCTTAAAAATAAAGGAAAGCTTAAGAGTATTCTTTTTTGCAATTGAAAATTTACAGATCTAAATATTAAATATTTTGGGGAGCTTAATGAAAATACAACTAATAAGTAATACATTCAAGAAAAAAAAAAAAGAAAGGGTCAATTGCTGCCCGGTGGGCGGGAATGATTGATCATGAGCTACTACAGCGCTGTTGTACAGAGAACTATTAATGGCGAGGTTGCGACTTTTCGATTATCTTCGAGATTCGTTTAATCTTCCAATTACTTAGATGTTAGTTAAGAGTACGACGTCTGAAGCAAATCTAACGGTGGTACTAACTTGTCTAATTCTTTGTATTTAACACATATTGCTTGGGATTTATAGGTGGGTAAGCGCATGTTCTAAGCCAGCTTGCTGTCCGTTTGGTTGCCCGTTGTCAACAGCTGGCGCGGGGCCCACAAAAAAGCTGTCGTTATGGTTCAACAGCTCACAACCTTTCACCTTCCGCCGCTTGTTTGTCTTTCTTTCTACTTTTCTGTTCGGCATCTCTTATTTTCTCTTAATAATTAATGAGTTTTAGTAAATTAAAATTGTACGAAGTTCTTCATAATTTTTAATTTTTAATTAAAAATACATTTAAATTTTATTTGAGAGTTTCATGCCATAATTATAATTTTTATTTGATTATAATTTTTTTCATTATTCTTTAGACGAGTAAGCTATTTTTTATAATAATTTTTAAAAATTACTCTCCATAATAACCGTATAATCACCTTCGCAAAAAGTTACAGCTATCATAAATAAATCATTAAAGCCGGTTCACCGGTTCGACCGCCGGTCCGAATGATTCTTTTACGATTCCGTACAAATCCAATTTTATATAATTTATATAAAAAATGAACCGGCTGGCCTACCGATTTTAATAACCTTTCAAACCCTTGTTGCTGATTTAAATTTTATTAAAATATTTATAGAAGTCGCATTTTTGTAAAATTAAGAATATTATCATCATAACATTCCATAAGTAAAATTAAAGATCTATTTGGATTGCTTTGTCATTTCCTTGTCTTTTCAAAACTTAATTGTAATTTTGTTAATTTTTGATAGAAAATAATTTTTAACAATCAAATTTATAATGTGTGATAGCTTAACAGAAATAGTTATTTAAATTTCTTAAAAATAATATATTTATTATATTCATAATAATTTTTTTAAAAAATATTTTTCTCATAATAATTTAATAATCATTTTTATAAAATACTCGACCAGTCTAAATAAATAGAAGATTGAAAAGAAAATTCCCAAGAAGGGCATTGAAATAATTCCCTGGAGTAATAAGAGTTGTGAGTGACAGCTATTTTTTTGGCTTGTTTATAGCTTTAAAAAAAATAATAATAATAATAATATGAAAATAATTTGCCGGCCCACGTCAAGAAAAAATGATATCTAATTCTAAAGCTGCCAGCTTTTTATAATGAAAATTTCTAATAATTTTTTTAAAAAATAATGTGTTATAAATTTAAAATTATAAAAAAAATTGATATTCAAATTCAAATATTAACAACTTCAAAATTTTTTGTCCATATTTTATTAATTAATTGTTGGAACCTTAAAAAACTATTAAGTGGGCTTAGGCCCATTTAACAAAATTCCAAAATTTCGTATGGGCTTTATCTCACTTAAGAGGATGAAGGCCATGCCATTGATCACCTCTGAATACAACACATGTATGACTTGCAAAGCATGGCCATGAATGACATGTATGTTAATCATGTTCCATATATGCACATAAAAAAAGAGAGGATCTTTTAGATCTGGAGCAATGGCTAGTGGTAATAAAAAATGCATAATGTGATGGATGATAGGATATGATAGAGAATGGGCATCAAACCGACTGTAGTGTTCTATCTTTGCATCAGAGGTTGTCAGTCATGACCATGTAAAATTTGATCAATAATAATATTTTATTTTAAAAAAATGTATTATGATATTTAGATAAATTTGTTTAAAAATTATTAATAAAAGTAATGGTTATATTGTTTGGAATCATTGGCTCTTTATGTGATTTTTTAAGTACCACTTTTGAATCTCAAGCCAACCCACTCTTCTATAAATATAGGCTTCGTTTGAGACGGTTTTCTTTTTGCATCTTAAAAATTTAATTTTTTAACTAAAAAATTGCTTTAAAAAGCAGTAAAAAAGCCGTCCCAAACAAAGCCATAATCAAAATCTGAAATACTCCTTCGTAAGATCCATATTGATTCTCTTAATAATAAGTTGTTCTTTCAATATTTAAATATCTTAATGATGTTGAAATTAAACAATATTACTCTCACTGGACTTCTCTCGTCAAGACACTCGATTTATTTATAAGCATGCAATATTTGAAGATCGTTAAGTTCTCTAATTAAAATCCTAACATTTTCTATTAAGCTTCAAGTACTCAATCAATTTCATTTAGACTTGGATTGGAGTATTGAACTACTTTTGATGTTATTAGATTTGTCTTGTCGAGATGTTCAATTTGATTTTAAGTTTGCTGAAATCGGAGTTTGAATGGTTCTAAATTTAAATCTGAAAGTTTTCAATTTAATTATGCATCAAAATTCATGCCCCTCAAATCAATTTTTGATGATGTATCATTTATTAAAGCTTCATTTGGGATAGTTTTCTTACCGTTTTTCAAAGCAGTTTTTTAGTACAAAATTTTCTTAAAAACTACAAAAAAACAGCGATCAAAAACTGTCCCAACTGAAGCCTAAGCCATTCATGTGTCGGAGATAAATCAATTTTGGTTTCATATCAATAAAATATCAAATAATTATGAAGCAAATTTAAAAATTTAAGCATAATGATTAGTCCCACCATGCAGTTCTGGTGATGCAGTAACTATAACTACAGAATCTAACTAAATTATTAACAATGTGTTAGGTTGTAATTAAATAGCAATTAACACTTAAGGCTTTGGTGATCCACTTGTCATTAAAAGTTAATAGATTCCACCACTTCTTTTATCTGGATGGAATTCCTATGTGTTATGTCAGAGCACTACAAAATGCTCAGCATTCAAATAAAGTTTGTGAGGAGAAAACAACTGCTTTGATTAGCCTTTCATCATTGCTCCCAATATCAGCAAATCAGTGGTCATATGCTTTCGTGTTCTTTATTTTTATTCTGCATCATCAGCAGTTCTTGGATAATATGTAGGGCTGGCCTTATGGAAAGGAACTTCTATGATCTTTCAGAAATCTTTACTTTGCACGCACCATATGTTCATTTGTCTAAAAGGGCATCTCTTCTACTTCAAAATGCAGTAAGAAATTTATCAGACTTTAACCGAATTCCAGTCCTAAAACAAAAAAAAAAAGAATATTCTTGTTGGGTCCTGGAATATTTGCGGCGGTAGAGAAATATATAGTTTAACGTCTTAGCGTTGTACGAAGATCCAGCACACAAGCAGATGAAAGAGATAGCATATCATTCATAAGGGATACCAGAGTTTTTACGTTGAAACCCTTGAAGAGGGGGGAAAACCACGGGGTCTGGCCCAGTTTAAATGAATCAACTAGTATTTACGGTCGATTACAAATGAGGCCCTTCGTTGGGAGAAGGCCTTGGTTAGATGTCACAAATATAAATCATATAGAGTGCATTACATGGTGAGAAATTACAATAATCATTATATACATGTTTGTTGGGTCAGTAAGACCATAGTCGATAGACGACAGAGATCGGAAAGATCGTAGTCGACTGGCATTGGAGGTCAGAAAGACCGTAGTTTGATGACGGAGGTAGGGAGGACCTTAGTTGATCAGGCGATGGAGGTCGGAAGGATGGTCGTCGAGTGGTGTTGGAGGTCAGAAAGACTGTTGTCTGATGACAGAGGTCGGGAGGACCTTAGTTGGTCAGACGACGGAGGTCGGAAGGACCGTAATCGACTGACGTTGTAGGTCAGAAAGGCCGTAGTCTGATGACGGAGGTCGGGAGGACCTTAGTAGGCAACGAAGGTTGGAAGGACCGTAGACGTAAGGCGGTGGTCTAGCAGAAGTCCGAGCCTCAGGTGGTGGTCCGGCAGATGTCCGGGCCTTAGGTGGTGGTCTAGTAGATGTCTGAGCCTCAGGTGGTGGTCCGGCAGATGTCCGGGCTTTAGGTGGTGGTCTAGTAGATGTCTGGGCCTCAGGTGGTGGTCCGGCAGATGTCCGGGCTTGAGGTGGTGGTCCGGCAGATGTTCGGGCTTGAGGTGGTGGTCTGGCAGATGTCCGGGCCTCAAGCGATGGTCCGGTAGAAGTCCAGGCCTCAAGTGGTGGTCTGGCAGATGTTCGGGCCTCAGGTGGTGGTCCGGCAGATGTCCGGGCCTCAGGTGGTGGTCCGACAGATGTCCGGGCCTTAGGTGGTGATCCGGCGGAGCTCAGGACGTTAAGCGGTGGTCCGGCGGGGCTGAGAACGTCAGGTTGTGGTTTGGCGGAGCTCAGGGCATCAAGCGATGATTCGGCGGAGCTGAGGATGTCAGGTGGTGGTCCAGCGGAGTTCAGGGCATCAAGCAATGGTCCGGCGGAGCTGAGAACATCAGGTGGTGGTCCAGTGGAGCTCAGGGATCCAAGCGGTGGTCCGGCGGAGCTGAGGATGTCAAGTGGTGGTCCGGTAGAGCTCAGGGCGTCAAACGGTGGTCCGGTAAAGCTGAGGATGGCAGGTGGTGGTCCGGCGGAGCTCAAGGCGTCAAGCGGTGGTCCGATGGAGCTTAGGATGTCAGGTGGTGGTCCGGCGGAACTCCGGCGTCAGGCGGTGGTCCAGCGGAACTCTAGTGGTGGTCTAGGGGGAGCAAGGAGGCAAGAGCAATTTCCAATCTCCCTCTTTTTTCCTTAGGATTTGGGGCCCTTTTTCAAGAGGAGAGGGGGCTCTATTTATAAATCTCTGGGAGTGGCATGATCCATAAATAGGAGGAAGATCAAGGGTAATTAGGGAGTGGTTTGAATGGATGGCCGATGTTGAATCCGTTGATTGTGGACCATTTGCTGGACATTTCAACGTCTTAGCGATATGAGAATTTTTGTGATCTTGGCCACGTTCGATTTGTCTTGTCGAGCCGCTCGATTCAACTATAAACACGTCATGTTTGGAAACCATTTGGTAATCCAGATTGTGATTTAAACATTCCAACAGTTCTTCAGGTCCTTGATTTGGACCCATTTGGGCTCGGATTGAGTCGAATTTAGTGTCGTTGGGTTTGTATTTTCGAGACGTTCAGTTTGACTATAAACTTGCTGAAATTGGAGTTCAGATAGTTCTAATTTTAATTTTAGAAGTTTTTGACTTGATTTTTCCTCGAGATTCATGCCCGATCAAGATAATTTTTGATAACGTATCAGTTGCCCCCTTATTTTCGAACATCGAAACCTGTAGAGTCTGAAAATATGTGTCACAATCTTTGAGAAATTTTTTGTGTAATTTAAAATTTGAAAAATAATCAAATTTCATTCGTAGAGGTTCTGAACGATTTAAAAAGTGCCAAAATTAAGTCTGGAATGTCAAAAAATAGTCCAGGGGATCCCAAAAACTTCCGATTTGGCTATTCTGGACCTAAAATTGGGCCCAAAATTGAGTTCGGACGGGTCGGCCGCAGCCGCCCGCCTTCGCTGGCCACTGTCGCGCCTTCCTAGCTGCCTGCGCGCCCGTGCGCGCCTGCCCGGCTGCCCCATGCTCGCGCCCCCGCGCTCCTGCCCGGCTGCCCCATGCTCGCGCCCCCGGCTCGGGCAGGCTTGCTGAAGCGCCCCACTAGCCGCGTAAACCGCGGCTACGGTTAGCCGGTAGTTGGCTAACCTCTAGCCGTTGGCTAACCGCCAAATTTCTTTTTTCAGAAAATGAAATAATACACACACACACACACACACACTCACACACACACACACTATTATTTTCTTTTCCCTTTTTTATTCCAACCACCCCTCCTGCTATAAATAGCCTCATAGGGGGTATGAGTTTCTTGCACCTCTTCCTCCTCTCTTCTTTCAACTGAGGCCTTCCCCTGGCCCTATACAGGCGACATCCCCTGTCTAGACCCAGGGCCCCTCTCTGCAAAAAGGAGATTCCTCCCCCTTCTTCTCCTCTCCCTCAAGCTGAGGCATTCCCCTAGTCCTGTTCAGGTGGTATCCCTTATCCAGATCTAGGGCCCCTCACTGAGTGAGAGTTTCTTCCTCCTTCTCCTCCCTCATACTAAGGCATTCCCCTAGTCATGTTCAGGTCTAGGGCCCCTCACTAAGTAGGAGTCTTCTCCTTTTTCTTTGAGAGATCCTATGAAGGTCCGACGTTAACCAGTGTAAGTCTGGCAACAGACGGAAGTCCGACGTCAGAAAGAAGTCTGACGAGAGTTCAATGACGGGTAGTAGTCTGACGACGGGTAGAAACTCGGCATCGGGTAGAAGTCCTACGAGAGTCCGGCGACGGGCAAAACTTCAGCGTAGAGGTCCGACGATGGGTAGAAACTCGGCGTTGGGTAGAAGTCCGACGAAAGTCCCGCGACGGGTAGTAGTCCAACAACGGGTAGAAATTTGGCGTCGGGTAGAGGTTTGACGAAAGTCCGTCGACGGATAGAAGTTTAGCAACGACATGAAGTTCGACGTTGGGTAGAAGTCCGACGAAAGTCCCGTGACAAGCAGAAGTCCAGCAACGGGTAGAAGTCCGACAAAAGTCTCACGACAGATAGAAGTCAGGCGAAGGGAGGAGGTTTAGCGTCAGTTAGAATTCCGACGAAAGTCTGTCGATGGGCAGAAGTCTAATGACGGGTAGAAATTCAGCGTAGGGTAGAAATCCGACGAGGGTCCGGTGACGGGCATAAGTCAGGCCCGCCGATGGGCAAAAGTCCAATGACGGGTAGAAATTCGGTGCCAGGTAGAAGTCCGATGAAAGTCCCACGACGGACAGAAGTCCGACGAAGGGAGGAGGTTTAGCGTCGGGTAGAATTCTGACGAAACTCCGTCGATGGACAGAAGTCTAATGACGCGTAGAAATTTAGCATCAGGTAGAAATTCGATGAGGGTCCGGCGTCGGGTAGAAGTACGACGTCGGGTAGAAGTCCGACAAAAGGCCGTCGATGGGCATAAGTTCGATGACGGGTAGAAATTCAGTGTCGGGTTTGATGAAAATCCATCGATTGGCAGAAGTCTGATGACAGGTAGAAATTTAGTGTCGTGTAGAAATCTGATGAGGGTCTGACGATGGGCAGAAGTCCGACGTCGGGTAGAAGTACGGCGTTGGGTAGAAGTACGGTGCCGGGTAGAAGTCCTACAAAAGTTCATCGATAGGCAGAAGTCAGATGACGGGTAGAAATTTGGCGTCGGGTAGAAATCTGATGAGTCCAGCGATAGGTAGAAGTTCGGCGTCGGGTAGAAGTACGGTGTCGGGTAGAAGTCCGACGAAAGTCCATCGATGGGCAGAAGTCCAACGACGGGTAGAAGTTTGATGTTAGGTAGAAGTCCAACGAAAGTCCCGCGTTGGACAGAAGTTCGACGAAGGGAGGAGGTTTAGTGTCGGGTAGAATTTCGACAAAAGTCTGTCGATGGATAGAAGTCCAATGACGGGTAGAAATTCAACGTCAGGTAGAAATCCGACGAGGGTCTGGCAACAGCAGAAGTTCGACATCGGGTAGAAGTATGATGTCGGGTAGAAGTCTGATGAAAGTCCGTCGATGGGAATAAGTCCGATGATGGGTAGAAATTCGACGTAGGGTAGAATTCTGACGAAAATTCGTCGATGGGTAGAAGTCCGACGACGGGTAGAAATTCAGCGTCAGGTAGAAATCCGACGAGGGTTCGGCGATGGGCAGAAGTCCGACGAAAGTCCGTTGATGGGCAGAAGTCCGATGATAGGTAAAAATTTAACGACAGGTAGAAATCTGACGAGGGTCCGATGACGAGCAGAAGTACAACGACGAGAGGAAGTTCAGCGTCGAAGGCTTCTTGATGACGTTAGCCTATATGAAAGAGTTTGAGAGAATCCACCAAGGGTGTATGACCTATCTGAGGTTGTATGTCATAGCACTGCTCAATGACGTTAACTTGTGTGGAAGAGGTCGAGAGAATTCACCAAGAATGTATGACCTATTCTAGGTTGTATATCAGAGCACTGTTCGATGACATTAACTTGTGTGGAAGAGATCGAGAGAATCCACTAAGGATGTATGACCTATTCGAGGTTGTATGTGAAGGCACTTTGCTCGATAATGTTAACCTGTATGAAAGAGGTCGAGAGAATCCACCAATGATGTATGACCTATCCGAGGTTGTATGTCAGAGCCTTTTCTCGATGACGTTAACCTGTGTGGAAGAGGTCGAGAGAATCCACCAAAGATGTATGACCTATCTGAGGTTGTATGTCAGAGCATTACTCGATGACGTTAACCTGTATGGAAGAGGTCGAGAGAATCCACCAAGGATGTGTGACCTCTCCGAGGTTGTATGTCAGAGCACTGCTCGATGACATTAACTTGTGTGGAAGAGGTCAAATCGAATCCCCCTGGGATTGATTTTTTCTTGATTGGGAGGGGGCGAATTCCACATGTATCCCGAATCAAGGGTGAAGAATGATCTATCTTTAGATCGTTATTATCTTATTGAGGCCGAGATTAAGACCCTGCCCAAGGAGTAGAAGTCCAGTTAGGGACTGTATGAGGCTTAAAATTTATTGGAAGCTTCCTTGCATTTCCTGGAAATTTCTTGAACTATCATCTTGATATTGAAAGTATTGGAGAAATATTCTTGGAGTTAAGTTTGCCCCCCAGTCTAGATCTGATTCCCATGAAATTGAAGCAGCGATAGTTGATGTAAGAAAGCTGACATGAATGATATTTTGAGGTTGGAGCAAAAATTGACCGCCAATCGGGAATCACGCTCCCACAGACGGCGCCAAACTATTGGGTCTTGGAATATTCACGGTGGTAGAGAAATATATAGTTTAATGTCTTAGCGTTGTACGAAGATCCAGCACACAAGCAGATGAAAGAGATATCATATCGTTCATAAGGGACACCAAAGTTTTTACGTGGAAACCTCTGAAGAGGGGGAAAACCATGGGGCCTGGCCTAGTTTAAATGAATCCATTAGTATTTGCGGTCGATTACAAATGAGGCCTTTCGTTGGGAGAAGGCATTGGTTAGATGTCACAAATATACATCATATAGAGCGCATTATATGATGGGAATTATAATAATCATCATATGCATGTTTGTTGGGTCGGTAGGACCATAGTCGATAGACGACAGAGGTCAAAAATATCGTAGTTGATTGGCATTGGAGGTCAGAAAGATCGTAGTTTGATGACGGAGGTCAGGAGGACCTTAGTTGGTCGGGCAACGAAGGTTGGAAGGACCGTAATTGACTGGCGTTGGAGGTTAGAAAGATCGTAGTCTGATGACAGAGATCGGGAGGACCTTAGTTGGTCAGGCGACGGAGGTCGAAAGGACCGTAGTCGATTGGCGTTGGAGGTCAGAAAGATCATAGTCTGATGACAGAGGTCGGGAGGACCTTAGTTGGTCAGGCGACGGAGGTCAGAAGGACCGTAGTCGACTGGCATTAGAGGTCAAAAAGATTAGAATCTGATGACGGAGGTCAGAAGGACCTTAGTAGGCTACGGAGGTCGGAAGGACCGTAGACGTAAGGCGGTGGTTTGGCAGTACTTTGAGCCTCAAGTGGTGGTCCGATAGATGTCCGGGCCTCAGGTGGTGGTCTGGTATATGTCCGGGCTTGAGGTGGTGGTCCGGCAGATGTCCGGGCATGAGGTGGGGGTCCGGTAATGTCCGAGTCTTAGGCGCCGGGCCTCAGGTGGTGGTCCGGTAGATGTCCGGGCCTCAAGTGGTGGTCCGATAGATGTCCGGGCCTTAGGTGGTGGTCCAGTGGAGCTCAGGGAGTCAAGCGGTGGTCCGACTGAGCTGAGAACGTCAGGTGGTGGTCCGGCGGAGCTCATGGCGTCAAGCAGTGGTCCGGCAGAGCTGAGGACGTCAAGTAGTGGTCCGGCGGAGCTCAGGGCATCACGCGGTATTCCGACGAAGCTGAGGACATCAGGTGGTGGTCCGGCGGTGCTCAGGGTGTCAAGCGGTGGTCCGGCGGAGTTGAGGGCATCAGGTGGTGGTCCGGCGGAGCTCGCAGCGTCACGTGGTGGTCCGGCGGAGCTGAGGACGTCTGGTGGTGGTCCAGTGAAGCTCAGGGCGTTAAGCGATGGTCTAGTGAAGCTTAGAACGTCAAGTGGTGGTCCGATGGAACTCCGGTGTTAGGCGGTGGTCCGCCGGAACTCCGGCGGTGGTCAAGGGGGAGCAAGGAGGCAAGAGCCATCTCCGATCTCTCTCTTTTCTCCTTAGGATTCAGGGTCCTTTTCAAAGAGGAGAGGGGGCTCTATTTATAGATCTCTAGGAGTGGCATGACCCGTAAATAGGAGGAAGATCAAGTGTAATTAGAGAGTGGTTTGAATGGACGGCCGATGTTGAATCCCTTGATCGTGGACCATTTGCTAGACATTTCAATGTCTTAGTGATATCAGAATTTAACGATCTTGGGCTTGTTGGATTCATCTTGTCGAGCCGCTCGATTCGACTATAAACACATCATGTTTGGAAACCGTTTGGTAATCCAAATTGTGGTTTGAACCTTCCAACAGCGCTTCGGGTCCTTGATTTGGACCCACTTGGGCTCGGATTGAGTCGAATTTAGTGTCGTTGGGTTCGTATTTCCGAGACGTTCAGTTTTACTATAAGCTTGTTGAAATCGGAGTTCCGATGGTTCCAATTTTAATTTCAGAAGTTTTCGACTTGATTTTTCCTTGAGATTTGTGCCTGATCAAGATAATTTTTGATGACATATCAATTCTGTATATATATTCTTTCTCAACTCTGTTTCCTGCACATCAAAAAAATTTGTGTTCGTGAATAGTGCGACGCCAATATTGGGGTCGCACTGTTCAAAACGAGAAAATGACGTTCGCTATGCCGTTTGATTGGACCCTCCGACAACTGCATATGGGAGAATGCTGTTCGGTTGTAGATGACCTAATTTGGTTGATAATAACTAATGAAATGAGAGACTTGCTCTTTTTCTCATGATTTGCTTCACAGTTCATTACTTCGCAATAAAGATTAAAGCTTCATTTGGGATAGCTCTCTTACCACTTTGTTTTTTAGATCACATCCAAATTTTTGTTTGGCCATTGCTTTTTTGATACTTTCAAGTTTTTTTTTGTATTTCTTACCACTTTATTTTTCAGATCGCAACCAAAATTTCTATTTGACACTTTGACCACTGTTTTTTCGTTACTTTAAAAAAAAAATTTTATTACCACTTTGCTTTTCAGTTCACAACCAAAATTTTTATTTGACCATTGCTTTTTCATTTTAAAAAAATTATACTAGGAAGTTGCTTGTTACAACATCTTTAAAAGGTTATTTTTTGTACATCAGTTTTTCAAAGCAGTAAGAAAGCTTTCCCAAATGAAACCTAAATTTAACTTCTAACTCAAAAGTTTAATTCTATTAGGAGAGGTAGGGAGCAAATCACGCCTTATCTTTTCATCAATATATTTTTCAATGTTAGACAAACTAAGCCCAACTGCCCAAGTCTTTCATGTTGAAATTTTTTTTTCATGTGAATGCTTTTCGAATCGAGCATCACATCATCTTAAATAGAAGCTTTTCAACATTATTAAGTATCATTCATTAAGAGTCTGTTCAATCGCTTGAAGGCATTATGAGAGTGATATGTTACTGATTTTTGCTCAAATCATAGTTGAAACTTGAAAGTGCTAAAATCCATGGGAGCTACAAAGCTCATAAACAATTTGATCCCAATTGAATCATCATATATGATACTACTCGTGAGTGACCGAAGGGGGATCAAACTAGGGTTAGACAACTAAGGCTTCGTTTGAAACGGCTTTTTAAATGCTTCTTAAAGCCACTTTTTAGTATAAAAATTTTAATTTTTGTACTAAAAAAGCTGCTTCAAAAAGTAGTAAGAAAGCTGTCCCAAACAAAGCCTAACTGTTCAAACATTTTTTTAGCTTAAAAACTTTAGCTTTTAGTCATTATTTTTTCGCTGCTTTCATTGAATTTTTGTGCTAGAAAACTACTTTTGAAAGTAGTAAAAAAGCCATCCCGAACGAAGCCTGAATCTCACTTGATTTTTCTACATAATATTTTTAAAACTTGTTTATGTGAGATTAAGCTCAAATCTCATGTGTATTAACATACTAAGGCTTCGTTTGGGAACTCTTTTATACTAAAAAGCTGCTTTAAGAAGTAGTAAGAAAGTCATCCCAAACAAAGCCTAAAAGAACATGCTTATCTCTAGGTTTTGAATCTATAGTTCTTTAATAATTTGTAAAATTAGAAAAAAGTTTTTTTTTTCTAAGATTATATTTTGAAGAGTAACAGATGCATTAATAAAATGAGTAGATAAAATAATATTCTATATATTAGAAAAAAAATAAAAAGAAAATCAGTAGAAGTTAAGCACACAAATTTGAACATACCAATATTAACATCTTATGAAACATTCAATTAAGAACTAGTGAAGAATAGGAATCCATAAATCCTATTCTAAATAATTGAAATAAAAGCTAATGAAGATGATTAATAGATTAAAACAAATAAATTGAATCATTGTAATCATAAAAAAACAAATATATTGATCCTTTCTAAATGCCAAAAGATGTGAATAACTTGGGGGATTTGGGTGAAATTTGGTGTGAATTATTTTCACGTAAATTTGTATTTTATAGACAATCCCTTCACAAAGTTTTCGCAAATTAAGATTTTATTTGGGATGATTTTTTTATTGCTTTCTACAATAACTTTTTAATACAAAAATTTTAAGTTTAAAAAAATTCTGTACCAAAAAACTGCTTTAGAAAATAATAAGAAAATTATCCCAAACGAAACCTAAATTACTCTAATGTCATGGAAAATGCAATAGATCCCATCATCTCAATCTCTCACATATCCTATCAAAAGTTTAAAGCTTCATTCCCTTGAAAATTCTTGATAATTACCATCAATCTTCCCCAAATCAAATTCTTTATATATCACTCCAATATCTTACTCTAAATTTGCACAGAAAAAATAAGAGCCTATACTTTTTATTTTTATTTTTTTAAACGTATTTATTTAGTGCGTTTTTTAATGTTTAATTTTTATTTTTAAAAATAAATAAAATTGAGAATTTGACTTGATTAGAAAATATTAGAAATGACCTTTCTTTTATTAGATCTAAATGAGAATTTGACTTAACCAAACATAATGGCTTGATGTCGACCCCACGTAGTGGGATAAAGGCTTGATGTCGTTGTTATTGTTATTTAAAAATAAATAAAGTTATATTAAAAAATACTTAATAACATTTTAAATTACTTTGAGTGATTTTAAAAAATAACTATCACCACCGACTACTCATCATCACCACCCACATCCAGTATTACCATGATCGTTTGTCGGCTACTACCGTTGCCCTATTTAACCGCCGCCACCACCACATAAGTCAACTTATTCGATATTTAATAAAAATAATAATTAATGAAATCATAGATGATACATCAAAATAGGTGTGTAACGAGTCAAGCCGATCTCGAGCTATGTCTTGTTTGAGCTTAAACTTGAGCTTGACTTATTTACAAACCCAAGCTGGCTGACGAGTAACCTTTGCTCATTACACCCCTACATCAAATACATACTAAGAGTTAAGTTAATGGTATCATTATCAATGCATCATTGAGCAATCTGATTGCAATTTTCTGCTATTAAAAGCGTCACCATCGTATGGTGTCAGATACAGCATCCAGCATTCAACATTCAAAACATTTAAGAATACTGTGTTAAATATGTCAGATAGTTAGCTGCCTCATTTATAATAATTAAAAGCTTTGAACTTTGAAGGAATAGCTCTTCACTATATCTCAGATGTAGCACATTCAATTTTATTTTAGTTTTCTCCTCTCATTCATTTCTCTCTCGCTCTCTCTATCAACATGACCTTCAAATAAAAATAATAGATACAACTGAAAATGAAAGCAAAACAAAGCTTAATAAGACAAACACACCAATTAGCAGGAGTTGATTCACATAGCTTCTTTCTTGCATTTACAAAGAAGCCATTTCCTTTACTCATCCATAAGCTTCAAATTAGAATAGAGACAACTAATGCATGCTCGCTCTCTATAGATATGAAGCAGCTATCTAGGAGAAAAATAAGGTCAAGTAGTAATTTAGCGCTCATGGAACAGTTAATAGTACAATGGGGAAGGAGAAGAGAAGCTATTGACATTTCTATTGACAACTGGGGCTTCTCCCAGGTCCACCAAAGAAGAAATAGCTTCCCCAATCACCATTATTTCCATTCTGCACATCATAGCAATTTGATTGATCTGTGAATAAGTCGATCCCATTAGGTGACTTGAGGTTATTAGACTCATCAACTATCTGTATGTTTCTGAAATAGCTTGCTTTGCCAAATCCTTCTTCAGGAAAATGTCCGCTGCCCATTTCAGTAGCAGTGTGCTGTCCATCTGGTTCAGAGTTAACCACTTCCCCTCCCCATTCCACCATGGATGCACTGTCTGCTAAATAGGAGAAGAGAAACGAAGGCCAGTAGCCCATAACATAATCACTTCCAAACTGCATCCACCAATTCCCCTCCTTTGGATCCTGCTCCATAATCACCATACAATTACTTACACTTAGCAAGCATGGTTAAATATAAGAAATAAATGAGTCAAGGATTCTTTGTTTGATTTCAGTAAATTTGTTTTTGGAATTAAATTGCATGTGGGGGGCGGTGAGCTTTGTTTTCTACCTTCCAGACAAGTATACTGATATCATACTGGGAGCGACCATACTTGGAGACAGGGGATATGGTGGCCCCCATTGCTATCTCACTACTGATCTGGATGAACCCTGAACACAGCAAGTTGTAGCATCCTGTTGCTTGATAAGAATCACTCTGTGATTTTCATGCACATCAATTTAAAATATTGTAACATATAACATGGAACAGAACATCATAATTGTATAGGAAGAGGTAGGAAATTTACTCACAGTCCAGTAAGTGAAAAGCCTAGTATTATTATCTCCATAGAGATCTGGACTGACCTATTTTGTTTTGTGAGCAATAAACAATGTTAGTTGGTGGATTTATTTTGCCAGGGGGAAGACAAATTATTAGATTTTTTTTCTTTATGACTTTCCTAAAGAAGCTTTTATGTGATGATAACATCATTGGAGAGCTCTCTTACCAGCCAGCCAGCTTCAATGCTATTGAGATCTTGACCAAAGGAGCCACCTAAGATCCATAGTTGGGAGAGACTAAACTCATTAGTCTGCTGAATATTTGGTTCCCAGACATTGATAATTGCTTTTGCTCCATAATACTTATCCCCCTCTACATAGGCAATTGCATGCTGCATCCATAAAAAAAAAAGTAAAAAAGAGAAAAATAGAAGAAAAGGAGAGAGATGAGAAAGAAAGGGAAAAGTGGGAAACAACCAACTACCAAAAGGGAAAAACTTCAATGTTAAGATGGTTTTTTTCTTTTAAAGTACTGATACACTTCCTCAAAAGAAAAAAACTACGCAAAAAGTCATTGGGGATTCATTTTCTTAGATGGACAAATCAAAATGGGAGAAAGGTTTTACAAATTTACTTCAAAAGTATTTTATTGACCCACCTAATTAAAAGCTGATGTGCTTGAATTTAAATGCAGATTTTTTTGGGAGTATATTATTTCTGTCTCTCTTTGTTTTTTAATCTTTATGCTCTAAGGCTTGGAGGCTTTTAGTACAACATCAAATAGTTGAAAATTTTGTTGGCATAGAAATACTAAGTAGTATACTCTCCATAATACCTTTTACATGTAATGAATTGGGCTTTGTCCTCAATTCCCCCCCCCCAAAAAAAAATAAAAACTATGCAGTAGACTCTCATCTATAGGTTTAAACTTTCTAGTTGAAAGTGAGCTAAAATACTGATTGTTGGTTCCCTTAGATACATTATCTAACGAAGTGTTTCAGCGGTTTTTATCTTCTACGAGTCCTTCGTGGTTCTACTATAATTGAGCAAAATTTAAAGGTGGGTGAATCCCATGGTGTCTCAAAGTGTTTAAGAGGGCTTTTGGTGCATAATACTTGATGAACTTTCAATTGAGAGAGAGTGATGACCAATATAAAAGTGCTCTCATGTAACAGGCAGATTATTAAGATAATTGAAATTTTGGGCATCAAATAGTTGAAATATATAATGGTGCAATTATAATGAGTGTTTGAGTGACCCATGAGCTAATCTTTTGATTGAAATGAGTTTAATCATTGGTGTATCAACTTCGGTCCTCTCTTGCTTTACTTCCTAACGCTTTTAACTGTTTTAAACTTTTACCTGGTGACCACTCTCGTTGATGAGGTCAGGATCTGCAAACCTTGGCATTGGGATGGTCCTGTGCTTCTTTCTTCCATATCTTTTTACTGAGCTAGCCCTAAGGAGTTCTTCCTTCCTTGTTCTTCTTATAGGTATTGTGCCCTCAGGGCACCTCCCAATCTGATGCCAAAGTTGAGTTAAGGTGTTAGGTTTCTCCTTGCTTAGCTCTGAAGCTAAATTGCTCTTATCATAAAGGCCTTCAGGATGGAAGGCAGGCCTCAGCTGAAATAATTGCAAAGTGAGGACTACGTAAAGTAGGGAAGCTCCTATAAATTTGAACAAAAATAATGGAGTAGAGCTTCTAAACGAAATGTAAAGAAGGAACAAAAGAGAGAAGATTAAGACCTGGATTGTGTGGTTTCGAAGGAAAGGATGATCAAATGCCGGCTGGTGAGCAATGTTTACACAATCTATTATATCTCCATCTGGACTCTGCAAAGTTAAGATACGTGGAACAAATGAGATTTGAGCTAAATCAACAGTACAAAATGCTAAGATAGAGTTAAATATAGCTAGGATGAGAAGAATTTCTCCCATTGACAGCAATAGTTGTTGAATAAACAAAGATGAAACATGGTTGACACATAATCATATTGAGCATGTGAGATTGAAGAACAACTAATCATACGAAATTTTAAATTACAGCAAGGCTCTAATTTGAGCATAGATTAAACACAATGAAAGAAGGAAAACAGACAGAAATGATACATAGAAAAAACAAACCAAGATAGTAACGTGAAGGAAGAACTAAATAGACAGTCAGTCAGTTCAAAATGGGTGGATGGAACAATCTTATACAAAAGATCTGCATTTCAGGTTTAGCTTGAACGGGGGAAATATGCAAGGGAAGACCTTGAGGCTTTTCACCGCCGGCTTGTTGAGTCTCCTCAGGTGTTTTCGAACGGCGAGCCGCTGCCTCAAGTCTCCGGTGGGGGCCGGAGCAGCTCCGACAATCCATAACCAGCTGCATATCAGCACTATCGCCACCGAGCTAGCATGCGCTCCCATGGCCTATGCTAACCTGCGCCGGCCTTTCTCCGTCAAAAATTCAATTTTTGCTCAAAAGAAGAAAATTCTTAAGAAAAATAATCATTCTCTTTCCTCGGCTCAGAGCTTCAAAATCTGCCCATACCCCCAGTTCACTATCATAAGCAACAGAGTAGAAAAAAAGAAGCAGCTTTCAGCTTTCTATTCGCTCGCTCTCCCAACCCTTCCTTTTGGTATCCGTTGTAGGGGTAAAATGGGGAAGAGCTTCCGGCGAGCTCTGCCATCGGCTGCACCATGGGCTTCCCATCTAACTGTAAAATGACTATTAAGCCCCGCAATTGCTCCTCTCAGGTCTCGAATCCAAGGTAAGGTATTCGTGCCAGAGAAAAGGTAGTTTTGGAAATGAATGGGTTGTCATGAGTTATTCAAAATTTACTTTTTCTTATTTTGGCCGCTCCTTTTAATCTTTACTTCTCTATTTCTCTCATTCACTCTTTTACTTTCCATTTCTTCCTCACTTTTTATAGTGACTTCTTCCATTTTCTTTCGCTGAAAAATTATTAGGTGCTACGCCGAGATTCATTCGGAGGTGAATCCGAATACACCACGTCATCGTGATGTATCCGGATTCGCCTCCGGATGATTCGGACGCCGCACGTAATAATCTCTCTCTTTCGCTTAACTTAATTTTTTGATTTTATTTCTCTCTTTATTATAACTGTTGGCATTCCATTCTATATCTTTGTAAATAAAGGTAACTGTTTTATGAATGAAAAATAGTTCTTGAACTAATAATTTTCAAAGCTTTAAATAGTTTATAATGAAATATAATCAATATGAGAAGCTATTCAAATTTATGACCCGAATTCTATTAGATTTGGGCCGAAAAGCTCACAATCTGGCCTATATGATTTAATTTAACTACGATAATTTTTTTTTTGGATCTATATATAATGTAGCAAAATGATTGGGCCAATATTAAATTTTTATTTTCTTTACACATTTATATTCATGTAATTAGAAGTTACAGACCGACACTCCTCTCTTATACTTATTTTTTGACATATTAAATTCTTCTCATTTGTCCATAATCTTTTTCCCATCTAAATTTTATTTTTATAAATATTTTTGTTATCTACTTTGATATTCTTGTTTTAGTACCAATATCAACACGTAGGATGAACCAATAATTCTGCAATATAATAGGAGAGAAAATGGCTTTGGTGTGTAGATCAATAAAGATTCAAATGGGCCTTCCAAGAGCTAATGGGTACCAATAAAGCACTGAACTTTAGATTTAAAAAATTGATCTAACTCTAATGAGGATGGAGCACCAAACAGCCTAACCAGCTGAATCCTTAGGCATTGCAGTGAGGGGAGAGAGAGACAACAGAAGTATTTTCCTTTCATCAAATTAAACCAACAATCTCCAAAATTCAAGTTTAGGGTTTAGGATATTGACAAAAATATTACTGAAAATGACCAAACCTTCTAAGTTTGATTGGATGGGAGGTAGGCGATAATCTTGGAAATAATTTGGAGCTATTGGAGCTGCCAAACATAAGAGATATGCTCTGAAGAGAGCAGATTTTTTTTTTTTTTCATTTTTTTGCAGCATGAGAATAATACAAAATTGAGTTCAAGATGTTTGGGAAGTTTAATCACACAGCAAAACATACAAGAAAAAATAAAAGTAATGTGAAGAAGAAAAAAATATCAGAATTTAATGTGAAAAAACACGAAATTGGAGAAAAATCACGGAGCCGCACCCCACTAAGAAATCTGCTATGAAATTTGGGAAAAATTGTAACACAAAAATTTTATCTCACTTCATTTCGCAAAAAATAATTTTCTCAAAACTGATAAGAGATGCATTAAAAAAAAATATCAAAAAGCTGCAATTCTTCTAGTGAAATAAAAATAAGAGGGAAGAAAAACTACTCAACCTGACTCGTAGTGCTGTGGCGCTTTGGGATTTGGAGCGCCACAATGCTCCACTCTTTATCTCCAGCCCGACTTGCAGCGTTGCAGTGTTGGGGTTGGAGTGCCGGAATGCTCCATTCTCTGTCTCCAGCTCGAGTCTGAAGCGTTGCAATGCTCTAGCATACAACATCGCAGTGCTATCCTGTTGTATGGACAACAAATTTTTTTCTGAGGCTCCACCCTCCAAGTAGGGAGCAGGCTGCCTCCCTGCAAACCACCCAAAAATTCCTCGTTGAGTTTGACCGACAAAATTGAAGTCTGAAACAACAATACAACCCAATTGATCTACACTATATAATCAAGATAGTAAAGATGAAGATAAGTTTGCTGCCTCCTACAAATTAGGAATAAATTTGAAGAAAATTTATACAAGCTCATGTAATGTTTGTTTTTTATAATTTAAATAATTAAATAAATTTGAAGAATTTTTTTAAAACTTAATTGACATGTAAATGAACAAATTTCTCTGTTCTTTTATTTATTAAAAAGTAGGAGTTTTATAAAATACTCAATTTTATATTTTATATCAATTATTTTAAATTCTTTGTGTTTTTTTTTTGAAGTATAAATATGATGTAATAAAATAAAAAAATAAATACATTTTTTTTCATATTTTTTTAATGTTTTTATAAATATTATCTTTTTAAATAAGAATTAGGAATAGTTGTAGAATAAAAATATTAATATAATAATAAATATTTATTTTTGGAAGATACTTATTAATATCAATAAAATAGATTCAAGAGCTGATATAAACTTCAATAATTCTGCCTACGCAAGTGACAATGTAATAGAAATGGAGATTGCTGCAAGAGCTGATAATATGGTTTCGTTTGGGATAATTTTTTTACTGCTTTGTAAAGCTACTTTTTAATACAAAAATATTTTGAAAATAGAAGAGAGTAGTCTAAAGCAGTCCCAAACGAAAACTATGTGTTCTTCAGAGCTTATCAACCGAGCACCTCAAGAGGGCATCTTCCTACTCCACCTTATCCCTCCTCAAACCACACCAGCTGTGTTCCACAGAAATACAATTAGAAACTTCCTCCAATGTGTTTGATTTAATGTCAAGCTAACATTAGGAGTTATTTTGGGTAGGGATTATTTGGCATTTGGCAAGATGGCGCTCCCAACACGAGCGTGAAGGTCTCTTCAGGTTCCTATATTAGCCTTTCATTACTCTTCACCTTGAGATTGAATTGACATACTCATTTGTATTGCTGAAAAATTTTAGCACAAAAATTCTTCATTGACTATACGGGATGCCATTGTTAGCCCACCACCTGATCATTATGATGCTGTAGAAGAGCAATTGTTGCATATATGCCTTCAGCTGGAGCTCTGCTGTAAGGAATTCAATTTCGAGCTGTTCCAATCTCAGCTCAAAATCATTCGATTCGGTCTCAATCCGATCGTAATCTGATTAAAGTTGGGCTTAGTTCGAGCTCAACTCAGGCCAAAAATAGATCTAACCTCAATTTATTAGATACTGAGAAGTTGATAAATTGTTGAATGTATTTGCGGAGAGTGCCAGTGACAATTCCATGGAAGTGTTCCCATTTCCCCGTTTTCATGCTCAGCATTGCTTTTGTTTCAACTTTATTTTGTTTGATTGTTAGCTGTAATAGCTAAAGAAAAGAAAGTTTAAATATTATTTATTACATTTTGAACTACGGCTTTCTTGTACAAAAATATTTAATTCAAGAATTTTTTGTACTAAAAAGCTGATTTAAAAAACAACAAAAAAAGCTGTCTCAAACGAAGCCTGAAGTAATCGACCTCAGCCAGTGAGATTAAGGCTTTGTTTGGGACACCTTTTTTATTATTTTCTAAAATAGTTTTCTAGCACAAAAATTTTTAGTTCAAGAAATTTTTATACTGAAAAGTTGATTTAGAAAGTAGTAAGAAAGCTGTTCCAAACGAAGCCTAAGGCTTATTGTTGTTGTTGTAAGTTATGAAAATTTCATATTTATTATTTGTCACTTGAAATGTGGGCAAAAATTATTATTTTTTTATTTCTGGATAATTGCATACTCATGAATCATGAAAAAACATATTACTATCATTTTTTTTTTGGAGTAATTGTTGTCTTACGTACGAATTTGTATTATAAGTAAATTGGGAATTTATATACATGCCAAAGAGTTCTTATGTGTTTATATATCTAATATCTAAAATTTTATATTTACTTGTACAATATTATAATCTTTAAATCACATAAAAAATTCAACTAACATTAACTTATCTAAACTACAATATACAATTTTATACGTACAATTTGGTATGATTTAGATGATAAGATGGAATATAAGTGACTACCTTGTCTCTGAACTCGCCACGTGACTCATCTACACTCACTCGCCCATCATGACTCTGTTAGAACAACTGTACACATCAGCAAGTTAACCCGTCACTCCCGTACTAGACCGATCAAGATATTCTCTTCTTGATAACTAACTCCTCTCTTGTACAACTTATAAATACTCACCTATGTAACGATACAAGACAACAATGGAAATACATTTTCTCTCCACTTTCTCTCCCAGTCTTCTCTGGCATTGTTAGATTAGTGTTCATGTATTCAAGAACTCTGTTATGGTATCAGAGCTCCCTCTCCCTATGGCTCTAGTCTTCTTCAATGGCCGAACAAGAATCGGCAGCCTCTCCTCCGGCGAACTCCAACCTCTCGGCATCATTAGCCGAATTCACTGTTCCAGCCCCTCTTAAATTCCTCATATCAAATCTCAAAAACCTTGTTCCCACATAGCTCACAAACGAAAACTATGCGATCTGGCTTCTTCAATTATATCAGCATTTTTCGGCAAACGGATTCAACAGTTATCGCACAGGCTTCACTCTCTGCCCTCCGAAAACTTCATCAACTGAATACAACCTATGGAAGCTCATTGACCGCAACCTCATCTCCACCCTTCTTTCCACGATATCTTCGTCGGTTCTCCCGTACGTCATCACTCTAGCCACCGCTCACAAGGTCTGGGTCACGCTGGAAAAATGATTGCAACCCTTAACCGATCGAGCATCATTCAGCTCAAGAACAAAACACATAAACATTAATGAGGTACCCCACAGACAAGCAAATTGGGTTCAAGTAAGATTTTTCTCTCTCTAGTTAACTAGAGTGTGACATGTGTCTAATCTATAGAGTCTATTGGGGAAGTAAAACTTTTAGCGAATACAAACAAGAAATAAAAATGCAATGAAAAATAACAAAAGCACTAGGATTTAACTTGGAAAATTCGAAATCGAAAAAAAAAAAAAACATGGAGCCACACCACACCAAAAATTCATTATAGAAACTTGGAAGAAATAGTACATATCTCTCTTCTTTCTCAATCTCTCATTATCTCTCTTCTCCCTAGCACCCTTCTGTCTTTAGAACAAACAAAGAGAAACTTAATAAAACCACAAAGGGACGCAACTCTTCATAAAAAATCGAGAAAGAAAACTGACAGCCTTTCTCGCAGAGTTGATGCCAGGTTTGGATCGTCGAGACGCTCAACTTTTTGTCTTTTGTCTACCTGACAGCGCAATAGCGCCACAACATCGGGGTTTAGAGTGCTGCAACGCTCCATTCTCTGTCAATCTCCAAGTAAACTATATAACAATGCAATGCTAGGGTATACAGTGCAACAAGGCTATACTATTGTACGAAAAAAAAAATTTTCCAGTGCAAAGCACTAGAACCCAAGAAGGGGGAGGACCCTTTGCAACCCCTCGTAAGCTCAATAGACTGAATTAAGGTCCGAGTCAACAATATAAATCGATTGATCAACACAATTAGATTCCGCATAGAACTAATAGAGTCATTGAGTCATGTACTTTATTTATTTTATTGATGTAGCTTTTTTTTGTAGCCCTCATATCTCTCTAAATAAGAGTGAAGATGACCATTTTGGATCTTTTGACATTTTCTATATTCACTGTTACTCATACTTGAGCTAGTGTACACGCACGCACACACACACACACACACTCTCTCTCTCTCTCTCTCTCTCTCTCTCTCTTTCTCTCTCTCTCTTCTTATGGGTTTTCAGGTCAAAACTTATAGAGCTCGTTTGCCAGTAAGGTTGGGTATCACCCACAGACATATTTGAATCTAATAGTTGATTTTTTATTACATCTATTATGTGTTAGGATTTGGTTTAGATTTTAGCTTATTTTTCTATTGTACTTTCTTTAGATTCTTATACAGCTTTGTTTTATCTTTGGTGTCTATAAATATGTGCAATAGTCTGTAATAATGACATTAAGCCAAACAATAAGATTTAGTTCCTATTCTCTTCTTTTAAACAGCTGCTCTCTCCTCTCTTCCCTGCCTCTCTCTCATCCAAAAATCCTCTTCCTCATCCAAGATCCTAACATTATGACATTAGAAACTGCAATAGTTAGTTTAATAGTGCACCATGTTTATTACCTAGGAGACTATGACATGGAATATTATCAATTCTCTATTGTGATTTATCCCTCTATAAATAAGTTCATGTAATCAAAGTATTAGAATGGGGCAAAAAATCTTACTATCTTAGGCTTCGTTTGGGAAACCTTTTTTACTGCTTCTTAAAGTAGCTTTCTAGTTAAAAAATTAAAATATTTATACTAGAAAGCAGTTTTAAAAAGCAGCAAGAAAGTCGTCCCAAACGAAGCCTTAGTTCAAGTTCGTACAATTAGGTTCATTAGCCTCTTTAATTTCCAAAGAAAGATTAGAGCTTCAATGCACTAATGAAGTATCTCGATTGCTGCTTGTAGTTATTTCTCTTGCATGATAAATTTTGTGCTTTGTTTAGAGGAAAACTATAGGCTAGAGTGGAAAATTTACTTCTCTCTTGGCCCCCAAAGGGGTTTTAAAGAAGAAAGATGGGAGGTAAATAATTTTTATATAGAAAATTTTTAAAAAAACTATTCTTGATATTTTAGAAATACATAAAATATTATATTCCTACATATTTAAGAAAATCTTTAGTGGAGAAGTTTTATCCATCGACTTATGTCTAGACCTATCACGACCCCTTCTTAGACATCTTCTACGATCGTCATTATTATCAATTGATATCGATGTTCATTATCATTCATCATCTATCTGGTAGCATCACTACCTTCAAATGTTCGCTGCCATTCTGATCTTTATATTATATTCAGATGATAATTTTTTTGTTATTGATGTGAATGTTCAAACACCTAATAAAATTAAATTAATAATATATATACTATTGATATAATTATGAGGTTTTAAAAGGTTCATGTGGTCTCTATCCATATGCACTATCCAATTTATTGAGTATTTATAATACTCATGAATCGTGGTAATTAAAAAGAATAGCCAACAAATCATGATGATGCCATTTATAAACTTCAACACCTAACTTCTTGTCATTCGATACTTACCACAATCTTTAAAGTGGTGGTTGATGGCTATCGTAATCATAGTATTATTGAAAACTTTAATCTTTTTATAATGAAAACAATATTCAACGTAGCACATATTTGTCTGTTGGTTGAGAGCTTTGGCTACCAACCAAAAGGTTTTGGCCTTTTGGGTTAGAAACTTGCACATGTGATGCGTGTGTGAGTTTGTTTGAATTGACTCAATTTTTTTGATTATGTTGAATTGACATACTGGGTCAACTTGGGTGAACTTGTGGTTAAGTAGGGTCAAAAGCAAGTCCAGGGAACTCTTATGTCTCCTTATAAGGAAATTGTAGGTTAGTAATGGTCATGAGAATATGATTAGTCAACCAAAGTTGGGCTAATTGAGTCAATTGTCTCAAGGGGGTTAGTTAGGTTCACTTAGGGTCTAGCTTAAGTTATCCACAAAATTACCTATACTTAAGTCACCTAGCCCCCTACATGTTTCTAAGGTCAATTGTGCTCAATATGTATCAAGTCCAAGGCTTTTTTTATGTTGTCCCATGTCAAATGAGTTATTAGCTCAAACAATTGATAAACTACAATTGATGATTTTTATTATCTTTAATCTATATGGTAGAAATATTTCAATTGGGTTAAGCCACTTTATTTTCTTTTTTATGAGTTCTTAATATTAAAAATTTTATCTTTTGTGTGAAGAGTTATTCATCTATTAACATGCATATTCTCACATAGTAAACATAAATAAAAAATATAATAATTATTATAATGATTATGAGCTACTTTCACAAATGAAATAATTGAATAGTAAATAATATATCTTCATAAGGTTCATGAGGTGGCATCCCACGTACCATGCTGTTTATTGAATATTATCCTTCTTTTTATTTAATTTTTCCTCCCCCTTCATGAATATTAGCAAGTACAATGACTAGATTTAATGTCATGGCATCATTTTATAATATTCAACACCCAACTTGTGGTTATTCAAATCTTATCAAAATCATAAATTTGGCAACCTAACATGTACAACTTAAAATTTCAAAAAGTTTGAGTTCAAGTTAGCTCAAACCAGTTCAAATCAGAATGGCCCATTTCAAGTTAGGTCAACTCGATTTAGTTGGAGTTAGCTCAAAAAAAGTTGCAGTGTTTATAAATGAGCTTATCCAAAGCAGGTGGGCATGGTGCACAATTATGAGTGTTAGTTCTTTGTGGAATTTGATTGTGTCGATCAATTGAATTATATTGTTGCCTCGGATCTCAATTCCATTTGGTCAAGCTCGTCAGGGGGTCCTTCCCCTGTTTTTTTTTTCGTACAATTGTATAGCGCTGTGACACTATGAACCTAAGGGTTGTCATGATTTATAGTTTGCTTGGAGAAATACAGAGAGCAGAGCGCTGCGATACTCCACACCTCGACGCTACAGAGCTATCAGACAAACTGGACAGAGAGAGCGGAGCATCGTGACGCTCCAAACTTGGCGTTGCAGCATTGCCAAGCAGGATGGCTATAACAACTCAAAAGTTTATAATGTTTTTTTTTTTTGAAAAATATGAAAATTATGGGCTGAGAGTTGCGGGGTTGTGCTTACGGGCACCATAGCTCTACGGGTTGTAGTGCTGAGGCTTCATAATTTGACGCAGCGGCGCCGATACTTTACAATAACTATGAAATGAGCATGTGATGCTGAGGCGCCGGGTTGGAACGTCACGACACTAGGCATATATATATATATATATATATATATATATATATATATATATATCCCTTCCCTCCCCATTATTTTGTTTCTTGCCAGAAGGAGTTGAGAAAGGGAAGTAGGGAAGGGAGAGAGAAAACACTCTGGGACTTTTTCGCCTCTGTAGCTTCTATTATAAAAAGTGTTCTGATCGTTATAAGTGATTATACTCTTACTCCTATTTTTGATGATTTTGATTTCTATAGTATTAATGTTCCAAAATTGATAAAAATATATATATTTCTCCTGATTTATCGAGCTTTTATCGTGTAACTTTTCATATATAATAAATATGATTCTAATAAGCATTTTGACTATAATATTATTAAATTTCACCCAATAAATTTTCTGAAGTAAATATATAATATTCAAATTTTATAAATTTTTCTATATTTTATGAGTTATTTTATTTCATACATGATATTGACTTATATTGCATAGAAAAATGACATGACTAATATGAGATTAATATGACATTTATATGTAAGTAAAAAAAACTAGTTGTTAACACTACAATTAATATGTGTTGACTCTTAAAATATAATACACTGCGAAGAACAGTGGGTCAACAAACTTTCCTTAAAATAAAAGATTTGTGATGTAATCCTAGTTGTAGCATGTAACTGATTGAAAGATGCTTATTTAAAATAAATGATTAATAAAAATAATTAAAAGATATTGACTGATGATGATGGATTGATAAGATGGATGATAGATGGAAGGATTAAAATACCACATTAAAGTGCCTTGTTATTCATGATTTCACATGATAGCAAGTAAATTGATTGATAAATAGAAATGATACCACATTAAAGTGCCCAGTTATTCATGATAGAACCTGCATTGATATGACATAGCATATGACATGGTTATTGATAGACATTGATGGGTTTATGGATACAATACATTGATATGCACATTGATGCAACATATTGACATAGCACTAGGAGCGATAGTCTCTTTACCATTTTTCGTATAGTTGATAGATCTTTTTGATTTTATTATCAATATTGATTTTACTATTGATTGATACATATTTTATAGATTGCTCATTGCTTATTGATTGTTGATTGATATTGACTAGATCTAGAGCAGACATATTGATTTATTTGTCTTGCATTGAATGCAATTATAAGTTTTATTTATTTTATAAGTTATGTACTCATTACATGATTTTATACGATTTTAGATAAATGCAAGGAGCCTGCAGCATAAGGCTAAACAGTGATGATGGTTTGATGCTAGTTTAATTTTCTTCGAACTTTTGGTTTTATACATATTCTTTTGCAGCATGTGGTGGCTATTGTATATATTTTGGACATTGGACTTTGAAACAAAATAATAAATATTGACCATGAAAATATAATTATGTTTATCATTGTTTATATTTTTCTTAAATTCCATTAGTTTAGCTTTGGTTATCAATGATCTGATAGTTAAAAAAATGAAATTAAATTCTTTTACTTAAGATCCCGAGGTATGACACCAGTTGTTTTATCCCTTTTTTTCTTGAAGGGTTGCGTCTCTTGGTGATTTTTTGTATGTTTTCTCTTTGTTTGTTCTAGTGAGAGAACGGTACAAGGGTGAAGAGAGACTAAGAGAGAGTGAGAGAGGAGAGCGATCTGTACTATTTCTCCCAATTTTTTATAGTGAATTTCTTGGTATGGTGTGGCTCTGTGATTTTTTTCTGTTTTAGATTTTTTCATATTAAATCTTGTTTTACTTTCTTTCCGTTGCATTTTCTCTTTTTTGTTTATGTTCACTGCATGTTTTACATCCCAACAACAACATATGAAATCCCAAGCATACGAGTATGACCTATTAAGTCAACATTTGTGACCCTTCAAATGGACAACTTCATATATATGATAAACTATTTATTGATTATTCGCCTATTTGTCCACCTATGCACTCTAAGCTAGCAACTTCTAGGTAGTTTGTCATATGACTTTTTCAAGCTATAACTAGTACTTTTTCTTTATTTTATACATAATCATATATGTTGTGAGCAGATGATCGGAATCAACTACCCAACCGATAACTTAATTTTTCTCTTGATCGTAGATTAAAAAAATTATTTGCAAAATTAACTTTTCTAAAATTTTATTCCAAAGAAACAAACAACTGTTTCTTTAAGAATGGAAAAATTGATTTAAGAAAGAACAAATACAGGAAAAATAAAACAAGAACACAATAGAATTACGTGGTTCAAGTTCTTGCGAACTCTACATCCACGGGGCAACCTCGATCATCACTCTTATTTAATATCAGTGGAAGAAATAGATACAAGAATATATGAAACAGACAAACCACCAATTCTTTCTAAGCAATCAGCCAATACACGACTAAAAATAAAACAACAAAACTAAAACAACTATCTAGCTGTAAAAAAAGAAATGCTAAAAAACTATTGCTATGAAAAGAATCAGTAAACAGATCTATGTAAAGATCAAAGAAAACTATAACAGAAAAGAATCTAAAATTTCTTTCTCATTGCTTTTCCAATAAGCAACCTAAAAAACTAGAGCAGCAGTAAAAGGATATAACAGAGAACAGATAAACCCCAGCTGAAGACAAAACTCGGAACAATCTAACTTTCTTATCAATATAGGAAAGAGATTACATGCATGTAAGCAATATAGCCAAGTATTGCAAGAGATTAAGGTCTTAAGGCAAGAACCTCGCTTCCAGCCGACAATCACTTACAATTGTCTTTCTCGGAGAAGAAAAGTTGCAAGAGAGACAAGAGAGACTCACCCTCTTCAACACACACAAGAAATCCTTTCGATTTCTTAAAACCCTCTCTTCTTCCTCCTCACACAATAAGCAAATCGAAACCCTAACCCTCTTCAGCTCTCCGCTCTCTGCTCTCAAACCCGATGATCAAAACAGAGATAATTCATATCTCACAGCCAGCTCGCTTTCTTAAGGCAACCTGAAAAATCTTTATATAGGAAAAAGACCAAACAGCCCCTCCACTCAAGAAATAAAGAAACAGGATAAGAAGCAGATAATTAAGATATTTAATTAGCAGAGTAATTAACATCTTATATTTTATTTTAAACACTTATATCAATATACATGACTAATTCTATAAGGCACAATCCCCAAATCAATAGAGAGGCCAAGTTCTAAGCTCAAATTTACATAATTTTTTATAATTAAACTCATTTTATAAAAATTAGGGGATCTTTCTTTTTCTCTCTACTCCACTCTCTCTTCATTAAGTATTATTCCAAGTCCAAAGTAGTGTGTTCTACGGATAAATTTGCATAAAGTGTTAATTAATAAAGAAAAACAGAAATAAGAACCAAACCGAAAAACTCACGAAATATTCAAGTGGATTGGCACCCTTAATTATTTTCCTGAACACTGGAACTTGGCACTGCTACACTGATTAAGCAAATTCATCACTTGCTAAACTCTGCAGATAGCCATTATTTATTCCACTCAGCGCAAAAACAAAGCTACTACAGTAAGTTACTCATCACTCCCAGCTTCTTCAAATCGATCAGATAGAGATACTGTTAGGAATCCCCTTCGCAGTGAGCCCCTGCTTGCTATAGGGCGATAGCAACTCGTAGTCTAACTTAACCGAGCCCCCACGGTTCTTCAAGCTCTTATTTTTATTCAGCTCAGCTATTCTCTTCTCCACCTCCTTGAGCTTCGATCCGAACCGCTTCAAGGCATTGAGCGCCTCTCCGTTATTGGTCCACTCCTCGCTCGCCCGCTGGCCCAAATACAGTTCATCCGACGCGTGCGTCGACAGAATTTCAATCACCGATATCTCAAGAATGGCCTGCAATTGGCCCGTAATGGTCTTTAAGAACACTTTGTCGGGGTTCGTTTTCAGTAGCTCGTAGTCGGCCGTGCCGACCTCCGGCATGAACTGCCGGCTCAGGCTTGGGCGGTTCGGGAGGTAGCCGCCATAGGGGTACTGGCCGAAGTTGACGGCGGCGTGCATGGCGGAGGCTATCCAGATGATGGTGGAGCAGATATGGACGAGTTCAGGCAGGGAGTTGAGCTTCGGCCACCAAGGCTTGTTTTTGAGGTCGCCATGTCCGACCTCCACGGCTTCTTTCCACCAGGATTGGAGCTCGGCGTCGTTACGGATGATGGAGTCGTTTGGGTAGTAGATGGAGCAGTACTCGGTCACCCAGGACTCGATCTCCGACCAGATGGCGAGACCGTCCACAGCGTAGGGGTAGTCTTTGATCACGAGTTGGAGCTTAGTCGGGCTCGATGGGTCCTCCACTGCCATTCCCCTGCACAAAAGCAAGTGATCAGCGACAAAAGATTCAACTCTTGTTAAGTTAGCAATTATCCAGTCTCAATTGTGCAATTGGTTTTGAATGTTTAGATTGCTGTCATACCGCTTCAGGAGATCGGCGGGGAGGGACTGGTCGGCGAAATTCCAGCTCTTGTAGATGACGGAAGACAACTCCATGGCGTATTTGGAAGGGAAGACGGAGAACTCGATGATACCGCCGGCGTTGATAAGAGCCTGGCGAGCGAGAGCGTTTATGTTCATGGTGTCGCGGTAGTGAGGGACGAGGAGCTTGTTGATGGGATGAAGTGCGCTGAGGTGCCTGTTCGTTGAGATCACAAACGGCTCCATGACTGCGTGGGTGCGCAGCCTGGGAAAGAAACAAAGCACTTGTAAGCATACAGTGAGAGGTTGAGGGAGAGAAACAAGGCAATAGGATTCATCACCAGTGGCTGATGAGCTGGTGTACGCCGTAGTCATTTACGGCGACAAAGCCCTTGGCTAGTTGCCAGATCGCAGCCTCGACGCCGGAATCTGCCGGCGTGTAAACGGTGCTTACAGCGCCGTGCTGCTCACCCTCCGGATGCGGCAGGCTGAGCTCGATGGCGATTGGCTTGAGAGAGTCATCGTCTCTTAGGAAGAGAAGCGTTCGGGTGGCGTAGACTTTGCTTGAGGTTGAATTGATTCGTGAAAGGTAAGGCATAAGCGTGTCATGATAGTTGATGATAAAGAGCCTGCTCCCATTCAGTGCCTAAATGAAACAGAAACGAAGTCACTGTCTGTTCTCAACTGTAGCCAGCTAACAACAGGTGAGAGGATATTAGAGGAAGTTACTTGTTCTGCTGTGAGGCCGTCAAGATTTTTCTCTATATGCTCTGCTGTAATCGTGCTATTCTGCTCTCCAAATAGTGTGGGATCGAGATTGCTGGTTGGCGGGAATTCCTTTGAGAAAGATAAATAGTTAGCCCTCTTTGCTTTTGCGCTCTGCTTCCCCAGCTTACCACTTTCATTCTAAAACGAAAGCTCAAATAATAATCTAGCAACATCAAAGTCATTACCTTGAGTTTTTCGATGACGACAGGGTTCACTCCAGCTAGCATTTCTCTCGCGAATTCTTCATCAGTCTTCCATATCCACTTATCATCTTCAAATTCAAAAGTTGAAACAGAAGAGTCAGAGCCACCCAACAATACATCAGAAACAGAGTGAAAAAGGAGCGGTTTTTATAAAACGGAGAAGAAATAGATGAACAACTGTGTATGATTAGCGGCATGGGAAACTTGAGAAAACTGCGCTGTCCCGTTGCTGGGGTGAGTATGCTTTTCAGCATCTCAAGAGGTAAGGCCTGAATGAGCGCTTGCACTTGAGGAATATCCGGAAGCGGCAACCCGCCTTCGTGGAGCTTAAGAACGTCTTCGTAGCTGTCGAAAGTGTTCGGCGTCTTGTCGAACACAGCTTGAAGAACAGGCAGCAACGACTTGGCCACTGCCTTGATGGTGTAGCCCAAGAAGTCCGACATCTTAAGGTGGCCGAAACGCTCGTCGCGCGGCACATAGATGTTCATATCCAGCGAGAACAACCTGCTCTCGCTCTCCGGATCTGCAAAGCTCCCCTCCGACATCAATAAATCATCAAAATAACACCTTTGATCTCTCGCACACTCACACCTTCAGTTATTAGGCTTACCAGTCTTGGTCGGAGAGCGAGCAGTCTTGCCGCGACGAGGGTAAGGGTACTTGTCTGATCCTCCGAGAACGGGCCGACGGAGGCCCGAGATTAGATCCGGGTTGCCGAGATCGTTGTAATACGCGTAGTTGTACACTCGGTCCCATTCCTCCAGCTGCCGGCTCACGTCGTCTCCTCGTAGGTGCTGGAGCTCCTCCTCCCGGTACGGCCTCAGTGGTCCCGGCGTGTCTTTCGGCAAATAAGTCTACAAAGCACAAAGCTTTTGATCAGAACAACTACAAAAGAGAGAGAGAGAGGGAGAGAGAACGAAGAAAGACTGATTTTTCGATTACGTCGTTGGCGAAGAAAACGCGGTCGTAAGTGTACTTGGTGACGTTATAGACCCAGGAGTTGCAGTCGAAGTGGATGCGGCCCTTGCCGGGGAAATCCTCGATGGTGATCGATTTGAGGAAGAACTCCGCCAGGTGGCGGTTCTTCACAATTACTGCGCCAGGAATCCCTTCTCCTTCCTTTACGTGAAACGTCACCCCAAATTTTATCTCTCCGGCGATGACCGTAGGAAGGATGGGGATCAGCGGCGGCTCCAGATACGCCAGCTCGCCGACCAATCCTCTGTTACCGTTATCTGCACAGGTTTCAAATTTCAGCTCGACATCACTCACCACCCAAAAAAATTTAGCTTTTAAAAATCATTTTAGCTTATTAATTACTATGCCATTATGCACTTATGCAATTAATTAATAAAATTAAGAGCTTGTTTGACAATCGCTGATAAGAAGGTCGTGGAGGGTGTTCGCACTGGAATCGCCGGCGGTGGCGCTGACTAGCTGAAGAGAGACTTGCTGGCCGAGGAAGTCCTGGATACTATTGACGACAGTTGCACCGAAGTCGTTGAAGTCAAGAACGTTCCTCTCCATGAGGACGACATGGCCCTTCACCTTCGTTCCCTGCCCCAAAACATTACCGATTATATGCCCGATCATGTTTCTCTCCCTATCTCTTGCTTTGCTACTTCTACTTAGCAGAGGAGAGAAGAGAAGAGAAGACTGGTTTGCTGCGATGATTTCTGCTCGGGAATGCGGGGGCTTATATTTCTGCGAAGATTGGACTTTAGCGGCTTTGTTTAATCGACCTTCGTGATATGCGTGGTCACTATATTACTGATAGAAAATAGAGAAAGAGAGATCGAAGAAGAAGACAGAGAAATGTATTGTATTATTATTATCTGTAAAGAGGTACAGGGCCTAGATATATTCAGCCGAGAGAGGTTACAGGAAACAAGAAAAAGAATAAAGAACGGAGAAGGAGACACGTCCGTAACGGCTAGCTGATGTGTCCAGTTGTTCTAACAGGCCCCTCAAATTAAGCGTCATGGGCACAGATGATTAATTTGGATATGAGACAGTGAAACCGATCTTTGGAGAGAGATTTGGTGAGAATATCTACGATCTGATTGATGGAGCTGATGTGAGAGATGTTGATTGCTCCGACTGTGATATGTCTGCTGATGAAGTGGTAGTCGATTTTGATGTGCTTGGTCAATGCGTGAAATACTGGATTATTGGCGAGGGCGATGGCTGAGGTGTTGTCGCAATAGATGATTGTCGGCAAGGTTTGAGGAATTTGAAGTTCGGCGAGGAGGCGACGAATCCATAGAACTTCGGAGGTTGTGGACGAGATGGATCTGTATTCGGCTTCGGTGGAGAATTTGGCCACTGTGATTTGTTTCTTTGCGGACCAAGAGATTATAATGTTGCCGAGAAATGTGCAAAAGCCTGAAATTGATTTTCGGTCGGTGGTGTGGTGGCCCAGTCAGCATCGGCATTCGTGCGAAGCTGGAGGTCACCCAGGCATATGGGGATCCCGAAGTTGAGAGTTCCTTGGATGTAACAAAGTAGTCTTTTGAGAGCTTTAAAGTCGTCGTTGGTAGGTTGATGCATGTGTTGGCAGATGGAATTTGTGGCGAATGCGATGTCTGGTCTCGTGATTGAAAGGTCTTGAAGAGATCTTGCCAGCTTGCGGTAGAGGTGAGGGTCAGTGAACGGTTTGTTGTTGAGAGCCCTTTTGGTCCGTTTCAAGGACATTGGCGTCGGAGCTGGTTTACAAGTTGTGAAGCTGGCTGTGCGCAGAAGTTGTTGGGCGTAGTGCTGCTGGTTGAGAAAGTAGCCTATGGGAGTTTTGGAGGCTTGTATGCCTAGAAATAAGGAAATGTCCCCGAGCTGCTTGAGACTAAAGTGAGAGTTTAGCTGTTGAAGTAGGTATTGAATTTGTTTGGAGTTATTGCCGGTAACCAAAATGTCATCCACATATATTAGTACAAACAAATGAATATTAGTATGATTGTATATGAGTAAAGAAGGATCTGCTTTGCTGAAAGAAAAACCGAATTGTTGTAAAAACGAGGTTAGTTTGTGAAACCATTATCACAGCGATTGTTTAAGTTCGTAGATGGATTTATGCAGCTTACAGACGTATCCCGGATTGTGAGAGTCGACGAAGCCTAGCGGTTGTTTCGTATAAACGCCCTGCTGAAGGTCACCATGGAGAAATGCGTTGGAAACGTCGAGCTGAAGAATGGACCATTGTCTGTGTAGTGCAAGGGTGATTAAAATCCGAATCGTGGTCATTTTGGCGACCGGGCTAAACATGTTGGTGTAATTGACATCGAATTCTTGAGAGCAGCCATGAGCTACAAGGCGAGCCTTATACTGAGCGATTTGATTGTTGGGACCATTTGAACCCGAGTACAGGCTTGTTGGAAGGAGGTGGAACAAGTGACCAAGTTGCTTGCTTTTGAAGAGCCAAGTATTCAGCGGACATCGAGGATCGCTAGTGCGGGAATTTATTGGCTTGAGCGAAGGATGTAGGGATGGAGTGTGAAGTGCAGATAGCTGACAGATCAAATATTTGTTTCATTCTGGAGATGCCGGACTTAAGCCTCGTTTGCATGTGGTGCTGACAGGGTGGGAACAATGAATTCTGCAAGGGAGGCGAAAAGATTTGAGGTCGCCGGTGCAGATGTGGCGGAGTCTTGATCGGCCATGGAATGGAGCTGTTAAGCGGAGTTCTCTGATACCATGATAGAAAATAGAGAAAGAGAGATCGAAGAAGAAGACAGAGAGAAATGTATTGTATTATTATTATCTGTAAAGAGGTACAAGCCTAAATATATATAGCCGAGAGAGGTTACAAGAAACAAGAACAAGAATAAAGAACGGAGAAGAAGACACATCCGTAACGGCTAGCTGACATGTCCAGGTGTTCTAACAATTACAACGGTTAATAGCCGGCACATAATTTAGGTTTACCTTTGGGACGATTTTTTTATTACTTTTTCAAACAGAATTTTAGCATTTCAAGAAACAATAAAAAAGTCATCCCAAATAAAATCTTATTCTAACATAGATTTCTTTTTTTATTATTAAAATGTTTTGAATATATATATATATATATATATATATATTACTAATGTAAGTAGTAAATGACAATAATTCAATAGAAATTAATAAAAGTGTGGGAATCTCAGGATGGCTTTTGTCTTTTTCCCTTGGAGTATGCAAATGGATTCACAAAGTAGGAGTATAGAAACATAACTTTAAAACCTTGTTCCCCCCAATAATTCAGGAAAATAATGCATATGAAAAACGTGCAGCCTGTGTCGGGGCTCACGTGAGAGTTTAGCTATAAATAACAACTTATAATGGGCTATTTGGCTTGCTGGAGGGGTTGATTGCCGGCGTTAATTTGTTGTCTACGAATTGAGGGATCAAGTGGCTGAAGGAAGCAGTTTATTAGATTCAGACAACGGTTGTGTGAGATTGGCGTGGGATTCGGCTGTTGATTATGACAAGGACGGACAAAGGGAGGGTGTGAGGTTAAGGGCCGAAGCTAGCAGCTTGCAGGAGGGAATCAGTTGAAGGGTTTGAATGTAAAGGGGTCGGTTTCTTTGCGTGCCTACAGGTGCTGAGTAGAATGACAGCTGCTGTATTGATTTGAGGCTTCAAGTGAAAGACAAAGGCGGGAGGAAGAGAAGAACGAACAGGGAAATAGGGCTAGCGAAATCTGAGTTGGTTTTAATGAGTTTGGTCGGAATTGGAAGAAGCTTAACAAGACAGATTTTGTGTGGATGTGGCGTAGAAGGTGCAGACAGATGAACTGAGTATTAGAACCTAACAATAATATAAACCCATTGTAATTACTCTGTTATATATATTATGATGAGCTGGCGTTATATGATAGGCTCTAGGCTTAACACCATACTTACTCACTGTCTATATATACGTCTCCTATACCATCTCAAAGGATATGAATAAGATTTCTATTTCAAGACTCTTCTGTTTGTCCTCTGGTTTCTTCATGGTATCAGAGCACTGTATCTGATCTTGCTCTATGGCTCACTCTGCCTCCTCCCAACTTGATGATCATCCAGAACAGCTCTCCAACGAGGATCATTTCATCCCGGCGGCACTGAAGTTTGTCATCTCTAACCTCAAGAACGTCGTTCCGATACAACTAGCTCCGGAAAACTATTCCATCTGGAAATCTCAAATTCTAAAGATCTTCCGTGCAAATGATTTTCACAATTTTCTTGATCCTCTGTTCTTACCTCCGCCGTAGAATCTCCCGAATCAAGAAGGTCGCTCTACTGTTAACCCACTCTATACTCAATGGCTTCTTACAGATCAGAATCTGTCGGCCTCTCTTTGCTCCACCATCTCACCTGTGATTCTACCATATATCATTAATATGCAATCCACTGTCGCTATATGGGTTTCTCTAGAAACTCGATTTCAAGCTACAAATCGGTCGAAGGTCATACAACTTAAAAATGCCCTTCACAACATATCTCTCAAGAACGCCTCCATGACTCAGTATCTGTCCGACATCAAAAATATCGTCGACCAAATAGCCGCTGCGGGATCTGTCGTAGACACTGAAGATGTTATCCTATACATCCTTAACAGATTACCTTCGTCTTACCAATCCTTCAAAACTGCGATCAGGACAATGCTCACTCCAATAAGTCTTGATCAACTCTATCCGTTGCTTTTAAGCGAGGAAAAAAACCTGGCTTCTAACGCTGCTCGTGCTTCCCCCGGTCCCGATCCAGCCACAGCTCTGTACACCTATCGTGGACGCGGTCATCGCAATCGTGGCCGCACTTCGTCCAATCCTGCAGGCAACGCTCGATCTACTGCAACCTCCTCCATAATCTGTCAAATCTGCCTCAAGAAGGGGCACTCAGCGCAATCTTGCTGGCACCGTCTGAATACGCAGTATAACCCTACACCAAGAAACACTAATACCTCTCTGATCACTACATCCGATAACAAAAATTCCAGCTGGTTCTTGGATTCGGGAGCCTCCTCCCATCTCACCAACTCCCTTGACAACCTCTCGATCAGCTCTCCGTATCAGGGCTCCGACACGATCACAATAGGCGACGGCAGCTCTGTCGACATTGCTCACACTGGGGCGGGAATTCTTCCAACCTCATCTCGTAAGCTCCAATTATCTCAGATATTTCACACTCCATCTCTTGAATATAATCTTTTATCCATTTCGAAACTCACTAAAGACAATAACCTGTCCATTATTTTTGATCCCTCCGGCTACACCTTGAAGGATCTGACGACTCAGCACGTCCTCCTCAGAGGTCCTTGTAAAGGCGGCCTCTACCCCATTCAAATCGGATCGCCCACCTCTTCTCATCAGGCGCTAGCTGCTTCAGCGACCTCGAACAAACTCTGGCATCACAGGCTTGGCCACCCGCACAACCGCATTTTGAAGTTGATTTCTAAATGTAATCCAGATCTCTATATTGTACCCAATTCTTCTATATGTCAATCTTGTAATGCGTCAAAATGTCATAAACTTCCTTTTGAACGATCTGTAAACCGTCAACAATCTCCTCTTGCTCTTATACACTCGGACGTCTGGGGTCCGGCTCCTGTCATCTCCTCTCAAGGCTACCTCTATTATGTGATTTTTGTTGACGATTTTTCAAGATTTACCTGGATTTTTCCTTTACGTCATAAATCTGATGTTCTACATACTTTCATTAATTTTAAAACTCAAGTTGAAAAACTTACCTCACATCAAATCAAAACTCTCCAGACTGATGGTGGATCTGAATTTGTTAACCACAATTTTAAAAACTATCTCAACACCCACGGTATAGCTCATCAAATTTCCTGTCCGTATACTCCGGAACAGAATGGTATAGCAGAGAGGAAGCATCGTCATATTATTGAGACTACTCGGACACTCTTACTCACTGCATCAGTTCCTTACTCCTACTGGCCCGACGCGGTGCTTACTGATGTCTATCTATTGAACAGAATGCCTTCGCCTAACACCCACCAGTTATCTCCTTACGAGCTAATTCACCACACGAAACCAAACTATAACCATCTGCGCACCTTTGGGTGCGAATGCTTTCCGCTTACTCCGACTCAATCTCGTCACAAACTCCAACCAAAAGCCTCCTCATGCATTTTCCTAGGATACTCTGATGTTTATAAAGGTTACAAGTGCCTAAATCGTACCACAAACAAAATCAGCATGTCACGGCATACTATCTTCAATGAACATATCTTTCCTTTTTCTCAGCGTATCTCCTGTCCGACTCCTGTTCGTTCAGATCTGTCCCCTCTTCTTCTACTACCTACATCTCCTGCCACTTCAAATCACAGCCTTCCCATCAAATCTAACAACACTAACTCTGGCACCTCTCAGCCCCCTCTTCCTCCTCGTGCGTTCACTCCAAATCACACTACACCTCCTTCTCCACCCCAACAACTAGCTCGAAATCAGTCTCCTTCTCACAACATGATCACTTGTAGCAAAATGGGTTCTCTTAAACCCATAACTCGCCTCAATCTTCTGCATAAACAAATGCTTCAGCATCTCCCTTCGGATCCTAACACTTATACAGAAGCTACCAAGAAGTTTGAATGGCGTCAAGTAATGGCCACCGAGTTCCTTGCTCTTCAAAAGCAAGGCACATGGATGCTAGTTCCACCGCCCCCGGACGCATCTATTCTGGGCTGCAAATGGACATATAAAACGAAACTCCACACAGATGGGACTGTAGCAAAATACAAGGCCAGATTGGTTGCGCAAGGTAATCATCAAGAATTCGGCATTGACTATATGGAGACGTTCAGCCCGGTGGCAAAATTTCCAACCATTCGCATTCTTCTCACAATTGCTCTCTATCACAATTGGCAAGTTCAACAACTGGATGTGGCGAACGCATTCCTTTACGGTCATCTCTCTGAAACAGTGTACATGACCCAACCGAAAGGCTTCGAGGATCATACTCTCCCCGATCATGTATGCCATCTACATAAAGCGATCTATGGTCTCAAACAAGCTCCCAGGCAGTGGTATAACACATTTACAACATTTCTAGTGTCTCTGGGCTTCTCGCAGAGTCAATCAGATCCATCTCTGCTCACATATATCAAAGCCAAGGTTAAAATTTTTCTTCTTATCTATGTGGATGACATTCTCCTCACTGGAAATGACCAAGCAGTCATTACAAGCATCTTAGACAAACTCAGCCAACAATTCTGCATGAAGCACCTTGGGCACGTTAATGAGTTTCTGGGCATTCAGATAACGCAGTCATCCAACACATATTTCTTGTCCCAGCAGAAATATGCATTACAGCTCCTCCACCAGGCTGCCTTAACCGACTGCAATCCACTATCTAACCCGACCTGCACCAAACTGCCCTCGGAATTTCAAGCGGAATCATCTCTAGCAGATCCAAGTCTCTACAGTCGTCTCACAGGGTCATTACAATACCTCACGCTCACCTGTCCTGACATTGCGTACATCGCCAATCTCCTATCCCAACACATGCATCAACCTCAACCTCAACACATCTACCTCCTCAAACGCCTTCTTCGCTACATCAAAGGTACGCTAGATTTTGGAATACCCATTACCAAAACTAATTTAGTTCTCAAATCGTTTTCAGATGCGGACTGAGCTGGTGATCCCATCTCTAGGCGATCCACTTCAGGCTATTGCTCATTTCTGGGGGATACGCTCATTTCCTGGACGGTCAAGAAACAATACATAGTTGCCCGATCATCTACTGAATCCGAATATAGGGCACTTGCTGCACTCACCTCAGACATCAACTAGACTCGGCGCTTGCTCAGGGACTTCGGCATACCTCAAGACTACCCCACTCCACTATATTGTGATAACACTTCTGCCATCGCGTTGGCTAACAACCCGGTCTTCCATGCTCGCACAAAGCATATAGAGATTGATCAAAAATTCGTTTGGGACCATCTCCAACAGCATCAAATCAGCCTTCTTCCTATCGCCATGATAGATCAAGTTACGGACATCTTCACCAAAGCTCTATCCACTACTGGGTTTCATCAACTTCGTTCCAAACTGACAGTCACTCAAGCCTCATCAGTTTACGGGGGAATATTAGAACCTAACAATAATATAAACCCATTGTAATTACTCTATTATAAATATTATGATGAGCTGGCGTTATATGATAGGCTCTAGGCTTAACACCATACTTACTCACTGTCTATATATACGTCTCCTGTACCATCTCAAAGGATATGAATAAGATTTCTATTTCAAGACTCTTCTGTTTGTCCTCTGGTTTCTTCACTGAGGGGTACGTACGTGTGGGCTTCTGTGGTGTTTGGCTTGCGATTGGAGCAGGCGACTGAGAGATTGGACGGTGGAAGACGTCGGGAAGGAGGAGGAAGGGTTGATTTCATGGAATTTTAGTGGAGGCGGAAAACAGAGAGGGGACGAAGAAGGCTTGAACTAGAGTTTCCTTGCGTAGAGTTGAAACGGGAATGAGATCTTGCAACTTGTAGAGATGAAAGCCGGGGGAACCAAAGTAGCTAAGCTCCTTCTTGTTTTAACGACGAGGCAAAGCCAGTTGGTGACGACGAGGCTTTGACAAACGAAGTGATTTCGACATAACGAGGAACATTTAATGCACGTTAATTTGAATTTGATGTTTTCCTTATTCGGTACCTGATTTCTTCTTCATTACAATTTTTATAATTCAACGGCTAAATTAGTGATATATCTTTTACTTCATTAATTTAACACAACAACACTACATTCATCGGGTCAAAGACTGCCTCGATTTATGTACTTCCTCATTTTGCGTGTCGATTACCTCATTTTACGTGTTAATTTTATCGAATAATCATAATTGAATGAATTAATTATGGATTTAAGATATTGTTAATATTTCGATCGTAATGACATAGTCCGTTTTGCGATTAGACGTTACTTGGGCGATGTGGAGGCCAATTTTTCTTGAAATATGCATTATTGTGTAAGGATCACCTCGATTTGTGTGCATGACTTGAATAAATTGGTAGTCAATTTAGAGTATTGATGATGTTTCAGATGCATTGGCAAAGTCTGTTCGTCAATCAGATGTCATTTGGGTACCGTCGAGTGTCATTTATCTCGAAATTTGTGTTTTGCCTTGATATTCATATCGACCCCTTCACATGACCTTAATTTATCAAATTAAATGTCATTCTTAGGTATTCTTAGATATTTGGGATGTTCTGAATGCAACGGCAAAGTCCGTTTCACGATCGAACTTTGTTTGGGTAGTGTCGATGCCCATTTCCTTGATATACATGTTATCACCTTGGGATGCGTGCCACTAATCCGAATGATCCAAATTGGACATAAAAAATATATTTCTTGAGTATTTACAATATTCCGGTTGTAATAGTGAAATTCGTTTCACGAATGGACATCATTTAGACAGCATCAAGGCCGATTTTCTTCAAAATTTGTGTTATTGCCTCGAGATCCATGCCACCATTCTGGATGCTTCAAATTGAATAAAAAACATATAGTTTTTAGAGGTTGATAATATTCCGGACGCAACGATAAAGTTTGTTCGTCGATCCGACGTTGTGTTGATCAGCGTCATGCTTTAATTTTGGGTGTCGGTCGTCCCTTTTGACCGATCTCATCCGATTCGATTGCAAGGGGCCTCGACCTAACAGAATTTGATGTTCTGATCGCAATATCGTTGTCCGTTTAGAAATTGGAGGTCATTTGACCCTTTAAGTGATACGTCGTGCCGACCTGCGCGCTACTAGATTCGCCATTTTCATCTTTTTGCGTGTAATATGAGTTGTAAGGGTCAATAGTTCATATGAGCTTAAATCAAGCAATTGGAGTATAATTGAAAGCTTTAAAATTTTAATTAGGTAACTAAATGATTTTTAAATCTCACATGCTTGAAGTCAAATCAAATATCTCGATGAGACCTTTAAACTCTCACACCTGTATATAACAAGTAGGGTCATAATCAGAATAATTATCAGTTTTAATGGATCTTTGTCGATGCTCCTGCTCTGCTAGGGCAGGCAAAGCAACCTTGCCTGTGGCGTTTCTTTCGATTAGGAGCCCTAATTTTCCGGTTTGTTTTCCTCTTTTTCCTTCATATGGCTTCTATTGTATTGCAAGACCCCGGATTTTTGGATGGGATTCCATAGTCTCGTTCTTTTTGGGAGGTCCTGTCCGGGACTTCCTCCATGTCGAGTTTTTTGGCTTTGAAGGTTTCTTCTTGTCATGGTCTTCCTGCTTTGTTGATTTCTGATGAAGAATTGAAAGCCCTAGCTGCGCCTTTTGAGTTTGCCTTAGTCGGGAAATTTCCCGGCAGTCGTCTGTCGCTGGAATCTATTCGCAAATTTTTTTTTCAATCTTAAGCTAAATAGTGAGTTCTCTGTCACTGTTCTCAACAGTAAGAATGTTTTGATTAAGCTTAGGAGTGATTTAGATTACTGTCGTGTTTTCGCCCATCGTTCCTATTTTGTTAACAACTGTTACATGAAGTTGACTAAATGGTCACCACTTTTTGACGTTTGAGCGGAATCTCCTATCATTCTGATCTGGATTTCATTCCCTAACCTTCGCCCTCGCCTATTTTCTTCCCGCATTCTTCATGGCTTAGGGTCCATTTTTGGTCAGCCCTTAAAAACTGATAGTTCTACTCCCAATGGGTCTAGACCTTCCATTGCTCGTGTACTCGTTGAGCTAAATGTTACTAAGCGGTATCCGAATCAAGTTTGGATTGGTTCTGATACTTTGGGTTATGCCCAGAATGTGGAAATGGAAGTTTTTCCTTTTTATTGTAGTCATTGTAAAGCTTTGGGTCATTCGAAAACTGAGTATAGTGTGTTGCATCCTCATCTTGCTATTATCTCCACCCCTGGTTTGATTTTGGAACCTTCAGTCCATCCTGTTGGTAATCTTGATTTGGTGGTTCACGGGCTTGGCGACCAATCTATTGCGCTTGTTGATTTGATTAATCCTGAACCGGTTTCCTCTTCTTCACCCATTGTGGCTGATCAATGTATCTCTGATAAACCCATTAATGAGGATGCGGTTTTTCCTTTGGTGGAAGTTGCTGGTATTTTGCAGGTGGATGTCTCTTTGGATAATAACAATGTGCGTAGTCAATTGGTGGTTAATCGGAATGAAGCCTGTGATTTTGTCCCGTTAGCTGTGCCTGATTCGATTTGTGCTAATGAAGTTGTGGCTGTCAATAATTTACCTGTTTCTGAAGGTGTGCTGGGTAGGGTGATATCTGTCACTCTGGACTCTCGTGGTTGTGCTAGTGAAGGAGGTTTTGTTGGTAATTCATGTCCCCTTCGAGGTCTGTATCTGCCCCGTCCAGTTTGCCTGGGTTTGTTGGGCATGCTGTGGCTTTGGATTCTGTGGATTTATCTCGAATGCCTCAAGACCGTGTGGTTGATTCTGGTGTTGGCTTGGCGATTGTGGATTTGGCTTGTTTGGATGCCTCCCCTGTTTCCCCTATTGATCAAGTTACTGTCCTTTTGGTTGAAAATTTGAATAGGCTGCTCTCTCCTAAAGTTGCCGCTGTTGAGATAGCTCCTACTTCGTTAGTAGATGTGCTTGTAAAATTAATTGAGCCTCATGCTTTGGTGTACCATGTGGGAGTCAACTCTGGCTTAGAGTTGAGGACTCATATCGATTGGCTTCATGTTTCGTCTGAGTATGAATCTGATTCTGGTTCCTCTTTGGAGTCTGAGGGGTGGGTTGATCCTGGGAATTCTTTTGCCCTGCTGCATGACAGGCCGGTTGTCTCTGGCGCCTCTCGTGGGAGGGGTCGTGGGAGGGCCAACCGGGGTCTGTAATTCTCCTTTGTTAGCCACTGGAGTATTTTTTGGGGCGATACCTATGGCCTGGTGGTTTATTTTTCTTTCCTGATAGCTTATCGCGCGGGTTTACTGATGATCAGGTTTTTTTTCCGTTGGAAGTTGGTTTTACCGGGCGATGATGTGCCTGGGGCTCGCTCTTTCGTCGGCTTGGCTCGTGGCAACCTTTGGTGGTCATATTCTCTTCGGGTGTGTTGGCTACTTTGCGTTCGATATCACCAAATTGGATGGTCTGAGCTACTTCTTCGGAAGCTAGAAGCCCCAGCAAATTACTGAGCCTTTGGATTGATTTTTGATTCTATATTCATTTGCTTTATGTAATTTTTGCTTGTCTGCTTCGTGTACCCTTTTGCATCTAATGAAATATCTTTTTATGTTAAAAAAAATATCTCGATGAGACAAATCCAACAAACTTAAAGTCATCTAATTTTAACATCATTAAGGTAATTAAATGCTCACCAAATAATGTATGATCGATGGAATCAACACGGGCAATCTGATGGGGGTGTTTCAGATTTTAGCTATATTATAGATATGTCACTTTTAAAAACTTATAAATAAGCTCACAATCCCTATATGAAGGGGGTTTCAGATTGAGATTTAAGAGAGCTCAAATAATGAAGAGTCATGAAGCTCTATTGGTCCACGCACTGCCCGACCTTCACCCAATCACCACCATTGAAACATCCCTTGACCATCAATGTCAAACAATTGCTTAACAAAAATCTCACTATCATCATCAAACCACCACCACTGTCGTTGCTAGACTGTCACTGCTCAACTTCCATCGCCGGATCACCGTTGTCTAACAAGTTCTGTGCGAACTTGTTGGAATATGATATCCAATGGCCTTATAAGATGTGCAAGTGTGTTCTAGAGTTATTGGCAACTTGTATTCTAGAGCCTGCGATCACATGTGAGAGGAAGGCGTGGGAGTTGATCCTGTGAGGAAGGTGAGCAATAGTATGAAGGTCGCATAGGAATGGGATGAGAACTCCTTGGACGGATGCTTTTCTATGGTTAAGGCTGGGAAAAATAGAAGTAGCATGACACCTCTATAGATGGTGGCAAGCAACTCTAGCAAACAACTTGTGGTGTGAGGTGAGTGGCGAGCCTCATGGTCGACAAAGACCCTTGGTTGCTCTTGCGATTGGTTGGGCTCAGTGCTCCCTAGGCGAGCTTCTTTGTGGGATCTGCTAGAGACGAGTTTCCTTGTCATGGTCCGCTGACTACCTATTATATAACTAAGAAGACATACACGTGCATACATATATAGTATTTTGATATAATTTTAATTTTTTTGGGAAATGATATGATTTTAAATAACTTCTAAATATCTCCCTCAATATCTATAGCAAACTCAATTATATCAATTTGAGACAATTACAACTTTGAAATTGTACATAACGTAATATTATTATTAAGTTGATAATGTTATCTACTAGCATTATTGCACAGTAACCATTTTGTACCTATATAATATTTCTATATATTATAAAAATAGAATTTTAAAATAAAGAAAATAATAATTACGTAGCTTAAGACAAAAAAGACAGCGTGTATCTTAATTTGGACGCTCTTCGGTATTCGGCGTGCTTTATAATAATACACAGACGTACCATATGGTCAATACATAGTTCCACATTTATACTTTAATTATTTTAAAAAGGTTATTTTTATTGGAATTGCTGTAATTTTTTTTAAATATAATTATAAAATTATTACAAAGAAAATAATTTTTTTAAAAGGAGGATTTACATACATACCATTTTATTTCATACTATTTATATATCTAACACCCAAAACATTAATATTACACGCCTACCACCTAATTTATATAAATCCAAGACATGTCCTAACACCCAATTTATGTGAACCTTGGTTTCATTAGAAATCGGACATGTGAATCCCGATTTCAATAGAAATCGGATATTCGAGTTCCGGTTTCTATTGAAATCAGATTATCATCCCGAGCACCACTGAGCCTCCGTTCATTCATCGACCACCGCCGAACCTCTGCTCCCTCGTCGACCACCGACAAACCTCTGCTCCTTCGTCGACCACCACCGGAGTTTTTCTCGACCATCGTTGGACTTCTGCCCGTTCGTCGACCACCGTCGGAGTTCTTCCCGACCACAGCCAGACCTCTGCTCGCTCGTCGACCACCGTCGGAGTTCTTCTCGACCACCGCCGAACTTCCGCATGTTCGTCGACCCTCGTCGGAGTTCTTCCCGACCACCGCCGGACCTCCGCTCTTTTGTCGGCCATCCCCAGGCTTCTATCCGATTTTCAAATCTTTTGTAATTCCTCTGTCTACAAGAGAAGGAGCGAAGTAAACTTTGTAATTCCTCCAGACTTAGTTGAACTTTCTCATCTGGGCCAGGCCCCATGATTTCTCTTTCTGAGTTCTTCACGTAAAAAAGCTTATGGTGTTTTTCTCTTTATCAACTATATGTTGGTGCACCGGATATACGTGCATTACTAAGAAGTTTTATTCATTTACTCTACTGCCGCGTGTATTCTCGCAGAACAGACAGGGTTCGACTCCATGTGATGGTAAGCAACCTGGGGAAGTTCCATTTCTACGTAATGCCAGGGGAAGGTGAAGATGGACGAGCAATTTTAAAGTTATTGATCCAAATTTTGCGACCGACTTCAACTTTTCTGCTCGGAGGGAATGCAAGTAGGATGTTGAGGACTGCATCAAGAGCAATTCAGAGGATGATGTGAATGCTAGTGAAGATGATATCGATGAAAATAAAGCCATGTCGGAATGTCCAACTGCTTGTGACGAGCAGGAATCAGAGCATGTTCGTCAAAGTGAGTAGGTTTCGACCATGACCTGCTGTGATTCAAAATAGAAAATTTGCGAACAGGTTTGCGACCTCAACTCGATGGTCCCGTTTGTGGACGTTCAAATGCTTGTGCATGATTCTGCTGCTTCGGGCAAGGTTTCTGGGACATCTTGTAGGTGTGAAAATTTTTTTGGCGCAACCATCAATGACCTCAAGGGAGCAGGTTTATGCACATCAGGTGTTTGTGTTAATACCTTAAAGGAACATGTAGTGGGATCCTAATTTGGGTTGTGTCTGGGTATTGATATAGGCCTTTGTTTGGTGAATCACATAAAAATCATTTTCTCCATAGCTTTGCATTACTTACAGTTTATCTATTTACATATTTGTAATTGTATAGGTTGATTGTTCTTGTAGTGAATGATATGTTTGTCTGTGTTTAGACTTGTAAGAGTTCAATGAATACAATTGCTTACACTTGTCATTTGTGTTGCAACTTTGGTAGGGCTACAAGCGAACCAAACGTTCAACGAGCTACTCGTTGCTCGGTTCAATTAAAGCTTGTCTGTGATCATTTAATTAACTAAACAAATAAATTTGAACAATATTTTAAATACTCGATCCTTAAATAAACAAGCTTGAACACTAATGTGTTCGGCTAATTTATGTTCGTGAACAGCATCATTTAAAGCTCATGAACAAGCTTGACAATAAGCTCGATTCGTGTTCGATTTAGAACTTATGAATAAGCTCGATAAAAACCAATTAATAATTGATTATAAAATTGATAAATATACATAATATAAATATTTTATATTTATTATAGCATAATGATATAATTATTGTTCATGAACAAGAGACATATCGATTCGTGTAATTGTTTATTAGGATGCGCGATAAAGCTCATTTATTAAGTTAATAAACATCTAGAAGTAGAGCTCGTTTATAGTTTGTTAATACTTATTTGTTTAAAGCTCGATAAGCACTAAATGAATTGAACATAAATCAAACATGAACTGAATATGAATACTCATTAATTTAAACGAACCAAATATGAACACAAACAATAAAGCTCGAATCAAATATGAACCAAACATGAACAAGCTGATAATAAATGAACTCAAACATGAACACTCACATACTCAGCTCAGCTCGGCTTGTTTGCAACCCCAAACTTTGGTGTAAATTAATTGATATGGCTTGTATGTTGTGTAAATATTTTTTGATTGAGCTTGCAAGTTACATTATATATATATATATATACAACTAGATCACAAAATTTATATTTTTGGTCTTATACATTTTTTAATATATGTTGTCATTTAGTAGCGGATTTAACCCGTTTATGCAGTAGCACTCATGAAATCACTGTTAAAGTCTTCCAGTGAACACAAATACAATAGATTTATTGCGGTTCCTAAAGCATTATAAATAAATTAGTGGGTGTTTAAAACGCTGCAGTAGACCATAAAAGGTGTTGCAAAAGCTTGTGATTGCTCTAGAAAAATCATAACATTTCGATACGAACCTTGCTCTCGCAAGCTTAACGTTCCTTTAATTTTTTTTGGAAGTAGATTGAGTTTAACATTTAACCAAATTTCCCCTAAGAGTAGTGTCAGTGTTTATTTAGATCTAGGTTCTACTTCTTATAAGCGCAGGCCCTCATAGTTAATTAACCCTTCTAACACATTAGAAGAGCACTCTCGATTAAGGATGAAATATCTTTAGCTTCGTGCAAAGAGTGTGAAAATATGCAATAGTATTTTAGTTTTAGTTGTGGTGGATGAAGGTACACCCGATCAAGATCTCATGATTCTGTCGTCCCGGGTATACCATGGATTCAGTCTACCAACACTAATAATTATTAATTGTAGTCCAAGGAATCTGATTAGCAGCTCTGCGTTGCCTCCTCTCAAAGATCCCGAGTAAACTAAAGTGGAGAAATGTGGATTTTAATTTAGTTTGGTTTGGGTTGGTGCTTATGGCTCTATTTAAGAATTACCCATGTGATTGGATTTGGGTAGATGCTTACGGCTTTTATTTGAAAGTAGCCCTAATAATGGGTCTTACAACCTCTATTAGAGGTGACCCGAAGATTTTTGGTATGAGTGGGTCTTATGGCTTCTATTAGAAGTAGTCCAAAGATTTTTTGGTTGGATAGGTCTTATGGCTTCATTAGAAGTTGCCTAATGACGTGTCTTACGACATAGCCCTGTAAGCTAAGTAGCCCATATAGTGGGTCTTACAACCTACCCCTATAGTCTAGTATGCTTGGGTGAGGGATCCAAGGTTATATTATCACCTGAGCATTTACCTCAGAGGTCGAACTTACAACTTCTATTAGAAGTTGTCTGACGACGGGTCTTACGACCTAGCCCTGTAAGCCAAGTAGCCCGTATGGTGGATCTTACAACCTAGTTCTTATAAATAAGGCTGCCCATAGGGGTTTGAGTTTTTGGATCTAGGGTCGTTCATTTAGAAGTTTCCTAACGTGCGGGTCTTACTACTTCGCTTAGAAGTAGCCCATCCGTGTTAATCGGGGGTTAAACGTTTTTTACCTAAAGATTTCTTCTAACGTTGGTCTTACAGCTTTCATTGAAAGTGGTCGGCTGATGGTCTTACAACCTAGCTCTATAAATAAAGTTGTCTGTTGTTTTAGTGTTTTACACATTTCAGGGTTTTGACACCACTATCAGTATTTTGTTGTCTATTGCTTGTAGTTTGTTTCTTAATACAGCAGTTTGTTATTTTACTTTAGCATTATTATTTGTTCATTTTTTCAGTTTCAGCATTTTTTTTTGTCTGAAGTAGCTATATTTACTTTTTTAGCATTAATTTTGTTTATGATGTGCTGACATTTATCTGCTTGTTTGCAGGTGCTCGTAGCCAACAGTTGTAGAAGTTGGAGTTCTCATGTAACTACATGAGCTATTGTTAAGAGTCTGAGAGTGCTTGAGCTTATTTGTTTGAGAGCTGTCAGTTGTTTGGAGAACCTTGAAGAGCTTCTGTTTGAGAGCTGCTCAGTTGTTTGCAGGGCCGTAGCCTGTACTTAGGTTGAATTGATGGAAAATATTATTTTTATGCTCTTTTATTTTATGTTTATTTTGATTTAATTAATTACATTAATTAATTAAGTTGATCAATTAAAATATTAAATTTTAATTAAAAATTAATTTGCTCAATTTATTAATTTTAAATGTATATTTTTGACATCATTGAATTTTTTAAATTAAATTGATTTACTTGTTTTAATTGGTTAAAGTTTTAATTTAAACTAATGTTTTGATTTTATAAATCTTGCAATTATTAGTTATGTTGGGTTAAATTTGATTAATTAACTTGCTAATTAATTCAATTAATTATCTCATTTTTGGTTAAGTCTCAAATTAAGTTTTAAATTAATTTAAAGTTATGATTTAAGTTTTAAATTAATTAAAAGATTCAAATTTAAATTTTAAATAATCATCTGATTACATTATAATTTAAGTTAAGTTTTAGATTAATTATCTGATTGTGTTTTATTAGCATTTGAGTTGATAAAAATTTGTGTTAAAGATTTGTTATTGGTCATTTAGATTTATGTTAAAGAATATCTTAAAATTAGGTTAATTAATTGATTTGTTTGAATTATTTATAATTACCTAATTATTTAGTGAATTGATCATCATTGTCCTGAGGCTATGGTTGAGATCATCACATTTTGAAATGTAATGAGTGCTCATTTCTTTGAGGCCAATTTATAAAAAGGAGCAGATTTTAAGTTTAATTTAGCTTAAGGAGCATGTTAGGAAAATAATTTAAAAAGGAGCAAATACGAATTTTAATTATCCGGTTTCTATTGAAACCGAAACTTGATTATTCGGTTTTCGATTTCTATTAAAATCGGAACTTTATTATCCGGTTCTATTCCATCCCACGGTTTCAATTAAAAAAAATAAAAAAAAAATTTCAAAGAAACCGGTTATCTGTTAACCGCTTTCTTAATAAATTATTTTTAATATAAACATTTTTAATTTTAATAAACATGAAATTCTAATAAATTCATTTGAATGTCTTAATGATATCAGAATTTGGGAATCTTGGGCTCGTTGGATTTGTCTCGTCGAGCCGCTCGATTCGGCTATAAGCATGTTACGTTTGAAAATTGTTTGGTAATCCAAATTATGATTTGAACCTTCCAAATGTGCTTCGGGTCTTTGATTTGAACTCATTTGGGCTCGAATTGAGTCGAGTTTGGTGTCGTTGGGTACGTATTTTCGAGACATTCAGTTTGACTATAATTTTGCTGAAATCGGAGTTCATATGGTCTCCGATTTAATTTTTGATGATATATCAAATATAAACATTTTAATAAATTATATTAATAATTTTAAAAAAAATTAATGAATATACATGTATAAAAACTATTTTTTTATTTATAAAAAAATATACATGTATATATTTTATTAAAATATTTATGTGAAATAAAAAAAAATTATACATGTATTTATTTATTTATTTCACATAAATATTTTAATAAAATATATACATGTAAATAAAAAACTAAATATTGTAAAAGAAATTAAATTTATTTTTTTAATTTTTAAATAAACCAATAGTTTTTAATTTTTAAAATTTAAAATTTATTTTTTATTCATTAAATATTTTTTAAAAAAATTTCCTAAGTTGAAAGTAAATTATTAATATAATTTATTAAAAGGTTTATATTTGATATATCATCAAAAAATTAAATCGGAGACCATCTGAACTCCGATTTCAGCAAATTTACAGTCGAACTGAACGTCTCAAAAATACGTACCCAACGACACCAAATTCGACTCAATCCGAGCCCAAATGAGTCCAAATCAAAGACCCGAAGTGCATTTGGAAGGTTCAAATCATAATTTGGGTTACCAAACGGTTTCCAAACGTAACATGCTTATAGTCGAATCGAGTGGCTCGACGAGACAAATCCAACGAGCCCAAGATTGCCAAATTATGATATCATTAAGACATTCAATGAATTTATTAGAATTTCATGTTTATTAGAATTAAAAATGTTTATATTAAAAAAAATTATTAAGAAACCGGTTAACAGAGAACCGGTTTCTTTGAATTTTTTTTTTAATTGAAACTGTGCCATGGAATTCCGATTTCTATTGAAACCGGATAATAAAGTTCGGGTTTTAATAGAAATCGAAAACCGGATAATCCAATTCCGGTTTCAATAAAAACCGGATAATTAAAATTCGTATTTGCTCCTTTATAAATTTTTTCTCTAACACGCTCCTTAAGCTAAATTAAACTTAAAACCTGCTCCTTTTTATAAATTAGCATTTCTTTGATTATTTAGAGAAAATTGTTCAGCGGTGCTTGAACTATAGTTAATTAATGACTGTCTTGTGTTAATTGGTTATTAAAATGGTTTGAATTTTAATTTTAATTTTAATTGGATTAATCAAGTTAATTTTTTTTAATTGACTTATTAAGTTAGTTGACTAATTAATTAAATTAGCAATTAATTTAAAGTGGTTTAATTGAATAATGTTTTCTTAAATTACTTTCCAAGTTTTCCAGAATTCACCTAAGTCTAGAATTTTTGAGTAAATTTCGGTAGCCTCCCGGCGTTTCCTCCCCATGAGAGGAGGTAGGGAAGGCACTCACCCTTTTAGTCTGCCCAGCCGGAAATATAATCGACGGCGAAGGGCTTCGGAATGTTGCCGGATCCCAAAAATTGTGTTAATATCTTCGTTTGTTGATTGTAGACTCTGATTGATGATTACGATCATCTGCTTCTTTCCCATCCATCCCTCCTCCTTTGACACAGACGTGGAGGCAATCGCAAGACGTGCGGCTCTGTTCGTGTGAGAAGGTTGGATGCAGAGAGGAGAAGGGCCTATTTGCGCGTCGGAAAGGGAATTTGCAGGACGGGGCATCAATCATATGTGACAGAAGGATCAGACGATTGGAATCGAGGCCGTGGGTAGGTTGCTCGTGGATGTGAGTCAAACGGCCAGTAAGGTATTCGATTGGCTTGTCGTGATCGATTGTAAACGAACTGAAGCGGATCTTAGCTTGGGTCGGCACTCAAGATTGAGAATCGCGATCGAAGGCGGAATGAAAGCTCTACGTATTGTGGTGGGGAGGCAAGACGTGCTGCATTTTTCATCATCTGATCGTGAAGAAATTATTCTGTGCCGACGTCAAATGCAACTCTACGTTCGGAAACAAATCAGAATGAGTCACGTCAGTGATACAGAGACACGGTACCGACATAGCTCATTCTGATTGATCTCCAGACGACGTTCGACAGTCGCACAGAATAATTTCTCTTGATCATGGCAACGTGCTCAAACCTTCACGTGGTAACTGCAAAGGAATTACATTCATAGAAACTGGCATTAATAAGTTTGAACTGGCATTATTTCATTTTTGTTTTTATTGAACACTGTCTTCCAAACAATTCCATATGACAATTTATATGTTGCTTTTAGTGTGGCATCATCATTTTATATTGTTTCATGAGTCACGGCCATAGGTAACCCACTAGCAAAGCATCTTGCACATCTTTTTGAGCACTTTTGTTTTAATCACCATACCATAGAGCAGAAATTAACAAGCTATTTGAACGATTTTTTTTTTTTCAGAATTTGTATTTCTTTAAATTTGTATTTTGTTTAATTGCAACATTGGATGACAATGAATGTCATACATTAAGCTAGTGGGATTGCATTTCATGATTTAGGCTTCGTTTGGGAGGCTTTTTTATTGCTTTTTAAAATAGAGCTTTAGTACAAAAATTTTAAAAATGGCTTATTTACTGCTTCTTAAAGAAGCTTTACAGTACAAAAATTAAATTTTTTGTATTAAAAAGCTGCTTTAAGAAGCAGTAAAAAAGCTGTCTCAAATGAAGCCTTAGGGTTGGTTTGGGTCGACTTTCTTTATGCTTCTTAAAGCAGCTTTCTAGTATAAAAATTTAAATTTTTGTGCTAGAAAGCGGCTTTATGAAGCAGTAAGAAAGCCGTCCCAAACGAAGTCTTAGGTTTTGTTTGGGACGGCTTTTTTATTGCTTCTTAAAACGGAGTTTTAGTACAAAAAAAGAAATTTTGTACTAAAACTCCATTTTAAAAAGCAATAAAAAAGCCGTCCTAAACGAAGCCTAAAATTTTTTTTACTAAAACTCTGTTTTAAGAAGCAATAAAAAAGCCGTCCCAAACGAAGCCTTAGGCTTGTTTGGGACGGCTTTCTTACTGCTTCATAAAGCCGCTTTCTAGCACAAAAATTAAAATTTTTATACTAGAAAGCTGCTTTAAGAAGCAGAAAAAAAATCGTCCCAAACAAAACCTTAGTCTGAATAAATAAGCACTTGATAATGTCGGGTGATCCATACATAATCCAAATATTAGTGTGACACATATGACAATCCATAATCCTATGGCAATTTTCCCTTACTACTTCACACGAGGCTTATAACCTGAACACCACACGAGGCTTAGGATAAATAATGACAATTTATTTTATTTTACTTTATTAAATTTAATAAATATCATTAATTATATTTTTATGAGAATTAAACTATTAAAAATAATAAATCTTATAGAATTAATAAACTTTCATTAAGTTCCTTGTTTTAAAAAAAAAGATAATGCTTTCTAAACACTTTCAAATGGATCATTTAACATGAGTGGAATTATAATGACAATTTAATTTATTTTTAAGTACATTCTGAAACAATTGGAAATTCATGACAAAAATTCTATTCATGTATTAATAAGCATAATAAAAACTATTTAATTCAATTAAATCATAAATAATACTAATTTATTTAAATTAATATCTTTTTAGTTAATTAATATTAATTATCAAAATTAATTAAAAAGATATTTTAATATATATCTAATTTAATTATTTTTATTTAATATATCTTATCAAATATGAAAACCTCGGTTATATCCCCCAAATTCTCAAAATCATGGTGATAACAAAGTTTAGGATGTCACGATGAGAGCTTGTTAGAGAAAACATCAATAAGAGCAACGACGTGCGAAATAGAAAAGGGCGTGATACTTACAGTTTTATTAAATCCGCTCAATGTTAGAATATACTAAATTTAGGATTTAAGATAAACCTAAGGAGAAATGAGATTTAAGATTATGTGTGATTAAAATGGTTATCTATACCATTAGTAAGATTTAGCTTAAATACTACCTAAAATTTGTGTAAATATTGCTAAAAAATGACCCCTAAGCAATTGAGAATTCTTATTATAGGGCTAAATGTCCAATTGGATTCAAATCTATTTGATGAAATTTTGTTGAACTCTAGTTGAGACCACAAAACATTAATTTAAGATTTAAAAAATATGTTGATATGTCTCTAAAAAGTTCACGTGATCGTCAGGAATCTCAATGTATTATTTTATATTTAAAATATTTAGAATTGAATTCATGACTATCCCAATTTTAATTTTAACAAACTTATAGTTGAATTAAATGTCTGGACAAGTGAATCCAAAAACATCAAAGGTTGTCCAATTTAAGTCTAATTGAACCCAAATAAAACACTTGAAGTATATTTGAAAACTGTAGGGCATTTGAAGAATCAAATGATCTCTATATTGCATGCTTATAATAAAAAAAAAGCGGCTGGTCGTCATAAATCCAATAATCACAAGACCATTTGATTATGAGGTCATTAAAGCATTTAAATGTTGAATAAATGATTAAAATGTTGGGAATTTTTATGTGTGGGCTCACATATTTATCTTAATTATATATTTTATGTTATCTTAATATTAAGCCTATCAATTTGTGATTAAATAAAGATTAAATATTTATTGGCAAGTAACATTATTATTATTTCGTAATTTTTATGGAGTTATTATGCGTTATTTTATTATTAATGGTGGGTTGAAAACAACATAAAGTATATTCAACTATAAATAGGGGTCATGGTCCCCAGTCTGAGGGGTTGGTTCTCATTATATATATATATATATATATATATATATATATCATCATGAGTTGAAGGACATAGATTTTATTTATTTATTTTTATTTTTATTTTTATTTTTGTTTTTTTTCCATAAAAAAATATTTTATTCAAACAAAGTAAAAGTACACTGATAGACTGACACAAGACAGATAATGATCCAAAACCAGAGAAAGTGGCGCCCAGCTAGACGGACTCAAGAACTGGCTATAAACAGCAACCCTCTATCAACAAGGGAAGGGCCATCCATTGGAGGTAAAGACAAAGGGCCAACCCGCAAGCGACTGAAGAACACCTAACCACCAGAGGAAAACACAAAAGGAACGATACATTATTCCGCCAGGCAATGACGTCCACCCAAAAGGAACCACCAAGGTTGCCAACGAGCCACAACAAATAGAGGGAGGACAAATGCAGCCTCATCTTTGTCCACAGGCCAAACAATCAACTCCCAAAACAAAACAAATAGTAGGAAAGCAAGAGACACCAAAACAACCAAAACCTCATGTAGTCTAAAACCCCCAAATAAAATCAAACGGCAACTAACCCAAACAACGAAATCCACAGTAGCAGAGAGATTACTTCCAATTGGATTTCTTCCTACCACGTTTACCCCTCCCACGCGAGAAACCTTTAACAACATGAAGACCATCCTTCCAAGCATAATTATCATTTAAGTCAGCCCCAGGTTCGTCACTAACTTCCCCAGATGAGGAATCAGAGTCCTCCAACCAATCAATTTAATCCAAGCAGCTACCCTTCGAGTTTTCCTTCATATGTGCTTTCAATTCATCATTGGAAATAAGGGAGATTGGGACTTCAATAAAAGGTTCTCCATTCAGTTGCATAGGAACATAAAACAGAGTAGAATTAGATGTAAGCAAACAAGATGCAACATTAGTTCCATTAGATGAAACATCCAGCAACACCTTGTTGACAAGGCACTGATCCTTTTCCACAGCCACAGCCGCATCAGCTAAAGGAGGCTCAATAGAAAAGATAGGAAAAGCCTCCAAATTAACATTAAATTGAACCTCTTCCTGCACAGTAGAATCCAAATCCACAGTAACACAATCAACCTTCTTCAGTTCAATATTCTGGGTAGGCAAGTGGATGGACAAAGCATTGTCCTCAACATCATGAGAGACACATTTCCACACACCTCCTGATCCAAAAGAGGCGCAACCGCATTTACCGTATCATGAAAAAATTCATTCAAAGCTTGAGGCGAGACAACATCATTAATCAAAGGTAAATCGACACCAACATTGTCATTAGGTAATTCATTCAAAACTATAGGCACGACTCTTCCGACACAATAGAACCAACCACTGTATTAATCGGACCAGAGCCCACAATCGGCTGGACAGGGACCGCAACCTTCTTCAACTAAGGATGCAATTTAGCACACTCAGAGTTTTTATGACCCACCTCTTTGCAATGAGAACAAAAACTAGGCATACCTTTCACAACAACTTTTTGAATATAACCCAAGCTTTCAGGACCAAGCCAAACAGAGTCAGGGTGAGACTTAGAAATATCCATTTCCACAAGAATCCGCGCCATAGAAAGATGAGAACAAACAGTCGTGGCATTATCCGTGTGAATAGGCCGACCAAAAATAGAACCCAAGCCGAAGAGAATGCGCGAGGAGAAGAGGTGGGAGCGAAGTTCAGGGAAAGAAAGCCACATTGAGACAATAGGGGATTCTTCCGACAAGTCAAGATAAGGGGTCCATTTTATAACCTTCATAAGACACCCAAACACAAAGTAAGATCTATGAGCAAAAATTCTACCATAATCGAGGTCATTGGCAAGTTTGATCAAAATATTGTGCTGATTCAAAAGAGTGACAGAAAACACTCCGAAAAGTTTGAGGTTGAAAATAATTTTTATAATCGCACCAAGAACCGGCCGACGAAGTGGAAACTTCCCAACCAACGAATATTCAAAGGGCTTAGCAAGATGCAACACCTCACTCTCAAAAATCCATAACGCCGGCAAGCCCCTTAGGCTAGTAACTTTCAAATCAAGAAACTCAATGTAGGCATCCGAAGTAGCCAAAATCTCTTTGAAGGATTTCAAATGACTCTTACCAGCGAGGAAGCCGGGATCAGAGCGTTTGAAGCTAGACGACATCGCGGGCAGCAAAGACAGAAAAAGCAGAGAAAAATGAAAACAAACACACGAAACAAAATCCACAAGAGAGAAGAGTAAGAGAAGGACTTCCCCTCGGCCAGCGAGTGACGCCAGGCGAGGGCTAGGGCAATGCCCTAGCGGAGCCCCAAGGCATCGGGGAAGCGCGTGGAGTCCTGCGGAATTTAATTTTTGTTGATAATTGCCGCCTTTCTTTGAGTAGCCAAAGCTTCTGGAAGGCCAAAGATCTCGTGGTTCTTCCATGGAATCAGGTATGCTTCTAATCAAAGTGTTCTCAATGATTTGATATGCGATCCAGAAGCAAAATATTTTATTTTGTCTCCTTTTGCTTTAAAAAGGAAAAGATTTAATATGGGCCGTCTTACGAAATGCTACAAGAGAAATGATCTTTAATAAAAGAATTATACTTGCAAAGCAGTTTAGAGGGTAAAGCTAGTGGTGCAAAAAGAAGCAGAGGAAGAAGAGGGAGATTATGATAACGAGGATAAAAATGAAAACAATAAAAACTAATGAATAAATGTATTTTCAATACGCAATTGGACTTTTTTGTAAATATTAAACATTTGATATTATATACAATGCTTAGTGAGCTAGAAGTTCTACTTAGGGTCTGTTTGAGACAGTTGCAGTTTTTCGTAAATGTGATTGTAAACTTATTATGGGGAAAATAATTTTTTTTAAAACTACTATAAAAAGCAGCTTCCAAGAACAGAAATTTCTTGAAAGCAAAGAAAAAAGTAGTAGCCAAATAGAAAATATAGTTACAGTCTGAAAAACAAAGCAATAAGAAAGCTATCCCAAACATACCCTTAATATTTTGTGTACAATTTTATATTTTGATATATATAAACAGCTATGTTTTAATTAAAGTGCAATTTTTTATAGTTATGTTTAACATATTGATGATATACAAATTGCTGATTGTTAATTTTTTGTTACGTTGTTGAGATATTTAACTGTTTATAGAAGAGAAATGCCTATGAATCTTTTTGCGACAGGCAAGCAACCAACATTAAGCTCCCAACTAGCAGGCTAAGATGGTATGCAGTTTATAGAGTAAATTAGCCCTCAATTTACAAATAAGCCATCTTTAGATTCTAATAAATCAGATATCTGGTCGAAGGGGACGACATGACGTTTGTTGTATATAAAAAAAGGGACATTCATGTAATGATGGTCTGGCAGCGACGAGCAATGACGATCAGGTGGCGGTGGTTGCTAATAGTGAATGTTGGTATCAACCGTTAGATAAGGCTTTGGAGTTCTTCAGATCTCTAAGCACACTCTAATTTCAACTCACATTAGGGCTTATTTATAAATTTATGGAGTGGCTGATAATTTTATTGAAAATCTCCTAAAACTACCAGATGTCTCATTTTAATTCTCTCCATTCTAAACAATTCTTTCAACATCTAATGACCTTGAAAATGAGTGATTTAAAGCTCGTTGGATTCCTCTCGTCAATGCGCTTAGTTTGACTATAAGCATGTGATATCAAAAGATTGTTTGGTCATCCAACTAATATTACAACATTTCTAACTAAATTTTAACTGCTTGCTTTTTGCTTATATAGGCATCGATCGAAATGTTTCTTGTTTCATTGGACTTTATCTTATTGAAATGTTTGTTTCGACTATATTGCTAAAATATGTTCTAATGATTTTGAATTTAATCCAAAATTCTTTTAATTTAAATATTCCATCAAGATTAATGTCCGCTTAAATGAATTTTTTGATGACATATGAAATATATTGATAACGAGCAACATAGAGTTAATTAATAAAAAAGAAAAAAAAGGCTTAATTAGTAATTTTTTATTATGTATTATGCTCAAATTAATTTATTAAGGTTTTTTTTATTTTTTTTTTTTGTGAGTGTGTTTAAAACTATTCAAAGAATTTTTTAAAGGGGGAAAAAAATATTTCAGATGTACAGAGATAAGCTTCAAAACTCTTTAACTCATTAAGATCAGTATAATTATCAATGCGACTCCTATCACTTCATAGCCCATTATAATACATTTTGCATAATATATATCTAATATAAATATTTTCTCTAAATAAATTAAGAAAAAAACTCCCTTCTTTGAAACAAGTAAAAAAATTTTCTTTAAAAAATCTAATATTGATTTAGGTAATAGGAAGAAAAGCTGTAGGCAATCTCTTTTATAACTTGGAAAAGTGAAAACTGTCTTTGCTTTACACACAATGAAGTTACTATATGGAGCTCAACCCACTAAGGCTTAGGGTGGTTGATGGGCGAGCACGGTGGGGAACCCCCCATCTCGGTTTCGAATCCCCTCTATTACGATCTCACCTCTTCAATAGGACAAAGCAAGTGTGGGCATGATACAGGTGGGTGGCCTCGCTAGGTTCCACCGAGGGATTAGTTACACTGCCAAATACTCCCTTTGGAGTAGCAGCGGATAGATATTCCGTTCCAAAAAAAATTATATGGAGCTGAGAGTGTACAGGGAGTGCAGAGTGTGCCTCTGCAGTTTACACATGTGTGGTGTATGATTTGCTAGTTTGGTATAAGCCAACGGTCTGGATTTGGTGATGGTGCTCCACTTGTGTGAGTGATAACTATATACTCATTATTAGGTATTCGGCGTGCTTTATAATAGTACACAGATGTGGCATGTGGTCAATACAATAGTTACACATTTATACTTTAATTATTTTATGAAAATTACGGCAACATTTTATGAAAATAATTATAAAATTATTATGGAGAAAATTATTTTAGAAAGTACCATCCTAACATAATAATTTTTGGCAAGCAGTTAAAAAGTAGTGGCCAAAACAAAATATTAAGAAAGTTGATAACTTTTGGTCATTATCATTTTTCTTCTTTCAAGAAATTTTTACACTAGATAGTTGTTGTATAAAGCAGTAAATAAAATCGTCTTAAATGAAGCCTTAATCTAAAAATATTATAGTACTCTGATTAATCCATCATTACATCAAATTGATTCAAAATGTTCCGTCTCGAATTAAATTGAAATTTATTTTGATTACTAAGAGGTTAAATTGAGATCAAATTTACATCACGATTATAATATGAGGGATCATTTTGGATCAGTTTTGTATAGTTGATGAACTTAATTAGAGCAGCATTATATTTTGAGACTAAATCGGCCACATACAAATAGTCTGAGGATTATTTTGAGATTTCATTAATTCTTTTAATAATCTCATAAAATTAATTGTGTGTAGTAAGAATAAACAATCATGCTCTCTAATTTGGAGCAAAAAAATCACGTTTTTGAAATCGACATTTTTTTTTGAAATCATATTTCGGCTTCATTTGGGACAGCTTTCTTATTGTTTTCTAAAGCAGTTTTTTAATATACAAATTTCTTAAATTAGAAATTTTTATACAAAAAAACTGCTTTAAAAAGCTGTAAGAAAATAGTCCCAAACTAAGCCAACATATAAATAATTAATTGAGTCAGCCTTATGTTTGTAATAATATTATTTAATATATAACATATTGAGGGCTGTGTAGGAAATAGGGATCAAACAAGGCCTATTAATCTTGAGGCTAAGCTTATTTTTAAGCTCATTTTGAAATAATTTTTTATTTATTTTTATTTTGAATAAAAGCAAAATATTTAATATTTTACATTAAAATATTTTTTTGAATAATTCAATACAATATTGCAATATGTTGAAGTTCATTTAACATAAAATGAAGATGCGAAAATAGTGTTAATAGATAGTTGCTTTGAAACATTGTGAACTATTGCTTAATTATATTGCATTACTATGAAAATTATGATATTGGTTTAGGTTAATCCCAACTTCCCCAGTTATTGCAAATCTCATAAACTCTCCTTCTTCAAATAGCACAAATCACATCAATGCCTTCACTAGCGAGGTCTTTCTACGACTTCATCTTCTTCTCTAGTTGATGATTTTGTGATGCCCTTAGCCGATGAGCTCTCAGGATGACCTCCTCTTACCTTTTCGAGTGGCTAGTATCATTGATCCTTCTCTAGCGAGTTCTCACTGGGACTTCCCTTCTTCTCCAGCCATTGATCTCATTGATGCTTTCTCTACTGAGAACCCCCATGACTTTCTCCTTCTTTTGAAGTCATTGGTCTCGTCGATCCTTCTCTAATTAGCTCTCTCCGCAACTTAGTCGTGAATCAAGCTCGAGCTTAGGAATAAATGGACAAACCGAGCTTGAGTTTGAGAAGAGTTTTTTTCCTTATGAGTCAGCTCGAGTTTGGTGTGACTTGACCTTGACTCGGTTGGTCCATTGAAAGCCATCACATAACATATACATTCACAATTAAGATCGACACAAAGTTTTGACATTTATTAAACATGAATTCTTTGATGAAAAAAAAGGTTGAATCAGGATATTTGATATAAATTATATTAGGATGAGCTTAAAATTTTTGAATTTATTTTAGGATAAGTGTTGTACATAAAAGTTTTTTATTGCACTAATCAAAAGTAGATCTAATGAGTTCAAGTCTAATACAAATTATTTTCGAATATTCTGATAGAATTTGTTTTCTACTTGATGAATGACTCAATCATATTGTAATGATTTCAATTCAAAAATGAATTTTCTTAAAGATTATTGTTGCGTCCTGGAGTATTCGCGGCGGTAGAGAAATATAAAGCTTAGCATCTTAGTATTGTACGAAAATCCAGCACACAGTCAGATGAAAGAGAGAGGGTGTAATATTCATATAAGACACCAGAGTTTTTACGTGGAAACCCCTGAAAGGGGGAAAAACCACGGGGCCTGGCCCAGTTTGAATGAATCCACTAGTATTTGTAGTTGTTTACAAACGAGGTCCTCCGTTTTGGGGAAGAACTTGGCTTGATATAGCCAATATACATCATATAGAGTGCATTTCATGGTGAGAATTAATATATACACATTTGCTAGGTCGGCTGACCATAGTTGGCAGACGACGGAGGTCAGAAGGACCGTACTTGGCGGGAGACAGGGGTCAGAAAGACCGTTGTTTGGTGATGGAAGTCGGAAAGACCGTAGTTGACAGGCGTTGTAGGTCAGGGAGACCGTAGTCTGAGGATAGAGGTCGGGAGGACCTTTGTTGGTCAGGCGACGGAGGTCGGAAGGACCATAGTTGACTGATGTTGCTGGTCATAAAGACCGTAATCAGATGACAGAGGTCGAAAGGACCTTATTTGGTGGGGCGACGGAGGTTAGAAGGACCGTAGTCGGCTGGCATTGGAGGTAAGAAGGACCTTAATCTGATGTCAGAGGTCAGGAGGACCTGAATTGGTAGGGCGACGGAGGTCAGAAGGACCGTGGTCGGCTGGCATTGGAGGTCAGAAGGACCTTAATCTGATGTCAGAGGTCAGGAGGACCTGAATTGGTAGGGCGACGGAGGTCAGAAGGACCGTGGTCGGCTGGCATTGGAGGTCAGAAGGACCTTAATCTGATGTCAGAGGTCAGGAGGACCTTAGTTGGTGTTCCGATATAACTTTGAACATAAGGTGATGCTTCGGCGGAAGTTCGGACCTTAGGTGGAGGTCCAGCAGAATGCAGGACGTCAGGTGGTGGTCCAGCGAAGAGCAGGGCCTCAAGTGGTGGTCCGGCGAAGAGCAGGGCCTCAGGTGGTGGTCCGGCGAAGTGTAGGGCCTCAGGTGGTGGTCCGGCGAAGAGCAGGGCCTCAGGTGGTGGTCCGACGAAGTGCAGGGCCTCAGGTGGTGGTCTGGCGAAGTGCAGGGCCTCAGGTGGTGGTCCGACGAAGTGCAGGGCCTCAGGTGGTGGTCCGGCGAAGAGCAGGACCTCAGGTGGTGGTCCGGTGAAGTGCAGGGCCTCAGGTGGTGGTCCGGCGTAGAGCAGGGCCTCAGGTGGTGGTCCGGCGAAGTGCAGGGCCTCAGGTGGTGGTCCGGCGAAGTGCAGGGCCTCAGGTGGTGGTCCGGCTAAGTACAGGGCCTCAGGTGGTGGTCCGGCGAAACTCCGGCGGTGGTCGAGGAGGAGCGAGGGGGCAAGAGCTCTCTCTTTTTCCCCTAAAGAATCGGTCCCTCTTTCAAGAGGAGAGGGGGCTCTATTTATAGATTTTCGTGAGTGGCATGGCCCGTAAATAGGTGGAAGATCAGGGGTAGTTAGGGAGTGGTTTCAATGGCCGGCCGATCTTGAATCCCTTGATCATAAACCGTTCATTGGACATTTGAAGGTCTTAGAAATGTCAGATTTTGGCAATCTTGGGCTTGTTGGATTCGTCTCGTCGAGACGCTCGATTCGACTATAAGCTTGTCACCTTTGGAGACCGTTTGGTAATCCAAAATATTGTTTGAACTTTCCAACAACGCTTCAGACCCTTGATTTGGACCCATTTGGGCTCAGATTGGGTTGAATTTGGTATCGTTGGGTTCGTATTTCTGAGACGCTCAGTTTGACTGTAAGTTTGCTGGAATCAGAGTTTGGATCCCAAAATTAATTTCGGAAGTTTCCAACTTGATTTTGCCTTGAGATTCGTGTCCGATCAAGATAATTTTTTGATGACGTATCAATTATATATGTATATGAATAAAAAGTATTTTTATTTAAAAATTATTATTAAAAAAATAAATTATATCCACGAAAACTATTCAACATTTAATAATATAATCTATATGCTATATACTCTTCTACTTGTTACATACATCTTTAATTAAAAATTTTAATTTGTTTATTTTATTATTATTTTATTTTTTTTAATAATAAATAATTTGAATCACCCTACCCTACAATTTAATTTAAATATTTAATAGGCAAAAAAGATGATGTATTCATCATTAAAATCTTATATGCTATGAAAATTTATTTTTAAAATCAGCTTTTTTAATATATGCTACAATCCATGTTTAGTTAACTAATTAATTTATATTTAATTAATATAAATATCTCTCTCTCTATGCATATTTTTAGATTGCAATAAGAGAAAAAATTCTCTCCAAAACTATATATCTGTAAATTGGGATATTATTTTTTTCTTATTTTGAAAATGATTTTTTGCAATAATAATTAATTAAATTTCTCTAATTTTATAGAACAAATCATTGATTGTATAATAATTTTTTATTCATAGAAATATTAATTATGCTGTTGATTTTAGTTTTATATTTTTTATTATGTTCTGAATAATATATCTTAATTACATACCTCACTAGTTCGAGCCCGCTCTTCAGCACGCTTGAACTCGACTCGTTAACGAGCTCACTAGTTGAGCTTTTTGAGCCACCAGTTCGAGCTCGAGCTCGAGCTCAGCTAGGATCGTCTTGTAAGCTTGTTGAATCGCTCGTATAAATTAAAATATATCTAAAATCTAATTTTAAAATAATATAATAAAATATATGCTAATAAGCTTTTCGGTTGGAAAGCAAAATCCCTTTCTTTTCCAGGTAGACTTCAATTTCTTAAATTCACCATTTGGAATACTATTGCCTATTAGATTCGTGGTGTTATCATACTTAATGCTTGCTCCAAACAATTTCACAAGAACTCTGCAAAATTTTTATATTTTGGTGATATCAATATTAAAAAATGCATCTGATCTCTTTGTCCAAAACTAGCAAGCCTAAAGATAAAGGGGGTTTGGGGATTCCAATAATTCGTGCTCTTAGATTTGCCTTCGACTGCTCCCTGAATTTTAGGATTTACAATTCCTTCTCTTTGTTGTCCTCTTGGCTCCTTAACAGATACTGTTCACCGTGGAAAAACATTTCATCTGCCTCCTCCCCTATGTGGAAAAGCATTAATGCTACGGCCCTCAAAGCCAAAAACAATTTTTGTTTCAATGTTAAAGTGAACATTCCCATTTCTCTTAAATGGGATCATTGGTGCAATGGTTCTTCACTTATTGAGGTACCTTATCATGAATCTCTGCTTGGCTTATTCCCCTATGCTGCTCGGATATCTGATCTTATTGGTCCTTCTGGTTGGAATTTGCCTGCTTCCTGTCACTCGACGCTAAGCAATAGAATTATGTCTCTTCTTATTACTTTTGAGGAGAATGCCTGATGTCTGATACTGCTATTGGTTCCTTTAAATCTTACATTCATGAATATTTTAAAGATGATAACGCTGTTTCGTGGCACTCTGCTTTGTGGCATAAACATTACGCGCTTAGATTCTCAATTTTTGGATGATTAAGTATGATTGGAGGCCTTAAAATTACTAATGTTCTAATAAAAAAGAATATTGTGGCTGATCCTTGGTGTAGTTTGTGCAAATTGAAGCATGTAAGTGTCACACACCTATTTTTTTAGTGTGATTTTTCTTTCTCTATCATCTCTAGCTTAATCCCTAGCCTTAGGGATTTTCTCCTGCGCCATAATCTTTACCAAATCGTTGATTACATTACTGAGAGGTCCAAGAATGAATCGGCCAAGCTGTTTTTCTTACTATTATGGAGCTCAGTTTGTTATATTTGGAGGGAACGTAATGATAGGAAGTTTGATTCCTCTTTAAAAAGTTTTTTTACTCTCAAGGAGATTATTGGAAAAGCAGTGTTTTTGAAGGTATCAAGATGGAAAAATGGTGATAAATTCAAACGTAGCCTTTATCATGTGGATTAGCTGCTGTTGTGATAGGTGGTGGCTTGCTCTCGGTGGCTTTGTATTGCAAATTTTTGGGGGTTTTTCTTTTTGTTGTATTGCTTACAGGTGTTCTCTTGGCTCTAATTTTGGTTTTATTTTGCCCTGGTTGTGGGTATCTGCTCTTCTTAATCTGGCAATTTATGATCTTACTGCATTTGGTTTTGGCCTATTGGCTTTGAGTTTGGTATTGGAGGCGAGGATGAATGGATAGCATTCCTCTACCCTGGATGGAGACTCTTAGAAACTTGGAATCACCTTGATGGCAAACCTCACAACCGGGGACTTTTATGGCATGGTGGATGCAATTCCTATAGAGAGCCCTTTTTTGGTGGCTGCTCTCTTTGGTTTCTTCTGCTCTTTTATCGTTATAGCTCATTTTGTCAAGTGGATTTTTTTACTCTTTTGTCTTGGCTTTGTTTATTTTCTTTTTGGTTCTTGATTGTTTTTAACACAATTTTTTACATGTAACTAGTTTCATTTAATGGAAATGGGCTTTGCCCTTAATTCCCCCCCCCCCCCCCCCCCCCCCCCCCCCCCATTTTAAAAATTTATTTTAAAAAGTACCATCCTAACATAATAATTTTTTGAAAGCAATTAAAAAATAGTGGCCAAAGCAAAATATTAAGAAAGTTGAGAACTTTTGGTCACTATCTTTTTCACTTCTTTCAAGAAAGTTTGCACTAGATAGTTGTTGTATAAAGCATTAAAAAACAGTCTTAAATGAAGCATTAATCTAAAAATATTACAGTACTCTGATTAATCATCATTATATCAAATTAATTCAAAATGATCCATCTGAAATTAAATTGAAATTTATTTTGATTACTGAGAAGTTAAATTGAGATCAATACATCACAATTAAAATATGAGGGATCGTTTTAGATCAATTGTATATAGTTGATGAACTTAATTAGAGCACCATTATATTTTGAGACTAAATTGGCCACATACAAATAGTCTGAGGATTATTTTGAGATTTCATTAATTCTTTTAATAATCTCATAAAATTAATTGTGTGTAGTAAGGATAAATAATTATGCTCTCTAATTTGGAGCAAAAAAAAATCACGTTTTTGAAATCGATGTTATTTCCTAACATCATATTTCGGTTTCATTTGGGACAACTTTCTTATTGTTTTCTCTAAAGCAGTTTTTTAGTATACAAATTTCTTGAAATAGAAATTTTTGTACTAAAAAATTGTTTTAAAAAGCTGTAAAAAAGTCATCCCAAACGAAGCCTACATATAAATAACTAATTGAGTCAACCTTATGTTTTTAATATTATTATATAATATATAACCAAACAATTAAGCTCATTTTGAAATAATTTTTTATTTATTTTTATTTTGAATAAAAACAAAATATTTAATATTTTACATTAAAATATTTTTTTTTAATAATTCAATACAATATTGCAATATGTTGAAGTCCTTTTAATATAAAATGAAGATGCGAAAATAGTGTTAAATAGATAGTTGCTTTGAAACATTGTGAACTATTGCTTAATCAGGATATTTTGATATAAATTATATTAGGATGAGCTTAAAATTTTTTAAATTTATTTTAGGATAAATGTTGTATATAAATTTTTTTATTACACTAATCAAAAGTGAATATAATGAGTTCAAGTCTAATATAAATTATTTTTGAATATTCTAATATATTTTTTTCTCAACTTGATGAATGACTCAATCGTATTGTAATGATTTCAATTCAATAATAAAATTTTCTTAATATATATATATATATATATATATATATATATATATATATGAATAAAAAGTGTTTTTATTTAAAAATTATTATTTAAAAAAATTAAATTATATCCACCAAAACTATTCAACATTTAATAATATAATCTATATACCATACACTCTTCTAAATATTACATACTTTTTTAATTAATAAATTTAATTTGTTTATTTTATTATTATTTTATTTTTCTTTAATAATAAATAATTTGAATCAGCCTACAATTTAATTTAAATATTTAGTAGGAAGAAAAGATGATGTATTTCATCATTAAAATTTAAAATCTTATATGCTATGACAATTTATTTTTAAAATCAGCTTATTTAATATATGCTGAAATTCATATTTAGTTAACTAATTAATTTATATTTAATTAATATAAATATCTTTCTCTATGCATATTTTTAGATTGCAGTAAGAGAAAAAATTCTCTCCAAAACTATATATGTATAAAATTGGGATATTATTTTTTCTTATTTTGAAACTAATTTTTTTGTAATAATAATTAATTAAATTTCCCTAATTTTATAAGAACAAATCATTGATTTTATCAGAAGTTTTTATTCATAGAAATATTGTCATATGGATTTTATTTTTATATTTTTTTATTGCAAAAATGTTCTGAATAATATATTCTAATTACATACCTCACTTGGCCCGCTTTTTAGCACGTTCGAATTCGACTCGTTAATGAGGTCACTAGTTGAGCTTATCGAGTCACGAGTTCGAGCTCGAGCTCAAGCTCAGCTAGGATCATCTCGTAAGCTTGTCTAGCCGCTCTTATAATTTAAAATATATCTAAAATCTAATTTTAAAATAATATAATAAAATATATGATAAATATTTTTAATTATTTCATGGGTCAAGTTAGAGCTTTCTTAATGAGCTCAAGTAAACAAGTCGAGTTCGAGCCTAATAATTTTCGAACGAGCCGAGCTCCAGCTCGAGTTTAATAAGAGTTAAACAAATTTAACTCAATTAGACAGATAGTTGACTCGACTTGACTCGAGTATACGATATGAACTGCCATTGAAGGGTATTATTGTTACTTCCAATGAAGTTGATTTATATATTATTTTTTACTGTGAGCAATCAGCCACGTGAAGTAAAACGAGTAAATATAAAATTGGATTGTTAGGGGATTCGAGCCCGAATGAGATGGGAGGAACGCCTTCTGTCGACCACTCCGCCGCAGACCCAATCTCAGTTGTCAAATTTTGATCAACTAATTAACATCCAAGTGGAATAATTAGGATGTCATAATGAAAAGAGAGGGAAATAGAAACTTGAAATCTCAATAATCTGAACACCACATGAGGCTTAGGATAAATAATGACAATTTATTTTATTTTACTTTATTAAATTTAATAAATAAAATTAATTATATTTTTATGAGAATTAAACTATTAAAAATAATAAGTCTTATAGAATTAATAAACTTTCATTAAGTTCCTTGTTTTAAAAAAAAGACAATGCTTTCTAAACACTTTGAAATGGATCATTTAACATGAGTGGAATTATAATGACAATTTAATTTATTTTAATGTACATTCTGAGACAATTGGAAATTCCTGACAAAAATTCTATTCATGTATTAATAAGCATTGTTGCGGCCTGGAATATTCGCGGTGGTAGAGAAGTATAAATTTTAATATTTTTGCTTTGTACAAAGATCCAACACGCTTATAGATAAAAAGAGAGGGTGCATCATTTATAAGAGATACTAAAATTTTAAGTGGAAAACCCCTAAAAAGGGGGAAAAATTACGGGGCCTAGCCCAATTTGAATGAGATCCTTCATTGGGGGGAAGGCCTTAGCTTGATGTAACAAATATACATCATATAGAGTGTGTTACATGGTGGAAACAGAAAGAGTCACTATTGATGTGTTCGTTTGGTCGGAAGGACCATAGTCGGTAGGCGACGGAGGTCAGAAAGAACTTTGTCTGGCGATGGAGGTCGGAAGGATCGTAGTCAGCAGGGCGACGGAGGTCATAAAGACTGTTGTCTGGCGACAAAGGTCGGAAGGGCCGTAGTCGGCGAGCGACGAAGGTCAGAAGGACCGTTGTCTAACGATAGAGGCCAGAAGGATAGTAGTCGGCGGGCGACGGAGGTCGAAAGGACTATTGTCTGGTGGAGGAGGTCGGAAGCACCGTTGAAGGGCGGAAGTTCGGTGTCCGGTAGAAATTCGGCGACGGGCGAAAGTCTGGAATAGGGTAGAAGTCTGATGACAGAAAAAAGTCCTGCGACGAGTGGAAGTTCGACGTCGGGTAGAAGTCCGACGACAGGCAGAAGTCCAACGACGGGCGGACGTTCGGCATCTGGTAGAATTCCGACCAAAGTTTGGCAACTGGCAGAAGTCCGGCGTCGGGTAGAAATCCGGCGACTGGCGGAAGTTCGGCATCAGGTAAAAGTCCAACGAAAGTCTGATGACGGATAGAAGTCTAGCGACGGGTGGAAGTTCGGCGTAAGCTAGAAGTCCGACGAAAGTCCGGCGATGGGTGTACGTTCGATGTCGGGTAGAAGTCCAACGAATGTCTAGGTACATGCAGAAGTCCAGCGTCGGGTAAAAATACGGCGACAGGCGGAAGTCCGGCGTCGGGTAGAAGTCCGACGACAGGTGGAATTTGGGCGTCGGGTACAAATCCGGCGATGAGCTGAAGTCCATCGTCGATCGGTGGCCAGGAGGTGGTCGATGAGGAGTCTGGTGGCAAGAGAACTCTTCCTTCTCTTTCTTCTCTTCTTGCTTAGTCTACCTTCCTCCTCCCTTGCTTCCATCCATTTTTCATGAGAAATGAGAGGTCTATTTATAGTTTTCTTATAGTGGCATGACCAGTATATAGGAGGAAGATCAAGAGTAAATTAGGAGTGGTTTGAATGGACGGTCGATGTTGAATCCCTTGATCGTGGACTGTTTATTGGGAATTTGAATTTTTTAATGATATCATAATTCATCAACCTTGGGCTCGTTGGATTAATCTCGTCGAGCCGCTCGATTTGACTATAAGCATGTCACGTTTGAAAACTGTTTGGTAATCCAAATTATGGATTGAACCTTCCGATTGCGCTTCGGGTCTTTGATTTGGACTCATTTGAGCTCAGATTGAGTCGAATTTGGTGTCGTTGGGTTCGTATTTCTAAGACGTTCAGTTCGACTGTAAGTTTGCTGAAATCGGTGTTCAGATGGTCTCCGATTTAGTTTTTGAAGCTTTCAACTTGATTTTCCATCAAGATTCGTGCCCGAGCAACATAATTTTTTGATGATATATCAACCATAATAAAAACTATTTAATTCAATTAATACTAATTTATTTAAATGAATATATTTTTAGTTAATTAATATTAATTATTAAATTAATTAAAAATTTTTAACATATCTAATTTAATTATTTTTATTTAATATATCTCATCAAATATAAAACCCTTGGTTTTCTCCCCCAAATTCTCAAAACCTTGATGATAACAAAGTTTAGGATGTCACGATGAGAGCTTGTTAGAGAAAACATCAATAAGAGCAACGGCGTGTGAAGTATGAAAGGGCGTGATACTTACAAATTTATTAAATCCGCCCAATGTCGGAATTTACTAAATTTAGGATTTAAGACAAAACTAAGGATAAATGAGATTTAAGATTATGTGTGATTAAAAATGATTATCTATGCCATTTAGTAAGATTTAGCTTAAATACTACCTAAAACTTGTGTAAATATTGCTAAAAAATGACCCTTAAGCAATTGAGAATTCTTATTATAGGGCTAAATGTCCAATTGGATTCAAATCTATTTGATGAAATTTTGTTGAACTTTACTTAAGACCACAAAACATTAATTTAAGACTTGAAAAATATGTTGATATGTCTCTAAAAAGTTCACTTGATCATCACAAATCTCAATGTATTATTTTATATTAAAAATATTTAGAATTAATTTCATGATTATCCCAATTTCAATTTTAACAAACTTATAGTTGAATTAAATGTCTCGACAAGTGAATCCAAGGACATATAAGGTTGTCCAATTTAAGTATAATTGAACCCAAATAAAACACTTAAAAGTATATTTGAAAACCTTAGGGCATTTGCAGAATCAAATGATCTCCTTATTGCATGCTTATAATAAAATCAAGTGCTTGGTCGAGATAAATCTAATAAGGTCGAGATCATTTGATTATGAGGTCATTAAAGTATTTAAATGTTGAATAAATGATTAAAATGTTGGGAATTTTCATATGTGGGCTCACATATTTATCTTAATTATATATTTTATGTTATCTTAATATTAAGCCTATTAATTTGTGATCAAATAAGGACTAAATATTTATTTGCTTTAAAGTAATATTATTATTATTCCATAATTTTTATGGAGTTATTATGCGTAGAGACCATGTATTTAATTTTATTATTAATGATGGGCTGAAAATAACATAAAATGCATTCAAGTATAAATAGGGGTCATGGTCCTCAGTCTGAGGGGTCGGTTCTCATTTTATTCATATATCATCCTGAGTGAAACAAATGCTTTCTCTCTCGCGAGAACATCCCTCTAGACGTGGAAGGCCAAAGATCCCACAGTTCTTCCATGGAATCAAGTATACTTTTGATCAAAGTGTTCTCGATGATTTGACATTCAATCCGGAAATAAAATATTATATTTTCTCCTTTTGTTTCCAACATAAAATGCAAAAGATTTAATATGGGTCATCTAACAAAATATCACTGGTAAAATGATCTATAATCAAAAGAATTATACTTGCAAAGCAGTTTAGATGGTAAAGCTAGTGGTGCAAAAAGAGGCATAAGAAGAAGAGGGAGATTATGACAACGAGGATGATAATGAAAACAATAAAAATTAATGAATACATGTATTTTCAATATGCATTTGGACTTTTTTGTAAATATTAAACAGTTGATATTAAATACAATGCTTAGTGAGCTAGAAATTCTACTTAGGGTCTGTTTGAGACAGCTGCAGTTTTTCGTAAAGGTGATTGTAAACTTATTATGGGGAAAATATTTTTTTTGAAAGCTACTGTAAAAAGTCGCTTCCAAGCACACAAATTTCTTGCAAGCAAAGAAAAAAAGTAGTAGCCAAATAGAAAATATGGTTGCAATCTGAAAGACAAAGCAATAAGAAAGCTATCCAAAACATACCCTTAATTTGTTGTGGACAATTTCATATTTTGATTTATATATACAGCTATGTTTTAATTAAAGTGCAATTTTTTAAAATTTTGTTTTACATATTGATGATATACAAATTGCTTATTGTTAATTTTTTGTCATGTTGTTGAGATATTTAACTGTTTATAGAAGAGAACTAGACATTTTTGGGATGTCTGCTATGAATTTTTTTGCGACTGGCAATCAACAAACATTAAGCTCCCAACTAGCAGGTTAAGATGGTATGTAGTTTATAGAGCAAATTAGCTCTTAATTTACAAACTAGCCATCTTTAGATTCTAATAAATCAGATATATGATCGAAGGGGTCGACATGATGTTTGTTGTATATAAAAAAGGGGCATTAAAGTAACGGTGGTCTGGCATCGACGAGCAATGATGATCAGGCGACAGTGATTCCTTACAGTGAATGTTGGTATCAACAGTTGGATAAAACTTTGGAGTTCTTCGGATCTCAAAGCACACTCTAATTTCAACTCATGTTCGGGCTTATTTATAAATTTAGATAATTTTATTGAAAATCTCCTAAGGGTATCAGACGTCTCATATTAATTCTCTCTATTTTAAACAATTATTTCAACGCCTGACGACTTCGAAAATGAGTGATATAAAGCTCGTTGGATTCCTCTCGTCAATGCACTTAGCTTGACTATAAGCATGTGATCATATCAAAAGATTGTTTGATCATCCAACTAATATTACAATATTTCTAACTAAATTTTAGGTGCTTGATTTTGACTTATATGGACCACAATCGAAACATTTTTTATTTCATTGGACTTATCTTATTAAAATGTTTGTTTCGACTATAAATTTATGTTCTAATGATTCTGAATTTAATCCAAAATATTTTCAATTTTGAATATTCCACCAAGATTAATGTCTGATTAAATGAATTTTCTGATGATGATGTATGAAATATATTGATAACTATTAATAATAGAATGTAAACCATACCTAATACAAAATATAAAAAAATAAATGTAAAATATAGCAAAAGAATAATACAGCTTCTACTAATGTCCAAACTAATAAACCTAAAAGCCAACTTAATGACATAATCTAATATTATCTATAAAAATTCGACAAATTATTCTTTCTCATTGAACCGATCTATTCGTGAAAATAAGGGGATAAAAATTATTTTTGACGTACAGATATTTTGCAGTAAATATCTATTATAAATATTTTCTTTAAATAATAATGTGTAAGCGCATACTCTTAAAAAAAAAATATTCTGATTGATATGGATGCTTATTATTAATTATCTCTTATTAAAAAAAATAGAAAATATCTTTTTTTTATTTGAAATTCCTTATAATTTATCAATAAAATTAACTCTTTAAGTTTTTTTATAATTTAGGTTTAGGATATTATCATGAAAAAATAATTTAGCAAATATAATCTAATTTTCATATTGGATGCCAATTAATATACCTTCAAAATTAATAATTTTTTTCTTTTTTTTTTTTTCTTTTTTTGGCTTCTTAGTGCTAAGATTATTAAAAATTTTCGAATTTCTCTCAAATTGGGATAAATTAATTGGTATTTTCTTTTCTCTTTGATTTGATAAGTCTATTTCTTTCTCCAGCTGGATTGAAGAAGATTAGGATTTCTAAAGTCTCCATTTGGCTTAAAGATTTCTAGAAATATTGCTCTTATTGGCCAATTATCTATCATAAATAGGCATATTCAGCTTCTTTTTTTTTTTTTAATTTTTAATTTTGTTTTACATCATATCTTTTATTACTCCCCAACATGTCAATGGCAGTTGATGTTTGGGCTCACCTAGAGAGAACTTAATTTGACTGATCTTTTTCAAATGATTTCTCTCACAAAGAACACAGCGGGAGTGGAATCAGAAAGAGCTAAGGTCGGCGATTATTCACCTTAAAATTTTTTCCTTAAAAAGAATAACTATTTTAATTATTTTGCCCCTTTAATTAAATAAGATTATCCAAATTCTAAGTAAAAAAATGGTATCAAACCTCAATAATATTTTAGTAAAATACATGATGTATAAGGGTTTCTGCAAGGGCTCTGGAAGTGCAAGAATTTGGTTTGCAATAACAAATGTCAGTGCATCCAAAGGTGTTGATGGGTTTGGTGTATGATGATAAGGGATTTGAGAAAATAAGTAGGTAGTGCCCTCACACACTCAATGCAACCCCCCTCTTGTAGGGCCATAACCCTCCAGCAAGTCTACAATAGCCTCCAACTTGTTTACCTAACCTTGCAAGTTGCAAGTTCATCTTCTTCCATTTTGTTACACGAACATCACCATACATCTATGTAAAATTTTGATCAATTTACATGAAATGAGGCGTTGCTCTGATAAAGCTCCCTACACAGAATTTTAAAGGACAAAAAAATGATCTTTATTTCAATAACATCTGCCTCCCTTTAACCACAATTTGTAGCCTCCGAATCAAGAAGTTTTGAACAACATGATTCGAGTTAGATAAACATAACGAATAGTGATTCAGCATCCGAAGCTCCCCTCAAAGTAGAACCGAAGAGAGAAAAAAATAATTGCCACCTTACAAATGCATACGTGTCCGCAGCTTTGTGGTGTTCCCTTACACATAATAGCAAAAGAAAAGTAATCAATTAATAATAAAGAAGAACTAACGTGATATCGTGGAAGGGCCACACGCACAAACTTTCGTCAACGTGGCCGACCAGCATGCTCTCCACCCCTTTTACGCCGCCATCTCTCAAAAACGTCCATCGACCTCTTCCTCCCTCCTGCCGTGCTTCCACAACGACAGAGAGTTGTGGGGCGAGTGATACTCGTCTGCTCAGTTGCTGGATTTGAAGGTTCTGTGCCGCACGAGGGTGGCGGCTGTGCGGACTTCCATGGTAGGAAGAGCAAGGCAAACAGAGTCTTATCTTGGGCCGGTGCTCGGGCAAGATGGCGACACAATGGATGGCTCTCGGCGAAGCATCATTCCCATTTGATAGCTTCATTCATCGCTTCTCAGGCTGCCAGCACGCATGCAAATTGTCATTTCCTGTGCAAGAGTCGCGTTCTTGATATAAATGAGATGCCCTACCACAACGGCTTAATGCTAAAGCAACGAAAGAGGAAGAGAGTGGCTTACCAGCAGCAGGTTTCTGTTCGGTGGCAGCGGCTGGCTTCAAAGAGACGGATTGCATGCTGTGCATGTATGGTAATGCTGCGGCTGCTGCGGGCATCAGAGGATGCGTGGGCCCGGACCCGGGCAATGAAACCGTGGCGGCTGTAAAGTGAGAGTTTTGTTGGAGGGTGGAAGGTAGCAATCCATTGGAATCGGCGGCTGGGGATGATTCTGCAGGCTTGGAGGGGTCTGGTGGAGCAGATCCGCCCCCTGGTGTTGTTGCAGATGAAGAGGAGCCCAGGGAGAGCATCCCTGTTGAAGAAGAGGACTTTTCTCTTTGCTGAGATGGGTATTGGTCAGAAGGTCGGCGTTGTTGGTGCTGTTGAAAGTACGTTACAGCAGCACCAGATGGGTTAGTTTGGTTTTGCATGTACGGGTTGGAGAAGAAGAACTGAGCTGCTTGGGGTAAATGCTGCTTTGGTGGTTGGTGCTGGGAAGAGGGCTGTGGCTTCGTGCTTGAGTTGGAGGTAGAGTTTATGTGCGGATTACCAAGGATGGAAGACATGTTTCGAATGGTGGTAGCCAATGGAGTGGTGGTGGAGCTCGAAGATGTGGAATTCTTGCCTAATTGTTGCTTTTGGAGAGGCAATGAAGGTAAAACAGGTGGTGGTCCAGATTTTGCAACTGAGGAAGACACAGGACTGCTGCCTGAGTTCTTAGAAACTAAGGCATGGGTAGAACCAACTGTTATGGTAGCTGCAGATGTTAATGATACGGCATTGCTGCTCCCGGTGGAAATATGCTGTACTGCAGTTTGCCCTGCAACCTTAGCAGGGCTCACGCCAAAGGAGATGTGAGTTTGATGGGCAGGCTGCAGCTGGCTCCTCACATGCTGCTGCAAGGAAATTTGATTCTTCCCAGATGATGCTGAGGGAGATAGCGCAGCAGAAGAGGCAGCAGTTGCTGTTCTAGGTGAAGCTTTCCACTGAGGAGACTGAGAAGAAGAGCTGCTTTGCATGAGAGCTGGAGGAAAGCCAGCAAGAGCTTGAGGGAATTTGGATGCATTGGAGCTTCCTGAGAAACGGTCAGTGTAAATACCAGCATTGTTATGAGAGGCGAGTTTTGCCCTCTGTTGTTGAAGCTGCTGTTGCTGCTGAAATTGTTGATGCTGCCTCTGAAGCTGGAGAACCTGCTGCAAATGCTGTTGCTGCTGCAGATTGTGAGAATTTGGGGCATGCAAACCGGGTGTAGAACAGTTGGAGGCTGTTGCAGTACTACCTGACCTGCTTGAGATGCGAGAAGCACCACTGGAAAGTGGCTGAATAAGGTTCAAGTTCAGGGACGAACTGTCAATCACACTGTTGCTAAGAATTGAAGAAATTGGAGGTTCTGCGTCTGCTCTAGATAAGGTGATAGAATGTTGCTGTGCACTACCCAAAACATGGCTCACAGATGAAAGCTTCCCTTCCTCACCAACTGTAGTGGCATTGCCCAAATCAGGAGCAGATTTCCCAAATTCAGGCTTCTTCTGCTGCTGCTGCTGCTGTGCAGCATGAGCTGTGACTGCAGCAGCTGCTGAGATCTGGTGAGCTGTGGCTGCGGCAGCTGCTGAGATCTGGAAACTATGCCGAGCTGCTTCTGGGAGACTCTGGAAAAGAGCATGATTCTGTGCCATGGATGAAAAGTCAAGGCCTTGCAGAGTTGCTCCACTAGACGAAGCAGCAGCCCCACCAAATGAGGCATATGGCATAGCTAAGGCTTGAGATTGCGTCAGATCCATTTTCATGGTCTTGTCATGGATTTGCGGTTGCTGTTTTTCACTATGATTGCTGCCTCCACTTGTCATTGATGTCAATGACGCCATTGCAGGAGAGATCAAGGTAAAATTCGGGGTATGGGCAGGCATGGCATACTTCTGAGAGGAAATGGCCTTCTGAGCCAGTGAGGCCCTGCTATCATCTGTGGATGGGGTATCCTCTACCATAACTTCAGATTCCAACTGCCCAGCCTGATGAAGCACGAGCTGATGCTTTGAATGAGGGAAGCCACGCGAATTACCAGAGTTAATTGTAGTAGATGAAACTGCAGGAATTCTCTGGGATTGCTGAGTATTCTTCGGGGATGAAGATGAGCCACTGGATGTGCTTGGATTTTGATGCCCTTGCTGCAAACAGGGAGGCAGCTGCAATGATTGCGGTGGCTGCATCGAAGGTGGCTGCTGCTGCTTCGGCCGGAGCTGTGAATGATGCAGCATCTGGGGAGGGTAAAATGATACATTAAAGAATGGCATTGCTTGGGCAGGATTTGCCCCCCTGTATGGTGGAGCTCCACCAACATGAGCTGGAATAGGAAATGGGTAGGCATTGTTCTGCAGAAAGGCTAGATATTGGGCTTCATTCGCTGGCAGTCCAGGGTAACTGAAGCTCATGCTAGTACCCGGCCCATAAGCTCCAGGAGTTCCCACAGTTGCAGAGCCGGTGCCACTTGAGGATTGAAAAGCATTACCAGAACCTGCTGTCAATTTTGCCACTGCAGATCGGTTGGCCGCGCAAACCCCAACTGTGGCAGCTTGTTGTTGATTGAGAGGGAAAATAAACGCAGGAGCCTACAATGGACCAGATTTCTATTAGAAATCCAGAGTCTTAACATTTTTTTTAACAAAAGGGGGGATGCATTCAAAAAAGAAATCAGTAATATTGACTAAAATCTTACCAACATGTTGCCAGCTGATCCAGGTTGAGATGACTGCTGTAGTATGGTTGGTTTCTTCTGTGAAGATTCCGTGGATGCATTGGCTGCATTATTCTTTTCCTTAGTGGATAAACCAGAATTTGCCAAAAATATTGGACCTTCCTTCCCTTGCACAGATCCCGGGCTCTTACCAGGAAGGTTCACCTGCTGCATCGGATTACTGAGAATAGCTGAATCTGAGAGTGAAGCAGTACTGAGATTATATTGCTTTGAGGCATAGAAAGGTGCCGCACCAACTGCTGAAGGCCAATATGGATGTAATCTTGTCATCTGCTGATGGTAATGTATGTTGTGAGCAATATAGCAGTGAGTTGCACAACGCTTTGGCCGGAGTTGTGAGGGAAACAAGCTCTAGAAAAAATATAATAACCCAATTATCAATAACTTCAATACTATACCTAACCAATGGGAGGGGAGAAGGTAAAGAGAAAAACCTGAACTGCTTTGGAAGAACTGGTGCTTGCATCGACAGGACCAAAAGGCGGTAGAGGAACTTGGGCCATGTACCTTAAAATAAAAAGTTAAAAACGTAAATTTTGTCAACCAATAACACAAACCGCAATAAGACATATCTGCTTTAGTTGTACGATTTACAAACACAGCCATTAAAAGGCATTATAAATTAAACTCCGAGCGCGCAGTCAAATATCTCAAAATAGCAGTTTTATAAAAAAACTTGACTTCTGCAGAAACGGAAACTTAGGCAAAAGAGAACTAATAAGGAGAGACCATGCAGACCGTACCCAAAAGGAGGAAAACCACCGGGCCATCCTGGAATTTGCATTGGCAAGGGCAAAGATTCCGCTGGACCTTGCAGTAAAGACGAGATATTGAGAAATTCCAAATAAAAGATAGAGCCTTCTAAAAAACAAGAAGCTCCAAACCAAAAAGATGTAATTTTGTTTGTTAAAAGATCGGGCTCTGCCCTTAATTTTCCCAAAAAAAAATCCAAATAAATACATTAATAATTAAACGTTTAATGAAAAACTTTTACCAGCTTTCTCTGTCCTAGGCTCAGCTCTTGCACCTCTTGGTTGCTGCTTCTGGGCATGGTGTTTACTGGCGCTGGCGCAGGCGCCGGCTCCGGCTCCGGCTCCGGCTCCGGCTCCGGCTACGGCGAAATCTTTGTCTTGCTTCTCCAGATCGAGATGCAGATCAAGATTCCTCTCATTGCCGGCCTGCTTCTTTGAATCGTCAGTATTTCGGCAATCCTGAACAATTTCTTCGGGCTTCGTCCTCGACTTTTTCTCCATCTTCTCCTTTTGCCCTTTTGAAACCTCCAGTTTTTGTTCCTGATAAGTCAAAAAGAATAAGCACAAAACACAGTGCAAAAAACGTAATCCATTCTTCTAGGTTCACGGAAAAATCACTAATTACCCTCTCCATCTCCATCTCCGCAGATTTGTGCTCGGCGACGCAATACAAGGTGCTTTCCTGCTCCAAAGATGATTTCACAGGGGGATGAGCCTGCGAAAATAGCGATTTCGCCATATTTACTGACATCATTCCACTAAAAGTGAATTTAATAATCTCAACAGTCAACCTCAAGGATACTCACCATCAGATCGATGTTAAACTTCTCTTCCCGCGGGTTATCAGAAACCAAAGCACTGTAGATAAAAATCAAAAGAAAGAAAGCGGCCATCAGCCAAACAACCTCCAACTGGACATTTATTAACAAATAAAAAATGAGCTCACGCTTTGTTCGCAGGGGGGACTTCAATATTGAAGTCCAAATTTGGAGGGGACTCTTTTGGGGTAGAGACTGCTTCCACTTTGGCTTTCTTCTCCGGCTGGCTCTCTGTATCTTTTGGATCCGGTGCTGCGTTACCCTCAGGTTTGAACGAGTCTTGCTGTGAATTAGCAAGAGTGGATGTAATAGAGCCAACATTAGAAGCATCCGGATCGCATGACACAACACCATTTTCAACAGTAGGGGATGCTATGTTTTTCTCTGATTTAGGAGAAGTAGGATCTGTTTTTGTCCCTGCCGGCGGTGGCTGAGGTGCTTCCTTGTCCAACTTCGCTGCAGAAGAATTAGGTGTAGCAGGAAGGGCAGCAGAACTTGGCGTGCTTGTGGGGCTCTCTACTTCAAACCTAATTCGTGGCCGCTTCCTCTTGGGTGCTGCGGAGAAATAGAAGCGAAGGGGAGGGGGGAGGAAGATGTCAGAAGAAATTATCACCATACCTTCGCAACATAGACAAACGACACTAACCTGCTGCAGTCAACGTATTCCGGTTAAAGTTCGGATTAGAAATCGCTACAGTGGATGACTGAGAAGTCGGAGATGGAGATGAGATTGGGATCGGCGAAGAGACCCAAGGTTTAGCTTCGTTAGATTCCTTTGAGTCGTTCTTGTGATTTTCTTTCTTTAAAGGAACTTGCCTCGTCATTCCAAATAAAACCTCAGCAACCTCAATCTCAATCTCTTGAATGGAAGAAGACTTCGAAATTTTAGGGGGTCGATGTTTTGTTCCGCTGATCGTCTTCTACATCAGAAAGGTTAAAAAAAAACCTGGTTACCCGCTGGGAGGCAACCGAAAGTGACTAACCCGAAAACTGGAAAAGAGGTGATCGAATACAAACCATCTTCTTACGAATTGAAGCGTTTGAGGATGGAGGAGAGACTGGAGTCGTGGAAGAAAGACCTGGTCTGGCCGGCGAAGTTGATGTCTGCCAATGAAGCTGCTCTCCTCCAACTGCTCCGCCGCAAGCGCCACCGCCCCCACCTGAAACCCAACATTCTTGTGACCTTTTGACAGATGCTGCACCAACCAAGGAAAAAAATTCACAAAATTGAAAAAAACAAAACAAAACAAAACAAAAAACAGGCTGTTGATTTCCGCAATCCAAGGCATACTACAAAATCATACATGACCGGGCTTTTCGGGGTATTGGAGCTCCTATCATCTCCTCGACGACTTTCCAAGTACCAGTCCCCGGCGGCCTCACTGGCTTAGCCGCATAGCCTTTCCGGATATGGTGGCTTTGCATCAACGAAGCCGATTGACTAGGATTTGGAACAGGGGGAAGTGGCAGTCGCACGGACACCGATGAGTCATCTTCCTCCTCATCTTCCTCCTCATCGACGCTCTCCTCAGAGCTTTCATCTCCATCCTCTCTGTGGCTCCCATGCAGCAACCTATCGCCTCTCCTTCTCTTGCTCCGACTAGATCTGTCACGATCTCTATCTTTTTTACTCCCTCGATCCCGAAGCCGCGCGGTCTCCTGCATCTCCATCGCTCCGTCCTCCTCTGTTAAGCAGACAAGAGGAAGCCAAAGTAGGCGAGGCAAAAGAATATCAGAAACAGATCAAAGCGAAAAAATAATAACTAGATGATTGATCCGATTAATCGAACCAGGCGAATCGTGGAGATTACTGCTTCTTTGCCGTCTCCTTGACAAACCCCCATTTACCGCTGTCATGGTCCCTCTTCTAGCCTCACGAAGCCTATCCATCACTCAAACATACCGCTCATCAAAACTAACTAAAGAGTACGAGATCTATCTCTCCTCCGCGGCTCCTACACCAAAAACAAATCCTTAGCACTTAATCGCCGGAGTTCAGAAGGAATTTGACCGGAAAAACCCCGACTCTGAACCTTAACAGGCAAGCAAATCGCCTAGAAGCGTGGAAACGTCGGCTTAACAATGGGAAATCTGAGAATTTTCTCACTTGGATCTGACCGTCATACACTCCGCTCCTCTCTCTCCGCTTCCGCCTCCGCTTTCCTCCGCTTTCCTCTACGCACTACGCTTCATATTTGCCTCGGCTATCCTTTTTCACTTGCCCAACCCCCACTTGTGTAGAAAATCGACGGACTAGATCTACTCTCCGCACCCTACTTTCGATACGGTTCATCTGATCTCCCTGAAATCAAACGGCGTTTACTCGGCGGTGCCAGCGTGGCAAAACATCTGGCCGTCCGTTAATTCCGGGTTATCAATCTCTGACCGTGAAAAACAGGACCGCCACGTGTCTTAAAATATCGCAAATTTTCTCCCATCTTCAGACGAAAACCTACACGTGCCCGCACCACGAACGAACTAGCGCATGGCCTCTACCGGCACGGGCTATACCCATTATAGTTTTCTCTCCAATTTCAGCGCACCTTGCTGGCTCCTTTCCTTTATTTTTCTCTTCTCTTACCCGCTCCTGCTTACTTCGGGTCCACCGCGAAAGCTCCGAAGTGCTTTCGACGGCTCCGATCTCGTGATGCCACCCGTGACAGCTTCCAAGCCGTCCGATCATCAGCTGACGTGGCGTAGCGACTTCCGGACTACATCTGTTATCCGCAGCTGTACGTCCGGAGAAACCGAGCCTAGCTGGCAGTAAAGAAAATTATCTCAGCCGTCCGTCCTCCTAAATGAAGAAATGCTTAGGTGCTCGAATAAGCGACGTACTTATTTACAACATATGCGTCTTTAGGGCATCTCCAAAGCAACTGAATACGGCCGTTTACAATTTCGTGACCTCGCTAAAATTCTGATAAACCAATTTTTTTAATTATAAAATTATCTTTAAATTATTAAATATTAAGATTTTAAACTCAAATATATTAGTTTAACTTATACTCTTATTTTTAATTTAAATATCTTTAATTTTATATATAATTTTTTTATTTAAATTATATGAGAAATAAAATACAGACCATTCTTTTTTGGTATTAAAAATAAAATTTAATTGAAGATGAACTAATATTTGATATGTCTGTTATTATATTTTGAAATAAAAAATAGGTTTTTTTCATTGGAAATGCCCTTAGGCCATCTCCAATCTAAACGCTTTAATTTGTGTCTGCACATTCTAAAATGTGCATTTTTAATTTTTTATTATTTTAAATGCATATCAATTTATTTTTTAAAATATTCACTAAAATTTATAATATTTCATAAATAACTATTACTATCGGCCACCACTATCAACACAGACAAATATCACTAGCTACCCTCGCTACTAATGGCTATCATTTACATTTTTTATTTCATAACAAAAATAAAATAATATATAATAAAAAATGGGAAATTTACATACATACCACTTTTTTTCATGCTATTTACATATCTAATACCTAAAACTTTAATATTACATTTCTATTACTCATTTAAAATTTTAATATCAAATATATCACTCCTATATTTCATTATCACCACCCATACCACTCTACAAACTTTAATATTTCATTTCATGCACCTATTTTTATTCTATGGATGATAGGCATGTAATATTAAAGTTTTAGGTGTTGGATATGTAAATAGCATGAAATAAAGTGGTATGAATATTTAGAGAGGGGAAGAAAATAAATTTATCTCATATTAAATAAAGTTTATATGATATATATGAATATTTAGTTCTAATAGTTCCACCCCTACTAATTATTAGAGCGATGAAACGATTATAAGCTATGGTGATGCAACATAGCCTTCCGAGGCACAGCTACGGGTAAACTTAGGCTCCGTTTGGAATAGCTTTTTAACTTCTTCTTAAAGTTATTTTCTAATTAAAAATTAAAAATTTTGTATTAAAAATTTATTTTAAGAAGTAGTAAGAAAATCGTCTCAGATGAAATCTTAGATTTAATTTGAGATTATTTTTTTATTAATTCTTAAAATAATTTTTTAATACTAAAATTTTAATTTTTACATTAAAAATTTATTTTATGAAGTAGGAAAAAAATCGTCTTAAACAAAGCCTAGCACGGATTGGCCGACCTTCGGCGCAGCAGATCGGGTTCTTTTTCTCGCGGAGAGCTTTGCGTTGCTCTCCCACGTGTACGCTGTACGTCACCTTGGCCCCACTCGCCTCAGCTGTAACGCCATTATTTCCCTAACTTTAGTCAAAATTTACCGCCGGTTTAATCGATTGTTAAACTATTTCTATTATTACTTCGCAGCCAATAATTATTTCGATAGTCTCAAATAATTTGTTCACGTAGCGCATCAATCTTTTGATGACCCGATTAGAAGAGTATTTGTATTAAATTGGGCCTATATTAAGAAACATTAAAAAGAATTGATTAAAAATTACTAGAATTGAACTTTATTTATTAGATTTAGATTTCATTTGAAATAACTTTTTAATTACTTCTTTAAATATTTTTTTAGTATAAAAATTAAACCATAGACTTCATATGGGATAGCTTTTTTAATGTTTTGTAAATATATTTTTTAGTATAAAAATATGTTAAAATTAGAAAAAAAATAGTAGTTTAAAGCTGTCCCAAACGAAGCCTAAGACTTCATTTGGGACAACTTTTGGGCATTATTTTGTCACTGCTTTCTCATTAATTTTTTGTGCTAGAAAACTTCTTTGAAAGCAGTAAAAAGTCGTCCCAAACAAAGCAGATTTCGTTTGGAACAGCTTTTTATCACTACTTTTTGTTGCTTTTAAAAAATTTTATGTGTGAAAGTTATTTTAAAAAGCAGTAATTAAATTACTTGAAAGTAAATATTTGTACTAAAAAGTTATTTTAGAAAACAAAAAGAAAACTTTCTCAAATGAAACCTTAGATAGCTTCTAACTATTTTTTAAAATACTTTTTAAGTATAAAGTTACTTTAGAACGACCCACCGTTGCTTAGCTTGTTTGATGGGCAAGTACAGTTGAGAACCCCCAACTCGTGCTCGAATTCTCTCGATCGGCAGCACCTCTTAAGTGGGGCCTGATCAAGTGCGGGCTAGGAGGTCACTAGGGTGGATGCCTCTTTTAGGTTAGCCGAGAAATTAATTATACCGTTAAACCCCTCCTAAGGGAATGAAGCAGGTAGATATCTAGTTCCAAAAAAATTATCGAAAGTGTTAGAAAATTATCCTTAATAAAGTCCTAAATGAGAATTTGACGCTTAGGCTTCATTTCAAATAATTTTTTAATAAAAAATATTTTGAAAACGAAAGCTGTCCCATATTAAGTTTTAATAGGTCAAAAGAAATGATATAATTGACCCATATAATGAGTAAATAATTATTTTTGTTTTTTATTTTATTTGATTATATATTTTTAATAATCTTCAGAGATTAACTCGGTCCGTATACTGCACATGTGCCCCACCGACTTTGTTGAAAGCGGCGGCGCATGCGAATGGCCTTTGAGCGGTATAGGTTGCATCATGGTATGGGTATTTCTATGCGGGCAAATAGTGGGCGCACAGAGAAAGTGCGCGAAGCGTCAAGCTTCGACTTGTGCACAGTAGATGATTTTTTGGGTGGAGTATAGTAAAAGAAATTCCCACGTGACACGTCAGAATCGGCTGCCAAATTCGGCCTTCCACGTCGGCAGTAAATCACAAGCATAAAGAGCACTCAATAATTTATAATTTGAAGAAAATTATTTAAATTATATCATGTATTTTTTTTTGTATTTTATAAATGAATGATATTTTAGTCTTAATTTGAAGCCCATTTTCTTTTTATATTTTTTTTATTTTCTATATTTAAAAGAAAGAATTAAGTGAGAGAATAATGAAAATTATTATAATTTCCAAAACTTTATCTTTATATCACCCTATCTATTATGATAAAATCCATATAGTATTATTTTAAAAATTATAAGAATTATTTTTTAGGTTTAGTTTTGTTGCGAGCTAGAATATATGTGACGATATAGTTATAATCATACGTCTTAGTGTTGCACGGATATCCAGCTCATACATAGATAACACAAGATTTTTTACGTGGAAAACCCTGAAAAGGGGAAAAATCACGGGGCCTCGCCCAGGTGAAAATATTCCACTAAATTTGAGTGAATTACAAATGTTGGCTCATCCCTTGACTTAGAGGTGGTCAAATTACAGTAGTTTGGAGAGTTAGGCAAATATCTGGCGACGGTCGGGCAGAAGTCCGATGGCACCCGGGTAAAAGTTCAGCTGACGGGGAATGATCCGACAAAGGTCGGGCTGAAGTCTGACGACACTCGCCTGCCAGGTGGAAGTTCAGAGGCGGTCGGTAGTTGGGCTGAAGTCCGGCGGCAGTCGGCGGCCAGGGTGGTGGTCCGACGATAGTCGGGTTAAAGTCTGGCGGCCAGCGATGGTGCTGGAGCTCTTGAAGCTTCAGAGCTCCCTTGAATCTCTAGCCAAGATCCCCCTCATATAGAGAGTGGGTGTCTATTTATAGATTTTCATGAATGGCACACCTCGTAAATATAGAGAAGATCTAGGGTAGGTTCGGAGTGCTCTATCGGATGGCCCGTATTGATTCCCCCGATCATAGAGCATTATCGATCATTTGAATGTCTTAATGATATCAGTATTCGACAATCTTTGGCTCGTTGGATTTGTCTCGTCAAGCCGCTCGATTCGAATATAAGCATGTCACGTTTGGAAATTGTTTGGTAATCCAAATTGTAGTTTGAACCTTCCAAAAGTGATCCGAGTTTTGATTTGGACCCATTTGAGCTTGGATTGAGTCGAATTTGGTGTCGTTGGGATCGTATTTTTGATACGATCAATTCGACTATAAGTTTGCTGAAATTGGAGTTCAAATGATCCTAATTTTAATTTCAGAAGTTCTAACTTGATTTTTCCTCAAGATTCATTCATGATCAGAATGATTTTTTTACGTACCAGTCCCCCCCCCCCCCCCCCCCCCCCCCCCCCCCTATTTTTGGACGTCATTTATCTCGCAAAAGTCTATTTTTGGACATTTTAAATACTGAAATTACATAAGTATTTTTGGACTTTGCAAGATTCAACGTCCAAAAATAGAGGGGGGGGGGGGGGAACTGGTACGTAAAAAAATCATTCTGATCATAAATGAATCTTAAATAATATTAGTACTAAGCTATCTATCTATTATAACTGATATAATTATATATATAATTCAAATTAATTTTTTTGAAATATATATAATTATACCAAGAGGCTTTACTCAATATTTAAACGTTATAATAACTGATGATGTTTGGACGCTATAATATCCAGCCTCTTGGCTTTGATCAAAACTCAATTTTTTTTTTTTTTCAGTTATAACATCAGTTATTGAGAAATATTATAATAGAGTTATTATAGTTAACTTATATAATAAAGTTAACTATATAATAATGTTATATAATTAGCTTATAAAATAAAGTTAATGTTATAATTATATAATACATTATAATAAAGTTAATGTTATAGTTAACTTGTGTAATAAAGTTAACTATATAACTTTATATAAGTTAACGTTATAATAACTTTATATAACGTTATAATAAAGTTATTATAACTTTATATATAACGTTGGCGTGATCAGTTATATAAGTTAGCGTCATAGTTAACTTATGTAGTAAAGTTATATAAGTTAATAAAGTTATAATAACGATATATATAATTATTATAAGAACGTTATAATAACTTTATGATAACGTTTAATAGTAATGTTATATATCAATTATAATATATATATATATATAATTATAAAGCATCTTTATATAACTATTGTATAACTTAAGATTAATGGTTATTTTTATAACTATTGTATAATATTTTTATTATTTAATGTCAAAAATTTTGAATTTTTTTTAATAAAAAATTTTCTCTTCAAACCTCATTTGAAAAGCTATAAATATCCCCCTTAAAGGCTTGGGAGAAGACACCACTTCTCTTAACTGGTCCAAAAATTTCTCCTACAAATTAAGGAGAAAACGGATTGGCAAAAGTTTAGACTTTTTGGCGGCGGCGATCAAGATCTGGAACTCTTACGCATGCTCCAGTTCACTCCCAGTGATGGAAAAATTGTCCGACAAGAGTTTAAATACATGCGGCAGGGATTAAAGCCAAGTACTCTTACGCATGCTCTAGTTCACTCTCGTTTGAGAGAAAAATTATCCGGCAAGAGTTTAAATATTAGCGGTAGTGATCAAAGCCTGGAACTCTTATGCAGGCTCCAGTTCACTCCCGTTGGGGGGAAAAACTGTCCAGCAAGAGTCTAAATACCAGCGACAGCAATCAAAGCCCGGTACTCTTACGCATGCTCCAGTTCACTCTCATTGGGGGAAAAATTATCCGGCAAGAGTTTAAACACCAGTGACAACGATCAAAGCTCGGTACTCTTACGCAGGCACGAGTTCACTCCCATTGAGATAAAAATTGTCCGACAAGAGTCTAAATATCAACGACGGAGGCAATCAAGACCTTGTACTCTTACGTAGGCTCCAGTTCACTCTTATTGGAGAAAAACTATCCAACAAGAGTTTAAATACCGACGATGGTGATCAAAGTCTAGTACTCTTATGTAGGCTCCTATCTCCCCCTTGGATTGTTTACTCGAAGAACTTTGATGGCAATCAAAGCCTGAATCACTTTTGCTTATTCAAATTTTCTCAAGAATTGAGGAACAATCTAGTAGTGGCCACACCATGTAGGAGATCTGCCAATAATAATACCTTAAAAGAGATTAGATGATAACCATCGGGTATGTGGAACCCCGTAATATGTGGCGACCAGGTGTAAGTTGATGGAGGTAAAGTGAAAGTCCGACGACAATTGGGTAGAAGTCTAACGAGTGTCAGGAGAAAGTCCCACACCATCAGACATAAGTTCGACAGTAATCGAGTAGAAGTTTGATGTCGACCGAGTGAAAGTCAAACTACACTTAACATCCAGGCATTGGTCGAACAATATTAGTGCATACTCATGATAATAGTTGATGGCCAAGTTGTGAAGTGATGAAGAATATTGATTTGTATTTTGTGTAGAAGAGATTGATATTATCCACCAAGGTTGTTTCTTCTATCCAAGATTATTTGTCAGAGCATTACTCGATGACGTTAACCTGTGTGAAAGAGGTTGAGAGAATCCACCAAAGATGTATGACCCATTTAAGGTTGTATGTCGGAGTGTTGCCCAATGATGTTAACCTATATAGAAAAGGTCGGGATAATCCACCAAGAATGTATGACCTATCCGAGATTGTATGTCAAAATATTATTTGATGACATTAACCTATGTGAAAAAGATCGAGAGAATCCACCAAGGATGCATGACATATCTGAGGTTGTATGTCAGTGCATTACTCGATGGCGTTAACCTATATGGAAGAGCTCGAGAGAATCCACCAAGGATGTATGACCTATCTGAGATTGTATGTCAGAGTATTTCTTAATAACATTAACCTATATGAAAGAGATTGAGAGAATCCATCAAAGTTGTATGACCTATCTGAGGTTGTATGTCAGAGCATCACTCGATGATGTTAACCTATATGGAAGAGGTCAGATCGAATCCTCCTGGGATTGATCATTTAGTAATTTAGATACAATAAAGATAGCGTATTTCTCAAATCATGACTAAAGAGATTAGATTCGTCGTTAATTTTATTGTCATTTTAATCCTTTTAAAAGAAGGAGACAATATCAAAATGAAGTGAACAACACATTACTGTACTATGTAAGATAATATAAAAGCTCCCTAATATAACTTAGGGATATGAGAGTTACATCATATAAGACATACATACGAGACAACATGATATTTAACTTGGAAGAAAAATACTATGGATATTAAAGTGACACCCTATTTAATATGAAAGAGTTGCATGATGACACATGATAAATAGTATTACTAACACAAAGGTCCAAACTGTGTGGTCATTTAATCTCACCAATCATTTGAATAATATTCAATGGTTGTCTTTGATGTTGTTGACTTTGCCCCCCAGTGGGATGAGCCTCATCTCGAGTAGGTAAATTTTGAATGAACTGTCAAAGGTAGCTTTATTGGATAAGTCTCTCAATTTTATTCTTAAGTAGCTTACAGGCTTCATCTGCTGATATTTGTGCCTTTACATGATGGATCAGGTCAGCATATAAAGGAACTGTGTCTCGCATAAGCGCTGAGTAAAAGGAGCCAGGACGAAGCCCTCCGAGGAAAACTCCTTTAAGTAATTCATGATCCACTCCTAGAATTTATCGAGCCTCTGTGAACAATTATTAAAAATACTCCTTAAGTGATTGTCCCTCATTTTGGCAAATCCTAGAGAGGTGAGAAGAATCCTTAGTAATTCTTCAATTGGCGACAAACTGTTCAACAAATATTTTGGCCAATTTAATAAAGGTGGGGATTGTTCCAGCTGGAAGTGAATAGAACCACGTTCGGGCTTCTCCCTTGAGGGTGGTAGGAAAAACCTGGCAGAGGCTCGTCGGAGGCTCGCTGGATATGCATGATGGTTATATAATGATCGATATGCTCATACGGGTTGGATCTCCCATCATAGGAATCGATGCTTGGTAGCTTGAATCCTACCATAATGGGGTATTGAAGGATGACTTCACTTAGGGGTGATGACTCTTGGAAGTCCCACTAATAAAGAGGTTGTCTTACACCTCCCACGGTGAACTCTTCTCTGACCCATCTTCACAGTTAATACCGTAGGGAGTTGCGAGGGAGCTCAGAAATGTACTGTCGAGATAAATCCTAGGGGACGTCCAGAGGAATACGAGGTTGCCGACCTGTGCACGAAGGATGGGTAGAGCTTGTTGTGTCAGCAAGTTCATTGTCTTGACGTGACGGATGATGCATCCTTGGCAGAGAAAGAGGAATCTCTACATAAGATGCTCGGGTTGAACATCTTAGGCCAGTGGTGGATCTTGAGGGAGAAGAATCTCTTCATGTGGTGCTAATATCGGTCGCCGAGTCTCTCGTAGGAGTTGAAGGATATCATTCTGAGATTCCTCCATCTTCCTAATGCGGTCTTCCATGGATGGTCTTAATGTCCCTTCCCAGGCAGGGTTTCGCCCACCGAGGTGAAAAGAGGCAGATGCCTAGCATCCCTGGTTCATGAAATAATTCCTGGTTTGGTGGGTGTTGGAGCAGGAGGCTCTCAAAATACCATTGCTACGCCTGTTGGCCATTGAAGAAGTGCTTAGGATTGTGAGATTATTTTTTAACAAACAGCATCAAACTGTTGTGGGCTAGAATATACACGAAGATAGAGTTATAATCCTGCATCTTAGTATTGCACGGATATCTAGCTCACACATAAAAAATATAATATTTTTACGTGAAAAATCCTAAAAAGGAAAAAAATCACGGGGCCTCACCCAGGTGAAAAGATTCAACTAAATTTGAGTGAATTAAAAATGTTGACCAGTCGCTTGACTTAGAGGCGGTAAAATTACAGTAATTTGGAGAGTTAGGCAAATGTTAGGCCATAGTCAGGCAAAAGTCCGATGGCGCCCGGGTAGAAGTTTAGCTGACGGGGAATGATCCGATAAAGGTCGGTTGGAAGTCTGATGACGCTCGGCTGCCAGGTGAAAGTTCGGAGGTGGTCGGCAGTGGGGTCGAAGTCTGACGGCTGTCGACGGCCAGGTTGTGGTCCGACGAGGGGTCGAGCTGAAATCCGATGGCTGGGTGGACGTCTAGCGGCTGGGCGGTGGTGCTAAAGCTCTTAAAGCTTCAGAACTCTTTCCAATCTCTAGCCAAAGATCCCCTTCATGTAGAGAGTGGTGGTCTATTTATAGATTTTCATGAGTGGCACACCTCGTAAAAATAAAGAAGATCTGGGGTAGGTTCGGAGTGCTATATCGGATGACCCGTATTGATTCCCCCAATCATAGAGCATTTATCGATCATTTGAATGTCTTAATGATATCAGAATTTGACAATCTTGAGCTCGTTGGATTCGTCTCGTCAAGCCGCTCGATTCGAATATATGCATGTCAGGTTTAGAAATCGTTTGGTAATCCAAATTATAGTTTGAACCTTTCAAAAGTGATTCGAGTATTTGATTTGGACCCATTTGAGCTTGGATTGAGTCGAATTTGGTGTCGTTGGGTTTGTATTTTTGAGACGATTAATTCAACTATAAGTTTGATAGAATCGGAGTTTGAATGATCCCAATTTTAATTTCGGAAGTCTCCAACTTGATTTTGCCTCAATATTTATTTACGATCAGAATAATTTTTTATGACATATCAAGTTTGTTCCTAATATGATTTATCTTTTTTATTAGTGCTGCTTAGTATGATAGATTTGGACTTTCAAGAAATGACCATATTATTATTAACTACGTAAGATAAAATTTGTGACACAATAGATCATAAATAATATAATAATTTATTTATAAATTATGAAACTATAATGTTAAAAAGCACATCTATTCATCAAATAATTAGATAGAATTTTCTTCACCCTAATTTGAACAGCTATATTTATTTAAGTTGGACAAAATAATTCGTTGTTGTTGTTTCTAGGGGCTGTGAAGTTATGAGCCCTTATAACCTTTTTTTTTTGCTCTGTTAGGGTTTCCCTAGCGCCTTCTCGGCGGTGCTGGCCGCTGCTCTCTTCACCAGTCGAAAGCTCATGAAAGTTTTCTATTTCCCTCTTCTCCTTTTTGCGGTGCTTTCTGGCTTATTGTTTCTTTTGATTCGTCCACCTCCAGCCTTCTCGGCCAGAATGGCGGTGAATTGCTTAGTCGATCTTGATTTTTTGGATGGACCGATCAAATCTCGTTCCTTTCCCCGATGCTCTCTCTAGTAGAGTTTTCTGTCATAGATCTTACCTCGTTAACAACTACTATATGAAATTGATCAAATGGTCTCCTCTAATTGACATTGGTGTGGAGTCTCCACTTATTCCTTTTTGGATATCCTTACCAAACTTGCGGCCACACCTATTCTCCCCCTATATCCTTCACAGTCTCTGTTCATTTTTTGGTCGCCCTTTAAAAGTTAATAATGTGACATCTATTGGCTCCCGCCCCTCTGTTGCGAGTATTTTGGTTGAGTTTGACAATATAAAAAATTATCCAGATTAAATCTGGTTAGGTCTTGAAAATTTTGGATACATTCAACATGTTGTGATGGAGAAATTTCCTCCCTTATGTTCTCTGTGTGAAAACATTGGGCATGTCAGGGGTGAATGCTGCCCACATCCATCGTCTGTCCCACTGAATGTTGATGTTAATGCTTATAATCCTATTAATATTAATATTAATTCTGATAGGAATGTTGTTGCTATTTTGGATTCTTTGGATAATATAGTTATTGCTGCCCTGATTGTTTCACCAGTTACTAACGGGGTGCTTAATGGTAATATTTCTGATGCCACTCGAATGTGGGGGAGTTAGGTCCTACTGTTGCTGACAATGGGGATGTTGGTGGTCATACTGTTGTGAATAGTGCTCCATTGACTTTTGATCCTATTTATGCTGAGGAGGAAGTTTCGATTATGGTTGCCCCTTGTGATATCAGAGATGGTGTTAATGAGGGTGCAAATAAGTGTATGGTTAATCTTATAGCTAGTCTTATTGCTTCATCTAGTTCTTTTAATGGTGTTAATGTTGTGTCTAGGGGCTATGAAGTTTTGAGCGATATAAATGGTGTGTTGTCTGATGTGCCTGTAGCGATTGGGGATGCGGTGGATTCTTATGCTTCGGTTGTTGCTTGTGTTGACTCCCCATAACTTTGTTAGAACTGGTATTAACAAATAGGCCTTTTATTGATGTTCCGATTACTCTTATTTCTAATGAGATTTTGAAAGCTCAATTGGCGATTAATACGTAGAGTATTTGTGTGGATCAAAATGATTGGCTTGAAGAGTCTTTTTCCTCACCATATGGGGGTGATGGGAAGGATTTCCATGGGCATGAAGATGCTGTTCATGCGATGCTCAATTTGAATGTCAATCGCATCGTTGAAAAAGCTTTTGCTCAGGGGTGTGGCAAACATCGTAGAAGGAAGTCTAAAAGGAAGTAGTTCGTGTTCCTTTCTTTTGTTGTTGACCCAATTCTTGGTTGGTCCTTTTGCGTTTGGTTGGTGTCTTTTTGGTTGTGGGTTCTATCCAGTTTGCCTGTTGGTTGCTGTTGTTCGGTTGGGGGGCTGTGTGTTGGGGGTTGGGTGGCGAGTTTGGGTTTGTTGTTGTTGTCGTTTGATGTTTAGGTTTGGGTTTGGGTTGGCTTGGGTGTTGGGTTGGGGGTTTGCTGGTGTGTCTTTTTCCTCTCGTGCTGCTTTTTATTATCAGATCTCTTCCTGGTGTTCTGTTCCTTTTATCTTGTTGTGGTTAGTTTCGTTGGTTTAGTTTTGCAGGCTTCTCTGATACTTGTCTTGTTACTTCTAGTGGGACTGGTGCTGACTGCTTGACCTGTCTAGCTTGGGTGGCTGATTTTGTTGGACCTCTCATTGGCTCTCTCTTATGTCTGTTGGCCTTTACTTCCTGTTTATATTATTATTTTTCTCATTTTATTTGATTTTTTCTTTCTTTTCTTTTGTACTGTAATAGACTGAATCAAAGACTCGTAGGTTTTATTTCAAATGATGCATTTTAGAGGGCTGTCGATTCACTAAGGGCTTGTAATCTCTTTTTTATTTAACGCGTAGGCCCATTATGTGGGTTTTATCAGGAAAAAAAAAGTTGGATAAAATAGTTAAAATATTTATTATTTTTTTTTAAAAATTCACGATGAAAATAAAGATTTCACCCCTAACAATAATGAATATCAATTTTTTTTTATTTATATAAACAAAAAATTTGGGTCAGATTTGCATTTATATCATCCAGCAACTTATTTATTATTTAATAATTCTGCACCTCTTCTGCTTTCAAATTATTTGAATCTATTTGATGTCCCCATTCAATTTTATCTCCTCACATAGAGAAATGCGCATTCCGTGCTAAGTGTAAACAACGAGGCAGCGCGATGCTAAACGAAAATTGTAGTGAGAATATCGCTGAGGACCGCCGCCTTGGCCACTCTTTTGTCCCATGCGGGATCCCCGCTCCCTTATTTGCGACCCAGACCCACACACATGTTGAGTCCACGTCGGCACAAGACCTGGCCCACACCACGTCACGATTATGCTAATAGACCCCACTCAATATTTAAATTGACAGGGACCCAAAGGTCGTAATAAAATAAAAGGAAATAGAAAGTTGGGCGAAGTTGGAAGAAGAAACCCCACCACCTAACGCTTTCCCCGATGAAAAAGTATTCTTTTATGAAATTATAATATTATAAAATGGCCCCCATCATTTCTTTTATTCCTTAAGATATTAAATTATAATTAAAACTGGGGATCTTCTACAAGTGTAGATCGCTCAGCTCACTATTTTATTTAATCCCCTGTTTTGCTTACGTGTATAATATATATAATTACTTAAAAAATAATATATTATTATATTTAATATAATTTATATTATAAAATATTTAAAAACTCTTAATTAATATTTTCATATAATACTATGAGATGCACTCATCTCAATATAAATTTAAAAATTCTTAAGATTATTTTATTGAGCTATAAAGTTATTTCGTTTGAGATGATTTTTTTATTATTTTTTAAAATAATTTTTTAGTTTAAAATTTAAAATTTTTATACTTAAAAATTACTTTAAGAAGCAGTAAGAAAATTATTCCAAATAAAATCTTAAATTTTATTCAAAATAATTTTTTTATTGCTTTCTGAAATGATTTTATAATAAAAATTTTGAGTTAAAATATTTTTTAATTAAAAATTACTTTAAAAAATAATAATAAGGTGTCCCAAACCAAATCTTAATTAAATAAATTTTAATGTATTTTTAAAAACAACAAACATATAGAAACTTATAATTAAATATTAATATCACTGTCGCTCATGTGGCCAATTATTTAAGCCCTTAAGTTTGATTAATTAACTATAATCCTTCATTAGTTGTTGGGGGTGTGGATAATTATTGGAGGGGAAGGGTTAGTTAAATAATAATTTAATATAATTATATGGAGAGATAGCTTAGCAAGAAAGCTTAATTATTATTGTGTTTGGAATTTGCAAGATCTATGCGAGCCAATAAAAAATTGACAAGTGGATGAATTGACTAGGGGGGCATTTGGAATGGCCGGACGTGGAAGTCATTAGCGCGTGCCACGTGGAAATATTCCCACTTAATAGAATTAATTTTATTTTTCTTTTTTAATATTAATATTTATAATTATATAATAATTTAATTGTTTTTGCAATATTAAGTAAAAATAGTAAAAAAATTTAAAAATAGCTTAAGGAGCGTATTATTTGCTAAAATTATCATATACATTCATATATTAAAAAAACTTTTTTTCAAGACTTTATCTCATGCTTTGTTCTCATATATTTATATAAATTTAATAATTTAATTATATTAAAATATAATATATGAAATAAACTTTATCTCATCTTAATATAAAATATATGATTTATTTTTTGAAAATATAAGTGGTAATAATCATAAATAATGTTCACAGCCTATCTCAGATTGATCTATACCCGATAATCGGATATGGAGTTTGAACTCAAATTCAAGCTTTTATCATTTTATGCCCAAATTTGTCAAATTAAGATTTCATTTGGGACGACTTTCTTACTGTTTTGTAAAACATTTTTTTAGTACAAAAAAATCTCTTGAAAAGCAGGGAAAAGATAGTGATCTAAAGCTGTTTCAAATAAAACTTAAGGCTTTGTTTGGAACAGCTTTCTTACTGCTTCTTAAAGCAGGTTCATAGTATAAAATTTTTAATTTTTAAACTAGAAAGTTATTTTAAGAAGCAAAAAAAAAGCGCTCCCGAATGAAGCCTTAAAACGGAGTTTTAAAAAGCCATCCCAAACAAAGCCTAAATCAAATTAAGTTGAATTAAATGTGGGGATAATGTTATATATATATATATATATAAAGGGGGAAAAATTTGAAAAACTCAATTGGATAAGTTTGTTTTGTTAGGCCCCTCTTGAAGCTTCCATTGAGAATGTTGAATGCTTGTATAGTCATCTTTATTATTTACTCAATTTTTATTTATTTTGTAAAGAAAAAATTCATATTTTATAATAAGAAAAATTTCATTTGAATATTCAAATATAAATTATATCAAAATAATTTTAAAATATATTTGCCCGATCATCATCGGCAGACTTTTGTTGTTTGACTGCTACCAGACCTCCACCCGGTCGACCAGTGTTGTTACCCCTTCGTCGTCTGACCGCCATCACCAAACGTTTCACCGCCCAACCGACCTAATCTAATCTCCTCCATCAAACCCATGGTCATTTCAACCCCAAACATCCATACAGACTTTCGCCAATTCTCCATATTCTTATAATTTTATCATCTCTAAGTTAAGAGATGTGCTCATTCTTATAATTCAAGCTTACATAGTAAAATCATTTAATATCCAATAAATTTTCACTTTTTCAATTTCTTGTAAAAGGTCTGATATTTTTTAATTCTCTTAAATGTTCAGCAAATTTTAAAATTTTTTCTTATTAATTTTTAGTAAATTATATTTTAATAGATAAAATAAAATGAGCGGTGAAGATAACCGCACAGCCCGGCCATTCAGGGCGAAGTGGAGCCCAATTAAATAACATGTGCAATTTAATTAATCAATTTAATATATATTATTGTATTATAAAAAAAATTTATGACAGCCTAATTATTGTTTTTAGAGGCACTTTCTTCACCGGATGCTTTGTTGACTAATTAATAACTGGAGAGCTAATTAACTTTTTTTAATTAAGGGATGATGCATTTAAGCCCATATAATTAGTAATTTATTGATCTTTATTAATTTAGTTGAACATATTTGATTGAACCAGCTTTTAAAAGCCGATTAATGGTCATATAAAAAAGGGCAGGCAAAGTATTAATTTTGTCTCTTATAATTGATTATTTTTAATTTATAAAGAATAATTTCTGTGTATTTCTTGTGATACCTTCTCGAACAGCATAAATCTTTATTGTTGATAGATGGCACTGAATTTTTATTACTGTGTCCGGACGCATTTAGAGGCTAATTCGGACTCGTCACATCTCCCAGTGCATTGGGTGACATGGCGCATTCGAATTGGCATTCGAACTCGTTCGGACTTCGCATGTTAATGGAATTTTCTTTTTTTTTTTTGGTTTGAGTTTATTGCCCCTTAAAATGACATATTTTGTATTATAATGAAGATTGATCGCTTTTTATAAGCAACTTTATCCTTTATCATACACTAATTTATCTTTCTGTCAATAAAATTGGGTGACACTTGCAATGCTTTATGGCGTAGAATATCGGCCATTACAAGAGAAGCATAAAATTAAGTTAAGTATTGCAGAGATGAGGATGCTCAGGTGGATGAGTGGCTTCAGTTTTAGAGATGGAATGCACAATGAGTATATACAAGAAAAGGTTGTAGCAGCTTCAATGATAAATAAGATTATAGAAAGTCGTCTTAGATGATTTGATCATATAAAATGTCAGCCTTTCAATGACCTGATTAGGAGAATAGATGTATTAGATTTGACCAATGTTAAGAAAGGCGAAGATAGACCTAAAAAGACTTGGTCAAAAAATATTATTTTAAAAATAATATTTTTTGTTAGACTTAAATAAGAATTCGACTCTTTATTGAAAACAATGAAGACAAATTATTCATATAACCGACCACACGTAGTAGGATAAAGACTTGATATTATTATTATTGTTATTGTTCAATAAAATTGGGTGAAAATTACTTTATTTCATGCTATTTACATATCTAACACCTATATATAAAATTAAGCTTAATAACTGAGGGATATTTTAGAATTAATGTTATTTTTTTAAAATATATTTTGCATAATTCAACTATTTTTTATTTTTAAATATAAATTAATTTATTTTAATAAAGAATTAAAAATAATTTTGACTTGTGAGTATTTTAAAAATAACTATCATATTTTGTTGACGCCACCACAATCATCACTAACAACTGTAATATGCATCATCTCACTCGTAACAACTATTACCCCTCAAATAAAAACAGGACTACAAAATAAAACTTATTTAATATTAAATAAAAAATAACAAATTGCTTTATTTTATATTAATATATAAATAAAATAAAACTAAAAATAAAAAAAATATGATCCAAATAGCCCCTAAATAAAAAAAGAAATATAATAAATGACTCCCACACTGCAATTAATGGAGAGTGGTTTGGCAACTTTTTGCCACACTTTTTCCCAAATCTACACTTTAGTAATTCAGTTGTTGGCTATGAATAATTTTTAATGACACAATAAAATTATTATTAATTTCCTTCTACATTTTAATCATAAAATAGTAGAACAGCTGACCCCACCTACTACTACGCGTTTATTAATTGCATGGCATTCATTCTTTTTAGTTTTTGGCAATCTCGCACAATATTTTTACCATATCCTTATTCTTTCCTACCTCAGACCAACTTCATACTAAGATATATTATCTTACCCATCGGGCTTAGTTGATTGGTAAACGAGAATGGTTTAAAAATCTTAACTCATATTCGAATTCTCTCTCAAGCGACTCACCTCTTTTGAGGGGAATAGCAAAATGTAGGCTCGACACCTGTGAGCTGGCTCAGTTAGGTCCTGCCGAGGGATTAGTTACGCCGCCAAATGTCTCCTAAAAAAATGACAGCTGATAGATACCCCCATTCCAATATATATATTATTTTATATTATTTTATCCCACCATTACAATTAATCTATTGATTCATATCTAAATAATTGGATCAATTTTCTCATTAGGATTTGAGATCTGACAACGATAATTTTATTGTTGTTATATTACAACTAATTTGTGGAGTAAAATAACACTTAAATTTATTTTTTTATCTCACTAAATTATATTATTTTGCATTTTTTTATTAAATATCACTATTTTTTACTATTTTACATACACTATTGGCATAAGAATATATCAAGAGATCTACAAGTTATTATTATATAGCAGTGGAGAGATTTTTCAATTCTCTTGACTCACAAAAACTATTCAATTGACTTGTTTTGAAGGATTGACAAATCAGAGCAATTTCTATTTATATTTTGTTCGAGAAGCCTTCTTCTACTGGACCACATGGTTTACTTTGCCACATCAACACCTGAGGGCTAGTCCTAACTTTTCCTTGTGAAATTTGGTGAAAGCTCTACCTGAACTAACCTAATCTAGTCTAAATATTATATAAACAAGCAAAGCAATCCAATAAGAGGTCAGTATGGCAAGAAAGCTACAGGCAAAAGTGAATGAAAGACATCAGACATTTGGGATCATTTTCTGTTATTATTATTATTATTTATTTATACTTTAATATAAATAAATATAAAGTTTTCTTTGCCAAAGTTCTGAAACAGAAACACAGATTTGTTTAACCACTTGTATTTATAGCACAGTTCAAGATTGTTAAAGCAATATAAATATAAAGCTTTCTTCGTTCAAAATCAACGTGAAAACTAGGCTTTATTTGAGATGGCTTTCTTACTGCTTCTTAAAACAGCTTTCTAGCAAAAAAAATTTAATTTTTGTACTGAAAAACTGATTTAATAAGCAGTAAGAAAAGCTGTCCCAAATGAAACCCAAGTATATACCACTTGTATAGTTTTGTCAATGATGGGCACATGTTCTGCAATTTTCAGCTTCAGCCCATTCCACAGGATTCAATGTACTTGTTGTGTTTCTCCACCAGGAGTTTGATAAGCTGCTCCTCGACATCAGCATCCTCGCTCTGCTTGCGAATGGTGGTCTTCCCATCAAGGCTTACTGCTATAACCTCCCTTTTGTAGGTCGCGAGTTCATTAGCTACTACAACATGCATCTGATACTTTCTGAGTGCAGATTCAGCTTTCTGGAGTAGGATCTCAGAATCTGTCTCCAACTTTTCACATAAGAAAACAAAGAGAAATAAGTCCAGCGGGAGTAAGTCAATTGGAACATGTGAATGGGGAACGATTGGCAACAAAACAAAGCATCATGAATTCTCTATGAACTTTGAAATTGATTTTGTAAGTTTGAAAAGTCGATTTAGGTAATGCAGAAAAGTTTCTCTTAAATCAAGAGAGATTTTTCATATTTCTATGCAGATTAATTTAAGTTGTCCTCTGAATATTTTATCAAATTCTATCTTGAAATCTTTTAGACTTGTAAATGTCATTTGAAACAAATATCTGCAATGATATAATCATCATACCCAGAAGGCGTCGTAATCTAAATGCAAATTCATTCACTGCAAGAAAATGATCTCAAGATAAAAACTTCACTACTGACTAGTATAGTCAATCAGTGTTAACCTTTTGGATTTGATGTTTAGCAGGGAGAAGAGACGAACCTTGAATGATACACAAAATGCAGAGGGGGCCCAATCTGTCCTCAAAATCCGAAGCATTTTGGGCACTTGAGTAAGCCGCATATCAAGAGGACCAGCTGCTGATTGGATCTTATGTTTTGCCTGCACCCATATTCTTCATTCAAGGCTTTAAGAGTAATGATTGGACAACAAAACCAAAGATCTCAGAGGCGGAGCCAAGAATTTGCGTAGGAGAGGCACAAATTGAATTTTATTATTGAAGACATAAAAAAGCAGGGGTTTATTAATACATGTCTGCTATATATAAAGATATAATATCTTAAATCCGCTCTTAAAATGACCTTAATACTTCTGAGTATAAACACATTTCATCTTCGCATTGCATATAACCTTTTATTGAACCCATAAAACCATTAAATAAGAATGAAAAATTATAGTTGATATTCTCTCACAATGTTATTTCAAATTCGAAGCTGATCAAACTCAGAAGTTCCATTATCAGAACGTGAAAGTTGGGATGATATGAAGGGATAAGATTAGTATACAACTCAGACATAGAAGACGTGAATATCGGTCATAGAGCACTCAGGTCAAGGTAATGGAAGAGCACAATATTCACTAAATCATTGAAGGCTTCTGGACATTCATCTAATGATACTTCACTTTTTTTGCAGCTGAAAAAATCCAAAATAGGAATAATAAAGGGAAATATTAAGCATAAGTTTGTTAGAATAGAAGTGGGAAAAAGGACAGCAAGCCTGGGTCATTAGAAAAATATGGGACGAGAACCACAAGCAAGTGCTCTTGCATTAGGTCTCCCTTACTTCATAAGAACTTGACTCGAGTTCAACAGTCGATGATCTAGCAACGTCTACCAGGTGATAGTCATAGAGACTACAAAGAGTTCTAGAGGCAACAATAGAAGTTCGATGTTTTCATTGATCTTTTTAATTACTTGAAATGTTCCTAGTTTGAGAGACAAAAGTTTGGATTACGTCCTTGGTGGGAAACAATCCTTTGCATAAATGATCATAACAAGTCACATACTTCAAAAGTTTTGAATCAACGGTGAGTATCAGCTGACTGTTTTACAAGTATTTGCTTATTATAACATTTGTTTCACTAAGTTGACATATGCTCGAAATTTGTTGTCGTTGTTGACACAGCTAATTCCTACACTGTGGTTAGACGACAGTCCACCATGTGATTAGCAGGTTTAGCATAAATAATACCAATACCAAATGGGTTGCCGCCCGTCGAGAGTGTGGTTGACAACCTCTATCCATCTGTTAGTTTGGGGTTGGTATGCCTAACTGAGACAAAGGCCTGTTAGGAGTCTCTTCCATATAGCTCATGCCAAAAATAACTAACAAATTAACTTCCCTGTCTGTTAAATTATGAGGAATACAGTGCAGGCGAACTACCTCACTAAAGAGAAGTCGAGCAATGTTGACCATGCGAGCAATAAAATGTGTCATCTTAAAAAAGTGGTTGATGACAACCATGATGGAGTCAACACCTCACTTGATTCGTGGAGGACCTAAAATAAAATCCATATAAGGATCTTCCCAAATAGACTCGACGATGGGTAAAGGGGTACAATCCTATATTCTAGGTCATTTCTTATGTGCTTAAAAAATTGGGCACCGTTCCACAAAATAACCAGATCACGCCATAATTTTAGTTAGAAGTACCGAGATAGTAGTTGAGTTGATGTGTCATCAAAACCTAAATGAGTGGCAAGTTCGCCTGAGTGGCAAGTTCGAAATAAGTTGCTCATAGACAGAGGAATTGAACATACGCAATTGGTTGCCTTTAAATAAGAATGCATGTCAAATTGAATCTTCAATAAAACGATTTAGCTACATTTAGCCCAAATGTTAGAAAAATCTTTGTCATTGCTATACAACTCCTTGAGGGAAATCCAACCCAGTAAACTCTATAAGGAAGCAAGAAAGCTGATGTGCTTGCTCAATGAATCCGCAACTTGATTTTGGGTACCCACCTTGTGTTTAAGGATGAAACTAATTTTTTGCAAGAACATAATCCAAGGAGTATGGATCGACTTAATTTATTTTGTAAATTTAAAAATCGAAGGGCTTAGTGGTTGTACAAGATAAAGTCTTGATGTGGAAGGTAATGTTCCCACTGTTTAGTGCTCGAACAACCACATATATTCCTTGTTCTAACTATCCACTTTTGATGAGGTGTACTTAAATTTTGCTGAAAAATTCAATTGGATGATTATCTTGGGGATAGAACGGCTTTGATACCAATTGTAGAAGCATCCGTTTCAACTAAGAATGGCTGCACAATTGTAACAGCAGGAGCATAGTGCAATCATGGGAAAATGGATTAGGTAGCTACATTTAATAGGCTACTTGATAAAAGTGTCATATACGTAATTATATTTGATTATAGGTGTCAAACTATTGGAGTTAGATTAAGGAGTAAAGTGAATCATCAAGTCATCTAAACTTAAAGTGAATACTCATATTTATATTTTTATGGTAATGATGTTGCTTCCTCTAAACCAAACGTATTGAATCAATCGTTGATTTTTTATTTCATTTTTATTGAAAAATTCAAGCATGATTTATCTTTTCTATTTAAATGACATACTGATATAAGTGATAGTTAGCATAATATGCTTCAGTTAATCACCATATATATTATAGAAAGTTTATGTGAATGAAATAAAAATATAAAAAAAAAATGAATGTATGTGCAGGTTGATTGATGTAGTATACCCCATTATAAAATTGGTTGTGCACATGTAGATTGAAAAAGATTCTAAAAAAAAAATGAAAAAAGATGTATCAAAATTGGTACTAATTAAACAATGGCTCTTGTGGTAGTTGTGTTACTTATAAAAAATTGATAAGACATGATATGATGGTTTTATGATCTTATTATTCAAGGTCATTTACAAAATCATTTTAAATATATATAATATGAAATGATGTTATTTTGTTTTATGTTTACGACAAACATACATATTATTTCAAAATCCTGTGGTGTCACTATAATAATGGAAGAGGCATTACTAGTGGGTTCCTCATCGTAGCTTTCTCATCTCTTTGTTATTGAGTGCTTTGGCTTCGAGCGGAAGAGGAGCACAATTGTGGAAATCTAGAGAGTCGGGCGAGAGAGATTGTGGAGGGAACGAGTGAGGGGCTTCCTTTGGCATCTAATCGGTTGTGGGGGCCTTGCTTTCACAATTTCAATGCTTTAGACATATCAATGTTACTTGTTCAGCGAAGTAATCGACTTTTGATTGATTTGATTGTGAGAGGAACGTTTTGAACCCAATTCAAACAATACTACATCTGTCCTTCTTCGTATCATCGCATGCAATTGGATCAAGCATGAGATAATAGATGTGAAAGACAATAATCCCAAAGCCACATGAAACAAACTACACGTTAGTCGACCGAAAATCCCACAAGTCTCAATAGAGCTTGTGAATTTTTGATATATTTCGTCATGCACAATTTGTTGAATCTACCTTTCCATTGCATGCCCTTCACCGTGAAAAGATTGTTTCATCAAAGGTGTCCAAAATATGTTCAACTGCCTCGGCTGCCCTTTTTTTGCTCATACACCAAAAATGAACTTGAATCTTACTCCAAATCATGCGTCTTCTTAGGTTTTTACCTCCCTCAAAGTGCTTAACTATGCCTCAATACCACCAAATCCAAAACCGATATATTTCTTCATGTACAAATTTAAATGTAGGCAAGAAACTCCAGTAGGAAATAGAATAATGACAATAACTACATAATGATGTTAATTAAATATTTTCACTAACATGGCAGCCAATAAATTTATTCCTTTGTAGACATCAACCTTCAAGACAGTCTATCAGTAAAGTTGATTTATTAGCAGCATAATAAGTGATAGTTGAACAAAGAAAGCACATGCTATGCCAACCCATAAGGGTAATACACACGAGATGTAATGAGTAAGCTGATAGGAAACCCTTGCAGTTCTCAAGTAAATCTTATAAGAATCTGAATTTTAGCAAGACTTCACCACAAATCACCAATCAACTCAGGAAAAACAGCAAATAGATGATAGTAATTGATGAAAAATAGAAAGCAAATGACAAGATACAATTGATCATCTATTCAAGAGGAGATCCTTCTCTCCCAACTCTCTAGATGTCGCTAGAGCCCACGAACGCCAAGGAAACCCAGAATTACAGCAACCATCAAGATAACCCTAACCCTAATTCCAACTTCTTACATAAAGCACACAAAAATAACTCCCAAAAAGACTAAACAACCCTCCTAATTCAAATTTTTCCTCTTAATCCCTCTTCCTCTCTTTCTACTTAAACATTGGGCCCCACATGAGGGGGGCGAAACCCCCTAGGGTCGAACCACAGCAGGCTTACATCTGCTGTAAACAAGAGGCCGGCCCAAGTGTTGGGCTGGCTAGGCCGATCCCTCCTGAACCGGTCTACTTGACCGATCTATCAATACCCTGCTCCCAAAGAATCACTTTATCCTCAAGGTGAAAAGATGAAAATTGATGTTGCATTCTCTCATGCAGCTCCCATGTAGCGTCATAATTGAGAAGGTCCCTCTATTTAATCAGCACTTCTTTGATCTCTCCTCCCCGGCACACCCACTGTAACTCTAGTGGTTCTAGAACCAATTCCAATTCCTCAGCCAGCGTGGCTGGCAACTCTAAACACACTGTGTGATCCCCAATAGCTCTTCTCAGTTGAGATACATGAAACACTGGATGTATCGTAGCAGTGGGGGGTAACCTTAAGCGATAAGCTATTGCTCCAATCTTCTCTGATAATTCATAAGAGCCAAAATATCGCGGAGCCAGCTTCTGGTTTCTTCTGTTAGCTATTGTCCTCTGCCTGTACGGTTGAAACTTCAAGAACACCTTATCCCCAATTTCAAACTAGATGTCCTTCATATGCTCATCCGCCCGTTTCTTCATAATCTGCTGAGCCCTCACTAGATGCCTTTTCAGTTTTTCTAACACCCTGTCCCTCTCCTCCAAGCATTCTTCTATTGAAGAAACTGGAGTGCTCTTCTACCCAAAAAGCACCAAGTGAGGTGGGTCGCGTCCGTACAACACCTTGAATGGGGTCATCTGGGAAGCAGAATGATATGAAGTGTTGTACCAGTATTCTGCCTATGCAAGCCACTTGGCCCAAAGCCGAGGTGTCTCTGACACAAAACATCGTAGGTATGTCTCCAAGCTCCTGTTGACCACTTCCGTCTGCCCATCCGTTTGAGGGTGGTAAGTTGTACTCCTCTTCAGTATTGTCCCCTACAACCTAAAAAACTTCCTCCAGAAATAGCTGAGGAACACCTTGTTCCTGTCAGACACTATAAACTCCGGCACCCCATACAGTCGGACCACCTCTCTTATGAAAGCTGATGCCACTGTCATTGCCATGTAGGGATGTCGTAGGGGGATGAAGTGAGCATACTTGCTCAGCCTATCCACTACCACCAGAATCATTGTAAACACCTCAGATCGGGGTAGCCCATCTATAAATTCCATGAAGATCTCCTCCCACACCCGATCAGGTAGAGCCAAGGGTTGAAGTAATCTCCCTGGAGCCATAGCCATATACTTGTTCCTATGACATCTTTGTGCATCCCTTTCCAATACAACTCTGGACCAGTCTCCTGTAGGTCTTCTGCACTGCTGAGTGACCCCCAAGCGCACTCCCATGGAACTCCTACAGTAGGTGTGGAATATGGACCGATGTCCTCGACAGCACAAATCTCTCCTGGTACAATAGTCTCTCCTCTTCTAGAGAATAACCAAGATGGCTATACCTATCCTCCAGTAAATCTGCCCTAATTCTCCCCAGTTCCTCATCTCGTGCACTTTCCTCAATGGCTCCCCAATCAAACATCAGCGGTATTGATACAACCATCTTCTGGAGCTCCCCCATATATCTGGACAAAGCATCCGCTGCCTTGTTCTTTATCCCAGGCCTATACTAAATTTTAAAATCATATCCAAATAACTTTGACAGCCACCTTTGATGCTCTTATATCACCATCATTTGCTCCAACAAGTACTTCAGGCTCCGCTGGTCCGTCAAGATAATGAAATTTCGACCCAAAAAGTACGGTCGTCACTTCTAGATGGTTAATATAATGGCCATCAACTCCCTCTCATAGATTGACTTCAGTCTAGCTCTAGCTGTCAACACCTGGCTGAAGTAAGCAATGGGTCGGTGGCTCTGCATGAGTACTGCTCCCAATCCATATCCTGATGCGTCCGTCTCCACTACAAAAACCTGACTGAAATTTGGTAGGGCCAGGACCGGTATGATAGTCATGACCTTCTTCAACCTCTCAAAAGCTGCTGTGGCGGCCTCCCCCCCCAAGAAGTTATCCTTTTTTAACTATTCTGTCAGTGTCCAGGGGATGTTGCTATAGCCCTTCACAAACCTCCTATAGTATCCTGTCAGCCCTAGAAATCCCCTCAGCTCCCTCAGACTCTTTGGCAGTGGCCATCTCAGCATTGCCTCAATCTTAGCCTGATCTGCAGCCACCCCCTCCTGAGATACATGTCCTAAGTACTCCACACTAGCCTGTGCAAAGCAATATTTTTTCAAATTGCCCTCAACTACTGCTCCTGCAACACCTCTAGGACCATCCTCAAGTGCTCCTAATGTTCCTCATATGACCTGCTGTACACCAGGATATCATCAAAGAAAATCAATACAAATCTCCTGAGATAGGGCTTGAACACCTTGTTCATTAGGGACTAGAAGGTAGCAAGGACATTAGTGAGGCCAAAAGGAATCACCAAGAACTCATAATGTCCCTCATGTGTTCTGAAATAGTCTTCAGCACGTCCTCCTTTTTCATGCGGATCTAATGGCACCCGGACTTTAGATCTATCTTGGTGAAGATAACTGCCCCGCTCAGCTCATTTATCACTGGGATAGAAAACTTGTCTGACACAGTTTCCTTATTCAAAGCCCTGTAGTCAACGCAGAACCTCCAACTCCAATCCTATTTCTTAACCAGAAAAAGTGCACTAGAAAAAGGGCTCACACTAAGCCGGATAATCCCTGCCTCCAGTATTTCTCTAATCAGTTTCTCAATTTCATCCTCCTAAAATTGAGGGTAGCGGTATGGTCTGACGCTGATGGGTGACACCCCCTCCCTCAGGGTGATGTCATGCTCCTGCTCCCTTGGCGGTGACAATCCTTCAGGTGGCTGAAAGACCTCACTGAATTGCTTTATCAACGGCTGTACTGAAGGAGGAATGTCTCCACCCTCCTCCAATCTAATCCCCACTAATCTCTGTAGGTCCACCAGGAATCCTACCCCCACCTCATGTATGCTCCTCACCATGATTTTGAGGGACACCATGGCTTTAGATAGATCTGCATCTCCCCTGATCACTACTCTTCTCCCCTCCACTACCAGCTCCATGGTCAGTACCCCCCAATTAACCTTGGTATTCCCTAAGGTCTGCAGCCACTTCATCCCCAGGATGACATCAGTGCTGCCTAACTCCAATGGGATAAAATCCTCCATCACCTGAATCCCCTGTATGGTCAACACTACTCCCCTATAGATGCCCTTACCCGTCTCCACCTTCCTCGTGCCCATCACACTCCATAGCTCCCTATATCTACCAAAGTCACCCCCAATTAGTTCACAAACTCGTTGGAGATGAAATTGTGGGTAGCCCCACTATCGATCAACACCACCGCTTCTCGGTCTATTATTTCCTCCTTTACCTTCATGGTATGACTAGGAGTAAATCCTATCATTGAGTTCAAAGAGATCTCTGCCACATCCAGATATAGCTTGTCCTCCTCTACCCCAGTCACACTCCCACCTCCCTTCTTAGCTTCCTCATCACACAAATGGTGAGAACCTGAAGAGTTTAGTCTTTGCACCTGCGCCCCAAAGTATACTTCTCATCACATCGGAAACATAATCTTTTTTCCCTCTTCTCTTGTACCTCCCTCTAAGTCAGCTTTTTGAAATTTCCCCCACTTCCACCTCCTACATGCTTCTCCCTCAGAATCCCAGGAATGTTGCCCGATGTAGGCCTCTTGGGTGCTAAAAAAATGGTGGTCATCCTGTATGAACAATCCAAACTGCTGCTTCTGGCTCCCCTCTCCTAGTACTTCTGATCCTTCACCAGCCGAGCTAGTCCATCGCCTCTCCCAAGTCTTGAGGCCTCATGACTCTCACTGCTGCTCGGATCTCTAATTTGAGCCCCTTCATGAAATTCCCCTCCAGAATAGTCTCAGACAGCCGGTCCAATTGACTAGCCAGGTACTCAAATCTCTCATGATAGTCTGCCACTGAGCCTTCCTATACTAGAACAAAGAATTGCTCATAGAAGTCTCCTCCCCTGCTGGTTCAAAAATGTTCCATTAAGCACTCTTTGAACTCTCTCCAACTCCGTTTGGGTCACCTCATGTCTCTCCACTGCCAACGCCTTCCCTTCCAAGCATAGGCTAGCTGCCATCAATTTCTCCTTCTCCGTCAACCCATTGACGACAAAATATCTCTCTACCTTATAGATCCACTCATGTGCATCATCCCCCTCAAAGATGGGCATCTTTAACTTCCTGACCTTCAGATCCCCTCCATTTCCCTTAATTCCTCCATAGTTTCCCCTTCCCCAAGTGGGTGGTCCCCCCCAAGTGTCTCGATCCTCCCTTCCACGTTCATACCCAAACCCTTCCTCCATTTCCCCCTTCTTTTGTCAAAATCAGCACCTCTCTGGCCATAATCTCCCTCCCTTTTCCCAATCAACACCCTTTGCTCATGCCCCACATGTCCACGCCTCTCTCCATACCTTCCACCTCTCTCCTCCATCTGGAAGGGTTCCAGATGGGGTCTTCTCCCTTCTCCCTCTACGATCTCCACATCATTTTCATCCCTACGAATTTCATAATTTATAATTTTTCCTTCCGGCCCTCTTGCCTCCGATGCCGCAGTTTGGTTGTAGAGATCCAACGCCTTCTTCACCATGTCACATAGGTCAGAGAATTATTCTTCTATGGAGGAAATTATGTCTTCCACCGTTGCTTTGATTTGGTTCATCTCCCCCTCAAGACATTCTTCCAACGTATCCACTTTCTTGGCCTCCACTGATACCTGGATCTTTGATAGACTCAATATCTATATTTCCACTCCAAAAACAGCAAAAACAAGGGTTCATACCAGAAAAACTGCTGCAGAAATTAGCCCAAGGCCCCAAACAACCCCAAAACAGCCCGGAAAGTGGCTCTGATACCAATTTGATAGGAAACCCTTGCAGTTCTGATGTAAACAAAAGTAGGGGACAACTACGATTGCAAACAAACCATACATCTTCCTTTTCAAACAAAAATAATAATATAAAAAAAACACTACATAATCAAGACTTTCTTTAATATAACTTAACAAAGACACCTTTATAGATAATTTTTTTAAACGACAAACAAAACAAGACTCATTGACAACCTAAAGAAGCTTGAGAAGAAGGATACAAATAAAGTGGACACTTGCAGAGAGAAGAAAGAGGTAAGAAGTCCGAGACGAAGAGGAGGCATAGCTCTCAAGCTATCCTAGAAGAAGGAGAAGACGAAGAGGTATTGCTCGCAAGCAATCCTGAAACCCGCAGGTTTATTTCCAATAATTTTCTCACCAAAATCTCCTCTATTTTAAAGCCTCAAAACATCCTATATTTATAAGAGAAAAGAGGCAGCCAAACAGCCCAAAAGAGCCACCTATGGAACCAATCAGGTAAGGGGAAATGGAAGGCCAGCAGGCGTCCAGAAGCAGCACCCGAAGAGCCACACAGGAACCGGAAAAGGCAGCCACAGGAACAGGAAAAGCCAACCACGGGTACAGGAAAAGCCAACCACGGGTGCAGGAGCCAGGGGGAGGAAATCGAAGGACCACAGAGAAGGGAAAAGGGCAAGAACCACTCCACATAATGAGCTAAAAAGAAGGAGAACTACCCAACATAATGAGCTGAAACAGCAGCTCAGGCATTAATGAGCTAGAACCAAGCAGTTCCCAAAAACACAGCCCAAAGCCGAGCAGCCAAGCCCAACCCGAGAAGCAACCAGCTGCCCAAAGACTAAGGAAATTATCAAAATGTTTTGAATCCCCCACCCCCACCCCCACCCCCCCTTGCATGTATCAAGTTCTCAAGTAAATCTTACAAGAATATGAATTTCAGCAAGACTTCACCACAAAGCACCAATCAACTCAGGAAAAAACAACAAATAGATGATAGGAATTGATGAAAAACAGAAAGCAAACGACAAGATACAATTGATCCTCTATTCGAGAGGAGGATCCTTCTCTCCCAACTTTCTAGACGTCGCTAGAGCCCACAAACACCAAGGAAACCCAGAATTACAGCAATCATCAAGAACTCTCAAAAAGACTAAACAATCCTCCTAATTCAAATTTTCCCTCCTAATCCCTCTTCCTCTCTTTCTACTTAAACATTGGGCCCCACATGAGGGGGGCGGAACCCTCTAGGGCCGAACCACAGCAGGCTTGCCCCTGCTATAGACAAGAGGCTTGGGCTGGTTGGACCGGTCTATCATAAGAAGTAATTAAATCCTTTATCCTTGAAAAGGAGTTTAAGGATGATTCTGCATTGTTAAAATAACTCATGCTATTATGACGCAAATCTGCCCTAGGTTGTTTCTTAGGAATTATGAAGTTCAGAAGGCCACTGTAGTTAGATTGAACTGTCTCTATTTTAAGAGCTTGAGCGTCTGAAATAATTTTGTTCTGTGTAATGCCTTAAAATGTCAAATTTTGGCTTTACATACCATGCTTTCCCATGGAACATAGAAGTCTGATACTGCAGCAGCAAGATAAAACATTCCACGAGGTCCTACACAACTCAATGATGTGGCCACCACTTGTATTATCTGTTAGAAGCATTAAGAATTATAAATTTCTTAGAAATAGGAAGGCAAAACTAAGTTTCCAACATTGAAAATATATGTGCAAAAGATATATCAAAAAAGAATGGCTGAAACCTGACAAAATCATCAATCTCGTCAACATAAGCAGTATCCCAATTAAAAAGGGTCATATTCATGAATCCCCTCCACTAATTCCCCTAGAGTGTTACATAAACTGTCAACTCAGTTTGTGCAAGTTTTCTTTCACAAATTCTAGACATGTACATTAGTTCTATTATTGTTGTTCTTAAACCTTCCACAGCAATTACATAACCAATTCATTAGTGCATCTGCCATCCCCCGCTTTACCTGCCCACACCATTCAAGCCTAAAGTGCTACTCTCATCATATTTTTTAATATAATCATTTCTAGAACCATCTTTTTAATATTACCACCCATCAGCATAAAAAAAATTGTGAATTTACAAGATCTTTTCAAAACGAATAGTTTATTTGAAATACTGCGCGTGCATTAACTTATTTGCTTTATGAATATTGTATTGAATACAGTGGATAAAAACCTGTAGATATTCGAATATCGTGGTGAAAGGTAGTTTCAGCAGAAAGCCTCCATTCACAGCCTGCATTAAGACACAAAAAGGCACGCCATCTTATATCAAAGATCTTATGTAAGGCATTACACAGTAACAAAAAATGTTATGCAAGCAGGAAATCCAACAAGGATTGGAAACATGTGTTAAAAATTACCGAATGATACTCTTTAATTGCCTTCTTCACCACCGTAGCATGTGGATGGCACACTGACATTATGAAACAAAATCTAGCCTGTGAGAGAATTTTCTATATCACAAGACAAAAGCTGGTTGAAAGGTATGAAACACTACGGGACCAATGAAACAAATGTCAAAGTTCACTAGCACCAAAATTGTGTAATGCCTAATGACTAAATAGGTTTCTTTAGCCAATATAATTTTGGATACTTCTTTACACTAAGGATTTAGATTAACATATCAAACACAAAACATACTTCAAAGCATGCTCTTCTGCACACAGCAAATGTTAACTACGTGAAAGGATCCTCGATCTCAGCTATTCAATTATTGTTTGCTTATTTAAAAATAGAAAAGTAATAAAGAAAATAACAGAAAATATTTCAGCCCCCCATACATCTAGATTCTCTTCTTATTCATAGTCAAAACAAAACTCTCCCAGTATCAACTCCTTGAAAGAACTAAGGATTCCAAACTTAATAACTAAACTAATTGCACAAAATAAAACCAGACTAATAGCACAAAATACAAAATATGATATAAATTAATGATGATGTTGGTTCACGACATTATTACCCATACTAACAACAATTTTGCCCTCAAAGTGAAATCGAGAAACAATATTGAAAAATCAAAGTGAGAAAGCCAATGGAGCAACTTATTAGGAGAAGCGAGTGGGGCTTTTGGCAATAAAGGAAGTGACAATCGTCTGTCTAGCCATACCTCCTTGAGTCTATCCCTTGGTAATCATGAAAGTGTCAATTGTCTGTCTCGCTACAACTCTATTGATCCATTAGTAGCAATGGAGGCCGTGACCATCCATCCAGCAACAATATCTCAATCAGTTCCTTATCTACTCGGCCAACGATGAAGTTGCAAAGAAAATGTTGACCGACGGGATCTTCAGAAACTTGGTTCATTCTCAAGAAACCAAGGATGGAGGTGCATCTCATCATAAAGAATCATATCAACGATTGCTTTGCAATCTTTAATCATCGTCACATCCAAAATAATGCATGGAATTTCATTGGCATAAGGGAGCATATCCTTGAATTAGTCTTGAGTTTCTCTAAGAGGAGAAGCATGGTATCCTCTACCATGTCATTTTTCATCGTTACTTGCAGAATATTGGAATTAGGCAATCCAAAATTTTCTCCGACTAAGAACCCGTGGATGTAGAAATTATATGTTTTGTTAATGATTCATGTTGAACATGCAATCTATGGTGTTTTACATTTCCATCAATCACAATATACTTTAAGACAACAAATGTAAATGCCACTTTATCAGTCAAATTGTCAAGCCTTGCACCACCAACAAATGCAAGCATTCACCCAAAGTTTACAAAGCATTCACCTAAAGTTTACAAGGTACTCTTGGACAAAACAACCCTGGTTGCCGACAAGGATCATTCGATCAAGTTGGATCGACCACCTCCTCTGACTAAGTAGACTAGGGACCATGATGGCCCAGGATGACGGAACCATGGAATCTTGATCGGGTTCCTCATCATTCCTCCCACCATCTGCGTTAAGTGCGCAATGATAAATTTTCAATTTTCAGTATCTAATCCTGCTGCTGCTACTATACGTTGGATACTACGTATATGTTTAACTACTAGCCTTAATCGAAAGTTATCTCTTGTTATTGAGAGGGGTAATTAACTATAGGGGCTTGCGCCTATAGGAAACAAGAGCTCAGATCATAAAGTCATTGCAAAATGAGAGTGAAATCTCTGGGTAATGTCTTATCTAAAAATTCAATTTGCCTTTTGAAAATTTATCCCGGAGCCTAAACTCGTTAAAACTCTCCTTGCCGCCGACAAAAAAGAAAGGGTCGCGGAGAGGCAGGGGCGCGGATTTTTGGAGCCCACACTTCCCTAGTGACAATCCATGACAACTTCCTCATCTTTGTGCTCTTTCACATCACTGATCCCATTTCTTCATTTTGCAATTGTCGTTAAGTCCCATTGATGCCCTTTCCAGTAATATTCTGTTGCCCCTTCCTCATCTCCTCATCGTTTGGCAAGAATCCATTGTGACACTTTGTCCTTGTTAATGAGGGTTTCATAGATCCACTAGCAAAAGTTAGTAAAGTGCTATATCATATATATAGAGAAGTTTAAGGATTCCATATATAAAGGGTAAATTTTGAGTGCCATGCAAGTCCCCCATTGGAACATGATATCATAATCAAATAATTAATTTGATTTTATGATTGAAATATATATTATAGAGATGATTTTAGTGCAAAGGAAATTAATGAAATATAAAGAGATACAATAGAATCTTCATATGATGATTATTACTGAATATATATATATATATATATAATCTAGTACCACGAAAATTCATTTGACTTGCATCCAGGAGAAAGATGTATATTAAAAGTATTCTTAAGTTATAAAAGATGTATGATGTAATAAAAACTAACATCGGGACCAATTTCTTTCGACATATATAAAATGTTGGAGCTGTGTTGAGCTATTAAAATAAGTTTCAGTGATGCCTATTTGTTTTGTATAAACTCATTTTTGCAAACTTCTATATTGTGGTTGTAGTGAGTTTCATTCTAACCAATCCTCTTAAAAATTTTATCCTATTTTATTTATATAATCAGTAAAAACATTATGATCAATCCACCTATTAGTTTATGAAATTTTATTTTATATTCAAGAAAGAATAGTTTAAAAACTTTCTTCTGATAAAAACCATGAACTCAATACAGGAAGTGCGATCCAATCACTTCCAAATATTTATATCAAATCAACCAAACCTAAAAATAGTCAAATAACTAGAAAAGTTATATATATTTAAGTTTTAGAAATGGGTAATTTAGTTTTTTGGTAAAGTCGCTAAAGCTTAAAACCTAAGCAAACAATTAATATCTGTTTTCAGGTTTTCATAAGCACTTAAAAAAAATATTACTAAAACAACAATATATTATTGAAAAAACCTTTTTTAAAACTCCTTTTTCATAGCATCGGTTTCTAAAACTTCATTTTACATAAGCAACAACCCAACCAAATGAGGCTTATATCAAGAATCTTCAATAAGTTCGTAATTTTTTGTATTGAACATGGAAATGCATAGACAATATATCCAAATTGAACTGCATTGGTCAATGCTATTTGTTTATAACATGGTGCTAATAGAGAAGACCTCTTTTGAAATGAGTGAAAAGTTTGAATAATAACTTAATTTTTTAAAAGGTAAGGGTTTTAGGATTAATAGGACAAAATTTAAGGTCATTATATAAATATTAGTGGATTAGTAATTAATAATTATCGGTCAATATTTTCATAAGATAAAACAATGTCTAGATGTGTAATAGTTAATTATTTTGGCTATATGATAAGAAATAACTACAAAATTATAAGAACATAATTATTATGAATCATCCAATCATAAAAAAAAGATTCATGCCTCTAAAATCTCCCAGAAATGGGAGTTGGACAAAGCAGCAATACTTTCAAATCTTAATCATTGAACTGCTCAAAGATGCATGTAAGAGAGAGATAGAGAGTATAATAGTAATAAAGCTTGATAGACATTATCAACAATCTGATAGGAAATACTCAAGTGCTTAAGCAATCCTACCCAAAACGAGGACCAAAAAGCGAAACTGCTGCTGTTTACAGCAGGAATTCAGCAAAATCCAGAGGAAAAACAGGGAGAAATCTGGAAGAAATCAACTCCAAGAAGGTGTATTCCACTAGTAGATGAATAAAAATAGCAAACGATACAACGTTCTTCAATTCGAGAGGAAGAACAACTCTCCAAATCTCCAGCGACGCCAAGAGCCCAAGCACACAAATCCTAGATCTCAAATTGCATTCAAATTCAAGATAACCCTCATTCCCCCCCTAAACTCCTAATTAACAATAAAGGAGAATTACAAAATACCTAAACAGCCCTTACATTCAAAATTTTCCCTCCCAAACATGCATTAAGCCTAGTGTGGGACCCCCAGGACTTCCGCCCCCTCCCAGGGCTTGTTGCTTCCTCCGCCTGGCATAAACCAGAACCGGTCCACCCGGCCCCTCCTAGGCCGGCGTGGGTGTAACATTACTCCCCTCCCAAAAACTCACCTTGTCCTCAAGGTGAAAAGAGAGAAATTGCTCTTTCACTCTCTCAAACGGCTCCCAAGTAGTATCGAATTCAGGGAGGCCTCTCCATCTGATCAGCACTTCTTTGTTGCCCTTTTTATCTGATTGGACTCCTGCAAGCTCTAGTGGTTCTAAAACTACTTCTAAATCCTCCGTCATAGTAGCCGGTAGTTCTGCACTTGCCGCATGCTCCCCTATGGCTCTCCTCAGCTGAGACACATGGAACACTGGGTGTATAGTGGCTGAGGGGGGTAACTTCAATCTGTATGCCACTGCTCCAATCCTGTCCAAAACTTCATAGGGGCCAAAGTACCTCGGTGCCAATTTCTCATTTCTCATTCTAGCCACTGTCCTCTGCCTGTAGGGTCGTAGTTTCAGGAACACCTTCTCCCCCACTTCAAATTGCATGTCTCTCCTATGTGAGTCCGCTTGCTTCTTCATGATATGTTGTGCCCTTATCAGATATTTCTTCAGTTCTTCCAGCACCTTATCCCTTTCCTCCAGGTACTGCTCAACTGATGATACTGGTGTACTACCTCTCCCATAGTATACTAGGTGTGGAGGGCCCCTTCTATATAGCACTTTGAATGGGGTCATCTGGGAAGCGGAATGGTACAAGGTATTGTACCAATACTCAGCCCAAGGCAGCCACTTTGCCCACATTCGTGGAGTTTCAGAAACAAAACACCTCAAATAGGTCTTCAGACTTCGGTTTACCACCTCCGTCTGCCCGTCTGTATGTGGATGGTAGGCGGTGCTTCTCTTGAGGACAGTGCCCTGCAATCTGAACAGCTCCCTCTAAAACTGACTGAGGAACATCTTGTCTCGATCCGACACTATCGATTCAGGAATCCCATGCAGTCTAACAACCTCCCTGATAAAAGCTGCTGCCTCTGACACGGCGGTGTACGGATGTCGCAATAGGATGAAATGTGCATACTTACTAAGTCGGTCAACCACCACCAAGATGACAGTGAATCCTTTCGACCGTGGTAACCCGTCGATGAAATCCATGGACACTTCCTCCCAAACTCTGTTTGGAAGTGCCAATGGTTGTAGCAGTCCTCTAGGAGCCATCGCCATGTATTTGTTTCTCTGACACACTTCACACCTGGCCACCATGTCCTCCACATCCTTGTGCATTCCGTTCTAGTAAAGCTTAGATGCCAGTCTCCTATATATCTTCTGAACTCCTGAATGACCTCCAACAGCACTGCCATGAAACTCCTGCAACAAGTGAAGGATATATATGGAAGTTCGTGGCATCACAAACCTTCCCTGATACAGCAATCTCTCCCCCTCAATATAGTAATCAGGATGGCTACCTTTGTCTTTCCTCAGATCCTCTCTGATCCTTCTCAACTCTTCATTCAGCATGCTCTCTTCCTTCATGGCCCCCCAGTCTACCATCAGTGGTACGGACACAGCTAATTCCTGGAGCTCCCCCACACATCCGGATTAAGCATCAGCTGCTTTATTTTCCAACCCTGGCCTATACTGGATCTCGAAGTCATAGCCCAATAGTTTGGATAGCCACCGTTGATGCTCCTCAGTAACCATCCTTTGCTCCAAAAGATACTTCAAGCTTCTCTGATCAGTCCGGACTATGAAGTGTCGTCCCAAAAGATAGGGGCGTCACTTCTGAATAGCCAAGACAATGGCCATCAGCTCCCTCTCGTACACTGACTTCAGTCTTGCCCTAGTTGATAGCACTTGACTGAAGTATGGTATAGGCCTGTGGTTCTGCATCAACACTGCCCCCAACCCATATCCTGATGCATCTATTTCTACTATGAAGTGGCTGAAGTCTGGAAGAGCTAGAACAAGAACTGTGGTTATGGTTTCCTTTAACTTCTCAAATGCCTGAGTTGCTGCCTCTCGCCAGGAAAAATTGTCTTTCTTCAGCTGTTCAGTCAAAGGCCACGCAATGGTACCGTACCCCTTCACAAACCTCCTGTAGTAGCCAGTCAACCTTAGGAAACCCCTCAACTCCCTGATGTTCCTCGACCGCGGCCATTTCTGTATTGCTTCTATTTTGGTTTGGTCTGCCGCCACTCCTTGGGATACCACATGCCCCAAGAACTCTAGACTGGACTGTGCAAAGCTGTATTTCTTCAGGTTGGCTTTTAATTGATGCTCCTGAAGTACTCCCAAGACCCCCCTCAGGTGTTCCAAATCTCCTCCCCAGTCTTGTTGTACACCAGAATGTCATAAAAAAAGACCAGGACAAACTTTTTGAGATACTGCTTGAATACCATGTTCATCAAAGACTAAAAAGTAGCAGGGGCATTAGTCAATCCAAAGGGCATTACCAGAACCTCATAATGCCCTTCATGTGTCCTGAAAGCTGTCTTCGGAATATCTGACTCCCTTATTCTGATCTGGTGGTAGCCCGATTTTAAGTCCAGCTTGGAAAACATCACGGCCCCATGTAGCTCGTCCAATAGCTCATCAATCACCAGAATTAGGAACTTGTTTGGTACAGTGCCTTTATTCAGAGCCCTGTAATCCACACAGAATCTCCAACTCCCATCCTTCTTCTTGACCAGGAGGATTGGACTAGAAAAAGGGCTAACACTCGGTCTGATGATCCCCGCCTCCAGCATCTCCCAGATCAACTTCTCAATCTCATCTTTCTAAATCTGTAGGTAGCGGTAAGGGCGTACGCTGATCGGTGTCTCCCCTTCCTTTAAGGTAATGGCGTGCTCTAACTCCCTCTGAGGTGGTAAACCCTGTAGTAGTTAAAAAATCTCGCTGAACTGGTGTATGAGCGATTGCACTAACAAGGGAACATTGCCTTCTTCCTCTAGTCTGACCCCTTCCAGGCGGTGCAACTCCACCAAGTAGCCTCCTCCCTCCTCCTGAATGGTCCTGATTAGGGATTTGAGAGAAACCCCAGCTTTGGTCAGACCAGCATCACCTTGAATCACCCTCTTTTTTCCCCCCATTACCAGTTCCATCCTCAGGGTACTCCAATTGATCTTGGTCTCTCCCAAAGTCTGCAGTCACTTCATCCCTAAGATGACATCAGTACTCCCCAATTCCAAAGGAAGAAAGTCCTCCTTCACCTGGATCCCCTGAATCTTCAATACTACCCCTCTACACACTCCCTACCCATTTCCACCTTCCCCGTGCCCATCATCACCCCATAACCTCCAGTATCCACTAACTTCATCCCCAACACCTCAATAATCTGGGTGAAAATGAAATTGTGGGTTGCCCCACTATCTATCAACACCACCACCTCGCGATCAGCTATCACCCCTTTCACTTTCATAGTGTGACTCGAAGTGAATCCCACTACAGAGTTCAAAGAGACTTCTGCCACATCCAGATGCAACTTCTCCTTCTCCTCCACTTCTGACCTGCTCCCACCTCCCTCTTTGTCTTCCTTATCTTCACAAACGAGGAGAACCTGAAAAGTCCGGTCCTTGCATTATGACCTGGCATGTACTTCTCATCACATCTGAAGCACACCCCCCTTGCCTCTTCTCCTGTAACTCCTTCTCAGTCAGCTTTTTGAAATGTTCCCCATTACCCCCTCCTCCAGTTCTCTTCTTTGGCACTTCCTTCAGATTCCCTGGGGCTGCCCCTTTTGACGGTAAGAATGTGGTAGTCATCCTGTACGATCCCCCTGAGTAGCTTCCCCGAGCCCCTCTCTCTGATTTTTTCTGATCTTCCACCAACTGCGCAAGCTCCATGGCTTTCCCTAGTTTCCTCGGCTCCAACACCCTAACTGCTATACGTATCTCAGGTTTAAGCCCCTTCATGAAGTTCCCTTCCAGTACTGACTCCGATATATGATCCAATCTGCTGGCCAAATACTCAAACCTGTCACGGTAATCCACCATGATCCCCTCCTGAGTCAGGGCAAAGAATTGCTCATAAAAGTCTCCTTCTCCATCGGCTCGGAAACGCTCTAGTAAGCATTCTTTGAACTCTCTCCAGTTCCAGATGGGCTCCCTCTTGTCACGCCATTGATACCATGCCAGGGCCTTTCCTTCAAAACACAGACCCGCCGCTGTCAGTTTCTCCTCCTCCGTCAACCCGTTGACGGCAAAATATCGTTCCACCTTGTAAATCCAACCATGGCCATCCTCGCCCTCAAAGATGGGCATCTTCAGTTTCCTCACCTTGGGATCTCCTCCGTATCCCCAGTATCCTCCATAACCTCTCATTCCTCGAAGAGGAGGTGCTCCCCAAGTGTCCCAATCGTCCCTCCGGCGATTATATCAGACCCCTTCATCGTATTCCCCTCTTCTCCCTTCAAAATCAGCACCCCTACGGTGAATTTCTTCCCTTCTTCCAACAAAATCAGCACCACTTCGATCGTACCCCAGGCTCATCTCCTCTCTAGAAAGCGGTTCTAGAGACGGCATGTCGTCCTCCCCCTCAAGGATCTCCACCTCCGAATTTTTCCTCCCCCGAAACGGGTCCGGATTTCCCCCTACGCCATGTCCGTCGGTGGTCTCTCTTACTTCCGATGTTGTTGGATTAGTCTTCATCTCAAGTAACTTTTTTAACATCTCTTCCATAACGATGAACTTCCCTTCTAACCTTTCATTGTTGGTGATTTGACTTTGAAAATCAAAAAATTTTCCTCCAAATCTGATTTTAATTTACTGATTTCGCCTTCCAAGACTTCAACCTTCTTCCCGGCCATCTTTCTTCCAAAAATCACAAGAATTCTCCTTCCGGATGCCCAAGAACTTGCTGAAATTTCAGGATTTCAGCTGCCGATGGTCCCAAAATAATGTTCTGATACCAATTTGATAGGAAATACTCAAGTGCTTAAGCAATCCTACCCAAAACGAAGAGCAAACAGCGAAACTGCTGCTGTTTACAGCAGGAATTCAGCAAAATCCAGAGGAAAAACAGCAAAAACAGGGAGAAATATGGAAGAAATCAACTCCAAGAAGGTGTATTCCACTAGTAGATGAATAAAAATAGCAAACGATACAACGTTCTTTAATTCGAGAGGAAGAACAACTCTCCAAATCTCCAGCGACACCAAGAGCCCAAGCACACAAACCCTAGATCTCAAATTGCATTCAAATTCAAGATAACCCTCATTCCCCCCCTAAACTCCTAATTAACAATAAAGGAGGATTATTAAATACCTAAACAGCCCTAACATTAAACATGCATTAAGCCTAGTGTGGGACCCCCAGGACTTCCACCCCCTCCCAGGGCCTGTTGTTTCCTCCGCCTGGCATAAACCAGGACCGGTCCAGGCTGGACCGGTCCAGCCGACCCCTCCTGGGCCGGCGTGGGCGTAACACAATCACAGCAATATCTCTCAAATCTCAAATGATAGAGTTAAACTCATTCAAATGTGGTACTAAAATAACTACCCACAAATAGTCCAGAAACCTTTTTGGCCATTTTCTCCCTAGTTGAGAGCGAAAAAACATAGTTTTACGATGGATGTGTGGAAAAATAACAAAGATAGATAAAAATAATAATTATATTATAATGATAGTGGGAGTATCACCTACTGAGACTTACGTGACTTTGAACATGTAAAATGGAGTGAAAATATTAATAATACGATGTCAAGATAAATTTAAAGTGCAATTATTAAAAAGGAAAAGAAGTACACCAAGCATAACAATTTGATTAGAAGTTGTGCACAAGATACTGTAAAGAACTTGAACAATGATGAATACAAAATGAGTATTCAAAAAGCCAAATGTAGTTGAAATGCGGCTCATAATGCTTTGAGGATGATGAATCACTGTATACTAACTTTAAAAAATTATGTTAATCACTGCATAAGTAAATTGGGCCGTGAATACAGATAATCTTAATAATGTAAGTCTTCTCTTGAAAATCTCTAGTAAATGTACTTGTTGAAATTACGGATAAGTACATTACACAAACATCTTTAATCTTTATCTAAATTATTTTTATGCTAATTTGGCTTGGTAAAGCTTGCAAACCTTGAATTTCTGAATCGTTCAAAACTTCAAAGAACTCAAGAAATGAATCTTCGGGAAGGTATCTACAATAAGGTTGACAACTTCCTCTGTCAAAAAGAAAAGTGTGCGACTTCACTTTCCAAGTTGAAAGTTAATGATGAAGTATTTTAATGAAAGTGATGCCAATAATGTTTTCATGGAAAAGCAATACCAATGAACAAGAACATTACAACTCTTAGAGGCAAAAAGGTCGCTGGTTCTTTAAGTCAAGAAAACTATATCTATAACATAAGAATGCTAGTCCTACAAACACGCACACAATTGATATTTGAAATGTTTGGTACCTTCTATGGACAAAGATAACAGCATATCCAGATTTCACAAAGTACCTACAACATAAGACCAGCGACCATCTTAAAACAATTAAATCAAGTTAACAAACAAAAAGCTACAGGAAATAAGTATGGAGAAATACTCAGTAGATGCAGCCCCTCTGTGGCCTGAACTGAAATTATCAATGTACCGCACACAACGTTGTTCCAAGGGGACAGTTGTGCCTCCAGAAGTTACACAAACAACCCCAACACTTTTGGCATTTCCTGAGACGAGCAAATTACCAAAATAACAAGTCGAGCTTGGCATGCATACTGTATAATTGAAAAAATTACTGTTCTATAAATAATAAATTCAGTCGAGTAAAACCTGTTCACCTGAAAATTGAGAATTCTGATAAATAAATTCTTTCACCTTCTGAGTGATACTGTCACTATTTTTCAGAGGTGGAGCAGATTCAAAAAAGGATTTGACATCAATGAATGATTCATCATGAGAAATTTCTAAATCTCCTGTAGCATCCATGACAAATAAACATCCGTCTTTTGGTTTCACAAAAAGTTCTACACGCAGAATGAAAAACTCCAACACAAATAGGAAAGACCTGGATTAAACAAGAAAGAAATTTACATACTGGATGAGAACCTAACTGGAAAGAATCAAAATCAAAAGTGTTTGGTGAAGGAATGATTATTACAATCCTAAGATAATAGAGAAACTGATTTAATGTTGTTTCTCTTATAGCAATATTTCTTGGAGTAAGCTAAATAGCTTTGGTTTATTGATTATCGCATCTATTAGCAAAATTTCACCATCTTTTCTGACTTACCATTTTGTCTGTTGTAGTTCTCCATTTACGTGTATAACAGTTCATTTAGGGATTCCTTTCAATTTACCCTTTTCAAATCCCATGACCTTGCATTCAACTGCTGGAATCATATTCATGTGATTAGTTCAAGGTCAAGTGCTCTGTCATTTTGCTATATTAACTTTGATTGAAACTGTTAGAGGTGTGTGTACACATTTAATCAGTTGTTTTCTTACCACTTAGGTTATAAGTTTGTCTCCTCAAGTACTGCCTGAAAGCTTCATTTGGAAGTGTTGTAATTTAATACATTATCAAGTTAAAATCAAAAGTGTCACATTAAATTCTTTGTAGCCAAAATCTATTGAGTTTTCATCAATATATATTTAATTTTTTTATGTTACAAATTCTAAGAATTTTTTTAAATAGTTAATGTCATTGCTAAGCCCGAATAAAAAAGTTTGAGATATGTTTAAAACCATCAATTTGCATAAGAAAATTTCTTGGTTCCACCCTCAGCTATAGCATTCGACCATTCTTCCTGATCTTGCCCTCTGCCTGAACTGAGATCTCAACATCGATTCACTTCCCCTCCTCCATTTGCTCCTCCCTTTGCCCCCCTTTTTTGTGCATATTCTCAACTGCAATGGTAAATAAATAACCAAAAAAGTTAAAAAAAAATGTGAGTACATCAAAAGTAACACGGGGTTTAGATGAATATCAAGAAATGGGAAAATATGGTTGTATAAAAGGGGAAAAAAAGTTTCAAAACAAGAATAATTAATACACATTCTAAAGCTAATACTTGGGACCTGATACAAATAATATTAGGGTTGTTTGGCAATGGGATTTATGCAAAATTTGAGGAGGATTTAGCATAAATCTTGCCAAACGGGATTTGAGAATCCTGTAAATCTCACGGTGAAATAAATTCGCCATTACCCTATTTTTGGCATAAATCTATCATTTAGGGGCTGTTTGGTTGGAAGTAAAATGAGTGTAAAGTATTTCAAATACAAGGATTTTAAAAATATTGATATTTGGTTGGATAAAAAATGAATGTAAAGTAAAGTAAAATAAATGTAGTATAAATAATTTTAGTTTATTTTTGAGGTAAACTAAACTCGCCCAATTTTGAGCGAAAACCGTTTACACCGCAAGCAAGTAATCTTAACAGCCGCCCACCACTGTCTGTCGCCGCCACCCTTTGCCGGCCACCACCCATCGCTGCCATCCCCCCTGCTAGCCACCGCCGCCGCTAGCCACCCTTGGGCCATTGGCCGCCACCATATTTGAGATTTACATTACATTCATTTTATTTCAAACCAAATAACAAAAACATTCACTTGCATTTACTTTACATTAATCTAAACAACTCCAAATTATTCATTTTACATTGCATTCCCTTTACACTGTATTTCTTTTACAATGCATTCCTTTTTTAGCCAACCAAACAACCCCTTACTAAATCCTGGGGTTCAACGGATTTACGGGAGTTAGACGAAGAAAAGCACGAAGGGGAGAAAGATGGTTAACTGCACAGTGAGTGAGCTCTCGCCGTTACTTCCGATCCAACAGGAGGAATGTCATATAAAAAGGGGGACTTCCGATCCGACATAATGAGAACGTCGTCGAAGGAGGTGAAGAAGTTTTAGCGACTCGTTCAAAACTCTACCTCAGCAAAGCAGGAGAAGTCGAATAGTAGCAAGCAGCAGGCGAAGGTCGAACATCAGCAAAGAATGGAGAAGTGGATAAGCAAACCATGGGCCTCCATAGGGAAGAATATTTTTTTTAATTAGGAATTAATCTAATTACTTAATTGATATAATTCAAAATATAAATAAAAATAAGAAGTAACTCATATTTAAAAATTTATTGAATAATTAGAAATTAAAATTTATTAAAATAAAAATTAATTGGTAATTAAAAATATTTAAAAATTTAACCCTTAGGAGAAATAAAAGATTTAAAATAATACTTAAATTTTATTAAAATAGTACTTAAAAATTAATTATTAAATAATTCATATTTATAACTTATTGATATTAATTAAATTTAAAATTAATAAGTAACTCGTGTTTAAAACACAAATTAAATTTGAATTTTTAATAAACTAACCGTCTTAAATCTTGAGTTACACAGCTGTTGGTTGGAAGCTTTAACTAACAATAAAGAGATATTAGGTTCGAAGCTTGCATATGTGAGTTTGATATAATTGACTCAACAGTCTAAAAAAAAAGAGTTACTTTGTCAAACAGTTTCACATGATTCAAAAGGATTTAACATCCTTTTGGTCAAACAGATTTCACGATTTAACGCCCAGGTGATTTGATAAATCCTGGTTTACAGGATTTCCTAAATCCAACTTGAGTTAAATCCTACTTGTCGCCATACCCTAACAATATTAACTTCAACTACATAATCACAATATAATGAATAAGATGAAATGCAATAAAACTATACTCATAATTAAATTATTACAATCGTTTCACATATAGAAAATCAGAAGGGAGCAGCACAAATTTACTGATTTATTTAATTCATAATCCGCAACATAGGATTCCAAATAACATTTCAAAATTCCATCGGATATCTCCAAAGAGACCGATTTCAGATGCCGTGGTTAAAAACAGCAGATCACTGTGAAAAAAGGTTTGCAGGATTCCATGGTAAAGGACGGTAAGAAAGGAAGAAAAGTAACGAAAAGACGTTGAATATGAAAAGAAGAATCGTCTTACTGCCGCTCACTAATTAGGGGCTGTTTGGATGCAGGATTCAGGACGGATTTGAGCTAAATCCAGCCAAACGGCCAAAAATGCAAAACCAAATCTCACGGTAAATCAAAGCCGCGGTTGACGGAAAATTCCCTCTTTTCGTGGTAAATCCCGGATTTACGAAATCCTTTGGTTCGGTGGATTTACGGGATTTGGCCGAAGAAGCGCGCGAAAGGGAGAAAGTTACCTTCACAGCAAGCGAGCTACCGTTGTTGCTTCCGATCAAAAAATGTCGTAACTTCCGATCCAACAGGAATGGAACGTCGTCGAAGGAGCGAAGTCGAACAGCGACGAAGAAGAACTGGTGCAAAACTCTACACTCATGCGAAGGAACGAAGCCGAACGAAATAGAGAAGGAAAAGGCAAAATCTATGCTCCTCTGAGTTAATGTTGGATAATTAATATAATTAAAATATAAATAATTAAGTGAAACTAATTAAATAATATTTAAATAATTAATTAAATTATTAATAAAATTATTAGTTAAATACTTAGTTATTTCAAAATAATTAATAAAATTATTAGTTGAATACTTAGCAATAAATTAGTAGGTTGTAACTACTAATTATCATCCATAATCACTCTTTTGCTATCTACATTATATTTAATATCTATACTATGAGAATTACATCCATAATTTTTTGGGTGTTTAATTTGAGTTAATAAATCATATTCTAAGTCTAAATTAAAAGTAGATCGATCCCAAATATGTCTGACCTAAGCTCGACTCGTTCAACTTGTTTATCCTACAAGTCATATAATTTTTTTTAGATCAACATGACTCATTTAACCAAAACACGAATAACTCGTTTAACTTGAGTCCAACCTATCCGACTTCACCCCAAATGATAATCTGATCAATTTAGATTTCCAAGTAAATCCAACCTGACCCATAATTTAATCGGTTCGACTTTTTTTATCTAAACTCAACCCAAAAATCAATCAAACCCATCCAAATCAAAATTTTTCGAATCTGGTTCAAATTCGAATTGATGGTTTGAATCAATTATTGACACCCCGATCTATATTATAAGTATGAATTCTTATGAAGTCTCTTGACTACATTTATTTATGCTTGTGAAGTTCTAATGATGTCTAAGAATAGCCTTAAAATATTGGGCAGCTCTCTAGGAGAGCTAAGCAAATAGATTTTTATGTTTTTGAATGATATTTGGGCTGAATACTCATTGGTTAAATATGCTCAATAAAACAATTTTAGATGACCTTAACTCATTGATGAGATCACTATGTTTTATGGCCTTAACATATAATTATAATTTGTTTGGTGCATTTGTTTTCTAATAAATAAGTTTACAAAGTAAATTATTTTAATTTTTAGGTTTTCTGCTTCAAATCAAATAGCTCCTCATAGTGCATTTGAAAGGAGAATAAAAAAGAGTTATAAAACTTATTCAAAATAGATTTATCATGTAATAAAATTTTCATTAAAATAAGAAAATTCTTATTTGATAAAAGTCTCTCATATCCTTTTTTCCTCAGGAATGTTTTGATTGCTTGTGTTAGAGGTGTAAGTGAGCCATGCCAGCTTGTGAGTCGGCTCAAATTTGACACCCTAATGAGCTCACGAGTTGAGCTTCTCGAGCCACACGTTTGAATTCGAGCTCATATATTATACTAGCTCGAGCTCGAGCTTGGTCTGGCTCGGTTTATTAGCTTGTCAATCTAGCTCGATTAATGTTAATGAACGCATTAGCATTTATATTAGCCTAATTAATTACTTTTTGTCCAAATTTAAAATAAAAAAATTGAGCTTCAAGATGTGTCAATCTCGAGATTTCTTATTGATCTTGAGCCTCTCTCTTTTTCACTTGAGCTTGAGCTCAAGATTATGCTAAGTAAAAGTTGAATGAGCTTGGCTCGATTAAATAAGAATTCAATTTGACTCTGATACATTGTCAAAAAATTATCTTGATCGGGCACGAATCTCGAGGCAAAATCAAGTTGGAAACTTCTAAAATTAAAATTGGGACCATCCAAACTCCAATTTCGGCAAACTTCTAGTCGAACTGAATGTCTCGGAAATACGAACCCAACAGCACCAAATTCAACCCAATCCGAGCCCAAATGGGTCCAAATCAAGGGTCTGAAGCACTATTGGACGGTTCAAACCATAATTTAGATTACCAAACGGTCTCCAAATATGACATGCTTATAGTCGAATCGAGCGTCTCGACGAGACGAATCCAACGAGCTTAAGATCGCCAAAATCTGATATCTCTAAGGCCTCCAAACATCCATCCAACGGTTCACGATCAAGGGATTCAACATCGGTCGTCCATTCAAACCACTCCCTAACTACCCTTGATCTTCCCCCTATTTACGGGTCATGCCACTCCTACAAATCTATAAATTGAGCCCCCTCTCCTCCTTAAAGGGGGCACCTAATCCTAAGGAGAAAAAGAGAGAGCTCTTACCTCCTTGCTCCTCCTCGACCACCGTCGGAGTTCCGCTGGAACACCGCCTGACGCCGGAGTTTCGCCGGACCACCACCTGAGGCCCCGCACTTCGTCGGACCACCGCCTGAGGCCCTGCACTTCACCGGACCACCGCCTGAGGCCCTGCACTTTGCCGGACCACCACCTGAGGCCCTGCTCTTCGCGGACCACCACCTGAGGCCCTGCTCTTCACCGGACCACCACCTGAGGCCCTGCACTTCGCTGGACCACCACCTGAGGCCTTGCTCTTCGCCGGACCCGAAATTCTACCAGATCCCAGGGTGACCCTGAAGTTCCGCTAGTGCGACATCGGACTTTCACTTATCCCCTACTTCAACCTAACGGTTGATAAATTGTAATTTGATCACCCTTAGAGATGAGTCAGCCCCCTGTAATTAACTCAAGTTTTAGTGGAATCATTTCAACTAGGCCAGGCCCCATGGTTTTTCCCTTTCTCAGGATTTTCCACGTAAAAAATCTTGTATTCCATATGTGTGAGATGGATATTCGTGCAATGCTAAGTCGTGAAATTTAATCTCTACTGCCGCGTATATTCTAGCGGCAATAGTTTGGCGTCGTCTGTGGAAACTCCAGTCCCACCCGAAACATCCCTGCAATGGCCAACAGGCGCAGCAATCGTATCTTGAGAGCCTCCCGCTCCAACTCACACCAATCTAGGAATCAGTCTATAAATCTGGGATGCCCAGTATCCGCCTCTTTCATCTTGGGGGGAAAAAGATGCTAAAGAAGGGACATCATGGCTATCCCTAGAAGATCGTATTCAAAGAATGGAGGAATCTCAGAATGAGATCCTTCAAGTCCTACGAGAGACCCGATAGTCGGCACTAGCTCCACATGAAGAGATCCTTCTCCCTCGAGATCCACCCCAGGTCGGAGAGGTTCCACAAGACATCTTCATGTCGAGACTCATTTCCCTCCGCCAAGGATGCATCCTCTGACTCATCAAGACAATGAACTTGCTGACACAGCAAGCTCTACCCATCCTTCACGCACAGGTCAACAACCTTGCATTCCTCTGGATGTCCCCGAGGACTTAGCCCCGCCACACATTGCTAGACTCCCTCGCAACGTCCTACGGTATGAACTATGAAGATTGGTTCAAGAAGAGTTCCCCGCGGGAGGTGCAAGACAATCTCTTCGTCAGCAGGACTTTCAGGAGTCCTCACCCCTGGATGAAGTCATCCTTCAACACCCCATTCCAGCAGGGTTTAAACTACCGAACATCGATCCCTACGATGGGACATCTGACCCGTACGAGCATATCGATCACTATAGGACCATCATGCATATACAACGAGCCTCAGATGCGCTCCTATGCCAAGCTTTTCCTGCTACCCTTAAAGGGCAAGCTCGAACATAGTTTTATTCGCTCCCAGCTGAATCCATACCCATGTTTGTCAAGTTAGCTAAAATATTTGTCGAACAATTCATCGCCAACCAGAGAATGGTTAAAGACTCTTCCCACCTCTCAGGAATCCGATAGAATGAAAATGAGTCCCTCAAGGAGTACTTCCAGAGATTTTCTACTGAAGCTCGATAAATTTCTGAAGTAGATCCCGAGTTATTTAGAGGTATTTTTCTCGGAGGGCTTCGTCCTTGCCCCTTCTACTTATCACTCATGCGAGACACAATCCCTTCGTATGCTGACTTAATCCATCGCGTGGAGGCGCAAATCTCTACCGATGAGGCTATTAATGCCCACAGGAGGCAATTTGAGCAAACTCCTGGAAAGCACAAAGCCCCTACAATGAAGGACTCATTCTCGAAATGAAATAAAAATTTCTCTCCTAGACCCCCAGTACCAAGACGTGAGTTTCAATAAGAGGAGGAGTATACACCGCTCAATGCCCCTCAAGCAAATGTGTTGGTGGCCATCCGAGATTAAGAAAATATTAGGTGGCCTAATCCTTTGAAGCCGAACGTAGGAAACCAAGATCAATACTGTCATTTCCACCATAGTCGTGGACATACTACTGAAGCTTACAAACAACTCAAGGATGAGATTGAGAGGCTGATCCGATAAGGATATCTCCGAAAATTCATCAAAAGCCCACCTTCTCAAGATGATGCTGGGGGAAAAAATCAACAACAATAAGGACAACCATTGAATAATATTCAAATGGTTGATGAGATCAAATGATCACACAGTGTATGTATTTGTGTTAGTAGTAGTCGTCTTGTTTTAATGTATCTCTTTTATAAGTAGAGTGTTACTATGATATCCCTAATTTTTTTTCTTCCAAGTCAAATATTGTGTTGTCCCCCGTACGCATATCTTATGTGTTTAGCATGGTGTAACACTTATATCCCTAAGTTGTATTAGGAAGTTCTTATATTGTCCTATATAATATTGTGATGTGTTGTGCACTACATTTGATATTGTCTGCTTCTTTAGAAAGGATTAAAAATGATGACAATGAAAAACTACTGACGAATATAGTCTCTTTATCCTTAATTCGAGAAATACGTAATCTTTATTGTGTCTCAATCACTAGATGATCAATCCCAGGGGGATTCGATCCGACCTCTTCCACACAGGTTAACGTCATCGAGCAGGGCTCTGACACACAACCTCGGATAGGTCATATATCCTTGGTGGATTCTCTCGACCTCTTCCACATAGGTTAATATCATTGAGCAGGGCTCTGACATACAACCTCGGATAAGTCATACATCATTGGTGGATTCTCTTGACCTCTTCCACACAGGTTAATGTCATCGAGCAGGGCTCTGACATACAACCTCGGATAGGTCATACATCATTGGTGGATTCTCTCAACCTCTTCCACACAGGTTAACGCCATCGAACAGGGCTCTGACATACAACTTCGGATAGGTCATACATCCTTAATGGATTCTCTCGACCTCTTCCACACAGGTTAACATCATCGAGCAAGGCTCTGACATATAACCTCGGATAGGTCATACATCCTTAGTATATTCTCTCGACCCTTCCACACGGGTTAACGTCATCGAGCAGGGCTCTGACATATAACCTCGGATATGTCATACACTCTTAGTAAATTCTCTTCACCTCTTCCACATAGGTTAATATCATCGAGCAGGGCTCTGACATACAACCTCGGATAGGTCATACATCCTTGGTGGATTCTCTCAACCTCTTCCACACAGGTTAGCGTCATCGAGTAGGGCTCTGACATACAACCTCGGATAGGTCATACATCCTTAGTGGATTCTCTCGACCTCTTCCACACAGGTTAACGTCATCGAGTAGGGCTCTGATATACAACCTCGGATAGGTCATACATCCTTAGTAAATTCTCTCGACCTCTTCCACACGGGTTAACGTCATCGAGCAGGGCTCTGACATACAACCTTGGATAGGTTATACATACTTGGTGGATGCTCTTAACCTCTTCCACACAGGCTCACATCATTAAGAAGCCTTTGAAGTTGAGCTCCGTCCTGTTGTTAGGTCTCTGCACATAGCGGGACTTTCGTTGGACTTCTGCCCGACGACGAGCTTCCTCTCATTGTCGGACTTCTACCCGTCGTCGGACCCTCGTCGGACTTCTACCCGACGCCAGACTTATGCCTGTTGCATGACCCTCATCAGACTTCTACCCGACGCTAAACTTCTACCTGATGCCGGACTTCTGCCCTTCGTCGGACCCTCGTCGGACTTCTACCTGAAACTGAACTTCTACCCGACACCGGACTTCTGCCCGCCACCGGACCCTCGTCAGACTTCTACCCGATGCTGAACTTCTACCCGACGCCGGACTTCTGCTCGTCGTCGGACCCTCGTCAGATTCCTACCCGACGCCGGACTTCTGCTCGTCGACGGACCCTCGTCGGATTCCTACCCGACGCTGAACTTCTACCAGACGTCGAACTTCTGTTCGTCGCCAGACCCTCGTTAGATTCCTACCTGACACTGAACTCCTACCAGATGCCCGAATTCTACCCGTCGCCGGACCTCCGTCGGATTCCTACCTGACGCTGAACTTCTACCCGACGTCGGACTTCTGCCCTTCATCGGACCCTTGTCGGATTCCTACCCGATGCTGAACTTCTACCTGATGCCGGACTTCTGCCCGTCGCCAGAGCTTTGTTGGATTCCTACCTAACGCTAAACTTCTACCCGATGTCGGACTTCTGCCCTTCGTCGGACCCTCGTTGGATTCCTACCCGATGCTGAACTTCTACCTGATGCCGGACTTCTGCCCCGTCACCGAACCCTCGTCGGATTCCTACCAGATGTTGAACTACTGCCCGACACCAGACTTCTACCAGTCGCTGGATCTTCGTCGGAGTCCTACCCGACGCCGAACTTCTACCCTCCGCCAGACTTTCGTCGGACCTCCACAAGATCTCTAAAAGAAGAAGAGGAAGACTCATGCTCAGTGAGGGGCCCTAGACCTGAACATGACTAGGGGAATGCCTCAGCATGAGGGAAAGAAGAAAAATAGGGAGAAATCTTCTTCTTGCAGTGAGGAGCCCTGGCCTAGACAGGGGATACTGCCTGTGCAGGGCCAAGGGAAGGCCTCAAATGAAAGAAGAGAAGACAGAAGGGAAGAAGGGCGGAAGGGGGGAACCTCCTTCTTACAGAGAGGGGCCCTGGGCCTGAACAGGGGATGCCGCCTGTACAGGGCCAGGGGAAGGCCTCAAATGAAAGAAGAGAAGACAGACGAGAAGAATGGCGGAAGGGGGGAACCTCCTTCTTGCAGAGAGGGGCCCTGAGCCTGAATAGGGGATGCCGCCTGTACAGGGCCAGGGAAAGGCCTCAAATGAAAGAAGAGAAGACAGAAGAAAAGAATAGCGGAAGGGAGGAACCTCCTTCTTGCAGAGAGGGGCCCTGGACCTGTACAGGGCTAAGGGAATGCCTCACATGAAAGAAAAAAGGGAGAGGAGAAGAGAGGTGCAAGATTTTCTATACCCAAGGGAGATATTTATAGGTGTAGAGGGGAAATTGGAGGAGTTGAGGTAGTTATGCAAAAAAAAAAAAGAGAGAGAGAAAAAAACTCTAAAAAAAAGGAAAAAAAAACTCTCTTAAAAAAAATCCTCTCGCAAAAAAAAAAAACAAACAAATGAAAAAAAAAAACAAAAACAAATGAAAAAAAAAGAAGAGTGGGCGGTTATGTAAACCGCCCCTTTAGGCGGTTGAGTGCCGCCTCATGCGGCAAAACAAAAAAAAATTACGATTACTGTAGCGATGATGTAGTGGATGGACATGAAAAAAAGAAGAAAATAAATTAGCATTTGCAGAATTTACTGTAGCAATGTTACTGTAGCACAGAATGTGTTCGCTACACTGTAGCATGCGAACTGTAGATTCGAGACACTGTAGCAGTACTGTAGCAACAGGAGAAAAATAGAGAAATTGGCCAGGACGGTCCAAATTGAATATTTTTGGGGTCCCCGAACACATTTTTTGACGTTCTGGACTCAATTTCGGCACTTTCGGAGCTCAATGGGGCTTCTAAGACTAAGTTTGAGCAAATTTTTATGTTTTGAAACGTAATTTTTAGGCACTTTTTACGATTTGACAAATTTTAAATGTTATTAAACATATTTTCGGACTCCTGAAAGCTTCAATGTCCAAAAATAGGGGGGCAACTGATACATCGTCAAAAAATTATCTTGATTGGGCACGAATCTCAAGGCAAAATCAAGTTGGAAACTTCTAAAATTAAAATTGGGACCATCCGAACTCCGATTTTTGGTAAATTTATAGGCGAACTGAACGTCTCGGAAATACGAACCCAATGAAACCAAATTCAACCCAATCCGAGCCCAAATGGGTCCAAATCAAGGGTCTGAAGCACTATTGAAAGGTTCAAACTATAATTTGGATTACCAAATGGTCTCCAAATATGACGTGCTTATAGTCGAATTGAGCGTCTCGACGAGACGAATCCAACGAGCCTAAGATCGCCAAAATTTGATATCTCTAAGACCTCCAAATATCCAGCCAACGGTCCACGATCAAGGGATTCAACATCGGCCGTCCATTCAAACCACTCCCTAACTACCCTTGATCTTCCCCCTATTTACGGGTCATGCCACTCCTATAAATCTATAAATTGAGCCCCCTCTCCTCCTTAAAGGGGGCACCTAATCCTAAGGAGAAAAAGAGAGAGCTCTTACCTCCTTGCTCCTCCTCAACCATCGTTGGAGTTCCGCCGGACCACCTCCTGACGCCGGAGTTTCGCCGGACCACCACCTGAGGCCCTGCACTTCGCCGAACCACCGCCTGATGCCTTGCACTTTGCTAGACCACCGCCTGAGGCCCTGCTCTTCGCCGGACCACCACTTGAGGCCCTGCTCTTCGCCGAACCACCACCCTAGGCCCTGCTCTTCGCCGGACCACCACCTGAGACCCTGTACTTCGCCGGACCACCACCTGAGGCCCTGCTCTTCGCTGGACCACCACCTGAGGCCCTGCACTTCGCCAGACCACCACCTGAGGCCCTGCACTTCGCCGGACCACCACATGAGGCCCTGCACTTCCCCGGAGCACCAGCTGAGGCGCTGCTCTTCGCCGGACCACCACCTGAGGCCCTGCGATCTGCCAGACTACCGCCTAGGATCCGAAATTCTGCCAAATCCCTGGGTGACCCCAAAGTTCCGCTAGTGCGACATCGGACTTTCACATACCCCCTACTTCAACCCGACGGTTGATAACTTGTAATCTGATCACCCTCAGAGGCGAGTCAGCCCCCTGTAATTAACTCAAGTTCTAGTGGAATCATTTCAACTGGGTCAGGCCTCGTGATTTTTCCCTTTCTCAGGGTTTTCCACGTAAAAAATCTTGTGTTCCTTATGTGTGAGCTGGATATTCATGCAACGCTATGTCGTGAAATTTAATCTCTACCACCGCGTATATTCTAGCCCGCAACAAACTCGACTTGTTTACACCCCTAGCTTGAATTGCTGCCGAACAGACAAGGCATTATATATATATATATTGTTTTATTTTTTTTGTTTTTTGTTTTTTTAAGGTCTTTTGGATTATGTCTTAGATGATAGCCATCAATAGACTATTTATTTATACAATAATAATAAGAAAACTCAATTTGAAAATAGAGAACTTTTTAAATAAAAATAACTTTTGTATTCCTAACAGAAATTAAAAAAAAAATCTTTTAACATTATCCTAAAGAATTTATCAAATAATGTTCATCAAATTTTTCTATCTAATATTATCAAGAGGTTATTTGGTTGGATTCCAAATGGGTTTAAAGTATTTTAAATGGAGGGGTTTTAAAAATTTTGGTGTTTAGTTGGATGAAAAATGAATGCAAAGTAAAGTAAATATAGTGTAAATTATTCTACTTCATTTTTGAGGTAAACCTAATTCGCTTAGGTTTTGATCGAGAACGATTACATTGTAAGCAAGCTCACTTGACCGCCTCCAACCTCCACCGGCCACCACCACCTGCCGTCGGCCACCACAACACGCCGGCAACCATGTGTCGACCACCACCACCGGCTGCCTCCACCCTCCTCCAGCCACAACCGCCGCCACCCGCTACCGACCACTGCTGCCGCCACTCGCCAGTCGTCACTATCCGTAGACTTTACACTACATTTATTTTCCTTCAAATAAAAAAATATTCACTTAGATTTACTTTACACTATATTCTTTTTTACATTGTATTTCCTTTTTAGCCAACCAAACAACCCTAAAGCTATAATAAAAGAAAAAATTCTCTCAAAGAACTCAAACCAAAAAGAAATCTCATTTCAAAATAGTCTCTCCCATTTTAAATATTTTTCCTCAAATGAAAAATTAAATATTTTAGTTAAAAAATATTATAAAAAAGGTCAAGTCATATTTATCAAAGTTATCTCCTATGGCTAAAAAAAAATGGACTTGCTCACTAAAGAGATAGGGCCACAAAGTTTAATATGAATGTCTTCACTCAATCTCTTTATGACAACTAAACTTGCCAACTTACCAAAAAAATTTATGTCTTATGGATTGAGTTATTTATATATTATGTATCTCTTTTTTTTATTAAAATATTTAAATTTATTTTTAATTTAAAAGAGAATACGAATGACCAATTTCAAAATAGGCTTTTACTATTTCTTATAATCTATAACTAATTAAGTAATATATTTATTAGTTATTAAAAGATTTAAATTAATCTACAAATCTTTTTTTTTCTTTTATTAAAATTAAAATATGCATTACTAATTTAATTCCAAATATGATAATTTAAATTGATTAATTTAATTAATTGCTAATTGTATTATAAACATTAGCTATTTTAATTGATCATGTAATTAAGATAAGATTGCAATTTATCAAATTTATTTTTTAAATAATACCAAATAATGAATATGAATATAAAATACAATTTTAAATTTTATTACGTAATAAATAATATCCAAAATAATTATGAAAAATAATTTTTATCTCTCATATATTATACAAAATTACTTTATTCTGCATACTATAAATAAAGTCCCAGGAGAATTATTCTTTCTTTTAAAAATATGACGGTTCTTTCAAAAATTTAAGACTTTTCTGTATTAAAAATTCTAGCCAAAATAATAATAATAATTTTACTTTCAATTTCAATAATCCATAGCCTAGGCCAGTTTCACCTTCAAGATTTTCAAATACCTTTTGTATGGGAAGAAAATTTGGCAAATTGTGTAGTGAGGTTTTGATTAAAAAAAAAGGTTCAGAATATTCTCATAGAATGAATTTTAAAAACATTAAATTTACTTGAGGTGAATAAAATATAAATTTTATTAATTATTTATATATTATACAAATCTCAAAGAGATCAAAATTTAGGGTATATTTGGGGGAGCTTTTGAACTGTTTTGTTTTTTAAACAACTATAATAATTTTCTTTGGTTACTATTTTCTCATTAATTTTCAAAAAAAATTGCATGGAAAAGCTATGTCATACAACAAAAATAGTTAAGTTATTTTTCCCACAACAACTTCACAACCAACTTTATAAATATATTATAAATATTATATCTGTCCCAAACTGACCCTTAGGCTTCATTTGGAACGACTTTCTCATCACTTTTTAAAACAGTTTTCTTGTATAAAAAATTTTTGAATTAGAAATTTTTATATTAAAAAATTATTTTAAAAAATAGTAAAAAAGCCATCTCAAATGAGAAATTATTATGTGCAGTCACCGGACCGTCTAGAGTCGAATCAGGATGCACCACCTCACTGGATACACAACACCGGTACACAACAAAAAAATGACGTGGTGCATCCTGATTCACCTCCAGACGGTATCCGGTGACCGCACAGAATAATTTCACCTCAAATGAAGCCTTAGTCAGTATATTTCCATTTTATTATTCGTATTATTTAGCAGGTAAGCGCTCAAACTCAACCCACTAGAATTTTCCAAAGTTTTTCCAACCAGTGCATTATGTGTTGGAGGACCATTCCATTAAAATTTGATAAGAACAGTACTAGAGAAAATAAATGTTGCTAGGTCTTGACATTCCAGTAATGATTGATAAAACATGAATATGGAAATAATAAGGGGGTGTTAAATAATCAAATATTCTAGCTACAATCACATTAGCTAAGAAGAAGACACAAGTTGTTTGTCAAAAAAGGAAGAATTTACAAGGAATACAAAAAATTACCGCTGTATCAGAAGGCTATCAAGAAGAGGGTGATCTATATGTTCCTGTGGACCAACTGATCTTCTATCAGGACCTGGAGCTCTGTCAATAAAATATAAAGTTTGTCATCAGATAAATGCAGCTATAGAAGTTGGGCAAGTTGGTTGAGTGAAATTTGTATTTGAAGAAATAGACAAGGGGCGTTTTATATTTACATATCATGTCATTCTTATCTATTTATATATCTAATATCTAAATTTTAATATCTATTTATATAACATATAAATATTTAAATTAATAAAAAATATCATAAATATGAACTTTTGTAAAGCAAAATATATATTCTCATATATATATTTTGATGTGATTGAGACACGAAAATATTATATAAGTATTAAAACTTAGGTGTTATATATAAAATAGCAAAATATAATTTAACTATATTAAAAGATTATTTTGATCGCTTAACTACTTAAACAGGAATCAAAATAGTCTCATTATAAGATTATTTTAATTCTTTTTTAAAGATTTGAAGGACCAAAATGATCATTTCATACTGATGTACTCTTATAAGAAATATTGGGCTGCTTTTATAAGTCATTTCATATGCTCATTAAATTCTTTAAGAATGTTGCAAGTGCAAGATAATAGTTTTCTGAGCATAATTTCATAAATCTGAACTGTTTTTTGAAAAAGTAAACCTGAGGAAAGCGAAACTAAAGGAAGCTCCAAGTATTTAGCTAAATAAGATGCCATAAGACAACACAGAAAGTAAAATTTTCATCACAAACAAAAATGAGACTGAAGGGTTTATACGAATCATTGGGAATCGAAGCTCAAATCAAAGTGTGGAGAACTGAGCATGTATATTTAGCATACTGCAAGGTGCTTAGCAATTTTTCCCTTCATAAGACACTATATCAATATTATCAACATAACCAAATGCTAACCTTTAGCATTAATGGACAACAATCTGAAGAGAATCAAACAAAAGGAAATGACTAGGCAGCAAGATTAAGGCTTCGTTTGGGACAGATTTTTCATTGTTTTCTAAAACAGCTTTTAGTACAAAAATTTCTAATTCAAAAAAATTTTTTAACTAAAAAATTATTTTAGAAATGAAACCTAAGTAACAACGTAAAATACGAAATTCTTCTTTCCTGCTTAATAATTGGGGAGCTTGAACTTTATGCAGCTTTGACAAAGAATTTTCTATAGACTAGTTAAGATATAACAAGTATAAAAGAGTTAAAACATAGGGACGTTAAAAGAAGTACCTTAGAATAATTGTATGGTAACAAACGGTGTGAACGATTAGAAACTGCGATAGGAATTGTTGAGTTTTGCGTGTGTATGCTGGAGGATAAAGAAAGTTATAAATCAAAATTAAATCTCTGTATATTCCTAAAAATTCCACTTGCGTTCATTGAAATCTCCAAGCTTTATAAATGAATATTTTGACTCTTCATAGCAAAATATTTAAGCCCGCCGAAAGGGCAGTCAGGCCCTTTCCTCCAAAAATATAAAAAGGGCAGTTATGGCAAGATACTATAATTAGAGGTATATCTCGCCAACAGCAAAATCCTCTCAATGTGACGCATTGCTGCTGCTGAACAATGAGTCTGTGGCTCATCATTCAATGCCACAACAATGGGTTGCCACCTACACCTATCCAAAATACTGGGTTTTTCACTTCATCATACATCAACAGAACGCCAGTTTGTCTTTACCTAATAAATGTGTTCGCATCGCCCAGTGATGAGGACATCCGACCGTGGAAAGTCTATCAAAGAGGGGGCCGAAAATCTACGGCCATGATTGAACCATTTTATTTTTGAGCTTTTAGTTGTATTTGATTTATTTATGTATCTTTTTCATTTTTACTCTCATTTGAGGGAGTAGGCTTATGTGACCCCAAGGGTTTAGACGTATCATTGTATTTTGGCTATTTATAGGCCTCTTCTTCTCTTTGGAGAGGATGATGATTATTATGATTAAAATTTCCAGCACTTGTGTTCTTGGAGAGTTGTGAGAGCTCTTGTGAGAGTGGAAAACAAGTGATGGATTTTAATAATTGCTGGAATTAAGATTCAGAAATGTCTATTTGCTGCCTTTCCTTATTCGTCACCCAAATAAGGAATTAAAAGGGTGCCTTAGGGCCGGCCATAACCTCCTCCCTCTTCTCTACACTCGGGCTCCTTCGTCAGATGTTTTCACCTAAGGAGGAGAAGTGAATCCACCTCCCTCGGCCGGCCACATTCAAATCCGTCGAACACTTTAATCCCTTGACGACTACAAGGAGTGTTTGCTCTAGAGCGAATCCACAGACGATCATCGCCTGGATCTTGAAGAACGCTGGAGCGAAGTTTAGAAGCTTGAAGAAGGTGAACTCTCCTCCGAACCTCTTATCTTCTAACTCCTCTTCGATTATGACATCATTGAAATTATGAAAGCTTCTCTACCTAGCCTTCTAATATGAGTATGTGTGAGGGATCTTTATAGTGACTAGTCTAATAGTTAATAGAGGGATTTCCTTTGAAAACCCCACGTTAAGCAAGGCTTGATTTGATTTGATTATTTTGTACTCCTGACATTTTCTTGTAATCAATTACCTAAGCTTAATCACTGCTTTATTATTTTCAATCTTTTGTTTATATCGTAGGAAGTTGTATAATTGATATTGCTCATTCAGAACTGTGTAATTTCAAAGTTAATAGCATCACATGTGCATGTAGTTCTATATCACCCAATCACTATCATTACTATAAACCACTAGCCATTCATTATTGCAACATATGAATCAGACCATCGACTACAATAATAAAAGCAGCATCACCCGATCATTCAAAGGCTATGGATTTTAGTCCATCTATTCACCAACGAACTCCCAAAATCTTCACAACCAGTAAAGACCTACATATGTTGTTAGAGGATTATCATTTGCTTTTTGCCATCAATATTCACTTCAACCTCCAAGATTGGTAACTTCAATAAAGAAGTTCCCCTCAAATTATATAGCAACATTCTGATAGGAAGTAGAAGCCCTTTTCATAGAAATCAGCAAATAAAACAAGAAAATTTGGGAAGAAGAACGCCCACAAATAATTTTTTTTATTGGAATTGGAAGATTAAGCAAAGAAAAGAAAGATACAATAGGATCCTCAATTGGAGAGGAGGATCCGGCTCTCCCAATTCTCTAGCCACCGGTTAGAGCTCAAAACACCTGAAGAACACTATAACTTCAGCAAACAAGAGATAACTCTAACCCTAGGGAAAAATCCCACTTAAAGCATACAATAATGAAATTAAAAAAAAAGTATACAATAATGAAGTAAATCCCAAAACAGCCCCTCCTTCTGAATTTTCCCTCCTAATCCTACCTTAATTCCCTCTTAAACTAGTAGGCTATTGGACCCCACCCCAAAGGGGTCGAACCATGCTGGGTGGAACTCGTGTTCCACCTCTGGTATACTAGGGCCGGTCCATGATGGATCGGCTAGACCGATCCAGGGACCGATCTAACAATACCCCCTTTCCAAAGACTTACCTTGTCCTCAAGGTGGAAAGACGGAAACTAATGCTTCACTCTCTTATACGACTCCCATGCGGCGTCATAGTCGGGTAGGTTCTTCGACTTTATTAGCACTTTCTTGAGCCCACCCTCTCCCTATTGTACCCATTTCAGCTCCAGTGGTTCTAACACCTCCTTTAAATCCTCTGTCAGTGTCCCGGGTAACTTTGAACTAGATTCATGATCCATAATAGTTCTCAATTGTGAAACGTGGAACATTGGGTGTATGGTAGCAGTCTGGGGTAACCTCAATCGATAAGCTACTACTCCAATCATCTCTACTATCTCATAAGGGCAAAAGTACCTCGGAGCTAGCTTCTCATTCTTCCTATTAGCTATCGTTCTTTATATGTAGGGACGTAGCTTCAAGTATACCTTATCCCCTATCTCAAACTGGATGTCCTTCTAGCGCTCATCTGCCTACTTCTTCATGAGCTGCTGAGCCCTTAACAAGTCCTTTTCAACTCATGCAACACCCTATCCCTCTTCTCCAAGTATTACTCCACTGAAGAAACTGGTGTGCTACTCTGCCCAAAGTGCACCAAGTGAGGTGGACCCCTTCCGTACAATACTTTAAAAGGGGTCATTTGAAAAGCTGAATGATATGAAGTGTTGTTACTGCTGTACCAGTATTCTGCTCATGCCCACTTGGCCCACAACCTAGGTTCTCTAAAGCAAAACATCGTAGGTATGTCTCTAGGCTCTTGTTTACACCACTGTTTGTCTGTCTGTCTGGGGGTGGTAAGCGGGCATCCTCTTCAGCTCTGTCCCCTGCAACCTGAACAACTCCCTCCAAAAATGGCTGAGGAACATCTTATCTCGATCGGACACTATAGACTCCGGTATCCCATGCAGTATGACCACCTCTTTGATGAACGTCGTTATCACTGTTACTGCTGTGTAAGGATGCGTAGGAGAATAAAATGAGCATACTTGCTCAACCTGTCAACCACCACCAAAATCACTACAAACCCCTTAGATCGGGGTAGCCCATCTATAAAATTCATGGTGACCTCCTCCCACACTCTTTCTAGAAGAGCTAGAGGTTATAGTAATCCCCCTAGAGCTATGTCCATGTATTTGTTCCTCCGATATTGTAATAATCCGAAATTTTATTTTGAAATAATTTTTTTTTAAATAAAAAATTTGAATTTCAGTGTCATGCCTTGTCGAAGAAGAGAGAGAAAAGAGAGAATGTTGTTCGGTGCTTTTTCATTAATTAATTTTGTTCAGAGATTTCTTCTATTTGTTGTAAGTAACTCAAATCTCATTTTATTTTTCAATAATTTTGATTATTATATAGATTTTCTTATATTGAACAGAATTGATTATTTCCTACTACATTCTGATTGTTACATTTGCATAAGCAAGAAATGTTGGCTATTAATACTATAAAATGGATTGGCTGTTAAAGCATAATATCCTGCGCAAGAGGGTGGACCGAAATGCTTTCCTTTAAAGATGGTTTGATGTGTTATACCGGTTGCAGCCTATAACATATGACTGAATACGCCGATGGGCAAAGAGTGACGACTCTTTATTGATTTAGTGAAGTCATCTATAATGATAATTGATTAATTGAATATGATAATTGATTAATTGAATAAGTGATAATTGATATGACCGATGATCAATTGAGAATCAGTTGGGATAAAAGATATTGAAAATACCACATTAAAACTAGATGTCCTACCTTGCTAAATCATATATTGATGCATGCATATACTGATAGCACTGATGACATTGATGCATACATTAATATCATTGACGGTATTAGATGCATTGATAATACATAAACAGATGATGCATATGAATATATATGATAGATTCTTTTAGTTATTTATGAATAATTTTTATACTGTTATTTTATCGATTTATTGAATTTTATACAAATTATTGATTTTTAGACTTATTGTAATAATTCTCTGCTTTTATTATTGATCATTTTGAGTTTTATTGATAATATTTGGTCATTAACTATATTGACTGTTATTGATTATATTAGATTGAGCATATCATATTGATTCTTTAGTCATTGCATTAAAAGCTTTAGTGAGTTTTGGATTACAGCTAGATTTTTTAGCTCATTATGTGAATTTTTAATGATTTTAGGTCAGAAAATGGATCATGACCAGTAAAAGTGAGATTGTCAGAGATCCTCAAGTTTTCTTTAAATTTTATTCTGTATTTTCATTTATTCTTTTGTAGTCATGAGCTTGTGATAGATTAATGATAGAGTGATCTCTTGGCTAGTGTAAATGATATTTTGGGTGAATAAATAATAAAATATCTTGATGTATATGATTTTAGTTATTTTCGTTGATTATTATTTATATTAATGATTTATAGAAGCTCTGGTATATTCTTAAAATGACAAATAGACAATTCTTCCAAATTTAATTCTAGGACGTTAAAGGCATACCTTACATCTATCCATAATCTCCTCCACATCCTTGTAAATTTCCTTCCAATACAATTCGACTGTCAATCTCCTGTATGTCTTTTGCACACCAAAATAACCCCAAATAGCACTCCTACGAAACTTCTGTAGCAGGTGCAGAATATAGACTAAGGTCCGTAACAATACAAATCTCCCATGATATATCAGTCTCTTTCTCTTCCCCTCTAGGGAATAGCCATGGTGGCTACTCACATCCTTCAGTAGATCTTCCCTAATCCTCCTTAGCTCCTCATCTTGCACACTCTCCTCTTTAATACCCCCCAATCTAGCATCAATAGTATCGAGATGGCTAACTCCTGGTTCTCATCCACTCATCGGATAAGGTATTTGATGCCTTGTTCTCTAACCCTGGCCTATACTGGATCTCAGAGTCATACCCCAACAGCTTTGACAACCACCTCTGATGTTTCCCGGTCACAATCCTCTGCTCTAACAGATACTTCAAGCTCTTCTGGTCTATAGTAACGATGAAATGTCGGCCCAACAAGGCCGCCACTTCTGAAGAGCTACCACAATGACCATCAACTCCCTCTCATGCACTAACTTCAGTCTAGACCTGACTTTCAATACCTGGTTGAAGTAAGCTATGGATATGTGATTCTGCATAAGCAATACCTTCAATCCATACCTTGATGCATCAATCTTTACTACAAAACTCTGGTAGGGTCCAAATCGGTACCGTGGTCGTGGCTTGCTTCAATCTCTCAAAGGCTTGGGTAGCTGCCTCTCCCCACAAGAAGCTATCCTTTTTTCATTTGCTCTGTCAGTGGCCAGACTATGATGTTGTAACCCCTCACAAATCTCCTGTAGTACCCAATCAGCTCTAGGAAATCCCCAGCACCCTCAAATTCCTAGGTATGGGCCATTTCAGCATGGCCTCAATCTTGGCCTAATCAACAGCAACCCCTTCCTGAGATATCACGTGCCCCAAGTACTCCACACTGACCTGTGCAAAATAACACTTCTTTAGGTTGGTCCTCAGCTGATGCTCCTGTAGCACTTCTAATGCCACCCTCAAGTGCTCCAAATGCTCTTCATTCAATCTGCTATACACCAGGATGTCATCAAAGAAACCAATACAAATTTTCTGAGGTATGAACAGAACACCCTATTCATGAGGGACTGAAATGTAGCAGGGGCGTTAGTGAGGCCAAATGGCATCACCAAGAACTCATCGTGCCTCTCATGTGTCCTGAATGCCATTTTCAAAACATCCTCCTCTCTCATTCTAATTGATGGTACCCAGACTTCAGATTTATCTTTGTGAACACCACCGCTCCACAAAGCTCATCCAGCAATTCATCGATCACAGAGATATGAAACTTGTCTAACTCCTATCCTTCTTTTTTACAAGTAAAATTGGGCTAAAAAGGGATCACACTCAACCTGATTATTCCTGCCTCCAGCATCTCCCAGATCAGCATCTTAATCTCATCCTTTTGAATTTGAGGGTAGCGATATGACCTGACGCTTATTGGTGACACCCCCTCTGTCAAGATGATAGCGTGCTTCAGCTCCCTCTGTGGTGGCAATCCTTGTGATGGTTAAAAAATCTCGTTGAATTGCTGAATAAGTACCAATATTGAAGGAGGAATGTATTCCCCTTCCTCCACTCTGCTCCCCTTTAAGTTCTACAGCTCCACCAGGAATCCTCCTCCAATCTCCTGTAGGATCTTCACCATGGTTTTGAGAGACATCATGACTTTGGATAACCCTGCATCTCCCCTGATCACCACCCTTCTTCCCTCCACCACTAGCTCCATCGTCAGTGCTCCCCAATTAACCTTGGTATCCTCCAAGCTCTATAGTCATTTCCTCCCCAGGAAGACATCCGTGCTCCCTAGCTCCAATGGAAGGAAGTCCTCCCTCACCTAGACCCCTACATGATCAGAATCACTCCCCTACACACTCCTCTACCCGTCTCCACCTTCTTAATGCCCATCTTCACTCCATAGCACCCTGTATCCACCAATTTCACCCCCAATTAGTCTACGACCTTGTTGGAGATGAAATTGTGGTTAGCCCTATTGTCTATCAACACCACCACATCCCTGTCTGCTATTTCTCCCTTCACTTTCATGGTGTGTTTTGGAGTGAATCTCACCATTGAGTTCAAGGAGACCTCCGCCATGTCTAGATGCAACTCTTCCTCTTCTACCAATGCCTCGCTTTCACCTCCCTCCTCAGCTTGCTCGTCATCACAAATGGTGAGAACTTGAAGAGTTCAGTCCTTACAACTGTGCCCCAGTATATACCCCTCATCACATTTGAAGCACAATCCCTTCGCCTTCTTCTCTTGCAGCTCCTCAATGAGCTTCTTGAAGTTCCCCCCTCCTACAAGTTTCTTCTTTAGGTCTCCCAAGGAAAACCCTGTGGCGGCCCCTTGGGTGACAAAAATATGGTGGTCATCCTATATGAGCCTCCTGAATTACTGCCTCTGGCCCCCTCTCCAAGTGCTTTTGGTCCTCCACAAATGGTGAGAACTTGAAGAGTTCAGTCCTTACAACTGTGCCCCAGTATATACCCCTCATCACATCTGAAGCACAATCCCTTCGCCTTCTTCTCTTGCAGCTCCTCAATGAGCTTCTTGAAGTTCCCCCCTCCTACAAGTTTCTTCTTTAGGTCTCCCAAGGAAAACCCTGTGGCGGCCCCTTGGGTGACAAAAATATGGTGGTCATCCTAGATGAGCCTCCTGAATTACTGCCTCTGGCCCCCTCTCCAAGTGCTTTTGGTCCTCCACTAGCTGCGCTAGCTCCATAGCCTCTCCCAAATCATGAGGCCTCATCACTCTAACTGTCTGGTTTGAGCCCTTTTATAAAATTTCCCTCTAGTACAAACTTAGAAAGTCAGTCCAGTCGGCTAGCCAGGTACTCAAACCTCTCACGGTACTCCACTGATCCATCCTGTGTCAGAGCGAATCCAAGGAGCTCGCAGAAGGACGAAGAGTGAAGACCGAGAAGAATCCCGTTCTTAAAATCATTTGTGTCATTCATAGGAGTAAAATCCGGTTATTGTCAGTGATACCCGGCCACTTTTAATTTCTGCAGACCCTAGGTTGCAATATTAAGTGGCACTGGCTATATGGACTTTGAATTTATTTAATTAATTTAATTGATTTATTTACATTGATTGCGCAGTATAAATTACATATCTTTTCTAGTTTTTTTATTGCATGTCGTATTTGATTTAGCCATACGCGGAGGCTCATGAGGGTATGAATAAAACTTTTTTTACTCTATAACAACACAACAACATCAAGCCTTTGTCCCACTACGTGGGGTCGGCTACATGAATCCTTTTTCTCTATTATGTCCTGTTAAAAGTCAAATTCTCATTTAAATCTAATAAAGAAAGATCATTTCTAATATTTTCTAACCAAGTCTTTTTAGGTCTACCTCTACCTTTCTTAACATAAGTAAAATCTAATATCTCTACTTTCCTAACCGGGTCTTCAGAAAGTCGCCATTTTATGTCACCAAACCATCTAAGGCGACTCTCTCTAATTAAAATTAAAAATTTTTAAGCTCACATAGAAATTCTAACGCTTTAAGAAGTAAGCTCGAGATCGCCGAGAGTTCTCATGCATGCATTTTGATACTTTATCTTCCTTGTTAGTGACCTCCTTGCCTGCAGGTTCTGGCAGGCCACTTGATCTATTAGAGTGCAGTCCTGTCAGAGGGATGTTGTATAATCTTTAGGATAAAATTTATTTCCTAAGCCTAATTTTAAAACTGCTTCATACAAATTTTATACATTTATCGAGTCAATTAGTATGCATCGCATTAGAAACTAACTAAATGAGTCTAAAATTTAATTGCATTTTACCTTCAAGCATCAAATCACCCTACATAAATCAAGGAGCCAATTAGGATCTACTCAAGATGTCGGTCCCAATTCCTCAAACTTAAACAACAACCCACCACTCTTGCATAAAAGACCTGACACGTGGATTTTAAGTGCTTAGGTGATCAGTTGGCTCCCCCAATCCAGGCCAGGGTAAGTCCAGATTTGCACTGCATTAGCTAGATTCGGGCTACTGTTGTTCAGTGCCTAATTTAGACTTAGGATCTGAGGCGGACCTAAAATCATAAGTCCCCACCCTTCGTGAATGTAATCCCAACATTCTAATAAATTGATCAACTCAAATTAAAATTTTCTTCAATATAGAATTTAAAGCCCAACACATCGGATAGATTGGGGCATTTTTGAATTGTTTCAGAATCCCAAAATGTCTCATACCTCTCATCCTTTGACCTCTAGATATAAATGTTCAATTTTGATCCATTCCTATTTGAAATTCCAGCTTCAATCCTTTGATATCAATTCTTGAGAAATTTCAGATAAAATTTCTGCCATTATTTTAATCGAGAGTATTTGTAGGAAACTCCGATTTTCTATGATGTAATTAACTACGAGGGCTTACGCTCGTAAGAGATTTAAAACCCAGATTAATTTTTAAAATCAATTTTTTTTTTCAAAAACTCAATTAACTTTCTTTAGGAAAATCAAGATTAACGACAATAACTATCGTCATATTCAAATGATTGATAATAAACGATATCTTCTTTCTTCGAAAAAAGATATCGTTTTATTATCATAACTTTGATTATGAAATTAATGATTTTTTATCCATATTATCACAATCAAATATTAGATTGAACATCATTTTGACCATCTGGGATCATATGTGATTCTTTCCTAAATTTGGCTATGATAATCAGTATGAACCCGCAGTTTCGTAATATGAATCAATTAGGGAATGATATGTTCGCCTCCCGAGGCGATATATCGTTCATAATGATGTGTTCAATTTCAAAACTTAAATTCTAGAAATTAAATTCTCTCAAAGAAAATTAACTTTTCAAACTCAACTTTTCAACCAAACAAATATCTAACACAATTTTAAAGCATATTTGACACATATCAGGGCCTATTTGAGATTTGTCCATATTTGACATGAACATAGGCATTTTGAAGGACCCTAAAATTTTTACCCCTAGATTTAAAATCCAAGGAATGAGATTATTTCAAACTTATACATGTGGAGGAGTTACAATAATTCAATTGAATTAGACTAACACCAACCCAATTCACCTCCCCAATGATGTTTCCCTCTCCCTTCCTTGTCCTCTTCTTCCTTTGCTCTTCCATCCCCTCATATTTGCAAGCTCCAAAGTCTACTCCCCTGCATATTCATCAGTCATGAAAAAAAAAAAAAAGAAACAAGGCCATAATGATCAGGCCTTTGATCTCAACTTGATTGATACCATGGAAAAATCTTCTAGAACATAACCGCCTCCTCCTTTGGCTCGAATCTCACCGTCTTCAGCCTTTTGTAGCGCTTCTCCCACCTATCCGTACTAATTTCCATCTCTCCTATTCCCAAAGCACAGTTAAGCTCCCTCATTACCTCTCATCCACCTCCAACAGTTTCTATGTAGACAATTGCTTCCTCAAATGCTTTGACTAAAACTTCTCCGCCAATTCTGAAGAAATCAAGGACATTTATGAGTGAAAAAAATGACTCAGCGAGCCAATTTGATCGATTATCAAGAACCTAATGGAGAGCAAGTAGTGGATTGTTATCAAAAGGGGATGCTTAGATGGCGCTGAAACTAATGGCATGCAGGTTGGTTTGATGTTCGGGGTCCCTTAATGTAATGGGAAGCAGAGAGAGTTTGAAGGAGAGGGTATGCTGTCACCATATTCTCATACTTTGCGGGTTACTAAAACTTGCCTAACTCCGCTGTATGATTTTCAAATGATCTATGTCCTTGGAATTTAAATCCAAGGGTGAAAGAAATTAATGGGAGAATAAACTTTGTTTATCTATGAAGAATACATTCAATCTCATATATATATATATATATATATATATATATATATATATATATATATATATATATATATATATAATCTGCATTTTCCCTTATACAACTCTTTTATTTAATGCTTTGCATGTTCGATGGAATTACTTTGGCTTGAACTATTGTTGGCCCATCCTTATGTATTGATACATCTCTCCGGGTGGTTGTTTGGCTCCATGGTTTTGTATGAAAATTTCTTTTTTATAATTGACCATAAGCCTTTGCAGATATAAATAACCACATTTAATCTTTCATAGAACTACTTGTAGTTTGATTCCTAATGATCACGCTATTTAGATAGCTGGATACAATAATGACTCATTGCACTTGAGTTCGGCTATGGATGATGCAACTGTAAAGAAAAACAAAAGCGGGATATATATACATAGCACTCAAAATTATTCCACTATATTCAACACCTAAATTTTAGTATTTAGGTAATATAATGCTCCACTAATTTTTCTTGACGGCCTTGAAAAATCCCTCGACAATAAATAGAAAGTAGCAACAAGTTCTCTCATGACGAGGAAAAAGAGACTAGCAAATCTTGATAGGATCTTGCTGGGAAGGGTTATGATGCGATCTTGCGAAGGAAGGAAATTCACGGGACAGGTAGCGAGTGCGTATGCAAAGAGTAATAGGTCTCATTAGCAAAAGGCGACGGGATCAATAACGAGTCGCGATGGGAGTTCGATGATGGGTTTGTAACAGAGGTGAAGAGGGTGTTACTTTTTATTTTATTGAAAATTCTGTGTTGTGTAGTAAAAGAGTAAAGAGTGTAAATTTTAAATATTGAATATGTAACTGGGATAGTTTTGAGTTTTATGTATGTAACCCCCACCCCACCCAAAAAAAGAAAAAAACAATATATATATATATATAAGACAATCTACTGTTAGGAAAAGAAAAAAAAGAGCAAAATTAGATTGTCTAAGAGTGAATAAACCTATAACTTTTGAAAGGTGGAAACTAAAGGAGCGATTTATTTTTATTTATTTGCCATAAAATTTTGAAGACTGAAGTTCCAAAAAAGCATTACCAACTAAGCAATTAGTTAACAAACTATAAGTGATATTATTAAGGATAGGTAGCAGTAAGACCTTACACTAGTGGTTTGAAGTTCCATTGCAGCTGGATTATCGTTCTCCTGAAAATACAGGCAGCATGCAGAGTGTCAAATTTCTAAAGAGGGTTGTCTATTTCAACAGTTTAGTTACGTACCTCAAATAACAAATCCTTCCTGGTGATCAAACCAATGACACGAGATGGGCGAGGTACAACAAAGATGTGCCTAAGTCCCAATTGTCGAAAAAGATTGTACACCTATACCATTGAACCAAACAAGTAAACAAAGCATACAGAAATATTTATCCCTGGCCTTGGTAAAGAATGTTAAAATAATTCTTCAAATCAAAATAAGTCACCTTTGCCAAAGACATGTCCTCTGGTACTACATATGGGCAAGGATTTAGGAAGGGGGCTAGATCTAGGTACATTTCTTTTTCATCCTCGGTGAGATGAATGTCATCAATGGTCATGCCTTTACTAGAGATAGGTTTGACAAAATCACTCCAGATGTGCCTGTTAAGAAAATAATTATCAATTATAAACAGCTTGGAAAGGTGGAAGATGAGGAAAGAATCATAGAAAACAACATACCTGCTGGTTACACCTCTAGGATCACATGGAAAAGGGCTGCTCTGGAAATCTCTCTTTGAATGTAGAAGTACCAATAAGTGGCTTAAACACAGAGAAACCGATAACATAAGAAAATCAGTCTTCCAATGCATAAATCTTAAAAAAAAAAAAAAAAAACTAAAAACCTAAAAAATGCATCATATTAGATTATAAGCAAAACTGCTGAAACATAGGTTATTGGGCCATACCTACGAAGCATGAGGCCTATTACAAGTTCTTCTCCATTCCGTCCGTGACCTACCACCTTAGATTAACAAAACATACACTAATAATTAGGGGAAAAACTACTGATTAGAATGTTTCTAAATAAAACACAGATGGTACAAAAACCACTCACCGGAAAGCCATTGTGCTTGTTACTTCTTAAAACATAAAGTATTTCAGAAACTTTAACAATGCGAGGAAATGATATTACCTGCTTTATACCCAAAAAAAATGACATGTCAATAAGTCACGAGATGAAAAACTCAAAAAATAAAAAAAATTTGTGAATTTTGTCTGAATTATAATGAATGGAACTTTACTTGTTGATTCTTGCAAGCCTCTTGTGCTATCATGTTTCGCATAAACTGTTTGGGTCTAGATTCAAGCAAAGGGATGCCCCTCAAGCGAGCTTGCTCCTCGTACAATCCTTCATTGAAAAAATCACCAACAGCCTGACAAAATATGACTTAGAACTAGTCTTCCATTAAGTTATAAATCACAGTTACCTGGACCTAAAGATAATACCTTGGATATGAGAAGAACAAGCATGATAAGGGGAAGAAGTTTTAAGTTATTTGTGATCTCAACCATGATAACACATAATGAAACCGTCATTCTCATAGACCCTCCCAGAAATGAAGCAGCACCAAGTAGAGCATAACTGCACAACAGGTAATTTATCCATTAAAAAAAAATCATACAGTTGGCAATTTTTTTATTAGTAACTTTTTATCATAAGCAAGATCTGGGTCCAATACAACAAAAATTTTAAATGAAAGCTTAAAAATGCATGCAAGGAAATGAATAATTGGAACACAAAATATGCCCTGAATTAGTGGCACATGTTGTAACTAAAGAACATGATCATGATTATAAAGCTAGCATTTTCCATTAACATAGCATTAATAACAAATACTACGAAAGATAATAAGTGTATTTCAACATAGAGAGTGATAATAGTCCAGAATATGAACTGGCTAACGAATATTCAGCACTTTAGGATATGATATCCATTATTAATCATCAAAATATTGAACCTACAAATCTTTTGATATACCTGTAAGCCCAAAATTTTTAACAACTTCAGTCACAAATTGGTAAAAATTGCGTAGCTTATGTGATGCGGACATCCAACCGTTTATGCCTATCCGAGGAGGAGCTGAAGATTGACGGCCGTCATTGTCCCACGTTATCTTAAATTTTATTTGTAATTTTTATTTTTATTATGAATTTTTCGTTTTTTCCCTTACTTAAGAGGGTCGTCCTATATAAGCCCTAGGTGCATATGTATCTTGTTTTAGTTTCTTAGGCCTATATATAGAGGCTCTTGCTAGTGTAATGCCATGATGGATTATCAATAAAATTTTGTGTTTACACTTGTGTTCTTTAGAGAGAACGTTAGTGAGATTCCTATGGGAGAGAATCGGAGTTTCCACTAGCTGCAGGATGGGTCCGGGCTCGTGGCTTAAAGTCCCTTAGAGAAGGGCAACGTATCACCCGTCAGTCTTCGGAAGAGTCCAAGGCTCGCGGTTTATCTTTTATCTTTTTGTTTTGTTTGTGTTCCTCCTTGTTTTTCCTATTCGCCATCTGCATCCTCTCCCTACTTCCACCAAACTGGCCCCCCCCCCCCTTTTTTTCTCTCCAATCCCGCCGGCTTCATCCCATCCTCCACCCCAACCCGCCGGCCCCTCCACCACAAACCCTTAATTTCAAATTTCAAATTTAAAATTCCCTCTTGATTACCTTCCTAAATTAGATTTTGTTAATTTGGAAAGTCATTCAATTTTGAGTTCAAATAAATTTGAATTTCAAAACATTTCCAATTTAATAAATTCTACATTAGGGTGCCTCCTCCAATTACTCCCAATCTGAAATTAATTTCAAATTTATTTCCCCAATCCCATTAAATGCTTGATCCACATACATCGAATTTGGACATCTCTTCCCCTCCTTCTTTGGCCGGCCCCCTTTCCCTCACATATTAATTAATTCCTCTCAATTAATGATCTCAATCAAATCCCTTTCCCTCTAAAATTTATTCTTTCCTAAATTAAGTTGTTCTAATTTTTGTAAGTTTTTGAATTCAAAATTCAAATGAATTTGAAACTTCAAATGCTTTCCTAAATCATTTAGCTTAATTTTGGAAAGCCTTCCTTCAATCAAGGATTTGATAAATCTGAAATTAATTGGGAATCAATTCGAATTTCACATTCAACGAACCTGGACACTCTCTTTCCTCTCCCTCTCTAGGCCGGCCCCTCCCCTCTCTCTCCAATCCACTTAATTCCCATTAATTCTCCCCTCTTAATTAATTAATTCTCTATTTGGATATCCCATTATGAGAATTAATTAATTCAAATTTTCAAATGACCTGCTCCCCCATATCTGCTCTACATCATTATGATAGGCCAACAATTCATAGTGGCCATCCAAATCGATAAGCTAGCGGCATTTTTTTTTTTTTTTGTAAAACTTGCCTGTGATGATTCTATGAGTGCGGGTAGTAATATTCTAATTACCTAGGTGGATTTAATTATTTTTCTTCCACAAAGATTTGATTTTTTTTCTTCTACAAATTGTTTCGGTTTAGCACTCGTCAAATTCCCTAGTATAGTGCAGATTCCAAATCCTTTCTCTTCTCCATGTGACTATGGAATCCTTTGCTTCCCTGTTGGGACTGAATAGGTTGAAAGTCCAGCCACAGTTTTACACATGCTAGAATTATTTTCATCACTCATCCTAATCCATTTTTTGTAATTAGCCAGAGATTCCATGTTCTAGTAGTGATTTCCACTAATCAGGAAGTGTACAACTTAAAGTTCTTTTTGTGGTTTATACCATTTGTGCGGTACTCTTAATCTGTAATCAATGTGATAGCTTCTTCAATAGGGGCCCTTAAGGCTGGTGCAACTTCAATAACCTGAGTAGTGGGGACAAACCTCATCACCATGGAGATTGTGCAGAACTGGAGACCTGCTTCAGTAGCACTGATATTGCTGATGGTCTAGCGGAACTGAGAGGTTGAGCCTTTCCCAACTTCACAATTATGTTGGTGTGTGCATATATCATTAGTTCGTAGCTTTATTTAATACTTGTAATAAGACAAAAAAAAAAAAAAAGAAAAAAGACAAGATTAGTTTTATTTGGAACACTAAACCTTAAACTTCTATGGTAAAGAGGCATAATTGATTTGGTAAAAAATTCAATATAACATCATTTTTTAATACTGAATGAATTAATTTATAATGCAGTACACGACTTCACATAATTTTTGTATGCTGAGTGAATGAATCAAATAACAACCTCTACTGGTATGGACCCGACACTCACTAAGCTTAGAATTATATTAAGCACAGGAAGTTGGAGCCTTAAGCAACTTAGCTAGGGATGAAGAGAAAAGTCCCAATGGAGTTACCGGGAATTTTGATCACCCCTTCCTGAAACCTCATTGATGTATGAGAGAAAACTTAATATTAGTTTTCCTTGAGATAGATTAAGTTCATTTTAATCAAATTTCTACTAATATTATATCATGGTTTAATTATATCTAAGGTCATGACTTCCAATAATACAAGACCACGCCTAGGTTAATCATCTCTCTCGCTAACAAGAGATCATTCTCAATAAAGGAGATTTATTAGGGACAAATTTTGGGCTTAGATTTAATATTTGGGTTAAATTTCAAAATAGTCTCCTGACTATTCATATATGATCAATTTAGTCCAAGAGCATAACGTTACTCCAATTTAGTCCATCGACTATACAAAATTGATCCAAAATGGTCCCTTTGAGATTAAATTGTAATCAATTCTTAAAAGTCGAGGGACTAAATTGTGATCAATTTTATATTACAATTACAACATAAGGGACTATTTTGGATCAATTTTGTATAGTCGAGGAACTAAATTGTGGCAACGTGATACTCTGGGATTAAATTGACCAAACACGAATCGTCTGGAGACTATTTTGGGATTGTTCTATTTAATATTTTGATATGAATTTAATTGAGTGGAGAATGGTTGGGGTGATGGAGGGAAGCTCAGACATAATTTCAAGATTCTATTATCCTGGGCCTACTTATAGACTCAATTTGCAAACGTTCGTGACCTTTGAGCTATAGAAACAAAGAGATTGAATAGAAATCATGTGTTGCCCCTTTTCAAATATCTTGAGCAAATCAAGGCGAAAAGTTGAAGAGGTTTGCTCAAGAGCATCAACTCATTTATTGGCATAGAGATGATTGCAGTAGTTTCGTTGAATAGTTCATAGGCACAACATGGCCTCAGAGGACCTAAACATGACTAAGTTAGCATAACCATCATTTATCCATAAAGAAATGTGTTTGTGACATATGATATTTGATTGATTGGTGCAACTTAATTGGTAGATTTAATCTTGATTGGTGTGTTTGTTCACATGAGGGATAATTTTAATTCAATTTGGGTTGGAGCTTATATCCATTTGAAGGCCTAAGAACTAAACATGATTTGATAGGGTTATTGGCTTTGTATTGGCCTAGATTAATTGGGCTGGGGATCAAATCCATTAGGACTATGAAAAAGGCCCAAGTTTTGATTTAATGGGATTCATTATATTTTGTCAACCCAAATTGATTGGGGTAAGGCTTAAATCCATTGGAAGGCCCGAAAATAAGAATTAAAATCTTAAGGACATGAAATGACTGCAGTAATGCTTTGACATATTGGTGCACCTTTCAAAATAAGTTCAAATGTGTAAAGCAGTTCAAGTTTTATGAAATGCCCCATCAAGTCAATTTAAAGTTGATGAATATTTTATGATCATGAACTATGGATAGGATGACTTACATTGTGAGATCAGTTGCAGCAAGCTTACCCGAATTTATTGCTCTCGTTATTGAAATTGTGGGACTTATTCCAGTTAGAATAGCATTTTTGCTAATTCAAATGTTGAACAACCAATTGGCACATGTGCAAGGGTTGAGTATTTATTACATTTAAGAAATTTCAATCTTTTTTTATATGGCAAACTCATACGTGAGTTTGAGGTAAATTTAAAAGTTTTAATTGATTTGTCCATATCATCATCAATGTTCCTCTCAAAACATTTAGTAGGTCAAGGATTTGTTTATGGACCATCTTTATTTTCTTCTTGTCAGAGATACTATATCAACAAATGATAAAAGAAAGTTATCCTAAGTATTTTGATGACATCAAAGTCACTAAGTGATTGCATCAGCCTCCCACTTTAATGAGTGGTTGATGCTATTGTTGTTGTTGTTGACCAAAGACCAAAGATCGAGAATATGGGGGGTCTCCAAAGCTCAATTTGAACAAAGATTGGCAATGCGGAATCTGTAATTAAACCGAACCAAAGATTGATGGCTCTTCGACTATTCACTTACATTTTCAGGCTATTTCACAAAGTTATTTTATTTATGCATAGCCGGTGGCCAATAAGCAATCACTTGCTTTATCCAGATCAAAGATCAAGGAAAGGAGGGACCTCATGTTGGACTAAAGATCGAAGATAGAGGGATGGTCTTCAAAGCTAAATTAGACCACTAATTGACGTGGCTTATCAACAGCTCTTTGATTATTCACCTTCATTTGAATGTGAGAAAATTATCATGGAAGAAAAAATAGGATTCATATCTATGCTTGTGTGAAGAGGTCATTGGATTCTAAGGGACCATGCAGTGGGGCAAGATAAGTGCTATAGAAAGTGAACTTTAAACAAGTGTAAGCAAGAACGACAGACACAAAACTGAGTCATGCATTATAATAAAGAGGAGAAACACTGACCAAGATTGGAGAACAATCATGAGGGTTAGTGTGCGAAAGGGAAAGAGATATGCAAGAGGCAAGTGCTTGCGAGAGGTACCAAAAATAGAGAACATGAGCTACAGAGAAAAACGAAGTAGGGGGTTTGAGCAATTGTAGGTACAAAAAGGTACAAGAGTGACAGGCATGTGATTGTGGGTAAGGAGGTGAAAGGGAATGCATACCAAGCCTGCAGCACCAATATGGTCAGTGACTTTTTAAGTGATGTGATTTTGGGAGGAAATAATTAATAATAGGTGATTTGAACATGACCGGTTAATCATGAATATCAAATTAATTCAGTGCATTTATGGAATTAATTGGGTCTTAAGCTTAGTTAAGAGAGTTAATTAGGCTTAATTATAGTGATTTGAACCCTAATTATTAGGCTAGTTGAGCTTTAGCAAAGCCTATTTAAACCTGAATTTCATAATTAGGATTCCTGACTCTATAGATTAAACTCTTATCAATCAAACAAACTTAAATAAATCTAAATTTCTTCGAATTTGAGTTTTAATTCAACAAAATAGTTTGATGGATGATCATCAAGTTTAATGCATACAGACTCATTCATTGTATTGTAAATCTTCATCGTTGCAAAGTTTTGCATCGTTCTCAGATTTCTTGAGGTCTTTTAGATTTTGAAGACTTCTATACAATCATTTGAAATGGATGAACTATATTTTCTAATTTTGCATTAAAAGAGACTAATATTTACATAGTTAAAAATTGGGAACCTAAGAATTATGATTTTTTGTCTATTTCTATATGCATCTCATCTAAGCCTGACATTAGTGAACCACCCTAAGACATTCTACATCAGACAATACCCGAACTTTAGGTGCAACATGCATTGATTTATTGAAGTTGTCTATTTGGAGATCAAAATTTTAATACAAGATCAAGATCTCTGTTGAGTTCACACAATGTGATGTATTTATTAATTAGATCCCTCATACATGAAATAAGATAATTTATTATTAATTGCCAACATGATCCAACTGAAGAATGCAAATCCTTGTTAAAGACATGAAAAAAAACTCGGAGTGAAGGCAAGAGGTTTGTAGAGTTATATAAATATTCTCAAAAGTGCCCAGAACAATTTTTTTTTTTAAAAAAAAGAGTGCCCAGAAAACCGCCTTAAACAAGTTAACCTAAGATCCGAGTTTAAGGCATATTATGTCACAATTAGATAGAAAAATAGTACACTCACGTTCCTTCATCGACATTCAGTTTCATGTAATACTTAACCACGAAGATCCCAACAAGCCGTCCATAAGTTGAACCAATCATTATTCCAGGAACAAACTGACCAGCAGGAACAGCAGTTCCAAATGTCACCACAGCCAAGGAGTAAAACATAACCTGCAATAGATAAGGAAAAAAAATCATAAGGGCAAGTTATTATCCAAGTTCCTGTATAACAACAAATGACTACCATCTCCTTTTCTTCTCACAGTAGCAACATGAAGATCCTGGAACATGGAAGATGCTTAAAAATGAACGGAATACAAAATTTTGCACTGAAGGCTTTTGAATGTTTTAAGTAAACTTTTCTATTAAATTTGTATTTTGCACAGCCATGTTTCTTCCTTTAGATGGCTAGTTGCTAGACACTTCGAGACATTATACAGAATACAGGAGAACGTCAACTACAGCCAAAGCAAAAGGCACAGGCACTCTTCCCTCGATCATGTTATATTAATCAACCACTGACATAACTTAAGCATTATACTCATATCATGGTACTATGGAATCTACTTAGCTGAATATAAATGATCTTCCTTATATGCAACAAACAAGTATTCTTTCGGTGGCCTTCAAACATCAAGCCTGCTGGTGATGAACATGGTAGGTTGTGCTTGGGCTTGGTAGACCTTGGTTTGCTAGCTTGGATGGGTCCCTTTTGGTTGCTGCTGGCTCTCGAGTTGGGTTTGTGGCTTTCGGTTTTGAGCTGGTGCTGAAATTCCTGGTTATTTCTTTTGAGCTGAAGTTTAGTTCATTAAATGAAGTATTATGGTAGCTCATTATTGGGTGGAACTTGTCTCTTCCCCTTCCCCATTCACCTCCTTGGTTTCCTCTAAATCCCTTTGATTTTTGGGGAGTTGTTGCTCTTCCCGTGGCTTTGCTGGGTTTCCCGATTTCTGCTGTTTCGGTTCCTGTGTGCTTCTCGGGTATGCTGTTCTGTGATCTTCCTGTGGGCTGGAACCGTGGCTTTGTTGTGGATTATTGTGCTGGTTTTAAAACTGAATATTATATGACTTTGGCCCTTCATTTCCCCCTCTTTTCATTGGTTTATTGAGAGGTGGATGGCTGTTTGGTTTCCCCTCTTCATTCTATATATTGGGGCTATTTTGAAACATAAAGGGTTGTTGAAAATTGCTTGGCAAAGCCACTAAAACTTGAGGATTTTTCTCTTCTTGGAAAAGCTTGAGAGCTTGTTCCATTTCTTTCTCCTCTCTATTTCGTCTGGGCTTCTTACCTCTTCTTCTCTACACAAGTTCCACTCCACCTGTATCTTTCTTCTTGAGTTTTTGGTGTTGTTGGTTGGCTGATTTGGAAGTATTTGCTGGAGGAGTTTTGGTTGGACGCTTGGACCTTCTTGCTGTGGTGGACCATCGGTTTGCTAGCCCTAAGCACATACTTTTCTTTACCTACTTTTCGATGCATGTGAGGAAACCGTTCTAACGGTTGTTCTGAGGATAGCGCCTTTTTATTTTTTCTTTTGTTTCGTTTGGTTTCAATTCTCCGTTGTGTTTTGAAGTTGGTGGATGATTGCTACTATTTGAACCTAATTTAGTAAGTGTTGCCTATTGTTCTCTTCATCTGGCTTTTCTCTCTAGTTTGCTTGCATCAGAATTTAATAGAAATATTTATTATCTGCTCAGCGTTAGCTCATCCATAGTTGTGGGAATACTTTTCAGGAGAACCTGCTAAAAACTAATGGCTGATAGACCTATTACGTACCATCGTAGAGCAGTGCAAGGAGACAGGTTCTTATGGTTATTATATGTCTTGTGGTGGACTATGTTATGGTTTATGTATTATGGTTTACTTGTAGTAGTTTTATGTTTTTAAGTTAGTACTTTTGATGTATTAAAGATTGTGGAGATGATACTTTTGATGTATTAGAACTTATATGTTAAAGAAAAGTTTAGTGGCTCTTTTTCTTATTGAATTTTGGATGAATATTTGATCATGATTTATGTTAAATGAAAGTTTTGAAACATTTCCGTACGACTATCTATTCTCGCCTCGTTAAATCGAACTTACCGGGCCGGATCGTGATACCATAGCACTTCTCTTGGAACTTTATCATATGCTTTCTCTAAATCAATAAATATCATATGCAGATCCTCCTTATTCTCTATATACTTCTTCATCAAACTTCTCAATAAATGTAAAGCTTCCATATTAGACCTAGCGGGTATGAATCCAAATTGATTTTGAGAAACATTAGTATCACATCACAACCTATGCTCCATAACTCTCTCCAATAGTTTTAAAATATGACACATTAACTTGATTCCTCTATAATTCGCACAATATTGTGCATCACCTTTACTCTTAAAAATAGGAATCAACACACTCATTCTCCACTTATCTAGCATCTTTTTAGTTTTCAAAATAATATTAAAAAGTTTAGTAAGCAAAGAAATTCCTTCATCTCCTAAGCATTTCCACATCTCTATTGGAATATCATCAGGTCCAATAGTTTTTCCACACTTCATTTTCTTTAAGGACTCTCTAACTTTAGTTTTACTAATATGCCAATAAAAATAAAAAAATCTTTATTTTCATTTAGAGTGCTAAAGTCACTAAAGTCAATCGTATTGTCACAATCTTCATTGAAAGGTTTAGCAACATATCTTATCTACCTTTATTGAATATTCTCTTCTAATAAAATCACTTTTTGATCTTCATCTTTAATGCACTTCACTTGAACTAAATCCTTACTACTTCTATCTCTTTATTTGGCTAACTCATATATATATTTTTCGTCCTCTTTAGCATCTAATATATTAAATCATGATGTATAAATAATACATGAAGTGCTAGAAAAAATTAAGAAAAACACAACCAAATACACTAAAAATCCCTCCTTCAAAATTCTTGACTACTATTTAAGTAACTAAAATACTCACTTCAAACATGAGTCATTCATTAAAATCTTTGATTGCCATTAAAAATTCTTAATTTGGGAAAATTGATGAGCTTCCAAAAAAGGAGTTTAAAATAAATTATTATTAATTATCATGAAATTTGACTTTTATAATTTATCTAGCGAGAGGCCCCATTATTTGTACTTTATCATCCATTAAGCTGACATTTTGTTTGACTCATCTGGATGTATGAACCCAATTCATTTGGATGCATAATTTTTTGTCTAAGCTACCCATTAAACCAATTCTTTTTTATGGATTCAAAATATTCTGCCATTATTATGATATTATATCATTGTTTCATTGAGATATGTGATGTTGTGATATAAATATTGATTTTTGAGCCATATAATCAGGACAGTTTTTTTTATGTGCCCTTACACTCAATGTATAACATTATACATATTATTAATCACTCAATTTATTAGTATCTTAACTGTTATGTTAAGTATATGATTTTTTATGTATCACTCAATTTGTTACAAGAATATTGTTTCATTCATATATGTGAAATTGTGATCTAAATATAAAATTGATTTTTGAGCCATATGATCAGGACAGTTTTTTTATATGCCTTACACTCTAATATGTCTATTCTAATTGCCTATAATTCTTTACTATAATTGTTTGGTCTTATTTCATGATTATTATCTCTCAAAGTATGAAAGTATGCATATTATGTATCACTCAATTTATTAGTATCTTAATCATTATATTAAAGATATGATTCTAAATTAGTTGGAAAAACTTGCTTGAACCAAGATTAGCTCATGGTGGTAACCTTGTAGACCAGCTTGGCTAAGAACCATTTTAGTTAATGGTGAGAGTAAGTATGCAGATTATAATTAATGATTCCTAGTGTCTTGTGTGGTTATGCAATTTTGAGCTTTACATTTTGTTTTGGTAGATAAAGGTACATAAATACCGTGGATGTCGAGATTTAAGTTTTGATTTGATTTTGATGGATATACATTCACACTATGAATGATAGGTTCAATGCACAAATCTATACATTGGAAAATCACCTCGTATAGCTGTCATTTTGTCAAAATTTTCAGGATTGGGTTAGAGGGTGTGAAAGCAAGGACATACTACAGAGGCATCTCCTACCCCAAAATACGTAAAAATAAAAAATAATTAGACCTATTTGAATGGAAACCAAAAACAAAGACCGCCTCCATTGAGCTATCTTTTTTCACATCCAATCTTACTTTAGAACTTCCGATGATAATGAAAAAACAGGGTAACTTTGGCTATCTGGGTAATTCTAAACAAAGAAATCACACAAACGAAGATAACATAAATGGAATAATAGAATCAATATCTATTTATTACCACACAGTAGAAATCAATAAAAAGATAAAAAATATTGAACCTTCTTAACATCCTTAATGATCAATTAACAATATGATTTGAAGCGTAAGGGATAAATGGACCTAGTCGAATAGCAACAGCATTTACAGTAAAATGAATTACTGATACCAGTTTAAGCTAATAATTACAACAGAAATATGAATCACGATATCAAGATTGCCAGAAAGTTAGCAATAAATAAATCAGGCTAAGAAAATCAACTACCAAAAAGGTCAGAAGGCTCTGGGCACTATACTCGTGAAACGTTTTTGCACTAAATAAATTGCGAATTGCATCATCCTGCACAAAAGATATGTAAACTAGCGTGAATATGAAAAAAGAAAAAAAAAAACTGCACAGTAAAAAAAGTGTTCAGCACTTGACGAAGGTTAATCCCTTCTAAGAGAACCTGGGTATTGAAGAAAATGGTTGCCAGATCATTGTATTCTTTGTCTGTGCTGCAGAAAAACTGCTTGCAGCATAAGCAGCAGGAAAACATGAAACAAATAAGGGACGGATAATAACCTAATGTACGGCTATATATATTGTAAAGTTAGCCAGATCATCAAGTAAAAGAATTCAAATGTTATCTTACATTTACAAAATTTCCATCTGTTCCAGGTGGTCGAGGGCAATCAATATCAGGATTAGCTTCTGAATTAGGGCATGGGCTGCATTTCCTTAGAAGTGGTAAACCAAAAGAAATTACTGATGTCATAAGAGATATAAGTAAAACTTCAATTATCTGTTACAATGCACAAAAAAAGAAGTATGAGTTTTCCAACATCAGCTGTAGATTGACAGAAAGGAATTTGTAGCGAAGGGCTGTAGCATACCTTGACCCTATTCCCCTTTTTATGCAGATAATTTCTGCGCCAGCTAGTTATATACAAAGTGAGCTGATTGAACAGAGCCCCTGAAAGGTAAAAAAATAAAATCATTATGAGAAAATATATAGCTAAAGTTGGTCAAAGTATAATATGATGCCAATCAAGTAAAAAATTGATCCAAAAATCTGCACCTAAATGAATGCAATTTAAAAAAAATGATTAGGAAATGTGAATACCATGAAAGAAACATACCAAAAAGGCCTCCAATAATGCCGATAATAGCCATGGGTAGCAACTCCTTAAATGAATAATCTTCTTGACCACTTGTCATTAAGAAAATATGAATAAGAATGTAGGCTTAGTTTGAAACTCAAAGAACAATATCTTGCAATATCACAAAGAGTACTAACCCAGATATATCCCAGATTATAAAGCCACCCGACCCAAAATGACCACACTTCCCACTCTTACACCAGGCCATTGCAGTTCTTACAACAACAGCCACGATAGCAGACGTAAAAAACACTCTCCACATAAGCTGACTCCGCCACCTTCAGGAATGAAATATACATGCAACAAGCAGATAAGAAGCAACAGCATTCAAATAAAGCTAACCAAAATATATTTGACATAAACTGAAGAACAAAGAAGAGCTTTAAAACATGATTGATCACCATGAATTGCATGGTTGATTCAGTAAACAACATAAGAGCAATGGTTAGAGATCTCAAGCTATCACTTTCATGCCTATAGAATCTTGATGTTTGTTTAGCTGCAATAATTGCTAGTCTCACTCTGAAACACCATGCAATCTACGCCCTCTCCTTCCATGAAATGTGTACTTACGGATTCCCCTCCACTGTATAAAACATCTCTACAATTCTGTGAGTTTTGTAGAATCTGTTCTCCCAGAGATTTTCGAACAAAGCCATAAGGAAACTTAGAGAGAGAGATGAAAAACTCTCCGAAATCAAAACTTCTCTTGTCATATCATTCGCATATGTCTGTTACAGTGATCTAAATCCCGTGAGGACCCTAGAAATCCTAGCTTAAGATTTCATTTGAATAAGAGTAGATTGGTCATAAAGTCACTCTCCAGCGAGGTATAGCAGAGTGGGATTGCGGAAGAGGTGTGGTGATGAGGACATCGGAGATCAGCGGCTACGGTCTGGAGTTTATTTTTTTTATGTGTTTTATGTACTAGTTTATTTTATATTTCTATTTTTCCCATTTTACCCCTAGGGGTGGTCATGTGGTGTTGTAGCCCGAAGGGCATTTTAGTCATTGTTTCTTTTCTTTTCATGAGGCCTATTTATAGGCTAGTTCTCTTGTATTATAGGATGATAAATGATAATTAATGAAATTTCAGCTTTCTTGTTCTTGATCTCTTTGTGATTTCTTAAGAGGAGAAACCCTAGGAGAGGGCCACGCATCACCCGTCAGCCGTCGGTGGATTCTGGGACTTGTGATTAGTATTCGTAGTATTTTCTTATCGTTCTTCCTTTTCCCTACATCCGGTCCTCCACTGCCAAAACAAACTCCACCGCCGGCCAACAAGAACCACCACCACCTCTCATCCTCCCAAGCCGCCGGCCTTAATGAAGACTCCTTCCTTTCTTAGCAGCCGACCACCCAACCCCACCCCACCGCTATTTCAATCCCCACCAACCACCTCCCTTCCAAACCTAGTCGCCTGCCTGTCAAACCCTAATCCCCTTGCCGCCAACTACAAGTCTCCCATCCATACTTTCCATCTTTGTACAACCTCACTTGGAAAGCTTTGATTTCAAATTTTCAATCAGATTTTGAAATTTGAAATCTTTCCTAAAATAGAATCCTATTTTAGGAAAGTTTCTTAAATCAAATCCAATTTAAATTCAAATTGGATATGAGTTAATTTCTTTCCCCTCTATTAAGGATCCCATTTAGGCAAGCATTAAAACCCTAAAAAAGCCCTCCCACACCCATGATGCCGCCGGCCCCTCCCCTCTCCCCTTGGTTTTACTTCTTTCCAAACTTGGGTTAAGGAGATTGAGAGGGAAATCAATCAAATTCTGAATTCAAATCTTAGATTTGAAACCTTTCCTATTTGGCATGATCCATAATTCGAAAGTTTTAACTCTCCAACTCAAATTTCAAATTAGAGTCAAAAGGAGAGCTGAGTTATCCTTCCCTCCTAATCTAATTAATTCCATTTAGGAAACTCTCATTAGACTTCCACCAAGAGCTCTCCCTCTCCTTGAAGCCGCCGGCCCCTACCTTCCCTTTCTCCCTCCAATCAACCCACCTCCTTCCCCTTTTGTTGCCCACTCAGTTTTCATCCCTAAGGTGCCGCCCCTCCCAATCCTCCTTACGAAAACTTCAAGTTTCTTTGCTGTCCAGAAATTTCTGGATGCTAGAGGTGGCTGTCCTCCCTTCCGAACCCTAGAGAACTGTTGTACAAGACTTCCTGTTTGCTGTCCAGTTATTCCAGCAGTAGTTCGCTGCTGTCCAACCCTTTGGAAGCCACCGTGGCTGCCCGAAACTGTCAGTAACTGCTGTCCCAAATCTGCTACTTGCTGTCCAAGGATTCGAGCTTGGAGTTGTTGCTGTCCCAGCCGTCCAAGAAGCCAACAATCACCATCTGCATCCGCTCTAGCCATCAAACCACCACCAGAGCTTCGTACAACTTCATTTTTTTGGGTGAAACTCTTCCTCTAACTCTTTTATCTTCCTAGTTTACTTCTCAATTGTAGTTATTTTGGATTCATGAAGATCATGCTCACTATTCTCCGCTAAAGCTTAGTAAGTTAAAGAGTTGAGTGAGGGATCCTTGCTTAGGGATTAATCTTATTGTTAGCATAGGGATTTATTGTTGAAAATCCTTCATGTATGCAACGTTAGATTAACTGACTGTTTTACGATCTTAACTCCTATGCATGTGATTTAGCGTAAGCTCGTTTTATCACCTTATTGCTTTATCTGAGCGTTTAAATCGGCATTAATTTTATTTAATATTGTTCTCTTAAAATTAAGCGTGCAAATTCGTTAAGCAACTCATCTCTGCATGTACGTTCTACATCATGTGGGCAATGAAAGGGATGGAGAAAATTATGGGGATTAAAGGGAGTGAAAAATAGTGATAATTTTAATGTTGTTTAAAGGTTTAAGTGATAAATGAGTAAATCATAAGGACTAGGTGTTAAATGCATTAATAGAGAAGATTTAAGAGTCATACATGTAAACCCTCCTAATGAATATTCACTGCATTAAGAGCATAAAAGATTGATATGCCAAGGGCCCAAGTTATGTTGATCGTATTTTATCTAGCTGAGCTTTAAGGACTAACCATTATTTAACAAAAGCATAAGTTAAAATTCAACAAGAAAAAAATATTTCAACATCAAATAAAAAAGAGTATATCCTTTAACCAGTATTCTTCAAAATTCAGTTAAGCAAATCTGAAATGATACAGTAATAATGTATACACCTGAATTGTTTGGCAGAAGGGTTGGATTTCCTTCCTTCAAGCATTTATAAGAAATGAGAAGTCATTAGTTTGAAGCATAGGTTGCTGCGTGCCAAGTGCACAAAAATAACATCTTAAACACCAAGCTCTGAGGATCAGTTTCATGGAAACAAATTAATGGTTTTAAGATATTCAAATTCCTCTTAGCGAAATGAAGTTCAAGAATTCCAGATCATTTAAGGAAATTGAGTTCTTGTTGTAGGATAAGTATCAATGTATTAGAAGATTATGGAGAAAAGAAGAAAGGCTTAAGCGTGGCAAATTATGAAAATGATGCGAAGATTAGGCCTTCCCTTTGAGCAACCAAGACCAAAAAAAGTAAAATACATGGATTGCAGAAGATAAGATGCAAACTAACTCAATAAAATATTTGCTGCAATTACCGAACGCAACGGTAGGTTAATAACGCATAACTTAGTGCAGCATGAGGGAAAAGATAACATAAAAAAGGTGAGAACAGTCAAAATAAAAGAAAAGGGTTGATACTGTTAAATGGCCTATCTTAAGAGCATGAGTTAAATCAAATTAAGCCAACTGTTGCTGAGGCTGCATGTAGCATAACATACAGTCAAAAGAAATCATGCATACCAAGATGTAACTTCTTCTAGAGCAAAGAGCACACCACCAACGGGAGCTCTAAAAGCAGCAGCAACCCCAGCTGCACATCCACAGGTCACCTTTCAAACAGCCAAAAAAAAAGTTGTACCAATTCAGAATATACCCGAGCATCTCATCAAAAGGATAATCTGGATTGATATCTGTTAAATTGCAATGCAACCACCAAACATTCAAAAGCTTGATATTCAAAGACCAAGGGAGGAATTTGAAAGATTTATACTTGTATTAGACATTACAGCAACGAGCAATGTGAAACTTTATTAGACATTACAGCAACGAGCAATGTGTAGCTACACCTAAATTCAATGAAGTATTCAGTTTAAGAACTTTATCAGTCCCTTTATTTTGATTAAGATAAATTAAATCATACCAGAAAGAAAGAGAGACAATGGGCAAGTTAATGATAATATGATAAAAACAAAGTTTACCAAGAACAAGTTAATAAAACCAAACTGCAAGTGTCCAACACGTGATGAACGTGTCTCTCAAAAGCTTTGGACAATCATTTCTGAACAGAATAAAATGACACCCCACTCTTTAATGACTTCCCCCGATCTCATTATTGCCACATTGACCATCCAAGGAAAACTATGCGATTGGGGACGATATTGCCAAACAAATTATTATTTGCATCAAGGTAGTCCTGATGTGGTTGCCATAACAAGATCGTCTAGTATAAAAACATAAGTAATGCCTGAAAGTTCAAAAAAATGATATCCTTTAGTTTATAATGCACAAATAGATTTATTTTTCTACAAGCTTTTTATCAATGTCGTCAATAGCTGAGCTAGTGCCAGCAGATACAGCATCCATATGCTGCTAGAGAATATGGATTATCTTCCATGGCCTTCTTCATCTGCTCATATCTCAGCACCTAGTCTAATGTGCACAATTCAGTTACAAGGTTAATCTTTAAGCAATAGCAATCTTTGAGAAGCCTTTGAAAGAGCTTATAAGGTAATTAAGTTTCCATTTACAACATACCATCTAATGAGATGATTATGTCAAAGTTTCCGACGTGATGAATCAACTAACAATATTACAATACAATAACTCTCAAGAATACATCCCAATTAAAACCACAGAGAACACAAGTGCTCTAAATATTACTTCCCATCAAACCCATATAAAGAAGTGCTGGTTCGACCTTGCATTTGTTGCACTCGCGAGCTTGACTTTTGCACACACAAATGCATTAAAAAGACATAAAGCCACTGTATCATGAATCAACTGGGGAAAAGTCAAATATCTGCTCTTAATGCTCGAAAGAAAAATGGAAGTAAAAAAAAGGGGCTAACTTATGACATGGTTTTACTGATAAACAGTAAATTGTGCCCGCTTCTTTAATCCTCGGTAGAGCACCCAAGATCTAATGGCATAGGCTAGCCTCATTTTGGTAAAATTGTAGTAGAATGCTGTTTCATTTTGTGGTTTCGACCTTATGTATAAGCTCTTAGAACCTCCCAAAAGTAGTGCAAGAAGGTTTGCATGCAAATAAACTAAATCTTCAACCCGTTGTAAAGTAATTTTATATCTTTTCTCAACAAGAGGAGGATGAAACTTTACCAAGAAGTTTTATGGCAATTGTTTAAAGTAGAGGTGTCGAAGCTCCATGAATCAACAACCGCATCTTTGCATCTATTCTCCACCTATCACGCAAAGATTCTTGATCACCAAAGCCCTCTAAATATTTAAAGAATTTAACAAGTTCTATATTAATCATTAGTCTCTCATTTAAAAATAACATTCCAACCAAGCTCTATATTTCTCATTCGCCTCTCCTCATATGTGTAAGAAGGTTTGTATGCACATAAACAAGAACACTCCACACAAAATAAAATCAATATTAAATCCTTCATATCTATACTACTATTAAAAAAGTGCAAGACACGTATTACTCCACATGCTAAACTTGTCAATTTAACATCCAATAATTTGCAACCTTTCTACCAATTGTTAAAAAAAGAAGTACTACAACTTCTACATATATTTGATTTTTTTTAGGTGCGCACGCGAGCGCGCGCGTGCGCGCGCACATATATATATATATATATATATATATATATATATATATATATATATATATATATATATATATATATATATATATATCCTAAATTTGTTAGTTTAAGTCCTAAATTATAAGTATTTAGTTTATAATTTTAATATAACAACATAAAGCCTTTGTCTCACTACGTGGGACAACACAGGTCATATCTAATACATCTATTCTCCTAATCGGATCATCATAAGGTTGATGTTTTGTGTGACCAAACCATCTAAGACGACTCTCTGTAATCTTATCTCCCATTGGAGCTACTCCAACCATTTCACGTATATACTCGTTTCGCATTGTCTCTAAGAGTAAAGCCACTCATCCACCTGAGCATCCTCATCTCTGCAACACTTAACTTAATTTTATGCTTCTCTTTTAATACGAATATTTTGCACCATAAAGCATTGCAGTTCTCACCACCATCCTATAGAATTTTTTCTTAAGTTTGAGGGATACGTTTCTATCACACAACAAGCCCGATGCATTCTTCCACTTTAACCATCCAACTTGATTCTACTAATAATATCCCCATCTATTTCACCATCACTTAGAATAATAAACCCGAGATATCTAAAACATGTACTCTTTTTAATAACTTGATCGCCTAAAGTCACAATCCCCTCAGTAGATATATTACTAACTAAAATTACACTATATGTATTCAGTTTTAGATTTACTAAAACAAAAACCTTTAGACTCTAAGGTTGACCTCTATAATTCAAGTTTTCCTTCAACTCCCTCTCGTCTTATCAACAAGAAGAATATCATCAGCAAAAAACATACAACAGGGTACATCCTCTTGCAAATGTCCAGTAAAAACATCCATGACTAACACAAAAAGATATGGACTTAAAACTAATCATTGATGTGATCCAACTGAAATAGGAAAATACCTATTCAAACCACCTTGTGTTTGAACACAAGTAACAACATTTAAATACATATCCTTAATGACTTGAATATAAGCATTATTAACTCCATTTTTTTCTAGAACTTTCTAGAGCACCTTGATTAGAACTTTATCATATGCTTTCACTAAATCAATAAATATCATATGAAGATCCTCCTTATTCTCTCTAGATTTTTCCATCAAATTTCTCAATAAATGCATAGCTTCTATAGTAGAACTACTCGGCATGAATCCTAATTGATTTTGAGAAAACCTATGCTCAATAACTCTCTCCTATAATTTTAATGTATGACACAAACTTAATTCCTCCATAATTCTCACACTCTTGTGCATCGCCTTTATTCTTAAAAATCGGAAGCAACACATTCCTCCACTCATCTGGCATCTTTTTAGTCTTCAAAATAATATTAAAAAATTTTCGTAAGCCAATAAATTCCTTTATCTCCTAAACATTTCCACAGCTCTATTAGAATATCATCAGGTCCAGCAGTTTTTCCACACTTCATTTTCTTTAAAGCCTCTCTAACTTCAGTTTTCTTAATATGACGGTAAAACAAAAATCTCTATTTTCATTCAGGATACTAAGGATACTAGGGTCACTAAAGTCGATCATATTCTCATAATCTTCATTGAAAAGCTTATCAAAATATATCATACACCTATGTTGAATATCCTCCTCTAATAAAAGCTCTTTTTTAATAATCATAATATGAATCATTTAATATATTGTTAATTTATAATTTTAATGATAAATTTAAAAGATGATGTAGCTAAAATATTAATTACAATCACCAAGGTATTTTTCCACATTATTTATTTAAACAAAATTGTAAACATATTATATCTGTAAAGCTAATGTTTGCCATGGTGAATGTAGCCCTAGAACAATGAATAAAAGGTTCACTTCAAAACTTGCTCAACAAAGAAGACATATACAACTTCTAGGAACCTAAAAGTTCATGAACTTCAAAACTAGCTTAACACAGCTTGCCTGCCTCTAATTCTTGGAAGTAGCACTTAGGGCATATGCGCATGTGTAATGTTTTCATCTCGTGATCAACTATAAATAAAAGAGTTTTAGAGTATTGCCATTTATATAGAATTTTAAATTACTTTTATTTTAAAAAAATCAACCAGTTATAATAATTTAACCATATGGAAGACATGAAATTGGATATGTAAATTAAATATAGAAGAAACGATTTCAACATTATTACACAAACTTTGGCAATCATTAATTAACTAACTTTCGAAATAGTTTGAATTAAATGTATACAATTATTAGAAAGTTGCTCGATACTCTACCAGCCATTCATCCATATTTATTTATACTATTAAAATAATACTTGATATTTCACTAAAATAAAATTTTCTTTCCAACTCCTTTTATAACAAAAACCATTTCTACAAATCAAATTAATCTCATGTTATCAAATGCCAGTGGGGCACACCCTAGGCGAGGCAAGTCTTTAGCACCTCAAATACTTCCTAGGCATGTGCCATCACTAAGACACTGCCAAGGATAGAACCTCAGTATAGCGTGCTAAGCACATGAGTATCCCATTTGTCATTCAATTTTTTTTAAAGCAAACACAACTAAATTATGAGATGAAGAGCTACAAATTGGAACCTTGAATCATAAACCTTGAACGTTGAACCCTGAAAGGCAAACCCTACCAAAATTGGAACTTGCGCAATTTGCAAAATTAGAAGCCTTTGCATGATTTGCTTTTGATCTAGATAAAGTTACTCATAATCAATTGCCAAGAGGTCAACGAGCATGTGACTACGCTCGATGATGATCTTTTTCGTAGAAAGAAGAAAAAAGCTCTCAGAAGATCTATTTTGTGAGTTAGTGTCTCAATTATGGAGCAGCCCCGATGTCTTTTTTGGTGATGAAAAAGTTGAAATAGGTACTATAGAAGATTATATTATCCTTATGCTATAGAAGAGACCAATGTAAGTTCCTATTTGCTTGTTTACATTTTAAACATAACTTTTGAAACTTGCCCCTTTTACTTTAGACAATCTACTTAGGAATTTTTTGTTATTTTAGTATTTAGAATGATGCAAAACTTGATAATATCTTTTTTCCTTCTACTTTTTTTTAGTCAATTTTTATATTATATTCTGTGAAATAATTTCTCGTATTTAAAATAGCTAAAAAAATTGTTATCCTCAAGTCACATAAGCTGGCATCTAGCGCCTTGGACATTAGACTGTCATGCTACCTTGACGAGGCCTAGCATACGTAATAACAGTGAATTAACCATTGCAATTTATAAATTAAATCCTTAAGCATTATTTTAATTGTTAAACTTTTAGACCAAATAAAACTTATTTATTGAAAAAAAAATCTATAACTCAAAATTATAGGAAATACTAATAGGGGGGCTAATTGAAGAAAATATAATCATAAAAAATATCTCAATATGAATGTTAAATAATAAAAATAAAAAAATCACACTTCAAATAGTATGGCTAAACTTAGGATGCAAAAAGACATCAGTGTTAAAAAAGTATGCATGCCTTCATCTGTGAATTCTTGAGAGTATGTTAATTTCAAATTTGATTTTAATTAATTAAAAATATTAATTGCAATAGTAATTAAACTAATTAATTTACAAAAAAATCTTTTTAATCTGATTCAAAGATTATGATTAGTAGAATGCAAACTAGTGCTCCGAGTTACATATACCTCAAAGAGTCTCATAATTACTCTCATTGTAATGCAAGAATTCTTTGAGATTACAGACCTTAAAGCACACAACGAATAGTTAGTAATCATATATTGTAAGTGCTTAGATAAAGAATATAGTAAAGCTTCGTTTGGGATGGCTTTTTAACTGCTTTCTAAAGTAACTTTTTCATTCAAAATTTTCTTAAACTAAAAATTTGTGTACTAAAAAACTGATTTAAAAAGTAATAAGAAAGCTGTCCCAAACAAAACCCAAGTCAGGAGAGTATTTAAAATTTAATTCCTATTTCAAAATACTATAACCATAAATTATTTCAAACCAAATTTAAAAGATATTTTGGTTAATTTTTTAATAATAATATCATCGCATGCACTTATAGCACCTATATTTTAACTGGTTCTCCATACAAAGCTAACAAAAGAAATTTAAGGTTCAACCAATTTCACATTCCAAAGGATCTAGACAAAGACAACTAAAATTTTTTTTGAGAGAGCAACTTACGAGATCACGCCTTTCTCGATCACTCTCAAATGGACGTAGCCATGATGAACTGAAATGATACTTAGTAGATCCGCCCTGCAGTTAATCAAACAATTGTAATGCAATCACGTTAACAAACTGGAAACTAGATATTAGCAAATGGCAACGAGCAAAGAGGATACAAGCAACATTAAGTAGAAGCTGATAACCGGCCTCATATAACATATGCTTCAGGTCAGTTTCTTAAGCCTTCTTCCCCTTTCAATGTTGTATAGATATGTCAACTAAATGTTTGATGTTATTCTAATTTAGGCAAATATTTCCACGAAACATTATCTTAGTTAATAAAAGAAATTATATGATGAATTCAGAAAATATAAAAAGGAATGTTTTAACCAAAACCACAAGCAATTGGAATGAGTAAGCAAAACTAAGAAATTAGGACTTGGCATCATCAGCATCATTACTAAGCTGACCCCAACAATTTGGAGTCAGCACTTAACCATAAAAACAGTTAAATTTTTTTACATATTTGGCACATTTCCTTCTGAGCTCCTGGCATGACATAGTTCAAAAGGAAGATGCAGAACTTTCTCAAATAATCTCTATAACTGATTAGCCATAGGGACAAATTCAATCCTGAAACTTCATAAAACCACACTATACTTAGATGCAAATCGGTACACAAATTAAAAGAAATATCCTCACAGTGGTCAAGATGGAGCCTGCAACTAACCAGTGACTGCATCAACTTCATTGAAAAAAGGAATCCAAATGATTTATATGGTAAGATAAAGAAATGGGCCAGCAAAAAATGGATTTCTTATCTATGGCAATAAATTGACCTATAAGTGGAGGAAAGAGCCAAAATTATCCCATAAACCCTTTTACTTATATTTATTTAGTTTATGTTTTTCATATTTTATTTTACAAAAAAATATAACACCAGCAGCTGCATATGGATGCATAAAGGATATGTTTTTTCAGCAACAAAGATCGCCAATCCTAAGAGCATGAACCAGTGAACAGCTAAGAAGTTTTACTTGATAGTATGGACTAATAATTGGCACCATTTTGTATGATGAAAAATTTTTGGAACACCAGCTTATCGTGCAACAAAGGACTGAAATCACATAAGTAGCTTACAAGATGGTGCGCAGTATAATAAATTAGCATAAGGAAACATCTCACATTAACAAGCAGGGAGGAAGGGGCACAGCAATCTGCAAAGAGGCAAATGCCGTGATGATGTTGTCATATTAGTGTTTGGCGCAAGAACTGGCTCAATGGTTGGAATTTTTCTACTACACAAAATAATGATATCCAAAGCCTGACAGTCTTAGCATTGCATTGCAGGAACAGCATCTAGCATGATTACTATTCAGAAAATGTACATTATAAGTTTCAGTGATAATAATCACATTCACAAATCACAAGTGGGCATGGACGGACAAGCCATCAGAAAAAGATGGTAAGAAAAAGCTGAGTTCCACCAATCAACCCATCCGCATGCATTTGTTGACATATATTTTTGCATCGAGATAATTTCAGCCCGGATCAAGTCAATTCGAGACCGACTGGACTCGATCGTGCTCGATCCATTCGATCGAACGTCGTCGAAGCAAAATTAACTCAAATTGGACCCCAATTTAATCAAATTAAATTTAATTCGATTAAATTAAAATCAATTCAATCAAGATCAACCAAAATCAGTCCAAATTGAACCCAATCAAGCCTCGTCGAACCAAATTCGACGCAATTCAGCGCCGATTCAAGTTTAATTTCACAAAATTAACTTGATCGGACCCACTCGGATCCAAACCGACCCAAATCGGTTCTGGTCGAGTCCAATTTGGGCTCAATTTCAGCCCTAATTGATTGACTTGGGCTAAATTGAATACCTAAATCAGAAATTGAATCAAACGGCTGAGATTTCATGTGAAATCCCGCCCCATTTCCTTCGTTTCGCGCAAAGAAGAAGCGGGATTGGGTCCTTTGGGAGGCGGGGCCTGCTGGCTTTGCGGTCTCCAAGAGAACGAGAGGGAGGGGGGGGAGCCATTCGGCTCCCCCGTGCTTGTCCGTCCCGAGAGAAGAGAGTGAGAGCGAGAGACGGAAAAGGAGATGCGGAGACCTCCGCCTTGCGTCGCCAGGCCTCCAAGCAGAACCCTCCCGCGCGCGCAACCCCACCAGGAGGAGCCGAAGCTCCTTGTGTCGCCCCCTTTCAGGCGTGCTGCTCTTCCAGGCAAGAAAGGAAGGTGGAGCTAGGGATTTGGGGCCTTCTTCCTCACTCTCAAGAGGCCAATCAAAGGTTGAGACCTCTATTCTCTTCCTTTCTCAAAAATCAGTGAAGTTAGTGGATTCTCCCCCTTCCTCCTTCAACTCCGGCGAGTTTGTGGCGATTTGGGAGCTGTTGGAAGCTTCCAAACAGCAAAGGAAGGCTTCGAAACCTCCCAAACAGCGGTTTGGGGCCTCCGAAACGCCTTGGACAGCAGCGGCGACGTCCGGAACACCTTGGAACTTGCATTGGAGCTTGGATTGGAGCTTGGAAGCACTTGGAGCTTGGATTGGAGCGTTTGGATAGCCCGGGTGAGGTAAATTTCTTGGCCACTCAAAGTCTTTGGATGTGGTTGACGCTCCCCAAGCCCTAGGTCCTTAGAAACTTCATTATTTGCTTCCCCAATACCCTTCGTTTGCTGTCCTCTTTGCAAAACAGCGGAAATCTAGTGATTTCCGTTCGTTTGCTCCTTGGGAGAGCCAAAGAGGCACGCCGATACGCGTAGGGGTGTTGGATTGATATCCAACACCTCTCAAATGCATGTAATATTATGTCTAAACCATCTCCTACGACAAGCCTAGGCTTCATTGTCATAGCATCCAAATGTGGAGGCTATGCATTTGACCAAATCAATTGCATGATGCTTAGGATTTACATTATGCCAAAATTGATCTAAAGAAAATGTCGTAGGTCTCTTTCTCTGAGGATTGCATGCTTCTAAAAAAAATTATTGAGATCATTAAGCATGTTCATTTAGCTTATGGGACAAGCTTGGGGTAGATATGGGTTTCCAAAGACCCATAAGCCAAGCCCTTATGTGTTCTTGAATTACTTAAACATGCTTTGCATTTCTTAATTCTCATAGATAATGATGATAGTGAATGATCCTCTAGCATGCAAACTATCTAATTTTTTTTCTGTGTCATGACAAAATTGACATAAATCTTTAGAGAGTTTGCATGTTAAAATTGATAGCTTCTACAAGTTGGTGAATGTCTAATGAATGTGTTTGATTGAAAACAATATCGTTGATAGTTGATCATCGTGGAGTTTCCCATAAGCCCTCAAAGGTCTATGTTGTAAACCCAATAATATCTATGACCGACCAAATTCATGATTGATCTTTCACCAAATTTAGAGCACGCAAGTGATGATCATTATTGGTTTACATCCACAACATTTGGATTTTGGAAATTAACTAAATGGGCTTATCTAATCTTGAAGTGGGCTTGAGATATGGCATGAGCCCTCAAAGGCTCATGAGCCTTCATGTTCAAGTTTACCTAACTCCATTTGTGTAGCTTTTCAAATCCAATCATTGGAATGCAATGACTAAAATCCTTAGAGATTGAAACCTCACATCAATGTTTTAATAAACCAAACCTTATCAAAAATGATATTTAGGATCCTCCTAGAAGCTTTCGATCACCAATTCACGATAAAATGGATTGGATTGTTCTTAGAAGTCTTAGGTGTGCTTTTCTACCTTAGCATGAGTCAAAATCATGTTTCCCTAGATATCTTGCTAGGATCACTACGCTTCCAAATTTTCTAAATCATGCCAAAATTGGTTTAGAAACCTCCCCAAGCTTCAAATATTCCATTACATGAATCATCGAGACTTTAGGAACAAATCCTAAGTCTCTCTTTCATTTGCTAATAACACAAAATTAGTGGATGAACCTTCCTCCCCATCATGAGTCTAAAACACTCAAATCAATCTAGAAGGCTCTTTTCAAAAAGTGTCTTCCTCCCATGTATGATACTTGGAGCCTCACCAAGGATCCAAATGTTCTATACATGAATCGTGGATCTTAGAACCAAACTCTAAGTTACCCATCCCTTTTGTTGAGACCCAAAATCAACAACCAAGCATCTTCCCTCCTTGTGTATGTTATCTTGGATTTTCCTAAAAATCCTAGATACATGCTATGGGCTCTTGAGCTTGGGACAAATTCCAAGTTCTTCCATCTCTTATTTGTTGGAAACATAAAATCAATAAACAACCATCATTTCCCCTTTCATGCATGGTGGTCTGAAGTCTCCTAAAGCCTCAAGAATATCATTGCATGGAGATTTTGGGGCTTAGAGTTAAATTCTAAGCTTCCTCCTTCACTTGTTGAGACACAAAGCCAACAAATGGATATTCCTCTTCTTTGCATGATAGTTTGAAGTCCTCCCAGACTTCAAGCATATCACTGCGTGAATCTTGTGAGCTTGGAGTAAAATTTCAAGCTCCCCTACTTTGTTTGTTGATGCACAAAATCAACAAATACACACACCCGTCCCTCTTATACATGATATTTGGAGTTTCCTCAAAACTCCAAACATATCATTGCATGAATCATTTGAAACTTGGAACCAACTTCCAAGTTCTTTCATCTCTTTTGTTGGAACATAAAACCAACAAATATCCTCTCATGTATGATAATTTGAAACCTTCAAAGGCTCCAACCAATATCATTACATGGTTGTTGGACCTTAGAAATAAATTCTAAGTCATCCACTTCTTGTTTGTTGAGACAAAATCAGCAAACAATTATATTTCCCCTTTCATACATAACCTTTGAAGCTTCTTCAAGGCTTCAAATACTTCATTGCACGACTTCTAGCCTATCTTAGGAGCTATCACCCATCTTCATATGTTATATTATGGATTTCTCTAAATCCTAAATACATCATGTCGTGAGTTCTTGAACTTAGAAGCAAAGTCTAAGTTTATCTCATCTCATTTGTTGGAGCAAGAAACCAACATATGATTTTTTCCCCTCATTTGCCTAGACTCAAATTAGGCAAATCACATTCCTCTTTGGACGCCAAACGTCTAAAAAAAATTTTTTCTAAGTTGCAACCTCTAAGTTGCACTTTCCTTTCTTCTTCTACCAAACAAAAAGTGTAGAAAATCCCTCCATTCACTTAGCCTAAATTAAGTGAGTGTATGTCCCCTTCTTTGGACACCAAATGTTCAAAGGAACTCCTCAAATTTGTAATCCCTAAGTTGCACTTTGGACCACTTCTTTTCCTAAAAGCCTAAATTGTAGGAAACCTCTGAATTCCTCTTCATTTGCCTAGTCTCAAATTAGGAAAATGAGTATTTCTCTTTGAACATCAAATGTTCAGGGAATATTCAAGAATTTGCAACCTATAAGTTGCATTTTCTCTCTTCTCCTACAACTCAAAATTGTAGGAGAACTTCTAATCCTCTTCATGTCTTGTATCATGGATTTCCTCAAAATCCTAAATACATCTTGCTATTAAAAACACTCAAGCTTAAGATCAAACCTTGAGCTCTTCCCTTTCATTTTCTTAGATATATATTAGGCAAGTGAACAACTTCTTTTGAACTCCAAATGTTCAAGAGATTTTCCCAAGTTGCAACATTCAAGTTGTACATTTTCCCCTTATTTACTTAACCAAACTAGGTAAATAATCATCTCCCATTGAAGAGAAAATTCAATGGTTCATTCTTAGTTTGCACACCTTTAAGTTGCATGCCACACATCTTTCCCTTACAACTCAAAAATTGTAGGAGATCTTTTCGTTCATTTGACTCAAGTTAAGTGAGCAAAAATCTTTCTTCGAACATCCAAAAGTTTAAAGAAAATTCTTTGTGATTTGTAATCCATATTTACATCTCACTCTTCTTCATTTACTTAATTCAAATTAAGTGAATGCTCATGCATCATTGGATATAAAATCCAATGAATGCTTCTTGGCTTATAGTTCCAAAATTATAAGTCATTCCTCTTTTCTTTGGGCTCCAAAAAAAAGTTTAAGGAATCCTTCTAACCTTAGCCTAAAAGTTATGGGTTTGATCCCTCTCTCTTCCAACTTCCAAGTTGTAGTAGGTGTCCCCTCTCTTTAGCTCCAAAAGCTAAAGGGAGTTCTCCAATATTTAGCCAAAAAGCTAAATGTTGGATTCCTACATTCCCTTCTTAGCTCCAAAAGCTAAGGAGGATCTTCCAACACTTAGCTCCAAAGCTATGTGTTGGACACCTTTCCCTCCTCTTCTTTAGCCTCAAAACTAAAAGAAATATCAATCTCCTCTCTTTGGCTCCAAAAGCTAAGGGAAGCTTTCCTACATTCAGCTCAAAAGCTTAATATTGGATTCCTATATTCTTTCTCCCTAGCTTCAAAAGCTAAGAAGAATTCTTCTAACACTAGTCTAAAATTAGTGTTGGATATCATTCCCCTAGATCCAAACTCTAAGTGGAACACCCTTAGTGTAACATACCACACAAGCCTCACACACTTAGGTGCATAGCCCCTTAGGCATGCTAGGACTAGGATTTTTCTTTGTGTGCGCATGTGGTTGATGATTTGATGTGAATGCCCTTTTGGATTGTCTGCGTTGTGGGCACTTGCCCTTAAGTGGTTAGTATAGAAATATATACATGCTTTTTGTGCAGGTGGCCATGTTTAAAAGGGGAGCGCTGTAAATCAGAAATAATAAACTGCTTGTATGACAGGTACCGCTTAATACCCCCCAAAAGATATGGCCAATAGGGTAGAAGCAGGTATTTGGCATTTGAAATGCTAGACAAAATTTCTGGATGTGATTATTATATAAACTGCTTTCTGACTCTGTCTTGCAGGCTTGAGTCTTTTCTTTTCAAATATGTATTTGATAGAATTATGATGTAAAACTTGTGGGGGTTTGAAGCAAAAGAAGTAAGTCGACTAGAAGGATGTACCCGCCAAAGGTGAAGCCCTACGTCCATCCAAAAGTCAAGAGCCTGAAGACCCCCCCCCCCCCCCCCCACAAGTAGAGTCTATATATTTAACTGGGTTGTATAATGGCAGGCAACTCAGCTGTCAAAACTACTTATAATAAGTTGAACTCTATTTACATTTTTTGCATTTGATTTATATACATATGCATGCGTTGTTTGTTTACTGTGTGCGCACTAGAATAGCATGCTTTTCCTAGGTTTCTTTTATTATTTGTTTGGGAGTGGCCTGGATATGTGAATGCGGTAGGCTCTTAGGAAAAATTTAAAATTTTTACCCTTTAAAATGTAAACAACTTAAAAATCAAATCTAGACTCCACGATTTTCTAATAAAAGAAATTTGCATGGCTCTCTTTCAAAGAGCCAAGTTTTCAAAAACTTAAATTGATCATGCATGACCTAAAAGAATCTCATGTAGAAAAGCCCTCACTTAAGGATTAGATAACAAAAAGTCTTTCTTTATGAGTCTGCATTCTACATACCCTGCATAAATAGGTATCTTTGCCTCAAAGCCAAGTTGTAAGTCCTACTTCCTAATTAAAAACAGTCTTCCACTCTTCATATGCATTGAGACCGGATACGTGGTTTTAAAAGCGATTAGGAGAGTTTAGCTAGTAGTCCTTTCCAGGCAGGATAATAAATCCAGGGGTCGGGCGGGCTATGCCTCATGTGAGGTGTAGTTTATAAGTCCTTTTGCATTCGTTAGACTTAGGTTCGAGGCACTACCTCTCGGTAGTCCTCACCTTAGTTTTAGGATCTGAGGTAGTGGTTGATTTCAATCATCACACAAGTCCTCACCTTCCGGGCAATTCTTCCAACATGTGTTGGTAAGATGTAAGCCCCAACCCTCTAATGAAAATGTCAACTTGAACAAAAAAAATAAATTTTTAAAACATAAAGCCCAACTTAGGATAATTTGAGTACCTCTGAGTTTCCCTCAGAATCAAGTAATCGTACACTCCTTTCCTTTGGCCCTCATTCCAAGAAATCTAACTTCAAGTTGATCTCTTCTTCCTTGAAATTCCTAAAGATCAAAACTCATTAAAATGAGAATTTCATGAAATTTCAAAATCCAAATTTTAGCCAATATCTAAATGACTCTAAAAAAAAGAGCAAGAAAATCACTAGTTTAATAAAAAAATTTCTCAAGCACCCAAAGCTTGAGATGTAATTAACCATAGGGGCTTGCCCCTATGGGGCATCTGTACCCCAGAAATAAATAAACCACATTCGACCAAACACCGGATGAGGGAATCTCTGTTGAATTGTAAACTTTATCATTGAGTCCATAGGAAAATGATATTTTTACTCTTCGGGGTAATATATCATCATTCTTATGCCGTGCTCAATTATAAAAAAAAATACAATCCGCTTGAGGATAACAAAATTCTTCAACAGCATTCACTCTTGCAAACATAAACACAGCCAGGAAACAAGCGTACAAAAAAAAAGTGTAACTTGAAATTACAATCATTTTGAAAACTAGGTCAATTTAGCTATTTTCACATATATATAGAATGCAATGGCACTAAATTGATGACTAGATTTAAGTACAAGAAACAAGCACCAAAACTATACTTGACCAAGAAGAGATGCGATACAGGCACCAGTGTGAACAAGTGGACCTTCTTTGCCCAGTGCAAGCCCTCCTCCAACTGAGCCAATGCTTCCGAATATCTACACAGAAAATGAAGAAACCTTTTAATAAGATATTTACCATAAGCATGAGCCTAATAAAGGGTAGGGGAATTGATAATCCAGACCTTTCCGATCAAAGTTCTAAAGAGAAGAATTCCATGTGTATCAACTCCTACATCATCGATCAACTCCATCATAGTTCCAAAAAGAATATCAATGCTACGTAATTAAATAATACACACCGTTTAGGTATCCCTTAATCTCTGGAATACCAGATCCTGCTGCTGCTGGAGCAAATTGAGTCACGGTGAATACAGAGGTAAGAACTAGAGCCAGGTTGAATATAGCATATACCACGAAACCCAAAAAGTAGGAATGCTGTATAATGGAGAAAGTCACAGCATATTTCCAACCAGAGAAGTTCTCTACAGCTAGATTAATAAATACTGCAGCTAAAGCAGTGCCTGAGAGAAATTTCAAAAAAAAAAAAAAACAGACGGTTGGAAGCAAGTATTTTTTGATGTAGCAACTTACAGAAAACAAATTCAACCAAACTTACATAGAAAACAACAGCTATGAAAAGTAAAGCTAAATCAATGACCAAACAGATAGCAAAGTAAGAAAGTATTGAAGTAAAACACCCCACAAGTGGTGTGCTTAAATATAATTATGTTCATAAGTGGGATTAAAGGTAGAGCTTGCTGGAATAATACCATTAAAATAAGATGGGGTTTGGCTGGACCTTAGTTGCACAGGGAAACATGACAGAGCTCTTTAAATGATACATGAAGTGTTAACTCTAACTTGAGTAAGTATTCTTGAACATTTTCTCACCTAATTGCCTCCAGTCTGCCCCTTTTTTCCTATTTCTTTCAAATTGAATTCTACCTACCTGCTTTCTTAGGACAACGATTACTCTGTCTGACCTAGTTTTACAAAAAGTCCACCTTTACATTCTCAGTTTCACCATACTCTATTTGCAACCAATGATTTCTTCATCACAAAACACTTGGATTCATATAGCATAATCAATCTAATTGCAATTTAATAAAATTTATCCATCAGATTTCAAAATATATTCTTATCACAGAACACCCATAAAATTCTTATCCATTTTAACCAGTCATGAAAACTATGTTTTCAAATGTTGACTATTATTTGATATTCAACAACAGTATTTGAAATTAACATATATTTGTACGATGATCCAAATCTAAAGATGCACTTTATTTAGATTTGTTCAATAAGCTGTTATTAGTTTCGTGAAGGTGAACGGAAGCAGTCACTTCCCACTTCTGAATGTCACAACAAATGTTTTTTGGTTTTATGTTACTAAAAATACTTGCTTCAGTTTTTAACGCACCAAAGTAAAAGGCGATAAAAATTGTCATTGCCCTGGCTAGGCAAGTTCTCCATAGCTAGGGCCAACCAAAGGGCTGAATCTACCCTTTCATTAGTATTATACCATTTCAGATTCCACTTAAAAAAAAAAATTGGTAAGAATGCATAAACGATGCCGTTATTGCAATTTAATCTTTCATTAGCGAATGGAAATCCAAACCGGAAATTGTAAACTGTAGTCAAAACCGGTCATCACGGCAGTGGTGTAGTAATGGTTGCAAAAATGAAGATTTTCTAGAACATCTATCATATGGATACACGCCATCCATTAATTATCTCATCCCACATATAATGTAGAAAAAATCGTTAAAGTTGAACCTACTTCTTATTGAATCTCCTGAAGTTGACAACCTTGTTATCAGCTTTTCAATTAAAACATAAAAACTTATTTTCTTAAACAATAAACACATATTGTAGTGTAATACCCAGTTTGGCTGGGCCGGTTCAACCGAACCGGCCAGCCTTCTAAATAAAGAGCGACCCCAACAGGGGTCGGAACTGGGCGGTTTTCGCGAAACAGAGAGCGGAGGGGGGCGGACGACCGAACGCACGCGTAGGGGTTTCGGAGGATTTCTTTCACCATTTTTAGTAATCCAACATGTTTGGAGATAAGAATTAATTACTCCTTTTCAATTCTACCGTTAAAGGAGTAATAAATTTGGAAGAAGTTTCAACGAGCAAGAGAAATGATCGAAAAGAAGGGAAAAAGGTTTGTTTCTCAAATTTTGTATAAATTGTTTCCTAATTCTTTTTCTAATTATTAGAAACATTAAATTGAAGGAAAAGAAAGGATTGAAAGCAAAGAGGAAGAATTGTGGGAGAGGAAGAAGAATTCAGGGATTTTGAGGAAATTCTCGTTGGTAAGTAAATTCTTTATTGTATAGCATTATTTAAATTTTGTTATTTAATTATATTTTGATTAAAAGTTTATATTATATGAATTTAGGAAATTAAAGAAGAGACCAAGTTGTAAGAGGAGACTCAGCAAAGAAAGAAAGGAAAATTTGGTAAGGTAATTTCATGTGGAAGAAATCAAACACTTATCGAGACGTTCAAATTGGAATTTAATGTTAATTAAATCCTTATGTTATTGTGACCAATGTTAATTAAATCTCTATGTTGTGAACAGTTAAAAGGATTTCAATACAAGACGAATATTGGAGGAGAAGAATCAAAGTGTGTAATTATAATTATGAAATTTAATATTTTGTATTATTCTTTCAAATATGATATAGTATTATGTATCATGGCATGGCTTTAAAAGTTTTACTTCTTTTAGAAACTATCATATGTGAAATGTTGAAAGTTTAAATGTGTAAATGAATGTAAATATTATTACAACAAAAAACAAATGAATGAAATTGTGTATATGTGTAAAAAGGATGTTACATGTATGTATTAAGGAAGTATGCAAACGAAGAAATGATATGAAAATGAATCAAAGTGTTCAAAATAAATGGAAACGAAAGCAAAATGATATGCATGCAATTTACAGGAGTTTACCTCTGTATGGTACTGACTGGGGAAGCAATATACCCGTGCACGAAAAAGGAAAATGTCATGGAAAAAGAAAATGGAAATGAAAATGGTTGTACCTTTAGTACATTTAGGCGGTGCTCCTGTACAAAATGGAAAAAGGAATAAATTTAAAGCTTTATAATGTTTTAAAGGAATATGACCGGATATGTATAAATGATTGAAATGAATGAAATAAAGTTAAGGAAGGATAAGATGCATATTAAAGATTATACGTGTATTGTAAATAAAGAATATTCATGTTGATTGTTTAACGGTTACCCACTGAGTTTACTTAGTAAACTCAAATCACGAATTTAAATGTTTCAGGTAAGTCTTCAGAGATTTAGAAATGAAAGAAAAAGAAGAGTTCGTCTATAGAAGACGGCGTGCAACTGATAACAGGTAATTTATGATCTGAGATAAATGTTAAGTATTTGAAGAATTTTTGTTAGTGGCTCTTCAGATGAGGAAAGAGAATTTGATGTTTAAATGTTGATTTATTTATAAACTGAAATGATTAGATCCTACCGTCCGGCTTTTAGTTCCCGCCTCGTTAAATCGAGCATTCGGGCCGGGTCGTGACATGTAATCTAACCCAATTGCTGAGATCTCATTTTTTTCTTGGTAGAAAGCTTCCTTGGTAACTCTAGAACGAGAATAAAGTTTAAGCAGTGATCATTTTTAAAATTCAACATAGATAAACTGCCAGTGAAATAAAAAAGGAAATGATGAGATGCAAGAAAAAGATTTCATGCACTTGACTATGTGTTCCTCATCATGTATACAATCAACTAAAAGATGACAAACTAAAAGATGACAACCAGAAACTGAAATAGTTATTTCTAGTAGACATCTTTTCCAGCCATTTTCATTGTAAACAGCCAGCTTCATCAGCAGATAGATGCTGTTGTGATAGAATCAAAGGCTATTGCAATTGTTTCTCTCTTTTTTTTAAAGGCTTCTGAATCAATCTTTTAGTTCCTAAAAAAAGTCTGCAGCTTAAGTTGGTATTCTATCATATCCAGTGTCAAATTAAGCAAATATATAGGTTTAAACAAAGGCAATAATAATTTTGTTTGAGGCAGATTCAACTTTTCTTTTAAAAGCTCCTTTCTCAGCCACCATTTTAAACATACATTTTAGAAACAGTTTTTAAAAGGCAAAATTGTGAAAAAGCGGTGAAAAAGCTGTATTTCAAACACATTATTTTTACTAATTGCTTTCTTACCACAAAGCGGTCGAAAAGCTGCTCCAAACAAAGCCAAAATCTTGTGCATGAATTAGAGAATGTCTTTGAGATTTGCACTTGCAATTAGCCTTTATATATAATCTTAGAGTCCAATTTAAGTGTAAATTCCACGTTTAAGATTATTAAAATGTGAAATTGCAAATTGATGCAAAATATCTTACTTTGCAAGGAGCAATCTAGCATATCATCATCATCATTAACCTGCCGCAATCCTCTTTCTTTGTTCAAACTTGTTGAGAGTTGAGTTAACAAGCATTTAAGTACAGCATGGCTGCTCTAACATAAATAATTGCAAGCATTTTAAGGTATTTTTCATGGTAATACAAACTTAAAGCAAAGCAAATAATAATTGACTCTCTTAATATATCATGCATGAAATCCTACATTCTTGACACATACAATACATTATGCTAACACAGGCAATCTGTGACATTATTTTTCACCTTAAATGGCTAAGCAGGTTTTCATCAATTTCTTCATTATCTTTTAGAGCTTCAAAATACTAAAAACTTATATTGAATCACATGAATAGATAGTAGAGGATCAGGGGGTGACTGAACCACCAAAAAGTGCAAAGAAAACATAGCTAGTTTGATAAAAGTGGTCTTTGTTCTTAGACATGCTAGCTTCTACTGGGAGTACTCAATCCTTTCATCATATTTCTTGTTGAGCACCTCTTGATACTACGAAGCGTCAAAAGCAACCGCCTACTGCTCCTCCTTCAAAGTAAATCTCTGACCTGTCAGATGAGTTCTTCAATGCTCCTCCTCGTCAACTCCTCAACCTCTTTTAAAGTGGTGTCTTTCTTTGGAAGCTCTTCCTGCATAGCTGCCTTCCTCTTTGCTAACTCAGCCTTCAAAGACTCAACATTCCTAGTTGTTTGAGTCACGCCCCATTTAAGCCCCCTTCTAGTCACCCATGAGGCGTAACAGAGATGGACAACCTAAGTAGAATCATTTGCCACCAACACCCATCATGATTTTCTTAATTAGAATCGAGCGAGTGAAAAATAGTTCGACTAAATCGTCACAAAATATATCTTATCCATTAATAGATTTTCTCATACTCATTGGTATAGAAGCGTGCACAATTTAAAACAAAAAAGATTATAAAGTTTCTAAAACTTTCATAGAAAATTTATACATATGCGAAGTCTTTAATTCATAGCATGTGTATTTTTCTATATTACATCCCGTAATTATACATCCACCGATAATACAGGGGTACAAGATAATTGGGTTAGTTGCCTATAGTCCCACCTATACAAGAAAAAGGTAATAATATGCATGATGAACTTTTGAACTAACATGAGCATTTTTTTTATAGATATAATTAGCTTAATGTAGTGATAACTTCTAAGAAAATTGGCTTTGAAATTTAAACATATAAGACATAATTTCAATCCAATAGCATGAAAAAATGTAAGAACATTGAAGGCATCCATTAAATTTTAAATTATGAAATGCATGCTACTTATCAATTTACTACACCGTTTTCATTTTTATTTTCATTACTACCCATATATTTCCTTAGAAACGTCATATAATATTATAGGCATTTGGCACATTAATATCATTGGTCTTCATCTAACTTGTCGGCCCAAAAAACCACTAATAAAGTTTGGACAATCCAAATTAGTAATTATCAATGGCCCATCGACCTCAAGGTTGAACCTTATAATATCAACTTTCTAGGATCGATAGTTGTGAATCTTTTCTTTTTCTCTATAAAGACTCATCTCGCTATAACTTTTATCTCCTCCTGCGCAGATCATCATAATCTATCAAGCTATCTCACATGCTATGACTGTTCATTAACTTCTTTCAATTTAATATTATCATCATTAATATTTAAAATTACATTTTTTTAGCATCAATGTATGTCCATACATGTTAGTACAGGTAACTTGCAGGCACAAAGCAAGTTCAAACTTGAGGAACTTGGTCAAGAGGTGCACTCATCTAAAATTAGTTTCACCTTAAAGAACACTCGTCGGAACAAGATCAAAAATGAGGTATTCACCCAAATGAAGCTCGCATTATAGGACCTCGCCCCCAAGGAGAGATATAAATGAGGCACAGTTCTAAGTGAGTTCAATCAAAGAACTTATCTCAGCAAGTCTTGTGAGGACTCAACTCTTTTAGCAGTTCTTTTAAGTCAAGGTCATCCACCTTCCATAAATATCCTCGTTTAAGCTATAGGAAGCACACAACCACAAAGACCACAGTAATGGCTCCATCGACCATGTTCATAGAAACTCACATGGAGCACTCACCTTCAAGGACTCGGCCAGAGCACTCGCCTCCAAGGACTCGTCACCTACACAAAATACTCGCTAGAGATATCCCGACCAATATCAGAGATAGATGGTCACGTGTGTACATATCGCCTTGTCCACGTGTCTTTGCTAGTTTGTACTTATCATGTATTATTTGTCTTTTTTTTTCTAAGTGCAGCACTTCTTGTAACTCTTTTAACCCTATAAATAAAGGTTTAAGAGGTATATTTTAATCTTCATGTTACTTTTACTATTCAATATATTATTAGATTTCTTAGTCAGTCTTCATAACCACTTACTTTCCCTCATGTTCCCTGCTATGCCTAGCGAGACTTGTTAGTAGGGTTAGGTAACACCCACGGACAAATTTGATTCCAACAAAATAAGCTTACCTAAACATGAAAATGTCAACTATGAATGCACTGCAGGTGTAAAGCATTTATCAGGATAACACATAGCAAATAAAAAATAAAATTTTACAGGTGGAAACCAATAAGACTAACCAACACCAATTAACAAGGCGATTAGCCATTTCAGCATTGCATAGTACCAATTGAACAGCTTGCTCCTCTTTGCCTACGACATCCCAAAAACCAAACATCAAATAGAGAGAGATCAATGAATTAGAAGCATAAAAACACAGCGGAAACCCTCATTGTCCGACCTGCGCCTCCCTATAGGCGTAATTCTCGATGACTTCATAATCCAGGCTCTCCGCACCGCCGCCGCCATTCATTCTCCTTTCGAGCTCCTCCTCCGTCTCCACGTCATCGGAGCTCGGCAGACGCGACCATACAAGCTTCGCCGTCTCAATCCCGTTCTGGAAGTGGTTCGACAGCATAATTCCTGGCATATATAACGCGCACTGCAAGTGGATCAGATCTTTCGAACTCAATCGGAGATCAAAAGGATCTCCGGCATACACGGAAGATTGAAGTGGGGTGGTCGGAAATTTCGGCGGGGACGAACGGGAGGAAGATAGTAGGCAAGAGTGGTCGGTGATAATTGGCTGTCGCGTAGAAAGACGTCTACGGCTCCGCTTCACCGCGGGTCGGGTTCAGCCTCGACCAGGAGCGAATGTTATGAGCAGAGCCTCAAAGAAGGTATTTACATAATTATATAGTTTAAGCGGCTCTTTTTGACTAAAGAAATTTTGAATTTCAGTTTTATATATATAATGTGTGTATGTATTTATCTTAATTAACTAAATATTTAAAAAATAATAAATATATACTTTGAATTACCATAAATTAATATATTTAATATTTACTTTTATATTTATTTATATAATATATCATTGACTAAATAACATTAAAATATATTCATAAAAATACATAATAATTTAAAGAAAATGATATTTTTATGACATTTAAATATTAAAAAACTATATGATAAATATGAAGATTTAATTGTGAAGATGTAAATTCATAAGAATTTAATAATATTTATTTAAATCTCTGTATATTAAAAAAAAATAAGACTCACAGATTAAAGCTTAGCATAAGACTAATTAAAATCAAAATAACAAGAAATACACATAAAAGAAGAGTTAGCGAGTAGGTTTTTAGTACTGCTTGACAAAATCATAAAAAGAACATTTTTAAATTTATAATAAAAAATGTTTAAAAAAGAAATAAATTTAGCGTTAAAAATTAGGAGCGAAAAGAGTGGTGTTGATTCAATGGAATGAAAAGGGGGCAAGACAGCTTTGTCGCTTTGATTTGTTCTCAATTGGGAGATTGAGTGTGATACGTCGATGAATTTAGCAAGAAACTCATCATCATTCCTTGCCAAAACCCTAAACTTCAAATCCAAAAAGAACCAAAATTAAAATAAATGAGAGACCCACAAGCCTCATAACACAATAGTCAAAATTAGAACAAAAACTATCAAATCATCCCAAATGAAATCCAAAAAAACAAATGTGGAGGAGCGGAGAATAATCTTAACAATGAGATTGAGGAGCGGAGAATAATCTGAACATATTGACAATCAAAGGCTTTTTGTGATCAACATTGGCATAAAAGATTTTCTTAGAATTTGAGAGTTAAATTTCTTGGCAATTTTATTAGCCAAATAAATGTCAACAACTATGTCCCTATTTTAGATGAAGGTGGCATGAGCTTGATGAATGATATTAGGAAGGATTTGCTTGAGCCTTTTGGCTAGAAGTTTAGTAATGATCTTGTGGAAAGTTTTATAATAAGAAATATGTCTACAATTATTTAGGATATTTCATATAAGTGCTTTGAGGTAAGGGTAAATATATTGGTCTTAATCACAAGGAGCCTACTAGTATTAAGAAGTGATGAACTGTAACAATAATTTGTTTCCCCACTATATCTTAAGCATTTGTAAAGAACTTAAATCTAAGCCATCAAAGCATGTCATCTTATCAAAATTGATATTGAAGAGGGCCTCTTTAATTTAAAAATTAGAGAGTGTTATACTAGAGAAATCCTTAGCTATGGAAAGAGTTCTTTCAATAGAAGGAGAAAAATGTGACATCTTCAGGTTCAGCATTCAATTCTAACCATTTTGACTCGATTGGAAAAAGGTACATATTTGAATTTTTTAGCTTTTAAATCATTTGCATGTCTTTGGAAGTGTTTTGGTGCATGAAAATGATTGTGCGTGGTCTAGAATGAGTCCCAAGTGTTTTGTATTAATTTCAGCAAAATTCGAGAAATGTCACTATTGGAGAGTCTCGGCATTGAGTGTTGGAGCACCTCGGCGCTGCACTCAGCCAAAGCATTAAATAGTGACATCACATCACCTATAGTCTCAAGTTTTGAGATTTTGAACTAGCACCGCAGTGCTAGATTGTAGCACCACAGCGCTAGGCCAATATGAGAACTTCAATATATTTTATGTGTATGGCCCCGATTTCCAAGGCTTCATAGTAGTTACTATGTCATATCCCAGAATTTAATTTGGAAGAATTATTTTTTTATCTTTAATTTATACAACCAGAGCTATCTAATTTTATCTATCAATAATAAACAATGAAAATAAATTTTATAATTCAAAATATCAATGTACATATATATATATATATACATTATTCTAAAAATTATATGCAATACTAAGAAATTATACAATCATATTTTGTCTATCCAAATCCTGAGTATAAAAAAATAATTAAAATAAAAGAAAAGAAACTCAAGAGATCATGATCAAACTCTCACTCATGCTCCTTAATCCTGACCTGAAATCCTTTAAATCATACATAATGAGCTAAAAGGCTCATCAAGTAATCAAATTCTACAACTGAACTCAATGCACAACAAAATAATATGCATGTCAGCAATTAAATCACAACAGTAGTAATCACATGACCATGAATCAATGCAGAAACCATAAAGCTCACATGCAGTAGCAGTAGAATTTATAAATAATAAAACAGTTCATTAGGAAAGTTAGTAAAATAGTATAATGATGAAATCAGTAAACCAGTATGGGTGTTGAATCAACAAAATAATCATCGTATCAGTACTATCAATCAGTAAATCAATTATATAAAGCGGTCAAACCAAACTATCAGTAAAGAACTATTGAACTCATATCAATACATTAAAATCCTATAACTATATAAACATGCTATTGACTTATTTTATAGCAGTATCATATCGATATCTTAATCGCATGCTCAATATATCTTGTGCTCAGTATGTTATATATTATAACAGTAAAATTAGTAGCAAGAGTAGTAATATATGACTATAACAGTAAATATGTGCATTATCAATAAATTCATACATTGATAAGAATAATGCCTCATAACATATATTTTATTAGTCACACTAAATGAGTAAGAAGCCTTGGTTTTAGTAGTATTTTTCAGTATCGTATTAGTATCAATAAATTATTGGCTCAGTAAATAAAATCGTCACTCTTTACCGTTTGGCAGAGTAATCATCTCTTTATAACTCCCAATAAGTGTATCACATGAATCAGTCGAGGATAACACCAAACCACTTATTTATACGAAAGCCCGACATCACACAATCCTGTACAGATCAATCAGTCTCCAACCAACGTCAATGAATAATCAGTCTTTACTTATTTTTTTTTCACACGCACATTATTATCATAGTATTATAATAGTAATAGCGACCAACTATTACTTGATCACATATTCACACTCATTTTTAATAAATTATAGTAAATAAATTATAATTAGGCTTAATTCAAAAAGTGTCAAAATGTCATAATGGCCGGCAACGAAAAATCTTAACAAAAATTCACATTTTTAAAAATTTATCAAATTATCAGAGATCATATATAAGAATATTTTGAAGCTTTAATTGAACTAAAGCACTATTTTCAGATATTAAAATAAATCTTTTAATTGAAAAAATCATTACTTTTTTAAAATCATTCAGTAAAAAATTTTAAATAAATACTCAAATATTCATAATGTCAATCTTTATAATATATATAAAGTTACACAATGAAAGTTTTACCAATTCAAAAATTTTCTTATTTTTTGGTAACAAAAATATAAATTTGATCAAAAAAATCTCAAAAATATTAAAGTATTGAAAGCAGAGCATAATGGTTCCTTACAGCGAGATGAGCAAATTTTCTAGCATGGTCAACTAACAAAAATGACTTTATAACCTCCAAATTCTAAGATTTGTTTTCTCCTCCTCCCATTTTCTTTTAAAATCTCTCTAAAGCTCTCTATTAGCTAAAATCATTAAGTAAAAAGGCTTATTTAATGAACATTAAGTGGCTATAGATATTTATAATAAAATAATAATATTATATAAATATAATTATATAATTTATTCAATTTTAATATAAAATTCATATAAACTTTTTTGGAGCATAAAAAATTATTTAAATAATCCATAAAATAACACATTTTATGTAGAAAATTATGATGAAATCAGTTTGCAGAATGAATACTTGACAGTCCCAAAATCTCCATTTGTCTTAATAGGTGTCAATTTCTTAAGGATTTGCACCAATGCCCAAAAATTATGAAAAAATTAATGTAATTAAATCACTATAATATCTATGTTACGGTGAATATAATTTGTGATTTAGACTTATAATGACTCCTAAAAAAATTTATTTGATAGTGTCAAAATATGGGCTATTACAATTGGGAAGATCGCATTCCTCCGATAGAATTTGCTTACAATAATAGTTTTCAATCAAGCATAGGTATGGCTCCGTATGAAGCTCTATATGATAAAAAATGCAGAACCCATCTATCTTGAATAAAAGTTAAAGAGAGACATTTGATTAGGGCAGCCTTGGCTGATGATGCTACTGAAAAGTTTCATTTGATCAGAGATAGATTGATGGCTGTACATGACAGGCAGCGATAATATTTTGATGCTAAGCATTAGGTTATAGAATTTCAGGTAGAAGATTTTGTATATGTAAAGGTATTAGCAGATTTTATAATGAATAAAAATTGAGTCTAAGGTACATTATACCATTTAAGGTTATTAAAAGGATTGAGAAATTTGCCTACATGTTACAGTTGTCAGATCGTATATCTGAAATTTATAATGTATTCCATGTATCACTTATGAGGAAATAGATATTTGATTCTAGAAATAGGATATTTGTTGAAAACATCGAGGTACGTCTGAATCTGAGTTATAAAGCAGAACCAAAGATGACTATAGCCTATGATGTCAGAAAGCTAAAGAGTAAACAGATCCTATAGTTAGAGTTCAATGAAAGAACAGTTGAAATAGAAGCTACTTGGGAAAAAGATGTCGAGATAAGACAGTTGTACTCTGATCTGTTTATGTGATTTGAGTCATGAGTGTTAAAATGTTAAGGATAGCATTTTTTAAAGTGGGGAGAGTTGTGACACCTCCAGGTTTAGCATTAAGTTCTACTCTTTGACTAGATTGGAAAAAAGATACATATTTAAACTTTTGAGCTTTTAAATTATTTGCATATCTTTGAGAGTATTTTGGTACATAAAAATGATTGTGTATGATCTAGAATGAGTCTCAAGTGTTTGATGTGAATTTTGATAAAATTTAAGAAATATCACTATTAGAGCACCTCAGTACTAGTATTAGAGCTGTTGCACTCCAGGATCTATATTGAAAGAATTACATATGTCTTTTCTTTTAATAATTTAATTAGAGCTTACCAATGAATAACGGAAAGAAATGTGATTGCATTTTATTTAGAACTGCATGTAAAAAAATTATACATGTTGTTCAGAGCCTCATATCATATGATTATTACCATTTCCTAAAAATAAAATTACATAATGAGCACATATCCCAACAAGTAACTAAAATCTTACAACTGAAATTAATATAAGATAAAAGAGAACAATATACTATAAATCATATAAAAAATATATGCATCAGTGTTTATACTAATTATCTGTATTAATTTATCCTTCTATAATTCATTTCATCTCAATTCATTACATCATCAAGCATAGTATCAGCAATAGTCAATAGTACTAAAGCCGGCAACAATATTAGTATCATGATCAATAATGTTAAATAGTATTAATGATAATAAATATTATTAGTGTCAGTCACAATATCATTATAATATTCATAATAATGTTAGTATCAATATTCATATATTCAATGAGTGTATCTTAAGGGTATCTTGCTCATTATAACTCCCAATCAATTGCGCATTATAACTCCCAATCAATGACTCCTTATAACTCCCCTTGAATCATGTGAATTAGTCGCCTCGACTCTTTATAACTCCCAATCAATCTTCAGCTCCTTATGACTCTCAATTAGTAAATCTTATGGATCAGTAGAGTATTACATGGAGTTATCATATAATATATCTAATATTATTTAGTATTTTATTTAAAATATAATAAAATTATATTAAATCATTCAGAATGATCAAATTTATAATATATTCAAACTTGTACAGTGAAAGCTTATGAAATTAGGAAACAATACATTTTTAACAGATTTAAGAAAGATAAAATTCGTAAAAATTAAAATCATTAGAAATAGAAGTAAGAGATTAGTCATTTATAATGAATATAATAAAATAGATAACATGAAAGACTGACAAATATGATCTAAAGATCTTTCTCTTTCCTCTCTCTTCTTCCCCTTTTTCAATTTCTTCCTAGACAAACAATTAAGTGAGAAAGTCAGCAGGGTGAGACAAGATATATATATATATATATATATACTGTTTATGGCCTAGTGTCGTAGCGCCCACTAGATCAACGTCAAAACTCTTTATTTTAGAATTTTTATATTTTTTTAAATAAATTTATTTCATATATTTGAGTTATTACAGGAGCGCCTCAGCGCTGCACTTAGCCAAAGCACCAAATAGTGACATTGTAATGCATATAATCTCGGATTTTGAGATTTTGAACTAGCACCATAGCACTGGATTGTAATGCCGCGGCGCTAAGCCAATACAAAAACTTTAAATACATATTTAATAGCACTATTTAATTCATTCGCAATCATTGATGAGGAGAGAGAAAGTGAGAGCTTTGGAGAGAAAAAAAGGTAATTTTGAGCAGCTTCCAATCATTTTTAGCCATCAGATCAGTTGAAAAAGTTATCTAGATTGAGGTAGGTCACATTATGCCTATCTCAATTTTCAAAAATATAATTTTTTTACATTTTTTGTTAAATTTATATTTTCGTTAGCAAAAAATGTGAATAACTTTTTATATGTTATAGAGATTAAGATTATAAATATTTTAAATTTTTGTATAGTCATGGCTGGTTTATTAATCAGTTCTGTAGCTTTTGTTTGTAGTCATGTACTATAGTATAGATATATTTTGATAAAATAAATGAAATCTCTTGAATGAGTTTATTTACAGTACTTTGAATATTTTTAGATGTATTAAAGATTGTGGAGATGATACTTTTGATGTATTAGAACTTATATGTTAAAGAAAAGTTTAGTGGCTCTTTTTCTTATTGAATTTTGGATGAATATTTGATCATGATTTATGTTAAATGAAAGTTTTGAAACATTTCCGTACGACTATCTATTCTCGCCTCGTTAAATCGAACTTACCGGGCCGGATCGTGATACCATAGCACTTCTCTTGAAACTTTATCATATGCTTTCTCTAAATCAATAAATATCATATGCAGATCCTCCTTATTCTCTATATACTTCTTCATCAAACTTCTCAATAAATGTAAAGCTTCCATATTAGACCTAGCGGGTATGAATCCAAATTGATTTTGAGAAACATTAGTATCACATCACAACCTATGCTCCATAACTCTCTCCAATAGTTTTAAAATATGACACATTAACTTGATTCCTCTATAATTCGCACAATATTGTGCATCACCTTTACTCTTAAAAATAGGAATCAACACACTCATTCTCCACTTATCTAGCATCTTTTTAGTTTTCAAAATAATATTAAAAAGTTTAGTAAGCAAAGAAATTCCTTCATCTCCTAAGCATTTCCACATCTCTATTGGAATATCATCAGGTCCAATAGTTTTTCCACACTTCATTTTCTTTAAGGACTCTCTAACTTTAGTTTTACTAATATGCCAATAAAAATAAAAAAATCTTTATTTTCATTTAGAGTGCTAAAGTCACTAAAGTCAATCGTATTGTCACAATCTTCATTGAAAGGTTTAGCAACATATCTTATCTACCTTTATTGAATATTCTCTTCTAATAAAATCACTTTTTGATCTTCATCTTTAATGCACTTTACTTGAACTAAATCCTTACTACTTCTATCTCTTTATTTGGCTAACTCATATATATATTTTTCGTCCTCTTTAGCATCTAATATATTAAATCATGATGTATAAATAATACATGAAGTGCTAGAAAAAATTAAGAAAAACACAACCAAATACACTAAAAATCCCTCCTTCAAAATTCTTGACTACTATTTAAGTAACTAAAATACTCACTTCAAACATGAGTCATTCATTAAAATCTTTGATTGCCATTAAAAATTCTTAATTTGGGAAAATTGATGAGCTTCCAAAAAAGGAGTTTAAAATAAATTATTATTAATTATCATGAAATTTGACTTTTATAATTTATCTAGCGAGAGGCCCCATTATTTGTACTTTATCATCCATTAAGCTGACATTTTGTTTGACTCATCTGGATGTATGAACCCAATTCATTTGGATGCATAATTTTTTGTCTAAGCTACCCATTAAACCAATTCTTTTTTATGGATTCAAAATATTCTGCCATTATTATGATATTATATCATTGTTTCATTGAGATATGTGATATTGTGATATAAATATTGATTTTTGAGCCATATAATCAGGACAGTTTTTTTTATGTGCCCTTACACTCAATGTATAACATTATACATATTATTAATCACTCAATTTATTAGTATCTTAACTGTTATGTTATGATTTTTTATGTATCACTCAATTTGTTACAAGAATATTGTTTCATTCATATATGTGAAATTGTGATCTAAATATAAAATTGATTTTTGAGCCATATGATCAGGACAGTTTTTTTATATGCCCTTACACTCTAATATGTCTATTCTAATTGCCTATAATTCTTTACTATAATTGTTTGGTCTTATTTCATGATTATTATCTCTCAAAGTATGAAAGTATGCATATTATGTATCACTCAATTTATTAGTATCTTAATCATTATATTAAAGATATGATTCTAAATTAGTTGGAAAAACTTGCTTGAACCAAGATTAGCTCATGGTGGTAACCTTGTAGACCAGCTTGGCTAAGAACCATTTTAGTTAATGGTGAGAGTAAGTATGCAGATTATAATTAATGATTCCTAGTGTCTTGTGTGGTTATGCAATTTTGAGCTTTACATTTTGTTTTGGTAGATAAAGGTACATAAATACCGTGGATGTCGAGATTTAAGTTTTGATTTGATTTTGATGGATATACATTCACACTATGAATAATAGGTTCAATGCACAAATCTATACATTGGAAAATCACCTCGTATAGCTGTCATTTTGTCAAAATTTTCAGGATTGGGTTAGAGGGTGTGAAAGCAAGGACATACTACAGAGGCATCTCCTACCCCAAAATACGTAAAAATAAAAAATAATTAGACCTATTTGAATGGAAACCAAAAACAAAGACCGCCTCCATTGAGCTATCTTTTTTCACATCCAATCTTACTTTAGAACTTCCGATGATAATGAAAAAACAGGGTAACTTTGGCTATCTGGGTAATTCTAAACAAAGAAATCACACAAACGAAGATAACATAAATGGAATAATAGAATCAATATCTATTTATTACCACACAGTAGAAATCAATAAAAAGATAAAAAATATTGAACCTTCTTAACATCCTTAATGATCAATTAACAATATGATTTGAAGCGTAAGGGATAAATGGACCTAGTCGAATAGCAACAGCATTTACAGTAAAATGAATTACTGATACCAGTTTAAGCTAATAATTACAACAGAAATATGAATCACGATATCAAGATTGCCAGAAAGTTAGCAATAAATAAATCAGGCTAAGAAAATCAACTACCAAAAAGGTCAGAAGGCTCTGGGCACTATACTCGTGAAACGTTTTTGCACTAAATAAATTGCGAATTGCATCATCCTGCACAAAAGATATGTAAACTAGCGTGAATATGAAAAAAGAAAAAAAAAAAACTGCACAGTAAAAAAAGTGTTCAGCACTTGACGAAGGTTAATCCCTTCTAAGAGAACCTGGGTATTGAAGAAAATGGTTGCCAGATCATTGTATTCTTTGTCTGTGCTGCAGAAAAACTGCTTGCAGCATAAGCAGCAGGAAAACATGAAACAAATAAGGGACGGATAATAACCTAATGTACGGCTATATATATTGTAAAGTTAGCCAGATCATCAAGTAAGAATTCAAATGTTATCTTACATTTACAAAATTTCCATCTGTTCCAGGTGGTTGAGGGCAATCAATATCAGGATTAGCTTCTGAATTAGGACATGGGCTGCATTTCCTTAGAAGTGGTAAACCAAAAGAAATTACTGATGTCATAAGAGATATAAGTAAAACTTCAATTATCTGTTACAATGCACAAAAAAAGAAGTATGAGTTTTCCAACATCAGCTGTAGATTGACAGGAAGGAATTTGTAGCGAAGGGCTGTAGCATACCTTGACCCTATTCCCCTTTTTATGCAGATAATTTCTGCGCCAGCTAGTTATATACAAAGTGAGCTGATTGAACAGAGCCCCTGAAAGGTAAAAAAATAAAATCATTATGAGAAAATATATAGCTAAAGTTGGTCAAAGTATAATATGATGCCAATCAAGTAAAAAATTGATCCAAAAATCTGCACCTAAATGAATGCAATTTAAAAAAAATGATTAGGAAATGTGAATACCATGAAAGAAACATACCAAAAAGGCCTCCAATAATGCCGATAATAGCCATGGGTAGCAACTCCTTAAATGAATAATCTTCTTGACCACTTGTCATTAAGAAAATATGAATAAGAATGTAGGCTTAGTTTGAAACTCAAAGAACAATATCTTGCAATATCACAAAGAGTACTAACCCAGATATATCCCAGATTATAAAGCCACCCGACCCAAAATGACCACACTTCCCACTCTTACACCAGGCCATTGCAGTTCTTACAACAACAGCCACGATAGCAGACGTAAAAAACACTCTCCACATAAGCTGACTCCGCCACCTTCAGGAATGAAATATACATGCAACAAGCAGATAAGAAGCAACAGCATTCAAATAAAGCTAACCAAAATATATTTGACATAAACTGAAGAACAAAGAAGAGCTTTAAAACATGATTGATCACCATGAATTGCATGGTTGATCCAGTAAACAACATAAGAGCAATGGTTAGAGATCTCAAGCTATCACTTTCATGCCTATAGAATCTTGATGTTTGTTTAGCTGCAATAATTGCTAGTCTCACTCTGAAACACCATGCAATCTACGCCCTCTCCTTCCATGAAATGTGTACTTACGGATTCCCCTCCACTGTATAAAACATCTCTACAATTCTGTGAGTTTTGTAGAATCTGTTCTCCCAGAGATTTTCGAACAAAGCCATAAGGAAACTTAGAGAGAGAGATGAAAAAACTCTCCGAAATCAAAACTTCTCGTCATATCATTCGCATATGTCTGTTACAGTGATCTAAATCCCGTAAAGACCCTAGAAATCCTAGCTTAAGATTTCATTTGAATAAGAGTAGATTGGTCATAAAGTCACTCTCCAGCGAGGTATAGCAGAGTGGGATTGCGGAAGAGGTGTGGTGATGAGGACATCGGAGATCAACGGCTACGGTCTGGAGTTTATTTTTTTTTATGTGTTTGATGTACTAGTTTATTTTATATTTCTATTTTTCCCATTTTACCCCTAGGGGTGGTCATGTGGTGTTGTAGCCCAAAGGGCATTTTAGTCATTGTTTCTTTTCTTTTCATGAGGCCTATTTATAGGCCAGTTCTCTTGTATTATAGGATGATAAATGATAATTAATGAAATTTCAGCTTTCTTGTTTTTAATCTCTTTGTGATTTCTTAAGAGGAGAAACCCTAGGAGAGGGCCACGCATCACCCGTCAGCCGCCGGTAGATTCCAGGACTTGTGATTAGTATTCGTAGTATTTTCTTATCGTTCTTCATTTTCCCTACATCCGGTCCTCCACTGCCAAAACAAACTCCACCGCCGGCCAACAAGAACCACCACCACCTCTCATCCTCCCAAGCCGCCGGCCTTAATGAAGACTCCTTCCTTTCTTAGCAGCCGACCACCCAACCCCACCCCACCCCACGCCACCGCTATTTCAATCCCCACCAACCACCTCCCTTCCAAACCTAGTCGCCTGCCTGTCAAACCCTAATCCCCTTGCCGCCAACTACAAGTCTCCCATCCATACTTTCCATCTTTGTACAACCTGACTTGGAAAGCTTTGATTTCAAATTTTCAATCAGATTTTGAAATTTGAAATCTTTCCTAAAATAGAATCCTATTTTAGGAAAGTTTCTTAAATCAAATCCAATTTAAATTCAAATTGGATATGAGTTAATTTTTTTTCCCCTCTATTAAGGATCCCATTTAGGCAAGCATTAAAACCCTAAAAAAGCCCTCCCACACCCATGATGCCGCCGGCCCCTCCCCTCTCCCCTTGGTTTTACTTCTTTCCAAACTTGGGTTAAGGAGATTGAGAGGGAAATCAATCAAATTCTGAATTCAAATCTTAGATTTGAAACCTTTCCTATTTGGCATGATCCATAATTGGAAAGTTTTAACTCTCCAACTCAAATTTCAAATTAGAGTCAAAAGGAGAGCTGAGTTATCCTTCCCTCCTAATCTAATTAATTCCATTTAGGAAACTCTCATTAAACTTCCACCAAGAGCTCTCCCTCTCCTTGAAGCCGCCGGCCCCTACCTTCCCTTTCTCCCTCCAATCAACCCACCTCCTTCCCCTTTTGTTGCCCACTCAGTTTTCATCCCTAAGGTGCCGCCCCTCCCAATCCTCCTTACGAAAACTTCAAGTTTCTTTGCTGTCCAGAAATTTCTGGATGCTAGAGGTGGCTGTCCTCCCTTTCGAACCCTAGAGAACTGTTGTACAAGACTTCCTGTTTGCTGTCCAGTGATTCCAGCAGGAGTTCGCTGCTGTCCAACCCTTTGGAAGCCACCGTGGCTGCCCGAAACTGTCAGTAACTGCTGTCCCAAATCTGCTACTTGCTGTCCAAGGATTCGAGCTTGGAGTTGTTGCTGTCCCAGCCGTCCAAGAAGCCAACAATCACCATCTGCATCCGCTCTAGCCATCAAACCACCACCAGAGCTTCGTACAACTTCATTCTTTGGGTGAAACTCTTCCTCTAACTCTTTTATCTTCCTAGTTTACTTCTCAATTGTAGTTATTTTGGATTCATGAAGATCATGCTCACTATTCTCCACTAAAGCTTAGTAAGTTAAAGAGTTGAGTGAGGGATCCTTGCTTAGGGATTAATCTTATTGTTAGCATAGGGATTTATTGTTGAAAATCCTTCATGTATGCAATGTTAGATTAACTGACTGTTTTACGATCTTAACTCCTATGCATGTGATTTAGCGTAAGCTCGTTTTATCACCTTATTGCTTTATCTGAGCGTTTAAATCGGCATTAATTTTATTTAATATTGTTCTCTTAAAATTAAGCGTGCAAATTCGTTAAGCAACTCATCTCTGCATGTACGTTCTACATCATGTGGGCAATGAAAGGGATGGAGAAAATTATGGGGATTAAAGGGAGTGAAAAATAGTGATAATTTTAATGTTGTTTAAAGGTTTAAGTGATAAATGAGTAAATCATAAGGACTAGGTGTTAAATGCATTAATAGAGAAGATTTAAGAGTCATACATGTAAACCCTCCTAATGAATATTCACTGCATTAAGAGCATAAAAGATTGATATGCCAAGGGCCCAAGTTATATTGATCGTATTTTATCTAGCTGAGCTTTAAGGACTAACCATTATTTAACAAAAGCATAAGTTAAAATTCAACAAGAAAAAAATATTTCAACATCAAATAAAAAAGAGTATATCCTTTAACCAGTATTCTTCAAAATTCAGTTAAGCAAATCTGAAATGATACAGTAATAATGTATACACCTGAATTGTTTGGCAGAAGGGTTGGATTTCCTTCCTTCAAGCATTTATAAGAAATGAGAAGTCATTAGTTTGAAGCATAGGTTGCTGCGTGCCAAGTGCACAAAAATAACATCTTAAACACCAAGCTCTGAGGATCAGTTTCATGGAAACAAATTAATGGTTTTAAGATATTCAAATTCCTCTTAGCGAAATGAAGTTCAAGAATTCCAGATCATTTAAGGAAATTGAGTTCTTGTTGTAGGATAAGTATCAATGTATTAGAAGATTATGGAGAAAAGAAGAAAGGCTTAAGCGTGCAAAATTATGAAAACGAGGCGAAGATTAGGCCTTCCCTTTGAGCAACCAAGACCAAAAAAAGTAAAATACATGGATTGCAGAAGATAAGATGCAAACTAACTCAATAAAATATTTGCTGCAATTACCGAAGGCAACGGTAGGTTAATAACGCATAACTTAGTGCAGCATGAGGGAAAAGATAACATAAAAAAGGTGAGAACAGTCAAAATAAAAGAAAAGGGCTGATACTGTTAAATGGCCTATCTTAAGAGCATGAGTTAAATCAAATTAAGCCAACTGTTGCTGAGGCTGCATGTAGCATAACATACAGTCAAAAGAAATCATGCATACCAAGATGTAACTTCTTCTAGAGCAAAGAGCACACCACCAACGGGAGCTCTAAAAGCAGCAGCAACCCCAGCTGCACATCCACAGGTCACCTTTCAAACAGCCAAAAAAAAAGTTGTACCAATTCAGAATATACCCGAGCATCTCATCAAAAGGATAATCTGGATTGATATCTGTTAAATTGCAATGCAACCACCAAACATTCAAAAGCTTGATATTCAAAGACCAAGGGAGGAATTTGAAAGATTTATACTTGTATTAGACATTACAGCAACGAGCAATGTGAAACTTTATTAGACATTACAGCAACGAGCAATGTGTAGCTACACCTAAATTCAATGAAGTATTCAGTTTAAGAACTTTATCAGTCCCTTTATTTTGATTAAGATAAATTAAATCATACCAGAAAGAAAGAGAGACAATGGGCAAGTTAATGATATTATGATAAAAACAAAGTTTACCAAGAACAAGTTAATAAAACCAAACTGCAAGTGTCCAACACGTGATGAACGTGTCTCTCAAAAGCTTTGGACAATCATTTCTGAACAGAATAAAATGACACCCCACTCTTTAATGACTTCCCCCGATCTCATTATTGCCACATTGACCATCCAAGGAAAACTATGCGATTGGGGACGATATTGCCAAACAAATTATTATTTGCATCAAGGTAGTCCTGATGTGGTTGCCATAACAAGATCGTCTAGTATAAAAACATAAGTAATGCCTGAAAGTTCAAAAAAATGATATCCTTTAGTTTATAATGCACAAATAGATTTATTTTTCTACAAGCTTTTTATCAATGTCGTCAATAGCTGAGCTAGTGCCAGCAGATACAGCATCCATATGCTGCTAGAGAATATGGATTATCTTCCATGGCCTTCTTCATCTGCTCATATCTCAGCACCTAGTCTAATGTGCACAATTCAGTTACAAGGTTAATCTTTAAGCAATAGCAATCTTTGAGAAGCCTTTGAAAGAACTTATGAGGTAATTAAGTTTCCATTTACAACATACCATCTAATGAGATGATTATGTCAAAGTTTCCGACGTGATGAATTAACTAACAATATTACAATACAATAACTCTCAAGAATACATCCCAATTAAAACCACAGAGAACACAAGTGCTCTAAATATTACTTCCCATCAAACCCATATAAAGAAGTGCTGGTTCGACCTTGCATTTGTTGCACTCGCGAGCTTGACTTTTGCACACACAAATGCATTAAAAAGACATAAAGCCACTGTATCATGAATCAACTGGGGAAAAGTCAAATATCTGCTCTTAATGCTCGAAAGAAAAATGAAAGTAAAAAAAAGGGGCTAACTTATGACATGGTTTTACTGATAAACAGTAAATTGTGCCCGCTTCTTTAGTCCTCGGTAGAGCACCCAAGATCTAATGGCATAGGCTAGCCTCATTTTGGTAAAATTGTAGTAGAATGCTGTTTCATTTTGTGGTTTCAACCTTATGTATAAGCTCTTAGAACCTCCCAAAAGTAGTGCAAGAAGGTTTGTATGCAAATAAACTAAATCTTCAACCCGTTGTAAAGTAATTTTATATCTTTTCTCAACAAGAGGAGGATGAAATTTTACCAAGAAGTTTTATGGCAATTGTTTAAAGTAGAGGTGTCGAAGCTCCATGAATCAACAACCGCATCTTTGAATCTATTCTCCACCTATCACGCAAAGATTCTTGATCACCAAAGTCCTCTAAATATTTAAAGAATTTAACAAGTTCTATATTAATCATTAGTCTCTCATTTAAAAATAACATTCCAACCAAGCTCTATATTTCTCATTCGCCTCTCCTCATATGTGTAAGAAGGTTTGTATGCACATAAACAAGAACACTCCACACAAAATAAAATCAATATTAAATCCTTCATATCTATACTACTATTAAAAAAGTACAAGACACGTATTACTCCACATGCTAAACTTGTCAATTTAACATCCAATAATTTGCAACCTTTCTACCAATTGTTAAAAAAAGTACTACAACTTCTACATATATTTTATTTTTTTTAGGTGCGCGCGCACATATATATATATATCCTAAATTTGTTAGTTTAAGTCCTAAATTATAAGTATTTAGTTTATAATTTTAATATAACAACATAAAGCCTTTGTCTCGCTACGTGGGATAACACAGGTCATATCTAATACATCTATTCTCCTAATCGGATCATCATAAGGTTGATGTTTTGTGTGACCAAACCATCTAAGACGACTCTCTGTAATCTTATCTCTCATTGGAGCTACTCTAACCATTTCACGTATATACTCGTTTCGCATTGTCTCTAAGAGTAAAGCCACTCATCCACTTGAGCATCCTCATCTCTGCAACACTTAACTTAATTTTATGCTTCTCTTTTAATACGAATATTTTGCACCATAAAGCATTGCAGTTCTCACCACCATCCTATAGAATTTTTTCTTAAGTTTGAGGGATACGTTTCTATCACACAGCAAGCCCGATGCATTCTTCCACTTTAACCATCCAACTTAATTCTACTAATAATATCCCCATCTATTTCACCATCACTTAGAATAATAAACCCGAGATATCTAAAACATGTACTCTTTTTAATAACTTGATCGCCTAAAGTCACAATCCCCTCAGTAGATATATTACTAACTAAAATTACACTATATGTATTCAGTTTTAGATTTACTCAAACAAAAACCTTTAGACTCTAAAGTTGACCTCTATAATTCAAGTTTTCCTTCAACTCCCTCTCTTGTCTTATCAACAAGAAGAATATCATCAGCAAAAAACATACACCAGGGTACATCCTCTTGCAAATGTCCAGTAAAAACATCCATGACTAACACAAAAAGATATGGACTTAAAACTAATCATTGATGTGATCCAACTGAAATAGGAAAATACTTATTCAAACCACCTTGTGTTTGAACACAAGTAACAACATTTAAATACATATCCTTAATGACTTGAATATAAGCATTATTAACTCCATTTTTTTCTAGAACTTTCTAGAGCACCTTGATTAGAACTTTATCATATGCTTTCACTAAATCAATAAATATCATATGAAGATCCTCCTTATTCTCTCTATATTTTTCCATCAAATTTCTCAATAAATGCATAGCTTCTATAGTAGACCTACTCGGCATGAATCCTAATTGATTTTGAGAAAACCTATGCTCAATAACTCTCTCCTATAATTTTAATGTATGACACAAACTTAATTCCTCCATAATTCTCACACTCTTGTGCATCGCCTTTATTCTTAAAAATCGGAAGCAACACATTCCTCCACTCATCTGGCATCTTTTTAGTCTTCAAAATAATATTAAAAAATTTTCGTAAGCCAATAAATTCCTTTATCTCCTAAACATTTCCACAGCTCTATTAGAATATCATCAGGTCCAACAGTTTTTCCACACTTCATTTTCTTTAAAGCCTCTCTAACTTCAGTTTTCTTAATATGACGGTAAAACAAAAATCTCTATTTTCATTCAGGATACTAAGGATACTAAGGTCACTAAAGTCGATCATATTCTCATAATCTTCATTGAAAAGCTTATCAAAATATATCATACACCTATGTTGAATATCCTCCTCTAATAAAAGCTCTTTTTTAATAATCATGATATGAATCATTTAATATATTGTTAATTTATAATTTTAATGATAAATTTAAAAGATGATGTAGCTAAAATATTAATTACAATCACCAAGGTATTTTTCCACATTATTTATTTAAACAAAATTGTAAACATATTATATCTGTAAAGCTAATGTTTGCCATGGTGAATGTAGCCCTAGAACAATGAATAAAAGGTTCACTTCAAAACTTGCTCAACAAAGAAGACATATACAACTTCTAGGAACCTAAAAGTTCATGAACTTCAAAACTAGCTTAACACAGCTTGCCTGCCTCTAATTCTTGGAAGTAGCACTTAGGGCATATGCGCATGTGTAATGTTTTCATCTCGTGATCAACTATAAATAAAAGAGTTTTAGAGTATTGCCATTTATATAGAATTTTAAATTAATTTTATTTTAAAAAAATCAACCAGTTATAATAATTTAACCATATGGAAGACATGAAATTGGATATGTAAATTAAATATAGAAGAAACAATTTCAACATTATTACACAAACTTTGGCAATCATTAATTAACTAACTTTCGAAATAGTTTGAATTAAATGTATACAATTATTAGAAAGTTGCTCGATACTCTACCAGCCATTCATCCATATTTATTTATACTATTAAAATAATACTTGATATTTCACTAAAATAAAATCCACAATAAAATTTTCTTTCCAACTCCTTTTATAACAAAAACCATTTCTACAAATCAAATTAATCTCATGTTATCAAATGCCAGTGGGGCACACCCTAGGCGAGGCAAGTCTTTAGCACCTCAAATACTTCCTAGGCATGTGCCATCACTAAGACACTGCCAAGGATAGAACTTCAGTATAGCGTGCTAAGCACATGAGTATCCCATTTGTCATTCAATTTTTTTTAAAGCAAACACAACTAAATTATGAGATGAAGAGCTACAAATTGGAACCTTGAATCATAAACCTTGAACGTTGAACCCTGAAAGGCAAACCCTACCAAAATTGGAACTTGCGCAATTTGCAAAATTAGAAGCCTTTGCATGATTTGCTTTTGATCTAGATAAAGTTACTCAGAATCAATTGCCAAGAGGTCAACGAGCATGTGACTACGCTCGATGATGATCTTTTTCGTAGAAAGAAGAAAAAAGCTCTCAGAAGATCTATTTTGTGAGTTAGTGTCTCAATTATGGAGCAGCCCCGAAGTCTTTTTTGGTGATGAAAAAGTTGAAATAGGTACTATAGAAGATTATATTATCCTTATGCTATAGAAGAGACCAATGTAAGTTCCTATTTGCTTGTTTACATTTTAAACATAACTTTTGAAACTTGCCACTTTTACTTTAGACAATCTACTTAGGAATTTTTTGTTATTTTAGTATTTAGAATGATGCAAAACTTGATAATATCTTTTTTCCTTCTACTTTTTTTAGTCAATTTTTATATTATATTCTGTGAAATAATTTCTCGTATTTAAAATAGCTAAAAAAATTGTTATCCTCAAGTCACATAAGCTGGCATCTAGCGCCTTGGACATTAGACTGTCATGCTACCTTGACGAGGCCTAGCATACGTAATAACAGTGAATTAACCATTGCAATTTATAAATTAAATCCTTAAGCATTATTTTAATTGTTAAACTTTTAGACCAAATAAAACTTATTTATTGAAAAAAAAATCTATAACTCAAAATTATAGGAAATACTAATAGGGGGGCTAATTGAAGAAAATATAATCATAAAAAATATCTCAATATGAATGTTAAATAATAAAAATAAAAAAATCACACTTCAAATAGTATGGCTAAACTTAGGATGCAAAAAGACATCAGTGTTAAAAAAGTATGCATGCCTTCATCTGTGAATTCTTGAGAGTATGTTAATTTCAAATTTGATTTTAATTAATTAAAAATATTAATTGCAATAGTAATTAAACTAATTAATTTACAAAAAAAAATCTTTTTAATCTGATTCAAAGATTATGATTAGTAGAATGCAACACTAGTGCTCCGAGTTACATATACCTCAAAGAGTCTCATAATTACTCTCATTGTAATGCAAGAATTCTTTGAGATTACAGACCTTAAAGCACACAACGAATAGTTAGTAATCATATATTGTAAGTGCTTAGATAAAGAATATAGTAAAGCTTCGTTTGGGATGGCTTTTTAACTGCTTTCTAAAGTAACTTTTTCATTCAAAATTTTCTTAAACTAAAAATTTGTGTACTAAAAAACTGATTTAAAAAGTAATAAGAAAGCTGTCCCAAACAAAACCCAAGTCAGGAGAGTATTTAAAATTTAATTCCTATTTCAAAATACTATAACCATAAATTATTTCAAACCAAATTTAAAATATATTTTGGTTAATTTTTTAATAATAATATCATCGCATGCACTTATAGCACCTATATTTTAACTGGTTCTCCATACAAAGCTATCAACAAAAGAAATTTAAGGTTCAACCAATTTCACATTCCAAAGGATCTAGACAAAGACAACTAAAATTTTTTTTGAGAGAGCAACTTACGAGATCACGCCTTTCTCGATCACTCTCAAATGGACGTAGCCATGATGAACTGAAATGATACTTAGTAGATCCGCCCTGCAGTTAATCAAACAATTGTAATGCAATCACGTTAACAAACTGGAAACTAGATATTAGCAAATGGCAACGAGCAAAGAGGATACAAGCAACATTAAGTAGAAGCTGATAACCGGCCTCATATAACATATGCTTCAGGTCAGTTTCTTAAGCCTTCTTCCCCTTTCAATGTTGTATAGATATGTCAACTAAATGTTTGATGTTATTCTAATTTAGGCAAATCTTTCCACGAAACATTATCTTAGTTAATAAAAGAAATTATATGATGAATTCAGAAAATATAAAAAGGAATGTTTTAACCAAAACCACAAGCAATTGGAATGAGTAAGCAAAACTAAGAAATTAGGACTTGGCATCATCAGCATCATTACTAAGCTGACCCCAACAATTTGGAGTCAGCACTTAACCATAAAAACAGTTAAATTTTTTTACATATTTGGCACATTTCCTTCTGAGCTCCTGGCATGACATAGTTCAAAAGGAAGATGCAGAACTTTCTCAAATAATTTCTATAACTGATTAGCCATAGGGACAAATTCAATCCTGAAACTTCATAAAACCACACTATACTTAGATGCAAATCGGTACACAAATTAAAAGAAATATCCTCACAGTGGTCAAGATGGAGCCTGCAACTAACCAGTGACTGCATCAACTTCATTGAAAAAAGGAATCCAAATGATTTATATGGTAAGATAAAGAAATGGGCCAGCAAAAAATGGATTTCTTATCTATGGCAATAAATTGACCTATAAGTGGAGGAAAGAGCCAAAATTATCCCATAAACCCTTTTACTTATATTTATTTAGTTTATGTTTTTCATATTTTATTTTACAAAAAAATATAACACCAGCAGCTGCATATGGATGCATAAAGCATATGTTTTTTCAGCAACAAAGATCGCCAATCCTAAGAGCATGAACCAGTGAACAGCTAAGAAGTTTTACTTGATAGTATGGACTAATAATTGGCACCATTTTGTATGATGAAAATTTTTTGGAACACCAGCTTATCGTGCAACAAAGGACTGAAATCACATAAGTAGCTTACAAGATGGTGCGCAGTATAATAAATTAGCATAAGGAAACATCTCACATTAACAAGCAGGGAGGAAGGGGCACAGCAATCTGCAAAGAGGCAAATGCCGTGATGATGTTGTCATATTAGTGTTTGGCGCAAGAACTGGCTCAATGGTTGGAATTTTTCTACTACACAAAATAATGATATCCAAAGCCTGACAGTCTTTAGCATTGCATTGCAGGAACAGCATCTAGCATGATTACTATTCAGAAAATATACATTATAAGTTTCAGTGATAATAATCACATTCACAAATCACTGTGGGCTCCGAAAATTCGGCCCCGGCCTCCGCCCGCTCTTTTTGTTTTTGAGGGGGGAGTTTTAACGATTTAAGTTCCGAGGTAAATTTTGGAAGGCAGATGAGATAGTAGATAAGACACTACCCAGAGATTTCGCCCTCATTTTGCGAGGACTTTATGATCTGAGTTCTGGTTTCCTATAGGCGCAAGCCCCTATAGTTAATTACCCCTCCCGATAACGAGAGAGAACTTTCGATTAAGGCTAGTCGTCAATCAGATACGTAAGGATACGTGGATCTGGCATATAGTAGCAGCAATGAGTTTGGGGTGTTGAAAGGTTTGATATTTAAAAATAGAAATTCCACCATCTTGCACTTAAAGCGGATGGTGGGGGAATGGATGATGGACCCGATCAAGATCCCATGGTTCCGTCATCCCGGGCCATCGTGGTCCCTGGTCTACTTAGTCAGAGGAGGTAGTCGACCCAACCTGACAGAAGGATCCTTGTCGGCAGCCATGGATTGCTTCGTCCAAGGGTACCTTGTAGACCTGGGGTGGATGTTTGTCTAAGGGGACAAATTTGAATCCACCTTAGCTAACAGAGGGCTTTGTGCCCTATCGATCATATCCTATTGATTCATATCTCAAGGATTTGATGCCATTGGGGAGCATACGGGCTCTGGCCATAACCATAATATAATGGTGCCATTTGGCGGCAACCACCTGGTTCAGAGGGCCCCGAGTCATAACCGTTTATCCTGCAGTGCCATTTGGCGGCGAAACTGCCGGTTAGAGGACTCGTACCACGTCCTTGCTGGCAGGAGATTGTTTGAGAATGGATCCTAGTGATATTTTCGACTAGGCATTAGCTCTTTGCGAGCTGAAGTAAATTTTAACTTGTCCACCCCGGCAAACTGTTGCGGGGGGGTGGATGGATTTCGCTTCAAGCGGTTTGATAGTTGAATTTCAATTTTTAAATATCTGGAGTTGGAAAGATTTTTTTTTTGGATTTTGGGATTTTTCAGAAGATTGGGTTTTGTAGGGAATTTAGGATTTTGGGAGTTTTGTGGAGTTTTGGATTTTATGAAATTTGGAATTTTTTTGGGAGGTATTTAAAAGTATTTGTGAATGGACCCCTCCGGTTGAGTTTTGCATTCAACACGGCCATCATCGGGGTGTGGGGTTATTTATATTTTATTGATTGGACCCTGTCGACTCTATCTACTGGTCGATAGAGGATCGGGTTTCGTAGGCTTTGAGCCTTTTGTAAGTGAATTCACTTGATTATAGACCTTGAAGGCCTAATATGAATGTATAAAATAAATATCTCAGTCGATCTCACGACTGTATATTTATTTAATGGTTCGAGCCGTGTCGACTCCTATCTACCTGTATAGGAGGATCGGGCTCGAACTTGAATTCACTTATTAACCCGCGCAGCATCCCTAGACGTCACGTGTGTACCAATAACACGCTCGCCGGGGCCCATGCGGGTGTTCAGTACATCCCCTTATGTGTACATATGTGTATACATATTATGGTGCATGTGCGAGGGATTATCATTTGAATGCAGCATTCTGTTTTAGAAGCTCGTAGACGCCTTCTGTCTGCTTGTACGAGTGTTGCAGATCCGGTGGCGTGGCGTTGTAGCTTGTGGACGCCTTCTGTCTGCTTGTACGAAGGTTGCAGATCCGGTGGCGTTGCTTTATACGATCTCCACTACTACTGCTTGTAGGCAGGTAGATGTTTTCATTCATAGATTGGAATTGACTTCAGGATACTGCATTTACTGAAGTCTTTCTGTATCTACCCATAGATGGCATGTAGTGCGTACATCTGTATTCGTGGAGGAACTCGTATGTGTTGCAGATCTTTTTTAACTGGACATTCAGAACTTGGTTGAATTGAGACTCATTCACTTTATCCCTGAAAATACTAATTTGATCTGGCTTTCTCTCCCCAGATTTCACACAGAAACCAATAAGAAACTTCCTAATTATGTCATTTTTATTATTTTTTTTGTTGGCTTAAATAAGGAATCAGCCGCTTCGATCTTGGATGTCCGCTTTCTTACTGATGTCTTACACTTCGAAATTAGTGGCCCTCCTTAGAATTCCTTACCATTGAATGTAGGCATGTCATTGCATTCTCCACTTAACTTTGGCTTGTGAATAGGTCGTATTTCCTGTATGTTATTTGCCCTTGGTTGCAAATGGGTTTTATTCATGCTTACAATATTCTGATATAGCAGCTCATATACATGAATCTTGCATATTTCAGCTCTCCTTCATTTATCACATTCATGTTGGTTATTGCTTTCTGAATGTCATGGGGATTCATCAACATTTATTTGAAAGCTTCACACTTTGATTGCAAACACGTTGTTTGGAATCTTATTGCATTTGTCACATATCTTTTATTTCTATTCATAAGCATGTCAACGTATCCATAGAGAGTTCCCTCTTTGTAGTGCCTTGCGCATTGTTTGTAGACAAATTCCGATTGTAAATTCCTTGTCTCCACTTGTAGTTTATAGCATGTAGAATGATTCTTCACAAGTGTCTTATTTGCTCATGAACAAAGCATATTCCTTTGAAGTCTTGGCACGAGTTCTTTATAGTTACATGAAGATGACTTGGGTCATGCATGATGAAATTGCTCAATTACATTTGTCTCCCAACTGAAATAGTAATTCCTTAACATTCATTGAAGGCTTTGTATCATTGAGTGTAAGCACGTCATTGCATTCTTCATTCGTGCTCGTAGTCATGGCAATTATCTCAAGTGAATTGATTGCATGAATTTTCATTATCATTCTTGTATTTGTAAGCTCTTCATCCAACACAAGTTTTGCGTATACTTCTCTTGCACTTAGTCGGGAGTTGTTATCTCACTACTCGTGACTTCATCTTAAGCATGACATCGAGCTCCTTCATGCTTGGTTTAAGCTTCATGTTGTCATGGGATCGGCTATATGTAATTTGTCCAAGTCTTTTATAGTTCATTCGAATTTCTCGTGTCATCATCCAACTCGAATCTTTATGGATCATTCAATTCGAATTGAGTATAGTTCATTTCAAATCTCACTTGATATTGTATGGTTCAAGTTCAATATCTACAAGTGCATATTTCAAGTTCGAGTTCATGAGATCAAACTCAATTCAATCAGAGTCCCTTGTAGTTCGATCTTTAAGTGTCTTGTTCAATTTATTCAAGTCTGGCCGAAGTTCCTTGTTGTTGCTTATTTGAATTCAAATCATGTTGAGTTCAAGTTCTATTCAACTTTGAGTTCTTGTCTATTGTGTTCAGTTCATTTGAGTTTGAGTTCAGATTTATTTGTGTTCAAATAGGTCCAGGTACAGTCTTAAGTTCACCCGAAATTTCGGCAGCATTCCGGCATCTCCCCCGTTTAGGGGAAATAACGGAAAACTGGGCCTTTCCCACCACGCTTAAGAAAGCGTGTATGGTAGGTGCCCTCTTTCGAGGACACCGCGGCCGTGTAAAGTCTTCAATCCCCCACCACGCTTAAGAAAGCGTGTATGGGTCTTTGACGTACCTGAAAAAGATAACCAGTTGTTTCCCCGCAGGTACAGAGCCGCATACGGGTACTTAAAATCGTCCCCACCACGCTAAGAAAAGCGTGTATAGGGCCTACCCGCCTCGCCGTAGGCGTCGCACCGGGTTCCCTTCCCACCACGCTTAAGAAAGCGTGTATAGGTGGTTTGCCGGCTCGACACGAACGCCGAGGGTAGGATTTTGAGGTGATTACCCGCCTCGCTGTAGGCGCCGCACCGGGGTCCCATCCCACCACGCTTATGAAAGCGTGTATAGGCGGTTTTCCGGTCCGCCGCGAACTTCGAGAGCGAGAATCTGAGTTAGAAAATTATACCTTTGCGAGCGTCGAGGTTGGCACGTGGATCGAGGCGAGAGAGAGAGCATTTCTTTGTATAATTAATTATAATTAACATTAAGTAATTATAATTAATTAAATAAACATAATTATTTTAATTAATTATTCATAATTAATTTTAATTAATTAAAATAGTTAATTATAGTTCATTGAAATTAATTAGTATACTTAGTTATAATTAGATTTAATTATAACTAATACATATTAATTAACTTTAATGAATTATAATTAAGAAATAATAATTAATAATAATTAAATATTATGAATTATAATTAACTGAAATATATTCTAATTAATTAATTATAATTAATTAAATTAATTATAATTATTTAATTAAAATTTGTTATGACTAATCATAACAATTATAATTATTTAAATAAATAATAAAAAAAAACAAAATAAAATAAAATATTCAACATCTCTCTCTCTCCCTCTCTCTAATTCGATGGCTTTACGGGATATGGCCGAAGAAGCGTGCGAATTGGAGAAAGCTACCTTCACACTCGGCGAGCTCCTTCGCTATTTCCAATCAAAATGTTGTAACCTCCGATCCCAGGAATTTTGCTGAAGGCGTCGGCTAGGGCAGGGGAGGAATCGGGCAAGAGGTCTGGTCGCAGGAGCTTCGGGTATGGGAGGCGGAAGGATGAGGTAGGGGATTTCTCTCCCTCTTTCTCTCTCTCTCTCTCTCTCTCTCTCTGAGCCGGCGAAGCAAAGGGGGCGGCAGTAAGAAGAGAGGAGGAAGGGTCGGGTCGGAGCTAGGGGAGATCGGCGGGCCTAGCGTCGGTCTTAGAGGGAGCCTTCAGGTTTTCGGAAGAGCAAGGGAATCGAGTGGAGTTCGCGAGGTAGCAACGGAGCAAGAGGATTTTTGCGGGAATCAGAGGTAGCGACGGGAGCTGGAGTTTGGCCTGGAGGTTGGGATCGGAGATGGGAGTGGAGTTCGGCGTGGGAGGAGAAGTCGTGTGGAAGCAGGAAGAAGCTTTTGCGTATGTGTGTCGAGAACGAGAGCTTCCCTCCCCTTTTTATCAACGCAAAAGGGCAGCGACCGAGGCAGGATCGTGCACGCGAGGCATGGGCGAGTTGCATTCGGCGCCGATTTACAGACTGCGGACACTGTAGTGACGGCGGGATGGGACACTGTAGCACGCACAGGTATTTTATATTCTTGTATTTTTTTTTCTTATCCCCAATAGAGGTCAACAAATGCCCCCCAACAAATGTGGTTTGCGTCTAGAGCGAGTCACGTTTGTTGTATGTTGATTGACTCTATGGATCTCTAGATATTTATTCTAGATGTCACATAAAAGTATTCATTTAGTGGATCTCCAAAAGTTTGTTTGGATGTCACACTAAGAATTTTGTTTAGTGGATCTCCCAAGATTTGCTTGGATGTCACACTAAGATTATCATTCTGTAGCCATTCAAGAATCTATCTCTGTGTCTTCATAGCTCTTTAAATGCACTTGTAATCTTCAGTATAGTTGATGTATTTGTCCTTGGTCAAGTAGAGATCCGTGAGATAGTGACAGAGCATTTCGTACTTTAGATCTCTAGAGCATCAGTTTGTAGGTCGATGTTAGTAGATAACATTGCCACTCCTTGCATTCTTCTTTTGCTGTCATCATGTGTAGATGTGATATTTCTATCACTTTTACTGATTGTATTTTGCTCAAAATATACTTTATGCTGATAGCACATTCAGTTTACGGAGGCTCTTCAATTCTTCCTTCCTCTAATTGTATTTTGGTAAAATTTTAAATATTTATTTGGGGATCTCGACACGCAGCACGATGTCGACCCAAATAAATATTTAAAATGCCCCCAGTCCTTAGGGACGTTTGTAGATGTCGTTCGGGATACTTCTTTTATAGCTTTAGTTTCCCTGAGATTCTGGTTCCTTCTGTCCTGTGCTTTGTGCTGCGGACCTTGATGGAGAATTACCTGATTTTGTCTTTACTGACTTGTCAGGAGATTTGTACCTTCTGCCCTATGCTTCTTGCTTTGGCGGGCTTGATGAAGGAGTAGATGCCGGTGACCTAGACGTATTAGGTCGTTGGCGAGAAGTCATCGGTCCAGAGCTTTGTGCATAGCGGACTTGTTGATGACAGAATCCTCTTAGTTCAGCCCCAAGCTTTTCATGAACTTTGGGATAATTTCTTCGGTCCTTTGCTTTGTGCTTTGGTGGACTTGTTGAAGAAAAATTTCTTCGATCCTAGCTTCGTGCTTTACGGATTTGTTGAAGGATTTGCAGGTTTCGGATTTGGTTGATAGTACCAAGTGTGGATAGTATCTTGATCCTTAACCACTTGAGAAGACTTTAATCTGAGTCACTTGAGTTAATCAGATTGGGCGAGCTGGGATTTGACAGCTCTTCGTCCTCTGGTTGCTGAGATGGGGGTTCCTCTACTACGGCCTTTCTTATGGCGTGTTGAGTAGATGGAGCTGCCAGCGATCCGGCCATATTTGGGCTTGTTGGATCCGACCTCTTACACCCATTCAGGTTTCAGACTTGAGCTAGGGGAAATGTGCTTCCCAATGCTGATTTTGCTGAAGTTGATAGATTTGGAGTTCTCCTTTGTGGTTGAAGATTTAGAGCCTACACGAGTTTGGTAGTTGCTCGAGATTCTTTCTTCCCACTGGAACTTTGATTCTCCGGTCAATTAGGAGAATTTGGTAGACTACGATCACTTAAACTTATCGAGTCAAATTCGCCTTCGTACTTCCTACAGTCCCTACTGACGGGTTGACGAAGTGGGGGTTCCTCTACTACAGCCTTTCTTATGGCGCGTTGAGTAGACGGAGCTGCCAGCGATCCGGCCATATTTGGGCGTGTTGGATCCGACCTCTTACACCCACTCGAACCTTAAGCTTCAGGCTGCTGAAAGACTTCAGGTCGTTCTGACTCAATTTGTTAGAGTGTGTAGTTGCGAAAGTCTCCTTTTTTTTACTTTCGAATTTTTGTACGTTGGAGAAGGTGATGTCTCGATCTTTTGAAAGACCACCTGCACATACTTTGAAAAGAATTTGTTGTATTCTTCAGTATAAAAGAATATTTGTGTTGGTGATTTTAAATATTTATTCGGGGATCTCGGCATGCAGCGCGATGTCGACCCGAATAAATATTTAAAATGCCCCCTGTATCGTAGGGACATTTCATAATGGAGTAAATTTGAAATTTTGTGATTTTAAATATTTATTTGGGGATCTCGGCGCGTAGCACGATGTCGACCCGAATAAATATTTAAAATGCCCCCTGTCTCGTAGGGTGATTTTGAAATGCATTCTTGCAACACAAGAGAATTTCAAAAATATAGAGTGTATATGTTAATAAACATGCATGGAATACACAATACATAAAACGTAATATTTCTTTAAGCAATTTTACGCATGATACTTCTTCAGATGTCGACCGTTGATCGGCGGCATAGGCCTCTGACCGTGCAGATCGATAAGCTGGTAGGCTCCCCCTTGATACACCTTCTCGATGACGAATGGGCCTTCCCAGTTGGATACGAACTTGCCACCAATTTTTCGGTGAGGGATGATTGGCCTTCTCAGCACCAGGACCAATTCCCCTTCTTGAAAGGACCGAGGGCGTACCATCCGATCAAATGACTTTGCCATTCTTCCTCGGTAAATTTCTAGGTTTTGCTGGGCTTGCAATCTAACTTCGTCGAGTGCATCGAGCTCCTCCATTCTTAGGCGAGCATTCTGCTCTTGAGTAAGCTCGTTCTGGATAGCGACCCGAAGAGATGGTAGTTCAACTTCTAGTGGTAAGACGGCTTCAGCCCCGAACACTAGTGAGTAGGGAGTGGCTTTGGTTGGTGTTTTGTATGTCGTACGATACGCCCACAATGCTTCTGCCATCTTTGTATGCCATTCTCTTTTATTCTTGGTGAGGATCTTCTTCAACAATTTTACCAGCGTCTTGTTGAAGGCCTCAGCCAAACCATTGGCTCTTGGGTTATATATAGACGAGTAACGCCAGTCAATCTTGTGACGATCTACAAACTTGTAGATTTTTGTACTCTTGAATGCTGTGCCATTGTCTGAGATCACACGGCGTGGTACACCGAATCTGTAGACGACGTTGTGGGTAAAGAAGTTGATCACGTGCTCGGACGTAACTTCCCTGAATGGTGCTGCTTCTGCCCACTTAGAAAAATAGTCTGTTGCTGCCAGTATAAAGCGGTGCCCTGCCGATGACGGCGGATCTATTGGCCCAATTATGTCTGTGCCCCAACATTCAAATGGCCAGGACGCTATCGTTGGGTGTAGAGGATTTGGCGGTTGATGAATAACATCACCGTGAATCTGACATTCGTGGCACTTCTTAGCGTGGTTGATACAATCTCTCACCATCGTAGGCCAGTAATAACCCATTCTTTTGATTTTAGTAGCCATCTTGGGACCTGACTGATGCGCTCCGCAGAGTCCTTCATGAACTTCTGCTACCACTTTATCAGCTTCCTCGGTCCCTAGGCACCTTAGCCACATTTGATCAAAAGCCCGCCGATATAGCGTATTATTAACAAACGCGTATCGCAATGCTCTTTTTCTAATTTGTGCAGCCAGAGATTTATCTGTTGGAAGTTTGCTTTCTTTGAAGTAGTCGACGAATGGTTGCCTCCAATCGTTTTCGACTTCAACATCTAGGCAATCCAACCACGACTCTGAGAATCTACCAGTTCTTCGTCTTTTTACTGCTGGACGTTCCCCTGGTTGATTTTTAACAGTGATTTGTTGGGGAGGTTGAGGATCAACCGGGGCTGCATCCTGTTGGCTTGAACCTGGTATTCCGTCTGCCCGCGGAAATTGTAGGGTTGCTGGCTCTAAGACTCGGCGGTTTTCAACCGCAATGAATATAGGTGGCCTCTTATCCTCATTTGCAAGCTCCTTGGCCAGTTTAGCTAGACAATCTGCTTTTGCATTCTGTCCTCGAGGAACCTGAGTTATCCTGACATTCGGTATTTGTTTTAGAAGCTCAAGAGCTCGTCGGTGATAGTGGGCCAATTCAAGTTTGCAGATTTTGTAAATGCCCAGAACTTGATTTATCACAAGTTGAGAATCGCCAAAAATTTGAAGGTCTGTGATTTGAATATCAATTGCAATCTCCAGCCCTGCTATTAGAGCTTCGTATTCGGCTTCATTATTGGTCCGAGGTTCAGTTAGACTGAACGAGAATCTCATTATGCCTCCCTCGGGTTCTATAAAGACTAGACCGATGCCAGCTTGGGCCTTTGCAAGATTTGGAGGTTTGGGAGACTTTATAGACGATGCCCCATCAAAGTACATCTCCCAAAACGGTACCTTTTCTTCATCAACTTGCATGATTTGTTCATCTGGCAAATCATCATTGAGCGGAGAGTCAGCTGGGATTGGATGTGCGGCGAGAAAATCTGCCAAAGCTTGTCCCTTTACTGCTTTCTGTGGCATGTACACTATATCAAATTGCAGTAATAGCACTGCCCACCTTGCCAAACGACCTGTCAACGCTGGTCTTGTCATCAAGAACTTCAGCGGATCGATCTTTGATATCAAGGTGATTTTGTGGGAGAGCATATAGTGGCGGAGCTTCTGGACTGCGAAGATCAACGCCAGGCAATGTTTCTCAATTGGAGAATATCGTACTTCTGCTCCGATTAATCTCCGACTGATATAGTAGAGTGCATTTTCTTTTCCTTCCTCATTGTGTTGGGCCAATAATGCTCCGAGGGACTCTTCTAGTGCTGCCGTATACAGTATAAGAGGCTTCCCCGGAATTGGCGCTGCGAGAATGGGTGGATTCAACAAGTATCTCTTGATACTGTCAAATGCTTCCTGACATTCTTCATCCCACTTGAAGCGAACGTCCTTCTTCATCAATTTCGAAAATGGCTGGCACCTACCCGACAGATTCGATATGAATCGTCGAATGAAAGCCAGTTGCCCTTGCAAGGAACGGAGTTGACGGAGGCTTCTTGGCGGTGGCATTTCTATAATCGCCTTGATTTTATTGGGATCAACTTCTATGCCTCGATGACGAACGACATAGCCAAGAAATTTACCGGAGGAGACCCCGAAAGCACACTTAAGGGGATTCATCTTTAGATCGAACTTCCTGATTCTTTCAAATACAACCCTCAGGTCATTTAAGTGATCCTTTCGATCTACGCTCTTAACGACCAAGTCGTCTACATAGCATTCGACCTTCTGATGTATTAATTCATCAAAAATATGGGTCATCGCCCGTTGGTAGGTGGCACCGGCGTTCTTCAAGCCGAAGGGCATGACCGTGTAGCAAAAAATGCCGATGGGCGTTCTGAATGACGTATGCCTTTCATCCTCAGGGGCCATCTTGATCTGATTGTATCCTGACGATCCATCCATAAAAGAGAACATGTCATAATTCGACGTGTTGTCTACTAGGAGTTCGGATACGGGCAGCGGAAAATCATCTTTTGGACACGCCTTGTTGAGGTCCCGAAAGTCGATACAGATGCGTATCTGACCGTTCTTCTTCTTCACCGGGACGATATTGGCGATCCAGTCAGCGTATTTCTCTTCACGGATGAAGCCCGCTTCTATGAGCTTTTTGGTTTCAGCAATCACCTGTTCTTCAATCTCCAATCTCATTCTCCTTGGAGCTTGTTTGACGGGTGCGACATCCGGTTTGATTGCCAACCTGTGAACTGCTACGTCAGGGGATAAGCCGGGCATCTCGGCATATGTCCAGGCAAAGCAATCCCTGAATTCACAGAGGAGTTCTTTTATCTCTTCCACTTGATCTTCCGGCAGAAGGGAACTAATGAAGGTTGGGCGAGGGTCATCTTCGGTTCCCAAGTTGACTTCTTTTAGTTCGTCCATAGTGGTTGCCTGTCCACCATCTTCAAGCTCTTCTGGTGCAGGCTTGGCCTCTAGAGGCTGATCATCATAATCATCAACTTCATAGACCTCTTCATCAGACTCGTCATTGGGTTCAACTTCCCTGCAAGTGATGGCTCGGCAAGTCTCCTTCCGGATGCATTTTCGCCTGACGAATCCAATACCTTTATATGCATTCATTTCCTTCCGCCGCATTGGACGCGGATTCCTTCCATACCAGAGACTTAAACACATACGAAGTTGTCGTTTGGGGGTGGGAACATTGATCCACTTTCGCAACATTCTTTGAATACCTTTGGTATTAAACCTAGGTATCCTCGTAGGTAGTAATTCTTCAGAATCGATGAAGACATGGTCCCAATCACGATTCACTTCTTCATCCTTTCCTACGGAGTAGAATATATTCCCTGACTCGATCCCCTTTCTGATTGGAGGCAGATAAAGGGTTACAAGTTCTTCAACTTTATGCACATCTCGTTGAATTATTTCTTTAAAATACTGTAGGGGAATGCGAGTGACTACAAGCACGCTGTCTGAGATTGACAGGCTATCTATTCTTCTAGAGAATACCTCTTGCACCGTGTTCATGTAGATAGAGTCGTAGTCATAATCATCATTTGAATATGCGACCTCCCTACTCCATTCGTCCATCGAATGGCATACCTTCTGGGATTTTGTAGAGGTGACATTATCTTCATCTGTGTCACTCCCAAGGTGAGGTACGCGTTTCCTTTCTTTAGAAGTGGCAGTGGTAGCTTCTTTGGGAAGAGTCGGCGTTGCCTTCTTTCTCCCCACCTGCTTCCTCTCACCTTTCTGTTCAGGTTGCTTTGCACTCTTTGGGTTAGGTGCTTGAGCCTTTAGAGAGTTTGACAGCCTCGGCTTTTTAGGCATGAAATACTGCGCATCTTCATAGACTGTCGCTTCATGGACTGCAAAGGGCTGAATATCACCAGAGATCCTGAATTCTTCCCCATCCCTAAGGTACTTCATGCACTGGTGTAGTGTTGATGGGACGATGCCATACTCATGCAACCAGGGGCGACCCAGGAGCGCCTTGAATGAAGTGTCCGCATCAATCACGTGAAATTTAGCTTCTGTATGGAATTCTCCAAATACAAGAGGGAGCATAAACGATCCAAGGGTTTTCTGCCCTTTTTCGTTAAAGCCATGTACCATAAGCTTATCTGGCCCGAGGTGCTCTACGTTGAGGCACAATGAACTTAGTGCTTTTAAGCTCATGAGGTTGATGGAGGATCCAGGGTCGATCAGAATTCGACTGATTACCAAATCGTCACTCTCTGCAGTAACATACAGAGGTCGATTGTGGTCTGCCGTCCCAAGCATCATGTCGTCCTCAGTAAAAGTGATGAACGGTTCATTTCGAGCTTGCAGAACCTCAGTCAGGTTGCGCTCAGCGAAGTACGCCTCATATCTTTCGGGGTCTTTGAGAGCCTGAATCAAAGTCTCCCGAAGATCCTTGGACATCACCAGAGCGTCGTATATGCTGAGCTGGGCAGGGATCTTCCTCAGATGGGATAAGATATTATAATCTATTCTCTTAACTGGAGTATGTTTCTTCTTGGGATCCTCGGAGATAATGTCTTCGTTGACAACTATCTCTTTTCCCTTATCCTTATTGGATATTCCCTTTTTTAGCGGAGGTGGTAGTATCTTGCCACTTCTCAACTGCACTTGAGCGATCTCTTCTGGATCAGACTCATTTAATGGGATTTCTTCTTCGGAGTCAGCCATCGTCGCGTCTAGGGATTCATTCGTTGACTCAGAATCACCTCCTAGATTTACATGTCCTATCTGCGACGCTATATCGGGATCAGATTCATCTGTCTTTGGAAAATGCAGATCCTCCTCTGAGCTGTAGTCCATTGACGATGTTGCCAGACAGGTTTCAACGATCATCTCTCTGACATATTTTTCTTTTGTCAGAGTTATTGGCGTTGCTGAAATGACCCGACAGACTTCTGTGGGAAGAGGATCCTCATCAGCCTCTTCTGCCTCGTCAATCTTGAGCTCTGACATAAAGTCGGCAAGCTTAACAGGACGCCTCGCAGTCTGGTAATATTCATCCAGGCTATCTATAACCCTCTGGGTTGCTGTTTTCTTCTCCTTGGGCTTCTTCAGTTTTGTCTTCTTCTTGGAGGACTTTTTCTTTCCAGACTTTGGAGGGCCCGCTTGGTTAGGAAACTGTTTAGAAGCAAACGCTTGTACCATAGGTAGTGCCTTCAGATTTAACACTGGCTCAGTGGGAGATTTCCATTTTACACATGGAACTTCTTCAAGCTGTTTCAACATCTTCACAGTTTTCTTAGAGACCACAGTCTCCCACTGTTCTTCTGGAATCGGCTTCTTCCCTTTTCTCCTTTCTTCAATCGGGGGTACGGAAGAAGTCGTAACTACCCGAGTTGACTCTTTTCTGGGGTGAGTCAGCACATTATCGGACAATGTGAGCTCTCCTCTTTGATATTTTCTTTCAAGCCAATCTTTAAAGACATAGCAATCTTCGATTGGATGACTCATCACCCGATGATATGGGCAGTAGTTTGGGTCGCCACTATGTTTTGACTCCTCGGGTCTCTTGCACTCTGGCAGTTCTAAACCCGCTTTCAATGCTTGTCGAAATAATTTGGCGACACTTTCCCTCTTGAATGAATATTCCTTGTTCATTTTATCTTTGAGGGAGGGGAACGTTCGATCACCAGTTCCCGTTGTTTGCCTCGGGCGTTCTCCATCGCCCTGATAATTTAGTGGTTTATCATTACCCCCAAGTATCAGCTTCGGCTGGGGGTTAGGGTTGTAGACTTGCTTAGGCTTTTCTTGATATAGCATCGGCTGCTTGCCTTTGTCTACGTTATACGTCATCTGCTTCTCCTTATCAGCTCTGGAGAAAAATATGGAGTCAGCCTCACCTCTTCTAGCACCTGAGGCTTTAGTTTTCTTGGGCTTATCAGAATAATTCTCTGATTTTGACAAGTTCAGTTTCTCGAACTTTGCTACTCTATCCAGTAAATCCTGAAATGTGGTAATAGTAGCCATGCACAGGAATGGTTGCATTTTGTCATCAATGTTTCCCATTAACAACTGTACGGCATGTTCTTCTTCAAGTTGTTGCTCACATTTCATGCTTAGATTGCGCCAGCGAGTGATGTATTTAGTCACTGATTCTTCCTTCTTTCTCTTATTCAGAGCAAGGTCAGCGATCGTTATCTTCTCGGTCGCACTGGCAAATCTCTTCACGAACTTCACGAACATATTCTCTAACTCTGCAAATGTTTTTACAGAGTCATTTGGTAGTTCGGCGTACCATTCGAAAGCAGCTGCTGTCAAACTGCTAACGAATTGTCGGAAGAGTAGAGCATCATTCCCTCCAGTATTCCCGCAGGTGGCTTTGAACTGCGCCAGGTGCTGTCTGGGATTTTTGTTGCCATCAAAAGTATTGAATTTTGGCACAGAATATCCCTTCGGATATGGCACCTGATCATACTCTGCCGGGTACGGGCGACCTTTACCCACTAGCTTCTCTGCCTGATCAATAGCTATAATAGCCCTGATCCTCTCTGTAATGATCCCTTCGAGCTGTGCAGCAGTCACAGGCTCGGAGGTACTTGCGATATTCTGCGGAGTAGGCTGACGAGTGGTATTCTGAGCCTCGTGGCCACCTTCAGGAGTGTCCCGTACTCCTGAGACTTGCGGCACTTGGAAGTTTGGAGGATCAGGGGGAGGATTGGGCATAGAACCAACTGCAGCATTTCTCTGCATGATCTGCATCATTGCCGTCATTTGGGTCATCATCTCTGTCATTTTCTCATGCAACTGAGAGATTTCCCTATCCTTGGCCCTCATTTGACGTTTCATTTGTCTCTGCATTTCTGCGAGCGTGATGTTCTCGTCAGCAAAGGGATTATCCTCAGCCTCTTCTCGCTCTTCTTGGGAATGGACGCCTCTGCCAGTGGTGGACCCGGCTTCATGGCGGCGCCGATATACTTGTCTAGGCGGTGGTTGCCAACGATCGTCATCTTCATCATCGTCGTAGTAGGCCTCCTCTTCGACATTGATGTGTCTCACCATGTAGACCACTTCCATGTCCAAGGTGTTATTTACCTCTTCCAAGTCTTCTTCTATGTATTCTTCCATATTTTCTTCTAGATTTCCTTCCATGTACTCTTCAATATTTTCTTCTCCCATATCTTCTTCTCCTTCTTCTAGTACTCGGATCTCCGAGCGGCGGCGCCACTGGATCTCCGGTTCTTGGTTAGGCAGGAAGATCTCTTCGACCCGTGGGCTACGGTCGAAGTTAGACTCTTCCTTGGGAGGAGTTGGTGAGCGACGGGATCCCCTGGAGGATTCTCCAAGGTGTCTACCGTCGGGAGGAGCATCATCGTGGGCCTTCTTTTGGACCCACTTTTGATGTTGTTTGTAACTGGGGGCGGATCTCCGGGAAGCAGTACCAGATGTCACGCCCAGATCAGTCTTTCTTTCGTTCTTTTCTTCTCTGCGAGGCCTTGGCCTCCAGATTTGTTTTCCCTTCCACCGGGACCTTTCGGCGGTGGATCCCTGAATGTGTGGTTCAGGTGTCACACCCCGATGTTCACCGTGCGGGGTGTATTTTCTTTCCTTTCTCTCCACAGCAAGAGACAGGCGCTCTCTTGGTGGAGTTCTCCTGGCTTCGACCCTCAGTGGCCGCTGGTACCTTCTCTTTTTCAGTCCTCTCTCCTTCACGGTCTTCAGGACTCTGTAGACTCGAGCTGAGAGAGTTTCAGGCTCCTTCTTCTTTTGAGGAGGTGGGACTTCAGGCTGTCGTTCCCAGAACGACTTTTTCAGCTCTCCAGTTGAGCTGTTTCTCTTTACCCACCTCAGGTCAGTAAACTTGTTCCGGGTAGGAACGTTGGATATATGCTCTGGAGCAGGCAGGTTCGAGGGATGCACAGGCACTAATAGCTGCTGAGCTCGGAGTTCAGCATTCATCTTCCTTCTCTGCCTCCTGGTGGGCCTTCCTCCAGATGAGGAAGCCTCAGAAGTGTTCTTCACGGGTGCAGGTAACCCGGTTGGCAGATGTGTGGTGTTCGCAGTCACCACGGAGATCCTTCCTCCGGCTACAACCCTCTTGGTGGCCGGGATTTCTGGCTGCGACAGCCGTTCAAAGACAGAAATCCTCTCACGAGGATTTTCAGCAGCAGCATGTCGTTGTGCTGGCAGGTGCACACGACGAGTGGTAGTTCCAGCAGAGCGTGGCCTCCTAGCAGGCCCTTCAATATTTCTGCCATTCGTAGGAATGGCGGTGGCCCTTTCAACAACAGCAGGGAAGTCAATGCTACCAAACTGGATGGAAGCTCCAGCATTCCCTGTCTCGATGATAGCATTTGCCAGTTGGATCCTGGCTCCTTGTCCCAGCTGGACAGTCATTGGTGTATTCTGTAGATCCATCTGCATAGATGAAAGGTAAGGGTTAGTGATCAAAATTTGATACGTCACCCCACACTTTCAAAAATGCAGAGACTTGCACAGAATAACAAACAAAAATAGATAACATTAGCGAGCAAATTCAAATAATACAAATTCAAAATACTGCTAAATACGTTATCTTAATAAATTTGTTTGAATGATCATTCTTAGAATATTCAGAAATTTTGATTCATTAAATGATCATTTTGAAAGATTCAGAATTTTGAATCTATGTTGAGAATAGCTGCTACTATAGCACTGAGGTGACTAGCCAAAGATGGAAAGAGAAACCAGTCCCCAGCGGAGTCGCCAGAAATCTGTGGGCTCCGAAAATTCGGCCCCGGCCTCCGCCCGCTCTTTTTGTTTTTGAGGGGGGAGTTTTAACGATTTAAGTTCCGAGGTAAATTTTGGAAGGCAGATGAGATAGTAGATAAGACACTACCCAGAGATTTCGCCCTCATTTTGCGAGGACTTTATGATCTGAGTTCTGGTTTCCTATAGGCGCAAGCCCCTATAGTTAATTACCCCTCCCGATAACGAGAGAGAACTTTCGATTAAGGCTAGTCGTCAATCAGATATGTAAGGATACGTGGATCTGGCATATAGTAGCAGCAATGAGTTTGGGGTGTTGAAAGGTTTGATATTTAAAAATAGAAATTCCACCATCTTGCACTTAAAGCGGATGGTGGGGGAATGGATGATGGACCCGATCAAGATCCCATGGTTCCGTCATCCCGGGCCATCGTGGTCCCTGGTCTACTTAGTCAGAGGAGGTAGTCGACCCAACCTGACAGAAGGATCCTTGTCGGCAGCCATGGATTGCTTCGTCCAAGGGTACCTTGTAGACCTGGGGTGGATGTTTGTCTAAGGGGACAAATTTGAATCCACCTTAGCTAACAGAGGGCTTTGTGCCCTATCGATCATATCCTATTGATTCATATCTCAAGGATTTGATGCCATTGGGGAGCATACGGGCTCTGGCCATAACCATAATATAATGGTGCCATTTGGCGGCAACCACCTGGTTCAGAGGGCCCCGAGTCATAACCGTTTATCCTGCAGTGCCATTTGGCGGCGAAACTGCCGGTTAGAGGACTCGTACCACGTCCTTGCTGGCAGGAGATTGTTTGAGAATGGATCCTAGTGATATTTTCGACTAGGCATTAGCTCTTTGCGAGCTGAAGTAAATTTTAACTTGTCCACCCCGGCAAACTGTTGCGGGGGGGTGGATGGATTTCGCTTCAAGCGGTTTGATAGTTGAATTTCAATTTTTAAATATCTGGAGTTGGAAAGATTTTTTTTTTGGATTTTGGGATTTTTCAGAAGATTGGGTTTTGTAGGGAATTTAGGATTTTGGGAGTTTTGTGGAGTTTTGGATTTTATGAAATTTGGAATTTTTTTGGGAGGTATTTAAAAGTATTTGTGAATGGACCCCTCCGGTTGAGTTTTGCATTCAACACGGCCATCATCGGGGTGTGGGGTTATTTATATTTTATTGATTGGACCCTGTCGACTCTATCTACTGGTCGATAGAGGATCGGGTTTCGTAGGCTTTGAGCCTTTTGTAAGTGAATTTACTTGATTATAGACCTTGAAGGCCTAATATGAATGTATAAAATAAATATCTCAGTCGATCTCACGACTGTATATTTATTTAATGGTTCGAGCCGTGTCGACTCCTATCTACCTGTATAGGAGGATCGGGCTCGAACTTGAATTCACTTATTAACCCGCGCAGCATCCCTAGACGTCACGTGTGTACCAATAACACGCTCGCCGGGGCCCATGCGGGTGTTCAGTACATCCCCTTATGTGTACATATGTGTATACATATTATGGTGCATGTGCGGGGGATTATCATTTGAATGCAGCATTCTGTTTTAGAAGCTCGTAGACGCCTTCTGTCTGCTTGTACGAGTGTTGCAGATCCGGTGGCGTGGCGTTGTAGCTTGTGGACGCCTTCTGTCTGCTTGTACGAAGGTTGCAGATCCGGTGGCGTTGCTTTATACGATCTCCACTACTACTGCTTGTAGGCAGGTAGATGTTTTCATTCATAGATTGGAATTGACTTCAGGATACTGCATTTACTGAAGTCTTTCTGTATCTACCCATAGATGGCATGTAGTGCGTACATCTGTATTCGTGGAGGAACTCGTATGTGTTGCAGATCTTTTTTAACTGGACATTCAGAACTTGGTTGAATTGAGACTCATTCACTTTATCCCTGAAAATACTAATTTGATCTGGCTTTCTCTCCCCAGATTTCACACAGAAACCAATAAGAAACTTCCTAATTATGTCATTTTTATTATTTTTTTTGTTGGCTTAAATAAGGAATCAGCCGCTTCGATCTTGGATGTCCGCTTTCTTACTGATGTCTTACACTTCGAAATTAGTGGCCCTCCTTAGAATTCCTTACCATTGAATGTAGGCATGTCATTGCATTCTCCACTTAACTTTGGCTTGTGAATAGGTCGTATTTCCTGTATGTTATTTGCCCTTGGTTGCAAATGGGTTTTATTCATGCTTACAATATTCTGATATAGCAGCTCATATACATGAATCTTGCATATTTCAGCTCTCCTTCATTTATCACATTCATGTTGGTTATTGCTTTCTGAATGTCATGGGGATTCATCAACATTTATTTGAAAGCTTCACACTTTGATTGCAAACACGTTGTTTGGAATCTTATTGCATTTGTCACATATCTTTTATTTCTATTCATAAGCATGTCAACGTATCCATAGAGAGTTCCCTCTTTGTAGTGCCTTGCGCATTGTTTGTAGACAAATTCCGATTGTAAATTCCTTGTCTCCACTTGTAGTTTATAGCATGTAGAATGATTCTTCACAAGTGTCTTATTTGCTCATGAACAAAGCATATTCCTTTGAAGTCTTGGCACGAGTTCTTTATAGTTACATGAAGATGACTTGGGTCATGCATGATGAAATTGCTCAATTACATTTGTCTCCCAACTGAAATAGTAATTCCTTAACATTCATTGAAGGCTTTGTATCATTGAGTGTAAGCACGTCATTGCATTCTTCATTCGTGCTCGTAGTCATGGCAATTATCTCAAGTGAATTGATTGCATGAATTTTCATTATCATTCTTGTATTTGTAAGCTCTTCATCCAACACAAGTTTTGCGTATACTTCTCTTGCACTTAGTCGGGAGTTGTTATCTCACTACTCGTGACTTCATCTTAAGCATGACATCGAGCTCCTTCATGCTTGGTTTAAGCTTCATGTTGTCATGGGATCGGCTATATGTAATTTGTCCAAGTCTTTTATAGTTCATTCGAATTTCTCGTGTCATCATCCAACTCGAATCTTTATGGATCATTCAATTCGAATTGAGTATAGTTCATTTCAAATCTCACTTGATATTGTATGGTTCAAGTTCAATATCTACAAGTGCATATTTCAAGTTCGAGTTCATGAGATCAAACTCAATTCAATCAGAGTCCCTTGTAGTTCGATCTTTAAGTGTCTTGTTCAATTTATTCAAGTCTGGCCGAAGTTCCTTGTTGTTGCTTATTTGAATTCAAATCATGTTGAGTTCAAGTTCTATTCAACTTTGAGTTCTTGTCCATTGTGTTCAGTTCATTTGAGTTTGAGTTCAGATTTATTTGTGTTCAAATAGGTCCAGGTACAGTCTTAAGTTCACCCGAAATTTCGGCAGCATTCCGGCATCTCCCCCGTTTAGGGGAAATAACGGAAAACTGGGCCTTTCCCACCACGCTTAAGAAAGCGTGTATGGTAGGTGCCCTCTTTCGAGGACACCGCGGCCGTGTAAAGTCTTCAATCCCCCACCACGCTTAAGAAAGCGTGTATGGGTCTTTGACGTACCTGAAAAAGATAACCAGTTGTTTCCCCGCAGGTACAGAGCCGCATACGGGTACTTAAAATCGTCCCCACCACGCTAAGAAAAGCGTGTATAGGGCCTACCCGCCTCGCCGTAGGCGTCGCACCGGGTTCCCTTCCCACCACGCTTAAGAAAGCGTGTATAGGTGGTTTGCCGGCTCGACACGAACGCCGAGGGTAGGATTTTGAGGTGATTACCCGCCTCGCTGTAGGCGCCGCACCGGGGTCCCATCCCACCACGCTTATGAAAGCGTGTATAGGCGGTTTTCCGGTCCGCCGCGAACTTCGAGAGCGAGAATCTGAGTTAGAAAATTATACCTTTGCGAGCGTCGAGGTTGGCACGTGGATCGAGGCGAGAGAGAGGGCATTTCTTTGTATAATTAATTATAATTAACATTAAGTAATTATAATTAATTAAATAAACATAATTATTTTAATTAATTATCCATAATTAATTTTAATTAATTAAAATAGTTAATTATAGTTCATTGAAATTAATTAGTATACTTAGTTATAATTAGATTTAATTATAACTAATACATATTAATTAACTTTAATGAATTATAATTAAGAAATAATAATTAATAATAATTAAATATTATGAATTATAATTAACTGAAATATATTCTAATTAATTAATTATAATTAATTAAATTAATTATAATTATTTAATTAAAATTTGTTATGACTAATCATAACAATTATAATTATTTAAATAAATAATAAAAAAAAACAAAATAAAATAAAATATTCAACATCTCTCTCTCTCCCTCTCTCTAATTCGATGGCTTTACGGGATATGGCCGAAGAAGCGTGCGAATTGGAGAAAGCTACCTTCACACTCGGCGAGCTCCTTCGCTATTTCCAATCAAAATGTTGTAACCTCCGATCCCAGGAATTTTGCTGAAGGCGTCGGCTAGGGCAGGGGAGGAATCGGGCAAGAGGTCTGGTCGCAGGAGCTTCGGGTATGGGAGGCGGAAGGATGAGGTAGGGGATTTCTCTCCCTCTTTCTCTCTCTCTCTCTCTCTCTCTCTCTCTCTCTCTCTGAGCCGGCGAAGCAAAGGGGGCGGCAGTAAGAAGAGAGGAGGAAGGGTCGGGTCGGAGCTAGGGGAGATCGGCGGGCCTAGCGTCGGTCTTAGAGGGAGCCTTCAGGTTTTCGGAAGAGCAAGGGAATCGAGTGGAGTTCGCGAGGTAGCAACGGAGCAAGAGGATTTTTGCGGGAATCAGAGGTAGCGACGGGAGCTGGAGTTTGGCCTGGAGGTTGGGATCGGAGATGGGAGTGGAGTTCGGCGTGGGAGGAGAAGTCGTGTGGAAGCAGGAAGAAGCTTTTGCGTATGTGTGTCGAGAACGAGAGCTTCCCTCCCCTTTTTATCAACGCAAAAGGGCAGCGACCGAGGCAGGATCGTGCACGCGAGGCATGGGCGAGTTGCATTCGGCGCCGATTTACAGACTGCGGACACTGTAGTGACGGCGGGATGGGACACTGTAGCACGCACAGGTATTTTATATTCTTGTATTTTTTTTTCTTATCCCCAATAGAGGTCAACAATCACAAGTGGGCAAGGACGGACAAGCCATCAGAAAAAGAAGGTAAGAAAAAGCTGAGTTCCACCAATCAACCCATCCGCATGCATTTGTTGACATATATTTTTGCATCGAGATAATTTCAGCCCGGATCAAGTCAATTCGAGACCGACTGGACTCGATCGTGCTCGATCCATTCAATCGAACGTCGTCGAAGCAAAATTAACTCAAATTGGACCCCAATTTAATCAAATTAAATTTAATTCGATTAAATTAAAATCAATTCAATCAAGATCAACCAAAATCAGTCCAAATCGAACCCAATCAAGCCTCGTCGAACCAAATTCGACGCAACTCAACGCCGATTCAAGTTTAATTTCACAAAATTAACTTGATCGGACCCACTCGGATCCAAACCGACCCAAATCGGTTCTGGTCGAGTCCAATTTGGGCTCAATTTCAGCCCTAATTGATTGACTTGGGCTAAATTGAATACCTAAATCAGAAATTGAATCAAACAGCTGAGATTTCATGTGAAATCCCGCCCCATTTCCTTCGTTTTGCGCAAAGAAGAAGCGGGATTGGGTCCTTTGGGAGGCGGGGCCTGCTGGCTTTGCGGTCTCCAAGAGAACGAGAGGGAGGATTCGGCTCCCCCGTGCTTGTCCGTCCCGAGAGAAGAGAGTGAGAGCGAGAGACGAAAAATGAGATGCGGAGACCTCCGCCTTGCGTCGCCAGGCCTCCAAGCAGAACCCTCCCGCGCGCGCAACCCCACCAGGAGGAGCCGAAGCTCCTTGTGTCGCCCCCTTTCAGGCGTGCTGCTCTTCCAGGCAAGAAAGGAAGGTGGAGCTAGGGATTTGGGGCCTTCTTCCTCACTCTCAAGAGGCCAATCAAAGGTTGAGACCTCTATTCTCTTCCTTTCTCAAAAATCAGCGAAGTTAGTGGAGTCTCCCCCTTCCTCCTTCAACTCCAGCGAGTTTGTGGCGATTTGGGAGCTGTTGGAAGCTTCCAAACAGCAAAGGAAGGCTTCGAAACCTCCCAAACAGCGGTTTGGGGCCTTCGAAACGCCTTGGACAGCAGCGGCGACGTCCGGAACACCTTGGAACTTGCATCGGAGCTTGGATTGGAGCTTGGGAGGAACTTGGATTAGAGCTTGGGAGTACTTGGAACTTGCATTGGAGCTTGGATTGGAGATTGGGAGCACTTGGAGCTTGGATTGGAGCGCTTGGACAGCCCGGGTGAGGTAAATTTCTTGGCCACTCAAAGTCTTTGGATGTGGTTGACGCTCCCCAAGCCCTAGGTCCTTAGAAACTTCATTATTTGCTTCCCCAATACCCTTCGTTTGCTGTCCTCTTTGTAAAACAGCGGAAATCTAGTGATTTCCGTTCGTTTGCTCCTTGGGAGAGCCAAAGAGGCACGCCGATACGCGTAGGGGTGTTGGATTGATATCCAACACCTCTCAAATGCATGTAAAAGCATTCATATTGTGTCTAAACCATCTCCTACGACAAGCCTAGGCTTCATTGTCATAGCATCCAAATTTGGAGGCTATGCATTTGACCAAATCAATTGCATGATGCTTAGGATTTACATTATGCCAAAATTGATCTAAAGAAAATGTCGTAGGTCTCTTTCTCTAAGGATTGCATGCTTCTAAAAAAAATTATTGAGATCATTAAGCATGTTCATTTAGCTTATGGGACAAGCTTGGGGTAGATATGGGTTTCCAAAGACCCATAAGCCAAGCCCTTATGTGTTCTTGAATTACTTAAACATGCTTTGCATTTCTTAATTCTCATAGATAATGATGATAGTGAATGATCCTCTAGCATGCAAACTATCTAATTTTTTTTCTGTGTCATGACAAAATTGACATAAATCTTTAGAGAGTTTGCATGTTAAAATTGATAGCTTCTACAAGTTGGTGAATGTCTAATGAATGTGTTTGATTGAAAACAATGTCGTTGACAGTTGATCATCGTGGAGTTTCCCATAGGCCCTCAAAGGTCTATGTTGTAAACCCAATAATATCTATGACCGACCAAATTCATGATTGATCTTTCACCAAATTTAGAGCACGCAAGTGATGATCATTATTGGTTTACATCCACAACATTTGGATTTTGGAAATTAACTAAATGGGCTTATCTAATCTTGAAGTGGGCTTGAGATATGGCATGAGCCCTCAAAGGCTCATGAGCCTTCATGTTCAAGTTTACCTAACTCCATTTGTGTAGCTTTTCAAATCCAATCATTGGAATGCAATGACTAAAATCCTTAGAGATTGAAACCTCACATCAATGTTTTAATAAACCAAACCTTATCAAAAATGATATTTAGGATCCTCCTAGAAGCTTTCGATCACCAATTCACGATAAAATGGATTGGATTGTTCTTAGAAGTCTTAGGTGTGCTTTTCTACCTTAGCATGAGTCAAAATCATGTTTCCCTAGATATCTTGCTAGGATCACTACGCTTCCAAATTTTCTAAATCATGCCAAAATTGGTTTAGAAACCTCCCCAAGCTTCAAATATTCCATTACATGAATCATCGAGACTTTAGGAACAAATCCTAAGTCTCTCTTTCATTTGCTAATAACACAAAATTAGTGGATGAACCTTCCTCCCCATCATGAGTCTAAAACACTCAAATCAATCTAGAAGGCTCTTTTCAAAAAGTGTCTTCCTCCCATGTATGATACTTGGAGCCTCACTAAGGATCCAAATGTTCTATACATGAATCGTGGATCTTAGAACCAAACTCTAAGTTACCCATCCCTTTTGTTGAGACCCAAATCAACAACCAAGCATCTTCCCTCCTTGTGTATGTTATCTTGGATTTTCCTAAAAATCCTACATACATGCTATGGGCTCTTGAGCTTGGGACAAATTCCAAGTTCTTCCATCTCTTATTTGTTGGAAACATAAAATCAATAAACAACCATCATTTCCCCTTTTATGCATGGTGGTCCGAAGTCTCCAAAAGCCTCAAGAATACCATTGCATGGAGATTTTGGAGCTTAGAGTTAAATTCTAAGCTTCCTCCTTCACTTGTTGAGACACAAAGCCAACAAATGGATATTCCTCTTCTTTGCATGATAGTTTGAAGTCCTCCAAGACTTCAAGCATATCACTGCGTGAATCTTGTGAGCTTGGAGTAAAATTTCAAGCTCCCCTACTTTGTTTGTTGATGCACAAAATCAACAAATACACACACCCGTCCCTCTTATGCATGATATTTGGAGTTTCCTCAAAACTCCAAACATATCATTGCATGAATCATTTGAAACTTGGAACCAACTTCCAAGTCCTTTTATCTCTTTTGTTGGAACATAAAACCAACAAATATCCTCTCATGTATGATAATTTGAAACCTTCAAAGGCTCCAACCAATATCATTACATGGTTGTTGGACCTTAGAAATAAATTCTAAGTCATCCACTTCTTGTTTGTTGAGACAAAATCAGCAAACAATTATATTTCCCCTTTCATACATAACCTTTGAAGCTTCTTCAAGGCTTCAAATACTTCATTGCACGACTTCTAGCCTATCTTAGGAGCTATCACCCATCTTCATATGTTATATTATGGATTTCTCTAAATCCTAAATACATCATGTCGTGAGTTCTTGAACTTAGAAGCAAAGTCTAAGTTTATCTCATCTCATTTGTTGGAGCAAGAAACCAACATATGATTTTTTCCCCTCATTTGCCTAGACTCAAATTAGGCAAATCACATTCCTCTTTGGACGCCAAACGCCTAAAAAAAATTTTTTTTCTAAGTTGCAACCTCTAAGTTGCACTTTCCTTTCTTCTTCTACCAAACAAAAAGTGTATAAAATCCCTCCATTCACTTAGCCTAAATTAAGTGAGTGTATGTCCCCTTCTTTGGACACCAAATGTTCAAAGGAACTCCTCAAATTTGTAATCCCTAAGTTGCACTTTGGACCACTTCTTTTCCTAAAAGCCTAAATTGTAGGAAACCTCTGAATTCCTCTTCATTTGCCTAGTCTCAAATTAGGAAAATGAGTATTTCTCTTTGAACATCAAATGTTCAGGGAATATTCAAGAATTTGCAACCTATAAGTTGCATTTTCTCTCTTCTCCTACAACTCAAAATTGTAGGAGAACTTCTAATCCTCTTCATGTCTTGTATCATGGATTTCCTCAAAATCCTAAATACATCTTGCTATTAAAAACACTCAAGCTTAAGATCAAACCTTGAGCTCTTCCCTTTCATTTGCTTAGATATATATTAGGCAAGTGAACAACTTCTTTTGAACTCCAAATGTTCAAGAGATTTTCCCAAGTTGCAACATTCAAGTTATACATTTACCCCTTATTTACTTAACCAAACTAGGTAAATAATCATCTCCCATTGAAGAGAAAATTCAATGGTTCATTCTTAGTTTGCACACCTTTAAGTTGCATGCCACACATCTTTCCCTTACAACTCAAAAATTGTAGGAGATCTTTTCGTTCATTTGACTCAAGTTAAGTGAGCAAAAATCTTTCTTCGAACATCCAAAAGTTTAAAGAAAATTCTTTGTGATTTGTAATCCATATTTACATCTCACTCTTCTTCATTTACTTAATTCAAATTAAGTGAATGCTCATGCATCATTGGATATAAAATCCAATGAATGCTTCTTGACTTATAGTTCCAAAATTATAAGTCATTCCTCTTTTCTTTGGGCTCCAAAAAAAAGTTTAAGGAATCCTTCTAACCTTACCTAAAAGTTATGGGTTTGATCCCTCTCTCTTCCAACTTCCAAGTTGTAGTAGGTGTCCCCTCTCTTTAGCTCCAAAAGCTAAAGGGAGTTCTCCAATATTTAGCCCAAAAGCTAAATGTTGGATTCCTACATTCCCTTCTTAGCTCCAAAAGCTAAGGAGGATCTTCCAACACTTAGCTCCAAAGCTAAGTGTTGGACACCTTTCCCTCCTCTTCTTTAGCCTCAAAACTAAAAGAAATATCAATCTCCTCTCTTTGGCTCCAAAAGCTAAGGGAAGCTTTCCTACATTCAGCTCAAAAGTTTAATATTGGATTCCTATATTCTTTCTCCCTAGCTTCAAAAGCTAAGAAGAATTCTTCTAACACTAGTCCAAAATTAGTGTTGGATATCCTTCCCCTAGATCCAAACTCTAAGTGGAACACCCTTAGTGTAACATACCACACAAGCCTCACACACTTAGGTGCATAGCCCATTAGGCATGCTAGGACTAGGATTTTTCTTTGTGTGCGCATGTGGTTGATGATTTGGTGTGAATGCCCTTTTGGATAGTCTGTGTTGTGGGCACTTGCCCTTAAGTGGTTAGTATAGAAATATATATATGTTTTTTGTACAGGTGGCCATGTTTAAAAGGGGGGCGCTGTAAATCAGAAATAATAAACTGCTTGTATGACAGGTACCGCTTAATACCCCCCAAAAGATGTGGCCAATAGGGTAGAAGCAGGTATTTGGCATTTGAAATGCTAGACAAAATTTCTGGATGTGATTATTATATAAACTGCTTTCTGACTCTGTCTTGCAGGCTTGAGTCTTTTCTTTTCAAATATGTATTTGATAGAATTAGGATGTAAAACTTGTGGGGGTTTGAAGCAAAAGAAGGAAGTCGACTAGAAGGATGTACCCGCCAAAGGTGAAGCCCTACGTCCATCCAAAAGTCAAGAGCCTGAAGACCCCCCCCCCCCCCCCCCCACAAGTAGAGTCTATATATTTAACTGGGTTGTATAATGGCAGGCAACTCAGCTGCCAAAACTACTTATAATAAGTTGGACTCTATTTACATTTTTTGTATTTGATTTATATACATATGCATGTGTTGTTTGTTTACTGTGTGCGCACTAGAATAGCATGCTTTTCCTAGGTTTCTTTTATTATTTGTTTGGGAGTGGCCTGGACATGTGAATGCGGTAGGCTCTTAGGAAAAATTTAAGATTTTTACCCTTTAAAATGTAAACAACTTAAAAATCAAATCTAGACTCCACGATTTTCTAATAAAAGAAACTTGCATGGCTCTCTTTCAAAGAGCCAAGTTTTCAAAAACTTAAATTGATCATGCATGACCTAAAAGAATCTCATGTAGAAAAGCCCTCACTTAAGGATTAGATAACAAAAAGTCTTTCTTTATGAGTCTGCATTCTACATACCCTGCATAAATAGGCATCTTTGCCTCAAAACTAAGTTGTAAGTCCTACTTCCTAATTAAAAACAGTCTTCCACTCTTCATATGCATTGAGACCGAATACGTGATTTTAAAAGTGATTAGGAGAGTTTAGCTGGTAGTCCTTTCCAAGCAGGACAACAAATCCAGGGGTCGGGCGGGCTATGCCTCATGTGAGGTGTAGTTTGTAAGTCCTTTTGCATTCGTTAGACTTAGGTTCGAGGCACTACCTCTCGGTAGTCCTCACCTTAGTTTTAGGATCTGAGGTAGTGGTTGATTTCAATCATCACACAAGTCCTCACCTTCCGGGCAATTTTTCCAATATGTGTTGGTAGGATGTAAGCCCCAACCCTCTAATGAAAATGTCAACTTGAACAAAAAAAAATAGATTTCTAAAACATAAAGCCCAACTTAGGATAATTTGAGTACCTCTGAGTTTCCCTCAAAATCAAATAATCGTACACTCCTTTCCTTTGGCCCTCATTCCAAGAAATCTAACTTCAAGTTGATCTCTTATTCCTTGAAATTCCTAAAGATCAAAACTCATTAAAATGAAAATTTCATAAAATTTCAAAATCCAAATTTTAGCCAATATCTAAATGACTCTAAAAAAAAGAGCAAGAAAATCACTAGTTTAATCAAAAAATTTCTAAAGCACCCAAAGCTTGAGATGTAATTAACCATAGGGGCTTGCCCCTATGGGGCATCTGTACCCCAGAAATAAATAAACCACATTCGACCAAACACCGGATGAGGGAATCTCTGTTGAATTGTAAACTTTATCATTGAGTCCATAGGAAAATGATATTTTTACTCTTCGGGGTAATATATCATCATTCTTATGCCGTGCTCAATTATAAAAAAAAATACAATCCGCTTGAGGATAACAAAATTCTTCAACAGCATTCACTCATGCAAACATAAACACAGCCAGGAAACAAGCGTACAAAAAAAAAGTGTAACTTGAAATTACAATCATTTTGAAAACTAGGTCAATTTAGCTATTTTCACATATATATAGAATGCAATGGCACTAAATTGATGACTAGATTTAAGTACAAGAAACAAGCACCAAAACTATACTTGACCAAGAAGAGATGCGATACAGGCACCAGTGTGAACAAGTGGACCTTCTTTGCCCAGTGCAAGCCCTCCTCCAACTGAGCCAATGCTTCCGAATATCTACACAGAAAATGAAGAAACCTTTTAATAAGATATTTACCATAAGCATGAGCCTAATAAAGGGTAGGGGAATTGATAATCCAGACCTTTCCGATCAAAGTTCTAAAGAGAAGAATTCCATGTGTATCAACTCCTACATCATCGATCAACTCCATCATAGTTCCAAAAAGAATATCAATGCTACGTAATTAAATAATACACACCGTTTAGGTATCCCTTAATCTCTGGAATACCAGATCCTGCTGCTGCTGGAGCAAATTGAGTCACGGTGAATACAGAGGTAAGAACTAGAGCCAGGTTGAATATAGCATATACCACGAAACCCAAAAAGTAGGAATGCTGTATAATGGAGAAAGTCACAGCATATTTCCAACCAGAGAAGTTCTCTACAGCTAGATTAATAAATACTGCAGCTAAAGCAGTGCCTGAGAGAAATTTAAAAAAAAAAAAAACAGACGGTTGGAAGCAAGTATTTTTTGATGTAGCAACTTACAGAAAACAAATTCAACCAAACTTACATAGAAAACAACAGCTATGAAAAGTAAAGCTAAATCAATGACCAAACAGATAGCAAAGTAAGAAAGTATTGAAGTAAAACACCCCACAAGTGGTGTGCTTAAATATAATTATGTTCATAAGTGGGATTAAAGGTAGAGCTTGCTGGAATAATACCATTAAAATAAGATGGGGTTTGGCTGGATCTTAGTTGCACAGGGAAACATGACAGAGCTCTTTAAATGATACATGAAGTGTTAACTCTAACTTGAGTAAGTATTCTTGAACAATTTCTCACCTAATTGCCTCCAGTCTGCCCCTTTTTTCCTATTTCTTTCAAATTGAATTCTACCTACCTGCTTTCTTAGGACAACGATTACTCTGTCTGACCTAGTTTTACAAAAAGTCCACCTTTACATTCTCAGTTTCACCATACTCTATTTGCAACCAATGATTTCTTCATCACAAAACACTTGGATTCATATAGCATAATCAATCTAATTGCAATTTAATAAAATTTATCCATCAGATTTCAAAATATATTCTTATCACAGAACACCCATAAAATTCTTATCCATTTTAACCAGTCATGAAAACTATGTTTTCAAATGTTGACTATTATTTGATATTCAACAACAGTATTTGAAATTAACATATATTTGTACGATGATCCAAATCTAAAGATGCACTTTATTTAGATTTGTTCAATAAGCTGTTATTAATTTCGTGAAGGTGAACGGAAGCAGTCACTTCCCACTTCTGAATGTCACAACAAATGTTTTTTGGTTTTATGTTACTAAAAACACTTGCTTCAGTTTTTAACGCACCAAAGTAAAAGGCGATAAAAATTGTCATTGCCCTGGCTAGGCAAGTTCTCCATAGCTAGGGCCAACCAAAGGGCTGAATCTACCCTTTCATTAGTATTAAACCATTTCAGATTCCACTTAAAAAAAAAAAATTGGTAAGAATGCATAAACGATGCCGTTGTTGCAATTTAATCTTTCATTAGCGAATGGAAATCCAAACCGGAAATTGTAAACTGTAGTCAAAACCGGTCATCACGGCAGTGGTGTAGTAATGGTTGCAAAAATGAAGATTTTCTGGAACATCTATCATATGGATACACGCCATCCATTAATTATCTCATCCCACATATAATTTAGAAAAAATCGTTAAAGTTGAACCTACTTCTTATTGAATCTCCTGAAGTTGACAACCTTGTTATCAGCTTTTCAATTAAAACATAAAAACTTATTTTCTTAAACAATAAACACATATTGTAGTGTAATACCCAGTTTGGCTGGGCCGGTTCAACCGAACCGGCCAGCCTTCTAAATAAAGAGGCGACCCCAACAGGGGTCGGAACTGGGCGGTTTTCGCGAAACAGAGAGCGGAGGGGGGCGGACGACCGAATGCACGCGTAGGGGTTTCGGAGGATTTCTTTCGCCATTTTTAGTAATCCAACATGTTTGGAGATAAGAATTAATTACTCCTTTTCAATTCTACCGTTAAAGGAGTAATAAATTTGGAAGAAGTTTCAACGAGCAAGAGAAATGATCGAAAAGAAGAGGAAAAAGGTTTGTTTCTCAAATTTTGTATAAATTGTTTCCTAATTCTTTTTCTAATTATTAGAAACATTAAATTGAAGGAAAAGAAAGGATTGAAAGCAAAGAGAAAGAATTGTGGGAGAGGAAGAAGAATTCAGGGATTTTGAGGAAATTCTCGTTGGTAAGTAAATTCTTTATTGTATAGCATTATTTAAATTTTGTTATTTAATTATATTTTGATTAAAAGTTTATATTATATGAATTTAGGAAATTAAGGAAGAGACCAAGTTGTAAGAGGAGACTCAGCAAAGAAAGAAAGGAAAATTTGGTAAGGTAATTTCATGTGGAAGAAATCAAACACTTATCGAGACGTTCAAATTGGGATTTAATGTTAATTAAATCCTTATGTTATTGTGACCAATGTTAATTAAATCTCTATGTTGTGAACAGTTAAAAGGATTTCAATACAAGACGAATATTGGAGGAGAAGAATCAAAGTGTGTAATTATAATTATGAAATTTAATATTTTGTATTATTCTTTCAAATATGATATAGTATTATGTATCATGGTATGGCTTTAAAAGTTTTACTTCTTTTAGAAACTATCATATGTGAAATGTTAAAAGTTTAAATGTGTAAATGAATGTAAATATTATTACAACAAAAAACAAATGAATGAAATGACATGAATGAAATTGTGTATATGTGTAAAAAGGATGTTACATGTATGTATTAAGGAAGTATGCAAACGAAGAAATGATATGAAAATGAATCAAAGTGTTCAAAATAAATGGAAACGAAAGCAAAATGATATGCATGCAATTTACAGGAGTTCACCTCTGTATGGTACTGACTGGGGAAGCAATATACCCGTGCACGAAAAAGGAAAATGTCATGGAAAAAGAAAATGGAAATGAAAATGGTTGTACCTTTAGTACATTTAGGCGGTGCTCCTGTACAAAATGGAAATAGGAATAAATTTAAAGCTTTATAATGTTTTAAAGGAATATGACCGGATATGTATAAATGATTGAAATGAATGAAATAAAGTTAAGGAAGGATAAGATGCATATTAAAGATTATACGTGTATTGTAAATAAAGAATATTCATGTTGATTGTTTAACGGTTACCCACTGAGTTTACTTAGTAAACTCAAACCACGAATTTAAATGTTTCAGGTAAGTCTTCAGAGATTTAGAAATGAAAGAAAAAGAAGAGTTCGTCTATAGAAGACGGCGTGCAACTGATAACAGGTAATTTATGATCTGAGATAAATGTTAAGTATTTGAAGAATTTTTGTTAGTGGCTCTTCAGATGAGGAAAGAGAATTTGATGTTTAAATGTTGATTTGTTTATAAACTGAAATGATTAGATCCTACCGTCCGGCTTTTAGTTCCCGCCTCGTTAAATCGAGCATTCGGGCCGGGTCGTGACATGTAGTCTAACCCAATTGCTGAGATCTCATTTTTTTCTTGGTAGAAAGCTTCCTTGGTAACTCTAGAACGAGAATAAAGTTTAAGCAGTGATCATTTTTAAAATTCAACATAGATAAACTGCCAGTGAAATAAAAAAGGAAATGATGAGATGCAAGAAAAAGATTTCATGCACTTGACTATGTGTTCCTCATCATGTATACAATCAACTAAAAGATGACAACCAGAAACTGAAATAGTTATTTCTAGTAGACATCTTTTCCAGCCATTTTCATTGTAAACAGCCAGCTTCATCAGCAGATAGATGCTGTTGTGATAGAATCAAAGGCTATTGCAATTGTTTCTCTCTTTTTTTTAAAGGCTTCTGAATCAATCTTTTAGTTCCTAAGAAAAGTCTGCAGCTTAAGTTGGTATTCTATCATATCCAGTGTCAAATTAAGCAAATATATAGGTTTAAACAAAGGCAATAATAATTTTGTTTGAGGCAGATTCAACTTTTCTGTTTTTACTTTTAAAAGCTCCTTTCTCAGCCACCATTTTAAACATACATTTTAGAAACAGTTTTTAAAAGGCAAAATTGTGAAAAAGCGGTGAAAAAGCTGTATTTCAAACACATTATTTTTACTAATTGCTTTCTTACCACAAAGCGGTCAAAAAGCTGCTCCAAACAAAGCCAAAATCTTGTGCATGAATTAGAGAATGTCTTTGAGATTTGCACTTGCAATTAGCCTTTATATATAATCTTAGAGTCCAATTTAAGTGTAAATTCCACGTTTAAGATTATTAAAATGTGAAATTGCAAATTGAAGCAAAATATCTTACTTTGCAAGGAGCAATCTAGCATATCATCATCATCATTAACCTGCCGCAATCCTCTTTCTTTGTTCAAACTTGTTGAGAGTTGAGTTAACAAGCATTTAAGTACAGCATGGCTGCTCTAACATAAATAATTGCAAGCATTTTAAGGTATTTTTCATGGTAATACAAACTTAAAGCAAAGCAAATAATAATTGACTCTCTTAATATATCATGCATGAAATCCTACATTCTTGACACATACAATACATTATGCTAACACAGGCAATCTGTGACATTATTTTTCACCTTAAATGGCTAAGCAGGTTTTCATCAATTTCTTCATTATCTTTTAGAGCTTCAAAATACTAAAAACTTATATTGAATCACATGAATAGATAGTAGAGGATCAGGGGGTGACTGAACCACCAAAAAGTGCAAAGAAAACATAGCTAGTTTGATAAAAGTGGTCTTTGTTCTTAGACATGCTAGCTTCTACTGGGAGTACTCAATCCTTTCATCATATTTGTTGTTGAGCACCTCTTGATACTACGAAGCGTCAAAAGCAACCGCCTACTGCTCCTCCTTCAAAGTAAATCTCTGACCTGTCAGATGAGTTCTTCAATGCTCCTCCTCGTCAACTCCTCAACCTCTTTTAAAGTGGTGTCTTTCTTTGGAAGCTCTTCCTGCATAGCTGCCTTCCTCTTTGCTAACTCGGCCTTCAAAGACTCAACATTCCTAGTTGTTTGAGTCACGCCCCATTTAAGCCCCCTTCTAGTCACCCATGAGGCGTAACAGAGATGGACAACCTAAGTAGAATCATTTGCCACCAACACCCATCATGATTTTCTTAATTAGAATCGAGCGAGTGAAAAATAGTTCGACTAAATCGTCACAAAATATATCTTATCCATTAATAGATTTTCTCATACTCATTGGTATAGAAGCGTGCACAATTTAAAACAAAAAAGATTATAAAGTTTCTAAAACTTTCATAGAAAATTTATACATATGCGAAGTCTTTAATTCATAGCATGTGTATTTTTCTATATTACATCCCGTAATTATACATCCACCGATAATACAGGGGTACAAGATAATTGGGTTAGTTGCCTATAGTCCCACCTATACAAGAAAAAGGTAATAATATGCATGATGAACTTTTGAACTAACATGAGCATTTTTTTTATAGATATAATTAGCTTAATGTAGTGATAACTTCTAAGAAAATTGGCTTTGAAATTTAAACATATAAGACATAATTTCAATCCAATAGCATGAAAAAATGTAAGAACATTGAAGGCATCCATTAAATTTTAAATTATGAAATGCATACTACTTATCAATTTACTACACCGTTTTCATTTTTATTTTCATTACTACCCATATATTTCCTTAGAAACGTCATATAATATTATAGGCATTTGGCACATTAATATCATTGGTCTTCATCTAACTTGTCGGCCCAAAAAACCACTAATAAAGTTTGGACAATCCAAATTAGTAATTATCAATGGCCCATCGACCTCAAGGTTGAACCTTATAATATCAACTTTCTAGGATCGATAGTTGTGAATCTTTTCTTTTTCTCTATAAAGACTCATCTCGCTATAACTTTTATCTCCTCCTGTGCAGATCATCATAATCTATCAAGCTATTTCACATGCTATGACTGTTCATTAACTTCTTTCAATTTAATATTATCATCATTAATATTTAAAATTACATTTTTTTAGCATCAATGTATGTCCGTACATGTTAGTACAGGTAACTTGCAGGCACAAAGCAAGTTCAAACTTGAGGAACTTGGTCAAGAGGTGCACTCATCTAAAATTAGTTTCACCTTAAAGAACACTCGTCGGAACAAGATCAAAAATGAGGTATTCACCCAAATGAAGCTCGCATTATAGGACCTCGCCCCCAAGGAGAAATATAAATGAGGCACATTTCTAAGTGAGTTCAATCAAAGAACTTATCTCAGCAAGTCTTGTGAGGACTCAACTCTTTTAGCAGTTCTTTTAAGTCAAGGTCATCCACCTTCCATAAATATCCTCGTTTAAGCTATAGGAAGCACACAACCACAAAGACCACAGTAATGGCTCCATCGACCATGTTCATAGAAACTCACATGGAGCACTCACCTTCAAAGACTCGGCCAGAGCACTCGCCTCCAAGGACTCGTCACATACACAAAATACTCGCTAGAGATATCCCGACCAATATCAGAGATAGATGGTCACGTGTGTACATATCGGCCTTGTCCACGTGTCTTTGCTAGTTTGTACTTATCATGTATTATTTGTCTTTTTTTTCTAAGTGCAGCACTTCTTGTAACTCTTTTAACCCTATAAATAAAGGTTTAAGAGGTATATTTTAATCTTCATGTTACTTTTACTATTCAATATATTATTAGATTTCTTAGTCAGTCTTCATAACCACTTACTTTCCCTCATGTTCCCTGCTATGCCTAGCGAGACTTGTTAGTAGGGTTAGGTAACACCCACGGACAAATTTGATTCCAACAAAATAAGCTTACCTAAACATGAAAATGTCAACTATGAATGCACTGCAGGTGTAAAGCATTTATCAGGATAACACATAGCAAATAAAAAATAAAATTTTACAGGTGGAAACCAATAAGACTAACCAACACCAATTAACAAGGCGATTAGCCATTTCAGCATTGCATAGTACCAATTGAACAGCTTGCTCCTCTTTGCCTACGACATCCCAATAACCAAACATCAAATAGAGAAAGATCAATTAATTAGAAGCATAAAAACACAGCCGAAACCCTCATTGTCCGACCTGCGCCTCCCTATAGGCGTAATTCTCGATGACTTCATAATCCAGGCTCTCCGCACCGCCGCCGCCATTCATTCTCCTTTCGAGCTCCTCCTCCGTCTCCACGTCATCGGAGCTCGGCAGACGCGACCATACAAGCTTCGCCGTCTCAATCCCGTTCTGGAAGTGGTTCGACAGCATAATTCCTGGCATATATAACGCGCACTGCAAGTGGATCAGATCTTTCGAGCTCAATCGGAGATCAAAAGGATCTCCGGCATACACGGAAGATTGAAGTGGGGTGGTCGGAAATTTCGGCGGGGACGAACGGGAGGAAGATAGTAGGCAAGAGTGGTCGGTAATAATTGGCTGTCGCGTAGAAAGACGTCTACGGCTCCGCTTCACCGCGGGTCGGGTTCAGCCTCGACCAGGAGCGAATGTTATGAGCAGAGCCTCAAAGAAGGTATTTACATAATTATATAGTTTAAGCGGCTCTTTTTACTAAGAAATTTTGAATTTGAGTTTTATATATATAATGTGTGTATTTATTTATCTTAATTATTTAAATATTCAAAAAATAATATTGATACGTCATCGAAAAATTATCTTGATCGGGCACGAATCTCGAGGAAAAACTCAAGTTAGAAACTTCAAAAATTATTTCGGAGACCATTTAAACTCCGATTTCAGCAAGCTTATAGTCGAACTGAGCGTCTCGGAAATACGAATCCAACGACACCAAATTCGACTCAATCCGAGCCCAAGTGAGTTCAAATCAAGTACCCGAAGCGCTGTTGGAAGCGTCAAACAGCAATTTGAGTTACCAAACAGCCTCCGATTTTGACGAGCTTATAGTCGAATCGAGCGTCTCGACGAGACAAATCCAGCGAGCCCAAGATCGTAGAATTCTGATATCATTAAGACCTTCAAATGCTTGATAAACGGTTCACGATCAAGGGATTCAATATCGGCCGTTCATCCGGATCACTCCCTATTCGCCCCTGATCCATCACATATTTACGGGCTATGCCACTCCAAAAAAACTATAAATAGCCCCTCATTTCTCTTAAGAGAGGACCCAAGCCAAGAAGCCAAGAAGAGAAGTCTAGGAGGGAACAGCTCCTCCTCGACCACCGCCGGAACACCACCGGAGCACCACCTGGTGCCGGAGGGACGCCAGAATTCTGCCCGACGCTAGAATTCTACCCGACGTCCGAGTGACGCCGGACTTCTTTCCAAGTGACGCCGGAATTCTGTCTGACGCCCGAGTGACGTCGGAACTCTGCTTGGCCTTGTAATTGATACTCATTGTAATCTGATCGTCCTGAAGTTAAAGGACGAGTCAGCCTCGTGTATTTCAAACAACACTAGTGGAACTTTTTCAACTGGGCGTGGCCCCGTGGTTTTTCCCTTTTTCAGAGCTTTCCACGTAAAAATCCTGGTGTTTCTTTCACTCTTCTGTTTGTGTGTTGGATATACGTACAACGCTGAGACGAAAATATTAAACTCTATCGCCGCGTATATTTGAGTCCGCAACAGTTTGGCGCCGTCTGTGGGAAACTTATCCCACAACTTCAAGTATTGCTACGATGGTCAACAGGCGTAGCAGTCGCCTCATAGGAGCCTCCCGCTCTCACTCTCATCAATCCAGGAATCAGTCTATGAATCATAGACGCCCGATATCTGCCTCTTTATACCCCGGGGGGCAAAACGCACCTGGAGAAGGGACCTCGGGACCCTCCCTAGAAGAGAGAATTTGAAAGATGGAAGAATCTCAAAACGAGATCCTACAACTCCTGCGAGAGACTCGACAACCGACCCTAGCACCTCAGGAGGAGGTTCTTCTCCCTCGAGATCCACCTCGTGTTGAAGCTGTTCAAATCGAACATCTTCAAGCTGAGATTCCTCTTCCTCCACCCAGGAGGCATTCGCAGTCACATCAAGATAACGAGCTGGCTGATACAGCAAGTTCTACCCATCCTCCGCACACAGGTCGGCAATCTCGCCATCCTCAAAACCTCTCTGAGGAGCTAGCCCAACCTCACATTGCTGAGCTCCCTCGCAATGCCCTACGCCACGAACTGCGACGATTGGTCCGGGAGGAGTTTCCTACAGGGGGCGTAAGGCAGCCTCTTCGCCAATGGGACTTCCAGGAGTCGTCACCCCTGGCAGAAGCCATTCTTCAACACCCTATTCCGGCTGGCTTTAAGCTACCAAGCATTGAATCCTACGATGGGACATCCGACCCGTACGAGCACATCGACCATTACAGGACCATCATGCATATTCAACGAGCCTCAGACGCACTCCTTTGCCAGGTTTTCCCTGCCACTCTTAAAGGACAAGCTCGAACATGGTTTTATTCACTTCCAGCCAGAACGATCCCCACATTCGTCAAATTGGCCAAAGTATTTGTCAAACAGTTCGTAGCCAATCGAAGAATCACTAAGGATTCCTCCCACCTATCTGGAATCCGTCAGAATGAGGGAGAATCGTTGAAAGAGTATTTTCAGCGATTTTCTATTGAGGCTCGACAAATTTCGGGAGTAGATCCTGGATTATTGAGAGGAGTCTTTCTTGGTGGCCTCCGTCCTGGCCCCTTTTATTCAGCTCTTATGCGAGATACGGTTCATTCATACGCCGACCTGATTCATCGTGTGGAGGCACAAATCTCCGCAGATGAAGCCATAAATGCTCACAGAAAGCAGTTTGAGCAGACAAATGGGAAGCGCAAAGGTGCTCCTGGGATGGATAATTCTTCCTTACAACGGAAAAAGCAAGGGAATAGCAATATACCTCCTAGGCCCCCATTACCACAACGAGAACCTCGGCAGGAGAAAGAGTACACTCCGCTCAACACATCTCGAGCAAATGTGTTAATGGCGATTCAAGATCAGGACAAAGTGAAATGGCCGCATCCTTCGAAGCCAAATACAGGAAATCAAGATCAGTACTGTCACTTTCATCGTAGTCGTGGCCACACTACTGAAGCATGTTGGCAACTTAAGGATGAGATTGAAAGACTTATCTGCCATGGCTATCTTCGACAGTTTATTGGGAACCCACCTACCCGAGAAGAAGCTCGCCCCACTGGGGGGCAAAATCAACAACAAAGACAACCATTGAATAATATTCAAATGGTTGGTGAGATTGAGTAATGCTGCAACTTGAACCTTTGTGTTAGTAATACTACTTGTCATGTGTCACCATGTATCTCTTCTATGATCAGTAGGATGTCACTCTAATGTCTTTAGTATTTCTACCAAGTTAAATGATGTGGTTGTCCCTATATGTATCTCTTCTGTTGTACAAGGGAATTATTGTCTTACAGTAATATAATGTGTTTTTCGTCCAGTTTTGATATTGTCTCTTTCTTTAAAAAGAATATAAATGACAGTGAAAAACTACTAACAAATATAGTCTCTTTATCCTTGATTCGAGAAATACGCAATCTTTATTGTGTCTCAATCACTGGATGATCAATCCCAGGGGGATTCGATCCGACCTCTTCCATACAGGTTAACGTCGTCGAGCAAAGGCTCCGACATACAACCTTGGATAGGTCTCACATCCTTGGTGGATTCTCTCGACCTCTTCTATACAGGTTAACGTCGTTGAGCAAAGGCTCCGACATACAACCTCGGATAGGTCTCACATCCTTGGTGGATTCTCTCGACCTCTTCCATACATGTTAACGTCGTCGAGCAAAGGCTCCGACATACAACCTTGGATAGGTCTCACATTTTTGGTGGATTCTCTCGACCTCTTCCATACAGGTTAACGTCGTCGAGCAAAGGCTCCGACATATAACCTTGGATAGGTCTCACATCCTTGGTGGATTCTCTCGACCTCTTCCATACAGGTTAACATCGTCGAGCAAAGGCTCCGACATACAACCTCGGATAGGTCTCACATCCTTGGTGGATTCTCTCGACCTCTTCCATACAGGTTAACGTCGTCGAGCAAAGGCTCCGACATACAACCTTGGATAGGTCTCACATCCTTGGTGGATTCTCTTAACCTCTTCCATACAGGTTAGCATCATCAAGCAAGGCTCTGACATACAACCTCGGATAGGTCTCACATCCTTGGTGGATTCTCTCGACCTCTTCTATACAGGTTAGCGTCGTCGAGCAAAGGCTCCGACATACTACCTCGGATAGGTCATATATTCTTGATGGATTCTCTAGACATCTCCTACAGAGATTCTTGGCGGGCAAAAAATCTTCGAAAAAGCATGTTACACAATATATTAACTCATGTTTCAAAGATGCAAAAGTGAGTTTTCAACTTCATATAAATATTATTGAAGTCATATTACGAAAGATTGTACATCTAGGTCACCTTAAAAGCAAAAGGTACACTGGTGACATTCATACAAGCTAGTATCATCAAGCAACAAGCAACTTTAACACAGTCAAATGTCCTTGGTGGATTTAAGTGACTTCTCCCTTACTGCACGCAAGCATCTCCTACAACTGCTCCTTCACAGAAAAGACATAACTGGATCATCATCAGACCTCCACTCAGTTGACAGTGTTAGTATATTGCTAGAATGTTGGCATGTCACACTACTTCGGCCCCTTGATTCAGTAATATCTGATGTTGGCACACTTCAGTATGGATGAATATTGCCTTAACACAATGTTACTGGACGCCCGCCATCATCTGCCTGTCGCCAGACCCTCGTCAAATTTCTACCCGTCGTGGGACTTCTGCCCGTTGACGGATTTTCGTCGGAGTTATACCCGACGCCATAATTCTTCCCGACGTCGGACTTCTGCCCATCGCCGGATGTTTGTTGGGCTTCTACCCGACACCAAATTTCTACCCGTCGTGGGACTTCTGCCCGCTGACGGATTTTCGTCGGAGTTATACCCGACGCCGTAATTCTTCCCGACGTCGGACTTCTGCCCATCGCCGGATGTTTGTTGGGCTTCTACCCGACGCCTGACTTCCGACCATCTTCAGACTCTCTCCGACTAACATCTCACCTCCACATGAAGGAATAAAAAAAGAAAAGATATTTCTAACTCCTGTACAAGAGGAGGGGCGTTGTCTCAAGTAGGAAAAATCACCTACTGAATAACAACGGAATGCCTCAACTGTCAGAAAGCCAGAATGAGAGAAAAAAGAGGGAAAACCGCTAACTTCTGTGCAAAGGGAGGGGCGCCGAGTCCAGTAGGGAAAGTCACCTACTCAAAAACGGCGGAAGGCCTCAAAATGCCAGAAACTAGAGGGGAGAAGAGAGGAATACTCTAACTTCTGCGTAAAGGGAGGGGCGCCGAGTCAAGTAGGGAAAGTCACCTACTCAAAAACGGCGGAAGGCCTCAAAATGCCAAAAGCTAGAGGGAGAAAGGAAGAAGCGGCGAGTTTCTCCTATGCCCTGGGGGTCTATTTATATTATTTTTGAGGGGGGGAGGATTCCAAAATTTTATTAAATTCCCTGAATTTTTTCAAATTTTTTGGAATTTTTTCGGAATTTTTTGAGCCCCGCCACTTAAGAAAAAAAAAATATTTTAAAACCGGCCGGCGGTTTCCTAACCGCCGGCCAAACGGCTAGGCCAAAAGGCGCAGCCAAGTGCCGCGGCCAGCCGCGGACGGGCCCAGGCGCGGGCCGGGCGGGCCCAAGCGCGGGCCAGGCGTGGGCCCAGGCGGGCCGCGGGCGGGGCCAGGCGCTGGCCCAGGCGGGCCGCGTGAGCGGGCCAAGGGCGGTTCCGCGCCACCGCTGCCGGCCGGCCGGTTCGGTCGCCTACGCGTTACCGGGCTCCGATTTTGGGCCCGGACGGTCCAAATTCGACGTTTTTGGGGTCCTCGGACACGTTTTTCGACGTTCCGGACTCAATTTTGACACTTTCGGAGCTCAACGGGGCCTCTATGGTTGGATTCGAACAAACATTTAATTTTTGGAACGTAAATTTTTGTGATTTTGCCAAAGTGAAAAGCCGACACATATATTTTTGGACTCCTGGAGCTTTGACGTCCAAAAATAGGGGGGCAACTGATACGTCATCGAAAAATTATCTTGATCGGGCACGAATCTCGAGGAAAAACTCAAGTTGGAAACTTCAAAAATTATTTCGGAGACCATTTAAACTCCAATTTCAACAAGCTTATAGTCAAACTGAGCGTCTCGGAAATACGAATCCAACGACACCAAATTCGACTCAATCCGAGCCCAAGTGAGTTCAAATCAAGTACCCGAAGCGCTAATGGAAGCGTCAAACAGCAATTTGAGTTACCAAACAGCCTCCGATTTTGACGAGCTTATAGTCGAATCGAGCGTCTCGACGAGACGAATCCAGCGAGCCTAAGATCGTAGAATTCTGATATCATTAAGACCTTCAAATGCTTGATAAACAGTTCACGATCAAGGGATTCAATATCGGCCGTTCATCCGGATCACTCCCTATTCGCCCCTGATCCATCACATATTTACGGGCTATGCCACTCCAGAAAAACTATAAATAGCCCCTCATTTCTCTTAAGAGAGGACCCAAGCCAAGAAGCCAAGAAGAGAAGAAGAAGAGAAGAGAAGTCTATGAGGGAACATCTCCTCCTCGACCACCGCCGGAACACCGCCGGAACTCCGCCGGAACACCACCGGAGCACCACCTGGTGCCGGAGGGACGCCGGAATTCTGCCCGACGCTAGAATTCTACCCGACGTCCGAGTGACGCCGGACTTCTTTCCAAGTGACGCCGGAATTCTGTCTGACGCCCGAGTGACGTCGGAACTCTGCTTGGCCTTGTAATTGATACTCATTGTAATCTGATCGTCCTGAAGTTAAAGGACGAGTCAGCCTCGTGTATTTCAAACAACACTAGTGGAACTTTTTCAACTGGGCGTGGCCCCGTGGTTTTTCCCTTTTTCAGGGCTTTCCACGTAAAAATCCTGGTGTTTCTTTCACTCTTCTGTTTGTGTGCTGGATATACGTACAACGCTGAGACGGAAATATTAAACTCTATCGCCGCGTATATTTGAGTCCGCAACAAATATATATATACTTTGAATTATCATAAATTTATATATTTAACATTTACTTTTTATATTTATTTATATAATATATCATTGAATAAATAACATTAAAATATTCATAAAAATACATAATTTAAAGAAAATGATATTTTTATGACATTTAAATATTAAAAAATTATATGATAAATATGGAGATTTAATTGTGAAGATGTAAATTTGTAAGAATTTAATAATATTTATTTAAATCTCTGTATATTAAAAAAAATAAGACTTACAGATTAAAGCTTAGCATAAGACTAATTAAAATCAGAATAACAGGAATTATACATAAAAAGTCAAAAGAAGAGTTTGTTGACCCTGATTTTCTCCCAGGCTTGGTCAAGGGAGTTGACCTGGTCAAATTGACCAAGTTAGGGCCCAAGACCCTCTCCCTTGTGTTCAATGGGTCAACCTGAGTCTGTTGAGCCCATACCCAGGCCCTGGGTCAACCTGGTTGACCAGGTCAACCCAGGTTGACCCATTAGACCCATATGGGTCTAAATCAAGTCCAAATTAGATTCAAACCCAATCCAGGGCTCTCCAAGCCCTATTCTCTCCTCCACTGGACTCAGTGGGTCAGGCTTGACCCATTGGGCCCAAGTCTTGGTCCTGGGTCAACCTGGTTGACCAGGTCAACCCAGGTTGACCCAATAGACCCTAATAGGCTTAAATCAAATCCTAATCAGATCCAAGCCCAACCAAGGACTTCAAGGCTCATACCCTCCTCCCTTGGACCCACTTGACTAGGGTTGACCAAGTCAACCCTTGACTTGGTCAACCTAAGCCATTAATAGGTCAAAATGACCCATTAAGAGCCATTTAAAGCTCTAATCCTTTCCTAATCCATTCAAAACTCAAGACCACGGCTATTTGAGCCCTTTTCCCTCCTAATTGATCAAGGATTTGATCTTGGCCGTTAATCAAAGGCTTAAGGATATAAATAGAACATTAGGGTTCGTTTAGGGGATCTTCTTCTCTTGCTCTCTCCCTAGACCTCCCCAATCCGAGATCTCTAGGGTCGGAGCTCCCACAAACTCCCTCCACCTTTTCCAAGTCAAACTCCACAGGTTTCTGGCGACCACGGTGGGACAGGTTTCTCTCTCCATCTTTGAATTCTATATTATTTTTTCTTGTGTGTACTCCGGGATTGGTACTCCTTAGATTAGGTCCGTCCCACTCTTAGTTAGGGTCCTTCCTTAGTTATGATTGTTCTTCTTTTCCTTAGTTAGGGTTTCCCCCTAGCTAGGTTTCTTTCCTTCCATTTCCCTTAGTTAAGGTTTCCCCCTAGCTAAGTTTCCTTCTTTTTGACCTTTTAGGTCATTCCGTCCTCCCACTTGAGGTCGAGCTCCCCTCGTTGTGTGTGGCAGTCAGCCACAACCTTTCCCACGAAGATAACGCCCGACTACGGATGGAAGAGCTTGATGGTTTAGAAGAGCTTCGCCTACAAGCTTATCAGAACCTCAAACTATACCAGGCCCGTATGGCTCGATCACATCATCACCTTGTCCGACCCCGTGCTTTCCGGGTTGGCGAGTTGGTCCTTGTTTTACGCAGACCTATCATTTCACGCCGTCGCCGAAGTGGTAAGTTCGAGCCTGTCTGGGAAGGCCCCTTTGCTGTAGAGCAAGTCCACGAAGGTGGTGCTTACCTACTCGTTGATGCCAATGGTGTTCACCCTATGTCTGTCATCAACGGGCAGTACTTGAAAAAGTACTATGCCTGAGTTCGCTCTTCGAGAGGGAGGGGGTCTCCCTACCGCCTGTAAATACTCCCCTGTATATATATCCCCTTTGGAGGGGCTTCTTCACTTTTCGGCAGTCTGTGTGGCCACGACGATTTGTCCTCTACCACACGATGTTTGTTACGAGAAGTATGAGGCTATCCTTAGGGGTGGTGAGGTGAGATGATATGATCCATACACTAACATAAACTCTGGTCTCTATCATCTCCCTTGTCTGAACTCTTCTAGGCCAGATTTTGACCCATATCAATTCAAATACAAATTCAAGTTCTATTTTCAATAGTGGGATCTTTAAATTTAATATGCAAAATTTTTAAAAGAAAGATTAATCTGAGAAAAGTCTGAGAGCTTGAGACACAAGGTGGACTTTTTTTAGAGAATTTTTCCTTAGAAAGTATAGAATTTATTTTTCCTAATGAAAGACTTACCCCTGTCTTCTTTAGAAAATTAAGTAATTGGTAGTTGACTCCTCTAAACGCTTGAAGGACAATTATAATGATTCAAAAGAAAAATGTATGCCTTCTCTCTCATCCCTTCCCTGGGATGATTTCCTATTTTGAACTAAAATCTATATCAAATTGAAATTAGATTTTGAGACGTGTATTTTCCCAATCATCTTGCAGTTTTCTATCTCATAGGCGTCTTTCGCACGCTGATGAATCTACCTCATAATTTTCTTATTCAAGTCGTTCACCCTTATCATAGGTTTGGGTTTGCTTTGTGGATTTTTTTTTCTTCCTTGCACAAGAGAGTGAGTTTTTCTTCTCTTATGTTTGGAAGATAATCTCACAACTGAGAAAGTTTTCTTTTAGGGATTTGGAAAGGGAGCCAATTATGAAATCAAAGATACACAAAGTGTATCAAACAAATGAAAAGATGCGCAGTGCGCCAAAAATCAAAGATACACAAAGTGTATCAAAAGTGGAAAGTTGCGCAAAATGCGCCATAAAGTCAAGGATACACAAAGTGTATCAAGTAATTAAGAGGTGCGCAGTGCGCCAAATTAAGTTGAGGGGCTCAAAATGAGCCCAAAGTGGATAAGTAAATGGCTTCCCTTTCTTGTGAATCTCTAAGTCTCAGAAAATCCATACCCCTTGATATTTGTGATACTTGAATTTGAAAATCGTGATTTTAGATTCGTCATCGTGCAAGGATGTTCTATTATATATAAAAATATTTTCATGCAAGAAGATTGAGAAGATCCAGTTTCTCTCTCCAATTTACACCCTTTTGAATTAGATATTTATTCAGAATATGTAAGGGAGAAAGCCCAGCTTGGCTTGTAGGGAGCTTAAGCTGGGTTAGCAAAATTTAAATCCCTAACCTTCTCGGGTTTAGATGGAGTCAACCTATATTGCTGAGCTTTCGGAACCTTTTTTTTTTAGGTTCAAGATGATTCAGAGGTTAATTTTTCATTTCTAAAAATAGTCTTCTCACTCTCTGATGAAATTTTCACTCTTTGGGAAATGTGTGAATCAGACTTCTCTCAGATTGATTGGTAAGGGCTTAAACATCTCTTGGTGGTCCCACTATTGAGTTTGTTTAAATGCTTACCATATTCTTTTAAAAATTCGTGCACGAAAATATTTTGACCCCACCATCTGGTTATAGACCATTCTTAAGGACTGATAAGAGTTTCGCACTTATTGTACCTTCCCCTTCTAAGTTCTGGTAATTTGGGAGTTTCCCCCTCTCTGTCCCCCAGTTTCACTTGGTGCTCCCAAGTGTGGTCTGGGATATCAAAACCAATTCAGACTTTTTTTTTGTACTGGGTCCATACCAACCTACGCTAGCTAGGGAGGGTAATGTTGATCCACTATCATAATCTAAATTTCATTCACATATAAGTCGTGTTCTGATTGTGCCCCCAGTTTTATTCATATGACGAATGTGGCCTGGGTTATCAAAGCCAATCCTATATCCCTCTTTGAGTTCCAATCATTAGAGGATGTCCCATACTAGGAGTAACACACGGATATGATAAACGTTCCCTCTACTGGGTTTTATCTTCGACAGTACGAGACATATTTAGGCTATGATTGTGAACATACAAAAAATGTGCATCTATATAATAAAAGAGGGAAGCTCTCAGTAGAGCAAAATCGGTTGCCCTTGTCACAGGTGGAACCCGGTAATACTCTCTAAGAGCTCAAATTCCCCAAAGTCTTTCTTTCTCTTCTCCTACGAAGCGTCTGAGTGATTACTTCAAGGATGAGTTTACACTTGTGATTATTATGGTCTTTCACAATCATGATAGTCCTTATTAGTGGTGTGATACATCTTGCTCAAGATGTTAACATCCCACCTTCGTGAGCTCTGATTCCCTAGTAGGGAATCAGCTCTCCAGTTGCTTTTAGTGACCTACTTTTTCACCCTTGCCTTGCTCTCAGCTATTAGAGCAGTCCTATGGGTTTGGTAGTGTCGCTCTTGCCTCCCACAGGGTCCCCCCGGTCAGGGTGAGTGTTACCGCTGTGATGTTTGATGTTTATTGATTTTACTCATAAATCATCTCCCTCAATGGCGAGTGTGTCTCCTCGCCATCCTGAGCTGTTTCCCCAGTAGTGTTGCAGTACGCCTGGTTACCGGCGTTAGCATCACTGACTTGAGAGCTCTGATTTTCTAGCAGAAAATCAACTCAGTTTCTACTTTACTCTCTCTCTCATTCGTACTCTACCCTCAGCTGCTGGGGTGGCTCTACGGATGCACTGATATTATTCCACTTCCCACAGGGTCCCACCAGTTTGTGTGGGTACCACTACTGTGAGCTTTTCATAAATATCATTCATATGCAATGTTACTTCCCTTAGTGGCGAGTGTGTCCCCTCGCTACCCTCGTGTACTTTCTTGGTTGTGACGCAGTACATCGAGTCTCAGATGTTAGCGTCGCTTCTTAGTGAACTTTGATTTTCTAGCAGAAAATCACTTCACTTGTCTTAGAGTGGCATGCTTTCCCGCCGTGACCCGACTCCTGATTATAGAGCGGTCCCTTGGATGTGTTTATGTTGCTTTCCACCTCTACAGGGTCCCACTAGCTTACGTGGGTGTACCACTGTAGTCTTCTATGATTATTTCTCATTGATATAGTCCTTTTTTCCGTAGCAAGTGTGTCCTCCTTGCTACTTTAGCTACTCAGTGGGAATGAGATTACCCCTCTCATACTTTGTTGAGGGCGTACCTTTCCCTGTGGTCTCTCGAGGCATCATTCTGGTGCTTCCAGGTTTGTATGATTTCGGTTTCGCCTAGGCAGTTTCACTGGCATTTGGATACTCGTGGCCACGACGACTTGTCCTCTACCACGTGGTACCCAAAACACTAGTTTGAAACTCCTGAGACGACCCTTCTCTCTTTAAAATTTTCCATTTTCTACTCCTCTTCCCATCCCTACACATATGCGTGTTAGGAAATGGTTGAGATGATTTTCCCCTGATCGCTCTACTGCAGGCATATGCGACGGGTAGGCATCAGACTTTACTTGGTTGAGAGTGCCCCACAGAGCCCCTGGGAGGCATATCTCACCACCTCTTTTCCCTGATTGCTCTGCTGCAGGCATATGCGCCGAGTAGACATCAGGCTTTACTTGGTTGGGAGCACCCCGCAGAGCCCCTGCGAGGCATAGCTCACCACACCTCTACCCTGACTGTCCTGCCGCTCTGGTAGACATCAGGCCATTACCCTGGTCATCTTGCTCTGATCAAGCAGACATCAGACTTTACCCGGTTGAGTGGGAGCCCGACAGAGTCCCTGGGAGGCATTCCCCACCACCACTTTTACTCTGGATGTTCTGTAAAAGACTACGCAGACTCCAATTTCGTGGCTTATTTACTTTTGCTGAGGTCAGGCAGAAGTATTGAGTCACCCCTATCCGCTGTTCCGAAAGGAGCAGGAGGAGACGGGATCCTTTCACCTTCTATCCTGCTGTTTGAAATGAACAGTCAGGTAGTTGGTTTTACTTACCGGTCGAGAGAGCCCGACAGAGTCCCTGGGAGGCATTCCTCACCACCCCTTTACTCTGGATGTTCTGTAAAAGACTACGCAGACTCCAATTTCGTGGCTTATTTACTTTTGCTGAGGTCAGGCAGAAGTATTGAGTCACCCCTATCCGCTGTTCCGAAAGGAGCAGGAGGAGACGGGATCCTTTCACCTTCTATCCTACTGTTTGAAATGAACAGTCAGGTAGTTGGTTTTACTTACCGGTCGAGAGAGCCCGACAGAGTCCCTGGGAGGCATTCCTCACCACCCCTTTACTCTGGATGTTCTGTAAAAGACTACGCAGACTCCAATTTCGTGGCTTATTTACTTTTGCTGAGGTCAGGCAGAAGTATTGAGTCACCCCTATCCGCTGTTCCGAAAGGAGCAGGAGGAGACGGGATCCTTTCACCTTCTATTCTGCTGTTTGAAATGAACAGTTAGGTAGTTGGTTTTACTTTACCTGGTTGAGTGAGCCCGACAGTGTCCCTGGGAGGCATTCCTCACCACTACTTCTTCCCTGATTGTTTTGCTCTGATCAAGCAGACATCAGACTTTACTTGGTCGAGTGAGCCTGACAGTGTCCCTGGAAGGCATACCTCACCACCCTTTCACCCTCCATCTTGTTGTTTCGATGCGGTCAGATGGATAGTTGGTTTTCTTTACTACCTCACCTTTTTTGGTCTCCCCCTCAGCTCTGCCCTTGCTATAGGGCAAGGTGAGGATGGGATTTCCTTTTACTCTGTCACCTTTTTGTGACATGTTACTATTTTGCTTTCCGCTTTCTCCTTGGCTCTGCCCTTGCTGTAAGGCAAGGCCAGGAGAAGATCCCCCTTTGCTCTCTTTCACCTCTTTTGGTGCTCTTTCCTAGAACCTTTACTCTACTTCTTCTGTCACATTCGGTCAACGCCAACACGAGCGGTTCACTAGTCTGTTCGCCACTCCTGTTGGGGGTCCGTTTGTTGACCCTGATTTTCTCCCAGGCTTGGTCAAGGGAGTTGACCTGGTCAAATTGACCAAGTCAGGGCCCAAGACCCTCTCCCTTGTGTTCAATGGGTCAACCTGAGTCTGTTGAGCCCAGACCCAGGCCCTGGGTCAACCTGGTTGACCAGGTCAACCCAGGTTGACCCATTAGACCCATATGGGTCTAAATCAAGTCCAAATTAGATTCAAACCCAATCCAGGGCTCTCCAAGCCCTATTCTCTCCTCCACTGGACTCAGTGGGTCAGGCTTGACCCATTGGGCCCAAGTCTTGGTCCTGGGTCAACCTGGTTGACCAGGTCAACCCAGGTTGACCCAATAGACCCTAATAGGCTTAAATCAAATCCTAATCAGATCCAAGCCCAACCAAGGACTTCAAGGCTCATACCCTCCTCCCTTGGACCCACTTGACTAGGGTTGACCAAGTCAACCCTTGACTTGGTCAACCTAAGCCATTAATAGGTCAAAATGACCCATTAAGAGCCATTTAAAGCTCTAATCCTTTCCTAATCCATTCAAAACTCAAGACCACGGCTATTTGAGCCCTTTTCCCTCCTAATTGATCAAGGATTTGATCTTGGCCGTTAATCAAAGGCTTAAGGATATAAATAGAACATTAGGGTTCGTTTAGGGGATCTTCTTCTCTTGCTCTCTCCCTAGACCTCCCCAATCCGAGATCTCTAGGGTCGGAGCTCCCACAAACTCCCTCCACCTTTTCCAAGTCAAACTCCACAGAGTTGACAAGTAGGTGTTTAGAACTGCTAGACAAAATCATAAAAAGAATATTTTTAAATTTATAATAAAAAATGTTTAAAAAAGAAATAAATTTAGTGTTAAAAAATTATGAGCGAAAAGAGTGTGGGTTGATTCGAAAGAATGAAAAGGGGCAAGAAAGCTTTGATTTGTTTTCAATTGGGAGAATGAGTGTAATACATCGATGGATTTAGTAAGAAACTCATCATCATTCCTTGCCAAAACCCTAAACTTCAAATCCAAAAGAAACCAAAATTGAAATAAATGAGGGACCCACAAGCCTCATAACACAATAGTCAAAATTAGAACAAAAACTATCAAACCATCCCAAATGAAATCCAAAAAAACAAATGTGGAGGAGCGGAGAATAATCTTAACAATGAGATTGAGGAGCAGAGAATAATCTGAACATATTAACAATCAAAGGCTTTTTGTGATCAACATTGGCGTAAAAGATTTTCTTAGAATTTGAGAGTTAAATTTCTTGGCAATTTTATTAGCCAAATAAATGTCAACAACTATGTCCCTATTTTAGATGAAGGTGGCATGAGCTTGATGAATAATATTAGGAAGGATTTGCTTGAGCCTTTTGGCTAGAAGTTTAGTAATGATCTTGTGGAAAGTTTTATAATAAGAAATATGTCTACAATTATTTAGGATATTTCATATAAGTGCTTTGAGGTAAGGGTAAATATATTGGTCTTAATCACAAGGAGCCTACTAGTATTAAGAAGTGATGAACTGTAACAATAATTTGTTTCCCCACTATATCTTAAGCATTTGTAAAGAACTTAAATCTAAGCCATCAAAGCATGTCATCTTATCAAAATTGATATTGAAGAGGGCCTCTTTAATTTAAAAATTAGAGAGTGTTATACTAGAGAAATCCTTAGCTATGGAAAGAGTTCTTTCAATAGAAGGAGAAAAATGTGACACCTTCAGGTTCAGCATTCAATTCTAACCATTTTGACTCGATTGGAAAAAGGTACATATTTGAATTTTTGAGCTTTTAAATCATTTGCATGTCTTTGGAAGTGTTTTGGTGCATGAAAATGATTGTGCGTGGTCTAGAATGAGTCCCAAGTGTTTTGTATTAATTTCAGCAAAATTCGAGAAATGTCACTATTGGAGAGTCTCGGCATTGAGTGTTGGAGCACCTCGGCGCTGCACTCAGCCAAAGCATTAAATAGTGACATCACATCACCTATAGTCTCAAGTTTTGAGATTTTGAACTAGCACCGCAGTGCTAGATTGTAGCACCACAGCGCTAGGCCAATATGAGAACTTCAATATATTTTATGTGTATGGCCCCGATTTCCAAGGCTTCATAGTAGTTACTATGTCATATCCCAGAATTTAATTTGGAAGAATTATTTTTTTATCTTTAATTTATACAACCAGAGCTATCTAATTTTATCTATCAATAATAAACAATGAAAATAAATTTTATAATTCAAAATATCAATGTATATATATATATATATACATTATTCTAAAAATTATATGCAATACTAAGAAATTATACAATCATATTTTGTCTATCCAAATCCTGAGTATAAAAAAATAATTAAAATAAAAGAAAAGAAACTCAAGAGATCATGATCAAACTCTCACTCATGCTCCTTAATCCTGACATGAAATCCTTTAAATCATACATAATGAGCTAAAAAGCTCATCAAGTAATCAAATTCTACAACTAAACTCAATGCACAACAAAATAATATGCATGTCAGCAATTAAATCACAACAGTAGTAATCACATGACCATGAATCAATGCAGAAATCATAAAGCTCACATGCAGTAGCAGTAGAATTTATAAATAATAAAACAGTTCATTAGGAAAGTTAGTAAAATAGTATAATGATGAAATCAGTAAACCAGTATGGGTGTTGAATCAACAAAATAATCATCGTATCAGTACTATCAATCAGTAAATCAATTATATAAAGCGGTCAAACCAAACTATCAGTAAAGAACTATTGAACTCATATCAATACATTAAAATCCTATAACTATATAAACATGCTATTGACTTATTTTATAGCAGTATCATATCGATATCTTAATTGCATGCTCAATATATCTTGTGCTTAGTATGTTATATATTATAACAGTAAAATTAGTAGCAAGAGTAGTAATATATGACTATAACAGTAAATATGTGCATTATCAATAAATTCATACATTGATAAGAATAATGCCTCATAACATATATTTTATTAGTCACACTAAATGAGTAAGAAGCCTTGGTTTTAGTAGTATTTTTCAGTATCGTATTAGTATCAATAAATTATTGGCTCAGTAAATAAAGTCGTCACTCTTTACCGTTTGGCAGAGTAATCATCTCTTTATAACTCTCAATAAGTGTATCACATGAATCAGTCGAGGATAACACCAAACCACTTATTTATATGAAAGCCCGACATCACACAATCCTGTACAGATCAATCAGTCTCCAACCAACGTCAATGAATAATCAGTCTTTACTTATTTTTTTTTCACACGCACATTATTATCATAGTATTATAATAGTAATAGCGACCAACTATTACTTGATCACATATTCACACTCATTTTTAATAAATTATAGTAAATAAATTATAATTAGGCTTAATTCAAAAAGTGTCAAAATGTCATAATGGCCGGCAACGAAAAATCTTAACAAAAATTCACATTTTTAAAAATTTATCAAATTATCAGAGATCATATATAAGAATATTTTGAAGCTTTAATTGAACTAAAGCACTATTTTCAGATATTAAAATAAATCTTTTAATTGAAAAAATCATTACTTTTTTAAAATCATTCAGTAAAAAATTTTAAATAAATACTCAAATATTCATAATGTCAATCTTTATAATATATATAAAGTTACACAATGAAAGTTTTACCAATTCAAAAATTTTCTTATTTTTTGGTAACAAAAATATAAATTTGATCAAAAATATTAAAGTATTGAAAGCAGAGCATAATGGTTCCTTACAGCGAGATGAGCAAATTTTCTAGCATGGTCAACTAACAAAAATGACTTTATAACCTCCAAATTCTAAGATTTGTTTTCTCCTCCTCCCATTTTCTTTTAAAATCTCTCTAAAGCTCTCTATTAGCTAAAATCATTAAGTAAAAAGGCTTATTTAATGAACATTAAGTGGCTATAGATATTTATAATAAAATAATAATATTATATAAATATAATTATATAATTTATTCAATTTTAATATAAAATTCATATAAACTTTTTTGGAGCATAAAAAATTATTTAAATAATCCATAAAATAACACATTTTATTTAGAAAATTATGATGAAATCAGTTTGCAGAATGAATACTTGACAGTCCCAAAATCTCCATTTGTCTTAATAGGTGTCAATTTCTTAAGGATTTGCACCAATGCCCAAAAATTATGAAAAAATTAATGTAATTAAATCACTATAATATCTATGTTACGGTGAATATAATTTGTGATTTAGACTTATAATGACTCCTAAAAAAATTTATTTGATAGTGTCAAAATATGGGCTATTACAATTGGGAAGATCGCATTCCTCCGATAGAATTTGCTTACAATAATAGTTTTCAATCAAGCATAGGTATGGCTCCGTATGAAGCTCTATATGATAAAAAATGCAGAACCCATCTATCTTGAATAAAAGTTAGAGAGAGACATTTGATTAGGGCAGCCTTGGCTGATGATGCTACTGAAAAGTTTCATTTGATCAGAGATAGATTGATGGCTGTACATGACAGGCAGCGATAATATTTTGATGCTAAGCATTAGGTTATAGAATTTCAGGTAGAAGATTTTGTATATGTAAAGGTATTAGCAGATTTTGTAATGAATAAAAATTGAGTCCAAGGTACATTATACCATTTAAGGTTATTAAAAGGATTGAGAAATTTGCCTACATGTTACAGTTGTCAGATCGTATATCTGAAATTTATAATGTATTCCATGTATCACTTATGAGGAAATAGATATTTGATTCTAGAAATAGGATATTTGTTGAAAACATCGAGGTACGTCTGAATCTGAGTTATAAGGCAGAACCAAAGATGACTATAGCCTATGATGTCAGAAAGCTAAAGAGTAAACAGATCCTATAGTTAGAGTTCAATGAAAGAACAGTTGAAATAGAAGCTACTTGGGAAAAAGATGTCGAGATAAGACAGTTGTACTCTGATCTGTTTATGTGATTTGAGTCATGAGTGTTAAAATGTTAAGGATAGCATTTTTTAAAGTGGGGAGAGTTGTGACACCTCCAGGTTTAGCATTAAGTTCTACTCTTTGACTAGATTGGAAAAAAGATACATATTTAAACTTTAGAGCTTTTAAATTATTTGCATATCTTTGAGAGTATTTTGGTACATAAAAATGATTGTGTATGATCTAGAATGAGTCTCAAGTGTTTGATGTGAATTTTGATAAAATTTAAGAAATATCACTATTAGAGCACCTCAGTACTAGTATTAGAGCTGTTGCACTCCAGGATCTATATTGAAAGAATTACATATGTCTTTTCTTTTAATAATTTAATTAGAGCTTACCAATGAATAACGAAAAGAAATGTGATTGCATTTTATTTAGAACTGCATGTAAAAAAATTATACATGTTGTTCAGAGCCTCATATCATATGATTATTACCATTTCCTAAAAATAAAATTACATAATGAGCACATATCCCAACAAGTAACTAAAATCTTACAACTGAAATTAATATAAGATAAAAGAGAACAATATACTATAAATCATATAAAAAATATATGCATCAGTGTTTATACTAATTATCTGTATTAATTTATCCTTCTATAATTCATTTCATCTCAATTCATTACATCATCAAGCATAGTATCAGCAATAGTCAATAGTACTAAAGCCGGCAACAATATTAGTATCATGATCAATAATGTTAAATAGTATTAATGATAATAAATATTATTAGTGTCAGTCACAATATCATTATAATATTCATAATAATGTTAGTATCAATATTCATATATTCAATGAGTGTATCTTAAGGGTATCTTGCTCATTATAACTCCCAATCAATTGCGCATTATAACTCCCAATCAATGACTCCTTATAACTCCCCTTGAATCAGGTGAATTAGTCGCCTCGACTCTTTATAACTCTCAATCAATCTTCAGCTCCTTATGACTCTCAATTAGTAAATCTTATGGATCAGTAGAGTATTACATGGAGTTATCATATCATATATCTAATATTATTTAGTATTCTATTTAAAATATAATAAAATTATATTAAATCATTCAGAATGATCAAATTTATAATATATTCAAACTTGTACAGTGAAAGCTTATGAAATTAGGAAACAATACATTTTTAACAGATTTAGGAAAGATAAAATTCGTAAAAATTAAAATCATTAGAAATAGAAGTAAGAGATTAGTCATTTATAATGAATATAATAAAATAGATAACATGAAAGACTGACAAATATGATCTAAAGATCTTTCTCTTTCCTCTCTCTTCTTCCCCTTTTTCAATTTCTTCCTAGACAAACAATTAAGTGAGAAAGTCAGCAGGGTGAGACAAGATATATATATATATATATATATATATATATATACTGTTTATGGCCTAGTGTCGTAGCGCCCACTAGATCAGCGTCAAAACTCTTTATTTTAGAATTTTTATATTTTTTTAAATAAATTTATTTCATATATTTGAGTTATTACAGAAGCGCCTCAGCGCTGCACTTAGCCAAAGCACCAAATAGTGACATTGTAATGCATATAATCTCAGATTTTGAGATTTTGAACTAGCACCATAGCACTGGATTGTAATGCCGCGGCGCTAAGCCAATACAAAAACTTTAAATACATATTTAATAGCACTATTTAATTCATTCGCAATCATTGATGAGGAGAGAGAAAGTGAGAGCTTTGGAGAGAAAAAAAGGTAATTTTGAGCAGCTTCCAATCATTTTTAGCCATCAGATCAGTTGAAAAAGTTATCTAGATTGAGGTAGGTCACATTATGCCTATCTCAATTTTCAAAAATATAATTTTTTTACATTTTTTGTTAAATTTATATTTTCGTTAGCAAAAAATGTGAATAACTTTTTATATGTTATAGAGATTAAGATTATAAATATTTTAAATTTTTGTATAGTCATGGCTGGTTTATTAATCAGTTCTGTAGCTTTTGTTTGTAGTCATGTACTATAGTATAGATATATTTTGATAAAATAAATGAAATCTCTTGAATGAGTTTATTTACAGTACTTTGAATATTTTTAGTAACTCTATAATTTGTAGTTTATTTCAAATAAAATTTGAAAAAGAATCTGAACATTCCATAACTATATCTTAAAATTTAGCTGTACAGCTCAACACCATAGGACTTATTCTAATCAGATTGGGTTGTGAAGAAAAATGAGGAGAAGAGTAGTACTTATTATTATAAAGTAGAGAGAATAATGTTGTGAATTCTCTAGTAATCTCAGTGGGCTTAGAAATACTAGAATTATTAGAGTGGATCTCTTTAATAAAGTTTCTCTTTTTTTTTCTTTTTTCTTTTTTGCTAATAAAATTGCCTTAAAATCTTAGATTATCATTTAACTTGGTCAACCAAGCTACTTTTTTCTATCATTGAATTTATTTGTTCTCATAAGTCATAGCTTAAATTTAATCAACTAATTATTCTAGACATTTTCCAACAAATAAATGTTCAATGAAAATTTCTCCAAGAATATGGAGATGTTATATGAAAAAACTCTCAACTTATAGTTATTATGATGTATAGGATTAAATTTATTACAAGAAGTAAAATTTAAATCCTCTTTGACCCGCTTGAACTTGTTATATAACACAAAAAGGATCCTCATAAACATAACTAACCCAAGTAGAGGTACTTCCATCCTCTTCATTGGGACAATTTGTTCATAAGTTCTTAAGTATAACATTTTGTCTGGCAATACTAAAATGATCAAATTTGATAAGGAGATTGGAGTGAGCAGAAGAGTGCATGAGAGCCTCAAAAAAGAAGATGGAATAAGAGTCAACCATCTACTATTATATAAGGCTTTATTAAATCTAAATTTGACCATGGTAGACAATTGATTGTCAAACGAAGTAAAAAAGAGATTGACAATAGGCAAAAATATAAGAGACCATTGTAAAAATATAGCCATTGAAGTCTTCAAGCTCATCGGGAGAGGTATCTTTTCCCCAACTTTATCAAAATAAGAACAAATATAATCAAAATATCCCACTAACATCAGTATAGTAACCACAAAACTAAAAATGTCAATGAGCGAGTTCCAAAGAGATAGCATCATCTATAATAAAATTAATAATGACCATAATCTTCATGGAACCCAAAAATATGACATTACCATGAATCAATAAGTGGAGGATATGACAAAAGGTAATTATGGAGGAATTTCATTTTAACCCAAATCCCTCCTCCCCTTCTAAAGAGTAGATGAAGTCCTAGTAATTATTCATATTATGGAACAAACACACCCTTCTATTGAGGATGGGATTAAAGAATAATTCAACAATTAATTCAATTTCAAGAAGTCACCATAAGTTAGTTTAACAAGCTTATATCATATTCCAACAACTCATAACACAACTTTTGTCTTCTGGCCACTCATGTTATGATGTGCAATGGTAAGGAGGACATAGTGGTAATAATAATTAGTTTTTATAAGGTCTAACTTGCTCCCCTTGGAGCTAGATTAACTTGGGGGTTTTGTTACTTTTCTCCTAAATTTGTTTGTATGGTTAGGAAAGAATTAATTATTAAATATTAATTGGATAATATAAGATTATCATATTTATTAGGAAAACTCTATAATTTTAAACCAAGAATGGAAGGAAGGAACATACACAAGCAAGCTAAATAGTTATATGAGGCCTATGTGAAGAAAAAAGGATGAAATATGGGGAAGAGTGGTTTTGGTATTGAGTAGCTAGAGGTGTATATGTTTGATCAACTATAAAGACTAAAGTGATGATAATGTTGTGGGCCTCCGAAAGGACACCGCCGTACGGGGGAAGAAATGTAGAGGGTACGGCCGCACTATCCCGAAGGACAAAATAATTGCATGCCTCTGCGCTCTTCATAAGCGGGCCAATGGGAGGGCAGATTAGATCATACATACGATTAACCATTGAGGATAATAGCTCTCGCCTATGCACCTTGATGGGTAATAATATATATAACCTGATCGAAGTCACGAGATTTCCCCTACCCAATACATCAGCTCGAGTGAGATTTATTTGATTAGGAGATTCGGTTTCCTACGGGTGCACGCCCCCGTGGTTAATTACATCTTAAGCCGGGGCCTAAGAAGACTCTCAATTAAGGATCCTATATTATACTCTCATATGAGATTGGCACATATGGAGGAGACTAGGGAATTCCTACTCAAAGAGGAGGAAAGGTTCAACTTGGCTTAGTCAATACACACGGCTCATATCAGCATCTAGAGGGACTAAGATAATGAGAAAAAATTGGAGAAAAGAAATAAATAATGCACTCAGAGCATGCAAGAGATAATGATGGAGGAGGCGTCATCCGGGTAACGTGGATAGGCATGATTTATAGCCTCTGAATGATAGAGGACTTACCCATCGATGAGACATACTATGAGACACCGATAGTAGTAGCCTTAAACCCTAGATCTAGTAGGTTTAGTATTTTACACACAACACTAACACTCGTATCCTAGATAATGCATTTTGGGCTTATATCCTGCCTAAAAAGGAAAGCCAGCTAACCACCTAGTCGTATAAAATCCATGATATCTGGTCTTTATGAAAGATGGGTGGGTAGCTCAATTTTTTGAAAATTAAGGCCGACATTTAGAGAGGCTCCTAAGTGGCCTTATACTTATGTAGGATAGAATGCTCCTAAAATTAATACAATTAAATTTTAATTTAATTAGTTTCTAATGCAATGTATGCTTGTTCAAGCTTCCAAATCAGGTATGCATAGAATTTTAAAAAGGCTTATAAAATAATTTTTTTGAAAAGACTAGACTTCCCCATATTCAGCACCTCATCCTCGTAGGTCGGATTATATTGACTCTACCCGTAGGTGGGAAAGTGCCTCGTAGGTTAATATGCATGTAACCCTGGACGATTCCGGCTATTCCCTAGGTCGTTAAATTTTTATATTATTTAATTCTTAAAATTTTAAATATTAGTTATGTGTAAAAAAATTTTATTCTTAATGATCCTAGAAAAATCAGGCCAAGCACATGCAAGAAAAAAATCAATAAAAAATAGGCAATTCTAGTGCGTAAATAAAGTAAATACATTAATATAAGTAAAATCATCATAGTAAAAGAAAGTCTAAAGTCCATGGCAAGTGCCATATAAGTACAACTCAGGGTCTACAGAAAAGTAATGGTGGACAGGCCTCACCGACAACATCCTGTATTCTAATCCTACTGAATGATGCAAGTCTTAAAAGCAAGGTATTTCATCTTCAGGTCTTCATCTTCGGGTCTTCTATGGGTCACCTCCCTTCGATCTTTGTAGGGTTTATCCTCCAGAATGGTACCCAAATGAATAAGAAATTCCCTATAAAGGGCCTTTCTTCTTCTCTTTGGGCACCTAGTACTTGAAATATCTCACTTTTAAAGACTTTCACAACTCAATACTTTTACATATAAATTATATTATGAAAAATAAAATCTAGACTCTCCTGCATGATTATCCTAAGCAGTTAATAAAATAAATATATTCCAAAGCAGTTATATATACATGTATGTGCAGAAAAGAAAACACTCACAGTAAATTAATTCAACTAGCACACGTGCCACATGCAAGAGCGTCACATCATAGAAATAAAAAAATATGAAATACCAGCCTAACCTATAACTAGAAGTGCCCTAGCAGGCAATTCTACGTGTGTGTAGTGGGCTTGTGTGGCTTTGGATAAGTCCTATGTCGAGTATTTAATTCAAATTGTTTCGGTGCTCCGATTTGTTAAAGGCCATGAGGGAGATTTTAGTTAAGATTTAAATATTAATAGATTAGGGCCCATTTTAATCAATCAAGTTGGTTGGTCAATTTTAATGCTTAGGATAATGTTCTTTGGAGTTTAAGTTGTATTAATAAATTTTAGAAGATTCAAGGTCTCCCTACCTACTGAGTTAAGGGGGGTCCAAAAGATCACTTCTATAAATAGGTTAGGTTAGAGAGTTTTAATCTTTTTATTAAATATTAGACCTTACAAGAAGTAATTAGGCTTTGAGTTTGCTGGATTTGGAGTTTCTTATGCAAAGTTATGATTTTTATAAGTTTCAGGCAATTAATGAATTATTAAAATTATTTAATTAAAGACTATTTTAGGATTTTGATCCAAATCAGCTCCAAACCTCTTGGAAACATCTTCAAAGATTAGGGATGACCCAAGGAAGAGTTCCCAAGTGTTTATGAAAATTTTGGAATTTTTAATAATTTTTAATTATTTAATTTAATTAAAAGGTAATTTTTAATCAAAATTAAATAAGATTTAGATAAAAGTCCAATTAAAGGGGTTTTAATTTTTTTGGGTTAAGGACTGACTTCTGAAGAGTTTGATATATTATGGATAATTTTTGGATTTAATTTGAATTTATTAGAATTAATTTTGAAGTTATTGGATCCTAATTAAAGGGAAAATTAGGGTTTATTAATTAAGGGGTTTAAAGGGCCCTAAAAATTTCTAGAAAATTATGGGATGTTTAGGATGTTACTAAGTTTAAGTGTGAAAATTTTTATGTCAATCGGGGGTCTACCCTAGCTCTTAGAATTTCTCTAAATTTGCTAGACGGGTCCTTAGTTATTGTCCTTAGGGTGTCACTATATTAAGCAGGATTAATTTAGGTTTTGGACTAGCCCTTTGGGTAACATAAAAGGAAATGCAGCAAACGTAAGCACAACAAGTCTTTAGATCTAGGAGAGCCTAAACTAAGTGCTTGTGCATTCTACACATACAAAAGACGACTAAATAACAACTAAGTATGATTATCGATGTTATTAGTGGATGATTGGAGCCCAATTATTCACTAATCACTCCCCTATGAATACTATTCACATGCTAGATCTAAGTTTAAGATTTCAAAAAGGAAATCTCCCAAAGCTAAGGAATTTAGAATAAATGTAATTTTAAAATATTTAAAATACCCATGAATAAAAAACCTAGAGTTTTTAGAAAATAACATAATTGAAAATAATTCAATTTATATAAGTATATGGGAGATTCACCGGTCAACCAAGCAAGGCCCAAAAAGAATTTGAAAACATGTTTGTAATTTCAAAATAATTAATATAGTAATTATTTAAATATTATTTAAATAACCAAATAATTAGATAATATAGAAATCAGGCAGAAAATTAAGTTTTGCTTTTTGAAAAGAATTTTAAATAAAAGTACATAATTTTTTTGAAAAAGTTAATGTATTGTAAGTAAAAATCCGATTTAAAACGAATTAGTTATAAATTTTTGAAGTTTAGAGGATTAAGGGGTATTTTTAAATAATTTAAAATAGTAAATGATTAGAAATAATTATTAAATCAAATTAAAATAAATATCAAAGTTTTTGAAATTTTAAAAAAATAATTTAAAATAGTTTAAAAGGTAATTTTTATAATTTAAGGAAATATTTAAAACTTAAATTAATTAATTATTAATTAAGTATAGGTAAGTAATTTAATAATTTAAAATAATTTAAAATAGAAAAATAATTATTAACTAAATGACAAAAATAATTTTTTTGATTTTGAAGTAATTTAATAAAAATTAATTTTTGTAAATTTAGAAAATAATTAAATTTTTAATCAATTAATTATTAATTAAGTAATTTAAGTAATTAGTAATTAAGGAAAGCGTTTTAAAATAAGAAATATTTATTAAATTTAAAAGAGTAAATAAATAAATATCTCTGATATGTTAACATAATTTAAAAAAAAGGTTTTTTACAAATTTAGAAAATAATTAAATTTTAAATCAAATAATTATTAATTAAGTAATTTAAGTAATTAGTAATTAAGGAAAGCATTTTAAAATAAGAAATATTTATTAAATTTAAAAGAGTAAATAAATAAATATCTCTGATATGTTAACATAATTGAAAAAAAAAGATTTTTACAAATTTGAAAAATAATTAGGTTTTCAATTAATTAATTATTAATTAAGTAATTTAAGTAATTAGTAATTAAGGAAAGTGTTTTAAAATAGGAAATATTTATTAAATTTAAAATAGTAAATAAATAAAATCTTTGATATGTTAACATAATTGAAAAAAAAAGATTTTTTTATAAATTTGAAAAATAATTAGGTTTTAAATTAATTAATTATTAAGTAAGTAATTTAAGTAATTAGTAATTAAGGAAAGTGTTTTAAAATAGAAAATATTTATTAAATTTAAAAGAGTAAATAAATAAATAAATAAAATCTCTAATATGTTAACATAATTGAAAAAAAAAAGATTTTTTATAAGTTTGAAAAATAATTAGGTTTTAAATTAATTAATTATTAATTAGGCAATTTAAGTAATTAATTAATAATTCAAAATAGGAAAACATTTATTAATTTAAAATTAATAATTAAAATAAATTCTCTAATATTTCAAAATAATTAAGGAAAATAAATTTTTCATAAGTTTGGAAAGTTGTTAATTAATTATTAATTAATAATTCAAGCATGTAATTACTTACCTAATTAAGAATTACCTAAAATAATAATAATATTAAACATTATTAATATATATATATATTTTAAATTAAATAATAATAATAAAGGGACTTTCTAATTTTATTTTAAAATGAAATAAAATATTATTTTTTTTAAAATAATAGTAATTAATATTAATAAATAGTATTTAAATATTAATTACACATAATAATTATAAAAAAATAATTAAACATTAAATTAAGTTTTTAAAATAAATTCTCTCTAAATATTTCTTAGATAATAAAAATATTAAATTTTAAAATAGAATTTTAAATTAATAAAATATATATATTTTTTATTTGTAATTATTTATTAGTTAAAATTAAGAAAGCTCTTATAATTAATATAATTTAAAATAGGATTAATATTTTTTATTAAAATTAATTTTAAATTGAAGAGGGTGAAAATACGGTCAATTTGATCAAGCCATAGAACGACGCAACGCGGATCGTTGATCTTAAAATTAACGGTCTGAATTTCATACCCTTCATACGGCTTACGGAATCAACCCTAGAAATGAAAATCATTTCATTCTCTGTAAATAATCAATCAATTTTAATAAAATTTTAAACACATATCAAGCACATGAACAGAAATTATGGGGTCGTGTTTGGAAGCTCTGCAAAGCGCTTATTAGAAAGCTAAATAGATCTAAGTGTGGTGACCTAAATCTAAGATTTTTGATGAATCTCACCACGGGATTTAGGGAATAATGGGTTCTCTGAGCTTGTAGATTGTCCTCGTATAATTCTCTAGTTGAAACCACGATCAAATGAGCTCTGGATCGAATAGATCGAGGCCTTGGACGGATCTACCCTTGATCTCCCCGAAAAATCACCGCCGGCGGGGTTTGAACGATGGGAATTGTCTTGGGAAGGTGGGGGGAAGTTAGGAGAACTCTCGAATGAAAGTTCTCATGCTTAGAGGAGCTAGGAAGAAAAATAATTGCAAGAGAGCCTCTCATGAAGCCCTAAAATCTCTATTTAAAGGTCAAGGATCATGATCTACGGCCAAGATCAAATCCACCATCGATTAGGAGGGAAATAGGTGTAATTTGGCCGTGGTTTTGAATTATGGCTCATTAGGAATGTATTCAAGGCATTAAAAGGGGTTTAAATGGGCCTAAATGGGTCAAATTGATCCATCAAGACTTGGGTTAACCAAGTTAAAGGTTGACTTGGTCAACTTGGTCAAGTAGGTCCATGGGGTGGAGGATTTGAGCCAAAAATAGGTTTGGAATAGATTAGAACTTAAATTGACCCATGTAAGCTACTTTGGGTCAACCTGGGTTGACCTGGTCAACCAGGTTGACCTAGGACATGGGTTAGGGCCCAGTGAGCAGGCCTGACCCACTGGGCCCAGTGGAGGGCTCTTGGGTGAAATTAAGGTCAACAAATGTTAAGAAATTTTCATGGAGTACAAAAGTAGATAATGCATTAGAGACATTTTATTTATAATGTTGGGGGCCCTTACTCTTTCTCCTCCTAGGAGTTATCATTTGGGTTTGTCATATAATGAAGGGAAAACTTTGATCAAACAAGAAAAAGTAACATATTTCTTACAAGCATTATGCTTCCAAACATATTGGACTTCTTATATGATTTTATTTTCATCAAGATTAATATAAATATAATTTGAAAAAGGGATTATGGTGTGATTTAATTATAAATACTTATTAAATTAATTTAAAATTTAGAAATAATGATATTATTTCTAATCAAGTTGACACTAGCCAACATCGATAACCTCTCTTAGTCCAAAAAAGTTGGAGAATTTATTCCAAATAAGAATCTCCATAAAACTCTCTTTGGCAAGTTCAAAACAAGCAAACTATTTCTAAAAATAAAGTGCTTCACATTCAAGAAGAGTTACTTTTCCAAATTTGTTCATAATCCCCAACATGTGAACATTTGAAAAGGAAGAAATCACTAATAAGAGTTAGGAGGTCAAGATTACCTCTGCTATTCCATTGCTCATAACATCAATAATAAAAGAACTATTACAAAAACATTTTCTCTAGTACATGTCACATATACCCCAATTCTCAATCTTTTCCACAAGCAATGAGGCCATCGATTATAAAGAAAACATTGCCCTCCTCACTAATAATATTTGAAAATTAAATATATATATATATATATTAAATTTTTGTTAAAGGTATTGAGGAGGTTTCTCAAACTTACTGTGCTTCTCATAAGTTCATGGGGAGCTCTACTTATTCACTGCCTCAGCTATCATCCATTTAACACAAGATATAATATTCATAAAAACATCTACTTTTGCATTGTTTGATTAAAAAATATTGTTTTGAAAAGTGTTTTAATTTTCTTTGGAAAATATTTAATTTCTAGAATTTAAATTTTATAATCGAACACTTATTATAAATGATATATCACCTCGAAAGGTGAACATATCGTTCCCTAATAGGTTCTGATTATAAATCTTCAAGTTTATTCTGATTATCATAATCAAACTCAAGGAGAAACAACATATGATCTCAAAGGATCAAAGTGATGTTTAATCAATTGTTTGACTATATTAATCTGAATAGGATCATTAATTTCATAATCATAACTATGATTGTAATTGACATATCTATCCGAAGAAAGAAGATATCAATCATTATCAATAATTCGAATATGAAAATAACGATCACCATTTTTGTTTTGATTTCCCAAAGATAATTAATTAAAGGTTTTAAAAACTTGATTTTGAAATCAGGTCTGGGTTTCTAAATCTCCTACGAGCGCAAGCCCTCGTAGTTAATTACATCATAGGAAACCAGAAAATTTCCTACGAATACTCTCGATTAAAATAGCGATACGAATTTTATTTAAGAATTTCAAGGCTAGATGTCAAAGGAGGTTCAGGGACTGGGATTTCAACAGGGATTGGATCAAAGTTAAACACTTATTTTTGGAGTCAATGGAGGAAGAGTAGGAGGTGCTTTGAGATTCTGAATTACTTCAGAAACACCTCAGACTATCCTAAGTGTTGGGCTTGAATTAGATTGAAAGATATTTTAATGTTTAAGTGGTTGATTTTATTAGAAAATGGGAATTAGATTCTCGAAAGATTGAGGTCTTAAGATTGAAGACATGCCTCAGAACCTAAGTCTAAAATGGGTACTGAGAATCAGTGACCCGGATCCTAGCTAATGCAATGCAATCTGGACTTATCCCGGCCTGGATTGGGGAGCCAGCTAAACCACCTAAACGCTTTTAAAACCATGAGTCAAAGTCTTTAAATGTAGAGTGGTTAAGGACATTGATTAAGATTGGTTTAAAGAATTGGGGTCGACATCTAGAGCAAATCCTAATTGACCCCTTAACATATGTTGGGTTAAATATCTAAATAAAATGCAATTAACATTTAGACTCGATTTTTAATTTGTATCTAATGCAATGCATGCTAGTTGACTCGATGAAATGCTTGAATCAAAATGAAGCAGTTTTAAAACAGGCTTAAAAATAGGTTTTATCTTAAAGATTGCACAACATCCCCTTGGACAGAACTGCACCCTAATAGGTCAGGTGGTCTGCCAGAACCCGCAGGCGGGGAGGTGCCTAACACGGATGAGAAAAGTCAATATGTATGCATGAAAAACTCCCGGCGAGTCCGGGCTTACTTCTTAAGAGCGTTAGAGTTTCTATCTGAGCTTAAAATTTTTAATTTTGTTTAAGTAGAAAAGGTTTATGACCGTACCCTCACGAGCCTCCGATCGGGTTCCAGACTAAATCAAATACGACATGCAAGATCGCCAAATAAACTATTAAAAACATGCGGGTCCTTAATCGCAATCAACACATCAATCAAATCAATTAAATAATTAAATCAATTAAATAAATATTCAAAATGAAAGTCCATGTGGCAAGTGCCACTTAATTATACAACCCAGAGTCTGCAGTAAAGTAAAGTGGCCGGGTACCACTGACTACAACCCGGATTCTACTCCTAAGACTCAAGTGACTTTGAGATTTGAGATTCTTCTCATTCTTCACTTCTTCGTCTTCTTGGAACTCCTTGGATCGTCGGGTCTGGATATCCAAATGAAAAGAAACTCCCCCTGAATAGTGGTGTTATCTTTTCTCTTTGGATATTTGAAATTCATCATAATTTGGATCTCCAAATGGATAGGAACTCTCCCCTAAGAGATGTTCATTCCTCTTTGGATTCCAAATTGGATGTTTAAATATCTCAATCTCAAATCACTTAAAATTTACAACTCAATTTACATCTCAAATTACATCAATTAAAATTAAAAATCTAGACTCAACAACCTGCAGAGTTATCCTAATAATCAACTGTTTATGTTTGACATCCCAAGCAGTTATATACTTGAAATTAAAATGCTCAAACCAGCCACACTTGGCCATGCTCTTTTTGATTTAAAGGGGGACTTAAGCATGCTTAGCACCTGTGCAATTTAATAATTATGATTTTTGCCCCCTTTAATTTATGCCCTGTATGAGCATGGCCACCTGCATAAGATTGAATTAGTATAAATCGTCCCTAGCCTAGGGGTAGATCTAATCGTACAATCAATCATATCACAGAGTGCAATAAATAAGTAAATAAACACATCAATTCTACTACTAGCAAACAGCATGCAGTGAAAGCTCGAAAACCCGGCACACAACAGAAAAGTAAACACCGGCCTAGCCTAAGACTAGAGTTGGTTGTCCTAGCAAACCATCTAAAATGTGTGAGGTAGGCTGTGTGACTTTGATATGTCCTAAGTAGGCAATTGATTGAAGTTGTTTGAGGTTCAAGTTGGTTGAAGGTTTAAGGGAAGATTTAATTTGAATTTAAATATTAATGACTTGAAATTGATTTTAAATTTGATTTTGATTGTTTGTTGGATACCACCTTTGTTTTACACCGAGGCCGCGAAGTTTATTTCACCTTCCTTGGGGCTAATTTAATAGCCTCGTAGGCCTGGGTTACCCAGTGGTACCCGATATAATTAAGTGATTTGATTTTAATTAAGGTTTGAAAGTTGATTAAATTTTAATTAAATTTGATTGGTTGCTGGTTTTAAAATTGATTTAAGATTTTCTGGAATTTTTGATAAATTATTGGATTTTGGAATTTTCCGGATTATTTTAATCATTTAATTAAGGGGTTAAAAATTGACTTTTTGATTTAAAATGTTTTCTGGAAAGTTAATATTTTATTAAAATACTAGACCTTAATATGATCAGTTAGACAGTAAGTACACTGAAATTGGATTTTTCTACATTTTATTATGAAGGTTTGAAGTTTTGACTTGATTTTGAACTAGGTTTGACCAAAAGTTGACTTTTTCAAAATTGATTGATTTCTGGAGACTTAACATTTTTAATAAATATTAGAGCTTAATATGAGTTGTATGCCTTTGAGTTTGCTCAATTTGGAGTTCATTTGAATTAGTTATGAATTTTTGAAGTTTTGACTATTTATTGAATTATTTAAATTGTTTAATTAGAGACCCTTTTTATGATTTGAATCCAAATGACCTCCAAACTCCTTGAAATCAACTCCAAAGGTCAGGAATGACCTAAGGAGTGATTTCCAAGTGTTTGGAAATTTTCTGAAATTTTTAATTATTTTTAATTAATTAAATTAATTAATTATTGAATTTTAATTAAATTTAAATTAAACTTAATTTTGAAGTCCAGTGAAGGGGCTTTTATTTTTCATTGATTAAGGGTTCAATTCTGGTCAGTTTGAGGTATTATTTGTAATTTTTGGAATTAAATTTGATTTATTATAATTTCTGGAAGGTTTAATGGCTTAATTAATGTTTCAAATTTGATTAAGTTGATTAAGTGGCTTAATGATTTCAAAATCCAGTGGGAAATTTTCCTAAGGCTGAGAGTGTCACTAAGTTCAAGTGGTTTGAGTTTCAAGTCAATTGGAATTATATCCTAATTAATGGAAATTTTCTAAATTCTCTAAGCAAAGTCCTTAATTGTTGTCCTTAAGAATGACACTAAGTTTAATTGGGTTTCAAATCAATGTTTCTAACCCTTGACTCAACATGCATGATAAATACACTCACAAACACAATCAATCCTAAATCTAAGAGAGCCTTAAACTAAGTGGTGTGTGTATGTCCTTAAACATGCATAGATTAATACTTAATTAAATGTAAACAATAACTAGATTAGTGAATGATTAGAACATAACCATTCACTAACACTCCCACAAGATTTCTATTCACACATTCAATCTATGTCTAAAATTTCATAGTAGATCTCTCAATCTAAAAGATTTAAGTATCTATATATCATCTTGAAAATAGTTTTTAAATATTTGATATATCTATAAATTTATATATACAAATATAAGTTTTTGAAATTAAAATACTTAAAGATATAATTAAAACAAATTCAACAACTAAATGAGAGATCTACTGGTTAACGAAGATTATTTGAAAATAAGTTTTTAATTTTTAAAATAATTGGTTTAATATTTAGTTGGACACTAATTAAATATTAAAATAATTAAATAATTAATAATAACTTAAAATTAATCAAAGTTTGATCTCTGAAATTAGTCTCAAGTTAAAGTACTCAATTTTCTGAAAATTTTGATATATTGTATTAATTTTTCTGATTTAAAATGAATTTCTTATGAATTTTTGAAATTTAAACCAATTAAAAGGGATTTTTAAATAATTTTTAAATTAATTAATGATTAAAATAATTTTAAAATTAGTTGATTTAAATCTTAAGAATTTTCTGAAATTTTAAAATTATTTGTATATATGTATTATTTATTCAAAAATATTCAAACTATTAATTATTAATTAAGTATTAATTAGTAATTAAAAAAAAATTAATTAGTTCAAATACATGATATGGTTTAAAATAGTTTAATTTTAAAATTAGAATATTTTAAAACAAATATTTAATTATTAAATATTGATTAAAGTGATAAATTACTTAATATTAATTAAAATGTTGGGATTAGATATTAATTAAAAGTATAGTCTTATTTAACATTAATTGAAAGTTTAAAATATTTTAATATTATCAAAAATATTAAATAATCTTATTATTAATTAAATTTGTAAGTCATTTAGTATTAATTAATATTGTAAACTATTTAATGTCAATTAAAATATTATATAATTTAATATTAATTAGAATTTTGAAATAATTTAATATTAATTAAAAGTATAAAATACTTTATATTAATTAAAATATTAAGTAATTTAATATTAATTTTAAAAATAATTTAATATTAATTAATAATATAAGGTATTTAATATTTAAAATATTAAATAATATAATTATAAATTGAAATCATAATATCATTTTAAAATTAATACTTAATGATTAATGTTTAATAATTAACATCCAAACAACATATTTAATATTAAAATGCTAATTATTAGTTTTTCTTTTATAATAATTAATACTTAATATTAATATATTTTAAAATATAATTATAAAATTGAATTAATAATAATTTCGAATTAAGAATACTTAACATTTAAAATATATTAATATATAATATATATTATTTAAGATTAATATTTAATATTTATTTTAAAAGAAAATTCGGATTTAAAATGATTTTAAAAAAAAAATAAATCCTTTTAAACGAAAACGGCGGCAGGAATGACACGTGGTGGCCATTGATTGGCCGCTTATATCCGCGGCCAATTATTGGAAATGATTGCGCCGCTGCGCAATCATTTCCAATGATTGCCGCGGCGTGGATTTCCGCGGTAATCCACTTAAACACGTGGACAACAGATCGGGACCGTCTGATCTCGCGCGGTTTGAGATTGACGGTCCTAATCGGGTCGAACCGAGAGTTGTCCCGCGAGATCGGTTGAGCGGGTTAATAGAACCGCTGAAAGGCTCGGTTTGGACCGTTGATCGAGTGATCAACGGTTCAGACCATGCATGCCTGAACCAATCTCACGGAAATGCCCTAAAAGCGTTTTTTGGTTCGTTTGAACGATCCGATTAACCAAATGAAATGAAATTTTAAACCCAAATGTAATAAGTGAACAGAAATCATGTGGGATCTCTTATTCGGCTTAAAATGGATTAAATCAAAAGCTATTTAACTATAAGCTAAGTGACCTAGGTCTAAGGTTTTTGAGCATTTTTACCGTGGAATCTTTGAACTCTTGATTTGGTTGAGCTTGTGGACTGTCCTCGTATAGATCTCCAATTGAAATCGCGACTCGAAATGCCTTGGATCGAGCTATGCAACCCTTGGATGAATCAAGCCTTAACTCGCCGGAATATGGTCGCCGGCGGGCTTTGACCGGTGGATCTTGGTCGGAAATATGAAGAAGAGGTAGTTTAGGGCTTGTAGGAGCAGAGAGCTTGGCTAGAAAGTCTGGGATAGGTGAGAGAGAGCTAGGATGAGAGTGTGGGCTCTCCAAGGGGTTTTGCCCTATTCAATTCATTCCAAATTGAATCAGTGGCTGGGATGGGTTTGTTTGAGCTCTATGATGTTGCCAAGTGTCCCTAGGGTGGTTGGGAGCAGGAGGCAAGGACAAGGGAAGGACATCCTAGGTGTAAAGTGCCTTCTTGTCCTCTTATGGACACATGGAACCTTGAGGGCTGTTGGATTTAAGTTCAATGGTTAGGATAGGCTCTAAGAACCTTCTAGAGTCTGATTTAACAGCTGGAATGGTTTAAGGAAAAAAAAGGATTAGGCTTAAGATGGGTTTTGACCATCTTTGACCACTCTAAATCCTTATTTTGACTGTTTGACCAGTCCAAGGCCATTTGGACTGCTGAGGTGGCAAGGGAGTGATATTAGAAAGCTGTTTGGATAAGTTGAATAAGGTTGGAATAGTTTGAAATGGATTTAAGAAAATTTTTGACCACTTTTGACCCATTCAAAGGTCTATATTGACTGTTTGACTGGTCAAACAGTCAACCTAAGCCTAAGTGGACATGGCCTAGGATTTAGACATTGAATACATGCATCTCAAAGCTTTAATATGATTTGCTTAAAGCTTGAAAGAGAGGGTTTGAAGTGATTTGACCAAGGATTAGGTTTGACCAAGTCAAACCTAAGATGATTTGACCTCAAATAGGTTTGAATAGATTTGACTTAAGTTTTGAGATGGGTTTGATAGCTTAGGGAATTTGATTGGATCAAATGGGTTGGAATAACCCATTTAAAGTTTTAAGGGATTTTGAGTCAACCTAGGTTGACTTAGTCAACTAGGTTGACCCAGGATCTGGGTTTGGGTTGAACCAATCTCAAGTGATATATAAAGTCTGGCAGGAGTGTTTTTAGGGGTCAAATAGGTCATTTGGGTCAAATGACCTATTTAGACCCTTAATGGGCTTAATGGGTCAACTGTGTTGACTTGGTCAACTAGGTTGACCTAGGGTCAGGGATTGAGTCCCACCAGTTCAGAATGACATTCTGAGTATGCTGGTGATAGTCTCAAAGTCTGGGGATATCATTTGGTCAAAATGACCTATTTGGGCCCTTAATGGGCCTTTTAGGTCAACCCTGGTTGACTTGGTCAACCAGTTGGGTCCAGGGTCTGGAAATAGGTTCAACAGACTTGAAATGATATTTGGAGACCAATGGTGATGGTCCCAAAGTCTGGGGAGGTCATTTGGTCAAAATGACATGTTTGGGCCCTTAATGGGCCTTCTAGGTCAACTAGGTTGACTTGGTCAACCAGGTTGACCCAGGGGCTGGTTCTGGGTTCAATGGGTTTGGTTTGACATTTGAAACTTACTGAAAGTGACTGCATTTGATTTGGAGGTCATTTGATCAAAGTGATTATTCATACCCCATAGGGGCATTTTAGCCATTTTGACCCCTGGTCAACTAGGGGTCAGATTGAGTCCAACAAAATGTAGTTTATTACTTAATGGGTCATAATCAAGGGTCTGGAGGTGATTGGAGGCTTTGGAGAAAGCTCCATGGTCAAAATCCACTGGGTGGTAGGTCCAGTGGGGTGGTAGGTCCAGTGGCATAGACTGTAAATATTTGAAGGTTTTACAGCCTTTGAATTTCAATTCAGTTTCTGGGGTTAGAGATCTCAGAATGAGCTCAAATTTGGAGGGTTATCTCTAGAGACATGTCACATCAGTGTGGAACTGACAGATCTTGAATCAGAGGTCATTTGATAGGGTTTTGAAATGTTCAAAGATTCATTGGAAAAAGCTTGTAGGACTTAGACCTTTAGCCTTAGGTTTAAACCTGAATCTCTGGATTTAAGCTGGATTTTGAGTTTGAATGATATGATTTGAGTTAAGCTTAGATTGAATTGAAGCTTGGATTGATTTAGAAGAATCCTAGGATTTAGAATAGGTCCTAGGGTCTGGGGTCAGGATTGATTTGAATTTGGATTGATCTTAAAGTCTGGATTGATCTAAGATCAGGTTAATCCTAGGGTTAAGATTGATTTGAATCTGGATTGATCTAGGATTAGATTAATCCTAGGGTCAGGATTAAATCCTAAGGATTGGAATGATCCTAAGGTCTGGATTGGTCCTACTGAGCTCATACAAAAATGAGGTCAACATGCATGTAGTATGTACTCATCATCATACATATCTACATGTGGTATGTCTACTTCACCACCTACACTAGCGATAGGCACCGACTGATTGATCCTATAACATTCACATTTATAAAAAAAAAGTAGTAGTTGAAATCTTCTTGAGAGTAATATATACATATATGAGAATGATTTTGAATGGATAAGGTTATATCATTTAAGGAAAGAAAAATCGTTAACACATGTAAGAAGGTAATAGTTAAAATTGTTCCTTGCTCCACACCAAAGTGGCACGTCACCTCTAGTTTTAAATTAAATTAGTTCTTTTTAGCCTCTATCACTTTTTATATAAGATCCTTGAGATCTTTAAGAGAAAGACTCCGCACCATCAATCCTTGGCTTCTTCTAACAAACTTATTCATCTTCTTTCAATTCTCCATAATAATACTAATATATGTTGATATCACTAACGAACGAAAAAATATTCAACTCCACTAGCATGATCTCTCCCAAGCAAAGAAATCTCGAGCAAATGTACGACGATGATAACAACAAAGAAATTCAAAGTGTGAAGAGCGGAATGTTGTTATGGTTATACAATGAGATATAAATATAGTGAGATGATTGTGATTTAAAATAAATTTCTTCAATAAAATAAATAATGGTCATATTTTTTCAATTTATACTATTACAAGGCATATAATATCATATTCCCAATTTAAATAGCTTGGATAAGCTAATGCATGATTTGTTTTATCAAAAAACCAACTAGCTCATTAAACTTAGAACTACCATCCACTTTCCCTCTCTTTTTTATGCTCTTCTTCCTTCCTCATAGATTGCAAAGCATTCCCCAAAAAAATTAAGGCTGAAGAAAAGTCAGCCATCCAACGAAAGGGCGAAGCAAACAGAGAATGCGACTGCCAAAACGAAATATTTTCTTCTAAGGCAACAAAGAACTCCTAACTCCACAGATCTCATCCATGGAGAAGCCCGATCAAGAAGAAACCGATCATCTCATTCCCCCTCCTCCGCGGCCTCCGCCATGCTTTGCTTTCTTCGCTGACCGCAGTCTCCAACCCTCCACCTGTAGCTGCAGCTGCCTCTCACTGCTTTCCCCCTCCTCCCTTCTCTTCGCCGCTGCCGCTTTATCCTTCCTCGGCTCCGCCATTTTCCTCCTCTGGCCATCCGATCCCCATCTCCACGTCGCTCGCATCAGCATCGACCGCGTCCATGTCTCTTTCCACCCTTCCGTCTCTGTTTCCGTTGACCTCCACCTCCGGATCAGCATTCATAATCCGGATTTCTTCTCCCTCGACTACGATGCCCTAGACGTCGCTATTGGCTACCGCGAACAGCGCCTTGGGTCGGTTCTGTCGGCCGGCGGGCACGTGAGGGCTCGCGGGGTGTCTTATGTGGATGCAGAGCTCCAGCTCGATGGGATCGAGGTGTTGCATGATATCTTCTACTTGATTCAAGATCTTGCCAGGCGATCGATCCCTTTTGATACTGTTACAGAGATCAGGGGGCTTCTGCACTTCCTCTTCTTTGACGTCCCCATTAAGGCAAGTTGCTTACCTCCCCTACCCACTAATTTTTGCTTGTTTTTAGTGGTTAGTAGGAAACTAAATTGCATGCCAGAGGCAGATAGTGTAACAGTATTTAAAGATTTTGAAGCTTCAGGGTGACCGGGTTTATATGTGTAAAATGTAGAATCAGATTCTCTACTTGTTTTTCAAGCATATTTTGGTAGAACAGTAAGGTTGCATTGTGCTAAGTGGCGGTCATGGGTTCTAAACTTGGTAATACACATCACTATTATGGAAGAAGGCAATGTGCATCAATCCCCTTAGATGCTGCAACTGCACTGTGTAGTGTAGTGTAGTGCACTGGATACACTTATTTGCTTCTTAGTTTGGAAATTCAAAAATGTGTAGGATCAATCATAATGTATCTAGTATTAGTTATGGCCACAAAATATTATAAGAATGCACATCTAATAAACCTAATTTCTTCAAAATGAAGGATTGATTACAGGACATCTCAAGAAAGAGGAAGTGTTTGCACTTACCTTGTAGGACATCTCCAGGTTCCTATTGTTTATACAAAACTCAAATTGAAGATTTAGTAATTTGTTTAGGGTTTTGGTCTTAAGGACTTCTTGATTTTGTGCTAGCTCAGTTAGGATATTGGATTTTAAGGAGGCTCAAAAGTTTGTGCTAAGAATTTATAACTTTCTTAGAGAAGCTCGCTAAGAAAGCTTGTGTTTGGAGTTTGATTGCTGGACTCCCGAATATTTGGCTCGATTGAACAGCGATAATTGGACTAATACTATAAGGAACAACGATTGCATAAAGTTTTCAATTGTTCAAGTGATGTCATATCCTTGAGTATATTGCTGTTAAATTTTGAGATGAAGCTGCTGACATACAATAGATAACTGCATCACTATGTATATTTAAAGTATCGTTAAAGCTTATTTCTTTTGCAGGGGAGACTATCTTGTTTAGTAATTGTAAACCCAACAAACCATACTGTCATTAGACATGATTGCCACATTCAGGTTAGCTATAATTTCTCACTTCAAACAATGAAGTAATCATCCCTTTCACCTGCTAACAATTTTAATCTTCTGCAGTGACAAATTTAAAAGACAACGGAATAGTCCTTATGGAAGGATTATCAGCTACTCGGATGTAAGTGCACCAGTTTGAGCGTAACTGATAAAGCTTGTGTATTAACAGAATATCTATGCAGAATTATTAAGCCCATGAGATTAATTATTAGACTAGTACAAGATCTTTGCAGCAATACCAAGTTTGTAAGATTACTCAAAGGTGTAAGTGTTTTATGTAATGCATTCTAAACAACTGATTTTGTAATGGCACAAGTCAGGCTTAGCCCAACGGAACTGTAGATTTGAATTTGGAAATGTTGCAACTGCACTTGAAGAACGGTTGTCCAAATTAATCCCTCAATGTAGGTGTTTTGATGCAAAAGTTTATTTTTTATTTCTTCTTTTTTTTTTTCTTTCAGTCGTTCGGAATTATAAAATGTCGCTCAAACAATTGCAAAAATTCTGATCAGAAGATAATAACATGCATTCCCTTCTACATCGAGAAAATAATACAAATACAGTAGTCCATTGACAAGTTCCAACTTTCAAGCACAAATAAAAACAGGGAAACAAGCTTTCGTTTTTCCTTACAACATCCTGAAAAGCCTAATCTAAGAATTCTTAATCCATGGAAGCCTAATCTCCCAACAGAGATAGGTCCAGATTCTACCATAGTAGAGTCTAAGATAACTTAGGCCCTCTCGCCACGGATCCGGCGAGCGAGCTGAATGTCCTTTGGCATAATAGTAACCCTCTTAGCATGAATGGCACAGAGATTAGTATCCTCAAAAAGCCCAACCAAGTACGCTTCGGATGCCTCCTGGAGAGCAGCAACAGCAGAGCTTTGGAAACGCAGATCAGTCTTAAAGTCCTGCGCAATCTCGCGGACCAACCTCTGGAACGGAAGCTTGCGGATGAGAAGCTCCGTGCTCTTCTGATACTTCCTGATCTCCCTAAGTGCTACGGTACCAGGACGGAAGCGGTGGGGCTTCTTCACGCCGCCGGTCGCCGGAGCAGATTTCCTTGCTGCCTTGGTCGCCAGTTGCTTACGCGGAGCTTTGCCGCCGGTAGACTTACGAGCAGTTTGCTTTGTCCTCGCCATGAAGAATTCTGAAGAAAATAGGAGATTTGGTGAGTGAGAATTTGGGGGGTTAGGGTTTTGTTGTTGGAGAGATCGGTGGTGAGTGAGAGAACGGTAAGGGGCGAGGAGGGTATTTGTAGTGTGGTGGCGGAAAGGAAAAGGCGGGTGAGCGAAGGGTAAAAGTCGTAAATTTGGAGATTCAACGGACGGGAATGTGGAGCGTTCGATTGGCAGCTAATGAATGGAGGGGATCATGTTGTGATGGTGCACGAGGATTGCCAGCTTGGCAATCCTGAGGGTCTCATGCCGTCGATGGATTGTGGTATGAAAGGAGTCCTCCGTCGCACCTCGAGCCGCTCTAGTGCTCAACACGTCAAATCCCATCTATATTTTGAAGCAAAAATATATATATTTTAAATTAATAAGTTCTTCCATTCTAAAATTATATTTATTATTATTTTCGGTAATTCAAAATATTAATTTTTTCATTATTTTGATAAATTCGAAATGATATCCATTCAAATGTTAACATACTATTTCAACAATAAAAAATGCTTATTAAATAGTAATATCACCTATCAATAATTCAATATACTTAAAAAAAGGAATATTTGTTCATATTCAAGTATTAATTGTATCACCATAAAAAAAAAATTTAATAAATTGAAGATTTTATTTCTTAAATGTCTCTCATTTTCTTAAGGCAGAAAAATTAACACTAATTATTGTTGAATTCTATAATTAGATTTAAATAATTATATTGTAGAATTTCCTCCCATTTATTGAATGATATAATAAAAAAATGAATTCATAAAAGGAGTATGTTTATCATTTAATTTAGCCAAAGAAACTTGTTTTCAGGATAATATAAAAAGGAGCAAATACGTAAAATAAATTTCCACTTTATATGTAATACGTAAAAATATTTTCCAGAATACGGAAAATCATTTTTTACATTCCATTGAATGCAGAAAATCGTTTTGCGCATTCTATTGAATGTGAAAAAATAATTTTTTGCATTCTCTCGTTTCACATTCAACCCGAAAAAATGCTCGCCCGTTCGTCCAATCTCCCACTAACAATCAATTAAACAGGACAAAATAATAGAGGAATTATAAGCATTAACAGTAAATCCTTAGTGACATATAGTGACGAGTGAGAGAAAGAGAATACACTATCGTGAAGATCACAATCAAGAGAGATTATTATGTGCGGCGTCCGAATCGTCTGAAGGCGAATCAGGATGCGTCACATCACCCGGATGCACCAGGCCCCGGGTGACATGGCACGTCCGGATTCCTCTCAAGACGAATCGGGACGCTGCACGTAATAATTTTCCCACAATCAGAGAGAGAAGAACGTGCAGAGTAAACCGGGAGTTGCTAATTTTAAGAATCCACTTACTTTCCATTTATCCATAAAGCACTTTCCTGTACAGCATCTAGTTAGCTTAATAAAAGACGAAGCATTAAAATCTAGTTAACTAACCTACAACATACAGCAAATTGAAGAACAATAATTTAAAGGGAAAAGAAAAAAACTGAGATTTGCTCATTACAATCTAGAGAAGAAATTCATCTGAGAGTAACCTATCTAAAGCAATTTTACTTATCTGCTCCTGCTGAAGGTAAAATCCTCGTTCAGGCATTGAAATTACGCCTAGTAGCTTCCATTTTCAGAAGCAGATCTTTAATCTCGGCTTCCATCCTTGCTTTCAAATTTATGAAATCATGATGAGCCCTTTCCATAGCTTGTAGTTCTTCGAGCTTCTGCCGACGTTTTTCCTCGGCCTCTTGCAGCTGTAATCTTGCCATTTTAGTGCTATATTCATCATCAATCTTTCCATTTTTAGCTGCTGCTATTCGTTTTAGGTCATCTGCTTCTCTTCTTGCATTGTCAGCACGTTCCTGGTATAAGTTGGCCTCAGCCTGTTTGTACTCAACAACACTCTCCAGTTCATCAACTACAGGTTTCTTTTCAAAACTCATTTGCAATATAGAAGAATCCTTCCTTTGCCTGCACATCTGATCGTCATCAACGGTGGGAGAAGCACTTTTGTGTAGTATGCGAGATACTTGGCTTGAAGGAACAGGAGTCAACCATGCAGTTTCTTCGATTGGGAAAGCTACCGCATTGCCTCTTTGATCGTTATTTCCTGATGGTTCTGTAGGGGAATATAGAGAAGAATTGTTGATTGTCGACTCACTTTCTGAAAGTGCCATGACAAAAGAACAGTTATATATAATATGGATAAAGTGTTCAGCAGGATAAGTTTGAGAACATCACTTATTAAACATAAGATTCCATTTGTAGAATATAAATGATAATTGAAATTTTTTGTAGGATTAAGAATCAGTGGAGTAGTGGCTACTGCAAAAGGCTGCTTTCTTTTTATTCGGTTAACAACTCCCCACAAGCTGATAATCTGGAATTGATTGTCAGCTTGCCATATTATTGCCAAAATTGATATGTACAGAGACTTTGATAAATATATCCACAATGTGATCCTATGAAGCTTAGAGAGAGTCGATTTAGGTTATTTGGTCACATAAAATGTCGGCCTTCTGATGACCAGAGTAGATGTGTTAGATTTGACTTATGTTAAAATAGGTTAGAAAAAATTATAAATGACTTTTTTATTAGATTTAAATGAGAATTTGACTCTAAGCAGGACACAATAAAGAAAAAAAATTTCATATAGCCAAACCCACATATCGTAGGATAAAGGCTTGATGTTGATGCTGTTGTGAGTACGAGAGAATGAAAGGGAAGGAGCACATATAAAGGAGTAGCGTTTGGCTAAAGCAAGTAATGTGGACTTGGCATGACTACCAAGCCGTTGATGTTAGGTTGTTGAGAGATCGAATATGGAGGTTAGAGCCACTTGAGAAGTTGGTGACCGATGCATTTAAATGGGATGGGCTGAATACAGGCCGTAGTGAGATGAGCCCTGAAAACTGATTTGATTGGTCCAAAGATCCTTTATTTGATAATCACAAGCATGAAATGAAATGGACAGAATTGTACGCAGCCAAGCAATTTATATATAGTAGATTGTAGGAAAGTCGTGAGGCATGGAAGATATGGGTAGAAGAAGCTTACCATACGAAGTGGGTAAAATACTGATATCGATAATGGAAATTGGTATAATTTAACTATAGTCAAGGGTAATTTGTTGTGCTCCTTAATAAGGCAAAGAATTGATGAGTTGAGAGGAATTGAAAGTGAGATGAGTATTAGCACTTGAATCAAGATATCACTCGCCATTGGAACCAAACATAACATGAAGTGAAGAAGTGGGACTGTAGTTGAGATGGATGAGATGTTAGCATTTCAATGCGTAATTCCTAAGTTAGCCACAAATTTGACCTTGCATAGATTGAGATATGGATTTGGAATCATTTACAGTGGAGGAAAAATTTCATCCTGGTTTGTGAAAACTCAAGGATGCTATGCCTTCGTGAAAATGGACCACGCCCACAACCACGAGTGATAGAAAGAGTTACAGATATGTCCCAATTTGTGTATGTAAAATGAATAGTCTGAAGTCCTTTGACAGCCTTGGCGGCGATATTTTCTCTTTACTACATCACAGAGAGTAAAGGTCATTAAGACTAAAAGGATAAAGCTGAATTCTGATTGTAGTTTTGAAGGGATTGTGAGTAAAAGGGAGCCCATTAAGGGTATAGAGAATGATGTCCTCAAGATTAAGACAGCACCTGTAGGAGTGAGAGAATCCACTTAGGCCATTATAAGAGAAAAAATACTCGATAATTGTGTTATCATTCATAGAAATGTTATGAAGTTCATTCTTCAGTTCAAGAGGCAAGAACGATTTGAGGGCTACATCAAATTTTTAATGGTACACCAGATTTGTGTGTAGGTGCTAAGATTAAGAACCTATAGTAAAAGACTAATAAATATAGTGGAAAATATAATTGCTGCAAGATTTTGATCTAACAACATAAAGCTTGTTATTACGGATTTGGAAGAAGAAGACCATCTTCAACCAGAATAGTCTGTAGAAATGGGAACAATAGATCCATCTCGATGACCTTCGAAAAAATTTAAGCGAAAAACCTTAAGAACTTGTGACCTCCATATCGGATGATTATCATATGTGAGTATATTTGTAATAAGTTTTTGATGCTAAATATCAAAATACTAAAAGATTGAGGTAAATCAATACCATTGTGAAATGAAGAGCTATTGTCACCAACAAAAGAAGAAATTAAATTGGACATGAGGAGCTCCGCAAACAAATAAACTCTTATTATCAAGAGAATAATGATAGGAAATACTTGAGTTCGCAAGTAACCCGAAGGGAATACTTGAGTTCGCAAGCAAACCTAGTCCAAATCGGAGTTCCAACAGCAACACTAGGGCTGTCTACAGCAGGAAAACAGCCAAAACAGTAGGAAAAACAGTAGAAATATGAGAGAAAACTTGTAGGAAAATCAAGCAAACGTGGTATTCCACTAGACGATGGATAAAAACAACAAACGATACAATAATCTTCAATTCGAGAGGAAGATTAACTCTCCAAAATCTCTAGACAAAGTTGTCTAGAGCCCAAGCCTCCAAAGAATCCTAATTCTCCACAAAACAAAACATAACCTCTTCCTAATCCTCTCCCCCCTTCTAATACAAAAGCTTTCCTAATTAATTTCCCTCCCAAAGCCCTAGCCGCCCCCTCCTTTGAATTTTGAATTTACTTAAGTGGGTGGGACCCCACTTGTTTGGGCGGAACAAGGAGAGGAGGCGGAACCAGTCCGCCTCCTGTAGGTAAACCGGACCGGCCCCCTTTGGGCCGGTGGAGCTTGGGCTGATTCATTGGGAACCGGCGTAACAAATAATAGCAGTGTCATTGGGCAAGAAAGCTCGGATACCATGATAATATACATAATACAGAGGAAAGCGGTAAAGAAGAAGAAGATTGTGAGAATTATATACACGTGGCACTCATACCTAGAAAACACAGATGAACTATTTGTGCTATCCAACTGGGGCCATACTGAAAAGTTAAATGAAAGGTCCTCACTGCTACTCAAGGGGTATATTGCATTCCAATTTGCGTATCATTAATTCAGGGGCTAGTGCATTCAACTCTATGAGACAATTATTGATTGGACATAAACATAATTATAGACATTGATAATAAATATAAAAGTAGAAGTAAAGTTGTTGCACACAAAAAGCATGTTGGGAATACTAGAGCTACACTGCACCTTGTATTCTATAGAAGAGTGAATATGTAAGGAGTACTGCATTCATTTTTGGCATCTTCAACAGAAAAAATATACATGATCAACAAGATTTAATTATGCACATTCATTTGGTATAATTTCATAATTAGATTAATAGAAAAAAATACAAATATATATATATATCCAAATTACAACTTTGAATTCATTGTGCCATCCCACAAATTTAACCACTCGTTTTCCATGTGGATATCCAAGCTTGCATTAAACATAAATATTCACAGCTCTTCACCATGTGGCATAGGATAGGCAATTGAAGTTTCAGAAAATGATATGCAATACAAAAAATTTAGCTTTTAATTATTTATATAATAGATTACATATTAAGAAGGGCGAAAAATATATGTATAAGTTAGTTAAGCAAAGAAATAAAAGAAGTAAGGATTTATTTCAAGTGAATTGTATCAAGGATGAAGATCAAAAAGTATTTTTATTATAAAAGGATATTCAACAAATGTGGATGAGATATTTTGATAAGCTTTTCAAGGAAGATTATAAGAATATGATTGACTTTAGTAACCTTAGTGTCCTAAATAAAAATAGAGCTTTTTATTTTTATCAACATATGAGTAAAACCGAAGTTAGAAATACTTCAAAAAAATGAAGTGTGGAAAACTGTTGGACCTGATGATATTCTAATAGAGGTATGAAAATATTTAGGAGATGAAGGAATTTCTGGTTTACAAAATTTTTCAATACAATTTTGAAGACTAAAAAGATATCAGAAAAGTGGAGAAGGAGTGTATTAGTTCCTATTTTTAAGAATAAAGGTGATACAAAAGACTGTGCATATTATAGAGGAATTACGTTAATGTTTCAAACTTTAAAACTATGAGAGAGAGTTATTGAGCATAGGTTACGACGTGATACTAATGTTTCTCAAAATCGATTTGGATTCATGTCGGGTAGGTCTCCTATATAAGCTATACATTTATTGAGAGGTTTGATGGAGAAATATATACAGAATAAGGAGGATCAACATATGATATTTATTGATTTAGAGAAAGCTTATGATAAAATTTCAAAAAAGAGAAGTGCTCTAGAGAGTTCTAGATAAAGGGGTTAATAATGCTTATATTCAAGCCATTAAGGATATGTATGTAGGAGTTATTACTTGTGCTCAAACACAAGGTGGTTTGACCAAGAATTTTCCTATTTCAGTTGTATTACATCAAGGATCAGCTTTAAGCCCATATCTTTTTGCTTTAGTAATGAATGTTCTTACTGGACATTTGTAAGAGGATATACCTTAATGTATGCTTTTTGCTGATGATATTCTTCTTGTTGATAAGACTAGAGAGGAAGCTGAAGGTAAACTTAAACTATGGAGGTCAACCTTAGAGTCTACAGGGTTTCGTTTGAGTAGATTTAAAACCTAATACATTGAGTGTGATTTTAATAGTAATAGATCTAGTGGGGGATTATGACTTGGAGCAATCAAGTCATTAATAAAACTACACGTTTTAAATATCTCAGGTCTATTGTTCAAAAAGATGGTGAAATAGATGGTGATATTATTAATAGAATTCAAGTTGGATGGTTGAAGTGGAGGAATGCATCAATCCTGTTGTGTGATAGAAAAGTACCCTTCAAACATAAGGGAAAATTCTAGGTGGTGAGACCTGCAATTCTTTATCGAGCAAAAAATTGGCTATTAAAAGAGAAACATAAAATTAAGTTAAGTATTACAGAGATGAGTATACTTAGGTGGATGAGTGGCTTCACTCTTATAGACAGAATGTGAAACGAGTATATACATGAAATTGTTGAAGTATCTCCAGAGGCAGATAAGATTAAAGAGAATCGTCTCAGATGGTTTGATCAAGTCATTAATAAGAGTACACGTTTTAGATATCTTGGATCTATTGTTCAGAGTGATGGTGAAATAGATGGGGATATTATCAGCAGAATACAAGTTGGATGGTTGAAGTGGAGGAATGCATCGGGCTTATTGTGTGATAGAAAAGTACCCCTCAAACTTAAGGAAAAATTCTATAAGATGGCGGTGGGACCTGCAATGCTTTATGGTGCCAAATGTTGGCCATTAAAAGAGAAGCATAATTCTAAGTTAAGTGTTGCAGAGATGAGGATGCTCAGGTGGATGAGTGGCTTTACCCTTAGAGATAGGATACGAAATGAGCATATTTGTGAAAAGGTTGGAGTAGCTCTAGTGGAAGATAAGATTAGAGAGAGTCGCCTTAAATAGTTTGGTCACATAAAACGGCAGCCTTCCAATGACCCGGTTAGGAAAGTAGAGGTCTTAGATTTGACTTATGTTAAGAAAGGTTAGAGGTAGACCTTAAAAGACTTGGGTAGAAAATATTAGAAATGATCTTTCTTTATTAGATTTAAACGAGAATTTGGCTTTTAGCAGGACACAATGGAGAAAAAGAATTCATGTAGCCGACCCCATGTAGTGGGATAAAAGCTTGATGTTGTTGTTGTTGTTGTTGTCGTCGTCTTAGATGGTTTGATCACATAAAATGTCAGCCTTTTGATGACCCAGTTAGGAGTAGGCGTATTAGATTTGGCCTATATTAAGAAAGGTTGAGGTTCACATAAAAAGACTGTTAGAAAATATTAGAAATAACAATTTTATTAGATTTAAATGAGAATTTAACTCTTAACATGACACAATGGAGAAAAATGATTCATGTAGTCAACCCCACATAGTCGGGCAAAGGCTTGAAATTGTTGTTGTTGCATTGGTTATTGCTATGTTTGTTTTATTTTTGTTGGGAGGCGTCAAGGTCTGTAAAAGAGAAAGGAATGCCAGTCCATAATTATTTGTTTCATCAGTGTTGTTCATTGATTTGTAAGAAGCCTTGATGAAGGAAATGCCCTGTTTAAGAAATATCAATGTAAGCGACAACCGAGACATCACATTTATCCTCTAGTTGATATTATTGCAAACACAAACATGATACCTACGGTTGACTATTACCAATGTAAACAAGGAGCACCACAAAATGCTCAAATAAATGTAATCTCAATTATTACCAATGTTCTAATACCAAATAAAATGATTTTCCCTCATGTGTTTGCTCTGTTTAGTAGTTGGAATTTTTACTGAAATTTTTATGTGAGCAAGTAACGTTTTCTATTGGTTTATGTTTATGTTGAATTACTTTCATGAAATATTTATTATGATATTTTGTGAGCAACAGTATTTTGACACTTAATTATATTTTTTAGATCAATAAGAATTTTCTCTTATTATAAGCTCTGCCAAGAATAGAGGCTCCAAGTTAATCTAAACTTAAGACTTTTAGTTGCACATCAACAAAAACAAACAAAATAATAAACTATAATTTATGAACAGCTAGATCACACAAATAATTTCAATTGCTTCAACCATATAGCTTTCGGCAACATCTTTTTCTATAGTAGATTCGCAATTAACTCTATACAGACAATTGCAGTTGTCCCAAATGGGCCATTGATCATCACATACAAAGATGATAAACTTGGGGCCCACAGACCGAATATGATGCACATGATGTTCATCTGGTGCCACCAAAAATATTATCTAATAAAGATAGAAGTGACAAATAGAGAAATCCATGAGGAGAGATGGCCACTATGAGACAGCAAAAAAAACAACGGGAAAATTTTTAAGTTTATCAATCTTAATCCACTAAAGTAGACAAATGAAGAGCATGAATGCAAAAGTGAAGTTCACCTCCCTTTGCTTAGATCATCACAATAAATTGAAGTGTTAAAAACCAGCATTCATCAAAGCAATGCAAATGCTCCTTCTGAGTTCATATCAGGACAGTCAAAAATGTGTCCACAACTAAACTATAAATGGAAAAGGCAAAGATAGATACTTTTCAAGTGACACAGGAAAATAACAATACAGGCCTTCTTGTTGAGAATAACATGCTTATATTCAAAACAAACAAATACTAAGACGAGCAAAAAGAGTAACTCACCTGAAAGAAATGACATGATATTTTTTATTACTTCAGAATGCTTCTTCTTATCTTCCAGTTTCACCAGCATCTGACCAGCAACTTGGTACAAACTTTTACCCCTCATATCATTACTAGCACAGAATATTCTCCTCACATATTGAAGTTCCTTAGCAAGATTTTCAACTTTCCAGTCCTTGGAACACATCTTGAAAACTTCCTTCACAAAGCCAAACATCTCTGAAGGATGACCGCATGCAACACAATGAAACTGCATTTCAGTGGCTCCAAGTGCAACTGAAGAACTTCGACCATTTCTAATATGAGAACCTCGTAATCCACAATCTGTATGGCACCAGTGCAGACACACATCGCAGCCAACCCAGCTGCAAGTATTAGATGCCAGGTCAAACTTGGAACAAACGAGACACATGCAGGCACTACAGAAACCATTCTTTTGAGAGCATATTTTGCAATCACAATCATCAACAGGCAACATGTTCCTACATGCAATATTGCGACACCTCAATTTGTGATATATCTCAACTAGATCGGATGATGAAACATTATTGGGTCTCTGAATGAAATCTGGGAGACCCGTCTTCAGAGCCACCAATATCTCCAACAGAGTCTGGGGGCACCTCGACATAGTTTCTGAAGTCAAGTCAGCTCTTCCTTGGAGTGTCCCCTGTAATGCATGTATTTGCCCACGTTTATCTGTATTAGCAAGCATCTTGCAAATAGAATCCTTCAGATACTCCATAGAATGCTCAGACATATCTTGAAGCATCCTCTCCATTACTTGCAAGGGTTCTGAGACTATCCTGGTGATGATCCTCTCAACAAAACTCAGCGCATTACCAACGATCTGTTCACCTTCCCGTTGCTCGGTCCTAGATAGACTGTTAAAGCTTCTCTCTCTTGTCAACATCCTCTTATCCTTGCTGTGTTCAGACAGCGTGTCATGGGATCCAACACTCTGAGGAGGGGAAGGTTGTCTCGGGAAACTTTGTTGCCGCAATAATGCATTTGAGTTCAAATTATGGTGCCCATTCATACCTGGAATCGAGTTCTGGGAATGATTACCATTTAGAAGTACTCTATGGAAGAGTGCCCCAGCTCCTCCCTTCCGTTTGGGCTCAATGGATGTCTGAGATTGCCGTATGGTGCCACTGGAAACCTGATCTACCCCCTGAAATACAGGAGGGCTACCAACTGACTGCTCAAAATTGTCCATCGAGTTCTGTGTGAGAGAACAGCTAGGATTGTGTACAAATGGTTGAGAGCTTGATAATGACATTGAATTTGTGAATCCATCAGAGATTGTTCGGAATGAAGATGGAAACGACTGAATGCTCCTAGTACCACCAGGAGAGTTTGGGTTTGACTTTGGAGGCTTAGAACTCTGGTCTGGTAGAACACCAGGTAATCCAAGAGAGAGGTCCAGTGGTTCCAATTTAAGTTTTTCTTTCTTGATCCTTCCACCAAAAAGCCCACAACTGTTAGCCTTATCTGGTTGAATGATATGATCTTGAAATACAAGCTCAAAGCCCCTGCGACTGGGACCTTCCACTGCATCCTCATCCTCTGCTGAATCTGCCATGTTAGAAAAAGGGCGTGCAATGCGTTTTCCCTTGTCTCTTGGATTCTCTGCCATAGTCTTCAATGTCAGGTTATTCTCACACTTAATTTCCTTAACTGAATTGCAATAGCCAGCTTCACCGACAGTTGCAACTTGAAGATCAATACCTTTTCCTTTCCTCTGGTCTGCTTCAAAATCAACTTGATCAATACCTTTGTCTTTCCTCTGCACAACTCCAAGGTTAATACATGTCTCATCTTTCTTTTCAATATCCATCTTAACCTCACTAAAATGCCCTTCTCTTACCATCTCTTCTAAGTTTCCTTGTAGTGAAGCAGTATAAACATTGCGCAGCTCATCATCCTTGACCACCTGCTCTTCAAGCTTATTATTCATTTCAAGATTAGGAAATTGGGAAGGTAAATAAGAGCTTTCGTCGCTAATTCTTTCTTTCTTCTCACTGCAAGAAGTTTCTTCAAGCTTTTCCTCTTCACAAGCTTCAGCCAAGTCTTTCTTCTCTCCACAAGAAGTTTCTTCAAGCTTTCCCTCTTCGCAAGTATCTTCAGCCAAATCATTTGCTTCGCCTTGACTTTCACTCAAACTTTCTCTTTGCCCTCTCAATTCAACAAAACCCTCTCCTTCCACTATGATTTCCTCCTCCAGTTTCTTAGCAATCTGGATTTGTTCTTCCTGCAATGAGATATTTCTTGTTATCTGATCCACTTCTATCTCCATTGATCTCTCCCCATCAGAAGTCCCATCAACATTATCCGACCTCTTCATACTCAATTGCACGCCTTTGTTCTCTGAACTGGCTTCGGAAACGGTCTTAATCACACCCTCTTTATCTTTAATGTTTTGAGAGTCCTGCTCAGGCTGCCCTCTACTATGTATAGAAGGCCCAGGTAATGGATCGGGTTCAAGCTCCCCTTCTTCCATCTCACTACTGCTGCAGCTCTCCCTCCGAACCTTCTCCGTGTCTGCTTTGACAGCCTCAACGTCTTTAGCCTGCTCCCCACTGGATGAATCCATCGACCGTGTCTTGCCCCTATCTTCCGAATCCCTAGCCGGGGACCTCTTCTCCTCATCAGCAGCCTCCTTCCCACAGCTCAATCTCCTCCAAGACAAACCCCCACAGACTTCCCGCCGGGAACGATCCCTCTCCGATCTAAAACCCTTCGGAAAATCCCTCCTTATAGTCGAAAAGCTCTCCGACCTGTGCATCCGCTCGCTCCCATACGGACCTCGAGGCGACGAAACATGCGGAGTCCGATCTACCCCTCCGCCGCCGCCTCCATCTCGATATCGATCGAAGATCTTCCGCCTATCAAACGCGTCCAACTCGTGCTCGAACCGCTTCCGTGGAGGCCGCATGGCCTCCCGATCGTCATCGATCGATCTATCGTACAACGAAGAAGAGGATCTTCGGAGGCTCTCAGACTTCATATAGAACCTGCGGCGCGATGACGACCTATCGGGCTCGATCTCCCGCCTCTCCCATTCCTTTCCGGCGACATCGTCCAGATCCTCGCCGTAGGATCTCAGCCTCTTCATCCAGAGAAATGAAAATCTACTTCGAGTGCACGAAACAAGTTTTACTGAAACTACCTCACTGTAACCCTAGTTTTCGTCGTGGAACGGCGGCAGGAAGGGGCGAGCCGGAAACCCTGTACGACAGTTTGATCGGATGAAGAGTTTCGAAGGAGACGACTGATGGGGGCTGATTTCCGGCAATAAGAGCGGCTGAGCCACCGGAAAATCGCATGGAAGGAGGAGAGCGGGGAAGCGGACAAAGCTAGTGGAGAAAAGGGCTTTGCTCACCTCCGCTTTCTTTGCTTCCTTCCAGTCAACGCAACTTGTCGCTAAGCCGGACTCCAGAGTGAAAGCGCCAGCTCTCATAATTACGGTTCATTAAGGCGATGCACGGCAGGACCCACTCGAAATTGTCCTGTTCAACTGCCATGCTGGTGGTCAATATTCCATTTTTCTGATAATTTTATTGATTTTAGGATTCCATTTTGAATTTCAATTTTTTATTTCTCATTACTAAATATTTATATAAGCTAAAAATAAAGCTTATTATCTAATTGAGATTTTAATCAAAGTTGAGAAAATCAGATCGGACAACAAATCGGAAGAATGAGATATTCACAATTCGATGATTTGACCGAAGTTCAATTGGAGTTGAAACGGATAACATAATAAATATTAATTTTATTTTAAAAAATCCTGAAAATTAAGGTTTCTTAATATTTTTACAAACAACCCTACAATTTTTGCAAACAACCCAAAGTGCAGTCCACTATTATAGAGTGTGTTGCAATTATTGGTTTGTAGTAATCCTAGCCAAAAATGTCTTACTAGATTATTGGGGCAATATCACAAACATCTTGTTTGCCATGTAAAGAATTTTTAATGTCATTTGTTGTTGCATTCATTCAATGCAACATTAACTTCATCATTTAACTTCCCATCCACACAACTTTTCTTAGCCACATCCATACAATCACCTATAAGAGCTAATTCACGGATCTAAACATTCGCCTGGGCTATTTCGTGACGTCAAGAGGAGAAATCCTACATTAGATTATTGGCATCAACATAACCTACCTCCATGTCCACGTAGTTTAGACCCAATAAGTTCACGTGGGTTGCACCTTTCACGATATGGTGCTCCGAATTGATTAGATCGACAGTAGGAAGCTGCATTTGTTTAATTCGATCGAAATCATTCGAGTGGGTATTCGAATCACCAATCAAAAGTTTCATCCTTGGGTGAACTCCATGCGAGATTTACTGAGTAGATTCTTCTTCCATTTGTTTGATTTATCTAAATCATACGAATCATCAAAGGCAATCGTAGTTGCTTTGTCGGGTAAAGAGTTGCACGCCTCTCGTTTATTGCAAGCATAAGGAAAAGCCCACACCCTCCTCAAATCTACTAGCATGTCAACCTCTTATGCAGCAGAATTGATCGACCTCGACCGGAGCCTTGCTGGATAATCCACAACTGGCAAGTGCTACCCCCCCCCCCCCCCCCCCCCCATAAACACAACAATCAATCCACCCGTTGTAGATGGCAGAGGGAGAAGTCGCTGCGGTGCCCTGATGAGGTCTAACGAAAACCAACACTAGTTCGTCTGTCCAACGATTTGATCGTGATTTGAAGCGTGTTGCTCCAATTTTTTGCGAAGCCGTTTAAGGGAAAGGATCAAATTGGCGGGCTGGCCAATTCATGGTTCAACCTGTTGAATCCGCAGGTCCAGTCCAATTTTTAAAACATTGATTTTAAATTAAACAAATATGGAATTTTGTTTTAGTCCTCTAAATGACTTGAACCTATTTCAGAAAGGTTGGCTATTAATATTATAATAATTATAGGTTGGCTTTTAAAATGTAATACCATATACAGGAGGGTGAGCCGATGAGCTTTTTTTTAAATAAATGGGTTTTGGTGTAATCTTAGATGTTAGTCTGTAACTGATTGATTGAATTACGTAGAAGGCCAAAGAGCAATGTCTCTTTATAGATTATTTAAGCCACCTATAATGATGATATAATAATACAATGAATAATTGATAAGGCTCATGGATAACATATGAAATAATGAAAATATCATATTAAAGCTCGATGACCTTCCTTACTATTCATAATCGCATTCATGATTGCATTTACATGATAATATATATAAGATAGGTAGAAGCATTGAAGCTGATAGAGCATGATATAACATATAACATATACAGTTATAGACAATGATAATCATATTGATATAGTATATTGATATGGTATACTGATAAACAAATACATATGGCATATCATTGATAGAAAACATAAAAAGAAATTATTGGCATGAATATAATTGATAGAAGATTGACACGTGTTTTACTATGGACAACTGGTATTGTTTTATAGGCTGTTATTGATTTCCTTATATGTTAGCATATTCCTGTGCTTCTTGAGACACTTATGTTTTACTGTTCATATCGATTTATATTAATGTATTGATATTGATTATTGATTTCATGCTAATGACCACAAATTCTATATTAATTATGATGAACATGCATATTGACTATTTAAACCTTAAATTGAATGCAGTGGTGGGCTTTTGTTGTTTGTTGGGCTATGTGCTCATTATATGGATTTAATTGATTTCAGGATTATGAAGGGGATCCGTTGAGTGAAATTGATCTGAGTCAAATTTGTATGTTTAATTTATTCACTTGTTTTTTTTTTTTTTTGGGTAACCAGAAGAGTTGTATTAGATGGATATTATAGATTGAACTTTTAGTTATTATGTATAAGAATTTTGATTTATATGATATATATACAGATGCTTTCATTGTCTTGAATTATATAAAATGAAATTAGCCACTATGATAGATTAATTAAAAAAATAGAAAGATGTAATTCTTTTAATTTAAATTATAGGGCATTACACATTTTGTCTTATATATGGTTCAAAAGATAGCCCCCATGATGTAGCACTTTATCTTATATGACACTTAGTTGCATCTTTCATTTTGTGTATTGCTCTGTTATAATTTTATAAGTTCAAACTCTTAATTATCTAGATATTGTCCGCTTTGACATAATGGCCCCATGATTTTGTTATATTGGTGTAATTTTTCAAAAGGTGCCCAAAAATTGCTCTAATATAAGCACACTTAGGATTATATAAAGGTTTCACATAAGTTAGATTTCCCAAGTTCATAAAAGACTAAAAATTTATCTTTAATAAAATTTCTTAGTTTATATTCCATTATAACAAATTCACACATAAACAAACATATATATATATATATATATATATATATATATATATATATATATATATATATATATATATATATATATATATATAATTAAGTAATATTATAAAATTACAAATATTATTTAATTAATTCAAAAAATTTATAAAGAAATGTAATAAATAAATTTATCATTACAAGTAATTGTAACAATAATTATATTCCTAATTTAAAATGAATTAAGATTTTAATAAAATAATAACAAAAATATGGTATTAAGACAGTTTATAATATGGTGAAAATTTTGTATTTAAATATTATAAAAAAATGTTTATGTATGAATTTAATGATTTTAGATGTATTTTTACATGAGTGTAATATATAAATAATGTATATTGCATCAATCTCAAAAAATATTTAAAGACTTTAATATTAGTCATAATAAAAAATTTAGTCGAATTATCATCGCAACTTTTTTTCTTAATATGTTTAGAAGATATGTAATTCAATGCCTGATTATAAAGTAAAGATAATATTAATACTTATTTTATTTAGATAAAGTATATTGAATACATCAACAAATAAAAAAATGATATAATTATTATAAGAATAGCACGCTCTTGATAAAAATAATAATTGATCTATCACATACCTAAATTTTAATATAAATTAATAAATATTTAAATTTTCATCATTAAGGCTTATATTATTATTGAAGTTATGCAAAAAATATAAATATTAAATATAGTATAAATTTAAAAAATTAAGACTTCAATGTTAAAAATATTCCTGACAATCTTATAAGAGAATTTAAGCATAAATTATTATTTTATTGGGCTCTATTTAAATATATTGATATGTGTGTTTCCGCAATCAAACATTATTTTAAAATATTATATCCAATTGAGTTAAAAGTATTATAAAACAAAGAAAGTTTAATATTTTATAAGATGATTGAAAGTCTTAGAGCATATTTCATAAAATTGAGATGACTACAATAAAACTGAGGTTAAAGTAGAATTAAAAGTAAATTGCATAATACAAAAAATAAATTTTAAAATTTAAATAGGAGTAAATTTTATATATTGATTTTATGCTTCTAAAATTATTTCTAAACTGTTGAAAATAATTAAGTTTAATTAAAATTTATTCATAAAAATCTTAAATTTTTTAATTTCAATTTGAGACCATAAAATTAGGCTTGAATTACTTCTAAATCATTAAGTCAATTAAATTCACAAAATATCAATCAAGATCACTGAAACATAACATAAAAATAATTATTTATCAATAAAAATATTATTGGATTCTAAATTTATTAAAATAATAAACTTAAAATAATATTTTGCATAACAAGTCACAAAAGAGAATGAGCGAGAGCCCTTGGATATTATAATTTGAACTATAAATTTTAAGAAGTGACCTCATACTCGATTCAATTTAAAAATTAAAAAGAAAAATTAAAGAGAATTTATTGAGATACAATGAGAGACGAATGAGATGAATAGGGAGAATATGGGGGTATGTTTGATGGTTGTAGATTAAATTTTGATAATTAAAAAGAGTTAATTAAATAGAATATTAATATTCTTATATTTGATGGTTACAATTTAAAATTTCAAAGAAAAAATTTGAATTTATTGGACACTTAGAATATACTTTGATATCATTACTTTTATTAGATATGAATATAAATAGATTGTTGAAAATAATAAAAATAAAAAAATAATAATTTAATAGAAATTTAAAATCTTAGAATATTAAAATAATAAATTTTTATCAATTAATTATTAAAAATAAAATATAATTAATTAGTTAATAATATATTTCTTAAGTTAATACTTATTTTTTTAATAATTATTAAAATGCTCAAACTTAAACCAAAAGTTCAAAAGTGAAAATTTTAAATTAAATATATAGCTAAATATTGTATTATAATTAATTAATAAATTACATTAAAAAGTAAAAATTTAAATTAATTATATAGCTAATTAATATATTATAATTAATTAATAAATTACATTGAAGACCTTTGGAATTTAAAAAGTATATAATTTATCTACAACAGTATTTAAAAAATTAATATTGAAAATAATTTTTATAATTTAAATTATAAAATTAATTAAATATAATTAATATATATATATATAATTCTAAATCTTGATAATTGATGTTAAGCTATAATAGTTAATGAATATTAAATTCAAAATATTGATAATTGATGTGAAACTATCGTTATAATTTATTAATTGATATTTATTCTTAAATAACTAATAAGCTTCTATAAGTTTCAGAACTGTCATTTTAAAAACTGAAAATTTAAAGTAATTAATTTATTAATCATCACATTATTATTTGAAGGGTTGTAATTTAAAATAATAAGAGTTGAATTAATGATTAAGATTTTATTTATAAGAAACTCAAGCCAATTTTATATACAAAATTCTAAATTTTGATAATTGATGTGAAACTAATATAATTAATGAATATAAATTTAAAATATTGATAATCGATATGAATCTAGTATCATAATTTTTTAATTGATATTTATTTCTTGATAACTATTAAACTTTTATAAATTTTGAAACTTGTATTTTGAAAATAAAAAATAAAAAAATAATTAATTAATATATTATTAATTGACATTTATTCCTTAATAACTGTTAAACTTTTTTGTTTGTTGCTCATATCCACGTTAAAATTTTCTTTATTCGTGATTGTGATTGTCATCTCAGACCTGCAACCACTTGCCAACATTATTATTTATTTTTTTAATTCATCACATTTGATTTTGAGATTAGAAACTGAGAGAATCAAATAAAAAAGCGACATCATATCGGACTTGTGCTTTACGCTTGACCTAAGTTTTGTTATTTGAGTCTCCTACATTGTTTGCCTTGAAGGCTCAATTGAACTCCTCTTATATACGATCATTATTGACACATTAGATGTCATAACTCAATTAACAAAATATCAAATGTCATCATATATATCTAATCAAATTATGCAAATAAGAGAGAGAGAGGAACCAACTAAATGAGGCATAAAGAGAATATCATGAATTGACTAGCATTATCTGCAACATAACTAATGCCCATTTAAAAGTTGAATCACTGTGTAAGAAAGCACAAAGTCATGGAGAGAAAAATAAATAATAGAGGACATATTGGAAATAAATGCATCAAATCAAGAGAGGAGATTTTAAATTTTAAATGCATAAAATAAAAATAAAATCAAGTAAGAAAAATCAAAATGGGATTAATGAAGAGGGGATAATAAGTGAAAAGAAAGAAAAAAAGTTTACCGGAATCAAGCTATCTTGAAAGAGGAGAGATCTTCAAGTGAAGATGAAGACATGTCAAGTCTTGAAGGAAGACTAAGAGAGATAGTAACGGTAAAGATGAAGGCACTACAGGAAAATCGACCGATACTGACGGACAAAATTCGCCGGTAAACATGAAAATCCGTCGGTAAAATCTGGTTTCCGGCAAATTTCCAGAAAAAAGTTATCTGATGGTAATTCGCATGTCAAAAATTTTATTTAGTCAAAAAATATCCGTCGAAAATATTTCTGGTGGAATGCCGGTGGAAAAACTGTAACCAATACATCATTTTCCTAGAAGGAATTTTGGTGTTTTATCCGTCGGATTTTCCGGCAAAAACTTTTTGCCATAAACGTCGATGGATAATCCGCTGGATCGTTTCGAGAATCAAAATGTGGCTCGTACTCACCATGAGAAGTCCAATTTCAATATTCTGGCATGAACCATCTACGATATAGATCAACAATTACATTATTTGGTTTTATGTTCACTTGATTTTTATGTTTAAAATATAAACATTAAAACTCTTCATTTGAGATGAAGCTAGGTAGCTGTTTCGCTGTCTGAATGAAAAAGTTCGCCCTATTAATGAACTCATATATTAATGTTTTTTATCCTTGCATCAATCGATTATACACCCAACTTTTTTGATTTTTAATATCTATAATATAGCCTACATATAATATGAATATATTAGATATTGTTGAAAAATCTATCAAAGCAAAATAAATGGATTTCAATTTTATTTATAAATCAAATGGTGTTATTTCACACAGGTACCCTATCAATAAAAAATCTAGCAGCCTCTCAGTGTCTCCACTGTTCAGGGGAAATTCAAAGAATTTTAACCTGCATGCCACGTCAAGAATGATGTGTATGGTCAGTGTTAGGTGACACCGTAGTCGTGGCCTTCAATCATACCACGCCAATAAAATCGTGTATAGGTCTTCAGGGGGGTACTTGCTAAAAATGCAGTTTGCGCTGGAGATATTTCTAACGAATTTATCAATTTTCGTGGTGTGTGAAAATATAGTTTACCAGATAAAACCATCTAAGGCAACTCTCTCACTCTCTCTAATTTTATCTTTTATAGGAGCTTCTCCAACATTTTTACGTATATGCTCATTTCGTATCTTGTCTCTAAAAGTAAAGTCACTTATGAGTACTCTAATCTCTACAAATACTTAACTTAATGTTATGTTTCTCTTTTAATGACCTATATTTTATACCATAAAGTATTGCAAGTCTCACCACATCTTATAAAATTTTCCTCGAAGTATGAAGGGAATTTTCTATCATACATTGCAAGTCTCACCAAATTGCTTCTCTTTTTTAGGATTTTCCCAAACGTATTCCTCTACTTTAACCATCCAATTTTAATTCAACTTCTCTTTTTTAGCTTCTCTTTTTTAAGAAGAATATAATCAACAAAATGCATACACCAGGTACAATCTCTTGCAAATATCTATCAAAAACATCTATGAAAAAAGGAAAAACTTATGGTGGATTTCCAGAAAATGAGGTGGCGAACATCAGTAACTGAGGAGGCGAACGTTGGGCGACAGGCCAGTCTCGACAGCGGCGGCATTCGGCTGAGGCGATTGATGCGAACAGAGTGAACCAAAATGAGGGGGAAAGAAAATGAGAAGGAAGACAATGCCCAGAGGGAAATAGGGCTTTCTCCGTGGTGGGAAAATTTATGTCACCACGCAGATTTTATGTTCTTCTATTTTATAATCGAATACTGCATTAAGAATAAAGTACAGTCTCGGGAGACTGACACAATATTCTATAATGGATTCAATATCAAAACAGAGTTTTAAAAAATAATATTTCTATAGTCAAACACAATTCTATGAATAACATATCATCTTGAGAGATGAACACGAAATTTTGTAGAATGTGTTTAAAAATAGAAATATAGTTTTTGAAAAGTTCATCCATCCCTTTATTTAGGTGTAATAAGGAGAATATTATATCATCTGAAAAGACGAACATAACATTCTTCAAAAACACCCAAAAGAAAGAATGGGTTTTATAAAAGTCATCATTTCTAAAATTAAATATAATAAATAGAATATTATATTACCTGCAAAGATAATAATAATATTCTATAAATATATTTAAAGTTAGAAATGAGGTTTTAAAACATGTCTGCGTTCCCAAAGATTTTTCCCTTGTTTTATAAAAATAAAACAAGGTTTATTTTAATCTGGGGTTCTCAAATTCCTATAGGGGCAAGCCCCTATAGTTAATTACATCCTAGGAGGGGTACTCCTAAGAAAACTCTCGATTAAAATAGTGATTTTATACCCTCTGATTACAAAGTAGAAGACAAGGAAAGAAGTAGAGATTTTTAAGGAGAAAACTCAACATTGAACAGTTATTAATGAGTCAAAGGAAGAAAAGTATGAGGTACCGGATTCTGAGAAGCTCAGAGGCAACCTCAGTCTACCCTATATTGGGCTTTACATTTTAAGAGAGAACTTTTTAGGTTTGAATTGATATTTTATTAGAAATTTGGGATTTTATTCCCGAAGGGTGAGGACTTAAGATTCACAAATCTGCCTCAGAACCTAAATCTAATTTGGGTACTACAAAGTAGTGACCCGAACCTGACTAATGCAGTGCAAATCTGGACTTACCCCGGCCTGGATTGGGGAGCCAGCTAACCACCTAGGCGCTTCAAATCCATGTGTCCAGTCTCTTATGAAAGATGGGTAGGGACGTTATTTAAGTTTTGAGGAATCGGGGCCGACATCTAAGACAAAATCTAATTGGCCCCTTTACTTATGTAGGGTAAATGATGCCTGAGAGCATAATGCAATTAAAATTTTAGACCCTTTTAATTTGTATCTAATGCAATGCATGCTAATTGACTCGAATGCATAAAATGATTTATGAAGCAGTTTTAAAATCAGGATTAGAAAATAGATTTTTCCCTAAAGATTGCACAACATCCCCTTGACAGAACTGCACCCTAATAGGTCAGGTGGTCTGCCAGAACCCGCAGGCGGGGAGGTGCCTAACAAGGAAGAGAAAGTAATAATATGATTATGCTGACTCTCGGCGGTCCGAGCTTACTTCTTAGATTCGTTAGATTTCTATGTAAGCCTAAAAAAATTTTATTTTAAATTTTAAGTAGAAAAAATTTATCGTGATCCTTACCAAAAAACACTCCGATGCGTATCCAGGCTAAAACAAAACACGGCATGCAAGAGTCCTAAAAAAAAACTAGTGCACAAACAAAGTAAAAACTCAAATTAAATTATCCAAAAATATAATGTCCAATGTCCAATTTATTTACAACCCAGGGTCTACTGAAAACGTAAAGTGGCCGGGCACCACTGACAACAAACCCGGATTCTAATCCTAAGACTGATGCAAGTGATTTCAAAATGGGATATACTTTTCTTCTTATCTTCATTTCTTCGTCTTCTTCTATTGGTCACTTCTTTGTCTTCTTTCCTTTACGAGCTTCTTGGATCCGCTACGAGCTCCTTGGGTCCGCCGGGCCTGGATATCCAAATGAAAAGAAACTCATCCCCGAAGGGGTATTTTCTTTTCTCTTTGGATGTTAGAACCACCCTAACTTGGCTTTCCAAATAGAAGAGAATACTCCCTTAAAGGATATTCTCTTCTCTTTGGATTTTGAGTTGGGTGTGATATCCCTCTTTTGAATCACTTTCACAATATTTGACTTTAACAAATAATTACATTTACATTACATTCCAGAAAGAAAAAGAAAATCTAGACATACCTGCAAGGTTATCCTAGACATTTATAATAAAACCATTCCCAAGCAGTTATATATTCATATTAAATTTATTAGCCACACTTGGCCATGCTCTTTTAATTTTAAGGGGGCTTAGCATTTTCTGAAGCACCTGCAGAAATTTTATGTTAATTTAAATCTTTAATTTGCCCCCTTTAATTTGGCCCTGCACGAGCATGGCCACCTGCATAAGATTCTGTGAGCATTCAGATCGTTCCTAACCTAGGAGTAATCTATCGCCCATCACATCATATCACAGAGAACAATAAAAGTAAACAAACACTCATGTCAATCATATAAGCATGCAATGAAAACCGAGAAAGCCCGTCACACAACAGCAAGAAAGTAAACACCGGCCTAACCTAGAGCTAGAGTCGGTTGTCCTAGCAAACAAAATCTAAGTGTGTGCGGTAGGCTGTGTGGTTTGGATGCATCCTGGGTTTACTATTAGTTATAATTATCTAATTGATTGAAATTGATTTGTTGAAGGGTCAAAGGGAATTTTAGTTCATATTTAAGTTTTTGTGTCTTTACTATTTTGAAATTTGTTTTAAATTGAATTTTGATTGTTAAAGTTGATTAATAGGGTTTTGTTATTTAGTCATTTCAGTTAACCATTTTTTTAGATTATTTTAATTAATGATTTATTGAATTTTTAATAATTTATTAAACATTTTAAAATTTTGTTAATCTTAAATCATTTATTGGAATTTTAATTGACTTATTAAAGTGTTAGTGTTTTATTAAAATTTTAATGATTTTATTTGATTTGTTAATGATTTATTAAATTGTTGATGATTTATTAAAGTTTGAAAATTTTTATTTAGTTATTATTTGATTATAAGATGATTAACACATTAATTAGATTCCATTTTATTTTTATGTTCAAATTTAATCTCCTAGTGTTATGTGTGTTAATTATGACTTAGTTATTAGAGGTTATGTGATTTTCATATATTTTATTTAGATTATCATTAATGTATTTGAAATTCTCCTTAATTAATTATTTAAGTTTAATTAGAGTTGATTAAGGTTGTATTAATAACATACAATAATCCTAAGGGGAATGTCACTAAGTTTTCTATGTTATGTATTTCTACCATAAAGTGTGCGGGCATCCTAAGTCTAAGTTCTCTAGGACTCAATCCTTAATTTTTGTCCTTAGATTTCACTAATGTTATATGGAATGAAAAGAATTTTGTTATCACTAACCCTTAGGACTTTGCGCACGTGTAAAGAGGGTTAAGGATCTAAAATAAAATAAATAATCCTAATAAAATTGAAGTTGCTACGGGGACCTAAAAGGGAGGAGTTCGCACAAAACACACCACGGCCTCCTAGGGGCTTTCTAAGTTTTAAGAAAACTTACAACACCGGGGGCTATGACCCGGTGGACTACGCCCGTAGCACCTCCACCCGGTTGGATAGAGGCGACTGACACCTTTAATCTGCTTCCTCTTGTTCACTTGATTGGTACCGTTCCTCGCAGTTCATGCAAATAAATGCAAGAAAAGAGGGAAAGCTTAGAAGCACATTTAATAATTAATAATGAAGTAATTGAAATTACTAAAAATAAAAATGTACCTTTCTTCGGGCTTAAAGACCGACGCAAGCTGTCAACCTTTTAAGCAGTTCCCTTTTGAAAGCAGACTATTTGCTTTTTCCAACATTTACCTCGAGGCACAAGAAAGGAGAGTAGTAGAAGAAGGAAAAGAGAGGTAGAGAGAGAGAGAGAGAGTCATTGCTTTTTAACACTTCTATTTTCTAGTAAACACCTAACTAAACAACTCTCCAACACCCACCCCTTTCACCACTTAACAACCTAACCTTCATTTTTTACTCTTTCACACACTTTGTTTCCAACACATACACTTTCCAACACATGTTCTTTTCACAAACACTTCCCTTTCCAACAAACATACACTTTGCACTTCAATACTCCATATAGTTCACTATTACACATTTATATATTTCATATTTCAAAATATAGAACTTTCACTTTTCACAATCCATACTTTTCACTTTCAATTTTCACACATCACCTTCCAAAATAAATATACTTTTCGTTTTCAAAACATACACCTTTTGCTTTCTAAAATCCCAAAATTTACTTCTCAAACCAAACATACACTTTACTTTTAAACAATTATGCATTTCACATTCATTTCACTATTCAACATACACTCTTGTCCAAACATTTCATCTCTCAATTTTCATATTTCATTTTTAATTATCAATATACATACACACATAGTTCACTTTTCCACATTTATATACACTTAACTTTTCCACACAAACAATTTCAAAACACTTCTCCTTTCAATACACTTCCCAAAACAATTTTTTTATTACACTTTTACTTTTCACAAAACACACACTTTTCCAAACATATACAAACTCCCCAACATCACTTTCAAAACACACATAAGTTCTCCACATACAAACTCCACATCAGCCCTTCTAAAACACACACAAGTTCACCACATCACCCCATTCCAAAACACACACAAGTTCACCACATCCAAACTCCATATCACCCCTTCTAAAACACACACAAGTCACTTTTAAAACCCATCATTTCATTTTCTACAAGATACCTTTCACATAACAAATTCACATTTCCAAAACACACACAATTCTAAATACATCTCCACTTTTACACATAAGTCCAAATACATCTCCACCTTTACACATTTCATTTTTCAACACAAACATACACTTTCATTTTCCAAAACTTTCCAAAAGATACACTTTACTCTTTCCAAAACCACCCTAAAACTTTTCAATGAACATAAAGCAAAATCACTTTTGAAACTACGCCACACTCATATTTGAAGCACATGATTATTCTCCAACACCTTCTCAAGACACTTTATAAGAAACTTATGCAAACTCACAAGTGGAAAGAAAAATACTATGAATTGCTTTACAACATTCAAATCTTACTCACCATGGAAATTTTATGAACGAATATTTACTAAGTAACTTGCTAAGGTAGGCATCACATAAAGGTAAGAGATATATATACATGTATGTTGAGATTCAAATATCACTACAACCAACTCATATTTTTTTTTAATACATGAATTTACAATTGCATGCATACCTATATATATGTAATGAGAAACAAATTTACAAGTGCTGAAATGCAAAGAGGAATATACATAGAAGTGGAGTTTGTATTAATATCCACAAAATGATTTTCTAAAGTACAAACATTATCTCTATCTTATGATTTCGATATTTGACCAAAGAAATTACATATAACTTTTATCATGTCTAGTGTTTGATTCATTGCTATGGGGTTGATTGAAGAACAAAAATCCATCAGACAACCTTAACATAGCGTGCATAGTTATTCTTGGTTTGGAAAGAAATCTCATTTATCTTATTCCCCTTGAACCATAAAACTAGAAGAAACCAAACATGATCTATCTCTTTAAACCTTTACATACCATTAGGATTGTTTCAGTTTCCAAAGGAAGAGCATTAGCTTCCTTGAATGTAATTCCCTCTTCTAAGAGCTATATATAATAATAATAATAATAATAATCAAATTTGAACTTTGGATTGCCCATTATATGGTACAAGTTATAATATACACACACACATAAATTCCTACAAACTTTGTCCATAACATTTAAATCCCAAACAACAAAATCAAATCATAGAACTCTTTATTATATGATTTAATGGATAAATCAACCTCTCATTACTACTGCATTTGCTATAACTTTCCAAATAAGGGAGAAGAAGAACATTAAAGGGAAGAAGAAAAGGAATTTTAGGAGATCTTTCAAAGAGTCCTTAGATCTCAACAAATGCAGGAAATAAATTCCTCATTTCTTCCCTCATGAAACCAAGAAATAGAAGAAATTAATAGAGGGAAAGAAGTAGAGGAGAAGAATCGGGAAGAAGAGAAGGTTTACCACTTCCTCTCACCTTTGGCCAAATAAATTACAGCGGAGAGGGGTTCGATCGGGGTTGGGCCCGGCGACGTCGGGCTGGGCAGCAGTCCTTGAGGAGGTGCGAATAGGGAGGAGGCGAAGGGCTGGTCTTCTTGCGAACTGGGAGGAGACGGGGTTTTGGGGAGGATTTCGCGAACTGCCCGAGAGGGAGAATGGGAAGGGGTTTTGGGTATGAGAGCCTGGACCTTGCGAACAGAGAGGGAGACGGAGTAGTTCGTGCGAATGGAGAGGTGGTTTCCGCCTGGAGCTTCTTTGAGAACTGGGGGTTTCGGTTTCTTGCGAAAGAGTAGGGAAAAATGGGAGAGCGAGTGCTGGGGGGGTCCTTCTGCGTGGAGGTGTGCGAATGAGAAGGAGAGGAGAGGGTTCGGGTAGTTCTGTGCGAATAGATAGGGAGATCGTGGGTGATGGTTTTAGACCGGCCCAAAAAAATTCAATAACTGCTCATTCAAATTAACTTTAATATTACAATCTTACCCTCTCCAATTAATGGCTATAATTAAACATTTTGATTTCAATAAACAAAATGATGATTTAAGTTAATGAATTTTACCTAAATTTAATCTTATAATATTTCGATTAGATTGTTTCAACTCAATTAATATTGATTTAAATTTAAAGCGTTTGAAACGAGTTAATTTGAATTTAATCGAAGACATCGTTGTTTAAATTAAATTCATACCGAGTCAATTTTATTTGAATTAGTGGTGATTTAGGTCGAGTCAGGAGGTTGGGTCGATGCTACGTCAGTGGGTATCCACCTACGGGAAATCCTGTAGGAATGATATCTATACTAGGCTATGAAGACCTAGGTGCTAGAGTTGGATTTCGGGGAAGCTGACCTCGAATAATGAGGTCAACAAATGGACCCCCAATAGGCATGATAAACTTGCCAAAGTTTATCGTGCGTATTGGTGTTGACCGAAACGATCAACTAAATCCAAGATTGAAACTGAAAATTTGAGTATACGAATTGAAGGGAAATTTGAGATTTGATGGATAACGAGGATGAAAAGTTTATAAAGAGTTGAGTTGATTGTTTGAAAGATCTGAATTATTTAATTTATTTAAAAGTTGATGAGGCCAATGATGGCTTTAGAAAATGAGATTAGTACACCGTTGGTAAAGTTAAGATACGAAATAATTGATATAGTGATTTGAATGCGGTTTTAATATGAAAGTGAAAGTTTTGGATGTGATTTTGATACTAGGATGGCCAAGGACTAGACAGTCTAGATCCAAAGAGATAAGAAGCTCGGGGAATCACACTTATCCCTAAGAAATCTAAGGAGAAATTGATTTTCCTTTAGGTCTAAAGGCAGGAAGCACAGGGACTCACACCAAATCTCTAAACACTAAAGACGACTAAGCTATGAGGGGGCCCAGCAGGCTTAATTCCAACAATAGCTAGCCAAGGTCTAAGGAAAATAGGAAGCTCGGGGACTCACACCTATTCCTAACAGACCAAATTTGTTTCGAGTTTTCAATGATTGACCTAGCTAGAAAGCACGGGGACTCACAACTAACTAGGGGAACTAGCCTAAGAACAGGAAGCACGGGGACTCACACCTATTCTTAAAAGACTAAATTTCTTCTGGGTTGTCAATGACTACACTAGCTAGAAAGCACGGGGACTCACATCTAACTAGGGGAAACTAGCCTAAGGAAAGGAAGCACAGGGACTCACACCTATCCTTAAAAGACCAAATTTTTTTCTAGGTTGTCAATGACTAAACTAGCTAGAAAGCACGGGGACTCATATCTAACTAGGAAACTTAACCTAAGGAAAGGAAGCACAGGGACTCACACCTATCCTTAAAAGGTTAGAAGCCAACCGAGCTATGATGGGGCCAAAGAGGCTTAAATCCAACACTAGTCAGTCACGATCCTATGAGGCAGGACGCTCGGGGACTCACACCTACTCCTAAAAAGGATCAAATTTGTCTTTTAGGTTTTTAATGACTAACCTAGCTAGAAAGCACAGGGACTCACATCTAACCAGGGGGAACTAGTCAAGGAGATAGTCTACCTAAACCTCTAAGGATTTTGGCAAAAACTATCTAACCAGATTTAATTCTAATCCTAAGGAAAGGAAGCACGGGGACTCACACCTATCCTTAAAAGACTAGAGAATTTCTTTTAGGTTTTCAATGACTAACCTAGCTAGAAAGCACGGGGACTCACATCTAACCAGGGGGAACTAGTCAAGGAGATAGTCTACCTAAACCTCTAAGGATTTTGACAAAAACTATCTAACCAGATTTAATTCTAATCCTAAAGAAAGGAAGCACGGGGACTCACACCTATCCTTAAAAGACTAGAGAATTTCTTTTAGGTTTTCAATGACTAACCTAGCTAGAAAGCACGGGGACTCACATCTAACCAGGGGGAACTAGTCAAGGAGATAGTCTACCTAAACCTCTAAGGATTTTGGCAAAAACTATCTAACCAGATTTAATTCTAATCATAAGGAAAGGAAGCACGGGGACTCACACCTATCCTTAAAAGACTAGAGAATTTCTTTTAGGTTTTCAATGACTAACCAAGCTAGAAAGCACGGGGACTCACATCTAACCAGGGGAAACTAGTCAAGGAAATAGTCTACCTAAACCCCTAAGGATTTTGGCAAAAACTATCTAACCAGATTTAATTCTAATCCTAAGGAAAGGAAGCACGGGGACTCACACCTATCCTTAAAAGACTAGAGAATTTCTTTTAGGTTTTCAATGACTAACCTAGCTAGAAAGCACGGGACTCACATCTTATTGCAAATCTGGTTTTGATGATGACAAACATGTTTCCAGTGTGTTTTGCTTGGCTAATCTGTTTCAGGCACAAAAGACCGCGAGCCACTCAAGCCAACTCAAGATCGGGTCCAAGTGTGTCAAATGTATGATTTTTTTTATTGAGTCAATTGTAATATAACTGATTCCCTAGCTAAGTAACCTTGCACACACACACTCAGGGAGAGAGATTGAGTGAATTAGAGTTTCTGTTAGAAATTTGTTCATATCGTCCTGGACGATATCCACATCGTCCTGGACGATCCAGTTAAAACAGAAACCCTAATTAGGGCGACTAAGTTAAGAGGGTCTGATTGAGCCGATCGTCCTGGACGATCTACGGATCGTACGGGATAATATTCCCAAATCAGAAATTCTTAGCCGCCAGATCAAGTTAGGCAAGTTCTTATTTTTAGATACTTGGTCTGATCGTTCCGGACGATACGTGTATCGTCCCGGACGATCCAGTACAATCATGCCTAAATTAATCTGGTAATTAAGGAAAGCAATTAATTTTTGGTTGATACGATCATATCGTCCTGGACGATCGCAGGATCGTCCCGGACGATCTTGATCGTCTAGTGCATTTAAGCTGTACGTCCAGAACTATGTACAGGACGATTTGGGGCCTTTTTGAACTAATCGTACCGGACGATGACTCTATCGTCCGGGACGATCAAGTCATTTTTTGGTCGTCCAGCACAGATTTCTCTGGACGACCCGAACTGTCTTCTAGACGATTTCCCTCAATTTGAACTAATCGTCCCGGACGATCGCAGGATCGTACGGGACGATATGAATAACTTTTTCTACTGATCGTCCAGAAGAGCCAGATCGTCCAGGCTAAAATAGCTGAATTTGAACTGATCGTACAGGACGATCTACCGATCGTCCTGGACGATCTTGGCCAACCAGTTGAGATTTAGGGCAAATTTTAAGCCCTCCTTTAAAAGAACTTTTTCTAATTTTTGGAAAAATCTTTTGCTGCCTTTCTTCCCTGAGAAACCCTAGAGAGAGAGAGTTGGGAGAGAGAGAGAAGATCTTGTGAGGGGGAGTTAGTGAGGGATTCACTAAGGTTGCTCCGAGCACGGATCAGAGTCGTCTTCTCCGCTCGTCGTCTTTCGTCTAGTCAGTGTTCGTCGTGGGAGGATCATTCGCAAGAAGATCTGGGGTTCTCTGCCCGCTTCAGGTGGAAGCGAAAGGAGTTCGTAGGTTCTCTGCCTGCTTCAGGAGGAAGCGAAAGGAGTTCGAAGGTTCTCTGCCTGCTTCAGGAGGAAATGAAAGGAGGTCGGGTTCTCTGCCTCACCGTGTGGTGAAAAGGAGATTTTTGTATAGGCTTCTCCGCCTTGCTGTGGGAGCAAAAGGAGAGACACTTCTGTTTAGTGCAATACCCGGAGGGGAGGCTCCGGGGAGTGGACGTAGGTCAAGTTGACCGAACCACTATAAAATCTAGTTTGCTTTTCTGATTCAATTCTGCACTTTAATTTTTCTTGATATTAACTGCTTGGGTGAATATCTGTGGTTGATCTTTTTATCGTTGTTTTAATTCGTTTCCGCTGCACGTTATAAAAAGATTTTCATAGTTATCGTGAAATTTTTAAATAACCAATTCACCCCCCCCTCTTGGTTAGCCTCGGGACTAGTTCACTAGGGCTTAACATCCCTATCAAACTTTCACATCTAACCAGGGGGAACTAGTCAAGGAGATAGTCTACCTAAACCCCTAAGGATTTTGGCAAAAACTATCTAACCAGATTTAATTCTAATCCTAAGGAAAGGAAGCACGGGGACTCACACCTAACCTTAAAGGATTCAGATGATCATACGGATAGGAAGCACGGGGACTCACACCTAACCATAGAGGATCGAATTTAAGATTTAGAATTTAATGAAGAGAAGATGCCGCTGGGGATGCTTATACTTCACTTCGAAATGAAGATTAGGATGCCACTAGGGATGCTTACTCCTAACTTCATGGATGTCAATAGGATGTCGTAGGAGGACTCATACCTAAAGACGGATTTAAGATTTAGTCGAGTTTAGGAATTTTAATGAATGTTTGATTTCTTGCAGGATTTTTGATCTTTTCCCTTCATCACAAATGGCATTAACAATTACTAGACATCAAAAGCTTTTGTATATGCCACTTTCTAGAAGGGAAGATAAAACCATTCACAAGAATGAGCTTGAAATTTTTGGATTGAAAATTTTGCTTTCTCCCTCATTATAAATGATCTTTATAACTTACAAATCATCCACTGGGGATTATGTTTTTATATTGAACCATCATAAATGAAGAAAGAAAATAAATAAAAGGACATTTCTATAGTAATACTATATAACATCTCAGTTATTTCAAATTTTGAAATCTTTCAATTTTGATTTTTTTTTTAAAAAATATACAAACTACTTGGACCCAGTGTATGTCACATTCATAAGCTTCGAGAACAACGTATATGCTGAAAAATTTGTAATTTTATTGCAAATCTTCATAACGACGTCATTACACATAGTATTTCTTAAGATATCGCCCATTGATAGGCAACATAGGACGATCACCCTTACAATCCACTAATTGGTAAGATCCCCCTTGGTAGACTTTCTCCACCACAAAAGGACCTTCCCATGTAGGCTCAAATTTACCACCAAACCTTCGATGAGTTAGGATAGGTCTACGTAAGACCAACACCAACTCTCCTACTCGAAAGGTTCTAGGACGGACCATTTTATCATGTGCTTGAGCCATACGGGATTTATATAACTCGAGGTTCTGTTGAGCCTGCAATCGCTTCTCTTCTAAACCTTCGAGTTCTTCTAAACGAAGTCGGGCGTTCTGTTCAGATGTAATACTATTGTTAATTGCAACCCTTAGAGAGGGAAGCTGTACCTCTAAAGGGAGAACAACCTCAACCCCGAAGACTAAAGCAAACGGTGTAGACTGAGTTGGGGTTCTACATGTGGTTCAATAAGCCCAAAGAGCCTCACCCAATTTTTCGTGCCACTGTCGCTTATTGTCCTCTAAGATTTTCTTTAGAATTCTTACTAACGTCTTATTGAAGGCATCTGCCAATCCATTCGCCTGTGGGTAGTAGCTTGTGGAGTACCTCCAATCAATATTATGACGTTTAGCGAAATTATTCATTTTGGTGCTCTTGAAGGAGGGACCATTATCGGATATAATTCGACAAGGAATGCCAAATCGATATACAATATGGTCTCGGAAAAATTGGAGCACATTATGAGTTTTGACTTCTCGTAGTGGAACAGCCTCCGCCCATTTTGAGAAGTAGTCTGTTGCTGCTAGAATGAACCGGTGACCTTTAGAAGAGGGAGGATCAATAGGGCCAATAATGTCCGTGCCCCAGCTTTCAAAAGGCCACGAAGCGATCGTTAGATGCAGAACATTAGGAGGTTGGTGCAGGACTACACCATGTACTTGACACTGGTGGCAACGACGTGCAAGAGACATACAGTCGTCAATCATTGAGGGCCAGTAATAACCCAGTCTCTTGAGTTTCATCTTCATTTTGGGGCCAGATTGGTGGGCACCACACAATCCGGCATGTACCTCGGTCACAATCCTTTGGGCTTCTTGTTTACTAAGACAACGTAGCCACAATTGATCGAAAGACCGGCGGTGCAAAATGCCATTCATCAGTGTGTAAGAAAGAGCCCTTCTCTTAATTTGATCTGCGGCAGATTTCTCTCGAGGGAGTTTGTTTTCTTGCAAATAGTCAATGAAAGGTTGTCTCCAGTCAACCGTATCATCATCAATGGCAAGAACAATCTCGCCCTCGGAAGGAAACTTTTTATTGATGTATTCCAAGTCTATAGGAGACAAGATCTTGCGACCTTGAACTTCTATGGAAATGGACTCTTCTTCTATACATGCTAATTCCTTTGCGAGCTTTGCAAGGGCATCCGCCATAGAATTTCTTCCACGGGGTATCTTATATAAGGTTACGCTCGGAATTTGCTCAAGAAGTTTCATAGTGTACTGATGGTACGGAAGAAGTTTAGGTTTTAAGACTTTGTAAATACCAGCAACTTGATTGATGATAAGTTGTGAATCTCCAAAGATCTTGATTTCTCTGATTTCCATTGATATTGTTAATTCTAATCCAATTATCAGAGCTTCATATTCGGCCTCGTTATTAGTGCAAGGCTCTAATAAATGGTAAGAATAACGCAACAATCCTTTTTCAGGGGTTATGAAAACCAACCCGATACCGGCTTTCCCTGGGATTACCTCCTGAGGTTCCCCGATCTTTTGTGAAGATGCGGCACCATCAAAATATAATTCCCAAGTATTTCCTTCCTGCTCCTCTAAACTCATAATTTGTTCATCAGGGAGATCATCATTCAGTGGGGACTCAGCAGGGATCGGGTGTGCTGCTAAGAAGTCAGCCACAGCTTGACCTTTGATAGCACGTAATGGTATAACGTGATATCAAATTGGAGTAGAAATATTGACCACTTTGCTAAACGCCCTGACAACGTCGGACGAGTCATCAGGTATTGGAGTGGATTAACTCTAGAGATGAGATTGATTTTATGAGCTAACATGTAATGCCTTAATTTTTGGGCAGCAAAAATCAAAGCTAAACAATGTTTCTCAATAGGAGGATAATTAGCTTCAGTTGGTAGAAGTCTCCTACTCAAGTAGTAAAGTGCATTCTCTTTTCCTTCCTCATTAGTTTGGGCTAACAAGGCACCAAGAGAACTGTCTAGGACTGCGGTGTAAAGTATTAAGGGTTTTCCAGGGATAGGAGCTGCTAGAATTGGTGGCGTTAACAAATATTGCTTTATGCTTTCAAATGCATTTTGGCACTTTTCATCCCAATGAAATCGGGCATCTTTCTTACACAAAGCAGCGAATGGTTGACACCTACCAGACAAGTTGGAAATGAATCTTCGTAGGTATGCCAACCTACCTTGAAGAGATCTTAACTGGGTAAGACTTTTAGGAGGTGGCATATCTAAGATGGCTTTTATTTTGGAAGGATCAATTTCTATGCCTCAGTGCCTCACTACGAATCCTAAGAATTTCTCTGAAGTAACTCCAAAAGCACATTTCAAGGGATTCATCTTTAGATCGTAGCGGCGCAACCTTTCAAAAACGATTCTCAGATCATGAAGGTGGTCTTCCCTTTGACGACTTTTGACTACCAAATCATCGATATAACATTCCACCTGTTGGTGTATTAGATCATCGAAGATTCGGGTCATAGCCCGCTGGTAGGTTGCACCAGCGTTCTTAAGTCCAAAGGGCATGACTTTGTAACAGAAGACCCCTATAGGTGTTCTGAAGGCAGTGAATTTTTCATCTTCAGGAGCCATCTTGATTTGATTATATCCAGATGAACCATCCATAAAAGAGAAAATTGCATGCTCAGAGGCGATGTCTACCATGAGTTCCGGTATAGGCAACGGGAACTCATCTTTTGGACAAGCCTTATTCAGATCCCTATAATCGATGCATACGCGAATTTGACCATTCTTTTTCTTTACTGGGACGATGCTAGCCAACCAAGAGGGATATTTTTTCTCTCGAATAAAGCCTGCATCGATTAGTTTTTTGACTTCAGTCATTACTTGTTGTTCAATTTCTAAGCGCATGCGTCGTGGGGCTTGCTTGATAGGGATCATGTCAGGTTGAATTTCAAGTTTATGGACTGCTATTTTTAGAGATAATCCAGGCATCTCGTTATAGCTCCAAGCGAAGCAATCCTTAAATTCTGAAAGCAACTTGACTAAGTTAGTTGACTCATCCTCGTTCAATAAGGCACTTATGAACGTCGGACGTGGATTTTCTTCATTACCAAGGTTAATTTCTTTCAGTTCATCAACAGTTGATTGGATCTCCTCCTCAAGTTCGGGAGGTGCCTCCTTAACTTGAAAGTCATCCGAATCATCTGAAGTTTCTAGACAAAATTCATTTAGAATTTCAATGTCCTTCATAAAGAGACGATCAGATCCTAGATTATTAGTTATCACCAAGCAGTAATCATCATCATCAAATGGACAAACAGTACTAAAGCCCAATCCTGCCCTTGACTTTGGTTTATAATATTCAGTATTCCAAAGGTTTTCAAAGGACTGAGCTTGACGTTTAGTCCAAGTAGATGGGGTTAGACCTTGCTCAATTAAATTTTTAACACCATAAGGATACCAATCAAAAGGGAGTTCCACTATTTCATTCATCAAAGGATCATCAATGTGTACATCAGTTTCAACATTCTTGCTAGAAGAGGGAATAAACTTAGCAGTTTTACAATCATCGCTCAAAGCAGGTGAAACCTTAACTGCCAACCCGGCTATACTATCTTGAGATAATGGGGTTAGAGCTAAAGTCTTCACATATCCTTTAAGCTTCTCATAGGTAGACAAATCTGAATCATCCTCTATTTTTGCCTTAACTTTATCATCGTCACTGTCGTGTTCCAAAGAGATCTCAAATTTCGGCCTCTTGTTACTATTTTCAGCCTTAGATACACATGATTCATCCTCTGAGTCAGATTCTAAATCAATATGTATCATAGGAGTTTGCTTTTGTATGGTTTCATACGTTGCACTTTCATAATTTTGCCATCCTCTGCCTCTACCTCGCCCCCATTGGGTAATCCTACCACCTCTTTGTGAGGGAGGAGTAGGATACCAACGGATGCTATCTTCGAGGCAGGGATATTCTTCATCTCTTTTTTCTTCTTTTTCTTTTTCTTTTTCATTTTTCTTTTCAAGTGCAATTTCACTTTTGGCCAATTTGAGATCCTTAGGAACAGTTTGCTTTTTAGGCAAATAATAGGCGGCATCTTCATAAATTCCTACTTCATGAATTGAGAATGGTTGCAAATCTCCCTTAACACAGTGCTCAACACCATTTCTGATGTATTTAATGCACTGATGTAGGGAGGAAGGAACCATCCTATATTCATGAAGCCACGGTCTACCTAGAAGAGCATTAAAAGATGTTGGAGAGTCTATAATATGAAACTTTGCTTCAGTTTTGAATTCTTCAATCTCCAACAACAGAGTAACTGAACCCAAAGCCCTCTCGCCATTTTCGTTAAACCCTCGTAAGATCATTTTGTCTGAACTGAGCTTACGAACGTCTATTCTCAAATAAGCGAGAGTTCTGAGAGTCATAATATTAACTGATGCACCAGGATCAACCAGGATACGTGACAATCTGAAGTTATCTATGTTTACTGTTATGTATAGTGGACGGTTGTGATCAGCCGTCCCTAAACATAGATCTTCGTCAGAAAAAGAAATTTCAGGAACTCCTTTGGAACAAAGAGCTTCATCAGGCTGTGCAGCTGCTAACTGGGCCATGCAAATATCTGGATCTGGCAGAGCTTTGATTAACGCTTCCCTCATTTCTTTGGAAAGGATCAGAGCATCATAAATGCTTAGTTTGGCAGGCAGCTTCCTGAGGTGAGCTAGGACATTATAATCGACCTTGGGTATTCCACTCTCAACTGGACCCTGAAGGGGAACAGGCTGAGGTGGAAGAGAAGATTCTGGTTCGTCAACAACTTGCTTCCCTTTATCTCCAGAAGAAGCTTGAGGTGGTAGCACTTTGCCGCTACGAAGTTTGATTTGCACTATCCCTTCAGAAGAAGCGACATGTGGATTATCTACTTTGACCTCAGCTAACTCTGATTGTACTTCTGTTAAATTCTCAGAATCTGACATCTCTGCTTCAATACAGATAGGTGTACCCTGCAAATCAAGAGCAGGGGCATCACTATCTGAATAATAGCCAAGAGAATGTTTTAATTCTTCCAAATTAAATTAATTATTAAGAGAATCATTTTCAGGTAAGTTTTTCAAGTCATCCGTAACATCGCTATCAGAAATAGACAAGATATACACAGAATCTTTTTTCATTGATTTGACATCATCACATGGAACAAAATAAAAGTCATCTAAGATAAGAGGATTGAGGATAACAGTCTCCCCATCCGCAGAAAACACAACTCTACTGGATACATCACAATTAACACTACTAAAAGTAACAAAACAATCTCTAGCATGCTCCTCCTCCTGAGCTATAGGACCCTGGCTGACTTGGGCTTCCTCGAGCTCTAAGGGTGAAGTCATCTCTACATCACCTCCCGGAACTATTAGATCAACCTGGAGGGGCTTCTGAGCTCTTGAAGACTCCTAAAGAGAAGAAATGTAAAGTTTGTTCAGCAATTTCTTTGAAGAACGGGATAAAGCTATATCCCAAGTTGAGTCAGAATTTAAAGGAGAAACAGGAACAATAGGCTCACCAGTCACACACTTAGCTGATCCCTGCCCCGGATCCACTAAGTATTCTTTGGGAATCACTACCGCTCCTGATCTGATGTTTCTATCAAGCCACTCTTTAAAGGTGAAACAATCTTCAAGCTGATGGCCAAACATTTGGTGATAAGGGCAATAATTTTGTTGATCAGACTTACCCACCTCTTCTGGCCTTTTGGGTGCAGGTAATTTGAAGTCTGGCTTTTTCAGAAGATTTTTTAATATCCTCTTTAAAGCCTCATTCTTAAATGGATAAGTCTTACTAATCATCACATTAAACCTTTCCCTTCTTTCTTTTATTTCTTCTGGGGTAAGGTAAGGTCGTGGCTGGTTAAACTGTGGCTGAGATTGTGGTGGTGGATACTGTCTCTGATACTGTGGTGGTGTATACTGAGGCCCCTGATACTGCTGACTGTAGAACTGTGAAGGGGGATTTTCTGCCTGAATTTTCATTGGCTGCTTTCCCTTATCAACAGCTGACACCGTCCCAGATTTCTTCTCAAAGACCTTCTGGGGTTTCAGCTTTTTAGGATCTGAAGAGGACTGATCAGTAAGGAAAGTGAACTGTGAAGCTTCTTCTTGTAGGCTGGAGGCTTTATTGAGCAGTTTTTCAAATGTCTTGATGGTAAATCCTTTCAAAAGAAAGGCTACCGGTCCATGAATGTTCTTAAGCAGAATCTCAATCGTGTGTTGCTCCTGCAATTGAGGTTCGCATTTCATGCTCAAATTCCTCCACCTTAGTATATAATCAACCAGCTTCTCCCCAGGCTTCTGCTTTTCTATAACAAGATCCCCAACTGTAACGTGATGCTGACTGCCTGCAAACCTCTTGACAAACATGTTTTCCAGCTCTATAAAATTGTGCACTGAACCATTGGGTAAATCTGCATACCAGTCAAAAGCCACCCCTGACAGACTACTAACAAACTGCCTGAAGAGTAAAGCATCACTTCCTCCAGCGTTGCAACAACTGGCTCGGAAGTACGCTATGTGCTGTCTAGGGTTTCCGGTACCATCAAAAATCTTGAATGAGGGGGGCACAAATCCCTTTGGATAGGGAACTGCATCAAACTCCTCTGGGTAGGGCCTACCCTTTGGGGTATATGACGCACTCTGTGACTCAGCTAATGCCTCCCTCACTTGTCTTTCCACCATCTGTTTTAGCTCTTTTGATTGAGAGGCTTTGATTTCTGGATCTGATTGGTGTTCTTCTACAGCCTCAATTATCTATTTCTTCCCTACCACCTGAACAGACTCGGGTTGAGAAGACTCAACCTGTGCTCGTGGAGGTAAAGGACCATGGCACTGGAATGATGCCATAGTGGCCATCATTTCCTCTATCTTCTTCTCCATACTTGAGATCTGCTCATCTTTTTGTTTTAGCTGTTGTATAAGACGTTGAGTTAAGTCCGGCGCAATGCCTTCCTCAACTACGACGTCCTGTATTCCAGCATCTTCAGCTTGATCATCATGAGCTGATCCCCTTGTTTCCACCATAAGGACATCAGCTACTGCATCATCTAACATGTCATCTTGATCTAAATCAAAGTTCAATGCATCTTCATCCTCCAGATCTTTAATGCTATTTTTCAGTTCACCTAGCATCTCCTCTATAGACCTTCCGGAAACATAGTGGGGATCAACGGGAACATATCTTTCATAGTCCATATGATCTGAAGGGTTAATTTCACGTTTCTCCTCTACTTCGGGTTCTTCTTCTATCATCTTTTCAGGTGAAGCCACTACCAGAGAAGCAACTTCCTCCTTAGGTCTCCAGATCTTCTTCTCAGCTGATGTTGGAGAGAGTTGGCTTGATGATTCCAACCGCCCTACATCCGGATGAGAAGACGAAGAAGGACCCGTAGAGGGGTGCCTATCTATCTGGGGAGAAGAGTGGACACGAGAAAACCGCTGAACCTTTCTAACTTCTTGAGATGTCATGGAGGAAGGAGACAACTGACGACTAGTTTTCTGGACAACATACTAAGTACTCTTGGATTTCCTCGACACATCAGTCAAAACAATACTGTCTGTCTTTCTGTCAGATTTCCTCGGTTCCCTAGGGTATCCATCAGTGAGTGCAGATATTGCAACAGGTTTGAACTTTCTTTTGCTATCTCTTGCCCTCGACTGACCCACTACCCGGGCTCCAGTATTCTTCTGACTTGATGCTTCTTCTTCTATCCTTTCATTAATCATCCTTTTCATATTCCTCAAAAATCTTTCCTTGGTTTGGAAATGATTATCTGCACACTCTTGGACTATTGCCCTTACCATATTCTGAATGTGTGTTTCCTTATCTTTTACTGGCTCAGTGGCAGACTTTCCAACAGCAGTAGGAACTGAACGAGCAATCTTCCTCACATCTTCCTCTCCATCAGCAGCGGAGAGAAGATGGAACCTACTACCACTAAGATGTGGAGAGGTAGGAGGAGTTTGCTCATTCTGACTTGATAGTCCCAATTTTTCCATTCTCCTCTTTGTACGACGATTTTTATTTCTCCTCTGAGTTTTAGTCATAATCGTCGACATGTTAGAAGAGGAACCTATTTCAAACTTGCTCGGAGCACTGAAAGGAGTAACATTGTCTGCTACGACAACTGATTTGAGTTTCTGATCCTGGCTAGGCTGTTCAATTCTAGTAAACACTGAGGGCCTAGGGGCTACAGGGGCAGTCTGAGACCCACATCCCAAAGTGAACTCTAGAACAGGCCTCTGGTTTGCAATTTCAGCAGGTGGGACAATAGTGAACTCAGGTCCACTAACAGACAACTGCAAATCCTCAAATCTTTTTCCAAATTTGATTATACTTCCGTCAGCAAAAGGATTGTATGCCAAGTTCATATTATCCGACAAGGAAAAGATTAGTTTACCCGTCATTTTTCCTGAAATTCAAGAAAAATTTTGAATTAGTCTTTTGAATAAAATATTTTAATTGCAAAAGCTTAATTGGCCCAACCAAATAATTCAAGTCTTATCTCATTGCATATATATCGAGTTATATTAAAATATAACTGCAATACATAATGTTGAGATAAGAATGAATATTATTTAGTGTTTCAATTTTCACTTTAAGAATTTGGACCCAGTGCTAAGTCAAACATCAAGCTACAAAAATGTAACTGCAACGTTCGAGTTAACACGTAGGGATTTTATTTTCTGATTATTTAGACAAAAAGGTCATTAAAGGAACTTCCCGTCGATATTTTGACGGGGGTCCAAAATAAGACCTCTACAATTTCTTTTAGATACCGACCAAATTATTTAAGAATGAAATGAATAATATAACCGGCGGAAGAAAGGTAGTTACAACCCATGCCAAACACAAGTATACTACCGATGTAAGGGTAAAAATCACTGCTAAAGATGGAGAGAGGATAGCTCCCCAGCGGAGTCGCCAGAAAAACCTTGGTGGGAAAATTTATGTCACCATGCAGATTTTATGTTCTCCTATTTTGTAATCGAATACTGCATTAAGAATAAAGTACAGTCTCGGGAGACTGACACAATATTCTATAATGGATTCAATATCAAAACAGGGTTTTAAAAAATAATATTTCTATAGTCAAACACAATTCTATGAATAACATATCATCTTGAGAGATGAACACGAAATTTTGTAGAATGTGTTTAAAAATAGAAATATAGTTTTTGAAAAGTTCATCCATCCCTTTATTTAGGTGTAATAAGAAGAATATTATATCATCTGAAAAGACGAACATAACATTCTTCAAAAACACCCAAAAGAAAGAATGGGTTTTATAAAAGTCATCATTTCTAAAATTGAATATAATAAATAGAATATTATATTACCTGCAAAGATAATAATAATATTCTATAAATATATTTAAAGTTAGAAATGAGGTTTTAAAACATGTCTGCGTTCCCAAAGATTTTTCCCTTGTTTTATAAAAATAAAACAAGGTTTATTTTAATCTGGGATTCTCAAATTCCTATAGGGGCAAGCCCCTATAGTTAATTACATCTTAGGAGGGGTACTCCTAAGAAAACTCTTGATTAAAATAGTAATTTTGTACCCTCTGATTACAAAGTAGAAGACAAGGAAAGAAGTAGAGATTTTCAAGGAGAAAACTCAACATTGAACAGTTATTAATGAGTCAAAGGAAGAAAAGTAGGAGGTACCGGATTCTGAGAAGCTCAGAGGCAACCTCAGTCTACCCTATGTTGGGCTTTACATTTTAAGAGAGAACTTTTTAGGTTTGAATTGACATTTTATTAGAAATTTGGGATTTTATTCCAGAAGGGTGAGGACTTAAGATTCACAAATCTGCCTCAGAACCTAAATCTAATTTGGGTACTACAAAGTAGTGACCCGAACCTGACTAATGCAGTGCAAATCTGGACTTACCCCGGCCTGGATTGGGGAGCCAGCTAACCACCTAGGCGCTTCAAATCCATGTGTCCAGTCTCTTATGAAAGATGGGTAGGGACGTTATTTAAGTTTTGAGGAATCGGGGCCGACATCTAAGACAAAATCTAATTGGCCCCTTTACTTATGTAGGGTAAATGATGCCTGAGAGCATAATGCAATTAAAATTTTAGACCCTTTTAATTTATATCTAATGCAATGCATGCTAATTGACTCGAATGCATAAAATGATTTATGAAGCAGTTTTAAAATCAGGCTTAGAAAATAGATTTTTCCCTAAAGATTGCACAACATCCCCTTGACAGAACTGCACCCTAATCGGTCAGGTGGTCTGCCAGAACCCGCAGGCGGGGAGGTGCCTAACAAGGAAGAAAAAGTAATAATATGATTATGCTGACTCTCGGCGGTCCGAGCTTACTTCTTAGATTCGTTAGAGTTTCTATGTGAGTTTAAAAAAATTTTATTTTAAATTTTAAGTAGAAAAAATTTATCGTGATCCTTACCAAAAAACACTCCGATGCGTATCCAGGCTAAAACAAAACACGGCATGCAAGAGTCCTAAAAAAAAACTAGTGCACAAACAAAGTAAACACTCAAATTAAATTATCCAAAAATATAATGTCCAATGTCCAGTTTATTTACAACCCAGGGTCTACTGAAAAAGTAAAGTGGCCGGGCACCACTGACAACAAACCCGGATTCTAATCCTAAGACTGACGCAAGTGATTTCAAAATGGGATATACTTTTCTTCTTATCTTCATTTCTTCGTCTTCTTCTATTCGTCACTTCTTTGTCTTCTTTCCTTTACGAGCTTCTTGGATCCGCTACGAGCTCCTTGGGTCCGCCGGGCCTGGATATCCAAATTAAAAGAAACTCATCCCCGAAGGGGTATTTTCTTTTCTCTTTGGATGTTAAAACCACCCTAACTTGGCTTTCCAAATAGAAGAGAATACTCCCTTAAAGGATATTCTCTTCTCTTTGGATTCCGAGTTGGGTGTGATATCCCTCTTTTGAATCACTTTCACAACATTTGACTTTAACAAATAATTACATTTACATTACATTCCAGAAAGAAAAAGAAAATCTAGACACACCTGCAAGGTTATCCTAGACATTTATAATAAAACCATTCCCAAGCAGTTATATATTCATATTAAATTTATTAGCCACACTTGGCCATGCTCTTTTAATTTTAAGGGGGCTTAGCATTTTCTGAAGCACCTGCAGAAATTTTATGTTAATTTAAATCTTTAATTTGCCCCCTTTAATTTGGCCCTGCACGAGCATGGCCACCTGCATAAAATTCTGTGAGCATTCATATCGTTTCTAACCTAGGGGTAATCTATCGCCCATCACATCATATCACAGAGAACAATAAAAGTAAACAAACACTCATGCCAATCATACAAGCATGCAATGAAAACCGAGAAAGCCCGTCACACAACAGTAAGAAAGTAAACACCGGCCTAACCTAGAGCTAGAGTCGGTTGTCCTAGCAAACAAAATCTAAGTGTGTGCGGTAGGCTGTGTGGTTTGGATGCATCCTGGGTTTACTATTAGTTATAATTATCTAATTGATTGAAATTGATTTGTTGAAGGGTCAAAGGGAATTTTAGTTCATATTTAAGTTTTTGTGTCTTTACTATTTTGAAATTTGTTTTAAATTGAATTTTGATTGTTAAAGTTGATTAATAGGGTTTTGTTATTTAGCCATTTGAGTTAACCATTTTTTTTAGATTATTTTAATTAATGATTTATTGAATTTTTAATAATTTATTAAACATTTTAAAATTTTATTAATCTTAAATCATTTATTGGAATTTTAATTGACTTATTAAAGTGTTAGTGTTTTATTAAAATTTTAATGATTTTATTTGATTTGTTAATGATTTATTAAATTGTTGATGATTTATTAAAGTTTGAAAAATTTTATTTAGTTATTATTTGATTATAAGATGATTAACACATTAATTAGATTCCATTTTATTTTTATGTTCAAATTTAATCTCCTAGTGTTATGTGTGTTAATTATGATTTAGTTATTAGAGGTTATGTGATTTTCATATATTTTATTTAGATTATCATTAATGTATTTGAAATTCTCCTTAATTAATTATTTAAGTTTAATTAGAGTTGATTAAGGTTGTATTAATAACATACAATAATCCTAAGGGAAATGTCACTAAGTTTTCTATGTTATGTATTTCTACCCTAAAGTGTGCAGGCATCCTAAGTCTAAGTTCTCTAGGACTCAATCCTTAATTTTTGTCCTTAGATGTCACTAATGTTATATGGAATGAAAAGAATTTTGTTATCACTAACCCTTAGGACTTTGCGCACGTGTAAAGAGGGTTAAGGATCTAAAATAAAATAAATAATCCTAATAAAATTGAAGTTGCTACGGGGACCTAAAAGGGAGGAGTTCGCACAAAACACACCACGGCCTCCTAGGGGCTTTCTAAGTTTTAAGAAAACTTACAACACCGGGGGCTATGACCCGGTGGACTACGCCCGTAGCACCTCCACCCGGTTGGATAGAGGCGACTGACACCTTTAATCTGCTTCCTCTTGTTCACTTGATTGGTACCGTTCCTCGCAGTTCATGCAAATAAATGCAAGAAAAGAGGGAAAGCTTAGAAGCACATTTAATAATTAATAATGAAGTAATTGAAATTACTAAAAATAAAAATGTACCTTTCTTCGGGCTTAAAGACCGACACAAGCTGTCAACCTTTTAAGCAGTTCCCTTTTGAAAGCAGACTATTTGCTTTTTCCAACATTTACCTCGAGGCACAAGAAAGGAGAGTAGTAGAAGAAGGAAAAGAGAGGTAGAGAGAGAGAGAGAGTCATTGCTTTTTAACACTTCTATTTTCTAGTAAACACCTAACTAAACAACTCTCCAACACCCACCCCTTTCACCACTTAACAACCTAACCTTCATTTTTTACTCTTTCACACACTTTGTTTCCAACACATACACTTTCCAACACATGTTCTTTTCACAAACACTTCCCTTTCCAACAAACATACACTTTGCACTTCAATACTCCATATAGTTCACTATTACACATTTATATATTTCATATTTCAAAATATAGAACTTTCACTTTTCACAATCCATACTTTTCACTTTCAATTTTCACACATCACCTTCCAAAATAAATATACTTTTCGTTTTCAAAACATACACCTTTTGCTTTCTAAAATCCCAAAATTTACTTCTCAAACCAAACATACACTTTACTTTTAAACAATTATGCATTTCACATTCATTTCACTATTCAACATACACTCTTGTCCAAACATTTCATCTCTCAATTTTCATATTTCATTTTTAATTATCAATATACATACACACATAGTTCACTTTTCCACATTTATATACACTTAACTTTTCCACACAAACAATTTCAAAACACTTCTCCTTTCAATACACTTCCCAAAACAATTTTTTTATTACACTTTTACTTTTCACAAAACACACACTTTTCCAAACATATACAAACTCCCCAACATCACTTTCAAAACACACATAAGTTCTCCATATACAAACTCCACATCAGCCCTTCTAAAACACACACAAGTTCACCACATCACCCCATTCCAAAACACACACAAGTTCACCACATCCAAACTCCATATCACCCCTTCTAAAACACACACAAGTCACTTTTAAAACCCATCATTTCATTTTCTACAAGATACCTTTCACATAACAAATTCACATTTCCAAAACACACACAATTCTAAATACATCTCCACTTTTACACATAAGTCCAAATACATCTCCACCTTTACACATTTCATTTTTCAACACAAACATACACTTTCATTTTCCAAAACTTTCCAAAAGATACACTTTACTCTTTCCAAAACCACCCTAAAACTTTTCAATGAACATAAAGCAAAATCACTTTTGAAACTACGCCACACTCATATTTGAAGCACATGATTATTCTCCAACACCTTCTCAAGACACTTTATAAGAAACTTATGCAAACTCACAAGTGGAAAGAAAAATACTATGAATTGCTTTACAACATTCAAATCTTACTCACCATGGAAATTTTATGAACGAATATTTACTAAGTAACTTGCTAAGGTAGGCATCACATAAAGGTAAGAGATATATATACATGTATGTTGAGATTCAAATATCACTACAACCAACTCATATTTTTTTTTAATACATGAATTTACAATTGCATGCATACCTATATATATGTAATGAGAAACAAATTTACAAGTGCTGAAATGCAAAGAGGAATATACATAGAAGTGGAGTTTGTATTAATATCCACAAAATGATTTTCTAAAGTACAAACATTATCTCTATCTTATGATTTCGATATTTGACCAAAGAAATTACATATAACTTTTATCATGTCTAGTGTTTGATTCATTGCTATGGGGTTGATTGAAGAACAAAAATCCATCAGACAACCTTAACATAGCGTGCATAGTTATTCTTGGTTTGGAAAGAAATCTCATTTATCTTATTCCCCTTGAACCATAAAACTAGAAGAAACCAAACATGATCTATCTCTTTAAACCTTTACATACCATTAGGATTGTTTCAGTTTCCAAAGGAAGAGCATTAGCTTCCTTGAATGTAATTCCCTCTTCTAAGAGCTATATATAATAATAATAATAATAATAATAATAATCAAATTTGAACTTTGGATTGCCCATTATATGGTACAAGTTATAATATACACACACACATAAATTCCTACAAACTTTGTCCATAACATTTAAATCCCAAACAACAAAAATCAAATCATAGAACTCTTTATTGTATGATTTAATGGATAAATCAACCTCTCATTACTACTACATTTGCTATAACTTTCCAAATAAGGGAGAAGAAGAACATTAAAGGGAAGAAGAAAAGGAATTTTAGGAGATCTTTCAAAGAGTCCTTAGATCTCAACAAATGCAGGAAATAAATTCCTCATTTCTTCTCTCATGAAACCAAGAAATAGAAGAAATTAATAGAGGGAAAGAAGTTGAGGAGAAGAATCGGGAAGAAGAGAAGGTTTACCACTTCCTCTCACCTTTGGCCAAATAAATTACAGCGGAGAGGGGTTCGATCGGGGTTGGGGCTGGCGACGTCGGGCTGGGCAGCAGTCCTTGAGGAGGTGCGAATAGGGAGGAGGCGAAGGGCTGGTCTTCTTGCGAACTGGGAGGAGATGGGGTTTTGGGGAGGATTTCGCGAACTGCCCGAGAGGGAGAATGGGAAGGGGTTTTGGGTATGAGAGCCTGGACCTTGCGAACAGAGAGGGAGACGGAGTAGTTCGTGCGAATGGAGAGGTGGTTTCCGCCTGGAGCTTCTTTGACAACTGGGGGTTTCGGTTTCTTGCGAAAGAGTAGGGAAAAATGGGAGAGCGAGTGCTGGGGGGGGGGGGGGGGTCCTTCTGCGTGGAGGTGTGCGAATGAGAAGGAGAGGAGAGGGTTCGGGTAGTTCTGTGCGAATAGATAGGGAGATCGTGGGTGATGATTTTAGACCGACCCAAAAAAATTCAATAACTGCTCATTCAAATTAACTTTAATATTACAATCTTACCCTCTCCAATTAATGGCTATAATTAAACATTTTGATTTCAATAAACAAAATGATGATTTAAGTTAATAAATTTTACCTAAATTTAATCTTATAATATTTCGATTAGATTGTTTCAACTCAATTAATATTGATTTAAATTTAAAGCATTTGAAACGAGTTAATTTGAATTTAATCGAAGACATCGTTGTTTAAATTAAATTCATGCCGAGTCAATTTTATTTGAATTAGTGGTGATTTAGGTCGAGTCAGGAGGTTGGGTCGATGCTACGTCAGTGGGTATCCACCTACGGGAAATCCTGTAGGAATGATATCTATACTAGGCTATGAAGACCTAGGTGCTAGAGTTGGATTTCGGGGAAGCTGACCTCGAATAATGAGGTCAACACTCCGTCAGATTTTCTGAAAATGCCACCGGAAAAGTTATCGGCTAAAAAATCCATCGAAATGTGTTCATCGGGTTTAAGTAGGTCGGTGCAATATCCACCGGATATTCCACTGGTAATTTCCAGTGGATAATATGTCAGAATAAATTGCTAGTCTTATAAATAATGATGAAGATGCCGGTAAATAATCCGCCAGATAAAAGGCTGACAAAAAATCTACCTAAAACTTTTGTCGACAGAAAATTAGCCTAAAACATCGTCGTTAAGGTACCGGCAAAATATACGCTAGTTGGTTTGTCACTTTTACCAGCATATTTACTTCAACTGAAAAGTTCGATGATAATACAAGGTTTTCCTGTAGTAGTGAGGGGGGCTTCAAAAATAGTAAATTGTAAGCAGTTCTTCAGCGGAGACAAAGAGATCTTCAAGGGAGACAGAGAGAGATATCAACGTTGAAGGTGAAGGGGCTTTCATGAGTGGTTTCGTATGCATGAGTGAGCTGCAAGAGCATGAGCATATGATAATTCAGAGTATTATATAAATAAAGTCAGAATGTGAAGGGTTGCAACCAAATACCAATGAGCTAAGGGATGAATGGTTAGGATTTTACCATTTGTATGATTAAGAATGATCAAGATTATTTAAGGAAAGATGAAGAGTTTTAGTTAGATGAAGAATTAATACATCATTATGATAATTAATATAATATATTTGATATGAATAAAATTTTTATTATTAATTAATTATAATTAAAATAATTAAAATAAAATGTTATAATTTAATTTGGGATAATGTATAAAGCCAGAATGTGAAGGGTTGCAACAGAATGCCAATAGGTTGAGGGATGGATAGATAAGATTTTGTCATTTATATAATTAAGAATGATCAAAATTATTTAAGGAAAGATGAAGGGTTTCATTAGATGAAGGATTAATCTATCATTATGATAATTAATATAATATATTTAATATGAATAAAATTATATTTATTAATTAATTATAAATAAAATAATTGAAATGAAATATTAAGATTTAATTTGAGTAATTAAAATGGAAGGCTAGGATTTGATATCGAAGGAAATTCAAGTGGCTTTTATAATAATAGTATAGATATACATGTTGGCTCCTAACAAAAGGACATAAGATTATTTAATCAACTTGTTTGTGGTAATTAAATTGTTGTCATCACAATTATCCATTACTAATCGGATTAAGTATGTTAATTCTTACTTAAACACATAAAAGTATTATGTTTAATCCCACATTCCAGTGTAAAAATATTGTGTGGCTGGCCTAAACACACTTTTTATTTTAGGTTAAGAATGGACTTTATTATTAGTCTGCAAGGATAAAATTTAATTTCCATTTAGTCTACGCTTCATAACAATTGATGCTCAAGTTGATGATTCAATTGTGATCGATTGTGTTATGACTCTTAAGAGGCATAATTATTTTAATTAAGGTTGAGCAATGCTAAGGACTGACAACTTATACGAAAAGATTGATTTTATTGAAATATAAATAGCTCGAATTTGTGTGATTCAACACGTGGTGCATATGTCAACCGAGAGAAAGAGGGGACAATAGCCTTATCACATACACAATAAATTTATAAGAACTCAATAAAACTTATATTAAAATAAATCTTAATTTCTAATCAAATTAAGGAACAATTTTACATGATCAAATCTTGGATAAACAAGAAAGAAAGAGAAATCTCAAATCAACCAAACTTCTCATATTGCTTTCCACTTAGGCTTTGTTTTGGACAACTTTCTTATTGCTTTCTAAAGCAATTTTTAGAATAAAAATTTTTAATTTAAAAACTTTTTGTACTAAAAAACAGCTTTAGAAAGCACTAAAAAACCTGTCCCAAATAAAACCTTATTCAGTTATTGCTAAGTTTTGCCCAAAGACCTTCTTCAAAGGCCCTTGAAAGAAGATGTGTCCCAAGAGCATTGGTAACCTTCTTCGCTACAATCAAAACCCCCCTCGTGATCTCCCTTGTCTTGGTTACATGGGAGAAACTCCCTAATTTCATTAAGCTGCACATACTACCTCTTTCTTTTATTTTAGTCCAACATGTCTTAAGAATATTAAAAAAATCAAGAAAGATGATGGGGTGGACATGTGCGTGTAGGCAAGCAAGGCTTTATTACAGACAGTGTAATAAATATTTTTTTCTATCAATGTTGAGTAATGCTTAGATTTTCTTTGATATATCAATAATGAAAGCCCACTTAAATATAAAATTGATATTTTTGGAGTTTCTATCACTGATAAAAATAGTAGAACAGTTGATACAATATTAATAAAATATTTTGAATTGATGAATGCAAATATCATTTTTTTCTAATAATACTCTTAATTGTAAATGTGACTCTGAGTATGTGCATCCATAAATCTCTGTCGAGCTTATAGCGATGCCCAAGAATCTAATTTGGAAGCATTATTTTTTTATCTTTTAACATATAAAAACCATATCTAATATCATATATCAGTATAAATAGCTTAAAAATTCTATAATTCAAAATATCAATGTACATTAATATTCATTTTCTAAAAATATATATATACTACTCAAGATCTATATAATTATATCACAACTACTCTATCTTGGGTATAAAAGAATAGTTAAAATAAAAATAATCTGAACCTGAAGGAATCTTAATCAGTCTCACATTCCTTCTCTCTTGCCCTGACTTAAAGTCATTTAATTACATATAATAAGCTCAAGTGACCATCAAGCAACCAAATTTTATAGCTAAAGGAGTAATATGCATGTTAGTAGTTAAATCATTGCAGTAGCCTGTACATGATCATAAGACAATATAATAGAAAAATTAGTAAAACAGAATATGTGTTAAATCACTAAAATAATCGTCATATGAACACTACAATCAATAAAGAAATCATATAAAGCATCAAATCAAAATATCAATAAAGATCATGAAAATCATGTCAATGTAGTAAAATAATATAAAAATAATTATATCTATATAACACATGCTCAAAAATATTATATCAGTATTAACTCAGTGTTAGTGTCAAGTGCACATACTCAATACATATCATGTGATCATATATATCAATAACAGTAGAATAATAGTAATATCACCATCATGGGTGATAGTAATAATAAAGTTGAATAATGGCAGTGATTTAATAACATATATTCTAACAACCATATTACATAAGTAAAAGTCCTGACTATAGCAATATTTTTTTAATATTAATGTCACTATCAATAATTATTGACTCAATAAACAGAGTCGTCACTCTTTGACTATCGGCATAGTAATTATTTCCTTATAACTCCCAATCAGTGTATCATGTGAATCAGTCAAAGATGACACCAAATCACATATCTAAAAAAAAGTCTGTTAGCCCACCTTCCCATACATGTTAATCAGTCTTCAGCCAATGTTAGTGAATAATCAGTCTTTACTTTTTTTTTCTCACACACTTTATTATCATAATATTATAACAGTAATAGCAACTAATAAATCACATACCCACATTCTCTATACAATATAATAAAATAAAGTATAATCAGGTTTAATTTAAAAAGTATCAAAATATCCTAATGGTAGGCAATAAAAAATTCTACTAAACAAAAATTCATATTTTTAAAAATTAATCAAATTATAAATGATCATATGTAACATCATTTTATAAAGCTTTAATTAAACTAAAATATTATTTTTAGATATCAAAATAAATTTCTATTAATTAAAATTACTATATTTTCAAAATTATCTCGCAAAAAAAATTAAATAAGTACTCAAAATGTTCATAATCTCAATCTCTATAACATATAAAAAATTACGCGATGAAAGATTTACCAATACAAAATTATCCTCATTTTTTAGTAACAAAAATAAAATTTAATAAAAAAAATAAAAATATTAAATAATTGAAATGAAAAATAAGATATGGGTTCCTTATAACGAGACAAGCAAAACTCGCAACATGACTACACTACAGAAAAATCTCCCATTACCAGCGAAATTTTCGGCGGAAGAATTTCCGGTGGCTTTTTCGGCGGTTTCCGACGGATTATTTAGAAATTTTTCCGACAAATTTTCAAGCAGGTTTTTCGACAGCTTTTCCGGCGGACTTTCTAGCGGACTTTTCGACCGAGTTTTCGATGGAGTCTAAAAATCTCTGAAAATATAATTTATTCATAATTTAATTCATTAATAATTTTATAGTTTATTTTAATTAATAATTAATTTATTAATATATCTTAATTAATTATTAATTTAATAATATAGTTTACTTAATTGTTACTTAAATAACTTATTTTGATTATCAATTAAAATAATAAACATAAATTAATAGTTTTAATTATAATTTTCTATGGGTTTTAATATAAATAAAAAAATTCATCCTTTAAAACATTTTTGCAGGAACGGCATTGTGGGCTCTAAAAATTCGGCCCCGGCCTCCACCCGCTTTGCTTTCTTCGGGGGAGTTTTAACAAATTAAGTTCCGGGGTAAATTTTGGAAGGCAGATGAGTTTGTAGATAAGACACTATCCAGAGATTTCACCCTCATTTCGCGAGGACTTTATGATCTGAGTTCTGGTTTCCTATAGGCGCAAGCTCCTATAGTTAATTAGCCCTCCCGTCATAAGAGAGAACTTTCGATTATGGCTAGTCATCAATCAAAGATGTAGAGAATACGTACATCTGGCATATAGTAGTAGCATGGGCTTAAGGTTTGAGAATTTGAAGATTTGATATTTAAAATTAAAAATTTTTACCATCTTGCTCTTAAAGCAGATGGTGGGGGAATGGATGATGGACCCAATCAAGATCCCATGGTTCCATCGTCCCGGGCCATCGTGGTCCATGGTCTACTTAGTCAGAGGAGGTAGTCGACCCAACCTGACAGAAGGATCCTTGTCGGCAGCCATGGATTGCTTCATCCAAGGGAACCTTGTAGACCTGGGGTGAATGTTTATCTAAGGGGACAAATTTGAATTCATCTTAGCTAATAAAGGGCTTTGTGCCCTATCGATCATATCATATTTATTCATATCTCAAGGCTCTGATGCCACTAAGGAACGCATTGACTCTGGCCATAATCGGTATTTCATGGTGCCATTTGGTGGCAAAACCACTCGGTGTTTCCCATTAATAATTGCACAGCATGTTCTTCTTCAAGTTCCCATTAATAATTGCATGGCGAGTGATATATTTCGATACTGACTCTTCTTTCTTTCGCTTATCTAAGGCGAGATCAGCGATCGTGATTTTCTCAGTTGTACTAGCAAATTTTTTCACGAACATTGATTCTAACTCTGTAAATATCTTCATAGAGTCATTTGGTAGCTCAGCATACCACTCAAAAGCAGTTGCTGCCAAACTATTAACGAATTACTGGAATTGTAGGGCGTCATTTCCCCCTGTATTCTCACAGGTGGCCTTAAATTGTGCCAAGTGTTGCCTAGGGTTATTAGTACAATTGAAGGTATGGAACTTTGGCACTGAATACCCTTTTGGATACGGCACTTCATCATATTCTATCAGATATGGACGACTTTTGCCCACCAGCTTTTCAGCCTGGTCAACAGCTATAATAGCCTTGATCTTTTTTATGATTAGTCCTTCGAGTTGTGCAGCCATCACGGGCTCGGAGGTGCTGGCAACATTCAGTGGAGTAGGCTGGCGGACGACATTGCGAACTTCATGGCCATTTTCAGGGATACCTCGTATTCCTGAGCCTTGAGGTATTTGGAGATTTGGAGGATCAACAGGGGGATCCGGCGTGGGACCGACAGCTGCAGTTCTCTGCATCATTTATATTATCACTGCCATCTGGGCCATCATTCATTTCATCTTCTCATTTAACTGGGAGATCTCCTTATCTTTAGCTCTCATTTGTTCTCCCATTTGATGTAGTATATCACTAAGCTCGATGTCATCAGTCGCGAAAGGATTTTCTTCCTCCTCTTCATCTTCCTCGACTCTTTCCTCTATAGGGTGGCCAACCCTGTCGATAGTAGGCTCAACCTCATGTTGACGCTGTTATATTCTCCTGGGTTGTGGCTGCCGATTGTGATCACCTTCGCCATCTTCATGGTAGACTTCCTCGATGGCGCGAGTATGTTTTTCCATATAGATGACTTTTATGTCAATGGTATCGTTCATTTCTTCCATTCCTTCTTCCATAAATTTTATATTTTTATCCCCTTCCATATATCCTTTTTCTTCTATGTTTTCTTCTTCTTCTTCTTCTATATTTTCTTTCATTTTCATGCCTTCTTTTACTTTTTCTTCTAATACTCGAATCTCTGAGCGACGACGCTATTGGATCTCTGGCTCTTGATTCGGTAAGGAGATTTTTTCGATCTGCGGGCTGCGGTCGAAATTAGATTCTTCTTTTGGAGGGGATGGTGAGCGACGGGATCCCTTGGAGGATTTTCGAAGGTGTCGACCGTTAGGAGGGGCGTCTTCGTGGGTCTTCTTTTGGACCAGCTTGCTGGGGGCGGATCTCTAGGAAGCTGCACCGGATGTCACGCCCAAACAAATTCTTTTTTCTCTTCCTTTTTTCTTATCTTATCTGCGAGGCTTTGGCCTCCAAATTTGATTTCCTTTTTGTCGGGACCTTTCAACAGTGGATCCCTGAACCCAAGGTTCAGGTGTCACACCCTGATGCTCACTGGATAAAATTTGTTGTCATCGTCTTCTTCTTTCAGCTATCAAATCAGACGATAGCCTTTCCCTCAGAGGGGTTCTTCTGGCCTCAATCATCAGTGGCCTCAGAATTTTTTTTTCAAGCCTTTCTCCTTTACTGTCTTCAGCACTCAATACACCCAGGCTGATAAGGTCTCAGGTTCATTTCTCTTTGGAGGGGCTGAGACTTCGGGCTGTTGATCCCAGAAAGATTTCTTTAGCTCCCCAATAGAGCTATTTTTTTGACCCATCTTAGGTCAGTAAACTTGTTTTGGATAGGAATATTGGCTTTAGGCTCTCTAGCCGGTAGATTAGATGGGTGGACTAGCAGTTGTTATTGCTGAGCCCACAACTCAGCATTTTTCTTCCTTCTTTGCCTTCTTGTAAGCCTTTCTCAAGATGAGGAGGCCTCAGCATCATTCTTTTTGGGTACAGGTAACCTGATCGGCAGAGATGTGGTATTCGCAGTTACCACAGAAATTCTCCCACCAGTCACAACTCTTTTGGCAGTCGGGGCCTCAGGCTGTGACAGTTTTTCGAACATAGAAGTCCTCTTGCGAGGATTTTCAGCAGTAGTAGTAGTCCGTGATGCTGGCAGGTGCATCCTGCATGTAGCAGATTCAGCAGTTGGTCGCTGTGCTAGCAAATGTGCACGATGAGTAGGGGCTCCAGCAGGATGGAATCTCCTTGCAGGCCTCTCCACATTCATGTCATTCGCAGGAACGACAGCAGTCCTTGTAGTAATTATTGGGAAGTCAACACTACCGAGTTGAATGGTAGCTCTGGCATTTCCAGTATTAATGATTGTATTTGCCAGTTGGATACTGGTGCCACGTCCCAGTTGGATGTTGAATGAGGTGCTTTGTAGATCTATCTGCACAAATGAAATGTAAGGGTAGTAATCAGAATCTGATACATCACCCCACACTTTTAAAATATAGAGACTTGCACAGAATAAAAGATAAAAGCAAATAATCACTAGCAAGTAATTTAAATAAAATAAATTTAAAATCCTGCTAAATACATTATCTCAGTAAATTAGTTGATTGACCATTTTTAGAATATTAATCACTTAAATTCATTAATGATTATTTTAAAAAATTTAAAATTTTGAACCCATATGGATTCGACTGCTACGATAATACTAATATGACTAGTCAAAGATGGAAGGAGAAATCATTCACCAGTGGAGTCGCTAGAAATCTATGGGCTCCAAAAATTCGGCCCCGACCTCCACTCGCTTTGCTTTCTTCAGGGGAGTTTTAACAAATTAAGTTTCGCGATAAATTTTAGAAGGCAGATGAGTTTATAGATAAGATACTACTTAGAGATTTCACCCTCATTTCGTGAGAACTTTATGATCTAAGTTTTGATTTCCTATAGGCGCAATCCCCTATAGTTAATTACCCCTCCCGATCATGAGAGAGAACTTTTGATTAAGGCTAGTCATCAATCAGATATGTAGAGAATACGTACATCTGGAATATAATAATAGCATGGGCTTAAGGTTTGAGAATTTGAAGATTTGATATTTAAAATCAAAAAATTTCACCATCTTACACTTAAAGCAGATGGTGGGGGAATGGATGATGGACCCGATCAAGATCCCATGGTTCCGTCATCCCAGGCCATTGTGGTCCCTGGTCTACTTAGTCAGAGGAGGTAGTTGACCCAACCTGATAAAAGGATCCTTGTCGGCAGCCATGGGTTGCTTCATCCAAGGGAACCTTATAGACCTGGGGTGAACGTTTGTCTAAGGGGACAAATTTGAATCCACCTTTGCTACCATAAAGGGCTTTATGCCCTATCGAACATATCTTATTGATTCATATCTCAAGGATTTGATGCCACTAAGAAACGTATTGGCTCTAGCTATAACCGGTATTTTATGGTGCCATTTGGCAGCAAAATCACTCGGTTCAGAGGGCCCCGGGTCATAACCGTTTACCTGCAGTTCCATTTGGCAGCAAAACTGTCAGTTAGAGGACACGTACCACGTCCTTACTGGTAGGAGATTATTTGAGAATGGATCCTAGTGATATTTTTGACTATGCATTAGCTCTATGTGAGATGTAGTAAATTTTAATTTATCCACCTCAGCAAACTATTATGGAGGGTGGATGAATTTTGCTTTAAGTGTTTTAATGAATTTATTTCAATTTTAAATATTTAAAATTTTAGAGTTTTCTGGGAGTCTTGGATTTTGTGAGAGTTTGGAAGCATTTGAAATGATTGGTGTGGATTCCTCCGGTTGAGATTTGCATTAAATATGGTCATCATCAGGGTGTTTGGAGTCATTTGTATTTATGGGTTGAACCTTGTCGACTCTATCTGACTGTCGACAAAGGATTGGGTTTCGTAGGCTTTATGCCTTTATTAATGAATTCTTTTAATTATAGGCCTTGAAGACCTAATATGAACGTATTAAAATAAATATATAGGTCGCCACAACTGTATATTTATTTGATGATTCTAACCATGTTGACTCTAATTGACCTTTATAGAAGGATCGGGTTCGAACTTGAATTCACTCATTGACCCGCACATCATTCTTAGACGTCACGTGTGTACCAATAACACGTTCGCCGGAGCCCATACGGGTTTTTGGGGGCATTTTATAAATATTTATTGAATATTATCGACTCCTACTTACTTGCTTAGGAGGATCAGGTTCAAATTTACTGACCTGCCCATCATCCCTAGACGTTACGTGTGTACTAATAACACGCTCGTTAGGGGCCCATACGGGTGTTTGGGAGTATTTTATAAATATTTATTGAACCTTGTCGACTCTTACTTACTTATGTAGGAGGATCAGGTTCAAATTTATTGACCCACGTAGCATCCCTAGATGTCACGTGTGTACCAATAACACGCTCGCCATAGGCCCATGCGGGTGTAAAATTATACGTGCATTTCTGTGTACCTATATGCATACATATTACAGTGCACATGGGGGGGGGGTAGTTTGGATATTTCCGTTGTGCAAGCAACTGCCATTTGAATTTGCGCAATATTCCATTTGAGAGTTTGAACATGCCTTCTGTCCACTTGTATGAGTGTTGTGAATCCGGTGGCATTGCATCGTACTTTAGTAGCCCGTGGTCTTTACTACTGGTTCCCTGCTTTTGCTTACAGGTGAATCGTAGCTTATAGGGAATAGTTGTATTCATCTATAGGTGAACCAACCTCAACCGTAGGGATATCACAACCTTAGCTGCACACCACTTGATTGTATTTTTCTTCAATTGGATGATTTTTGGTTGTAGAGATGCTACGGTATCCTTGCTACAACAGCTCGTAGGTACTGTGCTTTATGCTACAGATATGCTATCTTTTCTTGTAGACAGTATGCTTGTTTGTATCTTGATGTTGACTACGAGGATGCTAGAATACTCTTATTACAAGAGTTTGCAGGTGCTTGTATTTGTTGCATGGCATGTTAAGCATATATCTACATTTACATAGGACCCATCACACTTGTAGTATACTTAGTGTAGCATCTTCTAACATTTATTGTGGGGATGTTATCATATATACTTCGGATCTTCTGCCATTTCTTGCAAGCATCTACACTCATTGCAGTTTGTTGTCTTAGTTTGTGGGAAATTACTGCATTTGGTTAGTACTGGACTAATATGTGCTCATTTGTGCCTTAATCCGCATTGATAACAAAGAGGGTTTCCTCCTCTACACCTCTCTTGCTTTACTTGTGATCCTGCCATTTTTACTTATGACTCATGTCATGATTGATAACATCCTTGCTATTGCTAATCAACATTACATTTGTCACATTGTGTATTTGTAAAAGGCTACGTGTCATGACTTTGTAACCTTCTTGTTGCTTGCAAACAAATTCTACTTGCAAGCTCTTTATCCTCAAAGATGGTTCAATATTTATGATGAGTGTGATATCATCATTCATTTGCATTCTAACTGAGGTTGTTATTTCTCAACCTCCATTAAAAATTTGGTGTTGTTATTTAAAGTAATTTCTCCATTGATCATTCATTTTAGTTACATCCAATTTCAAGTCAAGCTCAAATTCATTTGAGTTCAATTCATTGTTCACTGTGTAAGTTCCCCGTTGTCCAAATCAAGTTCAAGTTCGAGTCTAGTTTGAGTTCATATTCACTGCACTTAATTCATTTCAGTTTGAGTTTGAATATAGTCCCCTGTGGTCTGTTCATTCGAGTTCTTGTAGTTGTGTTGAGTTCAAGTTCAAGCTCTTATCAAATCTGATTTATGCTTGAGTTCCTTGTTGTCCATATTCAAGTCCTTATCATTGTCCAAGTTCAGCCCTTCTTGGTTAAATTTGCTTTAAATATTTTGCTCATATATTTGAATTTGAGTTTAGTGCATTTAAGTCTAAGTCCTTATTAATCATCTCATGGTTTGCTCGAGCCTTGTTTTGTATGAATTTTTAGGTCCCATGTTCTTCAATCAAGTTCACATCAAGTCCTTTATAATTGTCCAAGTCTCTCATATCTTCAGTCAGAATTTCGACAGCCTCCCGGCGTCTCCCCGTTTAGGGGAAAATCCAAGAGACTAGCCTTCCCCTCATTGCTACTTGAGCGCTTCAGGTAGGTGTCAAATGACACCACAGCTATAATTTCTTCAATCCTTAAGACGTCACGTGGGCACTTAAGGGTCTTCAGGTACCTGTTTAAAAGATAGTGCAATTTTTTCCCCCCTCTGCATTACATGAGCGTTCAGAGGTACTTAATTTTTGTCCCCATTATACTACTTGAGCGCTCCGGGGCTTACCCACCTCATTGCTAGTGCCGCACCGGTTTCCCTCCCCACTGTGCTACGTGAGCGCGTGGGGGATTTGTCGGCTCGTCGCTAGCATCGAGAGAAGGATTTTTAAGTTAGAAAATTATACCTTTGCAACCAGACCAGCGACAACGGCGAAGACAAAAACCTCTCTTTTCTCCTTTTTTTTTTTGCTATCTTCTCTTTTCTTTTCTTTTTCTTTTTTTTTTCTTTTTTCTCTTTCTCTTTTTTTTTAATGCACACACACATAAATAAAACTAACAGTTAATAACATTAATCAATAAGAGTATTAACAACAAAGAACACCCTAATTAATGCAAATAACGAGCATGATGATAGGAGCTTTCTGTTTGTATCGATTTAAGTGGATTTTGGGCTATTTTGGTGGGCTGATTTGAGTTGATGAGGTGAAAGTGGGTAGTTGATTTTATTGATGGGATTTTGGTTTACTGTGATGAGGATAGTGGGCTTATTTGGAATGTTTGGTTTGGACTTGGGTTGGATGATGTGAAGGCAGTAGTCGAGGGTGTTGAATTGACTGGCTGCTGTTGTGTATGGAGTTGGAAGTGTAGACAAGAGGCTGAGAGTGGTGGGAGTAGTTGAGTTTGTGAGATTTTTGTTGTTGTAAGTGTAGCTACAAGTAGCAGGTTTAGTAGAGGGTAAGGTGGAGAAAGTGACCTGCAATAGTGAGAAAAAAGCTTAGGAGATGGGAGCAGGTTGCTGGCAGTTTGGTTGAGTTCAATGGTTGTAGTTAGTGACTTGAAAATTTTCCTAGCAACAGTTTAAAGAGGAGGGAGGAATGGGTGATTTATGTTGAAGGAGGAAATGGTTTGCTGTGGAAGAGAGTGGTTAAGAGCTGGCTATATATGAATAGAGAGGAGATGAACGTTGCTGCAAGAAGTTGGGTGGGGTAGAAAGAGAGCTGGACTTCATGAAGAGTAGGGATGAAGAGGAGTTGCTTCTGTTTAACTTCTTGCTGTTGTAGTTGGAGGTCAGGTGACTTGCTGGAAACTAGGGAGGAGATGATGGGCTTGTATGTGGAGTTGTAATAGAGGGATATTCAGGCTCTTGTGAGGAGCTAAGGAACGAAGGAAGAGCTGCTATAGTGGAGAGGAGGAGACCGTATGAGTGAGTGAATGGAGAGGAGGTTGGTTGGAGGAGTTTGGCTGGGTGTTGCTGGGAGGTGTTCACGTGAAAGGAAGGAGGATGGGATGTTTGGTAGAATGGTGAGGCTGTAGTGTGGTTGAGTAGGTAGAGAGTGGAATGAGAAAGAGCTATTGTTTAGTGGAGGAGAAGGAATAATGGTGAAGGCTGCTTGGTGTAGTGGGGGATTGTGTGGAGCTGCTAGAGCTAGTTTGGTCATGAGAGGGAGTTGAGAGTGACGGGCTGAGAGGAAGAATAGGAGTTTTTAGCTGAGCATTCATGTGTGGTAGAATAGACAAGGAGCAGCTGGCATTAATTAGATTAGGACTTTTCTCCTTTTTTTATTATATCATCCCTGTTCTTTTAAAGGATTGGACACCTATAACAGATAAGAATAGGATCTTGATAGGAATAAGAGGATTTAAGTGTCTGTTGGACAGATTTTGAACAGCTTTTGGCAGAGATAAGAGGGATGGACAGCTGGAAACATTGGATTTTAGTATGATTTGAGCACAGATTTGGCACCTGTACAATTCTGCCAAAAGATTTGAGCATATGTTATTTAATCTTTTTTTTGTGGCAGTGATACGGAGGTCAACAGGCATAGTGGTTGGACTGGTGCGCGGGCGCAGGGGGCATGCGGGGAGGTCCTGGTTTGAATCTCAAGGCGGACAGGCGCTAGGCGCAGGTTGCGGGAGCGGGCTCACCTGGTCGGCTTGCTGGGCTCGAGTTGCGGAAGCAGAGGCACGGGCTGGGCGAGGGTTACGAGAGCAGGCTCGCCTGGGCGGGATGGCGTGTCGCGAATGCAGCGGGCGGGTGAGCGGGCGTGTCCGCGGGCCTGATGTAAGGCCCGAAGTAGGAATTTTTTTTTAAACCATATTATTTGTTCCGACGGTTCTTTTCCGCTGGAGAATTTTTCCAGCAGAAAAAGTCTGCTGAAAATTTTTTCCGGCAGCTTTTTTTCGCCGAAAAAATTTTCCAACGCTCGATTTACCATCAAAAAAGTTTTCGTAAAAAATCTGCCAAAAATTTTAAAATCCGTCTGAAACTTTAAAATTTTTCGCCAAAAATATGCGACTTTCCTATAGTGCTAAGTGCCAAAAATCGCTCTACTACCTCCATATTTAAGATTTTTTTTTCTCTCTCCTCATATTTCTCTCTAAATTTCCCAAATTATTCTCTATTAGCCGATTTTAAGAAGGCAAATGAAATTTTAATGTTTTTTAGTTAATGATATTAGATATTTAATAATAAAATAATTATATAATATTAATATAATTATATAATTTAATTATTTTGTATTATAAAATTTATATAAATCTTTTTGGGACTTTAAAAATTATAAAAAAATATTCATAAAATAACTCATTTTATTTAAAATTTTTTGGTGAAATAGGTTTGCAAAACGAATACATGACGGTCCCAAAATCTATACTTATACCAATATATGTCAATTTTTTATTGCACCGGTATCAAAAAATTATGAAAAAATTTGTGTAATTAAAACAATATAATATCTATGCTATGGTTAAGTTGGTTTGTGATTTTGACTTATAATGACTTCAAAAAAAAAGTGACTGGGTCAAAATACGGGCTATCATACTTATAGGGGTGAAAATGATATCTGGCGACCTCCTACAATTATAATATCTTCTTTAAAATCTAGAATATTCAAATATTCTATATCTAGGTATGTCAACATTCTATCTTAATATTCTTAATTATTCTTGTATTTTTTTATCGAGGTTATACATCACACTATATTTTAACAACATACATAACCATTATGTGCATAAAATGAAGAACGAAAGATAATTAAGAACATCATTAAATCTTTAAAGTATAAGAGTCTTCATTAGTATTTAATTTATTTTTTATATCATCAATCCAAAATAAGATATCTAACTAGACATAAAATAAATGATAATAAAACTCATTTGTATTGTATTCATAGAAGAATCAAAATAAAAGAGAAATAATGAAATTTTATCACCATATAGGATCAAAATATCTCTTCTACACTCCTTCCTTCACTTACAGAGTTGCTTCAATAAACGCATGATAAATACTTCAATAGATTGTATCATGTACTTCCCTAACCACCCATAGATTCTACTCTAAAAGGGTACTAAAGAAGCACACTGAAAAGTACTAAGTTTTATATAAGTGATTGAACTCCTTCACCCTAGAAAAGTGTGGCACTGTAGCTCTTGAAAGTGAACTAGTGCCTTGGCATTAAAATGTTTACTCCGCTACGATGCTTGATGACGTGAAACAATTATCAAGTGAGCATATGCATCATTTCACTTCAGTGATGAGTCTCTTAGAAATTATAACTGCAACACTGCAATGCTGTGAAAATTGGAGCGCTGCGTTGCCCAAGTGGATAAAATGGCACTGAGGCATTAAAATGTATGGCACCACGTCATTCATTTTCCCGAGAATCTAGTGCTACTAAGCTAATTTTCCTACATAGTGGTGCCTGAAATGCTGGGTCGCTAATTATGATGTCGTTGTAGCGCTCATAAATAGAGATTATGGCAGTGCAATATCCAAAAGTGATTCTTTGGTGGTGTTGAATGGAACATGTTAGCAATGTTTCCTCTAGCGCCAGGGCGTTGCCTATTCTTTGTATTTTTCAGCATATTTGAGTTTTTTCTGTGCAAAAATAACTAAAATAATATATTTTTATTAAAATTTAAATATAATAAATAGTACATAATTTATACTTATAAAAAATATGGCAATATATACGGTAATAAATAAAACTTGTGATGCCCTAGAATCTAATTTGGAAGAATTATTCATTTAATCTTTTAATAAATAATAACCAGAACTATCTAATATCATCTATCAATAATAAATAACAAAAAAGATTTTATAATTTAAAATATCAATATACACATCTGTATTCATTCTTAAAAAATTATATATATTACTCAGAATCTATACAATCATCACATATCTATCATATCCTCGGTAAAAAAGAATAGCTAAAATAAAAAGAACCTGAACCTGAAGGAATCCTGACCAGCCTCACACTCCTGATCCTTTGCCTTGACTTGAAATCATTTAATCACATATAATGAGCTAAAAAGTCCAGCAGATCACTAAAACTTATAATTGAATTCAAAGCACAATAAATAAACAATATGTATATTAGGGATTAAATCATAGCAGTAGTATTCACATGATTATTGAATCAGTGTAGAAACAATAAAATTTATATGCAATAATAGTAAAATTTATAAACTATAAAATATTATGGTATAAAACCAATAAAGCAGTAAACTAGTATGAATGTCAAATCTATAAAGTAATCATCATATTCGTAATACTAATCAGTACATAAATCGGATAAAGTATCAAATCAAAATATCAATAAAAATTATTAAAATCAAATCAATATAATTGATATATCGCCAAAAAATCATCTTGATCGGGCACGAATCTCGAGGAAAAACTCAAGTTGGAAACTTCAAAAATTATTTCGGAGACCATTTAAACTCCGATTTCAGCAAACTTATAGTCGAACTGAGCGTCTCGGAAATACGAATCCAACGACACCAAATTCGACTCAATCCGAGCCCAAGTGAGTCCAAATCAAGTACCCGAAGCGCTGTTGGAAGCATCAAACAGCTATTTGAGTTACCAAACGGTCTCCGATTTTGACGAGCTTATAGTCGAATCGAGCGGCTCGACGAGACGAATCCAACGAGCCCAAGATCGTAGAATTCTGACATCATTAAGACCTTCAAATGCTTGATAAACGGTTCATGATCAAGGGATTCAATATCGGCCGTTCATCCGGATCACTCCCTATTTGCCCCTGATCCCTCACATATTTACGGGCTATGCCACTCCAGAAAAACTATAAATAGCCCCTCATTTCTCCTAAGAGGGGACCCAAGCCAAGAAGCCAAGAAGAGAAGAAGAGAAGAAGAGAAGAAGAAGAGAAGAGAAGCTTAGGAGGGAACAGCTCCTCCTCGACCACCGCCGGAACTCCGCCGAAACACCGCCGGAAATCCGCCGGAACACCGCCGGAACTCCACCGAAGCACCACCAGGCGCCCGAGGGACGCCGGAGCTCTGCCCTACACGGGAGCAGCGTCGGAATACTGCCCGACGCCGGAATTCTACCCGACGCCCGAGTGACGCCGGGTTTCTTTCAAAGTGACGCCAGAATTCTGTTCGACATTCCGAGTGACGTCGGAACTCAGCTTGTCCTTGTAACGGATACTCATTGTAATCTGATCGCCCTTGAAAGCGAGTCAGTCCCCTGTAATCTGCTCAAGTTCTAGTGGAATCATTTCAACTGGGCGTGGCCCCGTGGTTTTTTCCCTTTCCAGGGTTTTCCACGTAAAAATTCTGGTGTTACTTTCTCAATTCTGTTTGTGTGCTGGATATACGTACAACGTTGAGACGGAAAATTAAAATCTATCGCCGCGTATATTTGAGTCCGCAACAGTTTGGCGCCGTCTGTGGGAAATTCCATCCCACAACTTCAAGTATTGCTACGATGGTCAACAGGCGCAGCAGTCGTATCATTGGAGCTTCTCGCTCCAACTCCCACCAGTCCAGAAATCAGTCTGTGAATCATAGACGTCCGATATCTGCCTCCTTATACCCCGGGGGGCAAAACGCACCTGGAGAAGGGACCTCGGGACCCTCCTTAGAAGAGAGAATCCGAAAGATGGAAGAATCTCAAAACGAGATCCTACACCTCCTGCGAGAGACTCGACAACCGACCCTAGCACCTCAGGAGGAGGTTCTTCTCCCTCTAGATCCGCCACGTGTTGAAGCTGTTCAAATCGAACATCTTCAAGCTGAGATTCCTCTTCCTCCACCCAGGAGGCGTTCGCAGTCACATCAAGATAACGAACTGGCTGATACAGCAAGTTCTACCCATCCTCCGCACACAGGTCGGCAACCTCGTATTCCTTTGGACCTCCCCGAAGAGTTAGCCCAACATCACATTGCTGAGCTCCCTCGCAATACCCTACGCCACGAACTGCGACGATTGGTTCGAGAGGAGTTCCCTACAGGAGGCGTAAGGCAACCCCTTCGTCAGTGGGACTTGCAGGAGTCGTCACCCTTAACAGAAGCTATTCTTCAACACGCTATTCCGGTAGGATTTAAACTACCGAGCATTGATTCCTACGATGGGACATCCGACCCGTACGAGCACATCGATCATTACAGAACCATCATGCATATCCAGCGAGCTTCGGATGCCCTCCTATGTCAGGTTTTTCCTGCTACACTCAAAGGACAGGCTCGAACATGGTTCTATTCACTTCCAGTCGGAACGATCCCCACATTCGTCAAATTGGCCAAAGTATTTGTCGAACAGTTCGTAGCCAACCGAAGAATTACTAAGGATTCTTCTCATCTCTCTGGGATCCGTCAGAACGAGGGAGAAACATTAAAAGAATATTTTCAACGATTTTCCACCGAGGCTCGACAGATTCCGGGAGTGGACCCAGAACTGCTCCGAGGGGTCTTCCTTGGAGGCCTCCGTCCTGGCCCCTTTTATTCAGCTCTTATGCGAGATATGGTTCATTCATACGCCGACCTGATTCATCGTGTGGAGGCACAAATCTCCGCAGATGAAGCCATAAATGCTCACAGAAAGCAGTTCGAGCAGACAAATGGGAAGCGCAAAGGTGCTCCTGGGATGGATAATTCTTCCTTACAACGGAAAAAGCAAGGGAATAGCAATCTACCTCCTAGGCCCCCATTACCACAACGAGAACCTCGGCAGGAGAAAGAGTACACTCCGCTCAATACATCTCGAGCAAATGTGTTAATGGCGATTCAAGAACAGGACAAAGTGAAGTGGCCACACTACTGAGTCCTGTAGGCAACTTAAGGAGGAGATTGAAAGACTCATCCGTCAGGGTTATCTTCAACAATTTATTGGGAATCCACCTACCCGAGAAGAAGCTCGTCCCACTGGGGGGCAGAATCAATCACAAAGACAACCAGCGAATAACCGGGTAACGGTGGGCGAAATTGAAACAATCGCAGGAGGCCCCTTACTATCCGACCAAATCTTTTTAACTGTGGAAGAAAACCCAACTCCAAAAAGGGCTCGTATTGATCATTCCATCACGTTCGATGATTCCGACCTGGAAGGAGTAAAGACCCCCCATCAAGATCCGCTTGTCATAAACGCAGGCATTGGTGACCCGTGTTACAATGTCAAAAGAATTCTTGTGGACAACGGAAGCTCCGTAGATGTTCTATTCTACTCTACTTTTCTCAACATGGGTCTCTCAAGAGAAAAACTTCAACCTGCTGCAGGTCCTTTATATGGATTTGATAATCGACCTGTACAAGCAGAAGGAATAATCAGTCTCCCGGTAGTCCTTGGAGAATTTCCTCGACAGACTACACACTCCATCCAATTCATTGTGGTGAAATCAGAATCAGCTTATAACGCCATCTTCGGGAGGCCGCTCCAGTCAATTTTTGGGATCATCGCATCCATTCCTCACCTCAAGCTGAAGTTCCATACCCCATCAGGAGTCGGTGTAGTATGCGGAGATCAGCAAATAGCACAAACCTGCTATCTTAGGCAGATCAAGTCTCGTCCAACGGTTACCCTAAGCATCGAGGACTTTGATCTGCGGAGCGAAGATATTCCTCAGAGAGCTTCCCCTGTGGAAGACCTTACTACTGTATCTATATCTGAAGAGCATCCTTCAAAGACAGTGCGAATTGGATCACTTCTCTCAGATGATGAGAAGAAAAACTTTACAGCTTTTCTATGAGAAAATCAGGATATTTTTGCATGGAGTCCAGCAGATATGCCTGGAATTGACCCCGAAGTGATCATTCACTCTCTCAAAGTCAATCCAACATGCAAACCGATTATCCAGAAGAAGCGAAACTTTGCACCAGATCGCCAGCAAGCAATTGAACAAGAAGTTGATAAACTTTTAGAAGCCGGATTCATACGAGAAGTGCACTATCCTACTTGGTTAGCAAATGTTGTCATGGTACGGAAGGGGAGTGGAGCCTGGAGAATGTGTATAGATTACACTGATCTCAACAAAGCTTGCCCGAAAGATAGTTTTCCGCTCCCTCGCATTGACCAGTTAGTTGATACCACTTCCGGTCATCAGATGTTAAGCTTTATGGATGCATACTCCGGTTACAATCAAATAAAGATGAATCCTGCTGATGAAGAAGCAACAGCTTTTCAAACAGACAAAGGATTGTACTGCTACCGGGTGATGCCCTTCGGGCTCAAAAATGCTGGAGCAACTTATCAGCGCCTCATGAATAAGGTTTTCAAAAGCCTTATTGGACGTACAATGGAGGTGTACATAGACGATATGTTGGTAAAAAGTCTGGAAAAAACCCAACATATCTCTGACCTGAAACAATGTTTCCACTTGTTAAGGCATTACAATATGCGACTCAACCCCGCTAAATGTGCTTTTGGAGTCGCTTCTGGAAAGTTTTTAGGGTTTATGGTAACCCATAGAGGAATCGAAGCCAATCCAGAGAAGATCAAGGCACTAAGGGACATGGTGCCGCCAAAGAACATCAAGGAGGTCCAAAGGCTGAATGGGAGAATTGCGGCACTATCTCGTTTCCTGGCACGTTCAGGAGACAAATATCTGCCCTTCTTCAAGATACTTAGAGGTGCTCGTAGCTCCGGGTTTCAGTGGACAGATGAATGTCAAGAAGCCTTCGAACAGTTGCGAAAGTATTTGGCATCCCCGCCACTACTTTCTAAACCAATACCAGGAGAGAGATTGTATTTGTATATGGCTGTATCTATCCAAGCCATTAGTTCAGTTCTGGTCCAAGAAGAAAATGCTATACAACGTCCTATCTACTATGTTAGTAAGGTTTTATCTGAAGTAGAGGGACGTTATCCTTTGGCAGATAAGACAGCATTGGCGTTAGTTTACTCCGCCAGAAAACTACGCCCTTACTTTCAAGCCCACTCAATTGGAGTTTACACGAATCTACCGCTAAAAAGCATTCTGCAGAAGCCAGAAGCATCAGGCAGGCTTGTCAAGTGGTCTGTAGAACTGGGAGAATTTGATATCCACTACTTGCCTAGACCTGATATTAAATCTCAAGCACTAGCAGATTTTGTAGTTGAATGCACTGTTCCAGCATCTGATGTACAACCAAGTGCTTCACCTTCTTCTCCATTCTGGATGTTGTACGTCGATGGAGCTTCAGGGAGTTCTGGGGCTGGGGCTGGAATTTTATTAATCTCTCCACAGAAGGTTACTCTTGAGTACGGGCTTCGACTCAAGTTCCCAGCAACCAACAACGTAGCAGAATACGAGGCCCTTATTGCTGGGTTGAGACTAGCCATCGACTGTGAAGTCCAGAACCTAATAGCCCACACTGATTCCCAACTAGTCGCCTCTCAGGTGGAGGGGGATTTTGATATTCACAACCCACAATTGGCTCAATATTGTAGCATTGTGAAGCTACTCTTAGCCCGTATAGGGGAACATCAAATCATACATATCCTCCGAGAACAAAATGCAAGAGCAGACGCTCTTTCTAAACTTGCTACATCAACAACGGGGGATATCTACAAGAGAAGATGTATCGAGGAAATCCACTTTCCAAGCATTCAGGGTCCATGGGTCATACAGTCAATTGACGAGCCAAGAGAGATGTCTTGGATCGAACCCATCTTGTCTTTTCTAAAAGATGGAGTGCTACCTGAAGATCCTATAGCTGCAATACGACTTCGGAGACAAGCTGCAAATTTCACTATTATCAGCAACGAGTTGTATAAGCGCTCCTTCATTGGGCCCTACCTCAAGTGTCTCCCACCATCAGAAGCCGATTACGCGCTTCGAGAAGTGCATTCAGGAGTATGTGGAGAACATCTGGGAGGAAGAGCGTTAGCTTAAAAGATCATGAGACAGGGATTCTATTGGCCTACAATGAAACAGGATGCACTTGAATTCACACGAAAGTGCAAAAACTGTCAACTGCATTCTAAACTCACTCATACACCCGCTCTGGAGCTTGCATCTCTTCAAGGCCCCTGGCCTTTTGCCCAATGGGGAATTGATATAATGGGACCTTTTCCTATAGCAACTGGACAGCGAAAATTCATTATTTTGGCTGTAGATTACTTCACCAAATGGGTAGAGGCGGAACCTTTGGCGAAGATTACTGAAGCAAATGCCAAGCAATTCTTATGGAAGAACATAATATGTCGCTTTGGCATTCCCGCAAAAATCATCACTGATAACGGGACACAGTTCACTGGGAAAATCTTTACATCTTTTTGTAGGGATTTTCATATTCAGCTCATTCACACAGCTGTTGCCCATCCTCAAACTAATGGGCAAACAGAGGTCACAAATCGAGCAATCCTGAAAGGGCTGAAGACACGCCTAGGGAAGGCTGGGGGGCAATGGGCCGAAGAACTCCCCAATGTCCTCTGGGCTTATCGGACCACCACCAGAACTCCTACAGGGGAAACCCCATATAACCTTTGCTTTGGTACAGAAGCAGTCATACCGGTTGATATCGGAGTTCCTAGCCACAGAGTTCAGACTTTCGACTTCAAAAGTAACGAGGAGAAGCTTAGAGCAAATTTGGATTTCCTCCCAGAAGTAAGAGATGAAGCCTCACTCAGAACCGCTGCATACCACCAAAGAGTTGCCCGTCACTACAATCGAAGGGTGAAACCTCGCCCTATCACTATTGGGGACTTAGTACTACGAAGCATTGAAGCCGCTGGAAAAGGCCCTCAGCGAAATAAGCTCTCCCCCCTCTGGGAGGGTCCTTATTTGGTAGCGGCTATGGTCAAGCCTGGAACCTTCAAACTGAAGGATGCTGGCGGGAAAATGCTTCCTCGAACTTGGAACGTGGGCAATCTTCGCAAATATTATCAGTAGGAGTTGATACTGCTATCAGTCTATGTATTATGTTTGTCTTATATTCGTGTTATAAAGTTTTTCGTACATCCCGTGTGTGTTGATTATAGAAGAACTTTTCTCTTGTATCCCTAAGTTATTCTAGGGAACTGTTATCTCATATTACAGAGCAATATGATATTCACTTTGTCGTGCTATTGTTTCTTCTCTCCAAACTCTTTTTCTGTGATTCGAGAAGTACACAATCTATATTGTATCTCAATTATTGAATGATCAATCCCAGGGGGATTTGATCCGACCTCTTCCACACAGGTTAATGTCATCAAGCAAATGCTTTGACTAACAACCTCGGATAGGTCAAGTATCCTAGGAGGATATCTTGAATATCAAAATCATTTGATGATCAATCCCAAAGGGAGTTGATCTGACCTTTTTCCGGACAGGTTAAGGGAATCGAGCAAATGCCTTCACTAATAACCCTGGATAGGTCAAAATCTTTAAAGAAAAAGAATGCCTCACATTTGTTCAAGTCAAAAGAGAGCTCACTAAAGTTCAAACTGAAATAAAACTAAGTAAATTTCATTTGCATGTGAGAAAAGAACATCAACAACATCTTTATATATCACTGAACATCAAGTACACCAGATAGAAACATCAACATCGAGCATACATACAATCACTAGAAAGGAATCAAAGAGATACAAAACTACATCAAAGACACCCTAGAGAATCTCAACATCATCCTCGTCCTCCTCCAAGGCAAAAGCTCGCTGTAACTCACTCTCCAGCTCTTCACCACCAGAGTCCGAAGAAGCATCACTAGAAGCCTGGCTGGGAGTCAGTCCCTCGATCTCTGCTCCGGTCTTGCGATGTACTGTCCGAACACCCTTCATGAAGCCCCTGATGAAGCCATCCTCTGCGCACTCTGCCTCCAAGGCCTTCACCTCCACATCATAAATATGACTGCGAGCCTCCTGAATGTGGTCCTCAATAATGATCTTGAAAGCATAAGATTTTTTGAACTCCTCAATAACTGCTGACGGCAACTGCTGGGCCTCCTTCTCAGACAATACACTCCGAAGCCTCTCATTCTCAGCCTCAAGGACTTGCTGAGCCTTTTCCTGCTGCTTGATCGTCGCTTGTGCCTCCACCAATTCTATATGCAGACGATCCATCCGTTCATTCTGAGAAGAGACTGAAGTGATCTTGTTCGCCAACTCAGTTCTGCACCCCTCGAGCTGATCCTCCACCACCTTCATCTCCTTCACTTTACTGTCATATTTCTTCTTGTACTCTCCCTGAAGGTATTTAACCTTCACAAACTCTTTGTTCCAATCGTTCAGAGCCTTGGTCATCTCAAGCTTGAAATCAGAATACTGAGACAAGAAAAATATCAGAAACATATTCCTTAAGAAATGTAAAAAAGGAGAAGAAGTGAAGGAGAACTCACCAACTCCTCAGCCCGTCGGCGGCCGATGCACTGATGGTTTAACACATCCTCTGGAATATATGTCTTGGATGGAGAAGCTCGGGGACCTCTGCTAACAACTGTCAAAACTTCACCTGCCCTCTTCTTCCTCAATGCCTGCAAACCTTCCTCGCTCCCTGGACGCTTGGAGTGGTTCTTTTGGGGAACCACTTCTGGAACTCTAGCAGACTTCTTCAACATTTGAGCATGTGATCTCCCTGCTTGAGTAGATAACCCAACCTTGAACAAGTACTCCTCATCTACATATCTACTCAAGTAACGCACCTCGTAGTGTAGAGCATCCAGATCAGGGAGTTTGAGTATCCTCAGCAAATCTTCTGCTCCAATGTGAAGGGGGACAGGTAGCTCTTTCAACTTCCCCCACTTCTCCTGAAGACCCCAATCATTCTGCACATAAAAGAAGTTGCTGATCCAACCTTTCGAGGGGTCTCGGGTGCGGATATCCAACCACTTGGACCTGAATGAAACACGTCCCTGCGCATCGCTAAAGAGACGCCCCATCCGAGAAAGGCACTCTGAGGAAAGTACCACTCCGCGGTCTCTGAAAAGCACGATCAGGCCCATCACAATCGACATTGCTCTGTAGGAAAATTGGGACAAGCACACCCCACAAAGCGTCAGAATGTCGATCAGTTCGGTGGAAGGAGGAAATCGTAGTCCCGCTCGCAGACTAAATTCATACACCGTCACATATCCAGGGGGAGGAAAGCAAGCACGATCAGTTCTGGCCGGCACCTTCATCACCAAATCATTAGGAAAATGAAATTTCTTCCTAAATGAGATGAAGGAATCCTTAGTGACGGTGGAAATCACATCGTCAGCCTTCGGCGCCTTCTGGACCCTCTTTGGAACTTCAGACCGTTGCACAGGATGATCTTCTGAAGGAATTTTAGAGGAGGCAGGGTCACCCATTTTTGCTCCCTTTACTAAAGAGGGGCGCAAATCTAAGTAGGGAAAATCACCTACGAAAGACTGCGGAAAGCCTCCAAAGTAGGAAGAAAAAGGGAGGAAGAACGAGGAGAGGAAGGGAGAAAGCCACTAACTTCTGCACAAAAAGAGGGGCGCCAAGTCAAGTAGGGAAAGTCACCTACTTAAAAAATGGCGGAAAGCCTCAGAATGCCAAAAGCTAGAAAGCCAGAGGAAGAAGGGAAGAAGGGGCGAGTTTCTACTAAGCCTTGGGGGGTCTATTTATAGTTTTCCTTAAGGGGGGGAGGATTCCAAAAATTCTATTAAATTCCCTGAAATTTTTCAAATTTTTCGGAATTTTTTGGGATTTTTTCGGAATTTTTCGGGCCCAAATTAAAAAAAATAATATAATAATATTATATTATAAAACCGGCCGGCGGTTCCCCAAACCGCCGGCCAAACCGCCCAGCCAAGGGGCGCGGCCAGCAGGCGCGAAGGCGGGCCAGGCGCGGGCCAAGGCGGGCCGCGGGCGGGCCCCAGGCGGGCCGCGAGCAGGCCGCGGGCGGGCCCAGCGCGGGCCGCGGGCGAGCCCAGCGCGGGCCGCGGGCGGGCCCAGCGCGGGCCGAGCGCGCTCCAGCGCGGTTCTGCGCCGCCGGCGGCGGCGGCGGCGGCGGCCGGCCGGTCCGGCCGGTACGGCCGCCTACCCGTTCCCGGGCTCCAATTTCGGGCCCGGACGGTCCAAATTCGACATTTTTGGGGTCCCCGGACACGTTTTTCGACGTTCCGGACTCAATTTTGACACTTTCGGAGCTCAACGGGGCCTCTATGATTGAGTTCGAGCCAACATTTAATTTTTGGAACGCAATTTTTTGCGATTCGGCCAATATAAAATGCCGGAACAAGTATTTTTGGACTCGTGGAGCTTCGACGTCCAAAAATAGGGGGGCAACTGATATATCGCCAAAAAATCATCTTGATCGGGCACGAATCTCGAGGAAAAACTCAAGTTGGAAACTTCAAAAATTATTTCGGAGACCATTTAAACTCTGATTTCAGCAAACTTATAGTCGAACTGAGCGTCTCGGAAATACGAATCCAACGACACCAAATTCGACTCAATCCGAGCCCAAGTGAGTCCAAATCAAGTACCCGAAGCGCTGTTGGAAGCATCAAATAGCTATTTGAGTTACCAAACGGTCTCCGATTTTGACGAGCTTATAGTCGAATCGAGCGGCTCGACGAGACGAATCCAACGAGCCCAAGATCGTAGAATTCTGACATCATTAAGACCTTCAAATGCTTGATAAACGGTTCATGATCAAGGGATTCAATATCGGCCGTTCATCCGGATCACTCCCTATTTGCCCCTGATCCCTCACATATTTACGGGCTATGCCACTCCAGAAAAACTATAAATAGCCCCTCATTTCTCCTAAGAGGGGACCCAAGCCAAGAAGCCAAGAAGAGAAGAAGAGAAGAAGAGAAGAAGAAGAGAAGAGAAGCTTATGAGGGAACAGCTCCTCCTCGACCACCGCCGGAACTCCGCCGAAACACCGCCGGAAATCCGCCGGAACACCGCCGGAACTCCACCGAAGCACCACCAGGCGCCCGAGGGACGCCGGAGCTCTGCCCTACACGGGAGCAGCGTCGGAATACTGCCCGACGCCGGAATTCTACCCGACGCCCGAGTGACGCCGGGTTTCTTTCAAAGTGACGCCAGAATTCTGTTCGACATTCCGAGTGACGTCGGAACTCAGCTTGTCCTTGTAACGGATACTCATTGTAATCTGATCGCCCTTGAAAGCGAGTCAGTCCCCTGTAATCTGCTCAAGTTCTAGTGGAATCATTTCAACTGGGCGTGGCCCCGTGGTTTTTTCCCTTTCCAGGGTTTTCCACGTAAAAATTCTGGTGTTACTTTCTCAATTCTGTTTGTGTGCTGGATATACGTACAACGTTGAGACGGAAAATTAAAATCTATCGCCGCGTATATTTGAGTCCGCAACAATAATAAAATTATATATGAATGTATACATGCTATCCAGTTGTTATATATCAATATCAAATCAGTATTTATATATTTAGTACATGCTTATTATACAGTGAATCAGTAGTATTAGTATTTAAATTGGTAACAATAACAATTCAGTGTTATAAGTAGTAGAATAATACAATAATAGTAAATTTGTGCAGTAACAATAAATTAATATAATAATAAAAATAATGCCTATAATATGTATTTTAGTAGTCACACTAAACAAGTAAAAAGTTAAGACTATCATTATATTTTTCAGTATTGTATTAGTATTAGTAAATCATTGGCTTAGTAAATAGAGTCATCACTCTTTACCTATTGGCACAGTAATCATCTCATTATAACTCTCAATTAGTATCACATGAATCAGTAAAGGATAACACCAAATCATAATATTTAAGGGAAAGCTTGTCGGCCCACCAAATTGTATAGGTCAATCAGTCTCCAACCAATGGATCAACCAGTCTTTACTTATCTTTTATACACACATTATTATTATAGTACCATAATAGTAATAATGATCATCTATTACTCAATTCAATCACATATTCACATTCATTTTTAATGCATTGTAATAAATAAAATATAATTGAGCTTCAATCAGAAAGTGCGAAAATATTTTAACGATAGACAACAAAAATTATACTCAGAAAATATTCATATTTTCAAAATATAACCAAGTTATAAGATATTGTAAAAAATAACAATATTAAGTTTTAGTTGAACTAAATTACTTTTTTTAGACGTCAAAATAAAATTTTGAGTTGGCAAAAATTATTGTATTTTTAAAATCACCTAATGAAAAATCTCAAATAAATACTCAAAATGTTTATAGCCTCGATCTCTATAACATATCAAAAGTTACGTGATGAGAGTTTTATAATTTCGAAATTATTATTATTTTTTCGGTAACGCAAACACAAATTTGTTTGAAAAAATATCAAAAATATAAAATCTTTGAAATAAAAAATAGGATAAAAATACCTTACAGTGAGGCGAGTAAATCTCCCAACAACGTCGATGGACGAAAATCACTCTATGACCTCCAAATCTCATATTTCATTTTCTCTCTCCTCACTTTCTCTCTATTTTCCCTATTACTCTTCTCTGTTACCCAAAATCAAATGGGAAAAGGGATTGCCATGACATTACTTATAATGCTTTTAGATTTTTTTAATAATATAATAAATTAATGTTAATATAATTATTTAATTTATTCAATTTTTAATAAAAAATTCATATAAATCTATTTGGGACATTAAAAATTATAAAAAAAATATCTATAAAATAAATTATTTTATTTAAAAAATTATGGTGAAATCGGTTTGCAACACAAACACCTGACGGTCCCAAAATCCTCACTTGTATCGACATGTGTTAATTTTTTAAGAATTTTCACAGGTGCCCAAAATTTACGAAAAAATTCGTGCAAGTAAAATATTACAATATCAATACTATAGCAAAGATGGTTTGCGATTTAGAGTTACATTTACTCTGAAAAAAAATTATTTACCTCAGTTAAAATATGGGTTATTACAAAGCTACACAACAAAAAAAATAAACTTTATTCGCAATATAAAATAATAAGAATAAAAATCAAATAACCAATCTAAGACTTGCAACGGTGATGATTGCATTTAAAATAATAATCGTCAACATTGGGCTACTATAGGCCACCATCTCTGGCCACTGCTACCAAATTTGCCCACCATTGCCACCGCAGTCGACTGGAGCCTCCAACTACTTCCAACTGTCATTGCCAATCTTTATTGGCCACTATTGCCACACCAAGGTCGTTACCATTGTCACATAAATTAATTTATTTAATATGGATGAAAAATAAAAAAAACTGTTTTTTGAAAATATTAAATATATTTTATTTTTTTTAAAAAATAAATAAAATAAAAAATGGGAAATAAAAATGATGCCAAATGACTCCTAAATAGCTATGATTTTAAATAATTTTAGAAGTAAATTTGTTGAACTAGTGAAAATTCTTAGCTCATTTATGCAATGGAAATAGAAGTTTTAGTGAGTTAAGTCAACTCGTGACCTGGCTCGAGAAATTGCTCGTGATCCGAACTCAATGAGCTAACGAGCCATGCTTCAATCAGGCCTAAATTGATTAATTACTTCGAGAGCTAGCTCTTTTAAAAAATATTAATATGAAATATACATAAAATATATTAGTATTTAGAATTTTAAGTAAAATATTATATAAATTATTAAAAAGATATATCTTACTATCTTATCTTAGCTAATTTTTTTTATTAATTTTCTTTAAATTTCTCATTCATTTTATTCTTTTGTTATAATAGTTGAATCATAATCATTTTCTCTCTTTCATAATAAACAAGACGGCTGGAGCTCAAGCTCAACGTGAAACTCGATTAATTAATCAAGCTTAAGTCAGGGGTGGCTCGAGCTCGATTCGACTCAACTCGTTTACACCCCAAAATGGAAATATAAACCCAAATAATAGTTAGTTTTGTTACATTCAATTCAATAAAAAATTGGCGGATTTATATCCATCCATTGTATTTCATATATAATCTACATTTTAAATTGTTATAATATATAAATAATTTAATATGTAAATGTATGCAAGAGTTATTACTTGAGTTCAAACACAATGCGGTTTGACCAAGTATTTTTCTATTTCTATTGGATTACATCAAGGATCGGTTTTAAGTCCATATCCTTTTGCTTTAATCATGGATGTTCTTACTATTCATTTGGAAGAGGATGTACCTTGGTATATGCTTTTTGTTGATGATATTATTCTTGTTGATAAGATTAGAGATAGAGTTGAAGGTAAACTTGAATTATGGAGGCCAACCTTAGAGTCTAAAGGTTTTCATTTTAGTAGATCTAAAATCGAATACATTGAGTTAATTTTAGTAGTAATATATATAGTGGTAGGATTGTGACTTTTATCGATTAAGTCATTAATAAGAGTATACGTTTTACTTGGGTCTATTGTCTAGAGTGATGGCGAAATAGATGGGGATACTATTAGTAAAATTCAAGTTGGATGGTTGAAGAGGAGGAATGCATCATGACTGTTGTGTGATAAAAAAGTAGAACTAAACTTAAGGAAAAATTCTATAAGATGGTGGTGAGACCATCAATGCTTTATGGCACAGAATATTGAACATTAAAGAGAAACATAAAATTAACTTGGGTGTTACAGAGATGAGGATGCTCATGTGGATGAGCTGCTTTACTCTTAAAGACGAACTATGAAATGAGCATATACCTGAAAATTTGGAGTAGCTCTAATGACAAATAAGATTAGAGAGAGCTGTCTTGAATGGTTTGGTCACATAAATTGTCAGCTTTTGATGACCTGATTAGGAGAGTAGATATATTGGATTTGACCTATGTTAAGAGAGGTAATGAGAGACCTAAAAAAATCTTAGTTAGAAAAAATATTTGAAATGATATTTTTATTAGATTTAAATAAAAAATTGACTTTTTAAAAGGACACAATAAAGAAAAATGATTTATGCAGCGGATCCCACGTAGTGGGATAAAAGCTTATTGTTGTTGTTGTATGCAAATAGTACATTTTTTACATACTATTAATCAATCATTAAAAAAATCAATTCATTTAATGTTGAATGATTTAACTAAAAAAATAAATTAGAATGTTTAATTAAATTTTAATCAGAATGAAATTTAATATTTTAAGATTTATTTCAATATAAATATAACATTCAAATAAATAAATTTAAAAAGTTCAAATTTTATCCCAAGCAAAATTATAGCAATATCTTCACCTAAATATTTTTTTTAACTATTTCGGCAATTCGGCTTTAACTTTGTTTAATAACAGATTAACAGTAAACCAAACCATAAGGCCTTTGCCACGTGGAAAGAAATGGTGGCTGACACGTGGGTTTCTTTGGGGAAGATTCTGGTTGACGATGACTGTTGCGTTGAAGACAGAAAGACCGGATCTATGCAGGATCTGGTGTTCCATCCTAAACACCCAGTACTAAATTCATAGCTCATTTGCGTGACTCTATGAAATTTTCATATAAATGGCTTATATTTACTTGATAAAAAGGATGGCTTGCACGGTATGTAAAGCAGTGGATCGGAATGAGAGAGGAGAATTCAAAGATGACAGGTCGACTGCTTTTTTCCAATTTAAATATTTTAGTTTAATTATTTAATAGTTAATAATTACTATAATGCCACAATGGGCAATAAGTCGTCTGCTTCGCGTGTTTTCGTGCGAGCAATAATTTATTCAATATATAATTGGATTTATGGAATTGTTTAAGGCCCCATTCCGAAATTAAGGGAATATTGAATAATAAAGTTGATTTGTATTTAAAATTAATATATTTTTTTAAGAGCAAAAAAATTTTCAAGAATTTAAATATACTTCTTCAAAAAGAGGGCAAAATTAATAATTGTTAATACAATTATAGGATAAAATAAAAGCATAAAATTCACATAAAATTTAATTTTTTAGCTTCGAATGAGTGGATATAACTATACATTGCTTTAGAAATATTAGCATATTAGAAAAATAAATAAATTATGATTTTATTAGTCTGTCATTAAGTTGATCGAATTTAGGAGAAGTATACATGACATTACGCGAGCATTATAAAACTCCTATAACATTCAGACCGATTTATGTGGGTTCAACCAATTAGATATCAAAAGTTGAACTCATTATGCCCTTAATGAACTCATCCTTTTTTGTGAATCAGGATTGGGCAGACTCTACTCAAGAAGTTTACTATGCATGCCATGGATAGTGTTCCCCTCCTGAATTAAGTCGCATAAGTACGTCAAATACATCCTCCTTCAACGGTCACCTAATTGCCCTATTTTGCCAAGGGATTATCTATTATTGTTCATTTAAATTGATAATAATAAAGTATATTAAAGGATAATTCTAAAGGAGGATTGGATAACCCTCAAAAAATTTAAATATTGATATATCATTTAAAATTTATCTTGATTAAGCATGAATGTCGAGCCAATTTTGAATTGAAAACTTCTGAAATTAAATTTGAAATCATGTGAACTTCAATTTCAACAAACTTATAGTCGAACTGAACGCCTCAAAAAGATGAACCCAACGACATCAAATTCGACCCAATCCGAGCCCAAATGGGTCCAAATCGAGGACCTGAAACACATTTGAAAGGTTTAAACCGTAAATTGAATGATTAAGTAATTTCCAAATATTGCATGCTTATAATCGAATTGAGTGGCTCGACCAAACGATCCAACGAGCCGAACATCAATGAATTCTGATATCATTAAGGCACTCAAATATTCAATAAAAGATCCCTGATCAAGAGAATCGATATTGGCCATCGTGCCATTGATCTTCTCCTTATTTACTGGTTATGTCACTCTCACAAAACTATAAAAGGACCCCTCATTTTTCATTGAGGGGGGACTAAGCAAGGAAGAGAGGAAAGGAACAGAAATCAGAATTCTCTTGCAATTAGACTCCTCGACAGCCACCAACTGTTGCCAAACTTTCACCCAGCCACTGATTGTTGCCAGACTTTCATCTGACCACCAGCTGTCGTCGGACTTTCGCCTAACAACTAGTTGTTGCCGGACTTCCTTAATGAAATTGTAAAGGAAGAAAACAGACGAGGAAGACAAAGTAATGTTCGGCTTTACCTGTGCATTCGATTATCCTTTAGAGAAAACATGTATTGTTCAGTGGTAAGATGAAGGCATGATGAGAGATGAGAAAAAGGCTTGTGTATTACACAGTGCTATCATGTATATAAAGACGTGCAGTGTACGGATGGTGCATACAGCCACTGTGGGCTTTACAGGTGTAAGGTGTATGTGAGCTGGTTTGTTAGAGATGAGTGGTCCGAATTTGTTAGGTGCTTCTCCACTAACATGAGCTGTATTGTGTGTATTAAGATCCCCCCGCAAACTCATGGTGGTTGAACTGTGAGTTTGGTTCTTACCTGATGAAACTTGGTGGTAGGGAGATGTTTGGTAAGAATGTCGGCCGACTGATCCTGGGAAGAGATTGGAAGAAGAGCGATGCGACGAGCTTGAACTTGTTCTCGAATAAAGTGGTAGTCAATCTTTATGTGTTTTGTCCGAGCATGGAACACGGGGTTGGTGGCGAGGGCGATGGCGGACTGGTTGTCACAGTGGAGTGGAGTCGATTGATCTACCTGGATGTTGAAGTCTTGCAGGAGTCGTTGGAGCCATATGATGTCAGCAGCGGCGGAAGCGAGAGCTCGATACTCTGCCTCAATTGATGATATGGCGACGGTGGGTTGTTTCTTGACAGCCCACTAGATGATGGTGGAGCCGAGATAGGATAGGTGACCGGTGGTGGAACTGCGAGTGACGGGATTGCTTGCCCAATCCGAATCTGAGGATTGAAGGTGAAGCGAGCTGTTGGTGATAGGCAGACCGTAGGTGGCTGTGCCTTTGAGATAGCATAGGAGATGCTTGAGCCATGTAGAGTGTTCTGCTTGAGGATTGTGCATATGCTGACACAGTTGATTGACGGCATATGCGATGTCGGGGCGGGTGATGGTGAGGTATTGAAGCGAACCTGTTAGGTGACGATACATCTCAGGAGAGAAGGATAGTGTGGGGGAAGTGGAGGATTTTGGACTATGAGATTAGGTGGGATTGGAGACAAGTTTGCAGGAGGTGAAGCCTGCTTTGGTGAGGATAGAGAGGGTGTATTTTTCCTGGGAGAGAAATAAAGAGCTGGATGTGCTGCTAATTTGAATGCCGAGAAAGGTGGAGGGATTTCCAATGTGCTTCATGGAGAAGGTGGAGCTAAGGTTTTGGATAATATGTTGAATGACAGTAGAGGAGGAGCCTGTGATAAGAATATCATTGACGTATATAAGGAGATATGTGGAATGGATAGAGGAGTTGAGTGTGAACAAGGAGGGATCGGCATTGCTTGGTTTAAAATCGAGGGAGTGTAGATGGGTAGAGAATGTAGTAAACCATTGTCGCAGAGCCTGTTTGAGGCCATATATGGCCTTCTTGAGGAGACAGACATGATGAGGAAGGCTGGGATTTTCAAAGCCTTTGGGTTGGGTCATGTATAAGATATCATCAAGAGGACCGTGACGAAATGCATTTGATACATCTAGCTGATGGATTTTCCAGCCTTTGTGAAGAGCGAGGGTGAGAAGGATGCGAATAGACGGCATCTTTGCAATGGGGCTAAACGTCTCTGCAAAGTGGAGTCCGAGCTCTTGATGATTGCCGAGAGTGACCAGTCTGGCTTTGTAAGTGGGAGAGGAGTGGAGTGGATTCTGTTTGAGATGAAAGGTCCACTTGCATCCGAGTACTTGAGTGTAGGGTGGTTTAGGAACTAGCTGCCAAGTGTGATTGCGCTGAAGAGCAGTAAATTCTGAGTCCATGGCTTTCTTCCACTCAGGATCGGTAAAGGCCTCGTGGAAGGAGGTAGGTTCGGTGGAGGTTTCAATAGAGGCTAGAAGATTAAGGGGTTGACGAGGCTTAAGATGTCCGGTTTTGAATTGGGTCTGCATTAGGTGAGGGATTGGGGGATGTGGTGTTGGGGAACTGGAAGGCGTAGAAGAGGTGGAGGGTGAAGTGGAGGTGTTGGAGACCGGGATGGAGAGAAGAGTATGAGTAGTTATTGGAATTGTGGTGGTGGAGGGTGGTGGGGTTAAGGTAGATATTGGCGTAAGTAGGAATAGGTTGGGAGGAGGAGGAGGTGGAGAGGGATGAATTGGAGGAGGTTGATAGGGGAATGTGGATTCGTCGAATTGAACATGACGTGAGATGATAAGCTTGCCGGAGGATTGTTCAAGACATTTATAACCTTTGTGAATATCTGAGTAGCCCAGAAAAATGCACATAGAGGATTTAGGTTGTAGTTTGGTGCGATGGCTGGGAGGAATCCATGGAAAGCATGCACAACCGAAAATGCAGAGATGATTGTAGGTAGGTGATTGATGGAAGAGGAGTTGATATGGGGATTTGTGGTGGGTGTTAGCGGAGGGCATGCGATTGATTAGGTAGACTGAGGTGAGAACTGCATCCGACCAGTATTGGTTAGGTAGGTGAGCCTCATTGAGCAAAGTGCAAGCGGTTTCTATAATGTGGTGATGTTTGCGTTCAACGAGTCCGTTTTGCTCTGGAGTATATGGACAGCTGGCTTGATGGAGGATGCCGTGGGATTGAAGAAAATTGTGGAGAGCATGATTCATATATTCTTTTCCATAATCAGTTTGAAGGCATTTTATTTTGGTATTGAGTTGATTCTCAATTTGCAGTTTGAAATTAATGAAAATAGATGTAGCTTCAAATTTAGCTTTCATAGGAAATAGCCACACGTATCGTGAGAAGTCATCTACAAGCAATAGGTAAAAGATAACCTTGATTTGATATGGTGGGGGGTGGCCCCCATACATCGGAGTGCAATAAAGCTAGAGGATTACATGTATGGTTGATAGAAGAAGAAAAAGCTAATGTGTGGCTCTTAGAGGCCATACATGATAAGCAAGAAAATGACGTAGACGATATATGTAGATCTGGATGCTGGCTTGATATGGTTTGAAGAAAGCGTTTGGGGATGACCGAGACGTCGAAGCCAGCACATCTTTGGTGTGACGGTGGTGGAGAGGGCTGAGGTAGTGGATGGACGTGGAGGGTGGAGCGGGTAGAGTCCATCATGGACTGGTCCTTGGAGAAGACAACGGTGGAGCTGATCCAGAATTTTATAGCCAGAAGCATCAACGTGGATGGACACGTTATTATCTTTGGTTAGTTTGTGAATAGATAAAAGGTTATGAGAAATCTGCGGAGTATAAAATTTTTGTGAGAGTAAGAGGTTACCGTTGGAGAGGGGTAGCAGACCCTGGCTGGAATGAGTGATGGGCATGCTTGTACCGTTGCCCATAGTAACCTGATCGGATCCTTGGTATTCTGTTGATTGGTGGAGATTGTGGAGATGCGGTGTTAAGTGGGAGGTGGCTCTAGAGTTGAGGATCCATTCAGTGGGTGATGGGGAGGAGGTGAGAAGAGCTGTAGGAGTTGTAGAGGTGGGTTGCTGATTGGGAAGAGTTGGAACATAATTGGCATTGTGGCGGTGCCAGCACTTAAACGCGGAATGTCCTCGTTTGTTGCAGATTTGGCAGATTATAGGTGAGGAGGATTGGGGGTGAGATGGATTGTTGGTTTGGAACCGTCCTCTTCCTCTTCCATGGGGTGCTCGTCCGCGGTTGCTGTAGAGAGCATAGGAGGAGTTTGTGGTGAGTTGATGTTTTGTGGAGTCTGCCAGTAGATTGATTTCTTCACTGATGAGGAGGGCATAAAAATCATCTAGACTTAGTGGGTTGAGGTTAGTTCGGATGGAAGTTTTGAATGATTGGTACTGTGGTGGCAGGCCATTGAGAGTATACATGATGATATCTTCACTGTCTATAGTAGAACCTGCAGCAGAAATATAATCCACGAGAGTTTTAACCTCAGTGAGGTATTGACACATAGAGGAGTTCTTCATGGTGATGTTATGCAGCTCATTTTTGAGCTATATAACGTGTGAGCGATTTGAGGCTTGAAATTGTCGCTCGAGAGTGCTCCAGATTTCGCTGCAGTTGCGCAGATTGCTAACGTAGGGGAGGACTGATGCAGTGAGAGTGGAGCATAATGCTACCGCAAGATTTTGGTCTATTAGAAGCCATTGCTTGTACATGGGGTTTTCAATGATGGTGGAGTCTGAGGTGGTGAGGTTGGGCTGAGGAATGGGATTAGTTCCGTAGAGAAAGGTAGAGAAACCATTTGTAGAGAATAGCTTGAGGATTTGTGATTTCCAGGTGGGATAGGTCTCATTGGAAAGCTAGGTGGGAACGATAGTTTTGATGTTGGAGATGATGAATTTCAGAGAGGAAGGAAATTGAGGGTTAGGAAAGGATTCTTCCTGAGATGTATCTGATTGCTCCATACTTGCTGTACCGTAGGGTATTCTACGGCTCTGATACCATGTAAAGGAAGAAAACATATGAGGAAGACAAAGTAATGTTAGGCTTTACCTGTGCATCCGATTATCCTTTAGAGAAAACCTGTATTGTTCAGTGGTAAGATGAAGGCATGATGAGAGATGAGAAAAAGGCTTGTGCATTACACAGTGCTAGCGTGTATATAAAGACGTGCAGTGTACGGATGGTGCATACAGCCACTGTGGGCTTTACAAGTGTAAAGTGTATTTGAGCTGGTTTGTTAGAGATGATCAGTCCGAATTTGTTAGGTGCTTCTCCACTAACATGAGCTGTACTGTGTGTATTAAGAGAAATAACCAAGATAATTTGATACTTATGACTAATACTTTATCAAAGGATACAAGCCACGGTAATCAAGCTAGTCAACTACACTCATAAATACTAAATATCATGACATGACTATTTAAATTGATTGATTTACTTAAATTTTTCTCTCCAAGACTATGTAAATATTGATAGCTTTTGAACTAAAAAATTATTTTAAAAAATAATAAAAAAATATCCCAAACCAAGCATTAGACTAACAAGAAACCATTAATCCCACTTAATTAAACTAATTATGCTCACTACATTCCATCAAGAAGGTAACTCACCTTAGGAGAGTTCGTAGAGATTGTAATCTAAGATCACTAAATTAAAATAAAATGGATCATTAACCACGCAATTAAACTGAGCCTCCCTTGAAATGCAAGCCTCCAAAAGTTGGATATTAAATAAACAAAATCCAAATCCATCCGATGAGAGCCCAATTATCAGTCCAATCAAGTTAATTGGGCCTTTCTGCAACGATGACAGTCCATAACGAAGACAAAAATCAAACACCAGTGAAGATCTAAAGCCCAATTAATGTTTTGAGAAAACAGTTCTGAAGAGTTAATTAAAATTTTTATTATGATTATAAAAAATTAATTTATTGATATTGAAATATATTATATAAAAAAAATTTATGAGAATATTTGAGCTTTTTTATTTCACCAGAAATAATATTCGAATTAATAAAGGAAAAAAATTTATATACATATCATTTGATATCATACTATTTACAAATCTAATATTCAAAATTTTAATAATTTTGCCTACCACCTATAGATCAAATTTAAGTGCAAGAAATAAAATATTAAAAATTTATAGGATGATATGGGTGATAGGAATGAAATATAGGAGTGACATATTTAATATTAATATTGTTTATATGTGGTAGACATGAAATATTAAAATTTTAAATATTAGATATATAAATAACATGTTAGAAAATGTTATTTATATAAATAAAAAAACATTAAAATTTTGTTTGGGATAGAGTATTTATTGTTTTTTAAAATAATTTTTAATACAAAATTTTCTTTTTATAAAACATTTTGTCCTAAATTTTGCTTTATAAAATAGTATAAAAGCACACACAACTCACCTTAGCCTGTTGGTTGAGAGCTTAGGCTACCAACTAAGAGGTTTTGGGTTCTAATCAATCAGATTAACGAGAGATTATTACGTGCGGAGTTCGGACGTAAGATGCATCCAGATTTTGTGGGTATATAATAAATACACAGTTTTATAAATAACTATGTATTTGTTATGTACTCTCACAAATTCGGACGGTTCATACTCCACAAGTAATAATTTCCCCAGATTAACAGAGAAGCTAGAACAAATTTGCCATCCGTTGCTACAGGAACCTCCGCACATCTCAACGATGCAATGCTGTGTTGGCGGTTTTTGCTAGCTTCAAATTTGTTAGAAACCCCGCCCTCCAATTTACTCTACCCAGAAAACAGAATTCCCGTCTACCATCAAAAGGGTTGAAGGCTGAACTCTTCTCCTCCGGTCTCGTTATTCTCCCGGGAACGGTGAAGACGAACCTTCTCCTTCACAATGTCTCAGAATAACACGACGGCTACTGCGGCTACGGGCGCCGGCGACGGTAATACCGAGGCCGGGAGCATAGTCAAAACCCGCTGCCGCCTCCAAACCTCTTCCATTTCCGCTTCGTTCTCCGTATTCATTCTCAACATCCTCATGATCCTCATCAGTTGTAAGATCGTTCATTCCTTCCTCCGCCACCTCGGCCAGCACCGCATGATATCCGATTTCATAGTAATTACTCCAACACATCGATCATAACCTGTCGATCGTTTCGTTGATTTCTCTCCAATCGCAATTCTAATCCCTTTTCCTTCGCAGATCGGGGTTCTAATGGGCAACGTCGAAGCATTGCGGTTCATCGTCGAGGACCATGTCATCATCGCCATCGTCCGCATGGGTTCAGTCGCCTTCTCCTTCTATCTCTTCGCCCTCGGCCTCGAGATGGATCCTAGGAACATTATAGATTGGTCCGGCCCTGCAACGAAGCTCGCATACTCTGGCATCATCTCCACCATCGGAATAACCCTCTTCTGCTACACTGTCATAAACTTCAGCGGCCTCGAAGTCGCCAGAATCAAGTCGTACCAAACGATCTGCGCTCTCGCAATCGGCCTCGCCGCGACCTCTTCTCCCATCCTCACCCGCCTCATCACCGAGCTCAAGATCGGCAAATCGGAGATCGGCCGCCTCGCCGTCCGCACCGGTCTCGCCAACGACATGATCTGCACATCCCTTATGTGCGTCGGTGTTCTCCTCTACGGATCCCAGATCCGGATTCTCGACGATTCTCTTTCAACCAAAATCATCAACGCCATTCTCAACATCCTTTTACTTACCATCGAGGTTTGCTTCATCTTCAAAATCATAAACCCCTTTCTTGGAGTCTTAAACGATCGGAACCCTGAAGGAAAACCCATCCGCGGCATCGACATGCTGATCGTCTCCCTCATATCTGCCATACTTTGTTTCAGCTCTCTTCTCTATGGCTTCGACCCCAATTTCAACGCCTTTGTCGTTGGTCTCTGCCTTCCTCGCGATGGCCGAATGTCGAATTTCCTCATCAGCCGAATCAATTTCGCCCTCACCACAATCATCCTACCGCTCTACGTCGTCCTCGTCGGCTTTTCCACCGATTACAAAGCATGGGTCACGCAACAGAGCCGCACCGTTTACAGACTCTTGATCCTTGGATCCATCGGGGTGGTCGGAAAGCTGACGGGGACTGTAGCTTGTAGCATCCGTTGCGGCCTTCTATGGCCTGAGGCCATCGCGCTCGGACTTCTCTTAAACGTAAAGGGTTACTTCCACATCTTCTGCGCATACACCGCCTCGACAATGCAGTTGATCGAACCTGACATGATGATGGTGATGCTGCTGGTGACGATCGGGACGATCATTCCGACGCCGTTGGTGGTGGCGTTTATTGTGCGACGAGCGAGGGCGAGGGAACAGGGGGGCAGTCCGATGGGGTTGCAATGGTGTGATGTGGGAGGAGAGGTGAGGATTTTGATTGGATTGCATGGGGTTCATGATGTGGGGATGGCGGTGAATGTGATGGAGGCGATGAGGGGGAAAGGGCAGGGGGAGGAGGGCAGATTGATGGCTTACGTGGTGGATATGGTGGAGATGACGGATAAGGCGGCGGCATCGCTGGTGCATGGGGAGGGGTTGGAGGCGGTGACGGTGAGGGATGAGGAGATTGTGGAGATGAGGGAGCAGATTGGGTCGGCATTGGCTGCGTATAAGGGAGATGGTGGGGAAGGGTTTAGGGTGCGGAGGATGCTTGCTGTGTCGTCGTACGACTGTATGCATCAGGACATCTGCAGCATCGCTCAGGTAAAGATAGACATGACACATTATACTAAGAATTTCTCACAAAAAAAAAAAAAAAAGACTCATTGCACTAAGTATTTAATGCGATAAACGTTATTTTACTTTATTTTATTTTATTTAACGGAAAGAACGGAAACAGTAATTATTTGGTTAATATAAGCAAGGCTTGAGTTTGACTCAATCTCCAATGAGCCAAAATTTAACATACTCACGAAGAAAAAAAAAACAACTAAATAAATAAATAATAATATGAAAAAAATTGAAATAGAGAAAATAATAAAATCACACCACACCAAAAAATTCACTATAAAATTAAGAGGAATTTGTACATATTTCTTTCTCTTTCACTCTCTCATAATCTCTCATATCTTACACATACTAAAATCATCAAAGGACGCAACCTTTTATGAAAAACAAGAAAAGAACTACCTAGCCCACCTCGCAATGCTGCGACGCTAAGATTGGGGCTTCACAACACTCAACTATCTGTCTCTAGTCTGACTAACAACATTGCAATGCTGGCTATGGAGTGCCACAATGCTCTCTGAGAGTGCTGTAATGCCATGGTTTGGAGCGCCGCAACACTCCACTATCTCTCTGTTTCCATGCAAACTATATAGCACCTAAACACGGGTACATAGTGCCCCAACAATGTACGGTTGAACGGAAAAAACTTCTTGCACAAAGCACCCAAACCCAAACAAGTGGAGGACCACCCCCTGCAAACCCAAGCAAGGGGTGCGCTTACCACGTAAGATTTGATTCAATATATACAAAAAATACAAATTTTCCACTAGTCGAGTTTGATAAAAATATCATCAAAATTCATATTAATTTGTCATGATTTTAAGTTTTGTTTTATTAATATTTATTTGAGCATTTTTATTATTTTTTTGATTATTACCATATTTTTATTTGATTACAAATTTGTTGTTATTTTTTTAACAATTTTTTTTAGAAAAGTCATTTTTTATGATTAAATTTATTAAAATATGATAGCAATAGGAACAACTTTAAAAAATAATTAACTTTTATCTAGGTAGTTCTTCATTTATTTTTATAAATAATTGCAACCATCTAAAATAGCTCTCTTTTGTCATAATACTTCATTCCATGGTTGGCTAAAAAAGAATGCATGATAAATAAAATATGGGTTAAAATGAATAAAATATATTCTGAATAATTATAAGTTTTTTGGTTATTTGTAAAGTAAATGCAGAAGATTTTTTTTTGTTTGGATGGGTGCATGTTGAGTAAAGTAAAAAAACATATTATTCTAATATTTTGAGTCTATTTGAATGCTTTTATATAATGAAATCATAAATAAAATAAAATTAGTAACAAAGGGATAAATACAACATAGATTTATCAGTTTAATAAATCTAAATTGTATCATAAGATAAAAGTTGAAATTATTAAATTTGTTTATCAGTAATTTGCACGGTACACGCACCCTCATTTGTTTAAGTCATTTTGCATTCATCTTGCCTTTTATTCCACATGTTTTGAGAGGACCGAATGAATAATTATTGAATTTTGAGATATGTCGTCACATATAGTATTAGTCTTTACTTAAAAGTAAGAAATAATTGATAGCTCAAAAATTCTTGATGTACTTTGAATTGCATTAGTAACTTAAGCTATATAGCCATCATAACAATATAATTATGTAAATAGTATTCATTATCAGGCCTTTATTCTTAGAAACTTTTTGGTATAACATGAAGAGGTGAGACCACTTGGGGAGGTTCAAGTAGGTTGACTTGAGAACTCTTCCGAAGAGGCCTAAGTGAGAAATATTATGGTAGAGTTAATATGGAGGTCTAAGTGAGAAATATTATAGTAGAGTTAATATGGTGGTGGGATGATGGAGATGGCTGCAATAGGGGTTGGTCTAAGGTTTGGTCTGGGAAAAAATAAGAGAACTAAGCTAACTTCAAATGATAAGAGCTCCCTAAATTCTCATCCAGAAATCATAAAATCACTTGCAAAAGTTAGGGAAATGGTTTAGTTCTAATTTGAAGAGTTTTATCATTTTTTATAATTTTTTTTTATTCTATAAGTGATAGTGTACAAAAAATTGAAGTGTGGCTTATTATCTAAGGCAAGGGTTTATCCATTGGAAATAAAATATGTACTAAAGAAACTTCACGGAAATAGTTATGGGTGGAAGGGGAATGTGCTAAGAATAAATATGTATTCAAAAATTTTATCGGGTTTAAGGTCACCAAATAGCCACCTAAATCAAACCAGTTCTAGTTTTAACCTTTACTTGGCCAATCATTTTATATGTAGTTAATTATGAAAAATGTGAGGGAAAATATGTGATTTGAATTTTAATGCAATAACAACATTAAGATAATTCTTCATAATGGAGACTTAAAGAAAAATTAAAGAAGATCACTCACTCATCAAGTTAAATGTGTAGGAAAGATCGCCAAACCCTCCTTATGGCCAACCACTAAGCTGAAGCCTCTTGGAATTCACTTCAAACTAGTTTGCAAATATTTTAACCCTTTCATTCAAGAGAACACAATTTATAAGTGTTTACAAAGCACCTAATTCAAATTACAAAAGTAGTAAAGGTTTATAATGGCTGACCCACATATAACTATCTTTCTATGGAATAACCACCACATTTGTGCCCCTCTTCATGAAAATGTTATAATTAATTGATTAATTAATTATAAGATTTTCATTTAGGATAATTTTTCATTTCAATTAAAATTTCATTTTTTTTAATTAATTAATTTGAAATCAAAATTTCATGTATACACACAAAACATACAATACAAAAAATTTACACACACACACAATGTTTCACATAATATTGAAATATGAAAATTAACTAAAATTTCTTATAATAGGGCTTTTATTTTGCTCATTGTGAAAGGTTCTTCATACTTAGTTGCCAATTTCTTGAAATGTGCTATTGTAATTGGACCTTTTATGTTATTTTGTGCTTCATGTGCTTTTAGTGCTTCACCACTCTCTAAGTTAAATTTTAATCATTTGCACCAAGTTATCTAAGACATGTGAACCTCAAAGTCCATTATGACGAGCACGTTTGGTAGGGTTTTCATCCTCATAAGTGGATTCATACTACTTAGAGACCCTAACTTTAATGTGTGTTTCATCAATAATTTCAATATAATCCTGATTTTGATAAACTATGTTAAGTAACATAATTTTTAAACTTATATGGGACATTATTGTTGTACCAAAAAAAGGATTAAATATATCATTCAATTATATTTTATAAAAAAAATTGAATCATTGGAGAATTTACACATCATAACTCTCTTATAGCATACAACATTTAAGTACCTACTCATAATTTATACTGATTGTTGAAAGTTGAATTGAATTACCAAATTACACACTATATACCTAAGCATATGAAATAACATAGCAACATATTCTTCATTGTGCACGTTCATTGTGTTTGCAAATCAACCTCTTGTGCAGAAGAAATGCATGATTTGAAAAAAAGACCCTCTAAATATTTGCACCATGTTAATACAATCAGAATCATATTCGGGATATAGCCTAGAGAGATATGTTTCATTTGAATATTCTAATCAAGATTAAATTCTTGTGGTGCTCTTCTTGGTTCATGTAGTAAGATGAACATAACAATAGTTGTGCTAGTGATACTAACATGAACAACTAAAACTTTTTTTTGGAGAATTAAGGAACAACGCTCGGAATCACACGCACAACACATACGTATGATTCAAACCCAGGACCTCTTAGTTGGTAACCAAAACATCCAAATCAACTGAAACATTTTGATTTCTACTCATCTGCGCGTCGTTCCAAAAATCATCCCAATTGGTGACAGATTACAAATACCTTCTAATCCCTGAAACCTTGACTTCTACTCTGATAGGCACTTGGAGGAGTCCTCATAAAAATATGCAAATTAGTCTAGAAGATTTTTCCACATCACATAGACTGTATTATCAACAGCAACGAATAACTTCAAATAGTACAAACAAATGATCCTTTTCTCATGGCATACTTAATAAACTCACTGTGCAAGATAGCTACACTTTATAAGCAAACAAACTAAAGTTATTTTTCAACAGAACATATTGATTAAATTAGCTCTTTTTCTCCTGTTATTATTCTCTGCTCATTAATTTTCACCATAACTCAGGATTGCTTGGCAGCACTGGTGGTGCTTCCCTTCCACCGTCGGCAGAGAGTCGACGGCTCAATGGACTCAGGCCACCCAGGCCACAGACTCCTAAACCAAAGGGTACTCCAACAATCCCCTTGCTCAGTCGCAATCCTCGTCAACCGCGGCCTCAAACGCTCTGCCTCCCAAATATCTTTCTCATTCGCATCTCAAAACATTTGCGTCGTCTTCATCGGCGGGGCCGACGACCGCGAGGCCCTCGCCTACGCCAGCAGAGTCGCCCAGCACCCTGGCGTCAGACTCACAGTTGTAAGATTCCTCCCCGACGCCGCCGCTAATGGCAGAGTATCAGGACCAGGAAGAAGAATTCTAACCTCAGTGGGAAAGCAAGAGATGGAAATGAAGGCGGACAACGAGCACTTCGCCGGATTCTACGAGAGGTATGTTGCGGGAGGGAAGGGAGTCGGGTATATGGAGAAGCATGTGGGGAGTGGGGCGGAGACGGTGGCGACGTTGAGAGCGTTGGAAGGGCAGTACGAGTTGTTTGTGGTGGGGAAAGGAAAGGAGAGGAATTCGGTGCTGACGGCGGGGATGAGTGAGTGGGCGGAGTGCCCGGAGCTTGGGCCGATAGGGGACATACTTGCGGCTCCAGACTTCTCCTTGACGGCATCTGTGCTTGTCATACAGCACTGTAATGTTGCCAGGAGATGCGACGTTATTGACGAGGAGTTTCTTCCAGTTTAGTGGTCATGTAGTTATTTTATTAGTAGGAGAGATTGAATCGTGAAAGGAAATGGTGATCTAGCTTCCAAGAAAATGGGGAATCCCTATTAGGCACTCCACTCGGCTGTAATCATTAATTTTGTATTAGTCTACTTGGAGAGGACTTTTTATGATGATAGCTAAATTAAGGAGCTTGACTGAAGCAGTGAAGGGATGAACCTCTCAAATTAAAGCAGGTTATGAGTTGTATGTGTTAATTCGGACACTTTCCTTTAATTCTCCAAAAAAAAAAAAAAAAAATCTCTCAAATTTTAAATCTCATGGCTATATATTTTGTTAGGAGTTATTTAATTGTTTAAACATTAGTACATTATTGAACCAATGCAATGTGTTAAAATATGTAAAGTTATTGAACTGGTGTAAAATAAAAATAGATGATTATTTTTTTATTTGACTTAAAATAAAGTAAATATTATATAAAACTCAATGATGATGATGACAACAAAGATGGGCGATGGAGGTTGCAGGGCTGATAGCAAGCGACGGTGGCAATGATGGAGGTTGCAAGCGACGGGGTGAAGTGTTCGGTTGCGACAATCGAGTCAGCTTACTATATATGTTAGAATTCGATAAAAAACAACCGAGCTTAGAATGCTTCAAAAATGAATTACAAAGTGAATTTAAAATTCATCAAAATTTTACTCTGTATTTTTTTCTTCAAACAAAAATAAAAAAAATTTAAAATCATTGCATTTGCAATACTTTACACTAAATTTTCTTTAAACTAAACGACCCTTTTAATGAGTTTAAATCTCATCTAATCATATATCTTGACAATTCATAATTTATCATTTTCTTATGTATTATTAATAAAACATTTAATATAAATTTTTTATCTTAAGGAAAATAATATTAGAAACATATGAGCATAGACCTTCGTGTAAGAAAATAAAAATAGAAGATCATGAAGATAATCTTAAGAAATAGATAAAGCTAATGCATGATAATTGTTGTGGGCTAGAATATACGCAGCAGTAGAGTTAGAGAATAATGCGTCTTAACATTGTATGTATATCTAACACTCCAACAGATAAGTGAGAGAGAGAAAACACAAAAACTTTTTAATGTGGAAACCATGAAATAGGAAAAAATCATGGAGCCTGGACCATTTCAAATGACTCCACTAGCGTTGTAGGTATATCTAACACTCCAACAGATAAGTTATATAGAGAGAGAAAACACAAAAACTTTTTAACGTGGAAACCCTAGAAAAGGGAGAAAACCACAGAGCCTGACTTAGTTCAAATGATTCCACTAGTACTTGAAAAAATTATAAAGCATGATCTGTCTTTTAACTTGGAGATAGTGAAATTACATGAGTTCATAGAGTTAGACAGAATTTCGACGTTGGTCAGTAATTAGACAGAAGTTCGATAATGACCGTTGGTCGGGCAGAAGTCCGGTGACTGCTGGTAGAGGGGCGTCAATCCGGTGACTAGCAGAAGTTCGGCGACGAGCGGCGGCCAGGTGGAAGTCCAGCGTCTAGCAGAAGTCCTGTGGAAGTCCGACGATGGGCAAAAGTCTGGCTATGGTAGAAATCTGGAGATAGGCGGAAGTTCGGTGACTGCTAGTAGTTCGGGGACGGATCGAAGTTTGATGGAAGTCCGACGGAAGTTTGACAAAGGGTGGAAGTCCGGCAATGAGCGGAAGTTTGGCAACAGGCGGAAGTCCGACGTTGAGCAGAAGTCCAACGAAAGTCGGCTAGTGGTCCGGTGGAAGTTCGACGATGGCAGAAGCCTGGCAATGGGCAGTGCTCCGACAGAAGTCTGGCGACAGGTGGAAGTTTGACGAAGGTCAATGGCCAGGCGGAAGTCCGAGCGGTGGACGAGGAGGAGCTTGGTGACAAGAGAGATCTCAGATTTCTCTTCCTTCCTCCTCTCTTTCTCCTTCCTTTCTTTTTTTCCCTTTGTGAAGAATATGAGGTCTATTTATAATTTTTGAGGAGTGGTATGACTAGTAAATAATGAGAAGATCAATAGTAGGTTAGAGTGTTTTTGATGGATGACCAATATTGATTTCCTTGATCATATACTATTTATTGGGCATAAGAATTTTGTGATCATGGGCTTGTTGGATTCATCTCGTCGAGCCCCTCAATTCAACAATAAGCCTGTCACATTTGGAAATCATATATTTATCTATACTTTAAACATTCTAAATGTGCTTCGGGCCCTCGATTTGGACCCATTTGAGCTTGGATTGGATTGAATTTGATGTCATTGGGTTCGTCTTTTCGACATGTACAGTTCGACTATAAGTTTGCTTAAATCAAAGTTCAGATGGTCCGAGAGTTAATTTTAGAAGTTTACAAGTTGCCTCGTGATTTGTGCCCTCGTGATTCGCGCCCAATCAAGATATTTTTTTATGATATATCAGTTGCCCCATATTTTTGGATGTTACAACTCACGTAATCAGAAAATATGTGAATGTTGGAGAAGAAAACATAGAAAATCTCTATTGAAATGGCTAAAAAATGATCGTAGAGGCTCTGTTGGGCTTTGAACATATTAAATTTGAGTTTGGAACATCGAAAAATGATTCTGAGTATTGCATAAACGTCCAAATATTCAGGCTGAAAATTGGGCCCATACACGAAATTGGCCTGCCTGGTCCGCTGTCCTGCCTGGTCTGCTGGTCCGTTTGCCCACTGGTATACTGGTCCGCTGGCCCTCCCAACCTATGCTTGGCCCTCGCATGAGGCCATCCTGGGCCACATTCTTTGGCCCACTTAGATTCATAAACATGGGCTAGTAGTGGAGTTGTGGACTGGTTGGAGTCATGGGCCAATAGTGGAGTTGTGGGCTGGTTGGAATAGTGGGCAAGTTGGGCCAGTTGCATAAACATGGAGGAAGTGGTGAAGGTGGGTTTAAAAGTATTTTTTAATTCTGATTTTTTTTTTCTAAATTTTTTTTCAAACAGAACATTATAATATAATTATAATTGTAATAATATTAAATATTATTTTTAAAAATAAATTCCTTAACTCCTTCAACTCCCCCTTCTGACTATAAATACTCCCTCCCTTGCTCCCAGGGTATGAAAATTTTGTCCCTCCCCCCTTCTCTCCTCTTTTCCTATAACTTTCTTACAGTAGAGGCATTCTGCTAGTCCTGTATAGGTAGTATCCACTGTCCAATTTTAGGACCCCTTTTTGTGTAGAAGGAATCTCTTCTTCCTTCCACCCCCTTCCCCTTCGAACTTCTACATATACATGAGATTTTCCCATGTTATAGATAGAAGGCATCCCTTATCTAATTACAGGGTCCCTCCCTATACAAAAGTCATGACGGGTGATCACCCCTCTCTGAGAAATCAAATGATCAAGGGAGATCCACATCTTGCTGCACAGAATGATGGTGAGAGGAGGTTCTGCAAGGCGGCTAAGGCTGATGATGTTATGTCCATCGTTACCGACGATTCCCTCATTATTTATTCACAATTATTAATTTTTTCTTGGCTTTCCTTTGTCTTTCCACAATTGTTTCCTTGGTTTACTTGTTTATTCATTCATGAACTGATTGCTTTTTATTTTTGTTATTGTCTATCAAACAAGGAGCATGGAATTTTGTTGTATAATTAGTACTGCATAATTTATTTGATGACATTTTGGCATCATTGTTGTTAACTGATTTTTTTCTATAGAAATTATTTCCATTGATTAAGTCAGGTGTTTTAGCTTATTTAATTACCATGCATTCAAAGGGTGGCAATTATTGAACCTTATTTTTATCTATTTTCTCGCTATTGTTGCTCATTTGTATTCCTTGTATATTTCTATTCGTTGTATTCTTGTTTAGACTTTGCATATTGAACAAAATGTTTTTTTTTTAAAAATTACAACATAGTTTTATTTTGTGATATGTTAACCATAAATAATATAGAAGAAGATAGTAATCATATTGGTGAATCATATTGGTGAAAGTAAAAGTGATTAAAGCCAAGATGATAAAGATTTGGTTCTAGGTGATGCTTCAATCCCCAGGTAAATACACCCCTCATTTTAAAATAATTTTGAGCTTAATAAAGTTTGTTGAAATTGTTAACACATGCACTTTATTTATATTAATCAATATGTTGTAGGGCAAATTTATGCATAACTTATTGCTTTTTGAAGTTGATTTGGCTTTTTCTCTCTCTTTATATCTATATTTACTAAAGTTATGTCAAGGACATTATTGAACTTATGGTTTTTTTAACGCATAACTTTAATTGATGTTGTTGCATTGTTTACATCCAACAAGCCACGAAAATGGTATTGTTGTCGTTTAGTAATTATGGCAGTAGGATTTATTTTATTGTGACCGATTTTGAATGTTCAATATGTTGTTATATAGTGTGGTGATTAGGTTGTTAGCTATGATTGTAATCAAGTAAAACTTTGATTATAAATTTTACTATGCAAATGTCTTTTTTGACTAAACTTATTAACAATTTTAATGGTAGATCAAAGTGTAGGTGTGCAACTCTTTGGAATGGAGGTATTGTTTCAATATAATAGTAGTTATTACTTTTTTAATAGATGACAAGATGTTCTGTAATAGAATTATGACATAATTTTTAGAGTTATTAAGATAATGAAGATTTTTCTTATAGTATAATTATTTTAGCTAATTTTGTGTTATTCTTCTTATAACTGTTTTAAATTTGTTGGATCATTTGAAGCATATGGTATTATAAGATTTATAATCATTGGTTATTTGTGAAACTACACTGACCTGAGCTATTTTCTACCATATGATCCACCTTTTATATGATATGAAATTTGAATTATTGTTAAATGGTCTTTGAAATATATAGATGAATGAAATAAAGATGTGATTTATTTCCTCCTGAATATATATTTATTCTTTTGCTGCTATGTTTTCAAATTATGTTCATTCCAACTAAATTTTTACTTAAATTTTTGTTGAAGTATAGATGTTGAATTTGTTGGATCACTTGCTTAATATTTATGGAATTCCATAAGAACAAATTGAGCTTCTTCTATATCTGATTTTCTATGGCACAAAAGCATCACTTTATCAGTTTCTATTTACATTGATTACTATTGACATTTATTTTTCACTATTATTATTATACTCATTGTTTGTTTTGAACTTCTTAAATCATTTTAACTAAATTTGTATTGGAGAGATTTTGGATGCAGAAAATTTTATTTTCAAGTGCTTAGAGATAAGAGTTGGATAAAAGTGTGTTGTTCAGCTGATTTTAGAGGTTTATCTAAAATTTTGTGTATGATTAAAGTATGAAATTGACCATTAATTCTATTGCACTCAAGAATATGTTATTTGTTGCATATAATATAGTATTTATAATATCTTTTGTGTCATTATATTTTTATGAATTTTGTGCATTAGGATGTTAATGTCAAAGACATTCTAACCATTTGTAACATATTGAATATTAGCTAGATAATTAGAAATCAAATGACTATGAGTGATGTTTTTTTTTTTAAATAATTATAAGATAAATTTAATTAAGTAATAAAAAAGTTAGAATAAATTTTTGGCCAAATAAGAGACTTAGTTTTAAAATGAACTCCAAATATGTATCAACAAACATTTTATTATGTCAAATATTAGTTTTTTTATCGTATTTTTTTTTATAAACAAAGTAATTTTAAAATTTTTAGTAAAATTATCGTAGAAATAAAGATAATGATAGCATTACTAAGCTTTCAATCACACTATCACTCCTTTTTTCATTATCTTTTAATTCTCGAGTTGCTATGAAATGAATGAGGAATGATAATTCATAAAATTTACTTCTAATTGATAATAGTTATTGTAATATATTTATTAGTTATAGTTTAATTCAAAATTTAATAGTTTTAGTAATATAATTAATAATTATAATTGATACAACATCAAAAAATTATCTAGATCGGGTATGAATCTCGAGGCAAAATCAAGTTGGAAACTTCCAAAATTAAAATCAGAACCATCCGAACTCTGATTTTAGTAAACTTATAGTCGAACTGAACGTCTCAAAAATACGAACCCAACGACACAAAATTCGACTCAATCTGAGCACGAATGGGTCCAAATCAAGGGATCGAAGCACTTTTGGAAGGTTCAAAACACGATTTGGATTACCGAACGGTTTCCAAACGCGACATGCTTATAGTCGAATCGAGCGGTTCGACGAGGCAAATCCAACAAGCTCAAGATTGAAAAATTCTGATATCATTAAAACATTCAAATGTCTAGCAAAAGGTCCACGGTCAAGGGATTCAACATCGGCCGTGCATTCAAACCACTCCCTAATTACCCTTGCTTTTCCTCCTATTTACGGGCCATGCCACTCTAGAAAATCTATAAATAGACCCCTCCTTTCTCTTAAAAGGGGGACCCCAAGCCAGAGAGCAAGAGAGAGATCGGAGATTGCTCTTGCCCCCTTGCTCCTCCTCGACCACAGCCTAGACTTCTACCGGACCACCATCTGAGGACTGGACTTATGCCAGACCACCACCTAAGGCTCGGACTTTTGCCGGACCACCACCCGATGCCCGGTCTTCTGCCGCACCACCACCTGAGGCCCGCACTTCTACCGGACCACCAGTTGAGTCCCGAACTTCTGCCGGACCACCACCTGAGGTCCGAACTTCTGCTGGACCATCATCTAAGGCCCGACTTTCTGCCAGACCACCACCTGAGGCCCGGACTACCACCTGAGACTCGAACTTCTGCCAGACCACCAGCTGAGGCCCGAACTTTTGCCGGACCACCACCTGATGTCCGGTTTTCTGTCAGGCCACCACCTGAGGCCCGAACTTCTGCCGGACCATCACCTGACTCTTGGATTTCTGTCGGACCATTACTTGAAGGCCAGACTTCTACTGGATTCACACTTGGTCACCTACAGACTTTCCTACCTCACTGGCCGGATTACGATCTTTCTGACCTCCAACGTCAGTCGACTACGGTCCTCCCGACCTCCTTCGCTCGACCAACTAAGGTCCTCCTGATCTTTATCATCAGATTATGGTCTTTTTGACCTCCAACGCTAGTCAACTACAGTCCTTCCGACCCCCATCGCCCGACCAACTAAGGTCCTCCCGACCTCTGTCATCAGACTACGGTCTTTGTGACCTCCAACGCTAGTCGACTACGGTCTTTCCGACCTCCGTCGCCCGACCAACTAAGGTCCTCCTGACCTCTGTTATCAGACTACGATCTTTCTAACCTCTAATGTCTGTCAACTATGGTTCTTCCAACCTCCGTCTCCCGGCCAACTAAGGTCCTCCCGATCTCTATCATTAGACTGCGGTCTTTCTAACCTCCAACGCCTGTCGACTACGATCGTTCTGATCTCCGTTGTCTATCGACTATGGTCCTACCGACCGAACAAATATGTCTATGTTGATTATTGTAATTCCAACAATATAATATGCTCTATATGATGTATATTTGTGACATCAAGCCAAGGCCTTGTCCTAAGGAAGGGCCTCCTTTGTAATCGACTGCAGATAATAGTTGATTCATTCAAACTGGGGCATGCCCCGTGGTTTTTCCCCTTTTCAGGGGTTTTCACATAAAAACTCTAGTGTCTCAAATGAATACAACACCCTCTCTCTTATCTGATTGCGTGCTAAATCTTCGTATAATGCTAAAACGTTAAGCTTTATATTTTTCTACCACCGCGAATACTCCATGACGCAACTATAATAATTTAAAGTTATTAGTTTAATTTTTTTAAATAATGATAACAACAACAACATCAAGCCTTTGTCCCTCTACATGGGGTCAGCTACATTAATCCTTTGTCTCCATTTTTTTAAAATAATGATAATATAATATAAATATTTTTATTTCATTTTTAAATTTTTATTTCCCTGCATTTAATGCACCGACAATAAAACTAATACACACTAAAGTGATATATAGTTATTAAATATACAAATCTATAAAAATTTTGTTATATGTATAATACATGTAATTCCCCATATGTCATATTTTATAATATAATATTACATTTATAATCCATTCATTAATCAATTGAGCCTATAATTTTCAAAATGAGCATTTAAATTGGACTCATTAAAATTTTTAAATTTATTTTTAATGAGTGCACTATAAATTATATATATATATATATATATATATATATATATAATTTAAATTCAACTAATGGGAATACAAGCTGTGAGCTGGATGGACACCATGGTTTGATTTTCAGAGCGAACATCTGGCCATATGGACGGCCACGATGACCTGATCAATGAGATTCCTTCAAGCCACATGCAAATAGAACAAAAATCAAACTGGCGCACCGCCGAGCTTTCCAATTAGAATCTCAATGCTCCATAAGAATCTCGAATCGTCCAATACAACGCCGCCACATAAAACTCTTTCGAACGCAGAAAATTAAATAAAAATCATATTTTTCACGATTCCAAAAGCTAGGCATTTCCACCTCAGAAATTTGTTTGGCTGAGATTGAAGGACGTCAACCATGACCTTCCATTCCTCTCCCCCTGCCCGTTTTCCGTGTTTGAATTCGAAAACAGTTCACAACCCGAAGAAGAAAGCCAAAGCTCCGACCTTTCCCGTTTGTCTACCCACACCTAAAAGCCTAGATTTCCATATAAAGCAGTTCATTTTCCATTTTTCCTTTTGTAAAATTTACGATTCTCCATCCTAGATCCCCGCCGGTCGAAGAAAGATTCCATCTTGGTGAGGATGGCCGGAACTCAGACGATGGTGATCGGGCCTATTCCATCCGGCTTCAGCCCGCGGAGCAGCAGCTGCGATTTAGGGTTATGTAGCGGGCCCACTAGCCGGCGGCCTGCGGCGAGCCCGAGTCGGACGGGGTTGTGCAGTTCCTTTGTCGGAGGCTGGGGCGATCGGCGGCGGCCGGCGGTGAGGTCGAAAAAGAGGAGGGAGAGGAACAGATTTATAGTGGATGAGATTGCGGGACAGTATGAAGAGAGCTTTGAAGATATCCATGGGGTTAGTTGAATATTGCTCTTCTTTTGTCTTAATTTTGTCTATAATCCAATCTTTGATTGGTTAACTCAAGCTAAGACTTCTTTTGTGTTAATTTTGTCTATAATCCAATCTTTGATTCGTTAACTCAAGCTAAGATTTATAACCCAAAATATTTAAATGATTTTTAAGGATCAGATTAGGATTAGGCTAATACTTCAGTGGTAGTTGGTATGCAAAAGATTTAAGTTTAGTTTAATATTTTGGTAAAAGGTGGAAGGAGGTTTATATGAAGACCTTCTACACATAGTTAGTTTAAATAAGGAGGGAGGGTGGATTAGGATTAGAGATTAAGTTTGATTACTTGTCCAGATAGCTAATATAATTAACAAGAGAAAATATTTACTGTTTGGTAAACGTTAGGATGTTGCAATGTAATCGGTAATTCAAGGTTGCCATCAAATTGAGTAGAAATCACTGTTCTGGTGAATAGTAGATGAGGAAGAAGAGAGGAAATACATAATAGAGGACATGGTGAGTATATTTTTCATTACAATCTTTTTTGAAGATAGCTTATATACCCAACTGAACCCCTTGCTACCTTTTTTTTGTATGATAATCCGTGAACCACGTAGACGTCTTGCTTGTCTTTGTTGCGGCGCTTATATGCATAAGCAAAACTTGAGAAATCCTTATCAATCTTACACTCCTGATCCTTTGCCCTAATTTGAAATCATTGGAATCACATATAATGAGCTAAAAAGCCCAGCAGGTCACTAAATTCTGCAACTGAGCTCAAAACATGGTAAAAAAAGTAGTATGCATGTCGTCTGTCAATTCATAATAGTAGCAATCATTATGATCATGAATCTGTGCAATGTAGAAATAGATTTTGAAACAATAGAACAGTTCGGTATGAACATCAATAGAATTGATAGAAGTAAACTAGTAAATCGGTAAGCCAATAAATCAGTAACTTAGTATGGAGATTGAATCAAATAAACAATGAGGAAATTGTGTAAATCAATAACCAGAAATATCTAAAAAACTGTAAGAATTCATAACTGTGTAGTACAATCAAATCATTATACACATGAAGTCCAACCATTAATTAGTATCTTATATCACAATATCCAATCAGCATTTTATATCACAGTGCTCAATATCAATTACTCAGTATAGGAATCGCATGCTCATTATCAGTAGATCAGTAAATAGTGAATCAATAGTAGCAATAATGGTAATGAATATGTAGCAATAACAGTATCAATATCAGTAAATCGGTGGCAGTAACAATACATAGTACAATAACAGTAGAATAGTAAAACAGTACTTTGATAGCAATGTGGTAATAGTTATCAGTGTCGTAACTATCAGGTCAAACATGAACAGTGAATCAGTAACATGCATTTTAGTAATTATATTCAAAATTATTCAACAAGGAGTTATGTCCATCATGGTGTTTTTCAAGTATTTAATAATCGATAGTCAGTAATCGTTGGTTCAGTAAACGGAGTCACACTCCTTGCCCGTCGGCATAGTAATAACGTCGGCATAGAAATAACTCCTTATAACTCCAATCATTATATCGTTGTATCACGTGAATCACTAGAGGATAACACCAAACTATTGTATTTAAACGAAGCCCGTCGGCCCATTATTTTGTAAAGTCTATCAATTTTCAACCAATGGGTCAACTAGTATTTACTTGTTTCACACACACACATTATTATAAAAGTAATAGGTTGTTATGACTTAATCACATATATATTTTCATTCTCAATGCTTGCATTAACAATATGTTTTGATCAAATATTAAAATTCTATTACGAGCAAATCGAATAAAATAGCATAACTTTTATTTTACCCGAAGAAATCTCAAAATCAACCAGTCAAATCGTTCAGAATATTCAATACTATAACATATAAAAAGTTGTATGGTCAAAGCTCAATAAATTCGGAGGAAATGCAATAAAAATCAATTCAGAAGAAATCAAACGGTTGAAATCAAAATCTTTAAAAATAAAGATAGGATAAAAATTTCTTACCTCGATCTGAGTGATTTTCGTATAAGCAGCGGAGCGGATCGGCAACCAAAATTCAAACTTTTTCCTTCCTCTCTCCTCCTCTCCCCCCTCTCTCCCATTTCTTCTCACGCAAGTCGATGCTAGTAGGTGATGCAGGCGGTTGAGTGGAGAGAAAATATATATATAAATAGTTTTTAGTGCTTAGCGCCGCAACCCAACACCCAGAGCCACAACGCTGCATGCTGAATCCATAATCACTGTAGAATAGAGGCTCCAATGCTGCGACGACATTTTCTGACGCCGCTGCACCCTCAACCTAGCGTCGCAACGCTCAAAGGCACAACACCGCTGCGTAGTTCAAATAGGAATTCTTGTTTTCATTTTAAAATTATTTTCAAAAATTCTGGGTTGTTTCATATATAACCTTTATCCTACATATATTTTTAATGATTTTGATTTATATGATTTTCTCCCTCTCAAATCAACTTATGCTTTATCTTCTGATATAGATCATTTCCACCGTGTAATTTTTGATATATAGTAGATTTCATTATCCTGAATATTTTAATAAGTTTATATTAAAATTTCACCGATTAATTTGGTATATTTATCATTTTAATTAGAATGAGTAGAGTAATAATAAATATAAAATGATTATGAGACAACGTACTAAATCTAGATGTAAAATAATGATACGCATAAAGTTACTATTCATTTGACATAACACATATTTTGGTATAATATATACATACTTATGAGCACATTAGATAGATGTACATGATATGATAATTGCATTTAATGTGTATATAATGTTTGCTATTATAATATACATGATATAATATGTGTAAAAGCTAGAAAGGCTGATTGAAAATGATTGACTGATTTAAGTTGGTTGAAGATATGTTATCTATATAGGAGGGTGAGCTGATGAGTTTTTCTCTAAATAAGATTTGTAGTGTGATCCTAAAATACATGAAAACGTGAGACATAAGAAGATTTACTAATACGTATGATGCGCTGATGGGTAGAAAGTGATGGTTTCTTACATAAAGACTACTGACTTTTGATTTAGAATGATATGATTGATTCATGTTTATAGGACTTATATGATTGAGACTGATTCCTGTAGGGTTGACCTACAAGACTTGATACAAGAAAAATACCACGAGAGCCGTATGTCTTGCTTTGCTTAAAGTACGACATGCATATATGATAGAATTGTGTATGTATTAATGAAATAGTGCATGACATGATAATTGCATAGCTGATATGATATGACATGAACAAGGTACATGATATGATTGATGATGCAAACATATGACAAGGCTGATATAAGAATATATGATATAGATATTATACTTGATACATTGTATTTATGCATGATATAGAACATGATACGTATGCACTGATTCCATACAACATATATAGAATAGATATAGGATGTTTATTCTGATATGAAAAGTATACTGATATGTTTGACATGACATAAAATAGAATAAAAGTTTAAGATATAAACAATGTGTAGATTCAGAATTTCACCTAATACATTATACTTAATACAGGTACTGAAAAGTTAGAATATGCTGATCTTTTTTATGGTCATTGAACACTGATCACTGAGTTATAATGATTGCATTGACTCCTACTATTCATACTGATTGTTACTTGCTCATATTGATGCAATGAATGATTACATGCATATTGGTTTCATTATTGTGCATTGATTGTAGTTGTAGGTTCATATAATCTACTGAGCTATTGTCTTATTATATGTGGTTTACAAGTTTTTAGGAAGGGATAGGGACCCAATGGAGTGAGGTTGGTCAAGGTCGCTGAGCTAAATATTTTAATTTGTTTGTCATTTTTGTAGCTGAGAATATATTTGAATAGCATAATATAACCAAATGTACTTTTGGCTAATGTATATGAATTTTTGTGTGTGAGAGAGAGATGTATATCTTGATGTTTATGAAATAAATTGTAATATTATTTTCCACTGCTTTATTTTTATATGATAATTAGTGGCTCTAGGTGATTAATAAGCAAAAAAATGCAATTCTTTCCTCTTAGATCTTAGGTAGATCTACTATCCCACATCCAATCCAAATTAATCTATTAGGAGTACGAGTTAAGTTGGGTTGGGTCGTGATAGTTCAGGCCTACATGGCTCACTCACCACTTTGGTGCCAAAGCTTGGATTAGTTGTGTTAGGTGGTGGCTTGGTGACCTCTAAAGATCTACTTAGGATTTTGTTCCAGCATCTGCTCGAAGGGTTGGAGGAATTTCTCATCATTATGGTCCTAGAGCCTAAGCCTTTTTCACCATTGGTACTATCACTAACAACCCTGACCTGGTAAATGGCACAGTCGTTGCCACGATCATTACCACTTTTAATATTGTTGTTGCTGCCGCATCCTCTAATTTCTTCCTTTGCTTTTGTATCATTGTTGTGAAATCATTGACATGCCTTATCAAAGCCATTTATGAGAAGCTCTCAAAAGATGGAGAGGAAAGTTGATGGAGATTGAAGTTGAAGAATGGTGCACATAAATGTGTTAGCCGTTACTCGAAATACTTGGTGGATTTTAGAGAGAAAGGGAAGTGTAATGCTTCATTCTGCACGCCTTATGATTGTTCGGCTTGATCTAATATGTGGTCGTCTAGATAAGAGGGAAGTCATCATCTTTTGTAGATCAACTACACTCGGGTAAAGAAGAGTGATCTATTCAATTTTATTTAATCGAATACAACAGGGTCAGGACATCGACAATTAGAGTTTTCATCTTACTTAGACCAAAAATATCATCGTTGGCACGCCAGAGGTATCAGTTTGGACTCATTAGCCATTTGGCCTCTTCCGGTACAGCCTAACAACTATGTCCTAAAGATTCTTTGGAACACGGTAACATCTCTCTGACATGGATCATCATTGCCGTCAAGAATATAAATCACACGACCATCCGATGCTCTCCATGTGTCACCATGCTTCTTTTCAATTTGTTGTGTTTGGGGGCGGAACTTGCCTTTCATTTTGGTGCGGGGGGGGGGGGGGGTGGGAGGGGCAAAATTTTCATATAAATGGACAAAATTAATAAAATAAAATAAAATAAAATGAAGACATAATTTAAAGCAAAATCTTGTATTAAATTATAATAGATAAATTGAAATTATTACAAGCTTATTAATCTATTTTGCGTATTTTAATAATGTTGCATTACAACATCATTATGAATCAAATCGAACACGTCTTTTTCAATGTAAGGTATCAGACAATCATTGAGCCAGATGACTCGTCATACCCACGAAACGATAATCCTTGATGTAATAGAAATCGAACACAATCTACTGCAGTAATTAACATGACCCTGTAATGTTTTTTGTTCTTCTCCTCTTTGCTCAACCATAACGCAGGGAGCTTGTGTTCGTGATTCTTCAATAAATATTCACATTTTTGTCTTGCCTTGTTATGCTCACTATTATGCTCTCCAACATTACCAAGTACTTTATCTTTCTTCTTCCAATGTCTAAACCCTTCCCCAACAAATGAGTCTCCACCAGCTTGCCCTTCCTAATTTGTTCTTGGGGCTTGAATAGGTAGTAGTAAAGACAGAAAATAACATCTTTCTGTACGCTGTACTCTAACCAATCAGCATATTCTTCAAATCATTTTGGATTAAACTTGCGTGTAATATTCCCAATTAATGTTTAGGGGAATTGATGACTTTTGGGTTATGGGGTCCCTTCAAAAGATAAGTTCTTTGAATTTTGTCTCTATCATTCACATCATAACTTCATATTGAAAGTTGGAGTCCAAGATCAGCCGGTAGATCGGTCAAGTCGATCTCCACACGTTCTTTCCACTTTAAATAACGTTCCATCTATTAAGTCCTAGAAAGATATTTCAGACCAAATTAAACATTAAGTATATAGCAAGTCTAATAGCATGTTAAACTATTAAACTTATCAGGAAAAGATCCATATGTTAAATTTAAGAGAAAATCATATCACTGATTTTAGCACCTAAATATTTTTATTTTTCATCTCTTTATTTACTTATATTGTTTGCATTTCCATAAATCATATCACTAAAGACAAAAATAAATTTTTTGCTCAGAGACAGTGCTAGTACAGATTTTGGCCATCTTTTTTTCACTACTTTCAAATAATTTTGTATCTGAAAAATATTTTAGGAAGTAGTAAGAAAGTTTTCCCAAATAAAATCGTAATAACGAAAAAAATCACTGGCAATTTGTAAAATTTACTTCAGTTGGCTTGATATATATGATTTTATTTTCAATTTTTCATGTTAAAAACATGCCTCACATAAAGCCTAATACTAATGTCCAAGGCAGAAATTGCCTAAAGTACTGCACGCTTAAACATTCTTTTTTTAATTTTATCCCACCATATAATTTCAATTATTATTTAACAAGCATGAGCAATTCGTGCCGGCTGCGAGAAAGAACAAAAATTGAGAACAAAAATCTGAACAGAAATATGAAGCAAAACTCTGAAACGGAGGGAGAAAAAGTTCAGTAATGCAGTTGAGAGAAGAAAAAGTTTAGTAATGCACTTGAGAGAACAAACAAAATCTGATTCAAGTGAGAAAAAGTTCAATAATGCACTTGAGAGAAGAAACAAAAATCTGAAGCAAAAGAGAAGAAACACTCACACTTGCACTTAGAAACCAAGGGAGTTAAGGCTAATGCCAAATGTAGAGTTGGAGCCGAAGGTCTACCTCGTGGACGACTTTCGATTCAAGGAATGCCAACGTCGAGCCGTCGGACTGGAGGGGAGCTCCGAGCTCATGAGAGCAGCGATTTGTGCTGGCTGCCGCGCAAGAAAGAGTGAATAGATTTTTCGAGCCGTGAACGGGCTGTTAGGGCAAAAACTTGGCAAAAGTAAAAGTTTAGGGGGGGGGGGGGGTCAAATTACTTAAATGCCCTCACTTAACTTTTTTCTTTTTTTTAGGGGGGGACAATTGCCCCCCCCTGAGCGGAACTTGGTTCTGCCCCTGGTTGTGTCCCATTATGATTGTCATCCCATAGCTGATCTTGTCTCTCTAGTTTTTCTCCATCCATTTGGGGATCACATCCTACCACTGTATCACCTATAAATAAACCCTCTTTTGAAGACTCTAGGTAGAGGGACTCAAGCTCATTTTGATGCTATCTTGGGTTGTAAACAAAAAGAGAGGAGTTTTGTAAACAAGCGACTTGATACTTACTTTATCTTTATAGTGAAACTATCGTTCTACTTCCTCCTATAATAAATATGTTGTATTCTCTCTATTTTATTCTTCTTTCTTATGCTTTGTTATGCTCATTTTGAACAAATATATGTGTTGTGCTTCTTGGCGATCCAAGAAGCTTTAGCAACTTTTGAGTAGATGTAAACTCTCAAGAGAAATAAGAGAACTAGAGAAAAAGAGAGAAAATGAGAAATTATTCATTCCATGAGTATTTTATTACAATAGGAGAGATATTTATACTACTTGGGTAGACCAAGTGTTCAACATAGAACCGTTCCACCTAAAATAAACTAAAAAATAGAATAAAAGAAATAAATTGATGCTTATTACATATGCATAGATCAATTGGGTTAAACTGTTTTATTTGTTCAAGATATATTATTATTGTTGTGTAAATTTAGAATGTTTTGGTTCCTTCTTCTTTTATGCTTGTAGGTTGGTTTGTCATATTTGTAGCCCATGCTTCACAATTTGATATGATAATTTTAGGATCCAATATAATATTTTGATGTCTAACACTACCATCGCCATGGAAAACAACCTTGTCCTCAAGGTTAAGAGAAGGAAAGAACGAAGATAGGGTTGCAACCATTGCAACAAAACTTGATACATTCGATAATTTGATTTCCTAGTGCAACAAAACTTGACCACAAAGCTATAAAAAAGTATAAGGAGAAAAGACATAAGTTGAAATTCATACTAACCGTCATTAATAGATTTATAAAAATTTTTAGGATGTATCCTAATTTGCTGAGCGACAGAACGAAAATGAAATTTGGAAAAGAAAACTCTATGAAATTTATTTAAAATGTCATGTACTATTGGAATATGAGATTTATCTTGAATGGTGAGTATATTAAGAGCTCTAGAATTAATGCAAAAATGCCAAATATTAGAATAGAAAAAGATATAGGATTATGACAAATAATACTGGAGTGAAAATTTTCATAAATTAATTGTTCCATAGCATCCTTTTGAAAATATGGAGAATCAAAAGGACAAATGTTAACTGTTTGGGATAAGGATGGAAGATGAATACGATGGTCAATGGTACTAGGTTGAGGTAAACCTAGTGGTGGCTGAAACAAATGTTGTGATTTTTTTAGTAAGGTAGAATTAGATAATGGTAGATGATGTGTAAGAAAAAAAAACCTGTCGGAGAAGATGATGGTTGTGGAAAAGGGATTCAGCTGGTGGATCCAAGAATGCTGATGGAAGAGGAAGTATCTTGGTGAAGTGGAGTATATGGACGGTCAATACACAAACTATCAAATTTCTTGTCTATGGAATTCATGGAAGAATAGATATGTTGAAGGGATGAGCCAATGTAAGCAAATTGAACATCGACTTGATGTAAAAAATTTTGGATTTCAGAGAAGTGTAATTCTTGATTAGTTTGCATTGCCCGGAAAGCTTCCACCAAATATGTGTTCTTCATGTTGATTCGATATTTGTGGATGATGGAGGTGATAGAAACAGTTCTTGAAACTTGGTGCAGGTGTTGAATCCTGTGGATGAATCTTGCGGGTAGGGAGAGCTAGGTGAAGTTGTCCTCAGCTGTGGAGGTATTCAGATGGAATCTGGGGTTTTAAGAAGGGCTTCTGTGGCTGAAAATCAGCAAAAGAAGGCTGCAGTTGCGCTGGAACAGCATCAAGAACAACAGAGAAGGCTGGCCGCAGATGTTGTGAAGCTTCTGGTCTTGAATTTCTTGCGGTTGAAGTATGAAACAAAATCTGATGTAGGCGTTGCTGTAGAGTTCTGTGATGAAAGAGGTTCGTGATGTTGATTTCCAAAGCTGTTCTTAATGCTGGAAACAGTTCTTGTTGCTTCTTAAATTTCTGAAGATGCGGGTAGGCAAGTCTATTGAGCCAAAATGAAAAACAGCCGTAGGACATGTACTGAAGGCTGAAAACCGAAATAAAATCAGTCCAAGAAGAGGCTGGGAATGAATGTGAAGGCTGGTTTGCTGAAGAAAACAACAAGAAGAGGGCAGGAACAGCCTTTGGTGGCATAATCTTTCAGCTGGCAGCCTGTCTGAACTACACGGACTACAGGAAATGGCAAACTGCAGAAAATGGAGAGCAGGACAGCAGCAGAACCTGAAGGCTGCGGCGGAGGAGTATTTTCCGGTGGAGAAACAATATCTTGGCTGCTGAAATGGAGGCAGGCGGCAGTGGAGGAGCCTGGCCGGCTGAAGAATGAGATGGAAAGGTGAGCTTAGTGCAACAAGAGAATCATTTATTATGCTTCTTGATCTACATCAAGAAGGGGAGTGCATCTTTTGAGTAGGTGTGGACTCCTTAAGGAAGAAGAAGGGGAAGAAGATAGACTATAAAGGAAGAAACCAGAAATCTTTCATTCTATAACCTCTTCTTACAATAAGAGGTGTATTTATAATACTTGGATAGACCAAGTTTTCAATATAGAACCGCCCTATCTAATACAAACTAAAATTAGAATAAAAGAAATAAACTAGTGCCTATTACATATACATAGACCAATTGGGTTAAACTATTTTATTTGTCCAAGATATATTATTGTTATAATGTCAATGTGGAATGTTTTGGTTCCTTCTTCCTCCTTTATGCTTGTAGATTGGTTTGCCATGTTGGTAAGCCCTGCTTCACAATTTGATTGTATAATTTTAGGATTCAATAGAATATATTGATGTCTAAAAATATGTCTCTTTGTCAAGAAATAAACTAACTCCACAACTTAACCCTACTGTGAAATTTTGAACTAAATCGCTTCCCACTCCTTTTCCTATTTGTGAATCAATTGTATCAATCGACATCCCATTCATTGATCACTCGGGTCCTTATCCGGCCATTACAAATAATAAGATTAAATCATTTTAAAGTATTATATATTTTTAAAGGCTACTTGACCATGGAAGTCTTATATTATATATGATCAAATAGTCTCTTGACTCTTTATGAAAGATCAAAATAGTTTTTAATTATATTAAATAATAATTTTGGTCTCTCAACTCTTTAAAGAGAAATCAAAATAGTCTCATTATTTTGATTTTTTTTTCATAGATCTGAAGGATCAAAATGATCCTTTAATATAATTGGGATCATTTTTGTCCTTCATAAAGAGTTAAGAAGTTATATCCTAAGTTACTTCATGTTCATTCTTCAAACTAATTTGGTTATTCTGCAAGAAATGAACGTGTTCTGACATACAACCCCTCCCTGTTCTCCTATTAAGACTTTTTTTTTTTAATTTTTGCAGCAACTTATTAATTTCTTCACTTATAAAGCTGTAAGGACCGTTCTTCATCAGCTCTATGAAATGAATCCACCGAAGTATATTTGGTTCTACAAGTAAGCCTTCAGATGCTACTAATCTTCTTAACACAGAATCATGCAAGTTTGCTGCTATGCATGAGCTACTGCAGTGCCTCGCTTCTATGTAAATAGTTTGTTTCTTTTGTTAGCTTTGTCTCGAACAATCAAGTAAAAGATGGCGCACGATTTCTCCGCTCCCTCGGAAAGGTAACATTCATTTAGCTTCAGAACAAGATTTGTAAACAAGCATGATTAGATTCTGTTAACCATAATCTTTTTCATCATTAGGAGCATCAAGAATTAGCAGAAAGAGTGATGGTAACTCGCCTGCACCTCTATGGTAAATGGATTAAGGTATACTTGTGAACTAGTCTTCTAAATGGCATTACAGTACCATCATTTGTCTTTTTCCTCTAATCCACTATAAAAAAGGACCTGCATTCAAGTAAAAAAACTTGATTCTCTTCTAATATTTGAGCAGAAATGTGATCATGCAATGATGTATCAGCGAATTTCTGATGAAAATCTGAAGTTGATGCGTGAAAGGCTAATGGAAACTGTAATATGGCCATCTGAGGACCCAAATGCCGAGAACCTTGACTCATAGATAGCAGAAGTGGGTTAGTTTACTTGTATTAAGTTGTCTTGTTGGTGGTGTTGTTTCTATACTTAACGTTAGCTTGATTAACAGTTCATGTGGATATTTTTAGTTCAAAAGAATGAAATATGCTTTTATTGTATACTACCATCTAGTTAAAGAAGTTATTATTACCAAGGCAATTGCCCAATACAGCATTGTTTATTATTATACCTGATTTTTGTTCTTGATTGAGCACTTTGTAGCTTAGAAGACAATTATACAGAAGCTTGGTATTATTTAATTTATCAATTTGTATTGTTGTTGGTGATTATGGTGGAATTTAGAAACAAGTGTCATTATTAATGATATGATGCTAATACATCAGAGATGGTTACAAAATGATTTGCCTATTTTGTTTTTACTTTTTATTAAAAAAGTTTAAATAGAATACATTGGTCTACTCCTTGTAATTAGGAAATTTATAAGTAAACAAAAGCAAACCCTTTTATCTATTGGGAAGGAGCTTGTAATGAATCCAAACTAATCTAATGGGTGAGAGTGAGGCATGACCTTGGATATACCATGGGATAGAGAGTATCTAGAAGGATATGAGAAGATATCAACATTCGAGTAGGTTAGGAGATCAAAAGGAAGTACTTAGATTTTTGTCCTAAAATGGACTAACCAATAGTACTTAGATCTTTGGGGCATTGGAATGCTAAGAATAGCTGAATTGTTCATAGGTCAACCTAAGACTTCAACTATACATTAAAGATATCACTCATCCTAAAAATGCTCTATAAGGAGCAATGGAGTTTCAATGAAATTTTATATGTTATACAAAATGATATTTCTCATGCTTGGCTCCACTTTATAAATATATTGCAATAATTTGTTCTTCCTCTTAATTAAAGAAGATGAGATTACAAAGTATGTAACACAAATTTATAATTCTAATAATGTGGGAAAATGCTGGAGATACAATAGTTGGATGGTGTATGTCAGGTGACGTTGGTTAAATAGTAGTGGCAGTTAAGAAAGGGTGGTTGGGAGATGTCAGTTTGATGATAATAGTTGAACGATGGCAATCATATAATTGCAATCAAGCAATGACAATCAGGCTATGGTGTTCAAATAATGGCAATCAGACTATTATAATGACTGCCACGCAACATCCGTCGAATGAAGATAGCTAAACAATGATAGTGGCTGGTGGTGATTATTAGTGTTGAACATTAAGTAGAACTTTAGAGTTTTCAAATCTCTAGGCTTTCTTCAAATTCTAGTTTAGGACTATTTCATGTGGAAAATAAATGTCTGCTTATAGTATTTCTAGAGTGGTCATTTTAATAAATTTAACCAAAATTCAATAACACTCCATTAGGCAACTCATATCAAATCTTTTAATTATAAACTATTTATTTATTATTTAAGTATTTTAATGACCACATAATCAAGTGATATTGAGCTTGTTGGATTTGTCTCATCGAGCCGCTTGTCTTGACTATAAGCATGCAAGAATAATGACCATTTATTCCTTCAATTAATAGCCTAAAATTTTTAACTATCTTTCAAGTGTTTGATTTGGGCTCATTTGCACTCAGATCGGATATCACCTTTGATTTTCTTGTATATAGTTCATCAAGATGCTCAATTGGACTATAAATTTATTATAATCGTTCTTAAGATAATTTGAATTTATTCTAAAAATTTTCAAATATTATTTCAAGATTCGTGCTTGTGGGGAAAATAAATGTCACGCAAATTAGGTGTTCACCTATTTTGAGATCGAATACCGCATTGAGAATAAATTACTGACACAAATTTTTTTTGACAACCTACGGAGGGGCCTACGCTTTAATATAAATGAAATAGTTATAAGTCCTTAAGGGATCAAGAGCTCTCTAAAAATACATCATTTGAAACAAAACCTAATAAGCCTATGATCCAACTAATACAACAAACAAAATGCAAATCTAGAAAACCAACAAAGAGTCAACAAACAGCCTAACTCAGGAACACCAGTAAAGAGAAGAGAAAATCAGAGACTCCCAGAAGTAGAGCAGCATCACAAATGGAGAGACAATAAACTCTACATGAACATCTGAACAAAAGGCCACATCCCAGAGAGAGCCACCAGCAGAAAGCTCCCCATAAGTAGCTAGAAAAATAGTAAAACAATAGAAATAGGAAAACACTAGGAAAAATGCAAGAAATCCAAAACAACAGCCTTCCAACCACAACAAGCCAAACCATTCGCAGCCAGCCTGAGATACAACTAGCAGCAACTCACCAAAACCCCAACCAACACCCCACCAGAGCAAAGCAATCACAGCAAAGCAGTCGCAGAACAAAAACCACCATTAGCAACGGAATTTAGAATGACTTTTAGATCTCTTAAGTCCACTTTTTTATTTTTTTTTTCTTTCTATTTTTCTTACCAACAACTTTTGCAAAATCATCATTATCAACTTGCACCACATTTATATCAAGTGTCACTACAAACTGTTCGGTCAGTGGGGCCTGTGCCCCCAGGCCCCAACGTGCATCTGCACTACTGTATATAATGATATAACATTCATTCAACAACATTGTAGATGGATATGACACATGTACATTTATGATTCATATAACTGATAGAATGGTAATATATAATAACTGAGTACAACACCGATGCATGCATTTCCATTACAGATTTATAAATTTCTTGTAGATCTCAAAGGCATATGATTTCTGACTTTTTACTATTTACTAACCATTTTGATTTATGTTCATTGATTTACTACTAGATTCATATATATTTTGTACATATCATATTATCTGATTGATATATAGCATATTGATTCTATTGTCTTGCATTGATTGTGTTGGTAGGTCCAGGTGACCTACTAAGTTTTGTGAGCTCATTGTTGTTGTTGGATTGATTTCAGGTCTGAGAAGAGGACTAGTAAAGTAAGGTTGATCGAGGTCAAAATTATAGGTTTAGTTGATTTTTTAGCATTTTGTTTTATTCTATTATAACTAGAAGTATTTAATAATAGCTTGATGTTTTAGATTGAACTCCTGGTTATTATACATAAATTTTGAATAGTGATGTATGTTGACAGACGATATGATATACATATATTTTTGCTATTTTTATTGATATAAAATAAAATTATTGGCTCTTGTAGATTAATTAGATGATAAAAAAGAAGTATTTCTTTCAATTTAGATTCTAGGGCGTGTGATAGAGTGGGTGCTTACTCATGTTTGAGTTTATTTATGATAAGATTGTTCAGGTTTTATTCGAGCTCGATTCGTGTTTTTTAGTTTGTGTTCAAGCATGGTTCATTTAAAATGATGGAAAATCATATTTGGTTTCTGTTTGGTTTGAGTTTTGTTCATTGTTGATTCAATTTCAGCTCATCGAGCTTTAAACAAACGAGTATTACAAGCTATTAACGAGCATTACTTTCTACATGTTCATTAGCTTAATATATAATAACTCATATTTGATTGGATCAAAATATGGGTTCCTATTATTGAAGAAAAGTGCTATAATTTTTTGCAAGGGTTAAATAGGGAGCTAAGATGTCCGCTAGTTCCTTTATGGATTTAGGAGTTTTTTGAGTTGGTGGAACGTGCTAGATTGATAGATATTGATTTGGCAACACTAGTATCCAAATATGAGGGCTCCAGATATGATGTTAGCAGGAGGAGAGGCAGAGATGAACCAAACAAGGAGAGAGATAGTGATAAGAAAAGCATATATAGTAATTTGAGAGGGCCTAAGTTTATAACATCTACCAGCAACTATAGTACACGTGTTCATTATGGAAGGAAACATTCAGGTCAATGCTACCTATTGACTGTGTGATGTTTTCAATGTAGACATTAAGGGTACATGGTAGTAGACTGTCCATAAAGAGGAAGGGCTGATTCTAGTACATGACACTCCAGATAAACTGAGGGATAGAGGACTACATATTTGAGAGCATATGGTAAAAGATAATAGAACAAGACAGATGATAGAGTTATTAGTGGTAGCCAGAGTGAGTTTGTTACACCACAATCGACTGCACTTACTCTAATGATGCCACATGTGTAGAACTTGTAGTATGTGGAAGACAAATAACAATATGAGAGTCCTGCTGGTAAGAAGCTTCTTTTAAATGATTGCGTGATATAACATATCTTATATATGTGAATGACATGTGATAAAATGAATTGCATGACTCTATGATTGTGAATGATTACTGATTTCGACGTGAATCCTTTGACGAGTTTTAATTTATGTTGATATATATTTGTTTTATATTGATTTTGTGACCAAATCTTTAAGGAAAATATCAGAGATGATATTTTTTTAAGTGGTTAGATTGTAATAACTCACATTTTAATTCAATCAAATAAAAATTTTCATGAAATTATAAGTCTTATTGTGGACTGGAATATTCGCAGCGGTAGAGAAATAAAGAGCTTAATATCTTAGCTTTGAATGAAGATCCATCACATATACAAATAAAAAAGAGATGTACAAGTGTCATAAGAGACATCAAAATTTTTACGTGAAAAATCCTAAAAAGGGGAAAAAAATCATGGGGCCTAGCCCAATTGAAATCAATAACATGCATTTCAATAGTGACACCAAACGAGTAAGAAGTCCTCGAGGGAAAGGCATTGCTCATTATATCATATAGAGCACATTACATAGTTGGGGTTGGAAGAATCCAATGATAAGGGAGCTATTCTCAAGAGAAAGTTGGCATGTTCATTTGGTTGGTAGGACGTCGAAGATTGGAGGGATCATAGTCGGCATGTGATGGAGGTCAGAAGGACCGTAGTCGGCGAGCGACAGTGGTCGGACAGACAGTAGTAAGCGGGCGACAGTGGTCGGACAGACCGTAATTGGACGGTGATGGAGGTTGGAGGGACTCTAGTTGGAGGACCGCGATAGTCGGAGGGACCATAGTCGACGGGCGACGGTGGTCGTAGGGACCATAGTCGATCAGGGACAGAGGTCAGAGCGATAGCAGTCGGTGGGCGACTATGATCGGAGTGACCGTAGTTGGTGGGAGATGGTGGTCGGAGGGACCATAGTCGGCGGGCAATAGTGGAAGTCCGACGGTGGTCGACGGTCCGACGGAAGTTTGACGATGGTCAGGTGAAGGTCTGATGATGGTCGGGTGAAAGTTGGATGACGGTCAACAACTGGGTGAAAGTTTGGCTGTTGTCGGTAGCCGGGCATAAGTTCAACTATGGTTGATGGCCAGGTGGAAGTCCGGCAGCAATCGGTGGCTGGGCGGTGGTCCGACAATGGTCGGTGGAAGTTCGATGGCGTTTGACGGCTAGGTTAAAGTCCGACGGCGGTTGGCGGCTGGGCGGTGGTTCGACGATGGTCGGGTGGAAGTTTGACCGTGGTCGGTAATCGAATGGAAGTCTAGTGTTGGTCGGCAGGATGGTGGAAGTCCGACGGTGGCTAGGCGGTTGTTCGACGATGGTCGGGTGGAAGTCTGACTGCTATCGGCTACTGGGTGGAAGTTCAGCGGCATTTGGCGGCCGGGCGGTGGTCCGACAACGGCTGGAGCTCTTGAAGCTTCAGAGCTCTCTCCAATCTTTAGCCAAAGGTTCCCTTCATGTAGAGAGTGGGGGTCAATTTATAAATTTTGTGAGTGGCACACCTCGTAAATATGGAAAAGATCTAGGGCAGATTTGGAGTGCTCCATCGGATGGCCCATATTGATCTCCCTATCGTAGAGCATTTTTCAATTATTTAAGTGCCTTAATGATGTTGAAATTCAACGATTTTAGGCTCGTTGGATTCATCTCGTCGAGCTGCTCGATTTAACTATAACTATGTCATATTTGGATATCATTTGGTCATCCAATTTAGGCTTTGAGCCTTCCAAATAAGCTTCGGGTCCACAATAGACCCATTTGGGTTCAGATTGGAACGATTTTGGTGTCGTTGGGTTTGTTTCTTTGAGACGTTTAGTTTGATTATAAGTTTGTTGAAATTGGAGTTCAGATGGTCCTGAATTTAATTTTAGAAGTTTCCAACTTGAATATGCCTCGAGATTTATGTACGATAACATAGATATTATTATGCTCTAATTATAATATTTTTTTCTCCAAATTTTGTGGCATTGATATAATTCCTTAAGAAATTGACACATATAGTTACATGTAAGGGTTTTGGGATCATCAAGTATCCGTTTTACAAACTAATTCAACCAAAGTTTTTTAAACATATTGAGCTATTTTATAAATATTCTTTTTATAATTTTAAAAGCATCATATTTAAATATGTAAAAGAATTTATATGTATTTTATACTAAAAATTGAATAATTGACATAATTATTTAAATGCTATTACTTTATTATAAATATCTTTCTCCACTTAAAAAACTTTGCATGGCCATTTCATTCCCTTCATTTGTTTTTAACAGAGAGCATTAGAGAGAAAATTAGAGTGAAAAGTGAGGAGAGAAAATAAATTTTAAGATTTGGAGGCTGTAAAATAATTTTTGTCAGTCGATCATATTGGGACATTTGTTCGTCTCATTATAAGGAATCACTACTCTATTTCTGATTCAATGATTTTATATATTTTATATTATGCATTTTAATTTGGTCAAAACTTATAAAAGTTATGATATCTTGATGTTTAGTAAGCTTTCATCGTATAATTTTTGATATGTGATAGATGTCAATAATATGAACATTTTGATTGTAATATTATTGAATTTCACCAGGTAAAATAAAAGTTATTGAATTTTATATAATTTGTATTGAATAAATAATTAGGTACTTTTATTTAAGCATGTCATTAATACAAATATTTAGAATAAAAATATGTATGTGATTGCGTAATAGCTATTGCAATTACTATTATAATACTGTGATAATAATAAGTGTGAGGATAAGTAAAAAATTTAGTTTCACTAGCATTGATTGGAGATTAATTGACTTGTATAGGATGGTGGGTCGAAGGGCTTTCCTTTAAATATTATGGTTTGGTGTTATTCTCTCTTGATTCTCATGATACTAATTGATAGTTATAAGGAGATGATTACTGTTCTAACATGAAAAGACTAATGACTGTATTTACTGAGCCAACAGTTTACTAATGATGAAATGATACTAGAAAAGCATCGATCAAGCTTGGACTTCTTACTCACTTGGTGTGACTATTGAAATGCATGTTATTGATTCATTTACTTCTTTACTATTATTGTTTACTAATTTACTGCCACTATATATATTTACTTTTATTGCATTGCTTTACTATTACTACCACCAATTTTACTAACGACGCTGTACTGATACTAAGCATGTGGCTTATTGAGCATATCATATATTGAGCATGCGATTAAAATACTAATTTCATACTGATATAAAATAATATGATAGCATATGTACATCATTATAAAATTTTACTGTATTGATCAAAGTTTGATGGTTCTTTACTGTTGCTTTGGTTTTATCACTTTATACGATTGCTTTACTGTTGGCAGATTGATAGTATTGATACAACGATTAGTTTATTGATTTGACACCCATACTGATTTACTGATTTCCCTGTCATACTATTTTACTGGCTTCCATAATGTATTATTTTACTGGCTATATACTTTTTTGCTACTGCATGTGCATTTTAATATTTTTGCATTGATTTATGATCATATGACTGCTACTATTATGAATTGAATGACGACATGCATACTGCTTCTTTATCATTCTTTGAGTTAGTTGTAAGATTTGGTTACTTGCTAGGCTCTTGTATTAATTATATGTGGTTAAATAATTTCAGTTCAGGATAAAGGGAGCAAGGGGTGTGAAATTGATTAGTTTCCTTTAAGTTTAAGTTCTTGCTATTTTAGATTTTTTTTACTCAAGACAAAGTAGTTGTGATATAATTGTATAGATCCTAAGTACAACAACAACAACAACAACAACAACAACATCAAGCCTTTGTCCCACTACGTGGGGTCGGCAACATGAACCCTTTTTCTCCATTGTGTTCGGTTCAAAGTCAAATTCTCGTTTAAATCTAATAAAGAAAGATCATTTCTAATATTTTCTAACCAAGTCTTTTTAGGTCTACCTCTACCTTTCTTAACATAAGTCAAATCTAATACCTCTACTTTCCTAACTGGGTCATCGGAAGGCCGCCGTTTTATGTGACCAAACCATCTAAGGCGACTCTCTCTAATCTTATCCTCCACTGTATAGATCCTAAGTAGTGTATATTATTTTTAGAGAAATGAACACATATATTGATATTTTTATCGATAGTTTAATTTTCACTATTATTTATATTGATAAAATAAATTAGGTAGCTCTGGTTGTTGTATATTAAGAGATAAAAGAATAATTCTTTCAAATTAAATTTTAGGGCGTCACATAACAAACAAGTTTTATCGATGTTACAGCTCAAACCAATATGACTCAAAGGCAGAACAGACGAGAGAGTTACTATAGAACATCCAAAACACATCAAATAAACTCATCCATAAATTTCTTTCTATTTCATTATTCTTCTTCTAAATGTATATATACAATAAAATTTATACACTGTAGTACGTGACTACAAACTCAAAATAAAACAAAGCAGAGACTAACCATGACTGTATAAAAATTAGAAAACAAGAAAATATATCTAACCAAACTCAGAAGACTAGATCCTGGAACCTCCTGTCCTGACTTGAAACAATTTAAACCAATTAACATAATTTCAAGTTTTTAGAATTTTATCAGATTACCAAAGATTGTTCAGAACGTTGTTTCAAAGCTTTAAATATTCTACAATATTATTTTTTGAGATCATAATTATTTTTTAATTCGTCAAAATAGTGCACTTTTCTATTTACCAGATAATTTTTTTAAATATATTAAAATTTTCAGAATGATCATATCTACCACATGCAAAAAATTACATAGCAAAAATTTAACAGATATGAAGTTATCCCTATCTCTACCCTATGAAATTATAATTTTAATAAAAAAATCTCCAATTTTTTTATTTTTCACAATTGAGATAGACAAAATGTAACATATCTTGATCTACACTACTTCCTGAATTGAACTGATAGTAAAAAGACGGACTAGAGTCGCCTGAAATGAACTTTCTCTTTCTAAAATCTCTCCCTTTCTCCCTTTAGATTGCAGCTCAAAGGGAAGAAATAATTTGGCAAAGATGAATTTTGAGTGGGTTTTGATATTTTATTAAAAATTTAATTTTGCCTTGCGTAGCAACACTCAGAGACACAATGCTGCAGCTCCCAATCCAGCACCACAACGTTCCCTTAGATTTTTTTTTTTTCAAAAAAATAAAGAGATCAATGTCGCATTGTCGTCGACCCCAATGCAGCGACGCTCCTAAGGAAAATATTTCAAATTTCCTATTCACGCACACAGACCTTCATTACTCTTCAAAATAGATTGAGACATTTACATGCATACAAAACACTCACAAACATATGTAAAAGATAATGCAGAAGTTCTAATACACATAATTTATCAGATTGGGTCAGAATATGTGTAATTTTTTTTTATTCCACAATCTTAAAACTTGTAGGTCAGAAACGTGTGTAATTGAATATTGCTTGAGTGGGTATTAGGGATGTCAAAATGGGTTTTGGGGTTGGGTTCGGGTCCAACCCGAAACTAACACGACTTTAATTGACTCGACCCGAACCCGACCCAACTAGGCAAACATGTTAGAAATTCAAATTCGGACCCAACCTACCCCTAACCTAAGTTGACCCGACCGAACCCGCTAGGCAAGCAGTGCAGGCACGAGACCCGCGCTCGGAGCATTTGTGAGAGCGAAGGGGGGGAGAGAGGGCAAGCCTCTGGGGGAGGGAGTAAGCGTGCGCGGTGTGGGCTTGCGTGGGTACAGGCGTAGCAACAGGCGCGGGTGCGGGAGCGGGACTGCTGTGGGCGTAAACACAAGACTGCTTTAGTCAAGGGGGTGATCGGATGATTTTGGGTCAGAAACATGTTAATTTCGATTTTTTGGGTTGACTCAAACTCGACCTGAAATTTGAAACGTGTTAGAAAATGAAATCCAAACACGACCAGTTTGCAAAATAAGTTGACCTGAGCCTGGAATTTTTCGGGTCAGGTCAAATATTGACACCCCTAGTGGGTATTACAGTCAAGCTACTAACAAATAATTACCTAGAGCTTGTTCATGAACATATCTAATGAGTGTTTTTAAGCTACCAAAAGAACCCGCTCATGAACATATCTAGCAAGTGTTTTTGAGCTACCAAACGAACCCATTCATAGACAAACAAGCTCAAAAAATGATTCTTGCAATGAATAAGTTTATTCATGAATACTTTAACAAATAATCCAACAAACATAAATAAATATCTCTCTTGTTAATGAACAAATTCACTTTATTGAAAGGGTACAACATAAAAAATCAAAATTAATTATTATAAAATAAGAAACATTATTATAATAAAATTAAAAAAATATGTGAAAATCTATTAAATAAAGATATATAACAAGACTTAATCAATTCGTAACGAGCTTACTGTCAAGCTATGTATTAAATATTTATCCAGCTTCTTTATGAGCTTTATATTGAGCTTATTATCGAACTTGTTCATGAGTTTTAATTGATATTGTTCATGAAAATAAATGAGCCAAATAAATAGTCGTTCAAGCTTCTTTATTTAACAGTCAAGTATTTTAAAATTTATTCAAATTTATTTAATTATTTAAATAAATAATCATAAACTAGTACTAATCAAACCGCGCTACTACGAGTAGCTTATCGAATGCTTGGTTCATTTGTACTCATATGCTTAGTGCTCCTAATTTTTTCCCTTTTTAATCAGCCAGATTTGTGAGTTTATGGAGTAAAAGCCAATTAAGTTGGCACACGAATAGGATTAGATCACTTAATCTTTGTATTTATGTAATTAATGACTGACACATTATGTATTAATGGACACGTGGGAAAAAAAGCAGCATTTACTGAAAATAATATTTTTAATGAAAATAATAATAATTTTTTATTTCCAAAAAAAAAACTATGTGAGAATAAATTTTTCATAATTAGGTATGCTAAAATATGATAATTACCAGAGATTTATTATCCGATTTTCTTAAAAAAGAGAAAAAGTATATTAAGTAATTTTATAAAATAATTATAATTGTTAAATTATTTTTCTCACTATAGAAGTTTCCGAAAAATAATGAGAAATCATAAATTAAATAAAATTATGATTGCGGCCTAAAAAAGCTAAGCAACGAGATAGCTATCCCAAACACAAGTTTATATTATAATTTTTTTTCCTACTTTGAGAACCCTCTTAGGTTACAAATAACTCCTTATAATTAAATCTATTAAACTGAGATAATTTTAAGAAGCTAATGTCCAATCTTTTTAAAACAAAATCCATAATACTCATAATAATTTGAAAAAGTTACTTTAATCATAGTAATTCTACAATAATTTTTCCAAATAGCTGCAATAATCCAATTAAGATTTCGTTTGGGATAATTTTCTTACTATTTTCTAAAGCATTTTTTAATACAAAAATTTCTTATTCAAAAAATTTTTGTAAAGAAATTTTTGTACTAAAAAAATATTTTAGAAAATAGTAAGCTAGCTGTCCCAAATAAAGTCTTAATTTGCTTGGAATTTAGGCTTCAGTTGAGATAGCTTTCTTACTGCTTTCTAAAGTAACTTTTTAGTACCAAAATTTCTCGTTCAAAAAATTTTCGTACTAGAAAGCTGCCTTAGAAATAAGTAAGAAAGCTATCTCAAACGAAGCTAAGACTTCATTTGGGACAGCTTTCTTAGGATTCATTTGAGACAATTTTCTTATTGCTTTCTAAATCAGCTCTTAAGTACAAAAAATTTTTAAACTTAAAATATTTTTACTAAAAAGCTGCTTTAGGAAGCAATAAAAATTGCTGTCTCAAATGAAACATAAGCCTTCAAAAAGCTATTTTTAAGAAAAGAAAATAAAAATGATTATTTAAAATTAGTTCTTATAAATTCATGATAACAAAAACACAAAAAATATAAATAATCTTAAACAAGATATGAACTATCAAATCTTCATGCTAAAAAAATAAAAAACACACACTACAAAATTTCTTTATTTGTGATTGCATTGAGCACCCTCTAAAAAAAACAATAGATTTTCAAACTTAGTTAATTATAAAAATAAAAGCCAAATTAACCTCCATTCATGAATCTCCTAGCTACCTAATATTCATGCCTCTAATTGTGGTTGTCCCTTTCACACTTCAGGTACAAATTACAATTAAACATTAAGGCAAAAAATATATGGTGGGAAAATTTATGTCGCCACGCAGATTTTAATTTCTCCTATTTTATAATCGAATACTGCATTAAGAATAAAGTACAGTCTCGGGAGACTGACACAATATTCTACAATGGATTCAATATCAAAACAGGGTTTTGAAAATTGATATTTCTGTGATCAAACACGATTCAGAGAATAACATATCATCTCGAAATATGATTATGAAATTCTATAGAATATGTTTAAAAATAGAAATGAAGTTTTGAAAATTCAACCACTCTTTTGATTAGAGGCAACAAGGAGAATACGACATCATCTTAAAAGACGAACGTGATATTCTTCAAGGCATCCAAAAATAAGAATGGGTTTTACAAAATTCATCACTTTTAAGATCGAATATAACGAGGAGAATGTTATATCATCTAGGGAGACGAAAATAACATTATACAAGTATATTCAAAATTAAAAATGAGTTTTAAAAAATAATCTGCGTTCCCAGAGATTTTTCCCTTGTCTTATGTACATAAAACAAGGTTTATTTTAAACTGGAGTTCTCAAATCCCTATAGGGGCAAGCCCCTATAGTTAATTACATCCTAGGAGGGGTACTCCTAAGAAAACTCTCGATTAAAGCAGTGGTTCCGTACCCTTTGATTACAAAGTAGAAGACAAGGGAAGAAGTAAGAATTTTCAAGGAGAAAGCTCAACGTTGAACAGTTATTAACGGGTCAAAGGAAGAAAAGTAGGAGGTGCCGGATTCTGAGAAGCTCAGAGGCAACCTCAATCTATCCTATGTTGGGCTTTACATTTTAAGAGACAAAATTTTAGGTTTGAGTTGATATTTTATTAGAAATTTGGAATTTTATTCCCAGAGAGTGAGGACTTAAGATTTGAAAATCTGCCTTAGAACCTGAGTCTAAATTGGGTACTACAAAGTAGTGACCCGAACCTAGCTAATGCAGTGCAAATCTGGACTTACCCCAGCCTGGATTGGGGAGCCAGCTAACCACCTAGGCGCTTCAAATCCATGTGTCCAGTCTTTTATGAAAGATGGGTAGGGACGTTATTTAAGTTTTGAGGAATCGGGGCCGACATCTAAGACAAATCCTAATTGGCCCCTTTACTTATGTAGGGTAAATAATGCCTAGGAGCATAATGCAATTAAAATTTTAGACTCTTTTAATTTGTATCTAATGCAATGCATGCTGATTGACTCGAATGCATAAAAAATGATTTATGAAGCAGTTTTAAAATCAGGCTTAGAAAATAGATTTTTCCCTAGAGATTGCACAACATCCCCTTGACAGAGCTGCACCCTAATCGATCAGGTGGTCTGCCAGAACCCGTAGGCGGGGAGGTGCCTAACAAGGAAGAGAAAGTAATAATATGATTATGCTGACTCTCGGCGGTCCGAGCTTACTTCTTAGATTCGTTAGAGTTTCTATGTGAGCCTAAAAAATTTTATTTTAAATTTCAAGTAGAAAAAGTTTATCGTGATCCTTACCAAAAAAACACTCCGATGCGTATCCAGGCTAAAACAAAATATGGCATACAAGAGTCCTAAAAAAAGCTACTGCACAAACAATGTAAACACTCAAATTAAATTATCCAAAAATATAATGTCCAATGTCCAGTTTATTTACAACCCAGGGTCTACTGAAAAAGTAAAGTGGCCGGGTACCACTGACAACAAACCCGGATTCTAATCCTAAGACTGACGCAAGTGATTTCAAAATGGGATATGCTTTTCTTCTTATCTTCATTTCTTCATTTTCTTTATTTTCTTCATATTCACTTCTTTGTCTTCTTTCCTTTACAAGCTTCTTGGATCCGCTACGAGCTCCTTGGGTCCGTCGGGCTTGGATATCCAAATGAAAAGAAACTCATCCCCGAAGGGGTATTTTCTTTTCTCTTTGGATATTAGAGCCACCCTAACTTGGCTTTCCAAATAGAAGAGAATACTCCCCTAAGGGACATTCTCTTCTCTTTGGATTCCGAGTTGGGTGTGATATCCCACTTTTGAATCACTTTCACAACACTTGACTTTAACAAATAATTATATTTACATCTCAGAAAAAAAAAAAATCTAGACACACCTGCAGGGTTATCCTATACATTTATAATAAAACCATTCCCGAGCAGTTATATATTCATATTAAATTTATCAGCCACACTTGGCCATGCTCTTTTAATTTTAAGGGGGCTTAGCATTTTTCTGAAGCACCTGTAGAAAATTTGTGTTAATTTAAATCTTTAATTTGCCCCCTTTTAATTCAGCCCTGTACAAGCATGGCCACCTGCATAAAATTCTGTGAGCATCCAGAGCGTTCCTAACTTAGGGGTAACCTATCGCCCATCGCATCATTTCACAGATAGCAGTAAAAGAAAATAAACACTCACATCAATCATACAAGCATGCAATGAAAACCGAGAAAGCCCGTCACACAACAGCAAGAAAGTAAAACACCGGCCTAACCTAAAGCTAGAGTCGGTTGTCCTAGCAAACAAATCTAAGTGTGTGCAGTAGGCTGTGTGGTTTAGATATATCCTAGATCAGTTATTGATTGAAGTTTTCTAGTTGATTGAATTTAGTTTTGTTGAGGGGGTCAAGGGATTTTGATGTTCAACTTTAAGGTTTGAGTTAAGGATATTTACTAAATCTAAAGTGAGATGTCACTAAGTTTTCTATGTTCAGTATTTTCTTTCCTAAAGGGTGCATGCATCCTAAATCTAAGTTCTCTAAGACTCGGTCCTTAATTTTTGTCCTTAAATATCACTAATGTTGTATGGGATAAAAAATATTGTTCTCACTAACCCTTAGGACATCACGCATGTGTAAAGGATTTAAGGATCTAAAATGAAATGAAAAGTGTCCTAATAAAATTGAAGTTACTATAGGAACCTAAAGGGTAGGGGTTCGCACAAATCACACCACGGCTTCCTAGGGGCTTTCTAAGTTTAAAAAAAAAAACTTACAACACCGGGGGCTATGACCCGGTGGATTCCGCCCGTAGCACCACTACCCGGCTGGGTAGAGGCGACTGACGTCTTTGGCTACTTATCATTTTGTTCACTCGACCGTACCATTCCTCGTATTTTATGCAAATAAAGAAAAGAAAACATGGAAGGATTAGAAGCACATTTAATAATTAACAATGAAATAATTAAAATTATTAAAAATAAAAACGTACCTTTCTTTGGGCTTGAAGACCGGCACAAGCTGTCTACCTTTTAAACTGTTCCCTTTTTGAAAGCATACTATTCATTTTTTTAACATTCACCTCGAGGCACAAGAAGGGAGAGTAGTAGAAGAAGGAGAAAGAGAGGGATAGAGAGAAAGAGAGAGAGCTTTTTTCTTTTCAACACTTTCACTTTCTAATAACCACTTAATTAATTCAAATCCCAACCAACACACTTTTCTTCTCCTAACAATCTAAGTTCACTTTCTCTCTTTCACACACCTCATCTCTCCAAAACACCTCCACCTTTGACAATCACACACTTTAAAACACCATTCGACACACATACTTTCCAAAAACACACGCTTTCCAAAAACACACACTTTCAATCTCAAGCATACATAAACATCAAAATATTTTACCTTTTGAAATCTCACAATTCACTCTTCATTTCCTTACACATCACCTTTTAAAACAAATATATTTTTCACTTTCAAAACATATGCATTTCTTTCAACACAAGCACTTTTCAAAACACTTCAACTTGTAACAATCATACACTTTACTTTTTATTTCATTTTTAACTCATACAAGATCTACTTTACTATTCACTTAATCATATACCTCACCATTCAAAATAATTTAACTTTCAAACTAAACACACACTTTAAAACACACACCACTTTATTCCTTATAATACAATATTTCCAAATACATATAAACTCGGCAATTCTACTTTCCAAAACACACAATTTTCACCTTTCCAAAACTCACACAAGGTCTACTTTTCCTTCAACAATTCTACTTTCCAAAACACACAATTTCCACCATTTACGTCGACACTCCGTACATTTCATTATTCCAAACTTACACATTTCACACTATTTTACTTTTCAACATATACACATACACACTCTCTCTCTTTTCCACATTTACATGCTTCAACTTACATAGAATGCATACTTCACCATTGGAAAAGAAAGCATGTGAATATTATCCAACATTCATATGCTTCTCCAAATAAATCATAAAACTTTTCAACTACCCTTTCAATGCAAGATGGTCAAAACAATGCTTCATTCTCATCACTAACAATTATTGATAAAAGAGATCTTTCAAAAGCATGCATTTCAATTTGATATAACTAAATAAATCACATCAAATTTCCCTCTCAACGTGTATATTTGTAAAGCCAATACTCCAATCCTCCTACTCAACACTCGTGTTTTCACATCTCTAAGTATCAAATATACATGTTTGCATATCATTGTTATAAATAAAAGAAATGTCTGAATTTTGAGGTGACTACAATTTGACAACTAAAATATAAAGCAAACATTCCAAGGTGCATATAATCCTCTTAAGTAATTTCCTGAACTCTTGCTATCAAATATATAGATGTCATTTGGGTTATAAACATGCAGGCAAGCTCTCCAAATATGGGTATTACCATCATTTACAGGAGAAACGGAGTAACATAAAAGATAGATGGGAGATTTGTTTGCTTATATTAAAACTTCCGTCTACCATTATAGTTCAAAATATATGAATCATTTGGAATAATTTTTGATCATTCGTCTATATATAAATTTCTCCGATCAACTATAAATTATATAATTATGAAGTTATATAATTGCTTAGAAATACCGACTATATGAAATAAACCACGGATCATTCAGATGTTTTTATTTATTTATTTGCAGGAAGATATGAAAGCATGATTTCAAACGGTATAAGTTAAATCATGACATTTATTTACATTCCAAGAAACTTTTCAATTCAAATTTTAAACATGAGATTTTTGAATTAGGAAACAAAATAAACTACAGGTTTTTTTTTTTATCCTTTACTTTATTCATTTAATAATATTTTATCTCAAAGAAAAGGAAAAAGAAAATCATAATGATAAAATAAAAAAAAATGCTTTGCAGGTTCTCAAGAAGAGAGCTTATCATTATTTCTTAGTTGATTTTGAGAAAAAGGTAATGATGACTCGTTTTTCAAAGCAAGATCCTTATACAGAAAATCTTTTAGAAAAGAGAATAATCAATTCTCATATTAAACCTTTTAAAAAGTAGAATAATGAAATAAAGATTCCAGAATTACGTAAACTTTTCAAAGGCAAATTTGGTTCAAAGTTTAAAGGAAGAAAAAAATATACTTATAAATAAAGGAAAATCGACAGCAGATGTCTCCCTGTGAACGACGGTGGATCGTTGGGCTAGTTTTCCTTTCACGCAGACGAATGAAGCCAGAGCAAGGGCTGCACACAAGGAAAAAAATATAGTACTCACATCAGAACTGGGAGAGGCGGATGGGATTTCGCCTGGAGGTATGCGAATAGGGAGGAGATCGTGGCCTGAAGAGTTTTTTCTTTTTGCGAACCGAGACCAGTGAACCGGCCTGGGAGGAGTTTCATTTTTGCGAAATTAGAGGGAGAGGAGTGTGAGAGCAGTTTTACGAATAGATGATAGTGGGGGAGGCGGTTTGGGCCGGTCTTGAACTTCCCTAACTCATTCTAATGCTCCCATTTAACCAAATATAATTGATTTAGACTTTGATTTAATTTTAATTGAAATAAATTCAAATGCTAATTTTTTTATTTTTATTTTTTAAAAAAATATATATATATATATAAATTATTTTAATAAAATTATTTATGTTAGTTTAAACAAATTTCCTTAAAATTTTAATTCAGGCTAAATTAAATTTATTTGTTTAATTTAATTAAAATCAATTCTATTTTAATTCGCTCGCAACAATTTAATTTTGTTCGAATTATGTTAAAATTGGTTACAATTTTGGTTGAATAATCGAGTCGGGGCTACGTCAGTAGGTATCCACCTAAAGGAAATCTTAAAGGCGACGTCTACACTAGGCTATGAAAACCTAGATGCTATAGTTGATTCCGAGGAAATTGACCTCGAATAATGAGGTCAACAAATGGACCCCCAATAGGCATGATAAACTTGACAAAGTTTATCGTGCGTATTGGTGTTGACCGAAACAATCAACTAGATCCAAAATTGAAATTGGAAATCTAGGTGTATGAATTGAAAGAATTTCGAACTTTGATAGATAATCAGAGTGAAATGTTTATAAAGATTCGAGTTGATCAATTGGTTTTAAAGTTGATGTTGGCACTAATGGCTTTAGCAAAATGATAACTAACAGAATTAGTATCATTTAGTAAAGTCAAGGCATGAAGTAATTAAGTATAGTGATTTGAAAGTTGTTTGATATGAATGAAAGAGTTTGAAAGTGATTTTGATTAAGACTAAAGTCTTCTTTCTAGTTCAAGAGGAAGGATGCCACCAAGTGGGCACTTACACCTAACTCAACAAACTAGAGGGCATCTTCTAAGGAAGGGTAAACCTATGTGAAGGTCTACCACTAAATATAGAAGGTTTGAGATTTTTTTTTAAAAAAAAAATTGAGGAAGAGAAGATGCCGCTAGGGATGCTTATACTTCACTTCAGGACGAAGATTAGGATGCCACTAGGGATGCTTATACCTAACTTCAAGGATGTCAATAGGATGCCGTAGGAGGACTCATACCTAAAGATAGATTTAAGATTTAAAATTTAATGAAGAGAAGATGCCGCTGGGGATGCTTATACTTCTCTTCGGGATGAAGATTAGGATGCCACTAGGGATGCTTACTCCTAACTTCAAGGATGTCAATAGGATGCTGTAAAAGCGGACTTAGACCTAAAGACAAATTTAAGATTTAAAATTTAATGAAGAGAAGATGCCGCTGGGGATTCTTATACTTCTCTTCGGGATGAAGATTAGGATGCCACTAGGGATGCTTACTCCTAACTTCAAGGATGTCAATAGAATGCCGTAAAAGCGGACTTAGACCTAAAGACAGATTTAAATTTGATGGCTGCTGTAAAAGCGGACTTATGCCGGAAGTCAATAGGATGCCGTAAAAGCAGACTTAGACCTAAAGACAGATTTAAGATTGATGGCTGCCGTAAAAGCGGACTTATGCCGGAAGTCAATAGGATGCCGTAAAAGCGGACTTAGACCTAAAGACAGATTTAAACTGGATGGCTGTCGTAAAAGCGGACTTATGCCGAAGTCAATAGGATGACGTAAAAGCGGACTTAGACCTAGAGACAGATTTAAAATTGATGGCTGCCGTAAAAGCAGACTTAAGCCAGAAGTCAGTAGGATGCCGTAAAAGCGGACTTAGACCTAAAGACAGATTTAAAATTGATGGCTGCCATAAAAGCGGACTTATGTCGAAGTCAATAGGATGCCGTAAAAGCGGACTTAGACCTAAAGACGGATTTAAACTGGATGGTTGCCGTAAAAGCGGACTTATGCCGAAGTCAATAGGATGACGTAAAAGCGGACTTAGACCTAGAGACAGATTTAAAATTGACGGCTGCCGTAAAAGCGGACTTAAGCCAAAAGTCAATAGGATGCCATAAAAGCGGACTTAGACCTAGAGACAGATTTAAAATTGATGGCTACCGTAAAAGCAGACTTAAGCCAGAAGTCAGTAGGATGCCGTAAAAGCGGACTTAGACCTAAAGATAGATTTAATCAGGATTTGAACTTGTAATGAAAAGTTGATTTCTTTAAGATTTTTGATCTTCCCTTCATCACAAATGACATTAACAACTTGCAAATGTTCCACTAGAGATCAAAAGCTTTTGTGTATGTCATTTTTTTAGAAGGGAAGGGAAAACATTCAGAGGAATGATAGCATTGAAATTCTTTGGATTGAAAATTTATTTTCTCCTCCATTATAAATGATCCTTATAACTTACAATTATTCAATTGGGGATTATATTTTTATTTCGGATCATCATGTGTGAAGAAAACAAAAGGAGAAAGAGGGGTGGTAGTTCGATCATCTTTGAAAAGTAAAAGTTTATCAAAGCATCTCAACCACTCGAGCAGGAATGCAAGATCTTAACTAAAGATTCATCTCGTAATTGAATTTGTCTTGAGTAACTCAAAGAAAATAATCTAAATTTTCTAGAGTCCTCATTTGCAAGTTCTAAGAGAACTAAATACAACATGATAAAATTTTCTTAAAAACTTTAACTTTTGCACGAGTTATTAAAGAACAAGGAGAATATTTGAGCATCATTTACAGTGAAAGCACCAAGAAATATCGAATACTCACAATGATTGAGAAAAGTTTGATTTTCATTAAAGAGTGAAAGCTTTATTTTTCATTTGATGGTTTTCTTATAATATTTGAAAGTGATCGCTTGAGTTTTAATTGTCTTAACCCAATGAAAATGACATGGGAAAATATTCAAAGACTCAACGAAGGATGGGTTGACTTCTCTCTAAATTAAATAATTTGAATATGACTAAAATGAGTTTAATCAAATAGTCAAAACTTAAGAACTTTCTATAAAAAAAATTATAGTTTTGACAAATTTTAGATTTCAATGCTATGGAAAGATTCTTTAACGGGGATAGAGTTGTTTAAACTCTAACATCCGATTCTAGTTTATGATAAAGTGAAGATATACCTTGAATTGAATTTTACATTTATTTGACGAAGTCATCATGGACTATATCGGGAATAGAATCCTTCTAAGTCTAACATCCAAGATTAGTCAATCATGGACCAGGTCAAATTGTAGTCTGATTTTGGTTTGCAATTTAACAAAGATTCAAACAAAGATATCATCGACATCACTAAGGATAGAACCCCTCATATTCTAACATCCTAGTTCAGTCAATGATAGATTTAAATTTTTGATGTGACATCTACTCATGATGAACGAGAACATTAGATAATCATTTCAAAACCAACATAGGGATATCACTTAGTTTAGTTTCAAAATTTTGAATATAAAGAAAGTGATTTTTATATTCATAAATATCACTATGAATCCTCAAGCATTAGGACCCTGTCTAGAATCTCATTCAAATTGGAAGATGTTCAAAAGAGAGTTGGGAATGTTTGGATAATGGTTTGTTTACACATTTCAATTAGGTTAATTATGTGAAACCTAATAATGCACAACCAGTACCATCATAATTCTAGTCAAATTGATTATTTGTGTGATTTTTATTGATAATGATTTAAAGATATGAACTGACCTACTCAAGTTGCTAATTAGAGAGGTCTCAGGATTTAGATTTTGTTAACCCAGATCAAAACTCCCTACAAGCAAAACTGGGGTTTCCTTCTTCATCTTTTCTTTTTGAATTAAGGACTAATCTAAAGAGGTTTAAATTAGAAATAGAAATCCAATCTTTCCAAATATTTTATATCCAATAGGACATCAATGCTTGATGATGAACCAAAATTTTTTTATTCTCAAAGTCAAGTGTTAAAAATACTAAAAGTTGAATGAGTCCTCTAATATTCAAGATTTAGAAAGGGAAGCCATCTTCTTATTTTGTTATTCTTTCTTTCTTCCTTTTTTTTTTGCTACACATTTCATAAATGTGTCTCTATTTTTCTTTTTCTTTTTCCTTCTTTTGCTTTTTTCTTTTTTTTTTTCTTTCTTTTTTTAGGAGGCTTCCTTTACTTAAATCTTGAAATGATTATTTCAGTTGTAAAATCATCATCCAAGCATAAGAAAAGAAAATTAACCCTCTTATACAAGGATGATAGATCTACAAATCGGACCCGATCCTATGGTAGGAATAAACAACTTAACCGATTATGAAATAGGTTCATCAGCTTACAAGATGCCCATGAGATGTATAATAACAAGGAAATGAATAAGAATTTCACTTTCTCTAATTTCAATTTGACATGGATCTTAATTCAAAATAAAATACATGTTGATTAACTTAGTATCAATTCAAGATATGTCAATCAATTTTGATGGAAAGCCACATGATAGAGGGAATGTTAACCATATCATGGGTTAACTAAAATAAATAAACTTGATTCATCCTAAGTCGTTAACTCAATTGAAAATTTAAGATGATCAATCTTAACAAGAATTGCTCATGAGTTTTCTCAAATGGAGTGAAAAAGTTAAGAATAAACTTAGCTAAGATTTAATTTACAAATAATCATAAGAGAAAACTTCAGTTGTTGAACAAAGATTTTTTATATAATTGATTAGGCCAGTTATCTTTATCGCATGCCTTAAAATCCATTTTTCATCAGAGTTAAACCACATGGCAGAGGACAAATCGTCGTATCCATGTAGTACCCTTAAGAAATAAGATTTAAAGGCATCTTAAACTCTGACCAATAAAAAGGTTAAAAATGAGGGAATTCAAAATGACTTTCAAACTTTAACATATCAACCAATAGTTATACATTCCTAAAATTAGAAAAATCATAATATGGTTGAATAGAAAATTTGAAAATATATTTAAATTTAATTCTGATGATTACTAGAAACCTAGCAAAATTAGTTGAACTTTTATGTTTTGAAGTTTCAAATGATTAGATATATCTTCATCTAAAGGGTCAATCCACCTAAGTGGAGGGAGGGAGGGAACAGACTTTTCTTTTTAGCATTGATAACCATAAGCCGCATTCTTTAAGCATTTAGAGAAGTCAACCACAATGAACTTTTTATTACAATTTAAAGAAAAATAGAGGTAAATTTCTTTTAAAAGAAATCAACCTACTATTTTCTCTAACAAAATTCGTTTTTGTAAGCTTCACTTGTAATTGAACATTTAAACTTTTCTCAAATTTAATCAGTTTTAATCTTGAAAATCTTGCATAGATCAGATTATGGACCCTGTCCTAGCAAACATATCAAGCTACAAAGGACATGTAACTATAATATGTTATTAGGATAAGCAAAAGTTTTGATTTGAAGGTTTGAGCTGTTAAACCCTGTCCTACCACACATATTAAGCTATAAAAATATATAACTGCAACATGTGAGTCTAGACAGAGAGAAAATTTTGATTTAAAAGCTCAGATTTTCTTAAGATTTGTCCCGCCACATATCGAGTTACAAAAATATATAACTACAACATGTTAGCTAGGACACGGAGAAGTTTACAATTTTGAAGATTTTAAATTTTTTTTTTTGGACCCAATCCAAATAATATGTTGAGCTACTAAAAGAAGTAACTGTACATACCACTAATGATTGGATAAAGGGATTTTTTTAGTTGTCGTATGAAGAGGCATAAAGAAAACATCCCGTCAATAATTAACGGGAGTTCTATAAGACCTCATTTTATAATTTTAAGAGATGTCGATCAAATTATCCAAGAATGAAATGAATAATATAATCGACGGAAGAATAGTAGTTACAACCTCTGCTAAGCACAAGTATACTACCGATGTAAGGGTATGAATCACTGCTAAAGATAGAGAGAGGATTGATCCCCAGCGGAGTCGCCAGAAAAACCTTGGTGGGAAAATTTATGTCGCCACGCAGATTTTAATTTCTCCTATTTTGTAATCGAATACTGCATTAAGAATAAAGTACAGTCTCGGGAGACTGACACAATATTCTACAATGGATTCAATATCAAAACAGGGTTTTGAAAAATGATATTTCTGTGATCAAACACGATTCAGAGAATAACATATCATCTCGAAAGATGATTATAAAATTCTATAGAATATGTTTAAAAATAGAAATGAAGTTTTGAAAATTCAACCACTCTTTTGATTAGAGGCAACAAGGAGAATACGACATCATCTTAAAAGACGAACGTGATATTCTTCAAGGCATCCAAAAATAAGAATGGGTTTTACAAAATTCATCACTTTTAAGATCGAATATAACGAGGAGAATGTTATATCATCTAGGGAGACGAAAATAACATTATACAAGTATATTCAAAATTAAAAATGAGTTTTAAAAAATAATCTGCGTTTCCAGAGATTTTTCCCTTGTCTTATGTACATAAAACAAGGTTTATTTTAAACTGGAGTTCTCAAATCCCTATAGGGGCAAGCCCCTATAGTTAATTACATCCTAGGAGGGGTACTCCTAAGAAAACTCTCGATTAAAGCAGTGGTTCCGTACCCTTTGATTACAAAGTAGAAGACAAGGGAAGAAGTAAGAATTTTCAAGGAGAAAGCTCAACGTTGAACAGTTATTAACGGGTCAAAGGAAGAAAAGTAGGAGGTGCCGGATTCTGAGAAGCTCAGAGGCAACCTCAATCTATCCTATGTTGGGCTTTACATTTTAAGAGACAAAATTTTAGGTTTGAGTTGATATTTTATTAGAAATTTGGAATTTTATTCCCAGAGAGTGAGGACTTAAGATTTGAAAATCTGCCTTAGAACCTGAGTCTAAATTGGGTACTACAAAGTAGTGACCCGAACCTAGCTAATGCAGTGCAAATCTGGACTTACCCCGGCCTGGATTGGGGAGCCAGCTAACCACCTAGGCGCTTCAAATCCATGTGTCCAGTCTTTTATGAAAGATGGGTAGGGACGTTATTTAAGTTTTGAGGAATCGGGGCCGACATCTAAGACAAATCCTAATTGGCCCCTTTACTTATGTAGGGTAAATAATGCCTAGGAGCATAATATAATTAAAATTTTAGACTCTTTTAATTTGTATCTAATGCAATGCATGCTGATTGACTCGAATGCATAAAAAATGATTTATGAAGCAGTTTTAAAATCAGGCTTAGAAAATAGATTTTTCCCTAGAGATTGCACAACATCCCCTTGACAGAGCTGCACCCTAATCGATCAGGTGGTCTGCCAGAACCCGTAGGCGGGGAGGTGCCTAACAAGGAAGAGAAAGTAATAATATGATTATGCTGACTCTCGGCGGTCCGAGCTTACTTCTTAGATTCGTTAGAGTTTCTATGTGAGCCTAAAAAATTTTATTTTAAATTTCAAGTAGAAAAAGTTTATCGTGATCCTTACCAAAAAAACACTCCGATGCGTATCCAGGCTAAAACAAAATATGGCATACAAGAGTCCTAAAAAAAGCTACTGCACAAACAATGTAAACACTCAAATTAAATTATCCAAAAATATAATGTCCAATGTCCAGTTTATTTACAACCCAGGGTCTACTGAAAAAGTAAAGTGGCCGGGTACCACTGACAACAAACCCGGATTCTAATCCTAAGACTGACGCAAGTGATTTCAAAATGGGATATGCTTTTCTTCTTATCTTCATTTCTTCATTTTCTTTATTTTCTTCATATTCACTTCTTTGTCTTCTTTCCTTTACAAGCTTCTTGGATCCGCTACGAGCTCCTTGGGTCCGTCGGGCTTGGATATCCAAATGAAAAGAAACTCATCCCCGAAGGGGTATTTTCTTTTCTCTTTGGATATTAGAGCCACCCTAACTTGGCTTTCCAAATAGAAGAGAATACTCCCCTAAGGGACATTCTCTTCTCTTTGGATTCCGAGTTGGGTGTGATATCCCACTTTTGAATCACTTTCACAACACTTGACTTTAACAAATAATTATATTTACATCTCAGAAAAAAAAAAAATCTAGACACACCTGCAGGGTTATCCTATACATTTATAATAAAACCATTCCCGAGTAGTTATATATTCATATTAAATTTATCAGCCACACTTGGCCATGCTCTTTTAATTTTAAGGGGGCTTAGCATTTTTCTGAAGCACCTGTAGAAAATTTGTGTTAATTTAAATCTTTAATTTGCCCCCTTTTAATTCAGCCCTGCACGAGCATGGCCACCTGCATAAAATTCTGTGAGCATCCAGAGCGTTCCTAACTTAGGGGTAACCTATCGCCCATCGCATCATTTCACAGATAGCAGTAAAAGAAAATAAACACTCACATCAATCATACAAGCATGCAATGAAAACCGAGAAAGCCCGTCACACAACAGCAAGAAAGTAAAACACCGCCTAACCTAAAGCTAGAGTCGGTTGTCCTAGCAAACAAATCTAAGTGTGTGCAGTAGGCTGTGTGGTTTAGATATATCCTAGATCAGTTATTGATTGAAGTTTTCTAGTTGATTGAATTTAGTTTTGTTGAGGGGGTCAAGGGATTTTGATGTTCAACTTTAAGGTTTGGGTTAAGGATATTTACTAAATCTAAAGTGAGATGTCACTAAGTTTTCTATGTTCAGTGTTTTCTTTCCTAAAGGGTGCATGCATCCTAAATCTAAGTTCTCTAAGACTCGGTCCTTAATTTTTGTCCTTAAATATCACTAATGTTGTATGGGATAAAAAATATTGTTCTCACTAACCCTTAGGACATCACGCATGTGTAAAGGATTTAAGGATCTAAAATGAAATGAAAAGTGTCCTAATAAAATTGAAGTTACTATAGGAACCTAAAGGGTAGGGGTTCGCACAAATCACACCACGGCTTCCTAGGGGCTTTCTAAGTTTAAAAAAAAAACTTACAACACCGGGGGCTATGACCCGGTGGATTCCGCCCGTAGCACCACTACCCGGCTGGGTAGAGGCGACTGACGTCTTTGGCTACTTATCATTTTGTTCACTCGACCGTACCATTCCTCGTATTTTATGCAAATAAAGAAAAGAAAATATGGAAGGATTAGAAGCACATTTAATAATTAACAATGAAATAATTAAAATTATTAAAAATAAAAACGTACCTTTCTTTGGGCTTGAAGACCGGCACAAGCTGTCTACCTTTTAAACCGTTCCCTTTTTGAAAGCATACTATTCATTTTTTCAACATTCACCTCGAGGCACAAGAAGGGAGAGTAGTAGAAGAAGGAGAAAGAGAGGGATAGAGAGAAAGAGAGAGAGCTTTTTTCTTTTCAACACTTTCACTTTCTAATAACCACTTAATTAATTCAAATCCCAACCAACACACTTTTCTTCTCCTAACAATCTAAGTTCACTTTCTCTCTTTCACACACCTCATCTCTCCAAAACACCTCCACCTTTGACAATCACACACTTTAAAACACCATTCGACACACATACTTTCCAAAAACACACGCTTTCCAAAAACACACACTTTCAATCTCAAGCATACATAAACATCAAAATATTTTACCTTTTGAAATCTCACAATTCACTCTTCATTTCCTTACACATCACCTTTTAAAACAAATATATTTTTCACTTTCAAAACATATGCATTTCTTTCAACACAAGCACTTTTCAAAACACTTCAACTTGTAACAATCATACACTTTACTTTTTATTTCATTTTTAACTCATACAAGATCTACTTTACTATTCACTTAATCATATACCTCACCATTCAAAATAATTTAACTTTCAAACTAAACACACACTTTAAAACACACACCACTTTATTCCTTATAATACAATATTTCCAAATACATATAAACTCGGCAATTCTACTTTCCAAAACACACAATTTTCACCTTTCCAAAACTCACACAAGGTCTACTTTTCCTTCAACAATTCTACTTTCCAAAACACACAATTTCCACCATTTACGTCGACACTCCGTACATTTCATTATTCCAAACTTACACATTTCACACTATTTTACTTTTCAACATATACACATACACACTCTCTCTCTTTTCCACATTTACATGCTTCAACTTACATAGAATGCATACTTCACCATTGGAAAAGAAAGCATGTGAATATTATCCAACATTCATATGCTTCTCCAAATAAATCATAAAACTTTTCAACTACCCTTTCAATGCAAGATGGTCAAAACAATGCTTCATTCTCATCACTAACAATTATTGATAAAAGAGATCTTTCAAAAGCATGCATTTCAATTTGATATAACTAAATAAATCACATCAAATTTCCCTCTCAACGTGTATATTTGTAAAGCCAATACTCCAATCCTCCTACTCAACACTCGTGTTTTCACATCTCTAAGTATCAAATATACATGTTTGCATATCATTGTTATAAATAAAAGAAATGTCTGAATTTTGAGGTGACTACAATTTGACAACTAAAATATAAAGCAAACATTCCAAGGTGCATATAATCCTCTTAAGTAATTTCCTGAACTCTTGCTATCAAATATATAGATGTCATTTGGGTTATAAACATGCAGGCAAGCTCTCCAAATATGGGTATTACCATCATTTACAGGAGAAACGGAGTAACATAAAAGATAGATGGGAGATTTGTTTGCTTATATTAAAACTTCCGTCTACCATTATAGTTCAAAATATATGAATCATTTGGAATAATTTTTGATCATTCGTCTATATATAAATTTCTCCGATCAACTATAAATTATATAATTATGAAGTTATATAATTGCTTAGAAATACCGACTATATGAAATAAACCACGGATCATTCAGATGTTTTTATTTATTTATTTGCAGGAAGATATGAAAGCATGATTTCAAACGGTATAAGTTAAATCATGACATTTATTTACATTCCAAGAAACTTTTCAATTCAAATTTTAAACATGAGATTTTTGAATTAGGAAACAAAATAAACTACAGGTTTTTTTTTTTATCCTTTACTTTATTCATTTAATAATATTTTATCTCAAAGAAAAGGAAAAAGAAAATCATAATGATAAAATAAAAAAAAATGCTTTGCAGGTTCTCAAGAAGAGAGCTTATCATTATTTCTTAGTTGATTTTGAGAAAAAGGTAATGATGACTCGTTTTTCAAAGCAAGATCCTTATACAGAAAATCTTTTAGAAAAGAGAATAATCAATTCTCATATTAAACCTTTTAAAAAGTAGAATAATGAAATAAAGATTCCAGAATTACGTAAACTTTTCAAAGGCAAATTTGGTTCAAAGTTTAAAGGAAGAAAAAAATATACTTATAAATAAAGGAAAATCGACAGCAGATGTCTCCCTGTGAACGACGGTGGATCGTTGGGCTAGTTTTCCTTTCACGCAGACGAATGAAGCCAGAGCAAGGGCTGCACACAAGGAAAAAAATATAGTACTCACATCAGAACTGGGAGAGGCGGATGGGATTTCGCCTGGAGGTATGCGAATAGGGAGGAGATCGTGGCCTGAAGAGTTTTTTCTTTTTGCGAACCGAGACCAGTGAACCGGCCTGGGAGGAGTTTCATTTTTGCGAAATTAGAGGGAGAGGAGTGTGAGAGCAGTTTTACGAATAGATGATAGTGGGGGAGGCGGTTTGGGCCGGTCTTGAACTTCCCTAACTCATTCTAATGCTCCCATTTAACCAAATATAATTGATTTAGACTTTGATTTAATTTTAATTGAAATAAATTCAAATGCTAATTTTTTTATTTTTATTTTTTAAAAAAATATATATATATATATAAATTATTTTAATAAAATTATTTATGTTAGTTTAAACAAATTTCCTTAAAATTTTAATTCAGGCTAAATTAAATTTATTTGTTTAATTTAATTAAAATCAATTCTATTTTAATTCGCTCGCAACAATTTAATTTTGTTCGAATTATGTTAAAATTGGTTACAATTTTGGTTGAATAATCGAGTCGGGGCTACGTCAGTAGGTATCCACCTAAAGGAAATCTTAAAGGCGACGTCTACACTAGGCTATGAAAACCTAGATGCTATAGTTGATTCCGAGGAAATTGACCTCGAATAATGAGGTCAACAATATATATATATCAGAATATTTTGATATAACTTTTTTAAATTTATCAAGCAATATTATATTAATATTAAAATAAATTTAATAATTTCTTAATAAATTATATCAAAGTATTAATTAGTGTTGAACATCAAAATATTTCATGGCATCTTATAAATAGGAGTATCAAAATGGGTCAATATATCAGGTTAAGTACAACTCAAACTTGAAATGACTCGATCCTGACTTTTTTTAATAAAAGGGTCAAAAAGATAAATCCTAACTTGACATGCTAGCAACCCAAACCTAACTCAATAATTGGCTTTAATCAAGAAAAATATTTTTATTAACTTCTTAACCATAGATTTTCAATTAATTATAAAAAATGAGAAGATTATGGCAAAAAATAATTAATGATAAAAATATTAAACGGGTTTGTTTCGAGTCAAAATAGGGTTAGTGGGTCAACTATTTGAACCTAATTCATTTAATAAACAGGTTGAAATGCGCGACTTAAATTGGATCTATTTATTAAATGAGAAAATCCACTCGTGATTTCGTGTGAATGCAATTTTGATAGATAACAGAAGCAGTCCACCGATCAATTCCCGGCTCAACCGGTTGAATCGGTCAGTAGGTCCAATTTTTAAACCTTCCAAGTAACTAGTAAAATGATTTACTAGGGTGACGAAATATTGTAGAGTTTTTTGAGAGAGAAGCTCTGCTAGGGTTTTAGCTTTTCTCTCCCGTTTTGTTTTCCCTCTTCGCCGCCTTTGGGGGTTGAGACTCTCCCTCCGATGGAGGTCTCTCCCCACAATTTCCCTCCCCTCTTCTCCCCTTCGCGTGTGGGTCCTCTACCTCTGCATGTTGGCTCTTATGCCGACAGTCTTACAGCCCCAGCTTCCATTACTCCCGTATTCCCGATGTCATTCGTTTCTCCCTGCAAAAAGATCACTTTCTCGTCGGATGACCTCTCCGAAGGCTCCTCCCTTTGGACGCTCTCTCTTGTTGGTTACTCGATTGGGCAACGGCCCTACTACGAGTGGCTTCTTTCAGCTATGAAAAATGTTTGGAAACTGAAAGGTTCGATGTCTCTACTCTTGCTTGCAGACAGTTTTTTCTTGTTAAAATTTACTTCTGCTGAAGACATGGATATGATTTGGTCGGGGGGGCCTTGGTTCCTATTGGGCAAACCATTCATCTTACAACGTTGGTCTCCTAAGTTAAAGCCAGTGCGGGATGAGTCGGCTCCTATCCCCATCTGGGTTAAAATTATTGATCTCCCTCTTGCTCTCTGGACTCCTTCAGGTATTTCTAAAATTGCTAGTTTCATTGGCATCCCACTTTCGGTGGATTCTCTTACAGCGAAATGAACCCGTCTTACTTTCGCTAGGGTTTGTGTCCAAATCAGTAAGGATTCCTCTTTTCCTGAAGAAATTCCAATTCAGATTGATGGAGAAGATATGAATCTTAAAGTTGTTTACAATTGGAAGCCTTCTCCGTGTAAGGGCTGTGGATCTCTCATTCATCCCTTTGCTCTCTGCCCTTCTAACCCAAACCCTAAACCCATACTTCCCCCTCCCACCCGCCCTAGGGGTCGGAGCACTAGCAGGAATCCTTTCCCTAGGAAACATAATGCTTCTACTTCCAAGCCCCCTCCTTCTAATCCTTCTGTTGTGATGGCTCCTTCCCCCAATCCGATATCTCTGCTACAGTCAATAACAACATTCAATCCTCTGGCTTAAGTCCTAGCAAGGTGGCTCCTCTTTCTTCGGCTTTAGAGGCACCCCCTGTCAATTCTCCCCCCGTCTCTCCGCCCCTTGTCCCTCCTTCTAACATTAATCATCCCAACCCCACTAAAACTTCTACCCGGCTTAACCTTAACCTCCCAACTGAAATTTCCACCTCATCAGATCAAGTTTCTCCTCCCTCCTGCCTTCCACCACCTAAAATTCCCATTTCCAATACTTTTGCTATCCTTTTAGCAGATGATATCTCCTCAACCCCACAGCTTATTGACCCTCCTCCTCACCCTGTTAACTTACCTGCTTCCTCTTTCTCCGATGAAGCTTCTTTCTCCTATGAACCTGAAAAATCCATAGACCTGCAATCAGACAATAAAGGCATTGATAAACCTCCTAAACAGCCCAAGAAAGGAAAGCCTAAATCCATCAAAAAGGCGCAAACCTCTCGGACTTAATGTTCTGCACCCCTTTTGCTTGTTGGAACGTGAGGGGGTTTAATAACCCGAACAAGGTAAGGTTTTTCAAAGGCTTGGTTGCCACTTATAGCCTCAAATTATTATGCATTTTGGAAGCTAAAATTCAGTTACAGTCTTCTCTTGACCCTTGGTTTTCGCATAATCACAAAGTATTTGAGAATGAAGCTAGCTACAACAACTTTTGTTTCTCAACCCCGGGTAGGATATGGATTAAATGGGACAGAACCTGCGTTTCCTTCTCTCCCATTTTCACCTCGGCTCAGCTAATTCATGGAATTTTTTCGGCTGGCTCTGCTCCTCCTGTCTACCTTTCGGTTGTTTATGCTGCTAACAATTTTGTTGAAAGAAAAGAACTCTGGGGGGATCTTCTTAATCTTGTTCCTCCTAATGATCAACCTTGGATAATTTTGGGGGATTTCAATTGCTGTAGGTTTGAACATGAGAAAGCAGGCGGTAATCCTATCCCCCCTAGCTCTTTAGGGGAGCTTAATAAATGCATTTTTGACTATGGAGTCCAAGACTTGGCCTCTGTGGGGCTTTTCTATACATGGTACAATCAAAGGGTGGATTATCCTATTCACATCAAGCTTGATCGTGTGTTGGTCAACTCGGCTCTCCTTAACTGTTTTCAATCTACTTTCTATTAGGGGTGTCAATCTTTGACACGACCCGAAAACCCGACCCGAACCCGACCCGAAAAATCCGGGTTCAGGTCAACCCGTTTGTTAAACGGGTCGGGTTCGGGTTCAGATTCTGACCCGTTTGAAAAATGGGTCGGGTCCGGGTTGACCCGACAACCCGCAGGTCGACCCGTTTAACCCGGATCCCGCTAGACCTAACCCAGTTTCGGCCCAATCTCGCGACTCGCAAGCCGATACTTCGCCCAATCGCCGGTCCCGCACTCCCGCGAACGACTCTGCCAGTCCGCGGCCCCGCAGGCTTCGCCCGCACTCGCTGACGCGGACCCGCTAGCTTCGCCCGCACTCGCGGATCACGATCCCGCACTCCCGTGAACGACTCCGCCAGTCCGCCCGCACGGTCGCACAGCCGCACTCACATAGTCGCGGACACGTACCCGTTGGCTTCACCCACGCTCGCGAACGACTTCGCCTAATCACCCGCACTCGCGGACTCCGCCCAGGCGTGGAGGCGCCCGCACTTGCGATCCCGCCCGCGCTCGGCGCTCGCGACTCAGACTGACGGACTCCGCCCTCGCTGCTTCAGCGGTTCAGGCGTTCAACCACTAAATCCGGGTCGGGTCGGGTCAACCCGGCAACCCGCGCGGGTCGGGTCCGGGTTGAAATGTCTTACCCGTTTGTAAAAACGGGTCGGGTTCGGGTTGACCCGTTTAGATCCGGGTCAACTCGGGTTCGACCCGAACCCGACCCATCGACCCGAATTGACACCCCTACTTTCTATAAAGTGGCCCCTCCTGGGGTTCGGATCATTCTCCTCTAATCTTCATGGATTCTTATGCTTATTCCCCCAAGGCAAGGTTTATGTTTAAAAATTTCTGGATCAGCATGGATGGTTTTTGGGATGAAGTTCTTAATGCTTTTGCCAGGCCGACTATGGCCAGCCCCATCTCTTCATTCTACTATTGTCTCAAGGTCCTTAAAGGTTCTCTTAAGGCTAAGCAGTGGGCTTCTGCCAACTTCCTATCTAATTCTATCCTTGAGCTTAAAAACATGCAAGGTATTTATTTGAATGACATCCAATCCCAGCCTTTAGACCAATACTTAAACTCAAAACTTAAAATGGTTAATGATAATCTTGTATCCTTTCAATCTGCTTGGTCTTCTTGGGTTTCCCAAAGGGCCAAGGCTCATTGGCTTGCTAAGGGTGAGGATGATTTGGGCTTTCTCTACGCCTGGATTAGAGCGAGGAAAAATAGGAATGTTATTAGAGAAATCTCTACTGATCGTGGGCACTACTCTTCTCCTGCTGACATTTCTGATGCTATTACTCTGCATTTTCAAGAGGTTTTTAATGCTTCTACTCTTGTTTTGTGGGATGATCCTACCATCCCTCCAGGAAACCTGGTGCCATAGCAATTCTGCACCTCCCTTATTGCTCTGGTGGCTGATGATGAAATTAAAGGGGTTGTTTTCTCTGGCAATCCCTCGGCTGCTCCTGGCCCTGATGGCTTCTCTTTTGAGTTCTACAGGAAAACTTGGCATTTGATTGGTCCTCATCTCTATAGGGCTATTAAAAGTTTCTTCACCTCTGGTTTCTTACCTAGAGCTGCTAAGGCCACTGCCATTGCCCTAATTCCAAAAAAATCTCATGCTGATCACATATCGGATTTTAGACCCATCTCTCTATGCAATGTTTTCTATAAATTGGTGGCTAAATTACTGGCTAATAGATTGAAAGAGGTTTTACCCTATATTATCCATGACAGTCAAGGCGGTTTTATCTCCAAAAGAAACTCCTCTGACAATATTCTTCTTGCTTCTGAAATTTTGAGGGATTTCAAATCTGGGAGAAATTTTTTCTGTGCTGAATTGGACATCTGGAAAGCTTTTGACTCTTTATCCAGAGATTTTCTTTTGCATAGGCTGAGGCTTAAAGGGTTCCCTAACACCTTTATTAAATGGATAAAAGGTTGCATATCTGATGTTTATTTTTCCATTTGTATCAATGGTTCTTTGGAGGGATTTTTTAAGTCTTCTTCTGGGCTTCGGCAGGGATGCCCTCTCTCCCCGCTTTTATTTTGTATTGCTATGAATGGCCTCTCCTGCTGTCTCAAACCCACCTTTTTTTTCTGGCGTTTCCTGTAATGGGGTTGAGATTAATCATCTTATGTTTGTTGATGACCTTTTGATTTTTGGGAATGCTGGAACAGAGAATGTCTCTAACCTTAAAACTGCTTTATGCCGCTTTGCTGCTGCTTCCAACCTTCATATCAATCCCTGTAAAAGCTCGATCATCTTTGCCAAAGATGCTCCCTCCTCTGTTGCTTGCATGGATCTACTGGGCATTCACCTTTCTTCTAATTTTATCACCTACCTGGGCATTCCTATCTCTCCAAGCCGACTGAATTTTTCTTACTTCCAACCTTTACTGAGCAGAATTTCTGCTCTACTTGAGGGTTGGAAAGTCAAATTTCTTTCTTTTGCAGGTAGATTATAATTTCTAAAGTTCACTATTGCAAATATGATTGCATATTGGATTCGGGGTGCTATTATACCTAAAGCTTATCGGAATTACATATCCAAGCTGTGCTCTAAATTTCTGTTACATGGGAACATTGGTAAACGGAAACTACATTTAATTGCTTGGAATAATATTTCCATGCCTAAAATCTATGGTGGTCTTGGCATTCTTTCTTTTGATGCTTATTATTTTGCCTCTACCTGCTCTTTTATTTGGAGGCTCTTAAAAACGAATTCTCTTGCTGGATCTTGGTTCAGAGAGAAATATGATTCTCCTTGGAAACCCCCTCCAAATTCTGCCTCCAAATTTTGGAAATTTATACACTATGTTGCCCAAAAGATCAAACCTCTTCTCAAACTTTTTGTCAGTCCTCAATGCAATTTCTCTTTTCTTTGGGATCCTTGGTTTCTCAGGGATAGCATTGCGGATAGCTTTACTGATACTGGATTGTCTCATACTAAGGTGGGGGCTTATATTATTAACGGGCTTTGGAACTTACCTATTTTCCTTCCCCCTAATCTGTGCTTAGACATTTGTAATATTGATATTATGGACAATGGAGCATTAACCTGGGATGGCTTCTCTGATCCCAAATTCAAGCGTTTCACTAAAAATTTTTATGCTAATATGGTGGAGGTTCCCTGGCATAAATACATTTGGCACAAAAAAGCTAACCTAAAATTTGTCTGCTATGCTTGGATGGCTATTCTTGGAAAACTTAAAACTGCTGATGTTCTTATTCAGAAAGGAATGGATGTAACGGCTGGTTGTTCCTTTTGTATTGGCAATTTGGATTTACACCATCATTTATTTTTTGATTTTGATTACACTTTCATGGTTTTTACGGCTCTTGGGTTTGAAAGGTTTTTATTGAGGCCTAATCTCCACCAGGCCTACGATTTTTTGGATTCTGAATTCTCTTGTTCTAAATTGGAGAAAAACTTTTATTTCTCTATCATTGCCTGCACTGTTTATCATATGTGGAGGGAGAGAAACAATCGTCGTTTCTCTAATACCTAGCTGTCTCCTGGGGCGGTGGTTGATGAGATTATACGCAACATGAGATGTAAAACCATTGGCTGGAAGCATGTGGATCTTCTCAAAGAAAAATTTCAGGCGTTTTTTTGAGTTCTGGCTGCTGATTCTTTCAGTTCATTTATTGGTTGGAGTTTTTTGGGGACGATGATGATCTGGGACCCCCTTTCTGACTGGTTAATTCGTTCGTGGTTTTCCTTGGATGGCCCTTGGCCTTGTCCTGTTCTGTTTTTTGTTGGCCTTGTGGTAACCAGGAAAAAATTTGTTCTGATGGTGGGCGGCTTTTCCCAGTCAGTTGGTTGAATTCTGATGTTTACATGGGGTTGTCCCATTATGTCTGAGTCATTTTGGTTCCCCACCCCCCTATTTTTGTTGGGGTTTTCCCTCTTTTTGTTTATAGATTTTTTATTTCTTACATGTAATTTTTTTACTTCTTAATATATGAGCTTTGGCTCGTGATTTTCCCCAAAAAAAAAAAAAAAAAAATGAGACAATCCGAATTCAACTTTTTCTGATCAAACCTGAATCCAGTCATTTACTGACACCCTACCTCTGAGAATCCTTAACAATAATCGCTCATATAAATAATTCCTAACTAGTCATCACTCATTATCTCTACTAACAGCTGTGCTCACATTTGTATTAAAAAAAAGGTATTTCCCATATAAGAAGGAGCCTTTCTCTTTCCTATTATTGTTTATATAAATAATTCCTCGTATGATAATTATCTAAGGGACTGTGTCGGCACAAAGACCCTTCACTGCTCTGTAGAATCCAATGTTCGCCAAAGAGTTAACCATGGCTTCCACCAGCGTTACAATCAGAGAAGAGGACGGTGAGTCAACGGTGGTCGACCATCTGGCTATCGTTCCAAGCGAGGAGCCACCACCGGCGCCGGCGGTGACGGCGGTGGGCACGGGGAGGGGGGAGGTGGAGTCGAAAATAGCGGCGTGGGAGGCGGAGGAGGTGGCCAGAATAACAAGCAGGTTGCAGAGGCAGAAGGCTATTATAGACGGATGGGAGATAGAGCAGGTGGAGAAGGCTAACGCTTGGTTGAAGAAGGTCGAGGTAATTATTCACTTATATTTTAAAAAAAAATTCTATTTTATTTTTTAATATATACATAAGAAATATATTTTTTCTATGTTAGATGCACTTTCAAATACATAATATGATAGTAATTTTTGCACAATTTCAAATATAGTTGATGAGTTATGATGAGAGATGAAATTTGCATGAAAATAAATGAATTTTTTTTTTTTTTTTGAAAAGCTCAATTGTTTCTGTAAAGACTTCTACAATTTCTTTCATTTTGTTAATTACTGTTCATTTCCTTGTTATAAATGTTGTGGATCAGAGGAAGTTGGAAGAGAAGAGAGCAAGGGCGGTTGAGAAAATGCGCAATGAGGTGGCTGTTGCGAAGCAGAAGGCAGAGGAGAGGAGGGCAGAAGCAGAAGGCCGGAGAAAAGAGAAGGGTGGGAAGGTGATGGAGATTGCAAGTATTTTGAAAGTTTTTGGCAGAGATCCCTCAAAGCGAAGCTTCTTTATAAAGCCATAAAAGATATTAGTTTCTGGCTAACTTTTGCCATTGTATATATGGTTTATTATGAGTGATCATTAATGTTAATTAGCTTTGTAATGAAGGATTAAGGTTTATTATGAGTGATCATTAATGTTACTATTTTTCAATTGGATGATTAAGCTCTGATGGCTTTTTTACTCGGGGAAAAAATAGTTTAGAATATTTTGATCAATATTTTAATTAAGAAATATTTTGTAAAATATCAAAATTAATATTCTTTTATGGCCACTTATGCTCCCACCCCCTTTGACCGCGAACAATTAAGGAAGCTGCAACAAGAGCTCACTTGAGAAGGCTTTTGATGGGACCAATGATTTGTGAAGGAGAAGTGGAGATCCTAAGATGAACAGATTAATTTAAGGTTCCTATTATGTCTCCTTCCAAGCTTCCACCACCACTTGTCACTCCACTTATGCATGACTATTGAGAAATGTAATCTTTATCTTTTTTTTAATTCCCAATCATATTCTTTTTCCCACTCTAAGATAGCTATCGAAGGTACATATCTTCACGCTTTTACCTCTGGCTTCACAGATAACAGTTACAGTCATCTAGGGTTTAGGGTTCCTATTCCTCCATCAATATGCTTTTATTTAACTTTTCAAATGTCTGGTAAATCAAAATCGAAGTGACCTATATTATACTTAAGTTTGGATTAGATATACCTGTTATTTGGTCTGCTTGATTTTGTATATAATCTGATTCAGTTTAATTGATTTTGCAAATTCATCAGCCAATTCATCTAAAATGCTCGAATTCACACTTATATACTTAATGATCAATCACTACTAAAAATTAGCCTTCTTCACATCGTTTGTTTGCAGCAGTTTCGAAACCACTGCCCAAACCTGTCTTTTGCACCAATTTAAACAGCCGGTAAAGCCCACCCGTGACTCTTAAGATATCTGAATCCCTAATTCCCCTCTTCTTTCGTTCCGTGCTCACGAGATCTTCTGGAGCGAACCGCCAAGCGACGTCGTAGCTCTTCTCCTCACGCGAATCCTGGTCGACTGGCCCTTCCTCACTATGAGTCTCTTCCCCTTCTTCTTCTTCTTCTTCTCATTCTTCTTCTTGTTTAGGGTTTAGGGTAATCCCTAAAATTAGAAATTAAATGGAAGCATTTGACAAGTCTCACTTTGGATGTTATTGAGATGCTGCTTTAGTTTTGATAAGCAAGCCAACCTATTAATTACAACTTATGCTTCCACTACACCTGCACAGCAAAGAACTTTCTCTGCCATTGCATCCTCACCACCTATTTGTAACTAACTCATCTCTACCGTATAAGTCTACTTCTATACTTGATTATATATGTATGTAAGGGAACTGTGGAAAAGGCAATGAGATACTACTATTCCTACTTCATTCTTCTGCTCTCTGTTTCCTGCTTGTAGTATTCTTTTCTTGCAAGTATACTGGATGAAGAATGAGATGCAGTTCTTCATGGTATCAGAGATGCCCTAATGCCTCACGGCTTCACATCGGATTTTGGTTTTTTCATTTTTACTGATTCTGTATCTCTTATTCTCCATGGAAAACTCTTCTCAATCCTCTACCTCTTCTCAATCTCCATCAGTCATCAAAATGGTTGATATTCCGATTCCTCCTCAGCTGAAATTCCTAATGACAAATGTGAAATCTGTGCTCAATATTCAACTTACAGCTGAAACTACCCATTGTGGAAGTCTCAAATACTCAAGCTATTAACTGCAAACGAATTTGAGGATTTTCTTGATGGCTCCACTCCAAAACCACCTAAACTTCTTTCCTCTGCTGTCGAAATTACACCTAACCCTGAATACTATACCTGGTTACTTATTGATCAAAACCTAGCATCTGTTTTGTATTCTACAATTTCCCCTACATTCTTGCCTTATGTTTTGAACCTCGATTCATGTTATCAAATCTGGCAAACTATTGAGCGTCGCCTACAGTCGACAAATCGCTCTAGAGTTCTTCAACTGAAGAATGGACTGCATCATATATCTATGAAAGATAAAACTATGATGCAGTATTTATTCGAGATTAAAAGCAAGGTTGATGCTATTGGATCCTCCGGCTCGCCATTACCACTTGATGACATTATCATGTATACTCTAAATGACTTTCCTAGCTCTTATTAGGCATTTAAAACTGCCATTAGAACCAATCTGAATCCAATCAGTTTAGATGACTTTTACGCACTTCTTTGTAACGAAGAGCTAAATTAGCTGCTGAATCAGTTCGTGAATTTTCAATCTCATCAAAACCTATACAAGTATTGGCAGTTCAGCATGGTAGAGCTCGCGGCTGTGGTTATCGTGGTCGATTTTCTTCCCATCCTCCTCTTGGACAAAATAATTCTAATCATAGTTCTGTTTCTCTTGCTGCTTCTATGGAATGCCAAATTTGTAGCAAGTTTGGACATTCCGCTTTCAAGTGCTGGTATTGTGGTGATTTTTTATTTTAGCCACCAGCTTCAGCATTCTCAGCCAATCTTACTTCGGCTTCTTCCGACTGGTTGTTGGATACGGTGCTACATCGCATCTCACTTCTAATTCCATCCAAATATATAATGCCAAGCCATACAAAGGATCTCAGCAAGTCATGGTTGGCAATGGTATCGATTACTCATACTGGTAAAGGTTTATTACCAACTCCCAATCGTAAGATTCATCTCTCTTCTCTTCATCTTGTTCCTAAATTAACTCAAAATCTCATTTCTGTCAACTGTCTCACTGCTGATAATGCTTGCTCTGTCATTTTTGATTCACATGGCTATCAAATTCAGGATAAGATGAACCGTCAAACTCTCCTCCATAGTCCATCTCATCAAGGACTCTACCCACTCCATATTGATCCAGCTCCACCCACATTCCTCTCAGCTTTTTTAGCAACAAAATATGATACCGAGCTCTGGCATCATCGGCTTGGTCATCCGTCTCACCCTGTTCTTCTCCAATTACCTAAATATTCTAGTTCACTATCTTTGTCTATGTCTAAAAGTAATCATTGTAATTCTTATGCTCTTCTAAGAGTCACACGTTACCTTTTCTCCTTCTTCTTCTAGATCGAGTCATGTCTTAAAAATGATACATAGCGATGTATGGGGACCTCCTCCCACTTTATCTTTACATGGGTTTAAATACTATGTGTTGTTTGTTGATGATTTCTCTCATTTTTCATGAATTTTTCCTTTAAAATCAAAATTTGATGTGGCTCATACATTTTATCAATTTAAACAAATGGTTAAAAAATAATTCAATAAGAGTATTAAATGCTTACGTTCGGATGGTGGTTGTGAATACTCTTCCAAATCCTTTCAATCCTTTCTTTCTCAATGTGACATTATTCATCAAATTACTTGTCTGTATATGTACTCCAGAACAAAATGGTGTTACTGAGCATAAACAATGTCACATACTTGAAACATCTAGAACTCTTCTTCTAGAAATAAATTGCCTCATCAATTTTGGGTACATGCTGTTCTTACTGTTGTCTATTTGATAAATAGACTCCCTCCTCTATCTAAGCAATTCTCATCTCCTTTTAAATTACTCTATCACAAAAATCCTGATTATTCATTTCTCAGGATTTTTGGGTGTCTTTGCTATCCATTTCTTCCTCCCATCTCTCTATTAAAATTTCATGCCAAATCATTACCATGTGTTTTCATTGGTTATGCCTCTAATACAAAAGGATATCAATGTATTCACATTGATTCAGGAAAAATCTTCACCTTCGGCATGTGAAGTTTATTGAAGATGTATTCCCTTTTTCACAGCATTCATCTATACCTCTACCCTCACCTCATCAACATTCCAATACCTACGTACACTCCATCATCACTTCTAGTTCCAATCTATACAGAGCAACCTTCCCAACAAACTCCTCTAACTTCATCACAAACTTCACCTATAGGTTCCTCACCCATCCCAACTAGTATCATCTCTTCTCCACCAGATAATCCACAAATTCCTACGATGTCTACTCCGCTTCAGTAAACCTTAATCATTCGATTTCATCTCCTGTTTCACCACATCTTCCATCTCCACCTCAATCTCAATCCATTCACCCAATGGTTATTAGGCTTCGAACTAGGACACTTAAAACAAAGCATATTATCAGTATGAGTTCTCACACTGTTCCTTTAGATCCATCATGCTATATTGAGGCAGTAAAACACTTAGTGTGGCATTAAGCAATGTCAAGTGAGTTTGCTGCTCTGAACAACATGGTACTTGGACACTGGTTCCACCTAGTCTAACTCAAAATCTGCTGGATGCAAATGGATCTTTAAAACTAAATTTAACTTTGAGGGTTTTATTGCAAGACATAAGGCATGCTTAGTTTCATAGGGTTGCAATCAACAATATGGTTTGAATTATCTTCAAACTTTTAGTCATATGGTTAAACTTCTAACTATCTGAATTTTACTTATAGTTGTTGCCACTTTTAAATGGGAAGTTCTTCAACTCGATATAGCGAATGCCTTCCTTCATGGAAGTCTTACCGATACAATTTATATGTCTCAGCCTCCTGGATTCAAAGACTCCTTACATCCAGACTATATATGCTTGCTAAAGAAGTCTGTATATAGTTTAAAATAATCACCAAGAAAATGGTTTGAGACTTTTTCCACATATCTTCTTACCTATGGGTTCATTTATAGTACAACAGACCCTTCTTTACTGATATATCACAACAATTCGGTGGCCATCTACATTCTGCTTTATGTAGATGACATTTTACTCACAGGCAATGATGAGCCAATAATTTAACATCTTCTTTTGGCTCTTCATCATATATTCCATATGAAAAATCTTGGGAGCATTTATTATTTTCTTGGGATGCATGTCTTACACACTCCAACCGGTTTTCACCTATCACAATCCAAATATGCGGCAAATTTACCTCAAAAGGCTAGTATGGCTGATTGTAAACCAATCTCTACTCCCCTTACTGCTTCTAAGACCGCATCTATTGTATCTCAACTCCTCCTACCTGCTCAAGCCTATTCATTCAAGCACATTGTTGGTTCCCTTTAATATTTAACACTGACCTGACCGGATATTGCTTATACTATTAACAGACTATGTCAACATATGCATCAACCTCAAGAGGATCATTTCAAGCTTCTTAAGAGACTTTTATGTTACATCAAAGGTACACTTTCTTTTGGTTTACCGATTACTGCATTTGAGCTTTGTTTATATGCATATTCAGATTCAGATTGGGCAGGTGATCATATAGATTAGAAATCTACCACTGGCTATTGTGCCTTCTTAGGAAGCAGCCTTATTTTTTGTCAAGTTAAGAAATAAAAAATTGTTGCAAGATCCTCTACGGAAGCTGAATATCGAGCTCTTGCAACGACTGCTACTGATATTATTTGGCTTAGGAGGCTATTACAAAAATTTCAAATTGATTCCACACCTCCTACAACATTATTTTGTGACAATATTTCTTCAATTGCTCTTGCCAACAACCCCATATTTCATGCAAGAACCAAACACATTGAAATAGATTTTCATTTTATTCATGAGTGCATCAGGATCAACTTGTTGCAGGTTTTGCATATTCACATGATAGATCAGTTGGTTGATTTATTTACCAAAGCATTGTCCCTACAACATTTTTAGTATCTATGTAGCAAGCTCACCATTTTGGAACCAAATGCTTGCTTGAGGGGAGGTGATAAGCAAGCCAACCTATTAATTACAACTTATGCTTCCACTACACCTGCACAACATAACACTTTGTCTACCATTGCATCCTCACCACCTATTTGTAACTAACTCATCTCTACCATATAAGTCTACTTCTATACTTGATTATATATGTATGTAAGGGTATGGTGGAAAAGGCAATGAGATGCTACTATTCCTACTTCATTTTTCTGCTCTCTGTTTCCTGCTTGCAGTATTCTTTTCTTACATGTATACTGGAAGAAGAATGAGATGCAGTTCTTCAAGTTTATCATTTGAATGGAAAAGATTGCACTTCATTTTGGCATTTCCCATCAAAATGGGCTAGATGTTTTTTTAGGTCGATTGGTTGGTGCACACCCTACCATCATTCTTTGCTGAGACTTGAGTGTTGTCATTATAAACCAACATAGCATACTCTTTGTGGTCTAGATATGCTTACATGTTTTATGTTATTTTATGTCTTACTATTTATTAACCCTTAAAAAAATTAAAGAAACATCAATGAAAATCTCTTTTGCAAATAACCGTTTATCTTTTCAGCATGATAAAGTATATATGATAGTGTAAATCTCAAAATTCTAAATTAGAAGTTCAAAATTGCTAAAGAGATTTTGATATTGACAATTATTTCACAGATTTGCAAGTCATGTTTTTCATATCAACAATCTCAAAATTGCTATCTATTTTGATCATATCAGCAATTAAAATCTCTATTTGTTTGGCCCATTTGATTTCATATTTTTCATTTTGCTTATATGCTAATAATTAGTCATATATAATTGGAGGATTATTTTAAGCATTTTTAGGATTATTTTAAGCATTTTTTAGATGAAAAGCATATCATTATAAAAATACTAAATCATTTTCTCTTACTCATAGCTTAGATTTTTAGGATAAAAATGGGTTTAAATATTGATATATTAGGTTGAACTTCGATCTATAGTTCGCTATTCTAATAGGTGATGTTAAAGTCTACAATTTGAGTTAGATCAATTGTTTAATATAATTTATGACTCATGTGTTTTGGTTAGTTTTGTTATCATCGAGCAAAGATGAAGAGTGAGTCACATCCATACAAGCTCCATATAAGTAAGTTCATACAACTCCATAACTTAAGCGATGATGGTGGATGTTGGCGGTGACCAGCTGTGTCTGGATCCTATTGGGGTCGACATCTAGTGATGACAACAGAGTCAGTTTGCTGTGTATTTGAAATTTCGCCAAAAACTATAGAGATTAGAATTCATAAAAAAAGAGGCCTTCACGCATCATATTGGTTTATTTGATTGAGGTCAGAATTATATTGGTTTATTTGATTAGGATTCCACGCATATTTTTAATCAAATAATTAATCATTCTATTTGTTATGTTGAATCTCACTTGAGGCCTCACTAATATTGGAAATGACCTTTCTTTATTCACAGTAGATCAAATAATTAATCATTCTATTGGTTATGTTGAATCCTAATGAATCTTTATTCTTAACAGTGTCTTGGAAATTCATTTTTCACTTAACATGGATAATAGTTGGATTACAAAAGCCAAGTGGAGTCGTGATTATGTAAATGGTGTAAACAATTTCATAGAGTTTGCAAGTCGAAGCCAGAATTTATCAGAAAAAAATTTATGTCCGTGCAAGTCATGCATTAATTGGTACTTCCATTCTATAAAATATGTGAAAGACCATTTAATTTCCAAAGGATTTTTTCATGGATATATTGTATGGAGTCGACATGGGGAAGAGCATTGTATTATAGGTGAATGTGCAATTAATGAAACATCTGGTGGTACACCAAATTTAAAGGAAGGTGAAGCTCCTTTTGAGGATATAAGAATAGATGATATAAATGGATTATTAAGAGACATATTATGTCCAAATGATCCATTTCAAAATCCAGCGATGGAGCATAATGAGTTTACATAGTCTATGGAACAGAATATGCCACTAAGGACACGAATTCATACAAAGGTAAATGAAAATAACATCAATGAGTCTATTTTGCTAGGATAATATCTTGGTGTTGTTGCAAGAGATCATATTTTGGCTCCAATAGCTTACCCTGATTGGATAAATAAGGGTATAAAGCCTTTCAAGAAGAAGATGTTGGCTGAAGTTGAGGTATGCAGAATTCACGGTAAATTTAAAATTTTCAGTTATGTATCATAACCATATAATATTGTCAACTACAGTCTAAATTTGAGTTCCCTGGCCATATACGCCATTGGATTCTTCAATCCTTTGGTGTTAAGTGGCGTAATCATGAAACCTCTTTAAAGGTTGAGCACTGGGACATTAGACTAATTAAAAAAATTATGGAGACTATTCCAGCCGGAGTTGATCATATGCAGTGGTGCCAACTTATTACACAATGGTCAAAGCCAGAAGATTAGCTAAGTATTGTGAATAAGCTTGTTTGTTATAATTTTATTACTATTATAAATTTTTAAATTTAACATTATCATGTATCAGAGGAAAGGGTTGCCAAAAATTCTGCGAATGCCAAAAAACAAACTTGTCCTCACACAATGCGTCATGTGAGCTCACTTTGGAGACAGAAGGAAACGATATAAATTTAAATGATTAATTATCACTACTAAATACTTCATTCTCAAACTTATATTTTTATTATAATATTTTTGCAGTCAATTAAGGACATATTGCAATTATGAAAAGTCAATAGAATGCACAAATATGAGACATAATCATCTGAGGATGCTATGCAGCGATGTGTACATATATATAGTGATTATAAATTATTTCTTATAATTAGTTCTTCAACATATTTAACTATATATAATTGTAATGTAGATGCAAGCATGTAATCTTCTTGTCGAGAAAGGGCTTACACCTGAAGATGGAAATATTGAAGCTAATAAAAGAGCCTTTAGTATAGTTATGGGACCTGAACATTCAGGTCGAGTTCGTACCCAGAAATTTGGTGTCACGTTGACCAGATACTTTCCTCAAAGCATAAGCGAAGCAAGTGGAGGTAGCGATAGCAACTTTGCTCAGATAGCCAGTCTTAAGGAGGAATCTGCTCATTTCATGATGAGATGAGACAATTCATGCATCAATTTCAGATGAATCAACCACCCCATTGAGGATTAGAAATTATATGAAAATAAATTGTGTAATTTTAATGTAAATTGTTTGATTATTAGTATCTCATTATCTTCATATTATTTTCAGGGTGGCAATGACAATTCATCTGATGTCTGACAATCCACTGGAAATTTAACTTTGTTTTGCTGATGAATTCTGATATTTCTTATGATGCATGTAGTTGTATGGATATTCTATGTATTTTGTAACTTATGTTGTATTTTGATTTTGAACTCTGGTGATTCTTGTGACGTTTAAACTTGTAATGATATTTTTTTATTATATTTGAAGTTGGTTATTTGCATTACTTTGAGACCTTAGACTTGCAATTCTGTGATTTGCATTACTTTGAGACCTTCAAGATGGAATATCTGATGTGTTTTCCAATTGATTCTCTCTTATTAATTTGAACCTAAGACAATGGCAACACTTGTTTTCTGCTTTTGAGATTTTGATAATGGCTATTGTAAGTTATCTTCTATAGTAAAGCACTCAAATCTAATAGATTTGTTACAAAGAGCCTTTGTCTTCCAAGATATGATCGTTTAAGGAGAGCATAATAAGGTTGCTTCGTTCCGATACCTTTATTAAATGTGAAAATTCATAATAGTTTGAATGATGATTTTACTTATATTTGAAGTTTGGGAATCTCGATGTTTATTTGATTTACTAATAATTTGCTATCTTTTTGAAAGAGTCGATTATGATTGGCGCTTGTTCGTGCTTGTTTATACACATCAATTAGTTGCTGATGTATATGTATATTATTCCCGTTTTGTATTTTAAAAAAAAATCTAGGCTTTTGTGACGGTTTTATAGCAGAATTGTACAATTCTGGAATCAATTTTTTATTTTGATATTCACAGCAGTTATGTCCGCTGCAAATCTGTACGTTTGCATCAGTTATAACCGTTGCTATATCAAGCGCTCGTAGAATGTACCCCGCCGGTTTTTAAACCACTACGAAATATCGCTGCAGTGCATAACAATTACAGCGGGCATGCAGCAGTTTTAAAACCGATGCGAAGAATTTAGTGACGATTATAACCGACGGGATAACTCAAAAATAGTACTACAATAGCTATATTTTTTGATAGTGAATTCGGCATTAGGATATTCAAATACAAAATCTCATATAACTAGATATAAATAAAATAATATTAATAGCTGGCTCTATTCAATTCAACTTTAATTTGACTTTGACTTGACTCATTAACAAGTTTGTTAACTTCTATTTGAACTCCATTATGATCGAATATCATTGACCATCAACATAAATAAAATTGATTTGATTCCAATATTAGCCAACATGTAAAAATTGTTGATCTTACTATATAATATACACCACTAAAACAAATCTAAGATGATTTTGTTGGATTGTTTAGTCAAATATCTTATTGGATGACTAATCAGTTGGATTGATCAATCATTATTGAATGATTAATGAGTGGTTGAATGTTCAACTAATTAATATATTAATTATTGAGTAAAATTTCAAAATATTTTTTGTTTAAGCCACCGACATTATGAATAGATATAAAAATAAGATCAATTATTATATAGGGGTGAGAATAATCCAATCTTGAGTTGATATGATACATATGAAAAATTGGGTCGAACTTATATAAACAGTGGTGGAGCCTTTTTTTTTTTTTTTTGGAGGGGGCACAAATTATCAATTTTAAAGATATTTTCATCATTTTTATTCAAACTTCGTATTGAAATCGGCGGTCTAGTATAATATCAATTAAGAATGATTCAAAGTTTAAATTACATAAATAAAATTAATCAAGAGTGTCTAGTATAATTAAATAAAATAAATATATTTTAATAATAAAGTAATATATTTAAAAAATAAATAACAATTCTAATATGAAAATTTAACTTATTTGAATAAATATTTAAGTTTTTCTCCAAAACATCAAGGAATAGGTTAGGTTTGCTTTTCCCTTCTCCACTGTTTCGTTGCTCTTCTCCTTCGCCGAACGAGTCGATAAATAACTTATTCGTCTCCTTCAACGATGTTCCTTTCTATCGGATCCAAAATCCCACCTCCTCGCCGTTCGTCTGTTCAATCAAAAGTAACGATGATGACAGGAGCTTGCTCATTGCGAAGGTGGTTTCTTCCATTCGCACGCTTCTTCGCTAAATCCCGTTCAAATCCTGCATAAAACCTATATTTAACTCCCCAAACATAAAATCCGCCCTCGTATATAAGTTGACTCTAAATAGTCTTGTAGTCCAAATTAATTTGATTTTGGTCCCGCGCAAAATAATTTATTTTAAATTTTTTAAATTTTAAAATTATTAAATATTTTTAAATAAATCTATATATTCATTAAATTTTAAAATATACATATTATTTATATATTGAACTGATTTTGAGTAAGCTATTAATTTCTTCTGAAAAATTCGAGCTACTACCTGTCCTATGTGCACGGAATTTAACCAGGCTTCGAAGTTCGTACCAGGCAACGCAGCTGATCTCCATTTCTATGGTCCACGGCCCACGTGGAGAAACTCCTTCATATGAGCATACACGGGTCCCTGCATCACGGCTTGTTGGCTTTCCGTTCATAAAACCAAGCGGCCGGCGAAGAGAGGACGAGAAACTCCGTCGGCTTGATGACGAAATCGGCAACGGAGAAGAAAAGGGTTCGGCGTGCACCGTCGGGCACCAGCAGAGATCTGTCAGATAGCCAGCCGAAGGTTCGTTTTACGCCGTCGCTTTTCTTTCGTCTTCTTTGGTATTACTTTTGTTCTTACTTTAGGGCATTTTAAGCCTTCAGTTCGCGTATCCATGATACTATGTCTGATGGATGCGTCGGAACTGGGAGGGGTTTGGGGATCCGTGACGATGGTTGGATGTAACAAATGACATGGGGATCTCGTTGCAGTGACCGTTCGTTTGTGGGTTTGAGATGGTATTCGTTTGGTTTTTTGTTGACTGCATTGGTGATTTATATGGTGTGAAGGTAATGGATGTTGTTGTGCGGGATGTTTTGGTTTGGACTAGTAGGATCTGGCGATTCGAGCTTTGCTCAATATACAGACGAAGCAGTAAATCGGTTCCAAGCGGGGCTATGTCCTCATGTTGTAAAGGTGTCCCATCAAGTGGAATGGCAGCTCTGTTTTGAACTTTATACCTGGTTGGATTTCCCTTGGAAATGAAATCTTTCGCTCTTTTTTATGGTAAAAATAGTATTCCTTAAAAAGAGGTTGCGTTCCTAGAAATTCCTGTGTCAACTAATTTAATGCTTCTTCAACGTTATACTGTAATGTGATACCTCGTGATGCTCTTGCCAGCTGCCAACCATCTGGACTAATTTTTCTTAGTTTCAAAGTAGTAATTTTAGGGCGACAGTTGGAAGAGAGTACCCTTCATGATTTATGACGAATTATTTGATGATCCATGTTGTTTGGTGGTTATCTACCTAATTTTGGAAACAACAAACAACTTCTCACGCATGACATTTATTCAACTCCTCACGTAAATTTTTTCCTTAGGACATCTTGAGTGGTTTTTTTTTTTTTTTTAATGGTATGTGCTAGCTTCTTCCATGTTAGGTCAACACTTGGGCATGATAGTGCAGTAGAACAACAACACTTACATGCACAACATCACTTTTTAGTGAGATAGGAATTGTTTATATGCTAAAATGATAGCTATACGCTAATCAAATGTCCAAGTATACGAAGATCCCTGGCCTCCTTCATTCACACGTAAAACACAAAATATCTACTGTGATGAACTAGTTGTTTTGGTTGCTATTTTGTTGTCTGTTGGATCACGTGTATATTTTTATAGTTTCTCATCATGTTTCCTTTAACCCAACAATTTGTGGTTTTCTTTATAAATCCTCTGTCTGACTGTCTCTGTATGATGTTAATTTTATTTTGCTCTAGCCTGTTTTGCACTATTTAGTCTTGTTTAGTGTTGTACATTCATCATAACTATTTTCTTTATTAATGCATCTTTTATGAAATGTTATATATGCTTAAATTATTTGAGTCTATTTTGCACTTCCTTATATTCAAATGGTGTTATTTTTGCCGGCTCTCTAATATAATCATTTCTCACCTTATTTTTCACTGTTTTATCACACATCTTTTTTTTTACTTTATTCAGCTAAATCATTGTTTCTAGCATTTATATCATTATATTATAACCAATCTAATTGCAGTTTCTTAAAACTTACCTTTTAAGTCTCCATGGTATTCTATTGTCTTAGAATACTTGTTAAGCACTTTTCAATTTTTATCACGAAGTTTGAACTCTGAGTGTATGGCACTGTATGTGTCTCAATTTATTTGTGTAGTAATTAAACTTTTTTAAACATGTTTGATGCAATTTGAATTGCGATGACTAGTTGATGACGGGCCTTGATGATGTTCCCCTTGTTTGGTGCTCTTCTTATTTCCTCCTACAAATTGCTTTTTAATTGCTTTTTCCTTGGAATTCACCTTTAATGTCAAGGTATGAATTAGGCTTTTAGAGAGAGAATATTAGAAATTGGCCAAAAGAAGAGAATCTCAAGAGATGGATATTGGGGTGATGATTTCAAGGCAAGAGATGTCTGAAGAATTGTGCTTTATGCCAGGAGAGAGAACGATACCATTGGGAAGTCTTGGAATTAGTGGAATCTTGTGAGGAGAGACTGAGAAAGGAGAATTATTTTCTTGTGTATTATGCTTAATTGGATTCCTTGAATAAGAATTACAATAAGAGAGGTTAGAGGGAGAAAGCATGAAGGAGTGAAGAGAGCAGAAAGAGAGAATAGGAAATCTAGGAGGAAAAAGAGGGTTTCTGGCTTCAAATATCATTCATAATAAGATAATTCAATTACAAGCATTGCAATCCCTATTTATAAAATAGGGTTCTATGATAATTCAAACTAAGTTTAAATTTAAATATGGAAAAGTTTTAAAAATTCTATCATCTAATTTAGAAAGAACATAATCTTAAGAGTAAATAAATTAAAAATCATCTAAAAATACTTTAACAAACTAGTAAATGCTATAATAATCCAAATTATTTTTTATACATGTGGTGTGTGTATCACTTTTACATTTAGGTGTGCCTTGCTCTTTTAGCAATATTGTTCGCAATTTCATCCGTCAATGTTGCATATCTTATAGTAATTTTTGTGGATGTTACAGCTTCTAAAGTTGTTTAATCACCTGGCAGAGTTTTATTTTACTTGATAGCATAACATTTTCTTACATCTTTTCAGAGATTGCTTTTATGCTTGCCTTTTATTAAGCTACGCATGATCATATAGATTCACAAGATTGCAAATCTTTTGAAATTCTTATAGTATCTTTTGAAGGACAGTTATATAGGCTTTTCTCAGCTCAACTGGCATCAGGCTTTGTCCAAAAAGTGTGCAAAGCTTGACCAATTATAACCGAGAAATACTATTGATAGCAATGAAATTAACACCTGAAAGCTAGAGCTAAAGAAGAATGCTGTATTAGGCATCTATATGGGTGGAGTTGGAGGTATGCATGTGATATGAAACACTTGAAGTTATCAAGAATCCTTATCTATCTTTGATAAAACAGCGAAAACTTTCCTCCAAACTCCAACGAAAACCAGAGAAAACAGTAATTTTATTGCAAGAATCAAATAGAATGAAAAAAAAAAAAGATACATTTGATCCTCAATTCAAGAGGAGGATCTATCTCTCCCAAATCTCTAGATGCCGCTAGAGCCAAAAAAAAATCTAAGAGATCTCAAATTTCAGCCAAATTCAAGATGCCCTATATCTAGGAAAACAAACTATTTAATGCATACAATCCAAAAGGAAATCTCTAAATAATCCCTACATTAAAATTTCCCTCCTAATTCTCTCAAAAACCTTCCTAAACAGCTCTTTTGGTCCCGGCGGTTCAATCGGCTCGTACAGGAGGCGGAGGATTTTCGCCTCTGTTGCCCGTAAGCTGGTCCCGTATGGACCTGCTGGACTGGTCCAGTGGACCGGTCTAACAACATGCTTGTAGAACAAACTAAAGCATTGTGAGAGAGAAACTTAGAGAGTATCATATTCCAGTGTTCACATGGTAGGAAATTATGTAACTTGATATGTTCTTGCTCAAAAGGAACCAGTTGATTTGTAATGCCATTTCTGTTTATGTTGGAGCACAACTTTTTAAATAACTATGTGCGAAATCATCCCTTTCTTTTTTATTTTTTTACTTTTGTTCGTAATTTGTTTATGAAACTCATTTTTGAGAATGATGGGCCCAAATAAGGTTCACTTCAACTTGCCAAGTATTTTATTCATATGTAAAATGCTCTTACACACTTATTTCTTTCCTATACATAATATTTGCAGCAACCTGTCACAAAAAAGGATGTATACCAGGTTTTTGCAGAGAAGGTCAGGGACAACAAGCAACTGAAATCTAAATGGGCAATAATGCAAGAAACAAGGGTAGAATATTTTAGAGGAAAGGACTTTCCAGTTTTCTTGAGACATCATCTAGAGGTTAAAGAAATATTAGGGCAACAGAAGGATCTAGATGCAGAGGAAATCATCAATACTTTGCTCCGAAAGAACCTTATAGTAAGATGTGATCGTGTGGTGAAAACTTTAAGGCCTGGAAAGAAGAAGTTGTCCTCGTGGCCTGTGCATCTGGAAATACATAATGTAAGGCTATTTTGATTTTAATGAGAAGCTAATTGGTTGAGTTTATGCAATTTTTTCAATTATTTGAAGCGGTTTTTCAAATTTTCTACTTTTGTTTTTAATGCACACCAAAATTGGCACATGCGTTTAGGCTTGTGTCTGAATTATTCTATGAATTCATAATGCGGCTTGAGGTCAATTTTGAAGTTTGACCTCCTGCCTTTGATCAGATTTTGATATTAGCCTACTATTATAGAAAAACAGTCCAGACGTGCAGGGCTTAATTTACTTCCATATTTAGGCACCCATTTTTCATGTGTCATATTTGTTTTTTAGAATCATTCTTTTTTCCTTTTACCTTACATATTTTTCATTGTCATTAGACTCCTTCAAATGATTTTTTGGGTATTGGATGTTTATTTCACATCTTCCTATGTTCAGTTTTGAAAAATATTGGATATATTATATCATTTTTTAATGATTTATCTTCTCGAAGGAAACAACGGTTATTCTTTTTCAGAGTGCAAGGCTGTATCTGATGGAGATTTACTTGTTTATATTAGTTGGAAGGCTGAGGGAATAAATAATCTGAAGAACCCTTGGTTTGAGTTACGTGATTTTCTATTTTATAGGCGACATCTTAGATTTGGCTGTTGGTGTTTTTTGTTTCAGCTTGGCAACAGAAATATTGAACTTTGCCATTTGCAATGTGTTGGCTCTGTTTTTGAGTGACTGGCTTTATTTAATGCCTCATGGATATATGAGGTGTGGTGGACTTTGAATTTTGTGGATTAATGTAATTATGCAAATGTCATTCACATCTTGCTTCTCAGGATATATCCAAATGCTGGTTCACGGGTTGTGATAAACTAAGGTATATATACTCAGGATATTTAAAAGTTTTGCCAAATTCCAATTGACGCCGCTGATCAAGCCAATAGCTGCCTCTATTCAGGGTAAAGCGAAGGCCTTCATGCGCTCTGCTAATATGCCATTCATATCTCTTCCTTTCCGCTGTGTAAAATTGCTTTAACTACTTCGGCGCTATTTGATTGTCCCGTACTTCAGTCGCTGGACCATTCGACAACCGTTTGTTTCCAAAAAATCAGCAATTGAAATTGGACCCAGGTTCGAGTAATTTCTAGTTTCAATGTATAAGTGCAAGTTGGATATGTGATTCATTAGAGCGTGGCACAAGTGCAACTACCTAATTGAGGGTAGTCTTCTCCTTTTATTGGTGTGAGGTCTGATTTTTAATATTTTGGTATTTTCATTCCTTATTTTATTTATTCAGCTTAAATTTATATTGATTTGTTTAATGCTTTTAATTGATCAAAAAGTGATGCATCAGAATCTAATTTATGAAAATTAAATTCAATTTGTCCATTGATTTTATATATTTTCATTTTCTTGTTGACATTTCATTACGAGTTGGTTTTAAAATCTAATATGTTATGTTTACATTTAAAAGAAGTTGAATTAATTGATGACATAAAGACATGAATCTTTTATTTCATTTTGCTTGAAATCATATCACGCAAGATTTTAGTTGCATTGGGAAACTCTAACTTTAAATCACCTGCATCATATCCAATGCTAGTATCACCTTTTCTCCTATTGCAGGAGCAAGTTTTCTCCAAAGAGGATGCTTTTTTTGCCTGGACATTCATAAAAAGAAGGGCTCTATGGCAGACAATTCTTTCATTCCTTTGGCCGCTGGTGGCTCTTGCAATGTGCTTATTCCCTGTGTACCCATACCAAGTCAAGATTGTTGTTCTGTACTCATGTGCTGGAGCTCTGCTTTTTATTGTAGTCCTGCTCTTAAGTAAGTTTTGGAAACCATAGCTTCTTGTTAGTTTTTGCATTCTTTTAGAATTTTGAAACATAATTTTTTAATTAGTAACTCCTTCATTACTCGTACTAAGAAATTGAAGACAAGTCCTTCTATAATGGAATGATGCATTAAGAAGTAGATAACAAATAATATTTATTATTCATGTATAGCTTACTAATAGTTCATAGGTGTTGAGTGTTGATCCTTGAATATCCATCATATTCTCTAGTATTCCTCTTTGCTTCGGTGATGGAAATGGTATTTCATGTTGTCTTTGTAATATGATTTTCTGAACGATGGCGCATGAAAAATCAGTTGGCTTGGTTTCATGATGTGTAATGGAGAGCTAAAGTATTGATCTATTTGTGGGAATGCTATCTGTACGCGTGAAAAAAACCAAAAAGCAGCAATGATAGACAATCAAATATATCTAGTTGTCCTATGGTAAGATCCCTAGTCCCTAGTATATTGGTATAGGATAGATGAAGATATAGCCAGTAGCCGTAATGGTTGTCAATTAGAATGAATATTTGCTACATCAATACCTTTTCAATAGTATTCATAATTCCTAAGTAACATATAAGCCCAAGCTTTTGCTAGAAAGTTCCTTCTTGAGAATATCATCAACTTGCCTTTTCAATTTAGTACATTCCATGGGATTCATCCTATAATGAAGTAGTTCTGGCAGTTATTATACAAGGATAAAATTTATAGCATGTTAGATGTCCCACATGGGAGGAAGTTTATTTGGTAGTTTTTTTGGGGAAAGGTTACAAAATTCCTTTAATAAATTAGGGACTTCTAGGCAATGACAGTCTTAAGATGAGAGTAACCTCCTTAACATGTAATAAGGGATGGTTGATAAGTAAAAAAAAAAAATTCTTCTTGAAGATATCAAAACCTACAAATTCAATATGGATAGGAAAAATAAAAGAAATGGTTTGGGTAGACTAAATAGATGATGTGCTTAAAGGGTCTTGAGAATGGGATGAAGTAGAGGCGGAAGGGGAGCCAATCACAATCACTTACAGTTTTGCATGTCTTCTGGCTGAGCATATGTTTAACTTCAGAATTAGATTTATGTTATGCAGGCTGGGGAGACTTTTCTAATGCAGAATTCGATTTAGATTAATGTCCTTGTCATTATGGTTCCAAGTATACTTTTGATCACTGTGGGCTCCGAAAATTCGGCCCCGGCCTCCGCCCGCTTTTTGTTTTCTTTTTGGGGAGAGTTTTAACGGAATTAAGTTCCGGGGTAAATTTTGGAAGGCAGATGGTTTTGTAGATAAGACACTACCCAGAGATTTCGCCCTCATTTTGTGAGGACTTTATGATCTGAGTTCTGGTTTCCTATAGGCGCAAGCCCCTATGGTTAATTACCCCTCCCAATAATGAGAGAGAACTTTCGATTAAGGCTAGTCGTCAATCAGATACGTAGAGATACGTGAGTCTGGCTTATAGTAGCAGCAATAGGTTGGGAATGTTAAAATCTGGAGTTATTTGGGAATTTGGAAGATTGGGAGATTTAATATTTAAAATTGGAAATTGCACCATCTTGCACTTAAAGCGGATGGTGGGGGAATGGATGATAGACCCGATCAAGATCCCATGGTTCCGTCATCCCGGGCCATCGTGATCCCTAGTCTACTTAGTCAGAGGAGGTAGTCGACCCAACCTGACAGAAGGATCCTTGTCGGCAACCATGGGTTGCTTCGTCCAGGGGTACCTTGTAGACCTGGGGTGGATGTTTGTCTAAGGGGACAAATTTGAATCCACCTTAGCTAACAGAGGGCTTTGTGCCCTATCGATCATATCCTATTGATTCATATCTCAAGGATTTGATGTCATTGGGGAGCATATGGGCTCTGGCCATGACCATAATATAATGGTGTCATTTGGCGGCAACCACCTGGTTCAGAGGGCCCCGAGTCATAACCGTTTATCCTGCAGTGCCATTTGGCGGCGAAACTGCTGGTTAGAGGACTCATACCACGTCCTTGCTGGCAAGAGATTGTTTGAGAATGGATCCTAGTGATATTTTCAACCAGGCATTAGCTCTTTGTGAGCTGAAGTATTTTTTTATATCTGTCCACCTCGGCAAACTGTTGCGGAGGGTGGATGGATTATGCTTTAAGTGATTGAATAGTGTTTATTTCAATTTTAAATATCTTGAAATGGAATTTCTTGGAGTTTTGAGCTTTAGATTTTGGGTATTTGGATGGCGCTTTGAATCATTTAGAATAGACCCCTCCGGTTGAGATATGCATTCAACACGGCCATCATTGGGGTGCATGAGATCATTTATATTTTAATGATTGGACCCTATCGACTCCATCTACTGGTCGATAGAAGATCGGGTTTCGTAGGCTTTGGATCTTTGTTAGTGAATTCTCTTGATTATAGGCCTTGAAGGCCTAATATGAACTATAAAATAAACATCCCGGCCGGTCTCGCGACCGCATATTTATTTAATGGTTCGAGCCATGTCGACTCCTATCTACCCGTATAGGAGGATCGGGCTTGAACTGGAATTCACTCATTGACCCGCGCAGCATCCCTAAACGTCACGTGTGTACCAATAACACGCTCGCCGGGGCCCATGCGGGTATTCAGTATGTCCCCTTATGTGTACTTATGTGTATACATATTATGGTGCATGTGCAGGGGGCATTTTAGAAAATATTTGTGAACGCCTTCTGTCCGCTCGCATGAGTGTTGCGGATCCGGTGGCGTATTGCAGTAGCTCAGGGATTGAGCTGTTCGCTGCTTTGTACAGGCAGACTGTCGTGCACTACTTGCATGATTTACGCAGGTAGATTGTAGTACACTAACGAATCTCCTGCTTTGTTTTGTACTCATCGTTGACCTCTTTGTACATGTTAACTGGCGAGCTACTACACTTATTGCACATTGTCTTTATATCTGTAGGAGCTCAATATGTTCCCTATATTGTTGCTTCTGCTGCATGCCATCTCCTTATGGTTGCAACTATCATGTTGAATGTGGAATGGGTCTCCTGCAGTGTTGCTGAACCCTCTACTCGTAGTAGATCAATGTATTTGCTGACTCATTCGTAGGTTATCCTTTGCATAGATGAAGGAACCCCTCCCCTTGCCTTTTTACAGTGGTTTGTAAGAGCTCACACGTATTCGTTGTAGTCCTGAATTTTACTTCTTTCCCTATATAGGCAGATTATCATGTGGATGAGAAATCTCCTACAGTAGCTCGTAGGCACTGATATTCATCGACAGTCTCTTGAATTTCATTTGTAAGCAATGTGCTAGGCTTATGACAGGTCTTCCTAGTCTTCCTATAATAGTTCGTAAGGATTTGTATTCGTCATCATTCTTTTTGTCTACGTTAATTTCGAGAGTATCCTTACAGACACTATCTTCTATTCATCATAGTTTGGATGGAATTCATAGTATTCACTGCATGATGTTCATATTAGTTTATGGGCAATATTAGCATTATTGTCAATCAGAGATTTGTACTTCATAGATGAGTTATCTTCAATATCACAGGTCTATTATCATAACTCAAAATCCCCATGTAATGGTTTTATAATAAAACCAGATCTTTCATCTTTTTCTTATTGCTTGCTGGTTGAACTCTACTTGCAAACTCCTTGCCCTCAAAGTAGGTTCAATGTATGTGATAGGCTTGATATCATCCTTCACTTGCACTCTGATTGAAATAGTATGTATGAGACAGTTATTATAGTTTGCAATGCTCCTCCATATCATGACTTCATAATCAAATCGTGTCTCTTTCAGTCTTCTTGTTACTTGCGAACAAGTTATGCTTAGAAGCTCTTTGTTTTCAAAGGTGATTTGTAACAAGTATGATGAACTTGATACTATCATTATCAATATTTTCATTCCAGCTGACATGATTCTTACAAGCCAAATAATGTTGTCCAAAAGTTCCATGTCATGGTTTACGATCAACTTATGCATGAATCTTTGTTTGCTTGTATGATAACAATTTGAACGCATTTAAATGATCAAAGCGGCCAATGCTTGTTTGAAGATCTTTACATTGTTGCTTGTGAGAGAGCCATAAGTCTTTCAATCGATCCTTATTTGAACAATCATGATTATCACTTAGTATTTGCACATTTGATCAATCATTCAAAATTCAATTCTTTATAGTCACTTTCAAGTTCAATTTTATGGAGTTCAAACTCAATTCAGTCAGAATCGCTTATAGTTCAATCCAGTTCGAGTCCTCTGTAGTCAAATTTGCAAGTCCTTTTGCTTGTTCAAATTGATCTGAATTCGGCTCCAATCTGATCTCATTTTACTTGGGTTTAACCTTTTATCCATCATTTAGAATTTGTTTAGGTCCAAGTTCAAGCTCTTCTTTTCATTTTGTTTGAATTCAAGTTCAAATTTCACTTGATGTTGTACAGTTTGAGTTCAAGTTCTAGTTTAATGTACAAGTTTCATTTTAGTTCATTTAATGTCCAAGTAAAATCCAAGTCCTCTTCTGTTCACCCGAAATTTCGGCAGTCTCCTGGCGTCTCCCCCGTTTAGGGGAAACTACGAGAAAATTGGGCCTTTCCCACCATGCTAAGAAAAGCGTGCATGGTAGGTGCCCTCTTTTGAGGACACCGCGGCCGTGTAAAGTCTTCAATCCCCCACCACGCTACGAAAAGCGTTTATGGGTCTTCGACAGCACCTGTTTGAAAAACACAGTTATTTCCCCGCGAGCGGGTACTTATGAATATCCCCTTCTCGCCATAGGCACCGCACCGGCTTTCCATCCCACCATGCTACGAAAAGCGTATATAGGCGGTTTGCCGGTGCGCCGCGAATGCCGAAAAAGAGATTTTAGGTAATCACCCACTTCGTCGTAGGCGCCGCACCGGGTTTCCTTCCCACCACGCTACGAAAAGCGTGTATAGGCGGTTTGCCGGTGCGTCGCGAACGACAGAATGAGCTCTCGAAGTGATTACCCGATTCGTCGAGAGCACCGCGACGAACTTCCTCCCACCACGCTATGAAAAGCGTGTATATGTGGTTGTTTTGTCGCGCTGCAGACTTCGAAATCGAGCTCTCAAAGTTTTATGGATCGAGGGGCTATACCTTTGCGTTTCACCGGCGACGGGGTGGAGGGCACACGGATCGAGGCAAGGGAAGCATCTTTAATTTATAGTTAATTTTAAATTAATCACAATTAGTCATATTTAATTTATAATTAATTATATCTAATTTAAAATTAATTATAAATTAATAAATTTTAATTTATAATTAATTAAAAATTAATCATAATTAATTACATTTGACTTATAACTAATCATAATTAATTTAAGATGAATTATAAATTAATTATTATTTATTTATTTTTTAATTTATAATTAATTATAAATTAATTAACTTAATTATGATTATTCTAAAATTAATTATAAATAAACTATGCCTAATTTATAATTAATTATAAATAAGTTATAATTAATTATAATCACAACACAATACATGATTTGATATGGATTTACACAAGATTTGAGCAGAATTTAGGGTAGATTAAGATAGGATTTATGCAAGATTCATGCTAAATCCTACTTAAATTATCACAGAGAGTTAAAACCTCCCTTTCCTCTATCTGATTCGGCAATTTTACAGGATTTGGCCGAAGAAGCACGCGAAAGGGAGGGAGTTACCTTCTTAGCGAACTCCCGTCGCTTCTTCCGATCGGGAAGGGAAAGCCGTCGAGGGAGGCGGAGGGAAGAGGAGGCGTCGAGTCTGCTGTGTGGTGGAGGTAGGGTTCTCTCCCTCTCTCTCTTGCTCTCTCTCTCTCTAAATCTCTCTCTCTCTCTCTCTTGATTCAGCCGTAGGTAGAGCTCGGTTAGGGCAGACCTTGGGCTCAGTCGGTTAGGTAGAGGGATCGACGGCTTTGACTAGGTTGGCTTTGAGGAGGTCGGATGAGGCTCAGGCGGTCTCGATCATAGGTCAAAACAGGTATCGCGAGTGGAGGCGTCGAAGTCTTACGACTTCTCTGGTTCGGGCGTGGGGAAGAACAGAGGCGGGAGCCTTGCGAAAGAGATGGAGTCGGAGGCTTGACCTGGGAGCGTCGTGAGGTTTGCGGGAAGTTGCGGGAGAGTTGAGCGTGTAAGGAGCGAAGTAGTAGGGTGTGTGTCGAAGCAGCCGCGATCCCTCTCCTTTTATAGACGCAAACGGGAGCAACGATCGGAGCATGCACGCGGGAGTAGTGACGTTTCAGCGCCGTTGCAGAGCTGCGACGGGATTTCTCGCAGAGGATCGGGATGGGTCCTGTAGCAACGGCGTGGGTAGCGGCAGGTAATGATTTTGGGTATTTTTTTTTATTTCTTTTGTCTGTTTTGATTTGGCTGTAGCGGGAAGGTCAACAATCACGATCATTGTGTATCATATATATTATAAAGTCATGATTTTAATGAGCAATGTCCATGGGCAGAATATCTTACCATATTTTATCTTTATAGCCATCTAATTTTATCAAAACTCAGCGTTTGGTAGTCACAAGCAATGATGTGCGAATAACCTAGCTAGTATGAAAAGAATCAGGATGTGGCTAAGTTTAATTTTATCTCTTGTTAGTGCACGAGTGTGCATGACATTCATAGCACTGTGACCATCAATAACTAATCTACACCTTTGGTCTTTACAGGTGGCATTTATGTGGAAAATGGTTCTGCGCAGCCAATCTTTATATTCATGTTTGGTAACAAACAATCATCTTATGTCACTTAAACAAGCATCATCAGCAACAAAGAATTTTTCAGTAGATAATGGTGTGTCATCTATAACTTATTTAAAATCAATTTCGGGGTCATCAATTTCTTCCAAAAATAAAATTTAGGCTTCGCGTTACTTTTTATGAAAATTAAAGCAAATTATGTTCTTTTGTTGGTGTTAGTAGAAGTCCTGGGGTATGGAGCACTAGAAGATTCAAAGGATGTAGCAACATGTCCAGCCATAGATCTAGAAGTAAAAGAAGGAATGGATGGTCTTTTTTCTTTAGAATTAGAAAGCCATTTTTTTTGCTTTTTCTATTAGCATAATGAAAACCTTCAAAGGTTTATGATTCTAATAATTCAATTTCATTCATAATTTTAATCCTAAAGCCCGTTACAAATTTGTTTGTCATTTATCAGTTATTATCGGTTATTATCAGTGCAATTGACCCTAGCATTTAAATCCTCAAATGGGTTTAGGTACTCAATAATTATGCATGTCCAATTAGGTCATTTTGGGCAATTTATGCTTTTCAATATTTGTTTTCAAAGCTTCTAAAAATTACTTTCTGAACCACAATTTCTTTATGCTTTCCCAAAAGTAGGCTTTCTAATGTAACTTCTAAGAAAATTAGAAAAAAACATCTCATTTTTTCGTCCAAACGGACATTATTTCTTTCTGGTTATTTTCCCTAATACAAAATCAGTAAAAAAAGTCCCTCCAAATAAAGATTTTTTTTATTTCGTGCAAAATTAAATCGTTGATAATCATCCATTTATACCGAATTAGCAATTGATGAATTAATCAATTTGGATCAGCCAGTCTAAAAGTTAGGGCTTCTATTTTTATTTTACTACTTGGGTCATCATAAGCCTAATGTGAGTGTTGGTTCTTTGTTAGTGTCTTTTCACAGAAAATTATTTATTCACATGTATTTTTTTTTATGATTATCATTTAAGTAGGTGACAATAGTTGGTGTAGGGTAAGTATTTGATGCATTGAATGTCTTAGTTTTCCTAATATATTTTGTAAATGTTCAAATTTATCTTCAGTGTCAGTTTCCCTAATTGCTAAGTTTCCAATTGTAGTTTACCGATGTTCTACAATTTTTTGTAGGCCTTCAAATTGATGTATAGTAGTATAACATTTGGAGACATGACATCAACACAAAAATGCAATGCAAGTGATTGCGCTTTTCTTTTTTCTTTTTTCTTTTTTCTAAGATTCTTAATGTAGTGAGAGGCATGATATAATGATGAATGCAATCCATATGACAAGAAGTTATATTAATTAACAAATGTCAATGAACATATAAAAACATGTGTATACTATTGAATCAAATATTAACAAGACAAAATAATTCAAGTTCTTATAATTTTATGCTATAATTCTACAGGTTTACGAGAATATTTTAAAGTAGAATACACCCTCATTAAAATAGGATCTCTCGAAGTGTATGTAAAGGTGATAGGTTTCAAGATAGAGAGCACCCAGGGTTTATGTGGTGTTCATCTAATTGGAGGTCATCCAAATTTTCATAGAATTGTTACACAGTATGTATTATTCTTAGATCTCTTTGCAAAGATAAACTATCAACGACAACAACAACATCAAGTCTTTATCCCACTATGTGGGGTCGGCTACATGAATCTTTTTTCTCCATTGTGTTCTGTTAAGAGTCAAATTCTCATTTAAATCTAATAAAGAAAGGTCATTTTTAATATTTTCTAACCAAGTCTTCTTAAGTCTACCTCTACCTTTCTTAACATAGGCTAAATCTAATACATCTACTCTCCTAATAGGGTCATCGAAAGGCTGCTATTTTACATGACCAAACCATCTAAGGATACTCTTTCTAATCTTATCCATCACTGGAGCTACTCCAACATTTTCACTGCAAAGATAAACTTTCACTTGTATAAATTTAAAACTAATCAACTTTGGAGATTATATCATCAATGTTTGGATGCCTGTTGATTGGAAGAGGTTGCCTTGGTTTATTTAGTCCTTGTTTGCATTGCAAACTCCTTTGATCTTGTCTTCTGGATTCATTGGATGCCTTGACAAGCACCCTTGAAGCCTTAATACAAATATGATGGTGGTGGTTGTGGGAGGATCTTTAAGTGGAGAAGAGGGTAATATCTTATGTTCTTGTGGGGGAAAGGGATGGGTGGTTAGGAGAGGCTTGGTTTAGGGTATCTATGGGTTAGTTGATCCCTGCTTTATGATTAAGTAACCAAAGTGACTGGTATAAGGAGGGGAAGGGGAGCATGGGGAGGTCGGTAGCTAGGAGGGATTAGAGTTTCTTGTGAAGGAGAGGAGAAAAGCGAAGCAACTAGGGCTGTTGTGTTCCGAAGTGAGAAGCAACTAGGGATTAGAGTTTCTTACGAAGTAAATTTATTTTACTTTAGTACTAACCTTTGCATCAAACACAAAGTTATTGGACAATTTACCACTGATATTATTGGTTGAGAAGTGGCTAGTTTTATTTCGTTTTTCCACCATGAACTGCAAAATTCATAAGCTGCATCTAAGATCTTTTTTCTTCATTATGCAGTTAGAGCTGCAATATTTGGGGCATTTTACATCATCCTTGGGAATCGTATATGGTTCTTTCCCAATATCAATGCGGAGGAGACGACCTTCAGTGAGCTTGTCCGTTTTTGGCCCAAGAAAGAAGAGGGCGAACCCATTAAGTGGACATCAAGGCTCTTCTATGCGGTTCTCTCTGTGCTGATCATACTTGTTCTTAGGCACCATGCTCCTGATGAAGCTGCCAGAGCTAGGTTAGTCATCCTTTTTTTTTAATGTTTCTCTGATGATCAAATATCTCACAAGTTGGAACTTACTCATTACATTTATTATCATGACTAAAAATTTTTCTAGACAAGAAATAATCCTGATATTAACCTATTGATTGTTTGTTGTTAATTCTTCAGGTATCAATCAAAAGTTTCAAATATTATTGATGAGATGCTTGAGTGGTCTCCCAAATTAGCACTGTCAGGAATGTTGGAGAAGCAACAGCCTGTTGTTAATGCGACAGAGAAGACTCCTCCTATGAATGAGAGTTGGTCAGGCTCGGGGGAGAAAGCAGCCGATCACCAGAACACAACTGATGCATTTGAGAACCAAGATGTTGATGATGATGGGAATATCACATAGATTGAATGATTTTACAAAAACTAGTGCCTGGATGAATAATATTCACTGGAATGATTTTATAGCTCTTTTTTTTTTTTAATTTTAAATTGCATGAGTTCTTTTTTTTATTGCTTATTCTGATGGAGAAGTATAGAGAGAATAAGGAAGATCTACATATGATATTTGTTGTTTAGGTCTTTTAGAGAAAATATATGATAAAGTTTCAAGAGAAGTGCAATGGAAAGTTCTAGAAAAAAAAAGAGGTTAATAATGCTTATATTCATTAAGAATATGTATGCAGGAGTTGTTATTTATGTTCAAATATTAGATGGTTTGACCAAGTATTTTCCTATTTCAGTTGGATTACAGGAAGGATCAGCCTTAATCCCACATCCTTTTGCTTTAGTCGTGGGTGTTCTCACTAAACATTTGCAAGAGAGGGAGTTATAGGTAAACTTGAATTATGGAGGTCAATCATAAGTCCAAAGGCTTTTGTTTGAGTAGATCTAAAATTGAATATATAGTGTAATTTTAATAGTAATAGGTTTAGTGGGGGGATTGTGACTTTGGATGATCAAGTCATTAATAAGAGTACATATTTTAGGCATCTTGGGTCTATTGTTCAGAGTGATGGTGAAATAGATGGGGATATTATTAGTGGAATTCAAGTTAGATAGTTGAAGTTGAGGAATGCATTGTGCTTGTTGTGTGATAGAAAAGTCCTCTCAACATTTTGGGAAAATTCTAGAAGATGGTGGTGAGACTTTCAATGTTTTATGGTGTAGAATGTTGGCTTTAAAAAGAGAAGTATAATATTAAGTGTTGCAAAGATGAGGATGCTTAGGTGGATGAGTGGTTTTACTGTTAGTGATAAGATAAAAAATGAGCATATACATGAAAAGGTTGGAGTAGCTCCAATGGAAGTTACGATTAGAGAGAGTCGCCTTAGATAGTTTGGTCGCATAAAACAACGGCCTTTTGATGACCCAATTAGGAGAGTAGATGTATTAGATTTGACTTATGTTAAGAAAGGTAGCGGTAGACCTAAAAAGACTTGGTTATAAAATATTAAAAATCACCTTTTTTTTTATTAGATTTAAATGAAAATTTAACTCATAAAAAAAATGATTCATATAGCCGATCTCACATAGTGGGTTAAAGATTTGATGTTATAATCTCAAGATATTCTCACGCAAAATTTAACAGATGAATTTAAAATTCACGAATCTACAGTCTTTTAAAGGTTTTCAAGTCTACCCAGTATTTTCATCAGCAAATTAGGGGATTTTTTTTTTATATTGTATGCTATTTCTCACTTGTAAAGTCAAGTATGTTTTTTAAACTTTTGAGATTATTAATATAAATTTACATATACATCACATATATAAATTTTTAATATAAAATATTTTTAATTAATAGTCAAAGTTTTCAACCAATAAATTACAGATAAGCTGCCAATAAGGTCAAGTATTGAATATGAGGATTATAACCTATGAATTGCCTTTCATGGAACATTATGCGAATATGGATCGAGTTTTTTAGTTTTTTTTGGCTTCTAATCTTATAAAATTATACTAGAAGTCATTGTTAATCTGAATAGATTTCTACCATGGATGCAAATGAACATTAAGTGAATATAATCTGATTAATTACCAAAAATTTTAATTATGAAAATTCGAATTCCAACTAAAACTCCTTTGAATATATATATATATATAATTCAGGTATCACACATGACAAAATAATGAAATATATAAAAAAATAAAATTATAATACATTTCGAATTTAAAATTAAAAAACTGAAGCATAATATAATAATTAAATATGAATTAAAATAATCACATTCACATTAAATCAGATATCAAATGCAATTTAAGCATAATAGCATGCTGTGTTGATCAAATTTTAAATATATTTGTAATCAAATTCAATAATATCATATGTTACCCATATATTATTATTCCAAACATTATCTGCTTAAATATACGCTTCCTTGGAGTGTATAAAAATAATTAATCATATTTTGCGCAGGCAACCCTAAGCTCAAAAATCTTTTCAATTAAAAAATCTGTTTTGCAAATCCACTAAAAATTCAGTTGAGCAGATGATTCTGAATGAACTCTAAATTTTAGAGAAAATCACAAAGTACAGATATGAAGTAACACAAGATAGTACAACACCCTGCTTTCCTGCAAAGAAATGTCCCTTCGACAAATTAAAGAAAATTCACCTCTTAAGCAGTGTGAAGTGTTTCCAAACCATCAACGATTACAACTTCAGAGAACTCTCAAAAGGAAAAAAATAGCAAGACATGATCTTTAGAGACTAGAGAGTAATGTAATACCTCTGTAAATAGATGAAAACATAAGAAATTCATACTAATGGAAGAGGGCCTGCAGAGATGTAGCCTATGAAAGCCAACTAGAAACAGTTTTCATATCAATCAAAGGCTCAAAGTTAAAATTTCTGGATCAAAACTAAAATGCAGCAGCTACTCTTCTCATTTTCTTCTTCATACTACAGATGATGGTGCCGAGGTAGGCGGTCCGCCAGATCCTAAAGCATTGTACAGCCATTTCCTATGCCCTTCACCTGGACTGAGAACATGGAAAGAAAGAAAGAAAGAAAAAGGACAGCCAAGAATGAATTGCCTTCAACAAAGTATTCACCAGTGAACTCTAAGCTCTCTCCCTGATTTAGATAGTCGCCACTGCCATTGCCTAAGCCAGAACTGTGACTCTGCGCAAATGTTAGATAGCTAGAGCCCTCTTCTTGGGCTGGTTCGCCAATAAATCAGCTCTCCTTTGACCCGAGAAATCTCCTTCATCCATCCTTTCACCTTGGTTTGGATGGAACGGAGATAACTGGAATCCAGAACTATGTTGATAGCCATCACTGTTGCTGGTGTATTTATGTGGTTTCAGCACACTTTGCAAAGCAGGCCTTGCACGTGCAGAATCTGGATTAGCTGAGGTATCAGAGAGCAGGGATTCATAACCAAAAGAAACAGATGCTGAAGCAAGCCCATTCTCAGGATTACTGTTGGAAGAATCTGCCTCATTTTTCTTTGTGTTGAGAAAACGGCCACCACAACCCCTTGCTCTCCTCATTGCATGTAGGTGACGAGATTCGTGAAGATATGGCTGCAGAGTGTTAACAATCTCCAGTTATAAACGTTAAGCCACAATTCGCTTATGCGTCCTATCAGATTTGAAGCTATCAGCAGAGCAGATAAGTAAAATACTTGATCTAAGTTAGAAACTTGAAAAAACAGAAATAAAAGATGTTAAAAAAATAAATTATAGTCCAAACATTTAATCTAAGCTAATCTTTATGGAGCTGTTTGGACACAAGAATAATTAAACCTGTAAATCTAGATTTAGAAAATCGTGAAGGTGACTTCTATCGTGAAATTGTATGGTATGACATCTATTTGATCTAGGTAAAACTTGCTAATTTGTTTAGTTGTTTGTTTAAGGAGTTAGGCTTTCAATGCATACTAATTTAATCGGAACGAAAGAACAAAAAGAAGATCATGACAGAAGAGCTAAACCACAACAATGGACCAAAAGGTAAAACCACATCGAAGGAGCTAGGGCAGCCAACAAAAGAAGAGGCAATGGGGAAGCTGGAGTCTCGGTCTGTCTAGATCCCAGACTTCTGGTGATTTGCAATTTACATTAGTTGAAAACCTCCGGCAAATAAATGATCTGACCACCCTTGTAGTATAGTTCTATTATTTCATAATTTATTTTGTACTTTTCATATTATTGATCTCCGAACATGCCTATGAGAATGGATTGGGTTCTTTATTGATTTAATTCTCAAATATTAGGTAAGTTTATGTGGTTTGGCATAACTTCATGCAAGATTGGTTGATAGCGCGTTCCACATGAGTAGCAGTTTTATGGGCTTATTGTTAAAGGTTATGGGCTTTTGGGTGCAGAAATTTTTGAATTTGCATGCCGAGCTACATTTCAGCTACCACTATTTTTGGTTCTAGTTACATTACCACTGCCAGTCTGCGATTCCCAACAAGAATGCCCTACCGCTACGAGATTACCGCTGGAACAACTTCGGATTTTGCTAGAGCCTTCAAGTCGTAGATATTCCATAATTTACTTCGCGTCTCCTGGCTTCGATATTTTCACCCACGATAACCAAGAATTGAATTTTGCATAACCTGGAATCGATTAAATTACTCTTATGCTAACCATATCTATTAACCTGAGCTGCGAAATCTATAAAAAGTTATTTAAGGCATCTAAATGATCCAGGTTTGATTCAATCCAATTTCATATTCCACTTTTCAATCTTGTGCATGTTTGTCGGATGTATGATTTCTTCAAATGCAGTCCACATGCAACTACCTAATTCTATATAAAATCATCTCATTGTACCGCAGTGAGGTTAGGATCTTCGTCATTTCTCCTTTACCTATGTTCTTTCAAATATTTTGTAGTGACCGCCAATGTTCTTGATTTTGATAAAATTAATAACAATTAAGATTTCATTTGCGGTGTCTAATTTGGATTACTAATTGATTTTCAAACATTCAAATTTGTCATTAATTTCTTTTGATTAATTCATTGGTATATTATCATTTTGATGTAGGTTCTTGTATTTTCTAGGTTTTATCTAAAGAAAGCGAGTTTATCTGTATCAAGTGGTCTTTGAACAATTAATCCTAATTTCTTTATGTAATTTGCATCCATTGCACCATCCTAGTTGCATTAGGACATCTCGCATCACACGGGGAAGAGTGAGGGCTAAAGAGTGAGCCAATAATGAAACCCTTAGAGAAGGGTCGGGGGGGGGGGGGGGGGGGGGGGGAAATGATGACCTAGGAAATCGAGAGAATTAAGTAGGAGTTGAGGCTAGAGGGAGAGAAAAATAAGAGATCCTTAGCGAGAAAGATGGCAATGAGAATAAAGAACAAGATCGCAATGTGTGTGTGCGAGTAGGCAAATGAGAGTGAGTTCTAAGAAAGTATGAAAGTGTTGGATCCCTAGCAAGAGAAATAGAGAAGAGAAGAGGGGGGAGAGTAATAGTGGGCCAACAATGAAAGCCTTAAGAGACAAGATATAGAGTAAAATAATGGGCTAGAAAGTTGAGATGAGGAAGTATGAGTTGAGATGAAAGGGAGAACAAAACTATTGAGTTGCTTAGCAAGGAAGTTGACAACGAGAACAAAGGAGACTATACAAATCTTAGCTAAGTCTATAGGATGAATGATAGGGGTAGATGATGGCCCATGAAATTGAGAGGAGGAAGTGGGAGTTAATGGGATAGGGAGAGGAAAACCAAAGCTCCTTAGAGTGGAAGTTGACAATGAGAATGGAGGATAAGGTCATGACATGCATGTTGCAATCCGGTAGCTCAACCTTATATTTTAATGATTATAAATATTATTAGATGATCACTTATTTATTCATGCTTCGTACATTTCATATTGCTTGTGTGTCACTAACCATTTCAAATATAGCATATACCAAGCAGAATTGAAGAATCAAAACTCAACATAGTGCAATGTTAGGGTTTAAGTCGGTCTATATTTGATAGAGTCGGTATTTTTTCTATTTTCTTGAGTCATTTTATGTATTAGATGTATGTTGGCTAAACAATCGATCACACACTCACAAGGGAGATAAAATTAAATATTTAAAATTTTCTAAATATCGTATTGTACGATCCCTATTTTACTGTGCGATTTGTAAAAAAAAAAGTTTAATTTAAGTTATAGCTAATCCTACATTATGATTTCCAATCGTACATGATGATCAGCTATTTTGACAAACTCATCCGTCAAATCTTTGCTACCAAAACTAGGCACATTTAGAATTTGAATTGATTGTATAATACGAATATTAATTAAAATTGCATAATTTAATCCCGAGATTTACGAAATCGAATTAGGATCATATCTTTATTATGATTGTACTGTACGATGAAACAGAGAGATCGCTGGCCAAACCTTGATTTGTTCTACATGATTTGTGATTCGATTGAACTAATCCTAATGTACTATTATACATCGTATTGTAACGATGAGAGACAAAAATTGAACTAATCAGACAGTACGATCCGAATATCGTACTGCACAATCAAAGCAATTAATTTGAAATTTATGTTTTTTTTTAAGAGACACTTTATAACATCAGGGCTTGAGAGCCAAAAAGTTGAATAACAGAAGACATTTTCTAAAGAGAGCTTGAGAGAAAGAGAGGGAAGTCTCCTTGTTCGTGTGAGTCCAAGCCACTTGGGGGGAGAGAGAATGTGAGGTTGGGGGAGTTTTTCCTAAAGGATATGTCAAGAGGTGTGAGGGGATTTACATAGTTGTTCTGATCAGCCTGCATCTTGAGTCCTCCGTGTTGTGGTTGTGGAACACTTGAAGAAGAACTCTAGGAAAAGTCTTTAGGTGAAAGACTTACTAGCCAAGGATGCTAGGGGACGACATCTTCATTGGGCCAGAAGGTTGAAGGAGAGACATCTCCACCATAGCGACCAGATGGAGGGTCGACATCTTTGTAATAGCGAGGAGCTGAAGGAGTGAGCGACATCTCTGTCGAGCCGGGAGACAGGAGGGAGATTCCTCAGGATCAAAAGAGTCTATAAAGATCATTTTCCACCTGGTAAAAAAGAGATGTTTCTCCACCAGGCTGAGTGCCAAAGGAGCATGATTTAAAAGTTAGTGCAATATCTTTGGCGAGTGAATGTAAGTCGATTTGATCGAACCACTATAAATCTGATTTGCATATTTTTATTTTCCTTCATATACTTTATTGCATTTACTTTCTTGCAGAGTGATGGTGAAATAGATGGGGATATTATCAGCAGAATCCAAGTTGGATGGTTGAAATGGAGGAATGCATCGGGCTTATTGTGTGATAGAAAAGTACCTCTCAAACTTAAGGGAAAATTCTATAAGATGGTGGTGAGACCTGCAATGCTTTATGGTGCCGAATGTTGGCCATTAAAAGAGAAGCATAATTCTAAGTTAAGCGTTGTAGAGATGAGGATGCTCAGGTGGATGAGTGGCTTTACCCTAGGGGTGTCAATTCGGGTCGACGGGTCGGGTTCGGGTAGAACCCGACTTGACCCGGATGTAAACGGGTCAACCCGAACCCGACCCGTTTAGCTAAACGGGTCAAAAAATTGAACCCGGACCCGACCCGCACGGGTTGTCGGGTTGACCCGACATGACCCGACCCGCCGATTTCTTCCTAGCGCTGGCAAGACCGCAAGAGCAGCCCAGGCGAGACTGAGGCCTGGCCGGCCTGGGGCGAACCGCGAGAGCGGGACTGGCGGAGTCACTCAGTCGCGAGAGCTGCGAACTGGCGGAGAGCGGACTGGCGCCTGGCGGAGGCGGAGAGCGGGAGTGCGGGACCGTAGAGGAAGACGGACCGCGACCGGCCCTGGCATGACCGCGACCAGCCCTGGCATGACGAGACCGGCCCTGGCATGACCGCGACCGGCCCTGGCATGACGCGACCGACCCTGGCATGACCGCGATCAGCCCTGGCATGACGCAACCGGCCCTGGACGAGGCTAACCGGGTCAATTCGGGTTGACCCGCGGGTTTCCGGGTCAACCCGAACTCGACCCGTTTTTCAAACGGGTCGGAAATCTGAACACGAACCCGACCCGTTTCACAAATGGGTTGACCCGAACCCGAATTTTTTCGGGTCGGGTTCGGGTCGGGTTTCGGGTCGTGTCAATTTTTGACACCCCTACTTTACCCTTAGAGATAGGATACGAAATGAGCATATTCGTGAAAAGGTTGGAGTAGCTCCAATGGAAGATAAGATTAGAGAGAGTCGCCTTAGATGGTTTGGTCACATAAAACGGTGACCTCCCGATGATCCGGTTAGGAAAGTAAAGGTCTTAGATTTGACTTATATTAAGAAAGGTAGAGGTAGACCTAAAAAAACTTGGTTAGAAAATATTAGAAATGATCTTTCTTTATTAGATTTAAACGAGAATTTGACTTTTAACAGGACACAATGGAGAAAAATGATTCATGTAGCCGACCCCACATAGTGGGATAAAGGCTTGATGTTGTTGTTGTACTTTCTTGCATTTTGATTTATTTGGTTGATCTTTTGTAAAGTTATTGTGAGAAATTCTTATTGAAATCTTGGTTGAAAGACAAAAACAAAAGAATTTGAATATTTTCTAAAAATTTTAAAAATAAAAATATTTGTATTTTGTTTGAATTTTTTCTTACAACTTCACATATTTCTCTGATTAGTTTTCAAGTTAAAGAAAAGTTTTTAAAATATCAATTCACCCCCCTCTTGGCGCACCATAGCACTTTCAAGTGATATCAGAACAGAGTTCTCACTTTGTTAGGTTTAAACACCTTGAGTAGATCTACATGACACACTTTGGTAATCGTAACACTTTAGAAGGGTGTATTCTATTATCTGACCATCTTTATTTGATAATATTCTTTTTGATTTCTGGAAGATTCGTATGTCCACTTTTCTATAATATATAAATTTTTGTATGAGACATATGATTCAAACTAATTATGTTTTATCTTTTAGAATTATGAATAGAGTTAAAGTGGAAATTCATTTTACTGAATGATCCTTAGAAGATCATGATCTAACACAACTAAATGCAAAATGCCTTAACTTTCTTTTTTTTTGGTGTTTTCTCTGAAGATTATATGCGGGTTTCAACTTGTATAGTGGTAAGAAAATTTGGAAGAGGTTTGATATAACTTATGAAGGAACTAATGAAGTGAAACAATCTCGCATGAATTTATTATTATGCACATACGAACTATTCTGCATGCAACCTAGTGAATCTATTTCTGACATGTACATTAAGTTTACAAAGATTATAACATCTTTACATGCTTTAGGAAATGATATATCTAATACTGAAAAAGTAAATAAAATTTTACGTTATTTACCTGAATCTTGGAATGTCATGGTTACTGTGATTTTTGAGTCAAAAGATTTAAATTCCTATTATATTGACAATCTACTTAGTTCTTTGATTGCCAACCAACAAAATGTTATAGTCAACGAAATGCAGATACAAGTGAAGTGAACGAAAGAAGGAAAAGACAATTGCTTTAAAAGCTAATAATATAGAAAACAACAATTCTGGTTCAGATGGAAACAAAGATATAGCCTGATGACAAAATAATTTAAAAGATTTTTGAAACATAAGCGAAGGCGTCGCAACGCCAAACATCGAGATAAAAGCTTAAAGCTAAAATAAATTTACCATTGAAGCTGTTTGTTATGGATAAAAAAAGTTGGGACATATCCGATCTGATTGTCCAAATGTAAAAAATCACCCGACAAAAAGAAAAGAGTGAAGAGAAAAAGCATCGATGAGAAGGTCAAATAGAAAACACAAAGGGCTTTTTAGGCAAACTCAAATTCAAAATCATCAATAATAGAAGCTAAAGATAAGGTAACCAATTATATCTCATGGCCAAAAAATAGCTCCGGTAAATCTGACAGCGATCAGGTATGAAATCTCTTATGATGAATTATTTTTGCTTTCAGAAAAATTGCCTAATACTTATTAAAAAAATTAAAAAAATAACATTCACACCTTAAAAGAGAGCATTCTACATTGCAACAGGAGCATACTAATCTGATTAGTAATTATACAAACTTAAAAACTGATTTTATTGCATTGGAAAAAAAGCATGATAACTTAAACAAAGAGCATATTGCATTAGAAAAGAAGCATGAGCATAAAGAGCATATTGAATTAGAGAAAGTATTTAAAGAATTAGAGAGAAATGCATTGCATTTGCAAGGAAATGAACATGTATTGAAAGTGGAAGTAGGCATATATAAAAATGCAAATGAAATTTTAATAAAAAAATAACAAAACTTGGAGAAAATACATCAGCACCTATAGACACTAAAAAGCCACACATTAGAACACAACATGCACCATCTTTCAAAAGAAGACATCGCTCTTCATATAAATTAGTGCATCGATTTTTAGGAGTAAAATATTATTCTTGTGGCATATTAGGACATATTGCATGTATTTGCACACATAAAATACACTATAGATCACACTTGATTTGGAGGCTCAAAACATCATTTGCACAGCCTAGCATACATTCATTGCAATATAAAGCGGGACCCAAACTCACTTGGGTTCCCAAATTTAACCCTTGATTGATATTGTAGATGTGCTCTCATAAGAGGTCTAATGAGAGCACGTGGTACCTAGACAACGAATGCTCACAACACATGACTAGAGATATGAAAAAATTCATTATGCTAGAAATTAGGAATAGAGGGAAGGTTACAATGAGAGACAACACTACCAGGAAGGTAGTGGGAGCAGGTACAATAGGTATAGCTAATAGTTTTTCTATTGAAAATGTTTTGCTAATAGAAAGATTTGAGCATAATCTTTTAAGCATTAGTCAACTATGAGATAAATGATTCAATATAAAATTTCTTTTTACAAAATGCCTGTTAATATTAAATGGTAAAACTATCTAATAGGCTTCCACATTATTTCTTTGAGATTTCTCCTTGTCTCTTGCATGGCTATGTAATTTATGTGCTAGAGTTTCTTGATGTTATGCATCACAATATTTGATAAATATACTATTGTAGGGCTATAATCGCGTTGAGCTGAGTAAAAAAATATATCATATTTGGCTTGGCTATATTTGTGCGAGAATTAGAAAATTGGAGGTAAAGAGGGTGTTTGTTTTGTAAATAACAAATATTTCAGTGTTATGTATACAATTACCTCATAATAATTTTAAGTTCTAAGTGAATAAACAATTCAAAATCTAGAAAAATGTCCAACTAAATGACACCAATTAAACAAGATAAGAAATCATAAACAACCTTTCTTGTAAGATCATAACATTAAGAAATACCAACAAATTTATTCACTGAAATAGAGAGCTAAAAATAAAGTTGAATAAACAAGTTTGAAAGAAGTATAAATATTTCAAACAAACAAGTGAGCCAAATTTAATAATAAGTATTCATAATTCATAACACAAACTTCACAAAAAAAAATTAAAATTTGAGTATCAAATTAATATGACATTAATTAACTTAAAATCAGAAAGCTAAAAAATAATCATAACTATTTATATGGATAAGAAGTATTCAAACTCTACAAGGAAAAGCGAATCACTTTAAAAATATCATTTTGATTTATTATTTATCAAATCATAATTGCTTCTAAAGTAAATCAATATTAATAACATTCATTCAAAAGTGAACAACATTACTAAAAATGCTATTATAGATACAGTTTTTAAACTCAAAACATTCATACAAAGTTAACTAAATCACAAACATATCATTGTAGATACTGTTTTTTTAGGGTCAAATCTCATTCTAGCATAAATTTGTCAATACATTACTATGTACAATTAACCCAATAGTAATTAGAGGTTGTGAATCATCGAAATATCAAGATGTGGCATGTGAAATGCATGATATTTAACATCATTCAATCACGAGATCTATCTTATGATGTTATTATCGCATGTTAACAATATACCAAATTCGCAATGTCATTTAGTGACATTCTGTGCAAAGAACTATTGCAACAACAACTTAAACCTAATTGTGTGCTCACCTAGGCGCAACTCTCACAATTAGAGATCGGAGATTGAAAGCGTCAGCATTGTAGAATGATTTGTAAAATGGAAATGAGAGAAGCGAAAAGTTACCGAACCTACTATATAAATATATAATATATTATTTTTAATAATACTAAACAAGAATTTAAGGAAATTTTAATTGAACAATTTATGAGTTACAATCAAGCATAATATTAAGTCTTTTACAAGTTTTTTATTAAACAACAAATAAGTTATTTGTAAACGTAAATAAACAAGTTGGGCTATGCTCAAGCTTGGATCATTTAATCTTCAAGCTTTTAATAACTTAATCCTAACTTGAACAAGCTTTAATCGAGCTAAATTTGAGCTGTTCATCAATTGCATTAGTTCACTTAGAACCATATGCTTGTATGCCCAAATTATAACTTACATCTACACTTATTAGCTAAAGCTAAAATTTTCTAAGTCAATGATTATGACAAGAAATAGGTAGGTTGGCTAAAACAGCACGTACAAATAATACGCCACCATTCACTATATTCGTAATAAAATTAGACAAGAGTTGACTATATCTTAAACAAAGATTGTATAAGCAACAATGATAACTTTCAAGGTGAAGCTTAATAAACTATGTACATAGTGCATAGAATAGAAATAAACATACTATGCTCATATGAAACTAATTAAATAGAAAAAAAAATCAAAATACATTATTATAAAAGGTACATAAAATATTATGTTTTCTAATAGTAACAATAAGAACAAGTAAGGGAAGCAATTGATAAAGAAAATGTAAAATTATCAACGTGAGAAGGGTAGTAATATGGTGATTACTAATTCACTAAATTATTGTTCAGAATATTATAATTTGGTTAATATTTGTGCTCCTCAAATTAATGAAAAAAATACTTGAAGCACAAGCTTTGGGGAAAAATAAGTAAATGCCTGATGAAGAGAGTATAATTAGTGATGATAGCTTAAATGGACATGTAGGTTTTATTTCGTTGAATTATAAAAGAATTCATGGTATGAAATAAGAGTAGAAATATGATTAAAGAAGTTATATTTGATTTCTTCCCAGCACATAGCCTTATTAAATATATTATTTATGAATAAAAAAGAGCACATTGTTACCTTTAAAAGTGGAAAAACAACATTCATATAAGATTACACGGGGTATAATTTTCTAATGCAACTAACATGATGTGTTGAAAGAAAAGTGAATGCAAAGTAAAGTAAATGTATTACTTTTTTACTTTTTGATGTATGGTAAGATGAAAAGTAAATCTAAGGTAAAGTAAAGTAAATACAATGTATTCCATTTTAGTTCATTTTTACGGTAAAGCATTCTCGTCCAATTTAAGCCAGAACGTTTTACACCACTCAAGTGCTTCCTTGACCACAAACGGCCACCATCCCCACAGCCACCTGCTGCCCGCCGCCGCCCTGCCCCACCCGTAGCCAGCGGCGGCCGCCGACCACCCTGCAGCCAGCAGCCGCCGCCTCCCACCGTTGGCCACCTCGGTTACAACCTTCTTACAATTTACATAGCATTTACTTTACTTCAAACCAAACAAAAAAAAGTGAAATATTGCATTCTTTTTTCACTCATCCAAACAGCTCCAAAGTATTCATTTTACACTACATTCCCTTTACATTGCATTCCTTTTTTAGGAAACCAAACAACCCTGTAGTATAATTTCATTCAAAGAAAATCAATCCTTCACATATCACAAGTCACCAATTAATTCAACAACTTATTTTCTTAAGATGTCAAACAATATATAAATAATCAATTAATTTTTGTATTGCATTAGTTTCAAAATAAATTCAAAATTTTTAAAACATATACTAATTTTGGTCAAATATATTCTAACCTGCTTTTTTCCATTATATATATATATATTAATGAAACTAACTCACAAATTTAATTACGATGTATCAGTTGAGTGGTTTAAACCTATTGCATGAAAAATTTGAGCTCAATTCACTTTAGTTTAGTTATCCAATATTCTTAAATGAGTTTAAATTCATCTGAACTTGCTATTAATGAACCGAGCCTTTAGGCAGGTTTATACCTCAGATCCAACTTACAGGTCATGGGTTCTATCCCTACAACACACATTGTTGCTCTCTTGAAAAAAATAAGACAGCTTTCATTGGCTCTTATATCAAAGGTTTTTTTCCCTACAATATCATTTCCTAAAATTTATATAGGGCCTTGTGTCCACTTTAAAAAAATATTTTACATAATTTTCTATCATTTAAAAAAAAAATCTTAGCCCGTTGTTAGTGAGTTAAAATATAAATAAAATAAAGAATAGCAAGCTAAGCTCAAACAAAAAATAATCAAATGTTAACAAACAAAAATCTAATATAAATAATGAAAAAATAATGAATTTAGCTCTAATTGAGCTTCATTTGCTATGCATGATTGGTTCATACTCATAATTTTGACGAGCTTCAACCGCTCTGCAAAAGAACCAATTACCAAGTCCTTCATTGTCATGTAAATATCATAGGTACAAGCCAACATTAGACAAATAAAAGCACAATTACCCATATTTCTGATAAGTGTAAACTTTGAGATTTGCATCACATTTCATTTCTAGAGATGCAAAAATTTGATAAATTAAAAACTGGAGCAACACTGTTGTTGCCAGATCCCAAGTCCTGGATGAGAAAAGTGAAGGATTACGTTAGGTAATCGATAGTCGGCATAAAATTTATTGAATAATTATGACATGAATCATTTAATATAAGTGTTAATGCTAGGGCGTTTTCTAGAAGTGACGCGTTGTATAGAACGAGAAGGGTGAAAAGGCTGCTACACCAGCACCCGGGTGTAGTGTTAAATAGGCAAGGGTTCTCACATCATGGACGGATGTGGGCAAAGAAACTAGCTCATGAGACTAAAATTAAGATAGGAACATAGAATATAGTTTCACTTATAGACAAATTAATGTAATTAATGGAGTATTATGATTCATAGGAAGATAAATATTCTATGTATTTAGAAACTAAATAGGTTGGAGAAAAGGCTAAGAAGATTGATAGTTTAGGATTTAAACTATGGTATTCTGGTAGGAGCCGTATGTGCTTTTTGGAAGTAAAAACAACAAATAGATAGGAAGAAAATTGTTAGAACACAAAGACAATGGCTGATTTTTTATTATCTCTTCAATAGAAATAAAAGATACAAGTGATTTACTATTCAAGAGGTGGATCGGCTCTCCACAAACCCTAGACGCTGCTAGGAGACTCACAAAGAAAAAAAACTACAACAGGAACAATTGCATTATGAAAATAAAACCTAATTACCCTTAAATAAACCATCATATTTTTCTCCCAAATCTGAATTCAAATCAGTCCTCTTTCCATAAATAAAATTTTTCTAATTCCCTCCCAAATCTGAAAACAAATAAATAAATAATAATAAATAAATAAATAAATAAATAATAAAAAATAAAAAGTCAGCCCTCTTTCCTAAATAAATCCTTTTTAATTCCATCACAAATTTGAATTCAAATCAGCATTCTTTCCTTAAATAAACATTTTCTAATTCCCTCCTCAATCTACAAGGTGGTCCCCTTGACGCATCAATATTCCCCCCCCCCCCAAACAAAACACGCCTTGTCCTCAAGGTGGAAGGATGGAAACTGTCTAGTGCTAGGCAATCATATCCAAGTAATTTGGATAACCATCTATGATGCTCCTCAATCATCATCCTCTACTCCAGCAGAAACTTCAAACTCCTCTGGTTTGTCCTGAAAATAAAGTGTCTCCCCAACAAATAGGGTCGCCACTTTTTGATAGCTAAGATAATTGCCATCAAATCTCGCTCATATACGAACTTGAGCGCCACCCTAGTTGTGAGCACCTGGCTGAAATATGCAAGGGTCGATGATCCTGTGCCCCTAGACTATATCCTGATGCATCCGTCTCCACCCGGTATACCCACCCATGGGCATCCCCCTCTTCAAATGTCGGCATCTTCAACTTCCTCACCCTAACATCTCCACTCGAACTTCCTCTCCCTCCAATGGTTCCCTCGTGCATCGTGGGTGGGACTCTCACCTTTCTCCATCCTCCTTGCATGACCTGATCCCCACGACACGACTTGACCCCCCTCCATCTTCGGTCGCCACTCCCCTTGCCCGAAATGCCTCCCATAGTGGTCGGCCACCCCAACACAAAATTTCTTCCTTGCTATCCCCCTATCCGGAAACCCTGATCCACCCCTTATTACAACCTTACGAGTTGAATCTTGATGAAAGAAACTCTCCTCGTTGAACTCCTACCATCCGATTTCCTTTCCCTTAGATTCAGCTAAGAGAATCTCGGTCAAATCTTGGTTAGGGTTAGCAATCGAAACCACCAATGAAATTTTGGATTGCATCTCCATGAGCTTCCTCATCATCACCTCCAATTAGGGGTGTAAATAAGTCGAGTCGAGTATCTAATCAAGCTAAAAGCTTGTTTAGCTATGACTGAGCTCGAGCTCGTTTACTAAGCTCGAGCTCGACTCGTTCAAAAATCCATAGGCTCGAGCCCGACCTGATTGCTCGAGCTCATTTAGAAAGCTTGAGCTCGACTCGATTGTTGAGTTTGATTTTTAGATTTAAATTAAAAAATCAATTATTTTTTTAAGAATTTTTATTTTTTTAATATAAAATTAATTTAAAATTATTAAAATATATTATATAATAGTAATTTAAATTAATTATTAAATATATTTTAATTTAATCGAACGGTTAAACGTTCGAGCCGAGCCAAGCTTGAGCTCGATCTCGATCTCTAGCTTCTTTAATATACGAGCTCGAGTATAGGCTCGAGCTCGAACTCATGGCTCGGTAAGCTCGACTTGCGAGCTCGTTAACGAGTCAAGCTTGAGCCGGCTTGACTCACTTACACTCCTACCTCCAACCTTCCAAATCGGCTCTCCATCTGATTCTCCATGGTTGAGAATTTCTCATTCACCCATGCTCCATTTTACCTTCCAATGCATCCACCTTCTTTGCTGCCATTATCTCCAAAAAATCTCGCTCTGATAACAATTTGATGTGTTTTGAAAATAAAAACAGTAAATAGATAGAAAATTGCTAGAACACAAAGAAAATGGCTGATTTTTTATTATCTCTTCAACAGAAATAAAAGATGAAAGTGATCTACTAATCGAAAGGCAGATCAGCTCTCCCACAAACCCTAGACGCCGTTAGGAGATTCACACAAAAAAAACTATAGCATGAACAAATTGCATGATGAAAATAAAACTTAATTAGCCTTAAAAAAACCATTATATTTTCCTCACAAATCTGAATTCAAATCAACCATTTTTCCCTAAATAAAACTTTCCTAATTCCCTCCATAATATAAATTCAAATCAACCATCTTTCCCTAAATAAATCCCTTCATAATTCCCTCACAAATCTGAATTCAAATCAGCCGTCTTTCCTTAAAAAAACTTTCTTAATTCCCTCCCTAAACTAATTTCAAATCAGCCTCATTTCCCTAAATAATTCCCTCCCAATTTTAATTAAAACTTTCCTAAATAACTCCCCCTTGATTCCTCCTCCTTACATAGTGAATATTAACTCCCCTGGGCCCCACAAGATGGGCCCATTGACGTATCACCTTACTAGAAATGGTGTATGTGTGATTATAGATAAAAATTTGAAGGATAATATTGTAAATATTAATATAATTGGAGATCAAATTATTGCTTTAAGATTATTGTTGATGGTAAGATTATTAATATTATAAGTACTTATGCTCCTCAAATAGATTTGGATATGTGTTCAAAATTAAGATTTTAGAAATGACATATAAGATTAATACAAAAAAAAATCTCTTGAAAGAGTTTTTATTGCATGAGATTTAAATGGACATGTTGGTAGAGAGGTAGATGATTTTAAAACATTCATGGTAGCTATGAGTTTGAAGCGACTAACGAAAGTGCTAAGATCATATTAGATTTTGCTCTAGTTTATAATTTTGTAATTACTAATATATTATTTCAGAAAAGAGATGAACATCTCATCACTTATAAGAATGGATATAGTAAAACTCAAATGAATTATTTTCTAATAAGAAAAATAGATCATTTAGATTGCATAGATTATAAAATTATTATGAGTGAGTTTATGTACCCAACATCGCTTATTATTTTGAACTTTAAGATGAAGAGGCAGAATATAAAAAATAAAATAAAATGATGTTCTATAATTAGATGGGGGCATTTAAAGAATACTAACAAAAATATTTTTGAGAGTAAGATTCTATATTTTAAGATTTTATTTGTGCATAAAGAAACTAATGTTATGTGAAAACAGTAGCTAGTGATATTAAGAATGTTGTAAAAAATGTGCTTGGAGTATCAAAAAAAACTCCTAATAATAATAAAAGTTGGTGGTGAAATCAAAATATGCAAGAAAAGATCAAAAATAAAAAGTTTTGTTATAAAAATTAATTTAAATGAAAAAACTTTAAAAATTGGAAAGATATAAATGGGCGCCCATAAGGAGCCAAAGAAAGTAATATGTGATGGAAAGATTCTAGCTTTTAATGATTTATATAATATATTAGATACTACGGAGGGCAAAAGATATATATAGAAGTTAGCTAAACAAAGATATATAAGTAGTAAGGATTTAGTTTTTGTGAAATGAATTAAGAATAAAGATTAAAAAGTGCTTTTATTAGAAGATGATATTCAACAAAAGTGGATGAGATATTTTGCTAAGCTTTTCAAAAAAGATTATGATAATATGATTGACTATAGTGACCTTAATACCCTAAATGAAAATAGAGATTTTTATTTTTATCAGCGCATTAGTAAAATCGAAATTAGAAAGGCTTTAAAGAAAATGAAGTATGGAAAAGCTATTGGACCTGCTGATATTCCAATAGAAGTGTGAAAATGACTAAGAGATAAAGGAATTTATTGTCTTACTAAACTTTTTAATATTATTTTGAAGACTCAAAAGATGCCAGATGAGTAAAGAATGAGTTTGTTGATTCTTATTTTTAAGAATAACGATAATGCACAAGATTTGAGCGAATTATAAAAGAATTAAGTTAATGTGTCATACTTTAAAACTATGAGGGAGAGTTATGGAGCATAGGTTACGACGTGATACTAATGTTTCTCAAAATCAATTTGAATTTATGATGAGTAAGTCTACTATAGAAGTTATACATTTGTTGAGAGGTTTGATGGAAAAGTATAGAGAGAATAAGGAGGATTTATATATGATATTTATTGATTTAGAGAAAACATATAATAAAGTTTCAAGAGAAGTGCTATAGAGAGTTCTAAAAAAAAAGGTTAATAATGCATATATTCAAGTCAATAAGGATATGTATGCAGGAGCTGTTACTCGTGTTCAAACCCAAGGTGGTTTGACCAAGTATTTTCCTATTTCAATTGGATTATATCAAGGATCAGCCTTAAGCCCATATCTATTTGCTTTAGTCATGATGTTCTTGCTAGACATTTGCAAGAGGATGTATCTTGGCATATGCTTTTTGTTGATGATATTCTTCTTGTTGATAAGACTAGAGAGGCTGATGTAGAACGGGAGGTGCTAGCCATGATTAAAATTTGTATTTTGAAACCCTTCCCGAATATGAAGAAGCCGGCTGCTGTGTGGAGGTTCCTGAGCAGCAAACGGAAGTCTCCGGATTGTTGGACAGCAACGAAAGTGATGCAGGACAATAATGCGTTGTAATGAACAGATAAGAGCTTGCACGATTTTAAAAGAGCATAACAATTAAAACTAGTTATTCCAAAACGACAAGATAAAATGTAAGAGGGGTCACTTTCGTTTAGGCCAAATTACATTAAAGACCTGAACTATTACAAGTAATATAGAAATTCAAGACATGAGAATTAAGTAGATTTTCAACAAAAATCCCTACACTAACAATGAGATTAGTACATAAAAAGTTAACTCAAATCCTACGTTTACTAAGCAACGGCGGTTAGCGAGGCACGATTCTTTGCGATTCCGTCATCACCTACAAGGTTAGTGAATTCAAAGATAAATGAACAAGGGTCGAGGTTCACCCTTATTGAGAACCGGAGGTGATGTACCACTGTGTGTTGCCCAGTTGTTCGTCAATGGCTTCAACAAGAGAATCCAGGATGCGTTCCACGTACTCTTCAACCATGTGATTAATATTCGGGTTGACGTCAAAGAAGGTGGAGTGGAGAATGAGAAGGACACCTTGCTCGTCGTAGGCGTAGCCGAAGTCAACTTCTGGATCCATGCATCGGTCTTGCTCTGTTGGATTGAGGTGAGGATGTCATTTTTCTGCCCTTGCTGGTTTCCTTGAGAGAAGAGAGGGTGGTATGATGAAAAGAGTCGGCGGGAGTTGATGGACAGCAGGCTGCCCTTCTTGGACAGCAGGTATGATGCTTCCAGTTGATGAGATCCCAAGAATATGGTGCAGGAATTTTCTGGCAGCAGGTTTAGAGAGCAGGGAACCTCCAATCGGATGGGGATTAGTAGGGATTTTTGGAAGAAAACTTAGCAAAAATGCTGGGGAAGGGGGCGGGTAGAAGAAGACTAGGTTTGGAAGTATTTCCAAAGTGAGGGCCGATTATTGGAAAAAAATAAGGAGGTGGGAGTCTTGGGATTTTCGGCCAAAGAGAGAGAGAGGGATTTAAATTGTTTCCAAGAGAGGAGGTGGGTTTTTGGAAACAAATCCAAATCAAACCCCTAGGGGGGCCGGCGGCTTCTAGAGGGAGGGAGGGATTTAATGGGGTAGTTAATGCTTACTTAAATTATTAAATTAAGTTTGGAAAGAAATATCCCATCCTCTCTTAATTTAAAATTTAAATAGGAGTTGATTTAGTAGGTTTCCTAAAATAGGATTTATAAATTAAGTAACTATTTCAAATTCAAATTGATTGAATTTAATCAATAGAAGAGTTACCAAGTTTATGAAATCTAATTTAGGAAAGATGTGATGGTAAGTGGGGATGGGAAAGGGACCAAGGGGAGGCCGGCGGTGGGGATTGGCCGAAGGTGGTGGCGGGTGGGGTCTATGAGGCAGGTGGTGGTGGGATTGAAATGGCCGGCAGTTAAGGGTTTGGGGTGGAGCTTGGGCTGTGAAAGGAGGAGAGGAAGGTGGAGCCGGGCCGGCGGTGGAGGAGGAAGAAAAGGGGAAGAGATAGAAAATAAAGCCACGAACCCGACTCTTCAAGGTTGGTGGATGATGCACGAGTCTCCCTCTCCTAGGGGTCCTTCTCCTTAGCTCTCAAACTCTCACAAGAAAATAGAATGCAGAAATTTTTCTTCATAATAATTCATCCCTTTCAAAGGGAAACATATGGGCTATAAATTGCCTCGTACAAAGGACTCACAAATAAGAAAGACCAAAATGCCCTCAGGGCTTACATACGACCTCCCTTAAGTAAGGGGTAAAATGAAAAATAGCTACAATATAAAAAAAGACAAATAACATAATAATAAAAGAAAACAAATACATAAAATGACTCAAAAATACATCGACTCGATCGTGGTCGTAGATTGTTTGCCACGTCGCTGATAAACCTTCCATGATCTGATGTCCCCATTAGGAAGCTTGCTGCATTTTTCTGGACAGCAACAGGAATGGACTTGGGACAGCACGTCGTGGATTACAAGAGGCTGGACAGCAGCCAACAGCCTCCAAACAACGCCCGAAAAAATCTGGACATCAACTCCCAATGTTCAGAAAAGTTTCGGACAGCTTCTATAGGATGTTGGGGGCCTTTGGATAGCAAACTCTGGCCTTCAGGAGTGCAGGGCAGCAAGTCAATATAACTGGAATATGTGGACAGCCAACAGGAGTCTCCAGGAAAGGGAGGAAAACGTGGGAAGTCAAAGGATTGGTTTTTGTATGCAGGACAGCAGGCTTGCAATGTGAAAACCTGCAGGAATTGATGTTGGGAGGGCTGAAATAAGAGCTTGGTCAACTAGTTTAAGGGAAAGAGGATGGGGGAAAGACCGGCAATAAGGAGGAGGGGAAAAAGAATTTAATTCCAGTAAATTTTGAACTTGAATAGGGAGGAAACGAATTCAAAAGTCTGAAAATAATCTCAGCCTTAAGGGAAGGAATTAATTGGGCATTGATTGATTGATTTGAGGATCATTAATGGACCTAGGAATTAATGGGGAAGATTTGAATTGGGGAGAGAGGGAGGGGTCGGTTATGCTAAGGGATTGATTGGGATTTGATTGGGGAGCGTTAGTGGAAAGAATTAGTTAAGGGAAGAGGGGAGAGGGCCGGTCAAAGAAGGGGAGGAGAGAGGGTGTCTAGATTCATTGAATGTGGGGAATTGAATTAAATCGGAATTTATTTCAGATTGGAATAGATTGAAGTGGTTTCCTAAGATGGAGTGAGTTATTTAGGGAAAGAATTTGAAATTGAAAATGATTTGAATTTGAATTCAAAATCTTCCTAAATAAGTAACACTATTTTAGGAAAGTAGTAAAATTAGGGTGCGGGGAAGGGCAAGATTAGGTGGTAAGGCCGGCGGCTATGCTTGGTGGGAGCCGACGGTTCAAAAAGGAAGGGATCGGTTTGGCTTTTGGGTGGAGTAGGGGAAAGAGGCCGGCGGGTTTGTGTGGAGGAGGGGATGAAGCCGGCGGATTGGAGAGAAGATGGAGGTGGCGGTTAGAAAAAATAAAAAGAAACAAACAAACAAAGAAAATCGATAGAACTGCGAGCCTTGGACACTTCCAAAGACTACCGGGTGATATGATCCCCTTCACCAAGGGACTTCACGCCACGAGTCCGGACCCATCCTGCAGCTAGTGGAAACTATGATTCCCTCCATAAGGATTCTCACTAACGTTCTCCCAAAAAACAAGAGTGCAGAAAATACTTTTTTATAACTCCATCATGTCTAATACAAGAGCAAGGGCCTCTATATATAGACCTCAAAACAAAAGAAATTAAAAAGGCAACTTTGCCCCTTGGGCTTACATAAGACAAGACTCTTAAATAAGGGTAAAAACGAGAAATGCAAAATTAAATCAAAATACAATTAATAAACTAAGATAAAAAAGGAGTGATCTCGGCCGCTGATCTTCGTCTCTTCTATTGAGTAACATCCACCGTCGGATGTCCGAATCATTCTCCCGGGGTGGAAAAGAGCTCGACTCCGTCGAGTCCGCATCCCGGGCAACCATGCTCTGATACCAAACTGATGTAGAACGGGAGGTGCTAGCCATGATTAAAATTTGTATTTTGAAAACCTTCCCGAATATAAAGAAGCCGGCTGCTGTGTGGAGGTTCCTGGGCAGCAACGGAAGTCTCCAGATTGTTGGACAGCAACGGAAGCTTGCTGTAGTTTTCTGGATAGCAACAGGAATGGACTTGGGACAGCACGTCGTGGATTACAAGAAGCTGGACAGCAGCCGACAGCCACCAAACAACGCTCGACAAAATCTAGACATCAACTCCCAATGTTCAGAAAAGTTTCGGACAGCTTCTATAGGATGTTGGGGGCCTTTGGACAACAAACTCTGGTCTTCAGGGGAGCAGGACAACAAGTCAATATAACTGGAATATGTGGACAGCCAACAGGAGTCTCCAGGAAAGGGAGGAAAACATGGGAAGTCAAAGGATTGGTTTTTGTATGCAGGACAGCAGGCTTGCAATGTGAAAACCTGCAGGAATTGGTGTTGGGAGGGCTGAAATAAGGGCTTGGTCAACTAGTTAAGGGAAAGGGGATGGGGGAAAGGCCAACAATAGTGAGGAGGGGAAGAGGAATTTAATTCCAGTAAATTTTGAACTTGAATAGGGAGGAAATGAATTCAGAAGTCTGAAAATAATCTCAACCTTAAGGGAAGGAATTAATTGGGCATTGATTGATTGATTTGAGGATCATTAATGGACCTAGGAATTAATGGGGAAGATTTGAATTGGGGAGAGAGGGAGGGGCCGGTTATGCTAAGGGATTGATTGGGATTTGATTGGGGAGCGTTAGTGGAAAGAATTAGTTAAGGGAAGAGGGGAGGGGGCCGGTCAAAGAAGAGGAGGAGAGAGAGTGTCTAGGTTCATTGAATGTGGAGAATTGAATTAAATCAGAATTTATTTCAGATTGGAATAGATTGAAGTGGTTTCCTAAGATGGAGTGAGTTATTTAGGGAAAGAATTTTGAGATTTAGGGAAAGAATTTGAAATTCAAAATGATTTGAATTTGAATTCAAAATCTTTCTAAATAAGTAACACTATTTTAGGAAAGTAGTAAAATTAGGGTGTGGGGAAGGGCAAGATTAGGTGGCAAGGCCGGCGGCTATGCTTGGTGGGAGCCGACGGTTCAAAGACGAAGGGGTCGGTTTGGATTTTGGGTGGAGTAGGGGAAAGAGGCCGGCGGGTTTGTGTGGAGGGGATGAAGCCGGCAGATTGGAGAGAAGATGGAGATGACGATTAGGAAAAATAAAAAGAAACAAACAAAGAAAGAAAATCGATAGCACCGCGAGCCTTGGACTCTTCCAAAGACTACCGGGTGATATGATGCCCTTCACCAAGAGACTTCACGCCACGAGCCTGGATCCATCATGCGGCTGGTGGAAACTAGGATTCCCTCCATAAGAATTCTCACTAACGTTCTCCCAAAGAACAAGAGTGTAGAAAATACTTTTTTATAACTCCATCATGTCTAATACAAGAGCAAGAGCTTCTATATATAGGCCTCAAAACAAAAGAAATTAAAAAGACAACTTTGCCCCTTGGGCTTACATAAGACAAGACTCTTAAATAAGAGTAAAAACGAGAAATGCAAAATAAAATCAAAATACAATTAATAAACAAAGATAAAAAAGGAGTGATCTCGGCCGCTGATCTTCATCTTTTCCATTGAATAACGTCCACCGTCGGATGTCCGCATCAGAGGCTGTTGAAGGTAAACTTGAATTATGGAGGTCAACTTTAGAGTCTAAAGGTTTTCATTTGAGCAGATCTAAACCAAATATATGGAATGTAATTTTAATAGAAATAGATCGATTGGGGGATTGTGACTTTGGCCGATCAAGTCATTAATAATAAGTAAATATTTTAGATATCTTGGGTCTATTGTTCAAAGTGATGGTGAAATAGATGGGATATTATTAGAATAATTCAAGTTGGATGATTGAAGTGGAGGAATGCATCAAACTTGTTGTGTAATAGAAAAGTACCCCTCAAATGTAAGGGAAAATTCTATAAGATGGCGGTGAGACCTGCAATGCTTTATAGCACAAAATGTTGGCCATTCAAAGAGAAGCATAATATTAAGTTAAGTGTTGCAGATATGAGGATACTAAGATGGATGAGTGACTTTACTCTTAGAGATAGGATACGAAACAAGCATATACGTGAAAAGGTTAGAGTAGCTCCAGTGGCAGATAAGATTAGAGAGAGTCGTCTTAGATAACTTGGTCACATAAAACAATGGCCTTCCGATGACCCGGTTAGGAGAGTAGATGTATTAGATTTGGCTTATGTTAAAAAAGGTAGATGTGTACCTAAAAAGACTTGGTTAGAAAATATTAGAAATGGCCTTTTTTTATAAGATGTAAATGAGAATTTGACTCTTAATAGGACATAGTAGAAAAAAAAAGGATTTATGTAGCTGACCCCATGTATGGGATAAAGGCTCTTGATGTTGTTGTTGTAAAAACTGGAGAATTGGAATCACATCATGGGTAAGGGAGAAATTAAAACTGGAAAGTAAAAAACGCTGAACACTTGGGGTGTATTAAAGCAGCTCATTAGAATAGCAATTAGTCAACATTTCATAGCATCATCTTCTGTAAAAGTTAACAATCTGAAAGGTACCTTTCTTGACTTTACAGTCTTCTTTTCAAGTTCGGCCTTGGCACGTGACTGCCTTCTCCTCAAAATTCCATGGTACTGCTTTGCATTTACATAAACAGGCTCCTCTGCCATTTCCAAGGGCAAAGGCATTCGAGCATGTGGCATTCCAAGAAATTGAGGATGCACCTGATGGAACACATCTTTAATTATTAGCAATAGAAGAACTTGGCTGGAATATGATTAATCAACTAATATGAGTGTTATGTGATTCAAACAGCTATATTATTTTATTTAAAAACAAAATTAAAGGAAGGCTGATTGGCAAATACCACTTACCAAAGCCTGAGGCACGTAGGCTGCCATCATACCATGATACGGATCAGAGAATGAATATGCCGCACATGCCTGTTAAAGTTTAAGGAAAATAAGGATATGCAGCAGAAAGCACCTTCTTCTTACACAAGGTGAAATATTAAGCAGAAAGTGTCCATTGTTATTGGATCAAAGGAAACATATATATGCTGGTTACAACTCAATACAAAATTCCCTATGAAAAAAGTGAATTATCTGAAACATGGAGTTCTAATTATAAAAGATAAAGGGAACAAAGTCCATACAACTGATTGGCCAAGTTCCAATTGAGTGTGTGGCATGATATATTCCGGCATCATAGGAGGCAACAAAGTGGAGATAGGCTGCATTTGCTGTTGTTCCTGTGGAGAATTTCCATCTGACCGCAGATGGAGTTCGAGAGTAAGATATATGCACATCATTAACAAATATTTTTGATCAAGCCACAAAAGTTACGTGAGCTTCTATATAGATACTAAAATGAAGCTGTGATCATAACAAGCACACTTCTGCAGCAAAATAAATCATTCAGCTAACTAAATCACTCAAGTGACAAAAAAAGGTTTCTTAATATGGTAGACCAAATATTTCTACTGTAGAGCCGGGGATAGTGGAAACGTCAATATGCATTGCAATTGCCCCTAAGTAAGCCATCACAAGTATATCAATCAGGGCTTTTTTTTAAAAACAATCAGATATCTTTTGAACAACTGATGATAGACATTAAGGAGACTGACTGGGCTGTAATGAAATAAAGCAGACCAAAGATTCTATGATAAAAAATAAAACAAAAAAATCATATTCTATGTAATGTGTTCAGAAAACATGCGCCACTCTATATTCCTTTCTTTAGTTGTTTTCTTGATCCCAACACAAAAAAAGGAAGCTTTAAAATGATGATTCTAAGATGAATTTGTTGCTACAAATATACAATTAGTAAGTCCAAGTCAAAGCATACCTCAATATTACACTACCAAAATATTGCTTTATTGCAACTGGAGCTTAGGATCAGTCACAAATGGTTAATAACCTGACCCCCAACATTAACTTATTATTTCAGTGTTTCACCTCTTTTGAACCTTTTACGACCCTCCCTGCAGCATGACCTTCGACAGCTCTACAAGTACATCTCAACTCCTCACACAACCCCTCATCTGCCTTCTTTCATCCCTGACCTTTGGATTTACCCTCTAGCTCCCCTCCGTGTGCCACCAACTGCCACCCTCTCTCTTAGTTGGCCGACCTATTCAAGGTGTGATCCATGTGACCTCTAGCTCAATGCACCACCACAAACGAACCCATTCCACATCTTGGTCAAGCAATTCTTAGGAGATGACCATTGGGAGGCATCTCACTCACACACTCAATGTAGCATGTAAGGATGCCTTAAGAAAGCCAACACAAGATCCATATGAAGAAAGGCACCACATCGACTCTCGTTCTCATGCCGTTGCCATAAGCATGGAATTATAAGTTTTAATGCGAACTTCCATGAAGAACAAATAATAATGTCATATATTTGCAAATTTACGTAGGAAAAATATGAGACAGCTATGACCTCAAAATATGGTGTGAAGGGTACTACTTAGCATAAGTTCTATTATTCATGCAAGGATGGAAACTTAGAGGGGTTGACCAAGTGCTACATATATAGCTTTGGAGGTTATTAAAAGGACATAAATTGATCCTCATCCATCTTATAGAGATCAAAAGGGATTCAGTATTAAGGAAAACTGGTTACGTGAAAGGAGGTCAAGGAGATTGTGCAATCCATGCTAAAAGAGCTACATTAATAAGGTGCTCTAGGCAGTGCTCAAGACTATGCTTACGATGATTATGATGATGACGATGGTGATGATGATTATGATGATGACTTTAAGTTTTATTTACTTCTTTTGAAGTTTTTTTTTTTTTTTTGTTGATGGGAAAATTGTTATAACTATTACATAGGAACTCCTGCACTTAACTATATTTATCTTTGTAAAAAGATTAAGTTGAAAATTTGATTGCATGTATAGTCGAGTGTCAAATTACTCTTAAATTGTGTGCATTTATATTTAATTTGAGTAATAGTTATATGTTAGTTACATGATGATGTCATTGCTACATATTGTACAAATTCAAGAAACAACCAAATAATGGCTGATCTGCATAATGATGCCATAGCTTTGGGGCCTATCACAAAGAATATGCTATGCTTAAGCATTGTGACAAGCCAAGCAAGATGGTCACGAAAAAGAAGTTGTTTCATTTTCTAGGAGATCTTTGTGATCATATGTTTGCAACCTCATAAGGTCGTATCTGCCACTACTTGTTATGGTCACAATTTAGTAGCGGTGATCTTTTCACAACCATTGTTATGACAGATAGAACAATCAAAAAAATGGAGTTCCAACCAGAAATGTAAAGGCAAAGGCTACTCAAAATGGCGAAGGTATAGGATGTCTCAAAATGGCAGCATTCTGATAGTGTTAATGAACAAAACTCAGCAGAGCTATATGATGTTTGGATATATGAACAAACATGACACAAAAAAGGTTGAGTGCACTCTACCCATGACCAACACAACATCCACCTTCTATCAGTAAATAACACATGCTTGAGCAGCTTGCATAGGTAACTATTCAAATGGAGCTATTCCAAGGGTTAACATGAAAAACATCATTAAACTCCTGCCAGCCATTTTTTATCTCATTTATCCTCCTATCTTTTTGTCAACGAACCATTCTATACAAAACTAAACAGTTGAAATAATTCAGAAAACAGTATCTCAACTCAATCAAGTTTCCAGAAACATGCTTCATGCATATCCATACTTCGTATGTCTTTGGTAGCATCACTCTTTCCACTTGAACTGTCCTGCTGTTTCAATTGGCCAATATTAGAATCACCTCCTGCAAGAGGATGCACTACATGAGACTTTGATATTCACTCTGGTATAAGAACTGGAGAAACAACACCAAATCCATGACCTTGCCACCATAGTTGAGAGGTAAAAACCGGTGACAGGTTGCCGTGGGAATTGTATTCCCCAGAATTTCCGCCATTGGGTCTAATCTCCATGCTTTTTTAACTCCAAATGCAAATCTTCAGGTAAACTACAAGAAGATATTTATTAAGGTTTGCAAAATATATCATAGTGAGTATGGTAGAAGTAAGCAAACAGTATGAGGTATATGATTCCCTCCTATTTTACTTACTGGAAAAGGAAAATAATGAAAGGGTCAATAACACTAGTTCTAGTTCCATGCTTTTTAAAGAAGACACTTTGACCTGTACTCCAAACTTTTTTTCTTCATTACGATAACGAAATACCACAAAGCTAATGCTTGTTGGTATATAATTAATATAGCATATTAGTGCATTAGAAAAACAAAATTAAATATATAAAATAATTAAGATAGAGAAAAGGAGACATATGTGCTTTGATCAAATTAGGAGCATGAACTAAGTTGACAAACAATTTTAATGATGACAACATCAAGGATTAAAGAAAGATGGATATACCATTTTAATGAATTACTATAGGAGTTTCAACAAGGATAGCTCTATAAAATGGTAAATCGAGGAAATTCTGAAATATAAAATAGAATTATTAAATGAGGCCAGCCGAGTATTTAGCTTTAAGGAAAATTCATAATATTAAAACTTTAAAAACAAATAAGGAACACATGGGAATTTATTTACTTTTTCAATAGGGCCAAGCAAGCCAATCCTTTATTATCCACAAATTTTGTTGGCCATATGTCTAGATAGCCATACAACGCCCAACAGGCAAAGAATAAACGTCTACGTTTTTGAGATACACACTGAATTTTGAATAATTATAGCAAATAATTGTAGTTGCATGGTTATAGATCAAAAGATGCACCAGTTAGGAAGGAAATAAAACTAGTAGAAAAAGCAGGCTAAGCAAAGCATATATTTCTAGCTACTATAAACAAGGCATGAAAATTAAAATTAACACAAATAACAATACTCAGTAGCACTGAATTACCAAACAAGATTCATAAAGATATCTCAAATAGTCAAGAAAGCATAACTATGAAGATGGTGATGATAATCAATGTCAATTCTCTCCAACATAGGAGAGAAAGGAAGTACGAAAAGATCCAAAACGATTCGTTACATACAACAAAAACGACACCCTGATCTGAAAAGACTTGATAACTTAAAACATAATCGAATCAGCTCAGTTAAACAGAAGAAGAAAGATAAATGTTATCAAGATTAAGTTTCTTTACAGCTACGCAAATAAACCCAAAATTTTCTTTTGCTACGCTCAAACCTCTTCTAGTAAACAGTCTAGACCGCAGTCATATATATTCATCATCAACCAAGAGACACTGAAACGGCAAAACGAAGAAACGGAATAAAGTCCGATGCAACATCATTACCTCTCTTCGATAAGATCAGAACACTAACCCTTGCCGCAAGTAGACAAACTTACAACCGAACTCGAAATCAAAGACCTAAAATAGATAAGGATTAATTCTCCAAAGAAGAACTCTCTGCACCTCCAGTACCAGAATTCCCCAAACCCTAGACTAACAAAGACTCCCTTTAATTCACCAAAACGAGAACAGTAAAGTGAAAATGAAACAGAACAGTGAAAGGGATGGGCGATAGCGACTGCAAACTCACTCTTACAACGAGAACCCGCGAGATAATCTATAATTGGTTCCATTCCATCCTTTCTCCGCCATCAATTTCTCAAAAATCCGTTCGCCTTCATTATAAAATAATAGAAAATCTGCAGAGCAGAGTAAAAATTTCTCTCCATCTCTCTCTCTCTCCCACCCGACCGAATCGATCTCTTTCTTTTCCGCTGCTTTTCAATCTCAACAAATGAACCTCTATATTATTTAAAAAGACAGTTTTACCCTCAATTTCTCCACAATGACCAGCGGGAGCTGTTTAACAGGTTACTTCCAACCTGAAATTCACTCAGTCCAACTTCCACTTTTAGGCCTCAATAATAACAACATCAAGCTTTTATTCCACTGCGTGGGGTCGGCTATGAATCATTTTTTTCCATTGTGTCCTGTTATTATTTTTATTTGATAAATTTTATGTTGGCTGTCGACTACCTAATGCAACCTTTCATTTTTATCTACTTTTCTTATTGTGCAAGATTTGAATCTAAAATCTCTTAGTGAATAGTCAAAGTTATCAATTAACAGATTAAGATGAGCTACATCTCCACGTGAGAATTGTTGATAGAAAATTTACTTAAATTAACTATTATACCTAAATCGTAAAAAAATTTGTTTTGGAAGGGTAAAATTGTAAAAAGGGCATACTAGTCCGACTTGTACATGGTCAAGCCGTTGACCCCACCCTGAAAGGCAACAGGACAATCCCCAAGCATTCTGGGGGGCATTCTCGTCATTTCGCTCACAAACCTTTTCTCCTGTTTTTGGTTGCTCGCAAACCTGTAAGCGCACGACGGTTCCAGGACAAGCCACGCGTCGAGCTACCCACGTCAGCGGTGGGCCATGTAACACGTGTCATGATTTAATGGATAACAGCGTGGTGACGGCGTCAGTCCTTCCCACCCGGTTCCGTGACGGAACGCCTTCAACCTCCACGTGTCGTTGAGGTCAGCAATGCCTTACACGTGGCGGTAACAAATCTGTCTGGCACTGGTGCGACAGCTTATGGCCGCTGAGGCTGGCCTAGACTTTATTTTGTCGTTTAGTGCGGCATATGAGGTTATTTCTTTTTTCATGGAAGGGTACTTTGGGAAATTCAGAGGGTGAGTGGATAACGAGTGTTGGGCTACGTGTAAGAAAGTATTGGGCAGAAAAGATTCCAAATTACTCGCTAATCAAATATTAATATTTTACTTAGTAAGAATAGGGATGTCATGTTACTGACAGGTGTGGGTTAAAGGTTATAGATTAATTTAATTAAGTATAATTATAGAGGAGAGGTAGTATTAGATCATTGATGAGGTATTAGATTCCAAATTTGATTGTAATGTGTTAATTAAGATATAGGCAATCTAGGATGAATCAAAATACTAATATTAAGATATAAATGAGTAGAGTTTGGCATAGCTTATAGAAAGCATGGTAGAGTAAGTTCAACTCTTTTGATGTATTTTAATGTAGGACTTAGGTTATTACCCTCACTTAGGGATATTTTTGAAGAAATTAGAATAATAATTGAATAAGTTAAGTGTCATAAAAGTTCTATGAAATTAAGGCTTCGTTTGGGATAGCCTTCGTACTATTTTATGAAGCAAATTTTTAATACTTTTTTTTAATTTAAAATTTTTGTACTTGATACATCCTCAAAAAATTATCTCGATCAGGCACGAATCTCATGGAAAATCAAGTTGGAAACTTCCAAAATCAAAATTGGGACCATCCAAACTCTGATTTCTGCAAACTTATAGACAAACTGAACGTCTCGGAAATACGAACCCAACGCCACCAAATTCAACCCAATCCGAGCCCAAGTGGATCCAAATCAAGGGTTTGAAGCGTTGTTGGAAGGTTCAAACCATAATTTGGATTACCAAACTGTCTCCCAATATGACATGCTTATAGTCGAATTGAGCGTCTCGACGAGACAAATCCAACGAACCCAAGATCACTAAAATCCGATATCTCTAAGACCTTCAAATATCCAACCAACGGTCCACGATCAAGGGATTCAACATCGGCCGTCCATTCAAACCACTCCCTAACTACCCTTGATCTTCCTCCTATTTACGGGCCATGCCACTCCCACAAATCTATAAATAGAGCCCCCTCTCCTCTTGAAAAGGGGGCACATAATCCTAAGGAGAAAAGAGAGAGATCGGAGATTGCTCTTGCCTCCTTGCTCCTCCTTGAGCATCGCCGAACCACCGCTTGAAGTAGTTGCTCCGCCGGACCACCACCTGAGGCCCTGCACTCCGCCGGACCACAACTTGAGGGTCTGCACTCCGTTGGACCACCACCTGAAGGCCTGCACTTCCTGCGGACCACCACCTGAGGCCCTGCACTCTGTCGGACCACCACCTGAGGCCCTACACTCTACCAGACCACCACCTGAGGCCCTGCACTCAGCCGGACCACCACCTGAGGGCCTACACTCTGCCGGCCAACCACCTAAGGCCCTGCACTCTGCCGGACCACCACCTAAGGCCCTGCACTTTGCTGGACCACCACCTGAGGCCCTGCACTCCGTCGAACCACCAACTGAGGCCCTGCACTCTGCCAGACCACCACCTGAGGCTCTGCACTCTGCCGGACCACCACCTGAGGCCCTACACTCAGCCGGACCACCACCTGAGGGCATGCACTTCGCGGACCACCACCTGAGGCCCTGCACTCTGACGGACCACCACTTAAGGCCCTGCACTCAGCCAGACCACCACTTGAGGGCCTGCACTTCGCCGGACCACCACCTAAGGCCCTACACTCAGCTGGACCACCACCTGACGTCCTCAACTCCGCCGGACCATCGCCTGATGCTCTGAGCTTCGCCGGACCACGACCTGGCATCCTTAACTCTGCCGGACCACTGCTTGAAGCCATTGCTCTACCGGACCACCACCTGACGTCCTCAACTCTGCTGAACCACCGTCTAAGGCCCAGAGTTCTACCATACCACCACCTAGGGCCCGGAAGTCTGCCAGATCACCGGGTGGCCCCGAAGTTCTGCCAGTGCGATCGAACCTTCACATACCCTCAACTACAATCATACGATTGACATTTGTAATCTGATCGCCCTCAAGGATGAGTCAGCCCGCTGTAACCTACTCAAATTCTAGTGAAATCACTTTCAAATGGGCTAGGCCCCGTGGTTTTTCCCCTTTCCAGGAGTTTTCACGTAAAAATCTTGTGTTCTCTATGTGTGAGCTGGATATTCCTACAACGCTAAGACATAGAATTAATACTCTACCGGCACGTATATTCTAGCCCGCAACAGTACTAAAAAGCTACTTCATAAAGCTGTAAGAAAGCTATCCCAAATGAAGCCTAAGCTAGCAACTTTATGCATCATTCAAAATTTTGTAATTTTGATTGAGTGAGTTTTTTGGATTTGTTTATGATATTGTTCATTGATGATATATTAACGTATTATAGAATGATGGATGATTATTCAACTTATTTGAGATTATATTAGAGATATTAATACAAAATAAGTTGAATGTAATGTTCTCAAAATGTGAGTTATATATGATTATAGATCGATACATTCATGAGGTTGTGTAGTGAGCTTTTTTTTTGGGTAAAAGCTTTATAGTGAATGAAGATGATATATTTATAGATATGCATAAAATATAACTGTATAAGTTGATATTAATTAATTGAGGATTGTTAGAAGTACATAAATTCCATAATATGACATTCTACTATATGAAGTTTGATAGATAATTTTCTCAAATTATGTTTCCATTAACTAGATTGACACAATAAAATATATTGTTAAATACATTATTTCTATAGAGTAAGGTAAAAGATATATAATACTCATTAGAGTTTAAAATACATGTTTATTCAAAAAAAAGTTGAATCTAAGATATAAAGGACAAACATAGTTGATTAAGTATTATGATATTGGTATTTAATATCAGCCTAATAAGACTAATGTGATTATATATGCTTTAAGTGGGAATATTTTAATGCAATATTGGTATAGAATAAGGTGTAATATGTACATTAATAATCATATTTTACAGTATATATTACTCTGAAGATGTTGAATTTGAGATAAAAAAATATGGATGTCAATGCTTAGGGATTAAGATTGTTACGATCTATCCATACATGCAAGAATACTCAATCACACAATTAGTAATAAAATGATGAAGAGTATCATCCCACATAGACTGTAAAAACCCATGACTTGATCTTAACTTTATCTAAACAATCAAAACAAGATGACAATTGGTGGTAAATAGAAAAATGCTAACCATGAATCAAAATGGGAATTTCTTTAAGTTAAAAGTCAGACAAGCAAAGCCTAGGGATTAGATTTTATCGAGACTTATTCTATTAGTTTAGTTGCAACACCATCAAAATATATAAATAAACTAGTTTTAGGTTTCGTTTGGGACGGCTTTTGTATTGCTTCTTAAAATCGAGTTTTAGTACAAAAATTAAAATTTTTGTACTAAAACTCCATTTTAAGAAGCAATATAAAAACCGTCCCAAACGAAGCCTTAATTAAATCTTACGGTGTATCCTACCATTCTCTTGAAAACCTAGAATCTATAATCTCTTCACAAAGCCTAACAATTTCTCAATGATAGATTCAATGCATATAGATTTTGTTAATTCAACACAAGAGATCTAATTGATAACATGAGTTTAACATAAATATCTCTATCATTTGATCTATCATGATATTTCACACATGATGAGTCTATTATCCACCTCTTTATTTTGAAAAAACCTCCTAAAATTTTAATTAGTACAAGCAAAATAGAATAGAATGAAATATATATAATAATAATTAGATATAGAAAACCCAATTGATTATATTAAAAAATAAACTAATATGATTACATCTAATCCCCATAAGATAGATTCAACTCAGGTTAACTTGAAAGAAAAATGAACAGTATATGATTTCAAATAAAGACATGAAAAGAGAGAAGAACTACACAATTCTACAGGTTCTTGCTCGTGTCTATAATAATCCGATTTTTGAAAATAAATTAAAAATGTGAATCTGAATTTCTATTTGAACTGTAGCGTAGTAGACTGTTCCTTTAAGCGCTGCGACGCTTGGTCTTGAGTGCAGCGGCGTCATAAATCATCGTCGTGGCACTGAAGCCTCTGTTCTACAGTAATTCTGAATTCAGCATGTTGTGCTGCGGAGAAGGACAAGGGGAAGAAAAGGATGAGAGAGAAAGAGAAATACAGAATTTTTGTGGTCAAACCGTTTCACTGTTTTTATAAAAATTGCTCATATCGAGGTAAGTGATTTTTATCTTATTTCTATTTTCAAAATTTTTATTTCAACAATCCAATTTCTTTTAAATTGAATTTATTATATTTTCTCAATATTTAGTAAACTTTTACCGTATAACTTTTTATATGTTACAGTATTGATTATTCTGGACATTTTGATTGATTGATTATGTGATTTCACTGGGTAAAATGAAAGTTATTGTGTTTTGGATGATTTGCACGGAAGAAAAGTTATGATATTTTAATATAGGCATATTATTAATACAAACATTGTAAATAAATATGATCATGTGATTGGGTAATAGATGGTTACTATTATCGTTATAACACTGTAATAATAGTATGTATGAAGAAAAGTAAAAGCTGATTTTACTGACCTTAGCTGAAGACTGACTGATCTGTACAGGATGATGGGCCGATGAATTTTCATTTAAATACTATGATTTAATGTTATCCTCGATTGAGTCACCTAATCAAATAACTCCGTGGAGCGAATCCAAGCTACTGCATGCAGGCCTGGAGATTCTCATGGTAGAAATATTAAACAATTTGTCATAGTATCAATCAAGTGCTGATATGATTCAATTTAAAATACAATTTTACAAGAAGAAAATAGCATTTCAAAATAAAATAAGATTAGCTGTTTGGAATGATCAGTTGGATTTACTCAGCAATGACTTTTATTTGCTTGTTAGTAGGCAATCTGTTTCACCTAAGCAGCACTGGCAGATGGAAGTTTCATGGCGTTTTAAATTGTTTTTTGCTTATAAGGCCATGAAAAGTCTTAAAATTTGATGATCAGTCAAAAGTAATGAGCTAAATGGAACAATAATTCACTACTGGGTTTACCATTCTTTATTCTCAAGTCGGCCGGTGATAATGTTTGAAATTTATTCTTAATTATTAGCACCGAGGGAAAAAGTAGCCAGTAAGTAGTTCAGAGAATGCTCTTAGATCTATACAGTATTTTTTAGGTGTGTATACGTGCATTTGTGTGTGTGTATATATATATATATATCTCCATGCTTTGGTTCTAGTGCTTTGAACCCGAAAATTTTTTTTCTCGTGCAACTCCCTGACGCTGTCTACTAAAGTGCCCTGGCACTGCAAAAATTTGTTGGGAGAAACGATAGAAAGCAGAGCGCCGCAACGCTCTAAATTCAGTGTCACAGTGTTGTTAGGTGGACTTAAGACCAAGTGTTGAGCGCCACAGCGCTTCGAGACGGACTGAACAGTTTTTTTTCTCGTTTTTTTTTAGGGTAGCATCCCTTGATGGTATTTAGAGGCTTTTTGCTTTTGCTTAGAGTTTGAGAATAGTGTAAGAGATAATAGAAGCAAGGAGAGAGTATGAGAGAAGAGAAATCTATACTTATTTCTCTCAATTTTTATTGTGGATTTTTTGGTATGGTGTGGCTCCGTAGTTTTTTTCCGATTTTAAATTTTTTCATGTTAAATCCTGATGTCATGTACTTTCCACTGTATTTTATTTTTGTTTATTTGTTACGTGGTTTACTTTCACATCCCCAACAAATCTTAAAGTAATATTGCAATTTTTATCTATATACATAGTGATCTTTGAACAAAATTAAGATATTAAATACTCACTATGTCTCATCATAAATTTTTTTAGCACCAAACATTTGGTATGTCGCTTGCTACTTCTATCTACGTGTGTGTTGAGTCTTTGTGTAAAACTAAGGCAATAAATACTAAGTCTTTACTATTGAAAATTTTCTAGCATGTAACTGTTTAAGTATGTATAATGTGACAACATTTTCAGAATTTTTCTTAGCAACTTAGGTTTTGTTTGGGACAACTTTCTTACAACTTCTTAAAGCAGTTTTTTAGTACAAAAATTAAAATATTTGTTCTAAAAATCTGCTTTAAGAAGCAGTAAAAAAGTAGTCCCAAATGAAGTCTTAGGCTTCATTTGGGACGGCATTTTTATTGCTTCTAAGACTTCGTTTGAGACTGCTTTCTTACTGCTTCTTAAAACGGAGTTTTAATTAAAAAATTAAAATTTTTGTACTAAAACTCCGTTTTAAGAAGCAATATAAAAACCGTCCCAAACGAAGCCTTAATCTCCCACATTTTTTAATTTGATGGAATAATATAATCCAAGTAATCCAACTATTTTCTCCCTATCCTGAGTTCATGCTCATATATTTCACCAGTGGTCTACATTTATAACCAACAGGCTCAAGATAAAAGAGTTAATGGTCTATTGAAAAATCAAAATGCCAAAATGTAGACTCCAGTGAAATATACGAGCCTGAACTCAGTATTTGACATCCAAACAATGCATGCCAGTATTACAGCAATGTAAAAAAAAAATTTAAAACAAATTACTCTCATATTTTGCAATTATGACTTCGTTTGGAATAACTTTCTTACTGCTTTCTAAAACAACTTTTTAATATAAAAATTTTTTGAACTAAAAGTTATTGTACTAAAAAGCTGCTTTAGAAAGCAGTAAGAAAGATGTCCCAAAGCCTATATCTTAAAATTTCATTAAAATGTATATACCACATGTGAATTTACTAAACATAGCTTTCAAGTCCTGACAAACCTTAGTGAAATAGAATAGTAAGAGGCTGTTTAGTTGGATGTATTATGTGCATAATTTTAACTTTTAAGGTGCTTGATGCCAAATAAAATGGGTAAAAAGTAATAGTTTGAAACCATTTAGAATCTTTAAGAAGAAAAATTAGTTTGAATCAATAGAGTTTCTTTCGGTTCATTTGTTATCGTTCTTTTGCTACAATCATGAGAGGCCGCATGTGGCCTAATGGTCACGGAAAAGAAATTGTCAAGATATTTTGATATAAATTATATCGAGAAAATAAATTTTAAAATTATTGAATTATTTTATGATTAATGCTGCATGCGAATAATTTATATTACACTAATCTTAAAATAAATTCAATAATTTCTAAGTCCATTCTAATATAACTTATATGATTATTATATGTCAATTTGTTATATATATATTTTAATTTTTTAGAACTTTCTATGATGATGAGTTTTCATAATCAAATCAATTGGAATATAATAATTTAAAAAAAATTATTTATTTTTAGAGAATTTTTTTTAATATTGCAACAATAATAAAAAACTTAATTTCTTATAATAATTTTAAGACTAATTTTACATTAATTGTAGCCATCATGACATGAAAGTATTAAACACTCACCAACATTTATAACTGAACCATTAATTGACCAACTCATGACTTATCTGATAGCTCATCCACCTATACCTTCCAACCACTACAACTGCTATGGAATCATAATGAAATGATATCACCCTTAACAAAAACTATGTTTGCCTCTTCAATATTGTCATGGATTTATTTAAAGATAACTTCATTGAAGTAATTAAGCATGGAGAGATTCAAATGCCATTAATTAGCTATTGATGAAATCAAATATGTTGTAGTATAAGGCTTCGTTTGTGACGGTTTTCTTACTGCTTCTTAAAGCAATTTTTTAGCACATAATTTTTTAAAATTAATTTTTTTTACTAGAAAGCTGTTTTAGAAAGCAATAAAATAGCTGTTCCAAACGAAGCCTAAGTAGCATCATATGCTCATTTTCATAACATGGTGATGTGTATATGAGAATGAGAGAATGTTTATCAATCATATGTCAATTTGTCATGATGTTCATTTAAATTATTAGCAATTAAAAATGAAATTTATAATCTAATTGGGTGTTGTAATTTGAATGGAGAAAATTTTATTTTAATTTGAATTCTAAGGCTTCGTTTGGGACAGCTTTTGGCGACTGTTTTGCATTGCTTTAAAAAAAATTTGTACTCGAATATTGCTATAAAAAGCATTAAGAAAACTATTATAAACAAAACCTAAATGAGAAAAAAATATATGGATGTTTTCTTTTATATAAATTTATGAGTAAATTTTTTTTAATAAACCCCAAACTACTTTAATTTTAACTAGGGGATCCACATACACCACAAAATTTATATGTATTTACAAGTCTAAAACCTAACTTTTAAAACATATTTGTATAATACTAGCATTGGAACCACATTAAAATATACATATTGAAATATGTTTTTTTTTATTATTTAATGTTAGTGATACTTTTGATGTAATTTAGAAATTAGAGTGTTATACAAATAAATAAATAAAATTAAGTTTCAGACATATAAATATATAAGAATTTTATGATATGTATGTAAACTCTCCTTTTAGGAATTTGTCAATTAGTTTCCTTTATAATTTTCTTAAATTCTTTGAGACAAGCCAATAGTGACTTATGCATGTCGTAAATAAAATTAGGTTTCAGACAACTTTTTTGCTGCTTTCAAGATATTTTAGTATAAGAGAGCTACTGTGGAAAGCAGCAAGAAAGCTGTCCTAAATGAAGCTTAGGAGTTATATCATAGGATAAAAAACTGATCTAAGTTATATTGATTGTTGGCTTAGATCAAGCTAATTGAAGTTGAGGACTTGTATGGCAAGAATCAACCCGGCCTATGATCAACATTTTCTTTTGGACAAGAGGCCTGTTTAAATGATTTTGAGCTCAAATTCCTTAAAATCTGCTAGGCCTTTTTAGCTTAGCTTAGTACCAATAGCTCGCAGTGCTCCAGTTGATCTAGCAGAGCAGAGAGAACTCGAGGAGGAAATAATCGTTGTTTTACTTGATTGTTTGTATGTTTACCACTTTTTAAGAGTATTTTTCAATATGAATTAATGTAATGAATGTTCTTTCCTTCCCAACTCAAACAAAAATTGAAATGAATGGTGTGATGAGATGAACCTAGAAATAGTGAAAGTGCATTGATCAGAGTGTAAATTGGACTAAATCAAGCCCTTGCGGCATATTTGGGTACAAATGAGCTTAAAACATGCCCTCGAAGCATATCTGAGTACAAATGAGCTTAAATGAAGCCCTCGAAGCATAGTTTAGAACTTTATGATATTGTTCGATGGACCAAAAGATCTCTGAATATTGTATGCTTATAGTAAAAAATGAGTGTCCTGATAAGAGGAATTTAATGAGCTCAAGATCATTAAAGCTTTGCTTGGCAACTACTGTCGCGCAGTTATCATTTCACAACCACTATTATCCTCTACTAATCAAAATTGACATCTGCTATAGCCAAATTTTGTCTCCCGATGCTGATGTCTATTGATGCCCGACAATCATCTCATGATCGTTGCTGCTCACCTATGAGACTGGCGTCGACCAACTGATGACCTTCTCCTGCTTTGCACCATCACCCTCACTACTCCTGAAGCAATTTTCGCAACATTCGCAATAAGATTGAGCTAACAATCCATACTTTGTAATCATGTCTTCTTCAATTTAGGAGAAGAATATACTTCTATTATTTTTATTTACATAGTAGATTATTTTAACTACGTTACAAAGTTGTAAAATGCTTATTCCACTAAGGGAAAAGTAGTAAACTGGAGTGAGCTCTCTCTAGACCTACCCCCAATTAACAATCTTAAATTTAAGAAGACCAAAAAATATATAATATATTAAGAACTTCAGAATAAAACTTTAATTTCATAAAATGGAGACTTGAGAGTATCTCCAGCTTCTCCCTAATTAAAAGAATCATAACAGTCAAGAGAAGATAAAAATCATTTTCATACAACCTGCTATGATTCCACTTTTTTTAAATAAAAAGCTTCATTAAGTAATCATTTTCCCCCCTCACAAACAAATCTATCTAGCATTCAATAGGCTTTCTAGCTAATTCATTCTTTATCAGGTAACTAAAGCTTCTGCTTAGCTAAATAAGCACAGCAAGCAATGACTAACAACACATAAAAGGGAAGAACAGGAAATAAAGTTTCAATTCCATCCCTTATCTCACATGAATTAATTTTCAATAAAGCTTTGTTTTTCCTTTTGCTGGAAGACCTCTCAATAGTGTACATACAAATTTACATAAAGCACACAGAAGCATATATGACCACTAGAGGCTGGAAGGCTCTAATAATTGATCCACTTCCCAGCTTGTTCTTGGTGCCACTATTTCATGAAGAGGCTTATATTCCTGCAAATTAAAATTAAATACAAATAATTTCATTTTTCTCTGCAATATTCCATTAATAATTCAAGAAAAAAAAAGTACTGAAGAGGAAACACAACTGTTAGAGAAAATGATCAAATTGATCTCTAACTTTTTCTGAATGATTAAAATAATTCTAACTATATAAAAGTATCAATTTTGTCTTTTGATTCTTTAAATAAGGACAAAGTTTGTTCTTCTGTGGGATCATTTAGGTTCTTATTTAAAAAATCAATGGACAAAATCTTGACTTCTGAATAGTCGGGGATTATTTTGATCCAACGTAAAAAGTAAAGGGATCATTTTGATCTTTATCTCATTTAGTTTAAAAGTAATAATAATAAAATAACCTTACTTTACATTAAAGTTTCTTTTCTTCATAAATTAATTGCAAGATGAATGAGGACAGATTTACCTTATTTACTTTGTGTGCATTCAAAATGGAGGCAATCTATAAGAACACAACATTATAACAAAATCTCCTAATTTATTTATTTTTCCTTTTTTTCCTTTAACATTAATTAATTATACCTCCAATTTTCTCATGAGCTCCTCAGCATTGTCAGCTGAAACTACAATGTGCTTTGCTGAGTTTTCTATGAAGCCTTCTTCCACTCCTTTGTCAAATAATGCAAGAAGGCTATTGTAGTAGCCATCAACATTCAATAATCCCACCTACCTCCCCCAGAAAATAAAAATAATTGTTAATATGCAATAAATTCATCTAATCTCATATAAAATCCTAAATTTGCTGAGAAAAAAAATAATAACTCACTGGCTTCTCATGTATTCCTAGCTGTGACCATGCTATTATCTCCAACAGCTCCTCCATTGTCCCATATCCACCTTTGTATTTGGAATCAAATTCTGATTAATCAGACAATAATAAGAATAAAAGGGAGCTGTAGAAAAAAATAATTTGTATTTTTTGCTTACCAGGAAGAGCAATGAATGCATCAGCATGTTTAGCCATTTCTGACTTCCTTTCATGCATGTCTGAAACTGTCTTTACTTCTCCAATGGTTTCTCCTGAAATCTGCAAAAGGATCATTTTGCTTGGTTTTCTACAGAAAAAAACTGAAGCGTCAAGGCACGAGAAGAAGGCTTCCTTACCTCATATTGTAGTAGAGCTCTTGGAATAATACTTTTCTCCAAAAAAAACTAAGTTGAAGTGAGATTCATAAAGAATAAATTAATGCTGAAAAAGAAATTAAATGAACTGAAAATTTGTTACCCAAGGACATTACATCCTCCATTAAAAACCGTGTGAGAGATAAGACCCATCAGACCCACACTTCCACCACCATAAATCAAGTCTATTTTTCTGTCAATCTGAAAGCAGAATTTCAAGGATGATTGGATTAGAAAGTAAGAAAAATCACAACTGTATAAAATGTTATCATGACAAGAAATCTGTATTTTCTTTTTTCTACTGTAAAGTTAAAATTTTGAATTGATTGCTTACCAGCTGCTTCCCAAGTTCAAGAGTTGCAGCACTGAATGAAGGCCTGTTCCCTGAACTACTGCCACAGAAGACACAGATCCTCCTGAAATTTCTCTTTTTGAGCCCACTTTCTTCATTCTTTTGTTCACTGGAATTATTATCTTGGTTTTGTGGTTTCTCCATGAAATATGGAAGCAGGAAAGCTAAGCAGATATGTGTAGTTGGAAACCAAGAGGAGAGCGGAGGAGAAATAGCAATGAGAGCTAAGAAAGAATACTAAGCTCCTCTTATAGAAGATAGATGCAGATTGCAAACACCTTCATTATTGAATCAAAAACCTCTCCCTTCTATCCCCCTACACACCCTTTGGTCTGCTTAAACAATAAGTACATGGCGATGGTGATTAGCCCAACAAGAATCCAATTTCATTACTTCCACTGTACCTCTCTCTCTCTCTCTCTCTCTCTCTCTCTCTCTCTCTCTCTCTCTCTCTCTCTCTCTCTCTCTCTCTCTCTCTGTTTGCCTCTCTCACTTGGTTTCTTTTTACTGAATCTAACAGAATGAACCATGTCAATTTTTCCTTTTACGTCTATCAAATCACTGCTTTTGTGATGCTATTTCCCTTATTATAACAGGCTTTGGTAACTTTCCAGCCTCAGCAAATTATCACTACCTGACCAATATGTGATACTAGTGGTGTCAAATTTTGACACGACACGAAAACCCGACTCGAACCCGACCCGACCCGTTTCTCAAACGGGTCGGGTTCGGGTTGCAAAAAATCGACCCGTTTGAAAAACGGGTCAGGTTCGGGTTGACCCGGCGGGTTGCCGGGTCAACCCGATAACCCGTTTATTTAAAAAAAAACCTTAATTTCTAAGTTTCCCGCCCGCTGCCCGCGTGCTCGCGCCCGCGCTGCCCGCTCCCCCGCGCCCGCGCTGCCCCGCTGCCCGCGCGCCTGCTGCCGTTCCGGGTTGGGTCGGGTCAACCCGTTAACCCGACGGGTCGGGTCTGGGTCCGATTTTCTGACCCGTTTTCCTACCCGGGTCGGGTTAGGGTCGACCCGTTTTTAATGCGGGTCATTCTGGGTTCGACCCGACCCGAAACCCGATTTTGACACCCCTATGTGACACAATCAACCCTTTTTAACTTTAGTACCATTCATGGGAGAGTGTTGAAGGGTTTAACTTTTGATTAATGCTAAGATACCTTAAGAAGTAGTCAAAAGTCTTTGAATGGATGAATCAATCATTCTTCCACTTTGAAGGCATTTTGTTTAGGTTATGAATTGGCAAGAAAGTATTTTTCCTTGCCTTGTTTTTTCTCTTTAATGTGTCAAATGTTGAAGGTATGTAGAGTTTAATTCCTATACAACTTCATTCTTTTCTGTCATCCCAACATTTTTAGTACTTCAAGGCTTTTATCTCTGCAATCATAAATGCAATATAAATACTTTTCAATCATGTAAAACCTAGGGAATTTTCTCTTAAGATGCTTGAGATTTGAGGTTTAATTTTATGTTAAATTATTTGAAGATTATGTTGGGTGTGAGAAAAATTATCATTGACTCTGATTCAAATTTTTAAGGTTGAAAATGAATATGATCATTGATTTATCTGCTCAACTCTTCTTCTTCTTTTAATTTTTGTTTCCTAGTAAGTACATCAAAGCCTATAATTTGGTCGTAATCGAGTGGTTCATATGGTTGGTGACTTCTACAAGCCTTTCATGCATTCTATCATAGTTGAGCAATATATAAGAGCAAAGTGACTCTCAAAGCGCCTTCACATAGTTGAGCGGCTATTGGTACAGGCCTACAGGATAACCGAGAGATTTGACTTCGTTTGGGACGGCTTTCTTCTTGCTTTTTAAAACAGCTTTCTAGTACAAAAATTCCTTGAATTTGAAATTTTTTTACTAAAAAACCGTTTTAAAAAGCAATACAAAAGGTGTCCCAAACGAAACCTTCATTTGAGAGAAGTGATGCTGATGTAGATTGTTAAGACACATAAGATTTTAAGTTTGTCATACATTAAATAACTAAAAAATATATCACATCAGAAATTATCCAACGATTGATTCTCAGCTATAAACTTAAAATTTTCAGATGAAAATGATTTGATCATTTATGCATGTAACTTCTAATCTCGTTTAAAAACTCACACTCCCTAACACCATATGATTTTTTTTTTAATTTTCTTTACATTATACCTTGAGGATTCTAAATCAAACCATTACCCTAAACCCTAAAAAAAATAATAAATAGTTAACATTATCCACACATAATGTTAGGAAGAATGATCAACATAGCCATCAACATCCCATTTTCATCAACCAAATGGATTCATTGCATTTCTCTCAAACTACTTTTAATTATTTTTTTAATAGCTAGGATTCTTTCATGGCTATGATAATACAATTGATGTCGTCAACTATCAATATAATATTTGTGGTTGAAGATTTGCTAACATGTGTAGTAGTTGCTTGAGACAGCTCTAAATAATAAATTGTTGGTTAGTTAATAAGAAGCTTCTTGGATTGGCCAGTCAAAGGTTCACATAACATGGTTCTTTTAAACTATACTAATTGCACTAATATTTCAAATGGATTAGGCGAGGAAGGGAATCAAACCTAAAGCCAATGATTCTTAGCTTATTATTTGAAGTTGATTCTTATTCTAGAGGAGCTAGGGTGAAGCTTCTTCATGACTTATCAGTATTGGGTTGTAATTAATATTGGACCCACGGTAGTAAATTGACCTGTTTGTCTTGATAATAAAGAAGTCTAAAAAATAACAAGTCGTAGAGTGAACTTAAAGTCTAAAATCCATCAAATAAGACATTCATCTACGTCCTTCATAACTATTCAAGTATAATAATATACAAATAGAGACATTATATTACTTTTATGTTGGGTTGACAATAAACTAGTAGTGATGCTATTTTACTAGTTACACAGGGACAATTTCAATTTTTGTGAGGCTGAATAAATTTTTTTAAAAAATAATTTATGAAAGTTATTTTGTATGTATTGTAATTAATTGAAGTTGTTGGCTATTGTCTATCTAGATAGTTTTTATCTTCAAATTTAGATTATATCACATAAGCTTCTCCTTTATTATATGACTAATGAGTTACAGTTGAGCTTGTTGGTGGTCATTCGTTCTAACATTTGACATACAAATATGTTTTAATTTATGCCTTCTAATCTTAAATATATTTGAGTTTATTGAATTCTTATATCTCAATCTCTATGATTATATTTCTAAGGTGCAATAGATAAATCATATATCTCTACAAAAGTTCTTGACCTTGAATTAGATGTTTTTTCATTGTATATATATGTAACTTCCACTTTAACTCTTCTTTGCTCTCAAAAAGCTGTCTAGCTACTAAATCGATGGAGAAAAACTTAAACGTTAGACTATTATATTAGCAACCATTGTATTGGAGTTGCTTTCATGCACTATTTCTTCCACTCTAGGAGATATCCATACGTTTTCATATCTTGTCTGGTTGCTCGCAACCCCACTATACACGAAAAACTAGAAGATCTCACATGCAGTACAAGAATTTTAATTCTTGGTCCACCTTTCAAAAATACTTGGCCAGCATATAACAAGATTGTTGTAATAACATGTGAATGAACGATGATTGAATCATATTCAAGCATAAATCGAACACTTATTTAGATGTTGTTCTACTCGTGTTGGTCAATCAAGGTTCATAGATGATTTGAACTTATGTTATATTCAATTATATATATTTGAATTTAAATATATGTTCCAATATATTTGAATAATGTCCAAATATATTTGAATAATGGTCAAGTATGGAGCAAACAAGGTTCAAATATGGATCAAACATATTAGGATGTGTTTGATTACTATATGATATGAACAAAACCCAAACATTATTAAAACAAGTTTGAAAAAATATTAGATTATGGTTCAAAAAAGATTTGAAGATGAATCCAATTCATGTTCTAGCAAAGTTCTAAATAAAATCTTTGATATTTCATCAAGATTTGGAATAGGCCTCCATCAAAATAGCCAAAATTTAGAAACACAATGAAACATTTTTAAAAAAATTTCTATTTTTTGAAGAAGTCGTTGATAAATGAAGAGTTGCCGAAGTATGGAAAAAATGGTATGTCCTTCTACTTATAATGAGGATATGAGATTGAAGGTTATTTTAATCTAAAGTAAACTTTCGGACATATTTCTAAAAAACAAACAAACAATGATATATTTCTCCAATTTCACCTATTATAGGGCATATAGAGTCAACTTTTCCTATTGCTAAGACACATCTCAAATTAATATCAAAAAATGAATTGAGCATCAAATAAAATAATTACTTCACAATATGACTAATGAACTATTTTTTATCACATTATAAAATATTTTACTAGCCAAAATAGTATGGGATTGGTTTTTTTTAATACATATTTGTGCATTGTCAAGGAAATATATTCATCATCTTGAGTCCCTCACCTAGAAATTTTGGTTCAAGCTAGGGCTAACTAAAGCTAAAATGAGTGGACTATAACCCTCCTATCATTAGAAAAAAAAAAAAAAAGATTCTCGTGGTAGCTAACATCATAAGCTATGTAATTAAAGCTTTGTTTGGGACAACTTTCTTATTGTTTTCTAAAGCAGTTTTACAATATAAAAAAGTATTTAACTATGAATTTTTTTACTGAAAAGCTGCTTTAGAAAATAGTAGAAAAGTTGTTTCACAAATTTTTATACTAAAAAATCGCTTTAGAAAATAGTAAAAAAGTTGTTCCAAACGAAACATAAGTCCTATCTTTTTTATTAGAATAAGATCTTATTCACCAATTTGTTTAGAATTTTCTAAATTGAATTAAGGAATGATGAATTACTTTTAGGTTACTAATTTTAATTCATATTTTTAAAAATATTAAAAAAATAGCCCTTCTTTTCTCTTCTCCACCCCTTTATCTCTGGCTAGGCATCTCAATTGTGACAATTGAGAACTTTGTCCATGGTGTTTTGATTGCTTTTCTGACAAGAGAGAAAGGAATCATTTATTGATTCTCTATTGAGGTCTCTTTAAGTGGATTAATGTTTTTTTCAAGGCTAATTTTTAACAAGAAAGGTGTTAAAATAAAATTAATAATATTTTAAAGGTTTTTTTGGTTAAAAATTAAAATTTGCATGAAAAATATATTTTATCAAACCAAAATCCAGCTCAAAATTTCAATTTTGTGCAAATAAAGAGAGTTTAATGTCCAAAATCTTAATAGGTTTATCAGTATTTTGCTGAATTGAGGTAATTTTTTATGATATGTCAAATATTAATAAATGTGCCAAATCTATTAATTTGTTAAGGTTGCATTGATAGGTGTTAGTAGATTTTGTAGTGTTATAGTAATTTTAGTGTTGTAGTATCAAATGCAAAAAAAAACAAAGATGAAATTTTAGTGAGAACTTTTTAGCTCATGACTTAGTGCGCTCGAACTCTTAGCGCATTGGTTAGAAATAAATTTGAGATATTTGGTGGGCTAGATTCGAGTGCTCACCCCGCAAAAAAAAAAAAAAAAAAATTTTGTATAGCTGACTTATCCTAGGTAATCTTGTTGGTGGGTCATAGTAGGGGTGTCAAAAATTGACACGACCCGAAAATCCAACCCGAATTTTTCTAATTAGGGTCAACTCGTTTTAAGAACAGGTCGGGTTCGGGTCAACTTGGAAACCCGGTTTTAACCCGATTTTGCCTGTATACCCGCAAGACCCTGCACGCTCGCTGCCTGCTCGTCGCGTCGCCCGCACACATCGGCGATCGCTCAACGACCGAAGTCCCGCAGGCGCACCTCGACGGACTAGGGTTTGCTTTCCTCCTATTCTTGCATTCCCATAGGCGAGACGCTGAGACTTCCGCAGGAGGACGCTTAGCCGCTCAGTACCGAAGTTAGGACTGCTCTCTCGTTGCAAAGGTAACCATTTTCTCCCGCAGGCGCACGCTCAGCTTGCACGTTGCGAAAATGGGGACTAGGGTTTTGTGTCTAGTCGGGTCAACCCAGAAACCCAACGAGTCAGTCCTGGTTGAAATTTTTGACCCATCTGTGAAACGGGTCGGATTCTAGTTATGTCAAACAGTAGGGGGTCAGCGTCGGGTTCGACCCGAACCCTATCCATAACCCAATTTTGACACCCTAGGTCATAGTATACATGAATATTAATTATTGATGGAATTGATTAGGAATAAGTAAAACTAAGAGAAAGTTTATTATTTAATAATATTTTCACAATTCTTATTTAAAATTTTTGAATATTAGTTTTTTTTTCTAAGAAGAATTAAATTATAGATGCTATTCAATACTTCTCTTAGGTTTTCAAAAAAATTTGATATTATCCAATGACAACTCAAAATATGATAAGAAATATTAATATTGTGAATTTGTAGCTCATTTTCGACAATCTAATTAAATTTGATTTTCAATCATTCTTAAATCTACGAGCAAAATCAATAACCTTACTTACACTTACGAAATCATAAAAATTTACACAAGTGTAAAATTTAAGGGTCTATTTGGGACAACTCTCTTGCTGCTTTCTCAGATAACAATTATAATTTTATTTATCTATTGCTTTCTTAATAAATTTTCACTGTTTTTAAAAATTTCTATGATGAATAGTTGCTTTTACAACCAGAGCAGTTAAGTTATTTCTCTTACAACAACTTTATAATTAACTTTTTAAAAATTTTATAGCCTACCAAACATACCCTAAAATAAACTAATCAACTAAAAATAAAATACATGTAAAATTTAAGTCCAAGTCATTTATCTATCATACAAAAGATTAAAAAAAAACTCACTTTCACTTGCATTGGTGGTTGATGTGGGACTTGTCAATTGGAGGGACCCACCTTCCATTGAAGTTGTTCACTTGTTTGCTTGTCTAAAGATGGGTTCAAAGAATAGGGACACTACTCAATATTTGTTGTCTTATTGCTTCTATTAGTGGAATTTCTCATAGTGGAGGAAATGCCTTTTTCTTGGTCCCATGCAAATCAATGAGACTAAAGAAAATAATTTTTATTTATTTATTTATTTATTCTTATTATTATTATTTTCAACACAATTGACACATGCAAACAAAAGCCATAAAGTAATTTTGGTGCTTTGTGATTTGATATTGCAAAGGAAAGTTCTTCTGAATAGCTTGTCAAGTGTGTGATATATTTCTTTCAATCTCATTATTAATATAAATAAAATTGACATATTAATAAAAATATATAATTCATAGAGTCAATTCATATTCATTTTATCAATAATAATAATAATAATAATCATCATCATCATCGTCGTCATCATTCGTCATCATTCGAAGTTTGATTTAAGTTAAAATTTGTATCTAAAATATTATTCTTAAAATTTGTATCAATAATATTTGACTATGTGAAATTAGTTGTCGTGTTAATATAAATTTTAAAATTATTGTGAAAATTATAATTTTTTCGTAAAAAAAATAAATATTTTTCTCATAATTATCATAATTGAGCTAATTTTTTCAATAAAAATGTTTCTCACCATAAAGATCTTTTATAAGTATCATGACAATTGTATTTCTTTTTTATTTTTTTTATATTTCTTGTTAAATCTCTTCTTCTTATGAATACATATATTTCTATTATATATATATATATATTTATAAACTTCACCGAACAGATGGTATGCATGAAGAGCAGCTTCAATTGAAGTAAAAAAATAATTTTAATTTATTTATAATATTATTTTATTCACCAGAAGTTAGGTGAGTGTTACCATGGGAGTTAGCAGGATGAAAGTTGCATGGGGATTTGTGATTTGAGATTATGGAGAAGATTAAAATAAGTTTGGATTAGTTAAGCCAATCTCTGTTAATACATTTGCTAATTATGCATTAAACCCTAAATAATTATTCCAATCACCAACTTTAGATTCCAATATTAGTAAGAGAAGGTAGGACCCACATGAAATTGAAATTAAGGGCCTATATTTTGACTATTTTCAATCCTAGTGGGGTACCATTTGGGACCATCATTGTCTTTACATAATTTAGAATGTCTCCATTTGGCCTAATATTTAATGAAATGACATTTTTCTGTTAATTATAATTTTTTTAGTGTAAAAAATTTAAGATAATGCTCAAATTTGTATAATTAAGGAGCTTTTTTGTTTGAAGAAAAATTGGTGTAAAGTATTTTAAATGTAGGGATTTTAAAATTTTGAGATGAAGTAAATGAAATGTAGAGTAAAGTTTTGAAATATTTATTCATCCTCTAATTTAACTTGATGTAATCGAAATCATTAGATTTGGTCGATTTCTAAATGCATTGTAAATTCTCTATCATTGTCATTGTCACCTCTCACCACTCATCATTGATTACTGTTGTTGTGTCCTGGAATACTCGCAGCGGTAGAGAGTTATAAAATATAATGTTTTAGCTTTGAAGATCCAGCACACAAACAAATAAAAATAGAGGTGTAGCATTCATAAGAGACACCAAAATTTTTATGTGGAAAATCTTGAGAATGGGAAAATTTATGGGGCCTGGCCTAATTTGAATGAATCCACTAGTGTTTGCAGTTGATTACAAATGAGATCCTTCCTTAGGGGGAAGACCTTGGCTCAATGTAGCAAATATACATTATGTAGAGTGCATTATATGGTGGGAGTTGGAAGAATCATTATTGAGATATTCGTTTGGTCGGTAGGACCATAGTCAATGAGCGATGTAGGTCGAAAGAATTGTAGTCGTGCGATGGTGGTTTGAAGGACCATAATTGGGCGACGGAGGTTGGAAAGATTGTAGTCGGGCGACAGTGGTCGGAAGGAACGTAGTTGGCGGGCGACGTAGGTCTGAAAGATGATAATCTGGTGACGACAGTCAGAATGACCATAGTCAGCAAGCAATGGATGTTGGAAAGATTGTAGTATAGTGACTGTGATCTGAATGACCATAGTCAGTGGATGATGGATGCCAGAAAGATTGTTGTCTGATAATGGTGATCGAAAGGATCATAGTCAGGCGACGACGATCGGAGAGACCATAATCTGGAAATGGTGGTCAAAGAGATAGTAGTTAGAGAGCGATAGAGGTCAGAAAGATTATAATATAATGAAGGTGGTCGGAAGGATCGTAGATGGGTGATGGCTGGTGTCCGGGCAGAAGTCCGATGTCAGTTGGTGGTCGAGCGGAAGTCCGATGATAGCTGGTGGTTGCGTAGAAGTTCGGTGATGGTCGATGTCCAGGTGTAAATCTGGTGATAGCGGATGGCCAGGTGGAAGTCCGGTGAAAGTCCGATAATAATAGGTGGTCGGGCGGTGGTCGGGGAGGAGTCTAGTCGCAAGAGAACTCTGATTTCTCTTCCTTTCCTCTCTTTCTCTCCCTTCAATGAAGAATGATGGGTTTATTTATAGTTTATTGGGAGTGACATGACAAGCAAATAGGAAGAAGATCAAGGGCATGTTGGGAGTGTTTTGAATGGACGACCAATATCGACTCCCTTGATCATGGACCATTTATCGAGTATTTGAGTGTCTTATAATTCGGCGATCTTGGGCTCGTTCGATTCATCTCGTCGAGCAACTCAATTCAACTATAAGCATGTCATGTTTGAAAATCATTTGGTCGTCCAATTTATGATTTGAACCTTCCAAATGCGCTTCAGGTCTTCGATTTGGACCCATTTGGGCTCGGATTGGTTGAATTTGGTGTCGTTAGATTCATCTTTTCGAGATGTTCAGTTCAATTATAAGCTTACTGAAATTGGAGTTCGTATGGTCTCATATTTAATTTCAGAAGTTTCCAACTCAATTTTTCCTCGAGATTTGTGCCCGATCATGATTAATTTTTGATGATATATCAACTGCCATATACTATTACCGAGTACCACTACCAACCTCTACAGTTATCATCGACAACCACCACCACCAGCCATCACTATCATCAGGCTTTACAATACATTTATTTTACTTCAAATCAAATTTAAAAAAAAACTAATTACCTATATTTACTTTATATTCATCCTAAGAGCTCCAAAATATTTTAAATGCATTACATTCTTTTTGCATTACATTCATTTTACTCTGCATTCCTTTTTCAACAAACCAAACGATCCCGTAATGTTGGTTCAATTTGTTTATGAAGGTTAGGTTTTAATGCTCAACAAATAGTGAAAACTTATATAAATGAAAGGATCACATATAATTTTGAAATTAAGATTAAAATTTTACAAAAGGTGAATATCTGCATCATTAAAGAAACTTTTGAATGAATATTAATATTTTTTTGTTCAATCAATTAAAGAAATTGAATGTTGCAACAATTTATTTATTTATTTTTGTTTCAAGTATACACAAAGTAACCATAAATTGGGTTGTAAAAAAATCATAAAATTTTTTTATGAACTTAGAATAGATAAAGCAAAAAATGATGGTATTAAAACATTAGAGATGCTACAATTATGTCAAAAATAACTATTTAATTAATCCTCAATTGTCCTGTGACATCCCAAAATTTAATTTGGAAGAATTACTCATTTATCTTTTAACATACGAAAATCAACGCTATCTAATATTATATATCAGTATAAATAGTAGAAATAAATTTTATAATTTAAAACATCAATGTATATCTATATTCATTTCCAAAAATTATATACATTACTCATGAGTTATATAATTATATTACAACAACTTTATCCTGAGTGCAAATAAATAACTAAAATAATAAGAAAAAGAATCTGAACCTAAAGGATTTTAGTCAATCTCACACTTCTACCCCCTTGCCTTGACCTGAAATTATTTAACCACATATAATAAGCTAAATAGCCCAATAAGAAATCAAATCTTACAACTGACTTTAACACACGGTAGAGAACCAATATATATGCTATCAGTCAAATCATAACAATATTATGCACATGATTATAGGGCAATACAATAGAGAAATTAATAAATCAATATAGGTGTCAAATCACTAAAGTAATCTTCATATCAATACTATAATCAGTAGAAAAATCGTATAAAACATTAAATCAAAACATCAATAAAGACTATCGAAATCATATCAATGCAATAAAATTATATAAAAATAATTATATCCATATATCACATGCTCAGAAATATCATATCAGTATCAACTCAGTGTTAGTGTTAAGTACACATGCTCAATACTTATCACGTGATCAACATATCAATAATAGCAGAACAATAGTAACATCAACGTTATGGGCGGTAAAAATAGTAAAGCTATATAGTGGTAGTGATTCAGTAGCATCTATTCTCATAATCATATTAAATAAGTAAAAGTCCTGGTTACAACGATGTATTTTTAGTATTAGTAACTCGTTGGCTCAATAAATAGGGTCGTCACTCTTTGTCTGTCGACATAGTAATTATCTCCTTATAACTCTCAATCAATGTATCATATGAATTAGTCGAGGATAATACCAAATCACATATTTAAAGAGCCACCATCTTGTACAAGTCAATTAGTCTCCAGCCAATACTAGTGAATAACTAATCTGTACATGTTTTCCCACAACCAAATTATTATCACATTACTATAATAGTAATAATGACTAGTAAATCACATACCCACATTCTCAATGCATTATAGTAGATAAAATATAATTGGGCTTAATTTAGAAAGAATCAAAATGTCATAACGGTGGGCAAAAAAAATTTTATTGAGCAAAAATTCATATTTTCAAAATTTAATCAAATTACTTGTGATCGTATATGACAATATTTTGAAAATTTAATTGACTAAAACACTTTTTTTAAATGTCAAAATAAATTTTTAAATCGGTAAAAACTGTTGCATTTTCAAAATCACCTAGCAAAAAATATCAAATAAATATTTAAAATGTTAATAATATCAATCTCTATAGCATATAAAAAGATACATAATGAATGATTTACCAATACAAAATTATCCTCATTTTTCGGTGACGAAAATATAAATTTGATCAAAAAAAATATCAAAAATTTCAAATTATTGAAATAAGAAATAGGATATAGGATTCTTTACAGTAAGACGAGCAAATGTCCCAACAAGCTTTATGGATGAAAATCGCTCTACAGTCTTTAAATCTAAACTTTTATTTTCTCTCTCCTCTCATTTCTCTTAAAATTCCTCTCAACCAGCCTTTGCCAGTCAAATTCATAAGGAAATGGAAATTTAATATATAACTAATGGGTTTAGATATTTAATAATACAATATTAATATAATATTAATATGATTATATAATTTATTCAATTTTTTAGTATAAAATCCATATAAACTATTTGTGGCTTTAAAAATTATAGAAATATATCTATAAAATAGCATACTTTATTTAAAAAATATTGGTGAAATTAGTTTACAAAACGGATTCCTGACGGTCTCAAATTCTCCACTTGTACCGACAGATGTCAATTTCTTAAGAATTTGCACCAGTGCCAAAAAATTATGAAAAAAATTAATATAATTAAAAAAATATAATATCTATGTTACGGAGAAGGCAGTTTGTAATTTTAACTTATAATGACTCTTAAAAAAATTTATTTGACTGTGTCAAAATACGGGTTATATATGTCCCTACATTAATAATTTACCTAGATGATATATAAGTAAATAAATAAAAGTTTTGAACTTGAGATTGTTAAGTATGAGATATGAGATCAATATATTAGAAATTAAAGGGTGTAGCACATAAACTGAAGTCTTTGGATTAACTCATCATCCTATGATAAATTAAATGAAGTCAACAACTCCATATAGAGCTTCAACACCACAAAACTTTAACTTGTTAACAACCAACTTATTTGGACTTATAAGGTAGACCAATATAAGCATCCTATAATCAGAACTAGGAATCAAGCACAAATAAAAAAAATAAAATAGAAATCATATAAATCAAATTTATATATAAAACCTTATTTGATTCACTTGAATAAACTATTTTTTGGATTGTTACATATCACCTCAATGATCTTTCCATGCTATCTCACATGGGGTCTTCAAGTTGTGTTGTATCCACCACCAAAATAAGGACCTTAGGAAAGGCAATTGTGAGATCAAGCAAGAATGAGGGAGTGCATGGAGCAGAGGCAAGGAGCTGAACTCATGAGATGCAAAGACTCGAGAAAGATAAAATGAGATGGAAATATGTGAGAGCATGTATGTTGAATAGGAACCCAATAGACTTGTCATTAACGAGGTCATCAATGGGATTCTTTTATAGGAGAGATGGGTTATACACTTCTTCTCTACCCCCTTTGGTTTGCCGAGAGTATGATAAAATGTTAGGACTAAGTTATAAATTTTTTTTAATTTATAACCATATAAGCTTAGAATCCAGTTTATAAGAGTAATCAATTTTTATTAGAGATTTTAAGTATGCTACCCAAAACTATTCTATCTCATCATATAACACGAACTTTAAAAAGGAATTTTATTGACATTTGTTGCGGACTAGAATATACATGGTGATAGAGTTAAAATTCTACGTCTTAGCGTCGCACGAATATCCATCTCACACACAGAGAACACAATATTTTTTATGTGAAAAACCCGAGAAAGAGAAAAAACCACGAGGCCTAGCCGACTTGAAAATGATTCCACTAGAATTTGAGTAAAGTACAATGGTTTGACTCGTCCTTGAAGATGACCATATTACAAATATCAACTGAAAGTTTCACAAAAGTCCAGCGTCACTCTACCGTCAGGTGGTGGTCCGGCAGCACTCCGATGTCAGGTGGTGGTCCGACAGTGGTACATTAATGTCAGGGGGCTCTCCGGCTTTGGGTGGCACTTCGACGTCCTTTGATGGTCTAGTGATGGTTTGATAGAACTCCGGCGTCCCTTGGCGGTGGTGCAACAGAACTCTGGCGGTGGTCGAAGAGGAGCTAGGCGGCTGGAGCTTTCTTCCTTCTCTTCCTTCTTCTCTCTTGGCTTCCCTCCCTTTTCAAGAGGAAATGAGATTCTATTTATAGAATTATTGAGTGACATGACTTGTAAATAAGTGAAAGATCAAGGGAAAATTGGGAGTGGTTCAGATGGACAGTCGATTAGGGGTGTCAAAATCGGGTTTCGGGTCGGGTTCGGGTCGAACCCGCAATGACCCGCAGCTAAACGGGTTGACCCTAACCCGACCCGGGTAGGGAAACGGGTCAGAAAACCGGACCTGGACCCGACCCGTCGGGTTGGCGGGTCAACCCGACCCGACCCGGGTCAGGAAGGCTGACGCGAGGCGGGCGCGCGTGGGCGCGCGCGGGCTAGCGCGCGGGTGCGGGGCGGGCAAGCGCGCGGGTGCAGGCGAGCGCGCGAGTGCGGGCGAGCGCAGGCGCGGGCGAGCGAGGCGAGCCCGGGCGAGGGCGCGGGCGCGCGGGCGCGCGGGCGCGGGCGCGAGCGCGCTGCTGGCGTTCGCGGATGCGCGCGGGCAGGGCGGGCAGGCTTCTCGGGCAGGGCCTTAAACAGGTAAACGGGTTGACCCGGCAACCCGTCGGGTCAACCCGAACCCGACCCGTTTTTCAAACGGGTCGAATTCCTGAACTCGAACCCGACCTGTTTTGAACTCGGGTCGGGTTCGAGTCGGGTTTTCCGGGTCGGGTTCGAGTCGGGTTGTCGTGTCGTGTCAAATATTGACACCCCTACAGTCGATATTGATTTCTGCAATCATGCACCGTTCAATAGACCTTTGACTGTCTTAATGATATCAAAATTTGATGATCTTGGGCTCGTTGGATTTGTCTCGTCGAGCCGCTCGATTCGACTATAAACATGTCACGATTCGAGACCGTTTGGTAACCCAAATTGCGGTTTGATCCTTCTAAAAGTGCTTCGAGTCTTTGATTTGGACTCATTTGGGCTCGGATTTGGTCGATTTTGGTGTCGTTGGGTTCGTGTTTATGAGACGCTCAGTTTGATTGTAAATTTGCAGAAATCAGAGTTTGGATGGTCTCATTTTTAATTTTTAAAGCTTCCAACTTAATTTTGTCTCAAGATTCGTGCCCGATCAAGATAATTTTTTGATGATGTATCAATATTGATCATACAAGAATGTCTTTAGATGCAAGAAAACACTAAGATTAGAGTTTTACTATTTTATTTTATGATTTTATTATAAACTTATGATTTTAATGGCATGGGATGGAGTAAATGAGTGAAATATATACAAATTTTGGATGCAAGATTAAAAAACATTTAGTGTTACATATGACTGATGAGGTAATTGATGAGGAGGCTCTATAGTTATAATGTACAACATAGATCTATAGCTCATAGTTATCAAATAAGAATATTTTTTATATAAATGGAAAAAGGATTCATGACTTGGAGCATTCTTAGAAGTGAAGTCCTAAATTATCAAAATATGAATTGATTCTATAAAACCTCTTATGTGAGGAATATTTTAATGTTATAGTTCTAATTTGAAGTTCATAGCCTTAGCTTTTGCATTGTCTAAACGTATATTTAATTTGAATTTTCATGAATTTAAGAATTATGAAGCATGATATGTTAGAATGTGAATATATTGAAGACATGATCAATCTATTGGACTACCTTCAGCTTATTTAAGGTAGATGATTGTTTACTTATTAAGGGATTACTTTTGATCATACTAATTTTCGAGTCTTCATAATGACACATCGCTAATGTGATATATATATATATATATATATACATTAATAGTACCACTTTTGTTGATATTATTGGCTACTTGGGATGGTCAGTTATAAAGTGATGAAATGTTATTGAGCTCCACTAGATGGCTAAAAATCTTTCTTATTTTCACAATATGAAAATAATTAATTGTAGATGAAATGTATACAAGTAAATGATTGATGAGTTGTTTCTGAATGCATGAATTTAATATGAATGCAAGTGGATATTTAAAAATATAAATGCAATGACTGATATTTTGACTTCTGATAAGTAAATTAAACTATTTTCAATATTTGGTATTCTTTTATTATAAGTTAGACTATTCATATACATTATATATCACTGTTATAATAGAGTATTTATTGTTATTAGTGTCTCTTTTATTGATTATATTTATACCTTAGTCTTGTCATTATATTTTGATCAGGAGAATTTCCTTATTAAGTTTGGTTCCTTCAATCTCACATCTAATAAATTTTATAAAATTTTGGATTATTACTTAAAAATTAAATTTAATGTTTATAATAAATTAATTATGAAGATATTTTCTTAAACTTTTCGAGGGTATACCAATAAAATCATAGGATAAGAGTGCTATAATGGTAAAAATCTCAACATATAAATAATGTACACAAAAACATTGGTTTTAACAGCCCAGCCCAGTTCAATGGGCAATATTGGCCCATGTACATGGAAGAGATTGGTTCATGGCTTGCAAGATCGTATTAGGCCCAAATGGGCCGTTCTTCCAGTCCTACATGCTGACTCGTTGTTGTTACTCCTTCAATCGTCTGGATATTTCACAAGTTAAAAATTAGAAATTGGTGTGATGGAGAAATTATTATATGCAAGATCGAACACGGTAAGTTTGTCTATGTAAATAGAAAAAACTCAGTAAACTATGATTTTACTGTTCATCATTGCGCTTTTACTGTTCACAAAGATAAAATTGAACGGTTCTCTATGTCCGGTCTCCGCACGTAATAATCTCTCGGTATGATGATATGCTATGTTTGTTGTTATTTAGGCTTTCTTCTGCTTGAGCATTCATTTTACTAAGGGGGTTGTTTGAGATTAAATTTTTTTTAAATATGTTTTATTTGTATTTTTTATAATTTTCTTTTTCACTCATGGATTTACAACCCTACAAAACCAGCCCTTATTTTTCGTACTTTGCCGCAATTGTTGGCCTTTCCTCGAACACTTTGTCCCTACCATATATGTGCCCCTTCCCACATGATCTAACCGCCACATTGAAGATTATGGCTTCGCTTGGGATAGCTTAAGACCACTGCTTATTTCCTGCTTTTAACAGATTTTTGTATTAAAAAAAGTTTTATAAAGCAATAAGAAAATCGTCTCAGGCTTCTTTTAAGGCATCTTTCTTACTGCTTTGTGTTTTAGATAACAATCACAATTTTTTGTTAGGCCACTATTTTTCGTTGCTTCTTAAAAATTTTTACATTAAAAAGCTGCTCTCTACAACAACTTAAAATATATATATATTTTTTTTTCTTTATACCAGCTTTACAAAACAGTAAAAAAAATTTTCTAGACGAAGCCTAAAAGATTTCAATTAAATTTGATACCATTGTAAAGGTTTATATAATTTGAGTTGAACTACATATTAATAATTTAGTTAAATAACATTTTTTTTGGGTATCTACCCGTTGCGGAGTAACTAGTCCTTCAGTAGGCTTAGCGGCAACCAACCCCACAGGTGCCAGACCACGCACTTATTTTCTCCTTACTTAAGGAGTTGTGTCGCTTGAGAGATGAATCGAACATGGGTTGGAGAGTTTCCTACCACGCTCGTCCACCAACCCAACTTAAGCCCGGTGGGGTGAACATAATTTCCTATCTACATGATATTCTTCTTTCATTTATATCTTTATTACATTTAATGATTCATTTGGTTACTTGAAATTTATAATGATGTATTTATTAGATTTTGTCATTTAGTTCATTGTAATTAAACTTTATTATTATTATTTTATTTTACAATAAATTTCAAGCGCATGTTAATTTCTTCTTTTTTTACTTTCTATTTATTTTTATTACATTTACCCTTTTTATTTCTTCAAAATTGAATCACATATTCCCTATATTATACTGCAAGTGTTTTTTAAGTAGGAATTACATGCATGATTAATTCTATTTTTTTATAAAATGATTGTGATTTTTAACAATTAAAAATATCCTAAAATAATTTATTAAATATGATTTTAAGAAAAAAATTCATTAATATGATCATTATTATAATTGTTTATAATGATAATTTATTTATTTGATTGTTTTATTAAAAATAATTAAATAAATATAATTTAAAACGACGTAATATTATTTTAAAATTTTAAATTTTAGTTACATTATCATAATTAGGAGTGTCAAAATAGATTGACGAGTAGGGTTCAGATCTAACTCGAAATTGATCAAATTCAAATTCAGTCAATCCGAACTCAACACGTTTAATAAACGAGTAAAAAATACCAACTCGAGCTTGACTCGCTAGTAACCCGAATGACTCGAATCCGACTTGTTAACACATTTTGGTCAATTTTTTTTATATTTTATTGACTATAAAGTTTTTTTATTAGATTTAAATTAGAATTTGACTCTTAACACAATGGCGGAACCAGCCTTAATTCTCAGGGGGCAAGTGACAAAATTATAAAAAAATAAAGAAATATATAAGGGTGCAAAAATAATTTATTTTGCAGATAATCGTTTTTCACTGACTTATTTGTTAGCGTTAGAAAAATTCAACATAATCCGATGAAAATAGCGGGAGGCCAAGAGGCTTCCTTATTTTTTGAGGGGCAAATTGAGTAAAAAGAGGTTGGTTGGGGGCAAAAAATAAAATTCGGTTTAGGGGGGGGGGGGGGGGGGGGGACGCAGATTACAAATAACATTTACTATACTCAGCAGTATACAGTTCCGCCCCTGTTCTAATATGACACAAATAGAGAAAAATGATTCATGTAGTCGACCCCATGTAGTGAGAAAAATACTTGATACTTTTGTTGTTATTGACTATAAGATTTAGAATATTTGATCAAAATTAAAAAAAATATATCCACAGGTAAAAAAATTAAGGAACAAATATTAAACGTGTATTTTTGAGTCGCAAATAGGTTTATTTGTCAAGTCGAACCAGATTCATTAATAAACGAGTCAGAAAACCAACCAAGCTCGACCCATTTATTATATGAATCACACAAAATTCGAATTAATGACACCTCTAATCATAGCATAATTTAAGCTCATTCTATTGAGTATTTATTTATTCCAAATTAATGTTGCGTGGGGCCCAATGATATTCTCTCCCACCAATTTTATATATTATTTTATTTCATAAACCATTTTTTAGCCGTTAGATTATTTTATTTTATAAATGATATTCTCTGCCTTGAAAAAGAATATATTTGTGCTTCAAAGGGATTTGTTCCATTTCTAATATCCGGCCGCCTGTCCTGTGATAACCACACTCTTCGCGAAAGCAGGCAAAGACTCAGAAAGGCCGCCGGTCTTGTGTTTTCTCCGGCGGCTGTTTCTGGCGAACAAGAATCCATCGACGGTTAGGCGGAAGTCTTCATCCTAGTATTTGCTACGCTCCGTCACTCGTTCTTGTGATTCCCTTGAACCCGAGCAATGGCAGCATCGACGGTGTTGGCGAAGGCCGTCGGAGCTGAGAAGGAATTGAAGGTTCATATGCCTGGATACGGAGGGTTGAGATCCTCTGGGATGATCACTCTCGCGGGATCGGTTCGGGCTATGCCCGCTTCGTCTTCTTCGTCTAGCTCCGCTGGGATTGTGAGGGCTGTTGCCACGGTGAGGTTTCTGACTGTTTTTTTTTTTAATAAACTTATGAGTTTATTGTGCTGTGGAGTTTTTTACTTGAGTTAGGTTTTTTTTTTTAATTTCTGCAAAGTTTTGCTTGGAATTTGTGAAAGTCGAGCACTTTTTGGAGATCGCTTTTCGCTTTTAAAAAAAATGTTTAAATTCGCTCTAAATGAGAAGTTGGTTTCATAGTGTTAACAAGTGTGCAAATAAATGTTTCAAATGCATTATGCAAGTGTGCATGCGCATTGATTAGTGTGCTAAATGCATTATGCAAGAGCATTGAACAATAAGCAAATGTGCAAATGAGTATGCAAGCTCATTATGCAAATACACTGAAAAATGCGTTTGACATTTAAAAGAAGTTTCAATTTCTTGCATTTGCTCCAACAATCATGATAACCATGCAAATGCAAATGTCTTAGAATGCTATATAGGTTAAAATTGAGTTAAACTAAAAAAATTCTATTTTCAAGTCAAATGTCCGCATGTGTTTCAATCTATACGTCAAACTACTAAATTTGAGTTTCGAGAACACTGCGTGGTTTAAAATAAATAACTCATATCGAACCTAATACTGTGTTAGCGAATGAATAAAGTTGATAAGGTTTGAACAATGAAAAATAATCTCAGAAAAGCCTCTATGGTGACTATGTTGAAAGTGAATCTCAATTGGAGGGGTCCTTATATTCTAAAATGTCTTCAACTCCCGATGAAATATAAATATTTTAAAAGCAACTTAAACGTCATCTCGATGATGGCCGTGCTAACAATGAATCTTAATCGGAGGGGACCACTACTTAATTTCCAAAAAAATGTCACTAAATTCTAAAATTAATCACGTATGGGCTCAAATTTCAATAAGAGCTCAACATTTGATATTTATCAAAATTTAAAACACTTAAATGAAATGTACTATTAAAAACTTAAAGTGAAATTTCATTCACACTTCACAACCATTTATTAGGGGTGATAAATTTGAGGATAACCTTAGTTCCCAAAGAGGGAATGCCCAATCAAGCTTATAGCTAAAATTCATTTTCAAATGAGGTCTCGTTAGTAAGGACGTGTTACGTGCCCTCTAACTAATGATTTTGCTGCCAAATGACATCACATATAAATGACTATGACTGGATGGTTTTACCATAAAGTGGTACTACTAAATTACGGTTATGGCCAGAACCTGTATGTTCTTAACAGCTAAAACCCTTGAGAATAAATCATAGGATATACTTGATAAGTCACAAAGCTACTGTTAGTTAAGATCAACTTAAATTTGTCCCCTTGGGCAAACATTCACCAAGGTCCAGAAGGTACCATTTGATGAAGCATCTCATGACTGCTGACAAAGATCTTTTGGTCAGGTTGGGTCAACCACCTCTTTGACTAAGTAGAATAGGGAACACGATGACCCAGGATGACATAACCATGAGATCATGATCGGGCTCATTATCGTTTACCCCACTATCTTCTTTAAGTATGCGGGTAAATTTCAGAATCCTAAAAACCCAAAATCTAAATCCTGCAAATTATTGCTACTATACGTGGATATTTAGTGCCTATCTAATGACTAGCTTTAATTGAACATTCTATCTCATTATCGGGAGGGATAATGAACCATAGGGGCTTGTGTCAATGGAAAATCAGACCCTCAGATCATAAAGTCCTTGAAAAATGAGGGTGAAATCTCTAGGTAGTGTCTCATTTAAAATCTTACCCGTCTTATGAAAATTTATCTTAGAACTTAATCTATCAAAACTCTCCTCAACAAAAAGGTGGGAAGAAGCCGGGGTGCAAATTTTTGGAGCCCTCAGGAGTGACATGATGCTTAGCTTCTTTTGAAGGGGGAATCTCAATATCCTTAAATCTGCTATCTGTGACCTTGCTAATACCTTCTTCATAGTAAGAGAGGGCTTGCTCGGTTTTAGGGGAAGAGAATTTTATGAAGAAAGGGAGAATCAAACCTTTAGAGGGAAAAAGTTTTTTTTTTTGGGCGGGTGGGTGGGTGGGGGGATATTAGTTATTTAGTGCATACTTTCTCACAAAGGCTTACTTAATGCTCTAACTTGTAGCCATTTATAGGAGCACAACAAATCAGTCACAAATTTGTGAACAAACTAGTAAGCAACTTATAATCTCAATCTAAAGGATTATTAGCCATCTAATCTACAAAACAAGGAGAAGATACGAAATCCCTTAAGGAAAAACTTACTTGAAATGGCAGACAATAAGCGAGAATAATGGAGCAGCCCCTCTTAGCTACTCTGTTTGGAGTTGCTCAAGTCCGGAAAGGTTGAACTATGTTATAGAAATTTAATTAGTTTAACAAGAATCCCTTTCGCTTTACCCCAAATTGGAAAATAGTGCTACTAAGATCCTTATTCTCTTTATAACCACAATAAAATGCTCACGTTGCTTCATGTATAACTGCAGCCTGATACTGCTGTCGTCAAACGAAGCAAGGTTGAATTGTACAAAGAACAAAGCAACTTTCTTAGGTTCCCTCTAAATGAGGAGTTGCAGAATGAGGCGGCTGGCATTAATGAAGTTGCCACCCAATTGATCAAGTTTCATGGAAGTTATCAACAGACCAACAGGGATGAACGTGGTACAAAGTCTTACCAGTTTATGCTTCGAACAAAAAATCCATGTGGCAAAGTCCCAAACAAGCTCTACTTGGTAATGGATGACCTTGCAGATGAATTTGGTATTGGTACTCTCCGTCTAACCACCAGACAAACATTTCAGTTACATGGAGTTTTAAAGAAGAACCTCAAAACTGTGATGAGCACTATCATAAAGAATATGGGATCAACTCTTGGTGCTTGTGGTGACCTAAACAGAAATGTTCTTGCCCCAGCAGCACCCTATACAAACAAGGAGTATGCTTTTGCTCAGGAGACTGCAGAGAACATTGCTTCACTTCTGACTCCTCAGTCTGGTGCTTATTATGATATCTGGGTAGATGGTGAAAAAGTCATGTCTGCAGAGCCTCCTGAGGTAACTGCAGCTCGTAATGATAACTCCCATGGGACAAACTTTCCAGAATCTCCAGAACCCATCTATGGTACACAGTTCTTGCCTCGGAAGTTTAAGATTGCAGTGACTGTACCTACTGACAACTCAGTGGATATTCTAACCAATGACATTGGTGTTGTGGTGATTTCTGATAGTGATGGAGAGCATCAAGGCTTTAATATCTATGTAAGCAGTAAATATTATATTTTTTACTTATTTGCTGCTCTTGTTCATTAACGAACTGACTGCTGATGGTATGTGAACTGACTGCTGATTGTATGTTACGTGAAGGTGGGTGGTGGCATGGGAAGGACACACAGGGTGGAGACCACTTTTCCTCGTCTTGGAGAGCCACTGGGTTATGTACCAAAAGAAGACATATTATATGCTGTGAAGGCAATTGTTGTTACCCAGAGAGAAAATGGGAGAAGGGATGATAGGAAGTATAGTAGAATGAAGTATTTGATAAGTCAATGGGGAATTGAAAAGTTCCGTTGTGTTGTTGAGAAGTATTATGGAAAGAAGTTTGAACCATTCAGAGAGTTGCCTGATTGGGAATTCAGAAGCTACCTAGGATGGCATGAGCAGGTTAATTTGGCATATATTATGCATTAATTTGAATTATGTGCAATTGTATATTTGAATTTTAATTTTATTTGGCTTCATGTTCTTACATTTGTTATTTATGCAAAGTTAATCCTTCAAAGCCTATTGTCTCATAGGGGGATGGAGCATTGTTCTGTGGCCTTCATGTTGATAGTGGCCGTATTGGAGGTAAAATGAAGAAAGCTTTAAGGGAAGTAATTGAGAAATATAATTTAAATGTTCGGATTACTCCAAACCAGAACTTGATTTTATGTGACATTCGACGTACTTGGAGAAGACCAATTACAACAGTTCTAGCTCAGGCTGGTCTACTGGTAAATTCGGTTCCTTCTTTTTTTTGGTATCTTTTTAAAGCTTTAACTGCCTTAGTTGTAGAGGCATGCATTTAGTGAGGGAGATGATAGGAAATTGATAAAAAGCTATAAGTAGGCAATTCATCTGACTAGATTGTGAATCTGTAAACCAAAGTTCATGAAATTCAGCAAGATGATTCTAATTTTTTACTGCTGAAATTTTTTTCTGAAATAAAGGGGGGGTGTGATAATCAGTTTAGAGATGAAGAATGAGTGATATTGCTTTATAGAACCAAAATAATCTGTGTAAAAAATAGTAATAGCAACATTAATGTGGATTAATTCCCATGTAAGTCATCTAATGGACATTTTCTGCTCATGGAGACCTCTTAATTTTTGCAAAGTGGGGTTGTAACCAGTAAAGATAGTAAAGGACTTTGGAGCTTCATTTGTTTATAAGAGAAAATTTTCAATGTAGAGGAAGAATCGAGGATTTAAAGAGAAGGAGAGTGAGAATATTGGAAGAATGACAGCTTCATGGGAAGGGAAGTAAGAGGTTGAGAGAGAAAATGAAGAGCCTCATGGTTAGCTGATGGAGGATCAGCCAAGAACAAAAATGCTAGTGGGAGGCCATTTGTTTATTCCATAATTAATCATCTTTAATCATAACTCAATGTCTACTATTTATAATAACAAACATATATTTATGGACATTTAATCCTACTAATAGTTTGATAACGATGAGCATGTATGAATAACAAATGACCATCTTACTCCTCACAAGTATCAAAATGACAAATAAGGACAGTGATATGACATAGAAATTAATAATGAAAATTATATATCACTAAAAGCTTTAACTATGATAAAGGACATGACATGATAAGGTTAAAAAAATTAAATTGAGAAACATAATGACTTGTGATTGAGCACTGAGACGTCTTGAATTGTGTCAATTCCCTTGGCTTTTAAGTTTGCTTCAGAGAGTGAAATGCTATTGCAGGAAGGTTGGAGGTCTTCACTCATTTAACCATGTCATCAAAATCCATTCTATGGGAAATCCATAGCAAGAAAATACAAAGGGGAAGGAAAATAATCATTTGATAGAAGGCTCACAACATCGATCTTCAAGAGAAATCATGAGCACATGCCATAGAATCTCTAATGCTTATCTCTTTTCATATTAAGTAGATTGGTTTATAGTATCATTTGATGCAGAGTGGTGCAATGACAAGTGAAGACTGTGTCAGACTTGATTTGTTGAGAAGAGAAGATTTCGATGTAGAGTAAGAACAAGGGAGGTAAAGAGAAGTTGAGAAAATCAGAATAATGCAAGCCTCTAGAGCTGTGAAGGCAAGAGTTAGGGTGGTATAATGAAGAACCTTATGGCTTAGAGAAAGATGGAGGAATCTACCAAGTAAGAAAATGTAAGAGGAAAAACATTTTTTTATTTCATACTCAATCTTTAATTACAGCACAAGGCATACTATTTATTGTTGTAACCATAAATTAATGGACATTTTAGTACTTCTAACTTCAGCATAATAAGCATGTCCAAATGACAAATTACCTTTTTTAGCTCTTGAAAAATAACAAAAATCTAAATAAGGATAATGATAAACATGATCAAAATAATAACAGCATAGTCATTAAAGACTTTAACTATGATAAGGCATGAGTAAATTTATTGTTGAACTGCATGTTGACTTACTGTGTAATGTAATGAAATCACGAAGGGAAAATGATGAAGAAGGGATAAACACAAAAGAGATACATGAAAGTAAAGTCTTATTTCTCTTATTAATTTTCCATTCCGTGTAATAATGGTAGTACATGTCTTTAGATAAAGTATAATCTATATGCAGGTATAGAGAGGATAGAGTAAGGATTTGCTTTGTATGGACGGCATAGATGGCCTGGAAGAATTTTGATTCATGTTGGACATGGCTAACAGCAGGTCAATTGCTCCACATGCTGCATTCCGATGAAGAGTGGCTGTCACCATTATTTCCCATCAAGCTGGCTCTCTCGCATTGGATAGTCAGTCAGCTTATGCTTTAGCTTGTGAAAACGAGAATTGGCTAAAGATTTTGTGAGACTATAAGCTAGTTGATCTTGAGATGTAACATGCAGAACTTTGGTTGTATTAAGATTAATTTGTTTTTGGATGAAGTGATAATCTATTTCTATATACTTCGTACGAGCATGAAAAACTAGGATGTTGGCAATAGCTATAGCATGATTGTTGTCACAGCATAGGTTCGTTGGTTTAGTGATGGGAATATGAAATACATTGAGTAGTCGGCATAACCAAATGATATTCCTGGTAGCCAAGGCAAATGCTCTATATTTAACTTTAGTGGAGGAAGGGGCAGCTGTAGGTTTCTTTTTGATAGTATACGAAATCAACAGTGTCATCATGGTTCGGATGTGGAGCGACAGTCAGTGCAGTTACTGGCCCAATTGGAGTTGGAGAAAGTAGAGAGTTGGTTTTTGCCATTGAAAATGAGAAGCCCAAAATGATAGTTCCATTGAGGTAGCGTAATAGGCGTTTTAGAAGTTGGAAGTGGTGTATGAATGGTTGTTGCATGTGTTGACATAGTTGGTTAACAACAAATGCAATGCTGAGACAGGTTATAGTAAAGGTATTAGAGAGAGTTTATGAGTTGACGGTAGAGTAAGGTTGTCAAATGGCTTATTTGAGTTAGGTGAGATGCGAGTTTGGGAGGGGAGTGGGTTGAATGAAGGTTTGCAATGTGTCATTCGGGCCTTACTGAGGATGCTGGTGATGTTTTGATTTTGAGTTAGAAAGAATCCTGTAGTGTTGCGGGTGATGTTTATGCTGAGAAACTGAGACACCGAACCAAGGTTTTTCAATTGAAACTTTTGAGGACTGAAATCACGCATTACATATCCTATTACTACTGTTCTTTTGCTGATCTACTAGTGAATCTCATCACCTTCTGCTGGCTTTTTTTGGATATCTATCTTTCTCGCTCGTTGCAAATAGGCATCTTCAAACGAGTTTCTAGGGTATTGGGATTAGAAGTTGGTGGCCAACTTTTGATTCAGTTAATGTACAGAAGGTTTCAACAGTATTCTGTTTTTTAATATATTTTGTTTATGTGGGAAAGCATGCTTTTCCTTGACCTTTTTTGTTAGGGTTTGACCAGAATTACTATTCTGTCTGAAATAGTTAACCGTGTTACAGCAACCAAAGTATGTTGATCCTCTCAACATAACTTCCATGGCATGTCCGGCTCTACCATTATGCCCTCTAGCAATAACTGAAGCTGAGAGAGGAATACCTGACATTCTCAAACGTGTTCGAGCTGTTTTTGATAAGGTAATTGACAACATTTTCTTACTATAATATTGAGGCACATCATTTTAAACTTCAATCATTCGGTCAACTTTTCTTGTTTTTGAAATTGCTGAGGTATTATGGTAGGTGGGTTTACGTTACAATGAATCTGTGGTTATAAGGATAACTGGTTGCCCTAATGGTTGTGCTAGGCCATACATGGCTGAACTAGGGTTTGTTGGTGATGGTCCTAACAGTTATCAGGTATTTGATGTTGTTCATGATATGTAAAAGACAAATGTAACTGTATTACTATCCTACCAAGGATACGGCATCAACTTTGAAGGTCATCTTCTTAGTTGTTTCTGGAACAGATTTGGCTTGGGGGAACACCTAACCAGACTAGTTTAGCTAAATGCTTCATGAATAAGGTGAAGATCCAAGATCTAGAGAAGGTTTTGGAACCACTGTTCTACAATTGGAGAAGGAAACGTCTACGGGGAGAACCGTTTGGCCAGTTCACCACTAGAGTCGTAAGCATCCTGTCGTCACTTTTCTATTACGAGTTAAATTATGTGTTTGCACTCTGCTGTTTCAGTTGGGCGAAAAACATTCATTTCTAATTGCATGTCAAATGGTTGTTAATAATGGCTATATGTAATATTTGCATATCCTATATTGGTTCTTTTATATTTTTATAAGCTCTATTTATTCAGATAGGGCAGTAGCATAATTAGATTTTTCTCATCCAGCATTAACATTCTTTAATAGCTTCCAAGATACTTTCAACAGTCAATTTAACATAGAAAAAGATAAATTTTTTCTGCTAAAATTAGAATGAACAATTGTTTTATTTTATTTTTATTGTGAAGCCATATTAGTTGGAAACTTGGGATCATTACTGTTACTATCCAACATTTTTAATTGCATGCTAAGTGCTTGTTAATAATGGGTATATGTAAGCTTTGCATATCCTGTATTGGCTCCTTAGTAAGCTGTATTTATTTAGATGGGACACTAGCAATAATTAGATTTTTCTCATCTAGCATTAACATTCTTTAATAGCTGCCAGGATATTTTCAAAATATAGAACAACAACAACAATAATAACATGAAGCCTTTACCGTACTATATGGGGTTGTTGACCTTTACTCAAACAGCCAAAAGAAACCAAAAAAAAAAAAAAAAAGAGCTTAAAAAAAAAATTATCTCTGCCATACCTGTACACAAATCCTACCCAAATCCTGTAGAAATGGCGATCCATCCCTCTGCAACGGCGCCGAAATGTCGCTTCTCTCGTTATTTCCGCTCGAATCCCTCCTCAATAGCACTCCGTTGGCGTCGTTAAAATGAGATGGAAGCCTTTCTTCTTCGCCTCTTCCACGCTCGAAACCCGGGAATTCCAACCGCTTCTTCTGCTTGCATATAGCCCGCCCCACTGCTTCTCTGACCGAGCCCCCTTGCTGCAAGTAGCTGCAATATCTAAAATTTAATCCCTGTTTTCTCCTTCCCTACTCAACCCCACAACACATAAATATTTACAAACAAAAGTAGAAAACTTTCCATGCATACGATAATCCACCTACAGGTGACGACGAGCAATATGCAGAAAACGCCGGATCCTTCGTACAACCAACAATAGGTATACATACGACATATCATCTGCGAAAAAAAGACAGTATATCTGCTATACATACAAGAGACCTACGCGCCTACAAGTCATCGTAGCAGAAGACAATGAATGTTATAGCACCTTTATAGTCAATCACCGTTCAATGTTAAGCAAATACATTGATCCATTATAAGCAAACACCGAATGATATGCAACAAATTTAAGTGCTTATGGGCCTCTTACAGGTGACCCGTTGTACACAATAGATGTCATCTACGAGCAAAATGCTAAAGGACTATAGCAAATGCAAGCTCCCGCAAACCAATGTAGAAGACCCATTACACATCCAATATGTTGTCCATGAACAAAATGCAAGAGAACTGTAGCAAACGCAAGTATCTACAAGCAATAGCAGGAGATTCGTTAGTGCACAATAATCTACATGAAGAAAGTAATAAGTAGTGCACGACAATCTACTTGTATAAAACAATGGCCAACCAGTAGTGCGACGTCACACCACCATATCTGCAACATGTATACAAGCGGACAGAAGACGTGTACGAGCTTCCAAATAAAACACTGCATTCAAATGACAGTTGCTCACACAACTGACCGGCGTCAAACATATTCAAAAATGCCCCCACACATGCACTATAATATGTGTACACACAGGCATAAAGAGATGTACATGCAATTAAATACCCGTATGGGCCCTGGTGAGTGTATTATGGGCACATACGCGATGTCTAGGGATGCTGCGCGGGTTAGACAATAAACTCAAGTTCGAGCTTGATCCTTTTATGCAGGTAGATAGGAGTCGATACGGCTCGAACTATCAAACAAATACACGGTTGCAGTATCGACCGGGATATTTGTTTTATATGTTTATATTATGCCTTCAAGTTCTATAACAAGAAAAATTCATTAATAAAAGCATACAACCAACTTGAACCTGATGCTTTGTCTGCAACTAATAGAGTCGACAGGGTTCAGTTAATAAAATGCAATTCCCAAATGCTCATAAACACCTCGATGATGGCCGTGTTGAACGTAGATTTCAACCGGAGGGGTCAATTCCAAGTAAAAAATGCTTTCTAAATATCCATGAAAATTCAAAATAAAAAAAAAAAAAAAAAATTTAAAATATTTAAAATCGAAATTAACCATCCAAACGCTTAAAGCAAAACCCAACCACCATCCGCAACAGTTTGTCGAGGTTGACAAATTAAAAAGCACTTCAGCTTACAAAGAGCTAGTATCTGGTCGAGAATATAACTATGATTCATTCTCAAACAGTCTCTTGCCACTAAGGACGTGGCACGTGTCCTCTAACTTTCAGTTTTGCAGCCAAATGACACCGTAGGTAAACGGTTATGATCGGGGCCCTCTAAACTGGCTGGTTTGCCGCCAAATGACACCACTAAATTACAATCATGGCCAGCGCCTGTATGCTCCCCAATGGCACTAAATCCTTGAGATATGAATCAATAGGATATAATCGACAGGGCACAAAGCCCTTTATTAGCTAAGTTAGATTTAAATTTATCTCCTTAGACAAATATTCATCTCAGGTCTACAAGGTAGCTTTGGATGACGCAACCCATGGCTGCCGACAATGATCCTTCTGTCAGGTTGGGTCGACTACCTCCTCTAACTAAGTAGACCAGAGACCACGATGGCCCGGGACGACTGAATCATGGGATCTTGATCGGGCTCATCATCACTTCCCCATCATCCGCTTTAAGTACGAGGTGGTGAAATTTTCAATTTTAAATATCAAACTTTCAAACATACCAAACCCATGCTACTACTATATGCCAGATAAACGTATTTCTACGCATCTGATTGATGACTAGCCTTAATCGAAAGTTCTCTCTCATTATCGGGAGGGGTAATTAATTATAGGGGCTTGCGCCTATAGGAAACAAGAACTCAGATCATAAAGTCCTCGCAAAATGAGGGTGAAATCTCTGTGTAGTGTCTTATCTACAAACCCAATCTGCCTTCCTAAAATTTGCCTCGGAACTTAAAGCGTTAAAACTCCCCCCAAAAGCGAGGGGAGGCCGGGGTGCAAATTTTTGGAGCCCACAGGGGTCGGCTACATGAATCCTTTTTCTCCATTGTATCCTATTAAGAGTCAAATTCTCATTTAAATCTAATAAGAAAATGTCATTTCTAATACTTTCAACTTTCAGGTCCAGCCTTTTTATGTCTACCTTTACATTTCTTAACATAAGCCAGATCTAATATATCTACTCTCCTAACCGCATCATCAAAAGGCCGACGTTTTATTTGACCAAACCATCTAAGGCGACTCTCTCTAATCTTATCTGCTATTGGAGCTACTCTAACCTTTTCACGTATATACTCGTTTTGCATTCTGTCTTTAAGAGTAAAGCCACTCATCTCTCTAATCTTATATGCTCATCTCTATAACACTTAACTTAATTTTATACTTCTCTTTTAATGGACAACATTCTGCGCCATAAAGTATTACAGGTCTCATCACCATCTTATAGAATTTCCTTAAGTTTGAGGGATACTTTTCTATCACACAATAGACCCAATGCATTCCTCCACTTCAACCATCTAACTTGAATTTTACTAATAAGATCGCCATCTATTTCACCATCACTTTGAAAATTAGACCCAAGATATCTAAAACGTGTACTCTTTTAATGACTTGATCGCCCAAAGTCAGAATCCCCCCACTAGATCTATTACTAAAATTACACTTTATGTATTCGGTTTTATATCTACTCAAACTAAAACCTTTAGACTTTAAGTTTGACCTCTATAATTTAAGTGTTCCTTTAACTCCCTCTCTAGTTTTATCAACAAGAAGAATATTATCAGCATTCAACTAAACAGAGAAAAAGATAATTTTTTTTATGCTGAACTTAGAATGGATATCAAATTATTTTTTCTTTTATTTTTTTTGGTGAAGACTTTATTAATTGGAAAATCGGGATCATAAATCTAACTTCCCAACCCAAAGTGGAGGACCATTTCTAGTTAAGAACGGCACATTGAGGATAACATCAATTTATTTTTCTCAGTATAATCATAGGTTCAGATTACTTCACTCTTTTAATAATCCCAAGATATCATAAACATGGATTCGATTAAACTTCACATTTTTTCTTAAAATAACATAGAGCTACTAAACCAGAAGAATCTACGTAGATGACCATTCACATAATTTTCAAGAACAATCTTTTTATTGGGATGAATTTTGGGGTGACAAAAAAGTTGAGTAGCAATGAAATGCATGCAGATGTGCATGCAGTTTGTTATGATGTGATAACTTTTTTGTTTCTTTTAATGAATGCAAAATCTTAATCTTGAACGGAGCATACAATGAGATGCATACATTTGTAGGCTATATTTTGTTTTTTATTTAAACTGTGTTAACTTTCTGAAAGTGGAGAGAACTTTTTTTTAATTATGCACACTATCATCAAGAGAATTGTTTGCGGATATGATTAACTTGGGCATTCAAGAACAAATTGTTGTGTTAGTCCATACACTTGGTCATAGCATGTGTAATCGTGTTATTCACTTCTACTTTCAACAAACAAGAGAAATTGTTAGTCAGTATTTTTATGCTGTTTTTTAAAATGTCATTGGAGAACTGCATAATAAGTTCATAAAAACTTCAGGTCTTCTGATTCCATGTAAGACACATTCAAATACTATATTCATGCCTTTTTTTTAAGGTACATACACAATTTCATTTATTTGACATATTGATATGTAAAAAAGATTTTATTTACATGGTTGTGGACTCTACTATCCAAAAGAATTGATATACATGATTTTGCAGAGCTCTTTGATTAGCCAGAAATATTTATATCTTTATGCCTGCATACATAATAACAACAGATGATATCACTCATCATTATTATTTCTTTTTTCCTGAAACGAGTGACTTATGATTGCTTCACTTCTTAAGACGAAGTTTACTATCAGAACTTTCATGTTAACATCACCTGCAATATCTTCAAAAACATAAAACCATCTGTACAAAAATATATTTGATATTCTAGAGCTGTTATCCTTCATAAGGATTCTTTACTTTTCTTGAAACTAGCAACAAATGGGTACAACAGGGTGAGCTCAAATCCCAGTTAGTCACATTATACCTACTAGAGAATTCAATACATGACAGAGAACAATATGTGTGCAAATTATATCCAAAACCAGACTATGCTACATTATTTCCATCAAATCGTTTATAGTATTAGACATGTCAAATTATTGAAGCGGCACAATGTAGGTATTAGTTGTCCAGATTTTATTTATTTCTATCAAAGGAATTAGATATCTCATTATTGACCATAAGTAGGGAACAACTCAAGAGTAATATGGAAATTACCATCACATAATATTGATTATATGTTAGGAGTCTTATTATGACAATCAAATAATGTTTAAAAAAGGTGTAGAAGAGAAGAAGAGAGACAAAATAAAGGAATACTTTTATACTCAAGTATGCCAAAATTTGAGCCTATAAATTGAGGGTTACAGCAGGTAAAAACAGGGAAAAAAAATTCAACCCCTAGTGTGAATTGAAAACTCAATATTACACCAGGTTTTGGTTTAAAAAACTAGTAAATATACTCGGTAGAATCTTCAGGAATCAACCCCTATCCAGCGGCCTTCCAAATGGGGCAAATCGTGAGCTGGAAGAGGGGACAACTACATGAAACTGATAGGAAACACTTGTAGATCTCAAGTATTTCCTATCAATCTTCAGAAAACAGTGAGAATTCTCCACAAAAATCCACACAAAACCAGGAAAACAATTGATAATTTGTATTATTTGATGAAAGGGAAATGGAAGAATACCAAGATACAATTGATCCTCTATTCGAGAGGAGGATCGATCTCTCCCAAATCTCTAGACGCCGCTAGAGCCCAAAGAAAACTAAGAGATCTCAAATTTAAGCCAAATTCAAGATGCCATAACCCTAGGAAAACAAACTATTTAATGCATACAATTCAAAAGGAAATCCCTAAATAGTCCCTACATTCAAATTTCCCTCCCAAATCCCTCAAAAATCTTTCCAAAACTGCTATGTCAGAACTGGACGTGCGATCGGTTCGTATAGGGGAGGTGTAACTTCCGCCTCTATTTGCCTGGGCCAGTCCCATGTGGATCGGCTGGACCTGTCTAACAATACTCCTCTCCCAAAGATCCACCTTGTCCGCAAGGTAAAAAAAACGACACCTTCCTCCATTTCCTCTTCATCACAAATGGTAAGAACCTGAAGAGTCTGGTCCTTACACCTTTGCCCTGGCGTATACCTCTCGTCACATCTGAAACAGGGCCCCTTCGCCCTTTTTTCTATAATTCAGTTTCTGTGAGCTTCTTGAAGTTGTCCCCAGGTCTTACTCATACAGTCTTCTCCTTCGAAGTCTCTCGAAAAGTACCCGGTGTAGGCTCCTTGGGTGCCAGAAAGGTAGTGATCCTCCTATTCGGACCTACTGAGTTGTTCCCTCCCGTCTCTCTCTCCAGGTGCCTCTGGTCCTCCACCAATTGAGCTAGCTCCATAGCCTCGCCCAAGTCACGAGGCCTCCTTACTCTAACTGCTGCTCGGATCTCTGGTGTCAGCCCCTTCATGAAAATTCCCTCTAGCACTGTCTCAGGAAGGCGGTCCAATCGGCTAGCAAGGTACTCGAATCTCTCCCGGTACTCCATCACTGAACCATCCTGTGTCAAGGCGAAGAACTGCTCGTAGAAGTCTCCTCCCCTGCCAGTTTGGAAACGTTCTGCCAAACCATCTTTGAACTCTCTCAAACTCCATATGGGTCATCGCATGTCCCTCCACTGGTACCAAGCCAAAGCCTTCCCTTCCAAACATAGGCCCGCTGCCATCAGTCTCTCCTCCTCCGTTAGTCCATTGATGGCGAAATATCTTTCTACCTTGTAGATCCACTCGTGCGCATCCTCCCCCTCAAAGATTGGCATCTTTAGTTTTCTCACCCTCGGGTCGCCTCCGTTCCCTCTGTTTCCTCCATAATTTTCCATTCTCCAAGGGGGTGATCCCCTCCAAGTGTCCCAATCATCCCTTCTGCGCTCATAACCAAACCTTTCATCAACTTCCCACATTCTCCTTTCAAATTCAGCACCTCTTGGATCATAATAAATCCCTCTCCTTTCAATTCCAACCTCCTTTCGGTCATAATTACCCCTTTCCATTTCACACTCCACCCCTCTTCTCTCAAATTCAGCACCCCTTTATTCATGCTCCACCTCTTTACGCCTCTCCCTATACCCTCTACCCGTCTCCTCCCAAGGAACAGGCTCTAGGAGAGGTATTTTCTCTTGTTCCTTTTGAATCTCCACCTCCTAATCTTCCATTTGACTTATTGGATTAGAGTTTTCCCCGCTTCTTGGTTTGCCGGAGGATTCTCTCGCCTTTGACGATGCCGTTTTAGATTGGACATCTAGCAACTTCTGCAACATCTCCCCCAGGCTGGAAAAATTCCCATCCATCTTCTCGTGGATGGCTGAAATTTAACTTTTGACATCTGAAAGTTGACCGTGGAGATTTGAAATTTCAGTTTTTAATTGTTCGATCTCCCCTTGCAGGCGTTCCTCCAACACATTCACTTTCTTGGCCGCCATCGATACCCTGATTTTTATTGGACTCAAAAATCTGAATCTTGATTCCAAAAACAGCAAAACAGCCCCCTTCCGGTTAAAATTCATCCGCTTATTTTCTCCGAAAACTCCCCCAAACAGTCCCAAAATCTGCTCTGATATCAATTTGATAGGAAACACATGTAGATCTCAAGTATTTCCTATCAATCTTCTGAAAATAGCTAGCGAGAATTCTCCACAAAAATCTACACAAAATTAGGAAAACAGTAGATAATTTGTATTATTTGATGAAAAGAAAACGAAAAATACCAAGATACAATTGATCCTCTATTCGAGAGGAGGATCGATCTCTCCCAAATCTCTAGACGCCGCTAGAGCTCAAAGAAAACTAAGAGATCTCAAATTTCAGCCAAATTCAAGATGCCCTAACCCTAGGGAAACAAACTATTTAATGCATATAATTCAAAAGGAAATCCTTAAACAGTTCCTACATTCAAATTTTCCTCCCAAATCCCTCAAAAATCTTTTTAAAACTGCTTTGTCAGAACTGGGCGTGCGATCGGTGCGTATAGGGGAGGCAGAACTTCCGCCTCTGTTCGCCTGAGCCGGTCCCGTGTGGACCGGCTAGACAGGTCTAACAGAAACATGTCAAACAGGGAGGCTGTCAGCTTCCAAAAATAAATTTCATCAGGGATGTCTGCTAGCTGCCAGCAGGAAAGTACTAGCCCTCCTTGCCATGCAAGTGTTGAAATAAAGCAGGGATTCCAAAGTAGAAGATAAATTTGCATTAATCCTTTTCCTTCTTGAAAATGTTCAGCAACATTCAAGACTCCCCCTCAAGCTAGTTTGTAAGCATTGTAGAAGTCCAGCTTGCCAATTATTTTTTTCAAATAGAGATATTGCAGACCCTTTGGTCTAGATGTTAGCAATTTGATCAAAGGGAATATATAAAATACGTAGATCTTCATTTTGATTCTTTTTAATCTACATCTTCAGTTGTATCATGATAATCTGGGTTATGTGCTAAATTGATGGCAGGCTTATTTTCATAATAGAATATCATTGGAGTCTTGATTATTATTTGTAGTTCTTCTAGGAGTAATGTAAGTCATATTAATTCACTAATCGTACTAGCCAAGGATTTGAGTAGCTTCTGCACGACTCCTTGCCATGATATTTTGTTTTTTATATGTCCATGTAATAGGATTACCCCAGACGTAAATGTAGTACCAGATGAATATCTCATGTTAACTATAGAGTCTATCCACTTAGCATTAGTATAGGCTCCTATAATTCAGGATTCCCCTTTTAAAAGAAAAGTCCCTTCCTATATTCCCCTTTAGGTACTTTATCCTTGGTACATAATTCATGTGTTCTTGAGGTTCATGCATGAACTCACTTACCATGCTAACAATAAGGCAATGCTAGGTTAGATATGAGCCAAATAGATGCGTTTCCCAACCAATATTTGATATATTCCCTTATCGACTAGAGAACCGGTGCCAAGATTACTTAATTTTGTATTATAATTTATTGGAGTGTGGATAAGTTGGCTTCTAATCAAATGAGATTCTTTTAAGAGATCTACAATACACTTTCTTTGAGAAATGGTAGTGTCAGGTTTGTTTCTAGCAATTTCCATTCCGAGGAAGTACTCAAGATGCCTTAGGTATATGATTTTGAACTCCTCAGCAAGATCTCCAAGTCAAGATCCCCTAATACAATGATATCATCAACATACACAATTTATATGGTAGACTTGCCATCCTTATATTTATAGAACAAAGTGTAAGTCTAAGTGAACATGCAGGACCTGTTCAACCGCTCTATGTGTTTGTTTGAGTCAGTAAATAGATTTTAACTTGCATAATAAACCTATCTTCCCAGTCTTATTGATCCTAGAACATTAATATGGATTTCTTCATTCATTATTCAATTCACCATATAAAAATGCATTCTTGACATTTAGTTGGTGAAGTGGCCAGTCAAGGTTAACTGCCATTGAGAGGACTCGAATAGTTTTGAGTTTAGCAATAGGAGAAAAGATTTTACTATAGTCATGCCCATAAGTTTCGGTGAACTCTTTTTCTACATGCATCAAGGATGGCATTCTTTGATCTCTAAGCTTTGTTTGAGTGTTGTAATTATTGCTTGAGTAAATAAATTATTATGAGCGAATAGCTCAATAAACTTGCATCGACATGCATTTGAAATGCAACAGCAAGTGTAGCAGGAGCAGTGTTGGATTTCTCTCCAAATAGCGGTTATTTATCATTCCCATTAATAGAGGGAGCAACAAGAGATGTATTGATGTTGGTGTTTTTTGTCAAGCTTTTCTAATGTTCTATCAACTAAAAAAAATCTCGTAAATGACGCCAATTGAGAACGAAAGAGTTTCCCAAGTGTTTAGATAAATGCTTAGGAAAGGAGACCCACTTGGGAGTTCATTAATTTTAGAGAATTTTGAGTTAAGCTATTAATAAGAATAACCAAGTAAATAAGTAATACAAAAACTCACAAAAATTTAAGTGGTTTAGTCATTTTACTTACATCCACTATATAAGGCCAGGAATTCCTCTCTTGCTATCTTTGAGTAGAGTTTATGAGAGGAGTAGAATACAAGTGGTCTAAGAAGTATCCAGAAGAATATTACTGGATGAAATTAGTTCTAGCGATTCATTAAAATCGCCATTTATAGTTTACACTAGGAGACACTACAAGTGTTACACATGGATGTGAATTGAATTGTTTAATTTCATTGGTGAATGGAGTTCTGTTTTCAAATGGTCTCTTTGAGTGGAATGATTGAGGGTTCGTTTGGGACAGTTTTCATACTGTTTTACTTTTCATACTGTAACCACAGCTTCATTTGACTATTATTTTCTTGCTTCTTTCTCATTGCTTTCTTGAAATTTTTGTGCTGGGAAGCTTTTTTTTATAACCAAAGTTGCTAATGTATGGTAGGCTATAAGAAAGTAGTTCTATTTTTAAAAAAAGAATATATTTATTATATTTATAGTAGTTTATTTTCACATAACAACTAAACAAATATCTTTACAAAATGTTGTAGTCGTCCTAAGTAGATCCCATGTCACACCTTGCCACCAGGCCTGGAAGAAAATCACAAGAATCTAATGGTAGGGTGTGAGCTAAACAAAATTTACAAAAAAAATCAAAATTAGTGGAGATATATGACTTCAACAACTTGTATCCATCAATAAATCATCATACCATCTAAACCTAAATATATACTAAATTTCCACCAAGTATAAATGAAGTTCCACTAGACAATAAAATCAATTTAAATAACTCTAATCTTAAATACCTATCAAAGATGAACCTCATGCATAGACCTAAATGTTCCACCAGAAGCAACCCAACTAGCAACCTGAGATCATGAAGTAATATGTATGAGTTTGCAATAAATAAACTCAGTAGGTAAAACCCAATGTGGGCTCCGAAAATTCGGCCCCGGCCTCCGCCCGACTTTGTGCTTTCTTCGGGGGGAGTTTTAACGGAATTAGGTTCCGGGGTAAATTTTGAAAGACAAATGGGTTTGTAGATTAGACACTACCCAGAGATTTCGCCCTCATTTTGCGAGGACTTTATGATCTGAGTTCTGGTTTCCTATAGGCGCAAGCCCCTATAGTTAATTACCTCTCCCGATCATGAGAGAGAACTTTCGATTAAGGCTAGTCGTCAATCAGATGCGTAGAGATACGTGGATCTGACATATAGTAGCAGCATGAGTTGGGAATTTGAAAATTGGGAGATTTAGTATTTAAAATTGGAAACTTCACCATCTCACACTTAAAGCGGATGGTGGGGGAATGGATGATAGACCCGATCAAGATCCCATGGTTCCGTCATCCTGGGCCATCGTGGTCCCTGGTCTACTTAGTCAGAGGAGGTAGTCGACCCAACCTGACAGAAGGATCCTTGTCGGCAGCCATGGGTTGCTTCGTCCAAGGGTACCTCGTAGACCTGGGGTGAGTATTTGTCTAAGGGGACAAATTTGAATCCACCTTAGCTAACAGAGGGCTTTGTGCCCTATCGATCATATCCTATTGATTCATATCTCAAGGATTTGATGCCATTGGGGAGTATACGGGGTCTGGCCATAACCATAATATAATGGTGCCATTTGGCGGCGACCACCTGGTTCAGAGGGCCCCGAGTCATAACCGTTTATCCTGCAGTGCCATTTGGCGGCGAAACTGTCGGTTAGAGGACTCGTACCACGTCCTTACTGGTAGGAGATTGTTTGAGAATGGATCCTAGTGATATTTTCGACCAGGCATCAACTCTTTGTGAGCTGAAGTAATTTTCAGATTTGTCCACCTCGGCAAACTATTGCGGAGGGTGGATGGATTTTACTTTGAGTGATTTGATGGATGAGTTTCAATTTTTAAATATTTTGGATTTTTGGGATTTTGAAGATTTGTGTATTTGGGTGGTATTTGAAATGATCTGTGTGGACCCCTCCGGTTGAGATTTACATTCAACACGGCCATCATCGGGGTATATGAGATCATTTATATTTTATTGATTGGACCCTGTCAACTCTATCTACTAGTCGATAGAGGATCGGATTTCATAGACTTTGGACATTTGTTAGTGAATTCTCTTGATTATAGGTCTTGAAGGCCTAATATGAACTGTAAAATAAATATTCTGGTCGATCTCGCGACCACATATTTATTTAATGGTTCGAGCCGTGTCGACTCCTATCTAACCGTATAGGAGTATCGGGCTCGAACTGAAATTCACTTATTGACCTGCGCAGCATCCCTAGACGTCACGTGTGTACCAATGACACGCTCGCCGGGGCCCATACGGGTTTACAGTACATCCCCTTATGTGTACCTAAGTGTATACATGTTATAGTGCACGTGCGGGGGTACTTTTAGAATATTTGTGAACGCCTTCTGTCCGCTTGCATGAATGTTGCGGATCCGGTGGCGTTTTATTACGGGTTGCTCGTTGCTTTGTACAAGTAGATTATCGTGCACTGGTTGTTTACTGCAGGAGAACTGTAGTGCACTGACGAATCTCCTGCTTTGACTGGTAGATGTTTGTTTAGGCTGTATTTTCTTGCATTCTGCTTATGGATGATATTTAGTGTGTATGTCGGGTTTTCTACAAGGGATCGTAGACACTTGCACTTGTTGCATATCCTCTGACGTTTACTTGTAGATAACATGTAGCATGCATATGGGTCTCTTTCAATGGCCCTTAGACATTTACCTTTGTCCGTAGGAATTTGTATTTTGTCAAGTATCACCTGCTCCTATCTGTAGAAGCTCGATATATTTGCTTGATGTTAGGTGATGGTTGACTATAAGGGCATCGTAATATTCGTCGCCTTTTACTGCATTCTTTATGCATTTTGTCGTGGTCTTTGGCCTACGGAATACACCCTCCACTGCTGCAGGTAGATGTATTCATTCATAGACTAGAGTTGACTACAGGATACTGCATTTACTGGAGTCTTTATGTATCTACCCATAGGTGACATATTGAACCTATGCCTATATTCGTAGAGAGACCGTATGTATTGCAGATCTTTTAGTGCTAACCACGAGCATCTACATTGGTTGTAGTCATCTGTCAATTTATTCATGAACATTTCGTATGTATAACAGGTCTCATACAACAGTTCATAGGAACTTGTATACTCATATTCCTTCATTACATTTGTTGTAGTCTGCAGTACTTTCGCTGTTATCCATGGATAATCTTCTAGTGAACTGTGGCATTTACACAATAAATCTCTCTTTCTATTCATAATTATTGGCATTGATTGTAGAGGTGTTGTAATATTCATCACCTCCTGTTATAACATCATGTGGGTGATTTATATATGTTGTTGATATATCACCTTTGCTTTCAGATGATATCTCATATGCATATCTGCGCTCGTAGAAGATAGACTATCCTTATAATATGTTTGTTGTTGCTGGTTGTAGGGGCTTCTGTATTTACTTGCTTGACTTGTGCGAATGCTACACATCAGTTGCAGACGTTTGCTAGAAAAACACGTGCGTGTCTTTCAGTACTTGTGGCAGCTATCACTTGTATCTACAAAACACCTGATGTCAGTTGTAGGGTATTTCAACATTCTTTTGCTTGACTGGTGCAAATCCCATACATCAGAATCAAGTGACGTTGGTTGCATTTTGCTTTGATCATTTGAATATGCCTTTCATCAACAATTCGTCATGTGCTAAATCCTTTTGTTGATTGTTAGTGTCGACGTGGGTCACCTACCACTTCCTGTACATCCATTAGTATTTTCTCGGATGCATCTGTAGGAGATGTTGTTTCTTGCACATAAGTTTATACTCAACTGTAAGCTCCTCATATATGTCGATTGTTGTCATATTCATTTCACATCCTCATAGTCTTCACAATCCTCTCGAGCTGCCAAATTGTACTAGATTTTGTTGAAGGAATGAGTTTAGCATATCAACTTGTAGGTTCTTTGTGATTTGCTTATTTTTGTAGTATTGCTGATCGTATGAGTGTCCTAATATTCATTACATATTGCGCTGAATATGTTGGCAAGAGATCTTGTTGTTTATGAGCAGATTGTATTTGCAAGTTCTTCATCATCTCTAAGAGTGGCCCTACTCACTAGGAGCTTGTTTCATTAACACCATTAAGCTCCTTTACATGAACTTATGGACCCACTGACGTAGACACTTCGGGTAGACATTACGAGCATCATGTTACTCATGTGTTGATTGAAGGTTCTTTGTAGTAGCAATAAACATATTGTCATACTGCAAATCCTCTTGTTCATGAGTTCTACACATGTTCATTCACATCTTGATTGAAATGACAACTTCTTAACATTTCATTGATAGTATTATGTTATTGTGAAAATGAAATTCTTCACTACTCGTTTGTTTCAATTATATTCAAACTCAAGTTGAGTTCAAGCTTGAATTAAGCTCAAGTTCATGTCCAAAATGGATCTTTCTCATTCGCTCAAGTCCCATGTGTCCTTGCAAGCTCAAGTTCCACTTGATGTTGTATAGTTTGAGTTCAATGTCATTTGTTCAATATTCACTTGAGTTCATTTCAATTAGACTTAAATATCATTTGCTTTGAGTTCAAATATAAGCTCAAGTCTTTTTGTCATTTGGTCCAAGTCGAGTTCATAAGTCCCTTGTTGTTCAAAAGTTCAAGTCTTCTGCTCACTTAAAATTTCGGCAGCCTCCCGGCGTCTCCCCCGTTTAGGGGAAAAACCAAGAGGCTGCCTTCCCCTCCACGGGACGTGCGCGCTTCAGGTAGATGTCCGTAGACACCGCGGCGGCATTTTTTTCTTCAATCCCCACCCGCTACATGAGCGTTTAGGGGTCTCGGGCACCTGTTGCAAAGAATACAGAGATTTCCCCACGTATGGGTACTTAATTTTGTTCCCCTTCACGCTACATGAGCGGTCCGGGGATTACCCGTCTCGTCGCAGGCGCCGTACCGATTTCCCGCCCTACTACGCTACGTGAGCGCGTAGGGGGTTTGCCGGTCCGTCGCAAGCGTCGAGGGCGGGGTTTAAGGCGATTGCCCGCCTCGTCGTAGGCGTCGCGCTAGCTTCCCTCCCTACTACGCTACGTGAGCGCGTAGGGGGTTCACCAGCTCGCCGCTAACGACGAGAACGAGAATCTAAGTTTAGGAATCATACCTTTGCAAGCGTCGGTCCGGCGGTGGAGGCTTGTGGCACAAGGCAAGAGAGGAGAGCATTTTTTTTTATTTTTATTTTCTCTTCTATATATTAATTATAATTAATTATAATTAATATTAATTAATTATAATTAATTAACAAATTATTACTATTTTTTAATTAATTATTTTAATTATAATTAATTAAGATAATTAATTAAAGTTTATTAGAATTAATTAAAATCATTAGTTATAATTAATTTATCATTAATTATAACTGATTGATATTAATTAATTTTAATAAATTATAATTAATTAATAATAATTACATTTTATAAATTATTTTTTAATTAAAATTAATTAATTTAATTATAATTATTTAATTAAAATCAATTATAATTAATTATAAAAATGATTAATTAAAAATAATAATCATAACTAATTATAATTAAATAAAATAATTATAATTAAATATAATTATTTTATTTATATAATTATTATATCCCTCGGTTCGGCGGGTTTACTGGATTTGGTCAAAGCAGCTCGCGAAATGGAGAAAGTTACCTTCTGAGCAAGTGAGCTTCCGTTCTCACTTCCGATCAAACAGGAGGGAGCGTCGTCGAGTAGGCGAAGTCGGGCAGCAAGGAAGGAACCGAAGAGGCGCTTTAAAGGAAGAAAGTTACCCTCACAGCGATCGAGCTCCCTTCGTCGTTTCTGATCAAAATGTCGTTACTTCTGATTCACAGGAAGGGAAAGTCGTGGAAGGGGCCAAGTCGAACAGCAACTGGGAGCCGGAGAAGCGACTCGTGCTACCTCACAACGAGCGAGCTTTCGTCGCTACTTCTGATCTGACTGGAAGGAACGTCTTCGGAGGAGGCGAAGTCGAGCCGCACGAAGGAATCGGAGAAGGTAAAGATGCCGGTTAGGGCTTCAGAAGAAGTGGAGGTTAGTCTCTCTCTCTCTCTCTCTCTCTCTCTTTCTAGGCCGATAGTTTGCGAACAGGGAAGGGGCCGAGGGAGGAAGAGGAGTCGGACTTGCGGTAGGGATCGGGAGTGTCGTGCGTGTGGGAGGAGGAAGTAGCGGAGTGAGGCTGAAAGCCTCATTTCCTTCGGCTATTTAACGACGCAAGGAGGTCGTGGGGGGAAAGCGACGTCGTCGTGCGTAGGTATGGCGAAGACGTGCGAACGACGTGCGGAGTTCAGCGGGCAGGTATGCTGTACACCTCTTTTTTTTTTTTTTAGGTGTGTAGGTCAACACCCAACTAAGTAAAACATAAACGGCAAGGCATGGGGCATAAATATGAGCAAAGAGAAGAACATAAGTGAAAAATAAACACTGAAATATAGTAACTGTAAATAATGTATAAGATAAGAGATTTTGAATATACATACTTCATCTATTAAAGCTTCTTATATAACAGAACTTATGAAGAATTATTTGTGCCAACTATTAATCATCACATACAAATGCAAACATATTCATTTACAAGCATTTAATATTTATACATCCATAAATGACTCATTAGTCATTTATTATTTTTCTCTTTATATCAATATATACAAATATTCATAGTTGGTAGTCATTTATTATTTTTTTCTTTATACCAATATATACATATATTCATAGTTGGTTTATTGTAATACCTTGCCGGAAAAGGTAGATACCAATCCCAAGAAATCCAATAATTTTCTATAGAGTCGTCCCTCTGAGGATCCGTCAATCTGGCTAGCTAATATCTAAAAGGGTTAAATACCGACCTTATATTTATCATACATACAAGCATATCTTATATGCATATCATGTTGCAGTAATAATTCTTGATAAATGTTATAACACAATTAAGCTCAGTTATATATATATATGCATACATAATTCATAATCTGTGTGAGCAATTGATATTCATAATGACTAGAAGGAAATATACGAACTCTTTAAGTATTATGTATCAATAAACATGACAACACTTGTGATGCCCCAAAATCTAAATTGGAAGAATTATTTTCTTAATAAACAATAACCAGAGCTATCTAATTTTATTTATCAGAAATAAACAACAAAAATAATTCTAGAATTCAAACCATCTATATATACATCTGTATTCATTTTTTAAAAATTTATATACACTACTCAGGATCTATACAATCATATCATAACTAATCTGTCATGGGTACAAAAGAATAACTAAAATAAAAAGAAACAAAACCTGAAGAATTCTGACCAACCTCACACTCTTGATTCTCTGCCCTAACATGAAAATCATTTAACCACATATAATGAGCTAAGAAGTCCAGTAAGTCACCAAAACATATCACTGGATTCAAAGCATAGTAAATGAGCAATATACATGTTAGGGATCAAATCATAGCAGTAGCATTTATATGATCATTGAATCGGTGCAGAAACAATAAAATTCACATACAATAATAGTATAATTTATAAACAGTAAAACACTACAGTACGGATGCCAGTAAAACAATAAATAGGTACGAGTGTCAAATCTATAAAGCAATCGTCGTATCCGTAATATTAATCAGTATAGAAATCGGATAAAGCATCAAATCAAAACATCAGTAAAAATTGTTGAAATCAAATTAATGTAGAAAAAATCATATAAGAATGTACACATGCTATATAGTTATTTTATATCAGTATTAAATTAATATCTTAATTACATGCTCAATATATCATGTATATCACATGCTCAATAAATATATCATATTTTTTGTATCAATAAATCAGTAATAGTGTTAATAATAAATCCATACAGTAATATGAACAATTCTTCAATAAAATTCATTTCAGTAGTCACACTAAACAAGTAAAAATTCTAGCTATCACGGTATTTTTCAGTATTATATCAATGTCAATAAACTATTAGCTCAGTAAATAGAGTCATTACTCTTTGCCCGTTGGCATAGTAATCATCTCCTTATAACTCCCAATCAGTGTATCACGTGAATCAGTAGAGGATAACACTAAACCACAATATTTAAAAGAAAGCCCGTCGGCCCACTATCCTGTACATGTCAATCAATCTCTAACTAACGGGTCAACTAGTCTTTACTTATTTTTTACACACATTATTATAACAGTACTATAACAGTAATAACGACCAACTATTATCCAATCAATATCCACATTCATTTTCAATGCATTGCAATAAATAAAACATAATTGAGCTTAATTCAGAAAGTGCCAAAATGTCCAAACAGTAGACAACAAAAATCATATTGAGCAAAAATTCATATTTTCAGAATTTAATCAAATTATCAAATATTGCATAAAATAATATTTTGAAGCTTTAGTTGCATAAAATACTTAGCAAAAATCACTATTTTTAGACGTTAAAATAAATTTCTAAGTAGACCAAAATTGTTGTATTTTGAAAATAACTTGGCGAAAAATCTCAAATAAATACTCAAAACGTTTATAATCTCAATTTTTATAATATATAAAAGTTACGTGGTGAAAGTTTTACCAATATAAAATTATTCTCGTTTTTTTGTTACGAAAACACAAATTTGATCAGAAAAATATCAAAAACACAAAATTTTTGAAATAAAAAATAATGTAAAGGTTCCTTACAGCGAGACGAGTAAATCTCCCAACTGGCTCGACAGACGAAAATCGCTCCGCGACCTCCAAATCTTAATTTCTCTTTTCTCTCTCCTCACTTTATTCTCTTATTTTCTCATTTTTTCCTCAGTATTTCTGTTTCATCCGAATGCTAAGGGAAAATGCATTTTAAACTGTTTTAGAGATTCTTTAGTGACTTAGGATATTTTTATTAAAATAATAATATAATATAATTAATTTAATCAACTTTTTTCAGTATAAAATTCATAGAAATCTTTCTGGGGCCTCAAAAATTATAAAAAAATATCCATAAAATAAATCATTTTATTTAGAAAATATTGATTAAATCGATTTGCAAAACGGATACATGAAAGTCTCTAAATTACCTCTTGTACCAGTGGGTGTCAATTTCTTAAGGATTTTCACCAGTACCCAAAAATTGTGAAAAAATTTGTGTAATTAAAATTCTACAATATCAATGCTATGCGAAGACGATTTATGATTTGGACTTATAATGACTTAAAAAAAAAATTATTAACTTGGGTAAAAATATGGGTTATTACAACACTAACTATCATATTATGTCAAAATGATAACTTAAAATACGGTAAATAAATTAGCACATTCTATCATGTATTATTAACATATTATAAGTAACAATGGATGAACCTCTAACAAGGAAGGATACGTTTATTCCTTACTCAGTAAAAAGTCACCTATCAATTAGAGGCCATAAACAGTTGAAATTTCCAATCAAGATGAGGCTCCTCCTACTCCAACACACAATACTCCACAAATCCTAAATTCACAGGAGTCTAGATCACTCATATATTTAATATTTCACACATTAAAACAAATAATGTAACAACCACTCAAACATCTTTTTGAAATAAAGGATTCTACCATATACCCTAAGTTATTATTCATAATAATCTCAAATTTAAATGCTTGATTTAAAACCTTTCATATAAATATCTTTCATCATGACCAAAAAAAAAAAACTCTTAAAAATCAATTCTTGTAAAGATTTGTTTAAATGTTAACTCTAATATATATATATATATGTAACCAATTCCTCAATATGTAAAATAACTTCTCCTAGATCATAAAAATTTGATTTCCCTAATATAAACTATTGCTAATGCAGTTGTAGACTTGAATTTAAATAATATAACTATAATCATTACTATATGCCAAGTTCATATCGGCTATAGATTTGAATGCTAAACTTGATAAGTTAATATTAAACCTATAAGATTTTAATGAATATAAGAACAAAGAAAACATAGATTCAAATACTCTAAATCTCTAAATTTTATCTCATAAGTAAAACTATATATATATATATATATATATATATATATATATAAGGCCTCTAAAAATTATACTTAATTATATAAATAACAAACATATATTTGCCTTGAAGAAATTGTAATGCACAATTCAAATTTAAGGTGTTTGAGTTTACCTAAATCAAATGGGTGAAGAAGAAAAAGAATGAGTTATCATCGCTTCTCCCCCTTTTCTTTCACGCGGCCTCCTCCCCAATCGGTTTGCTGGGTAGCCGAATCCACCAATCGACAAAGCTACCAAATCGTGAAGCTTGCGAGCATGGCCACTCCTCTCTCTCGTGCTTAATACATTGCATTGCACTAGAGGTTTACACCAAACTTCAACTCTTCGATTTCCTGCTCATCGATTGGATTGCGATCTCGCCCCCCTCTCTTTCTCGTCGCAACCGTCTCTCTCCCTCTTTGCTGCCCTAAGTCTGATTTCTATCTTAAAGGCATGAAATTGCCTTAATAGAATTTTAGACGACGTGAACCGGTTTAGCTAACCCGATTCGGTTCAACTCTGCTGATTTCAAGTTATTACACCCTAAGTCATGGATTTGTACAATTTCCTTGTATTGAATGTTGATTGGTAATGAGTCACCTAAATAAGTTTGAATAACTAATGATATATCCAATGGATATGAATACTTAAAGAAAATTTGTGTATGATGCAGTAGACCATGGTTGGATGTTTCTCCAAGATGTTGACTACTTTATCATTCCCATTATTAGAAGAAGGACATATTGATGTTGATGTTGTTATCACCCATTTCTTCTAACTCTCTTAAAAAAAAATCTCATAAATGATGTCATGTGTTGACGATCAAATTTCCCAACGTTCGGATGAATGCTTAGAAAAGGAGATTGAATTAGGATTTCATAAATTTTAGGGAATTTTGAGTTGAGCTATTAAAAAGAATGACCAAGTACAACAACAACAACAACAACATCAAGCCTTTATCCCACTACGTGGGGTCAACTACATGAATCATTTTTCTCCATTGTGTGCTATTAAAAGTCAAATTCTTGTTTAAATCTAATAAAGAAAGATCATTTCTAATATTTTCTAACCAAGTCTTTTTAGGTCTACCTCTACCTTTCTTAACATAAGTCAAATCTAATACCTTTACTTTCCTAACCGGGTCATCGGGAGGCCGCCGTTTTATGTGAATAATCAAGTAATACACACAAACAAAAAATTAAGCTGTTGATCGAGTCTTCCAGCATCCACTATGCGAGGCTAGAAGTTTCTCTCTTGTTAGCTTTGAGAAGAGTTTACAAGAAAAGTACAATAAAAGTGATCTAAAAAATATAGCAAAGAATATGACTAGAAGAAATCAATCCTAGTGATTCCCACAAGCCAGACATTTATTATTCTTATTAGTTAATATTGTAGGTGTTATATTGAATCGTTTGCTTCTATTGATGAATGGACATTATGCTTTCAAATGGACCTTGGGTGAAACGACTGAATCTTGGATTTGAATAGTTGCCATGTATTGAATATTGATTGGTTTATGGTTCACTTAAGTAAATTTGATTGACTAATGATGTACCAAATGGATAAGAAGAATCTACGGGAATGTGTATGTGGTCGAATGAAATTCATCTCAATTGATAAGTTTGTAATATTAGCGTGTTTGGACAACTCGGTTGACACTTGAATGGTTAAGATTTGATCATCAATAATGAATTTGGATTTGATTTACAATAGCCGCCTCACTTAAGGCATACATCACAACCTCGCTTGCATCTGCCTCTTTTAATTCATTCGCCATAACCTCCTTTGCATCGCAATAACTCCTTTTAAGATTTGCATTGTTACCTTGCTTGGATTTTAGTCATCTCATTCCAAACTTGTGTCATAGTCTCCATTGCGCCGTGAACATCTCCTTCAAGACTTACTCCACAATATAGCTTGTATTGTTGTTGTCGTTACTACTGGACATGTGTGCAAAATTGCTTGCACTACAATCATCTCCTAAACTTGCGTTGCATCTTCGCTTGCTTTATAGCCATCTCCTCGCTTGCTTTATAGCCATCTCCTCGAAGACATGCATCGTAATCTCTCTTGTGCCACAACTATCCACTTCAAGACCTATGGTGCAACCTCGCTTATGCTATAGCGAGATCTCTTTCCAAACTTGTATTGCAACTTGTCTTGCATCAATGTCAAATAATTAATAGTTAAATTAATATCACAAAAAAATAAATATATATATTTTAATAAATATATCATTGCTTTTATTGTGTATGACTTTTTATCTTATGTTGTGGGTTTTGTATTCAAAATGTGAATTTACATAGGGTTTGTTTGGTTGGAGGTGTTTTGGGTTTATTGCATTCTAAATATAAGGGTTTTAAGTTTATTAGTGTTTAGTTAACTGTAAACAAAATTCAAGTTATGTTTTGAGGGGCAGTGAATACATCCCATGGTTGCTTTTTTGTGTGTTTGAATTTTTCCCAATTCGAATGAATTTCAAATAAACTGTAGAATAGTCATGAAGTTTGCACGAAAACCCTTGCCCCCATTATGTTGTAGCCTCGGTCATGACTCCTTCCTTCTTTGCCTTGACCTTGTCATCATTTGGGATTCCAACAAGCTCCATCCCAGCCAGCAAACGCCGCCAATCTCAGCGAGCTCCATTGTGATTTCAGATAAACTTATGAAAGTGGTTCCAATAACTCCAAATACACCATACTTACCTGAATTTGAAATTCTTGCAATCAAATAGCCCCTTGGTCTGTTTAACATGAGTCTTGACTGATGGTATCATAGAAATAGAGACCAGGCCAATGTGGGGTTTGGGTCCCCCTATGCCCCTATTTTAGATTTGCCCCTAATATTGACGCTCCGCACATTTATCTGTTTGATTGCTTATATGTATGATATTAAAAAAGTTGTGACAATCAAAAGCAATACTCACTCCAACTTGATTTCCCAAAATGGTTCAGTAAAACTATTTTGGCTTGTTAACTAGTGTTTGATATTCCATGTACATGAGTTTTGTTTCCATGATTTCCATTTCCATGTAATGCAGTGGTGTGCAAAACTCTGTAGTACATTTCCATTTTGCTAGAAGTGAGTTGAATCTTAACCTTTTTCATCCAACGGATGCATGAGCTAACTCTGGACCTCGCAAGCTTTGAACTTATTGATAATGCAATTGGCAAACTCACAAATATAGCCGAATTTATCATAAATTTTGTCTACAATCTGATTGCAATCCAACATTCACAAGGCAATCAAACCAAGCTTTTGTTCTATAGGGCTTTGATAAGTTGCAAGAGATGGTCGATAAGTGGGATGGTGTTATAAAGTCCCCTACAAAACACAATCTCAAAATTTTTGCCGACAGACAAACATATGAAGCAATGGAGGAGCTTGCCCAGATTCAGAGCAAATCTGCCCACCAGCTAGCCATGGAGGTAATCCGCAATTATGTTGCTTCCCATCAAAATGGAAAAGAAGAATGAAAGAGAATTCCCCTTTGAATAAAGTAAAGCCTCTTTTCCTCTTTCCTATTTCCTATTTGATTTAGGAGATACCCCCCCAACCAAAGAGAATTTTTTGTTTTATCTTCAGACATCTGTGCTGTTTTTTTCTTTGGCTGTATTGATATGACTTGCAGTATTTGCCATATGCTGTACAGCATGAGAATTGCTGATTCCACTAGTCTTCTATATGGCTATTAGTATAAGTTTGTTGATTAAAACTTTATGAAATTTTCAAATATTTAGTGCACAGTAAACCTTTATTTTCTGCCAAAAATTTTGGACCATGTATTCTTTATACAACCATATTGGACCAAGTCTTCTCTTCACAAAGCCACAATTTGTCAATTATCAACACATTGGATCATTTTAGAAGTTCATAATTTTGATTTTCTTTCATCTATCACTCGGTCTTTTTTGCGTCTCTATGCGGATATCTCAATACAAAATATATCAAAATGGATTTTAAAATCTTTAAATTTATATTGAGATTAGTGTAATTCGAGAATGTCGTGTACATAATTCATCTCAGTATAAATTTAAATATTTTGAAGTCTATTCAGAGTAAGAGGATATTTCGGCGAAATTTTATTTATTTATTTATTTATTATAAGCTTGTCCTTCCTTTGAATTATTTTATCTTATTCATGTAGTTATTCTATTGGAAGAGATAAATTATGTTATCTTAAGCTGAGTCTTGCCACGTTTCATTAGTAGAATCACAACAATTTGAGGTTTTATGAATGTGTCTCTACTTATATAAATGCTCCTTAATCATACAAAATAATATATATATATGATATGATTTATGGGTTGAATTTGTTTTAGTGTTATTTTATGATACATACTATGTTGTTTTACTCATACAACAATAATAATAACAATAATATCAAGCCTTATATCAGCACTAGTGTATTGGATCTTATCAGAACTTCGTCGTTAATCATGAGTAGTACTAGTGTGGTTGACCTCCTAGGAAGTCCTCGTGTTGCACCTCTTAATAGTGTTGTTGTCGGGTCTCAAGCTCTTGACGAGAAAAATGATGGGTTGTGTTAGATAGTCGATAGCCAGCGTAAAATTTATCGAACAGTGATGACATGAATCTTTTAATATATTATGTTATTTTACTCATAAAAAAGTTGAGATATAAAAATGTAGAGAAATTAATGCTACTATATGATTGTGTATTTAGTCTATTTTTTTTCAAAGAAATGTAATAATTCATTACTAATTTATTTAGCTATAATTACCCTTAGACTATGGAGAACAGCTTTAATAATAATTTTTATACTTAATATCTTTAGCAAACTCCAATTTTTAGCTGAGGAGAAGCACTAATATCTGGAAAAAAATATAGTTATAAATTTTAATTATTATAAAGCTCTGTTGCTTTTGATTAAGGTTTTGTTTGGCACAGTTTTTTTACTGTTTTTGAAAGCAATTTTTTAATATAAAAATTTTTTATTCAAAAAATTATAATACTAAAAATTTGTTTTAGAAAATAATAAAAAAATTATCTCAAATGAAACTTAGAGGTTTTGTTTCTTATTATTATGACGAAAATTTAGGGGCATTAATTTTTATTTTATGACATAATAAGAATTGAGAAAGATGATGTAAAGAAGACCAATAATTTGTAAAAGTTTTAGAAAATGATGTTCCAATTTTTTATTTTTATTTTGAAAAATATTAATTAAAATATTTTAATTCAAATTTAACTAAAATTAATTATATATTAAATTTAAATATAATATAAATTTTGATTGATTAGTCATATATTATACTCATTTTAAAATAAAATTAATAATTATAAAATTCATTATGATTAGAATATTTTAACCCTAAATCTTTTAATTTTATCTCCCATTTTTAAAATTATGTATATAATGAATGAAAAATTCTCTATTGAAATATATAAATAAATGATATATATCAAGTAAGTGGTTAAAGATATGGAAAAATAAAGAAAGAGAGTAGCATTAAGAGAATGAAAGATATCTCTACCCAAAAGAAAAATTCTTTATAATTTTTCATATCTATATCCTTGGCTTACAACCTATTATGTGTAGCCACATCATAAAATTTAAATACTATTTATTTTTTTTAATTATCCAAAATAATAATATTTTACACAATATAAAATAGGCGAACTTTGGTTCGACGGTCTCGACCTACCCTCCCCTCTCATTTTTACACCTCGCAATTTTATAAATTTGTTATAAAAAGGGAAAAAATTATATTAAATATATCTTAATATAAATTATATTAAAATGAATTTAAAAATCATTAAAATGTCTTTAAATTAATATATATATATATATATATATATATATATATATATATATATATATATATATATATATATATATATATATATATATATATATATATATATATTATTTATATAAGAAATTTAATGCTTTTTTAAATCTATTCTAAAAAATTTAGCAATCATGACTTCTAATAGGGGTGTCAAAACGAGTCAATGGGTTGGGTTCGGGTTCAATCGAAATTGACCCACTCGAATTCTGTTACTCTGAATCCAAGCCGGTTAATAAATGAGTAAAAAATATTGACTCGCTAGCAACCCGAACTCTACTCGATAAGCCATTTTGATTTAATTTTTTTTAAACTTTTTAATAATAGATTTTATATTAATTAATAAAAATAAGATAATCATATAAATAAATAAATTAATTAAGAAAAAATTATTTAAATGAGTCATTTCAAGTCTAAATAGCATTGTGGGTTAACTAAGCGTCTAAGCCAAACCCATTTAATAAATGAGTCGGAATTTCGAATCTAAACCTAGCCCATTTATTAAATTGGTTAATTCAAACCCGAATTTTTTATGACAATTTAGTGGGTCGAGTCATTTTTTGACACCCCAACATCTAAGCCGTTTAGTTTTTAAAATTTTATAATTTTAGCCATAATGATTATTTAATTTATAAAATTAAAATAAAAACCGTTGCCTAAGATTTTCCGCCGCCGCGTGGAAACGCCACCAAACGCATTATGAAGTGCTAATTTTTAATTATTTTTTATAATAGAAAAACTGAAAAAAGACAAAAAAAAAAAAAGTTTTTTTTAATAATTCCAATTCGCACGGCGAAAGCATCGGCGGCCGGCTTCCAGAGTGGAAGTTGACCGGAAAACGTCCAACGAACAAAAAATAATATGATTGGTGTATGACCGTTGGATTAGATTAATTTTGGAAAATAATTTATATATGTATCATGATTAAGATTTTGATTCAAATAAATATTTATGATCTTAAATTATTTTAAAATGAGTAATAGCACAAATTTTAATATCATATTTTAGTAAGAATATCATGATAAAAATGTTTTTTTATTAAATTTGCTTTAAGATTTGTGCACATAGATGATAAAGAGTTGGAGTTATTGCAAATTTAAAACTTTTTTTTTTTTTTGCAAATTTAGAACTAAAAAAATCAATTGTAAGGGCTTAGGGTTGCTTTATATAAAAATTTTAAATGTAATGGTGGTGGTGTAAATGAGTAGAATCTTATTAATTAATTTTGACTTAATTATCTTATTGATTATAAAAAAGAAAACTTGTATTCAATTTAATGAAAAATTATGAAAGATAATTTTTTTCATTTAAGATTATGATTCGAGTCATATATTTTAAGATTTATCATTTATTATTATCAAAAAATTTTAAAAAATTTATATTAATTAATTACTAAAATATTTAAATTTGAAGAGAAAAAAATAAAAATTCTTTGAAATATTTAAGATATATAAATTTTTTTAATATTTAATAATTCTATTCTTGAATATTTGAATTTTTTATATATTCAATAATTAGATTAATTATAATATTCTTTTAAAATTGCTCACAAGCTAATAAGTCCAATCAAAATAGATTTAAATTTGATTTATTAACTGATTGATTTGATTCATAAATTATTTTTCAATTCCAAATATTTTTTTTGAAAAATAAATAATTATTTTTTGCAATTAATACATATTAATTAACATATCTGATTATAAAAATCATCTTCTATCACAAATTTTTTTAAAAAAATATTAAAAATAATAAATAAATAAAAATATGACAGCAATTTAAAAATTAAAATAACTAAAATGTTATCTCAAACAGTTTCATTAATTTAATACAACATATGCGTTAATTACTAGAAATTAGCTTCCAATTAATCTATTTTTTGAGGCTTTGACCAATTTTAGTCTTTTTAATTTTGATGACAGGCTAAATGATCTATCCAACCTATTCAAAATGGGAAATAATATTATTTTTTAGAGAAATTATTATTTTTAGGCGAAATAGTCTCTGTCAAATAGATGTTAATGATAATCTTATAATTATACATATAATAATATTGTGATTTATTATATCAAAATAAAATAATGTAAAATTTGTTACAACAAAATCAGAGTGACATTTCTTACAAATCACAATGCCACATGTCAAAATTTTGAAAAATAATAAAGCCATTTTGTTCATATAGATAGATTGCAATATTATATTAGATATTATTTTATTTATTTTATTTTATTTTAATTCTTATTGTGCGGGGCGATTGAGGGAAGTCTTGGCACGAGCACGAGCATATTGTTTTCATTGGGTGATATTTATTTTTTTAGAGCATTGTCATCTTAGTGTTGAAGAAAGGTCGTGTATATGCATAATAAGTTGGAAGTATCTCCTAAGAACAGTTATCATAGTGAATGTGGCATATGAGTTATCAGATGATGATAGACGATAAAATTGATCATGAGAGATTGAGTGTCTAGTTAAATGGGTGTTGGAAGTTAGTGGTTGGTACGTGTCAAATGTCGGCCAATTATAGGCTTCAACCGACTTTTTAGAAGTTATGCGGTGTTTATCTGTTTGACCCGATCATTATCCTTAAGAGAGGATATTAGATAGTTGGGAAGAGTTGTGTTAGATATCGAACATCACTTAACGGTATGCGTCGAGTGACAATAAAAGATGAATGTTACAGGTTGGACAATGTTGGGCAATATGATTATTCTCTTTAAAGAATGAGAGATTAGACACCATAAAATGCTTGCATCATATGGTAGTAGCTAATGAATATTAAATAACTTTCATTATTTTGTGTTGGGCGACGATCAATAAAAAATGTCAATGTTTTAGGATTTAGTGCAATGTGGATCAATCATTGTCTTTATAAAAGGAGAGAAAGTAGGATTTGGAAGGCTTGTGTCAAAGGTTTATAGTTGATGGGTGCCAAATGAAGATAATAAACCAACATTAAATGGTGATGATGACGGGCATCAACATTGGTTTGTTGTAGTGTCTAGCGATAGTTCGTGTTAACACATATAAGTTTTAACTCGAGTAAGAGTAAGATTTAAGCCCAAGTTTCTTCTTGATTGCATTTTGAGGAGGGAGGTAGAGAAATATATAAGCTTACTTTGATCAATAGAAAAAAAAAAAACATTTAGCCTGTATTATGAGATTATTTGTATGGTTGTCGGTTAATTCATTCGAACCCAACATGAGGCTAGGAGAGGAACCTTTTGCAAGAGTTATTAATTTCTCAATAAACTAGGTCATATCTAGAGATCAAGTCATCATGTTAGTTGGAGGGTTATGAACGAGCGCAAAAATCAGGAATCATACATGTTGAGAGGTAGATTTTCAGAATTCTCTCACAACCAATAGTCTTTTTAGAATGTGTACATGCAAGGCCAATTTATAGATTTTTGAATATGATATCATGATTATTTCTTCCAAAAAATATGTCAATTCATCGCGCAGTCTAAATTTACTCATCTTAATCACATAAAATTATTTTGACATTTAGTCTAAGAAACTTAAATTTTGGTGGTCTTAAGACACCGACGTTTATTTCTAACATAAATAAAAAATTTTGTAAGAAATTTAACCCTTCAAATGACCCAAAGAATTTCCAACCATCCTTCTAAATCAAGCCTGAACATATTTATTGAGCCCATTCTTTTAGTAAAATTTACATGGCTTCAAATATAAATGCAAACAATTAGCATTAGACATAGTACCTTATTTTACAATTGGTGGCATAGTTGTATGCACGACTTACTAGTTTTCTAAGGAATTAGAAGGTTTGAATGCTGGGCATGTAAACAATGGGAGCTCCTCCTTTTTAATTATATAATTGAAAGCTCTCTTTCAACTTTATTATTTTGACTTTGGGAGATCTCAATATTCACATAGTTAGCTGATTAAGTCCTTGAATGTTGAAAATGTGAGGCTTGAAAAAGCTTAATCAGAAGTTAATTAGAGCATGGAAATAGCATTTTAGTAGACTAACTAATGAGGTTTGATATATCATCAAAAATTATCTTGATCAGGCACGAATCTTGAGGTAAAATAAAGTTGAAATCTTCAAAAATTAAATCAGAGACCATCTGAATTCTGATTTCAGCAAACTTATAGTCGAACTGAACGTCTCAAAAATACGAACCCAACGACACCAAATTTGACTCAATCCGAGCTCAAATGAGTCCAAATCAAGGACCCAAAGCGCATTCGGAAGGTTCAAATCATAATTTGGATTACCAAATGGTATCTAAACTTGACATGCTTATAGTCGAATCGAGCGGCTCGACGAGACGAATCTAACAAGCCCAAGATCATTGAATTCCAATATCATTAAGGCATTCAAATGACCACTAAACGGTCCATGATCAAGGGGATCAATATCGGCCGTCCATTCAAACCACTCTAATTTTGACATTGATCCTTCATTTATTTACAAGTCATGCCACTCTCAAAAAACTATAAATAGCCCCACTCTTCTCATGAGAGGGGGGAGAAGAAGGAAAGGAAGGGAGGAATTTGGGAGCTCTTGCCACCGACCACCGCCGGAGTTCTTGCTGAACACCGCCGGAGTTTTCTGCCGACCACCGCTGGAGTTCTTGCCGACCACCATCGGAGTTCCTTCCGACCTCCAACGCCACCATCGGAGTTCCTTCCGACCACCGTTGGAGTTCTTTCTGACCACCACCGGAGTTCCTTCCGACCACCACCGGAGTTCTTGCCGACCATCGCTGGAGATTATTCTAACTTTCACCAAAGTTTCCATCTGACCTCTGCCAGAGTTTTTCTGATCGACGCTGAAGCTCTTCTCAACCATTACTGTATTTCCGTCGGTTATCAATCAACGCCATATTTCTATTTGATCTGTTGTAATTCCAATGTCTCCAAATAAAGGAGCGAATCAAACTCTGTAATCAACCTAAACTTAGTGGAATTTTCTCATCTGGGCTAGGCCCCGTGGTTTTTCCCTTTCCGGGTTTTCCACGTAAAAAGTTTATGGTGTTTCTCTCCCTCAACTATCTGTTGGTGTGTTGGTTATACGTATATTACTAAGAGGTTGTATTTTTACTCTACTGCCGCGTATATTCTAGTTCGCAGCAAGGTTAAATTTATATTCTTTTAATTTATAATAGTAATCAAAATGAGTGATAGCATTTTTTAATTATCATTGCATGTTAGAAAATTTACTATAGTGAAGAGAGAGTTTAGTGTCTTAATTTTATTTGAAGATTTTACATACATAGTTAAAATAAAATTGCTAAAGACATCATAATTTTTATGTTAAAATTTTGAAAATGAAGAAAAACACAAGGCCTAACATTATTGAAATGATTTCGGTAGTGTATGCTATAGATTACAAATGACGCACTTCTCCATAATTAGGAAAGCCATTGATATAGTGTAGTCGGCATAAATTGTGGAGGAAGGATTTCATGGTAGAAGTTGGAAGAACATTGATACATTGGAGTTATATTTAAGAGATCATTTGTGGATTATTTAATCATCCTCCTTTGGGAAGAGGAGGCCAAAGAACAAGAAGTTTAGTATAAAACTTGGTGTCGGTGTCAAGAGACCGAGTTAGTGTCCATTGCATGCATCATCCTTATAGATGATGTCATGAATCGCCTTTGTTGGCGATGATAAGTGATAAAGACAGCTAGTGTTGACGCTTTTATCAACGACATATATTGAATTTATAGGCAATGGCATGCTTTGACATTGTTAGTGACGACAGTCGAAGAAATCAATTGGCATTGACATTGTGATGATAGCATGCATTGATTTTGTAAGAGATTATGTGCATCAATCTTATTGGCTAAGGTGGGCGTAAATAGTTAGGAGATAGTAGTCTGAAAATCATAATTGTGCAACGATGGCTAGGAGACCATATATTAGTAATGCTGATGGTTGGGTGACATAAGTTGGATAATGACAAATAAGAGATAATGGTTGGGCAAAGACGGTCACTAGTGCTTGTAGAGTTAAGTTCTTCAGATATTGAAGCTCTTTTTAATTTCCAAGCTCCCTAAGACCCCTTTTGCATAGAAAATGGTCATTTATTCCTTTATTGAGTGAAGTTTCAATGATTTTAGCCAAAGTCCCCAAAATACTCCTTCGAATGACCTATATGATTACCTTGATCAAAAATAATGTTTCAACATTTATGTGGTTTAATGACCTTACAATTGAAGATTATAAGACATATAAATCATTTGATCTTTCATTTAATATGTCAAACTTTTTAAGCATGCTTTAATTACTTAATTTGAACTCAATTTGACTCAAATTGAAATATTTTTGGTGTCATTGGCCTCATTTCATCAAGTTGTTTGATTTTACTTTTTTGTTTGCTGAATTCACTATTTGAATGATCCTAAATTTAATTTTAAAAGTTTTCAACTCAAAACATTAGGATCTTGTTGGATCAGATAAATGTTCTAGTGTTGTTTGCCTTCTACTTTTAGATGTCGAAGTCTTTGTTAATGTTAGTGGTCAGTGGAATATTGCTTGGTGATGGTAGTTGGAGGACTAGAGTTAGGCAAAGGTAATCAGAAGACTATAGTCAAGTGATGGTGTTTGGAGGACTGTTATCAAGTAATCATGATTAGAGGATCATAATCAAGTGATGGTGGTTAGATAACCATAATCAGGTAATAATGATTAGAAGATTGTTGTTTAACAACGATGGTAAGAGGACTAAAATCAGATGATGGTGATCAGGAGACCATATAAGGATAGAAGTTGAACAATATGGTCGAGAGACCATAGTCGAGCAATTGTGGTCAAAGAACTGTAATTAGGAGATGGTGCATGGGGGACCAAAGTGCAACATCGCAGAATCAAAGTTGGAAGAATTTCATCTTTTTATCATTTTTAAATACCAACTAGAGCTTTTCAATTTTATATAAATAGTGAAATATAAACTGTAGAAAATATAAATGCATTTATATAATATTTGCAACTTGACACAGCTTAAAATAACACAAGTACAATAGTCATGATATAAAATAAATTGTTCAATCACTACTACACATCATGACTACAAAACAATAACTAATAAATGCAGAATGAAAAAAACTAAGCATGATGTCTAGGGCCTCACTTTACGTGATCCTTACGCTTACTTAAAAATATAGAAAAATTATATAATGAACATAAAACCTAGCAAACTATCAATATCTACAACTAAAGTCAATACACAATAATAAAATAATATGCAGTGTATTAAACATATATATCAGTTGCCCTTATATCAGTCTTATCCATTTTATCATATATCATATCAGAACCAATCTGGCTACATATTAATCATATTTCTGATATCATTCAATCAGTCAATCAATCTCCTCAAAAATCAGTCGGTCATCTATCTCTCATCTATCGTATATATCATATGTCATCTATCAATCTAATAGTATGTCCATCAATAATCAATCTAATCAGTCTATCAAGAAAGAGTCATCACTCTTAGCCCTTCTATGTAATCTGTTAATCAATTATAGGCTAACATCCAGGTTAACAATACAACCTTTATTTTAAGAAAAGTTTGTCGGTCCACCCTTCTATATAGGGTTACATGCACATACACACACACACACACATACAAACACATACACTTCATTTTAATCTTAGAAATAATAAACATCACACACATTTAATGCAACTATTAGTATACTCATTTATCATCTTATCAATCATATCAGTATCAATCTCATATGTTCCACCTAAGACATCAGTTCATTCATTTGCTTGCTCTTACATATATCATATCCTTCATATATATATATATATATATATATATATATATATATATATATATATATATATATATATATATATATATATATATATATATCTTGATAAAAGATATCCTGTACATATCATATATATAATCATCATGGCATGTAAATCTATATTGTGCTCATCAAATGCATGCATAATGCCAAAATGTATGTCATTACAAAATAAACATTAACCATATGCATAACAAATATTCATATTCAGATTCAGTATATTATTTCCTGATCATTTCACAGTTAGTAGCTTCCTCGCTTATTTTAGGTAAAATAACATACATACAAAACTAACCGAAGGAATTACCACATAAGCCAGTCAAAAGTTCAGAGTAATGATATGTATCACATATCAAAAATTATACAGTGAAAGTTTAGTAAATTATGTGATATCTAAAAGTTCATGAGGGGTGTTAAACCCTATAGAACTAGTCCCGAGGCTAACCAATAGGGGGGGTGAATTAGATATTTAAAAACTTCTTTAACAAAAAAAAAAAAATCTTTTTCTATCTTGCAGCATAAACGAATTAAATCAATAATAAAAAGATAAATAAAAAATTTCACCCAAGCAGTTAATCGTAGTAAAAATAAAAGTGCAGAAAATAATTAGAAAGAATACATCAGATTTATAGTGGTTCAGTCCAACTTGACCTACGTCCACTCCCCAGAACCTCCCGTTCTAGGTATTGCACTAAACCTTTAGTGACTCTCCTTTAGCCCTACAGCTAGGTGAATAAGTCCTTACAAAATCTCTTCCACCTCCCCCGGTGCGGCAGAGAACCTGAAATCCTTTCACCCTCCTGGTGATGTAGAGAACCTGAAATTCTTTTTCACCCTCCTGGTGAAGGCAGAGAACCTGATCCTTTGACACCAAAAAGATCTTCTTCTTCTTAAAACTTCCCCCAAGACAAATTTTGAATCCGATGGTGCTAAGGTGTAAGCTTGTCAGAGCAACCTTGTGAAACCCCCTCTACACTCCCTTGAAATCCCCTCCAAGGATCTTCTCCCTCTCTCAAACTCCACCATTTTCTCTCTCCCTTTCAAGGCTCTCTCTTCAAGTTTTTTCCAGGAAAATGAAGCCTCAATGGCTGCCAAAGACTCATACAAAGTTTTTGGAGAAGGCTTAAATAGAGGGCTTCAAAAAATCCTAAAAATTCAATTCAGCTATCAAAGATCATAAAGTATGATCGCAGGATCGTATAGTACGATGTACATAATTTGACCTGTTAGTACTGTATGATTCAGTACGAACAGTTCAATTTGCTTGTAAGTGCTGTACGATTATCAATACGAATGACCAATCGTACAATATGATTAGTTGAACCGAAATGCAGTTCGTCTAGGATGAATCATGGGACAACCAAAATCGTCTCGGTTAATCGTACAGTATGATCCATTTCATACAGCACAATAAAAATATTAAAATTAAGTAGATTCAATTAATTAATCACTAGATTAAATTAGGCAAGATTTGACAAGATTGCACAATATGATTTGAACAAATTGTACAGTACGATTTACATCGTACAGTACGATTTACATCATACAGTACGATTAGTTCAAAACTTGAACTTCCAATTTTACTCAATCTCACTCCCCCTGAGTGTATGTGTATGGTTACCAAGCTAGCAAACATCTTTACAGGACTTGACTCAATAAATCAAAATTACATCAATGAATATTACAAACTCTTTACAATATAACATATTCTACCCAATCTTGAGCTCTGATTCTTCGTTGGGTGGTGCATGGTGTTCCTAAAATATTAGTATACATACAAATAAGTATAGAATGAAAATATTAGAAGATATAAAGATGTGAACCATAATATTTGTTATCATCAAAATATAAACTCGTGGCTCAAGTCGCAATAATATCATATTTTTATCACTTTTAGGAGAGAGAAATATAACAAATTCAGAATCATTGAAAATAGATATAAAGTAAAGGTCACTTACTACGATCAGAATATTTTTTATAATAGAAACTACAAAAGGAAAAGCCCAGGAGAGCTTCCTCTATCTTCAATTTTCTCTTCTTCCTTTTCTTCTTCCCTTTCCCGTCTCCTTCCTTGGCAATAAACGAAGTGAGGAGGAGGGGAGGGCTGAGTGCAGGATATATATAATATTTTTCAATGCCTAGAGTATCATAGTGCCGCATGCTCATTCTATAGTTACTATATAACAGAGAGCATCGATGCCTCCATATCAAATTTTGGTGCCCAAGCATTGCACCCCCAAAGATGTAGCGCTCAAAATTACAATGCCGCAGCGCCACATTTCAGAAATTTCAAAATTTTCAAATAAATTCATTTAAGAACTCTGGTTTGTTACGCAAAGTCGGGCTACGATGGTTAGGGGACCAAAGTCGGGCAACAATGGTTAGAAGACCAAAGTCAAGCGACGGTAGTTAGGGAACCATAGTCAGATAACCATTGTTGGAGGATCATATTTGAGCGATGTCAGATTGATAGTTAGAGGATGGTAGTTGGACAATAATGGTCAGATGACATTAGCTGGATGCTGACAATCCAATGGAGGAGGTCAAGCAATGACAAACTAACGAAGGTGGCATGGTGGTTTGACAATGATGCTCAAATAACGGTTAGACAGTGATATGATAAGAACAATTAGTCGGTGATCTAATGGTGGTGATCGAGCAGTGTTTGAATTGCTATGATTATGCTATGGTGATAACAATTAGGTATTGCTCCAATGATGACACTTAGGCTATAGCCCAATGTTTGTAGTTGGTTGATGGTCCGGTGACTGCACTTAGGAAGTGGTCCAATGATTATAGTCGGGCGATGGCTTGGTGGAGTTTGGGATTCTTTAAGCCGTTGACCTCTATTGAATCTCATGCCAATAATCACATTTATATGGAGAGTGAAAGTCTCTTTATAATTTTTTAGAGCGATTTAATATTTACATATTGCTAAAATCTAAAATACTTCATCGTTACATCATTATCTTAGAATTTACGTGCCTTAGCGGGATAATAATTAAGCGATCTAGGGCTCGTTAGATTCTTCTTGTCGAGACACTTGATTTGATTACAAGCACAATAGATTTGTAGATCAATTGATCATCCAATTAATATTTCAAAGTTTCAATTACATTTCAAGTACTTGATTTTGGTCTCTTTTGAACTCAGATCGGCTTATTTTTTATGTTGATTTCTTTTGAACTCAAATCGACTAATTTTGATGTTGATAGATTCTTCTCTTCATCACATGCGATGTTACGATAAGTTTGATAAAATCAGAATTCTGATTATTCTAATTTTAATTATGAAAATTCACATGGAGTAAAACTTATTTTAAGATTGTATCAAAGACTTAAATATCATTACTACCAAAGTTATTTAAAGATTTCAGCTACTTAATATTTCAATAATTTTCAAAAATATCATAAATTATATCATAATATATATGAACTAATCAGAACCTAATTAATATAAAATGAATAATTAACAATAATTTTTATTTAAAACAAAAGAAAAGGGGTTAGAGAAATCAGGAAAGCCCCTTTCCGGTGTTATTGGCAACCGAAATGGGGAACCCAAACACCTAACCAAGTAAACCTGCTCTTTCGCCAGTAATCCACTCAAGCAGCCACTTCCATCCTTCGGTCAAACCTCTTCGCATCATCACAGCTGGCACAACCAAAGGTCCGATTGCAATCAACTCATAGGAAAGGAAACGCACCAAATCTTCAGGCCCCGAAGAAATAGGAGAGAGAGAAAGAGAGACAGCTCCAGAGAGAGACGGAGTGGCCGAAGGATTTCTCTCAGAAGTCTCCTGTTTCGCCTGCTCTTTCCTTCCTTTCCTTTCGTTTCCTCCCAGTTTTGTCTGTAATCAGAGGAAAAGAGTAGGAAAAGGAGAGGGAGGGAGAGGGGGGAGAGAAAAAGTGTCTTTTTTGGTTTGAGCTTTGACTGTTTCTTCCCACCACAAATGGCCAATTCAAACCCTCCTTGATTTACCTCTTACATCTTCTTCTTAAACATCCTGCCATTAAATTCCATCCATCCCACCATCTCTTATCCGCCTACCGAAGTCCTTCTATACGGAAATATCTCTTCTTCTATCTTCCAAAGGTCACACCTTTCGTCGATTTGGATCTTCGTTTTCGAAACTTTGGGGAAAAAATCCGATCTTTGTCCAAAAATCAAAACCCTAGCGAACAACCCAGCCAGCCATAAGAAATGGGTAATTGCTGTGCGACGCCGGTTGATTCTTTGGAGCAGGAGAACAAGACGAAGCAGAAGAAGGGGAAGAAGCCAAACCCTTTCTCGGTTGAGTACAATAGAACGCCGAACTCGGGCGGTCCTAAGCTCGTCGTTCTCAAAGAGCCCACTGGTAGCGACATCGGAAGCCGCTATGAGCTCGGTGTCGAGCTCGGAAGAGGTGAGTTTGGGATAACATATCTCTGCACTGATAAGGAGACGAGAGAGAAGTTCGCTTGCAAGTGTATCTCGAAGTTGAAGCTTAGGACTGCTGTTGATATTGAGGATGTGAGGAGGGAGGTTGAGATTATGAGGCATATGCCTCCTCATCTTAATGTTGTGAGCTTGAAGGATACTTACGAAGATGACAATGCTGTTCATCTTGTCATGGAGCTCTGCGAGGGTGGAGAACTCTTTGATAGAATTGTTGCAAGGGGACATTACACTGAGAGGGCGGCTGCTGCGGTTACAAAGACCATCGTTGAGGTTGTGCAGGTGAGATGATAGTTCTATCATAATTTATGTTTTTTCTTCCTATTTATGTTGATATTATGAGGAATTCTATGAATTGGGAGTTTCTTAGTGATTTTGCAGGATGTGTTCTATGGTATTCTAATTTAATAAATGAAGCATCTTCAGAATTGATGCCTATTTTAACAATTTTCTCTTCTTAGAGGAGCATATCAGAAATTTGGGGGATTGCACACATGCCACAAATTCTTACATATCTAACCTTCAAATTTTTATTTTTGCTTATATAACACTCTAAAATTTAAATTAGATGCAAATCTCCCAATTTTGGATGTCTCATGATTTCTTTTGTTTTATTCAATTAATTTAGGATGGTTTTCCATGATTTGATGTTTGATTGATTGTGGTTTGGGATTTTTGTGTAGCTCTTATTTGCACTACACAGAAGAAGATAGCTTGAAATAATTACAACTTAGAAAATTTTGTATTATTTGTTAGAGAACTCTTATGAATTATATTATTTTGTGTGGCTACGATAGTTTTCTTTTTATTGTTCCTTACTGCTTGAGATTGTGGACTGAAGTCTTGTTGTAGAAGTTATCTTGGTAGTACTCAAATAAGGTATATTCATAGCCTTTTTCTATATATTTGCTCTAATTTTCTCATATTTTTATGTTGTCTTTGCCACCTTCAAGCTTTCTTAGCTATATTATCTTGTAAATTTTCAAAAATCTGAGAACTTTTTAACTGAATTTATTGAACAAATATATACCTTGAATAATAATTTAAAATTTTATGATGGTGTTGTCATATTCTTCAATTTTTTTTAATCACTTTATGTCATTCTAACATGATTGAATCCAAAGCATGATCTGTACTATTTCTTATGCTAAAATGTTGATTGAAGCTTTGTTATGGAGATTCTACTTATTCAAGATTGTAGGATTGCTGGATTGGCATGAAAAGAGTTAATGTTATGCGATCCATTCTATTTTTCACTATGTACAAAGACTGATGATGCACTGATATGGACCCGATAAGAAACATACAAAGAAAATGTCTATTATTGAAAATATATGACACGGATATGTATTTTATACATCATTATAATATTATATTTTAAGTCGAAAACATTGAATTGTAATTATACAGATTTGATAATATGAAATGAATTCATATAATAATAAATTTATTAGGTATCTTAAATTCGATTGAAGAAGAAATAACTCAATAAGTTATATGATATAATAGATCGTGAGCTTAAAATTGAAAAAAATAATTAATTCCTCTGTAAAAATTTTAAAAAGTGATTGTAAAATAGTGTTGGAGAAGGAAAATAAAATTAGGATTAAATGGTTATTAAATTATTTATGAAATATATTTTAAAATAAAAAAGAAGAGATCCCTTACTTAAACTATTTGTGTAATGTACTTTAAAACTAAAATTTATTATTTAACTTTTTTTTATATATAATTTCTTGTAATTGGACACTTTACTAGTGTCGGAGCATCATATAGTCAAAGACTCAGTATTGTTTCCAGTATTTGGTGTTAGTCTTAGCTTGCATTTTGTTGAAAGAGAGAGCTGTTATTTTCTCTCGTTTGTTCAGCTGAGAATGAGATGATATAATGCATTTTATTCTACTTGTTACTTTTTGTTGCAGGTGTGTCACAAGCATGGAGTGATGCATAGGGACCTTAAGCCTGAGAACTTTTTGTTTGCCAATAAAAAGGAAACTGCTGCTCTTAAAGCTATTGATTTTGGCCTATCTGTATTTTTCACGCCTGGTATGTATATTGATTTATTCATGTTTTAATTCAAACTTATAATTTTGAACTATTATTCCCTTACTGAAGCCTTTTATAGTGTTTATGCATGTTGTGCTTGTGCATTGAGAGCCAGGCATCTTGGTGGAAAGTGATAGTTTTTCCTCTTTTCTGATTAATTTTCTACTGATTAATGAATAGGTGAACAATTTACCGAGATTGTCGGAAGTCCTTATTACATGGCACCGGAGGTTCTGAAGCGCAATTATGGACAAGAAATTGATGTCTGGAGTGCTGGAGTTATATTATACATTCTGCTATGTGGTGTGCCACCATTTTGGGCAGGTAATTTTCTTCTGAGGATATCATGTGCTTAATGTTTTGTTTTTAATAGATAACATTCTTATTTCTAAGGTTTGATATGAGAGATCCATTCTAGTATGTGTATAAGCTTCTGTGCATATGATCTGACCTATAAGGATTTATGTTTAATGCAGAAACTGAACAGGGAGTTGCTCAAGCCATTATTCGGTCTGTTATAGATTTTAAAAGAGATCCATGGCCTAAGGTTTCTGATAGTGCCAAAGATCTTGTCAAGAAGATGCTTGATCCCAATCCAAAGAGGCGTTTATCAGCTCAAGAAGTGCTAGGTAAGCTGCTCGTTGTTACTCGCAATTTATTGTGTAGAAAATGATGTTTGCCTTGCATTTTGTACGTGTTTATGGCATCTTGATATGCTTGTGAGGCTCGCATATGTAGCAATGGTGGCAATCAAAACTTAACTAGTATCAGAAAGTTATATGATATCATTATATGATGGGTAAATCAGCATCGTTATGACTTCTTGAATAATTTGATGCCAGTGTTCTAATGTTTTGAAGTGATTAGAATCTTCTTACTAGTTCAGATATAGCTGAATTACTCTTTTACTTGATAGGTTGCAGAACATGCGTTTGGCATTCTTAACGCAGTGTGTCATCTTGCAGATCACCCTTGGTTGCAGAATGCCAAGAAGGCTCCAAATGTGAATTTGGGCGAGACTGTTCGAGCAAGACTTCAACAATTCTCTGTTATGAACAAGTTCAAAAAGAGAGCTCTCAGGGTAAGATGACTTCCACATATACTGTACATTTTCAAAAAAAACCCTCCTGCGTTTTTCAATTTCAGTAAGCCATGTTTGAAATCAAACATGTATTGCTTGAAAATTTTCATTTTTTAATGTAAATCGGTCACAGCCTTCAGCTTGCTTTTACTTCATCTTTCTGAAGATCTAACCATTGTTTCATATTGCGATTAATTCGCAGGTTGTTGCTGAGCATTTAACTGTGGAAGAAGTTGCAGGCATAAAGGAGATGTTCAAGAAGATGGACATAAACAACAATGGAAGAATCACTCTCGAGGAGCTCAAGTATGGACTTCATAAGCATGGGCACCAGATACCGGATGCAGATGTGCAGATATTAATGGAAGCTGTAAGTTTCACCCATTATGTTTATTTTTCATTTAGTCCATGCTGATGTTAAAGTTTAATTGTTGTTTGCAAATCGAAAAAAAAATTATATATTATTTATTATTTGTTCACCTGTTTTTGCATGAAGATGAATTTATTTCATTTTTCAGTCATTTCCCACAATGTATTCTCAACCTATTTATTTGCATATGTAATTGAATCATTATTTCTGGAGAACTGAATCATAACTTCAATGTCAGGCTGATGTTGACGGAGATGGAACTCTAGAGTATGGGGAATTTGTGGCTCTTTCAATTCATCTGCAGAAGTTGGGCAATGATGAGCATCTTCACAAAGCCTTTGCCTTTTTCGATCAGAACAAGAGTGGATTCATTGAGATTGAAGAGCTCAGGGATGCACTTAAAGAAGACTTGGGTTCCAACAGTGAGGAAGTTATCAATGCCATTATCAGTGATGTGGATACTGACAAGGTTAGTTTATCATTTTATATTTAGCATTTATTCATTCATTATCAAGAGCAGTTTCTCAGTCACTTAACATTGCCCTTCTCCTTCTCCACCGCAGGATGGAAAAATTAGCTATGAGGAATTTGCAGCAATGATGAAAGCAGGCACAGATTGGAGGAAGGCATCTAGACAGTATTCTCGTGAAAGATTCAATAGCCTCAGCTTGAAGCTGATGAAGGATGGATCACTGCAGGTGAAAAATGAGGGTAGAACAAACAAGTAAGAAGAAGAAGACAGAAGTCCAAACAAGTATCTTCTTTTTATGGATTGGGTTTACGAGATTCATTTGAGTTCTTTTTTGGTTCTAAACGTAGGACCATTTTATTCTTTACTACTTCCTCTCTTTCTCTCTCTTCTGTTTAGTTCAGTAAGAAGCTGTTTAAGCTTTTCATTGCTGCTGGAGCTTAAGCAGCCTTTGTGTACGCAAGTATGTGGATCAAAGGAAAAAAAATGAAAAATGAAAATGGGGCTGGCTGTAAATATGTGATGCTTACCAAGAATTTGGTGCTTTGGTGACAAAAAACTTGGCCCTTTGCCTCTGAACTTCCTGGTGTGTTCATCCTTTTATGTTTTCAGCTTTCTTCTGTATTTAATGAGATGTAACAGTGGTGAGAGGACTAGTAATTCTTGGAAATGAGTTGTATTATTTCTGAGCTTCCATTTCTTATTATGTTCCTGTGGTGGAAATGCCTTCATTTGTAGTTTCATAATCTATTATGTGTTATCTTATCATTGTTGTGGAATGGTTGATTACTTCCACTGGTTTAGGGGCAAAAGTTTTATATTTAAATCTTTAGAAGAGAATTTGTGGGACAAGCTTCACCATTGATTAATGCTAATTAATTATAGTACACAGGAGTTAATTAGTTAGCATATAGGTAATATTTAAGAACTGCGGTATATACATAGGAATACTAATTATATATGCGGTTTGAACACATCAAATTATAGAATACCAAAAGTTGGCATGGCCACTGCAGTCAAGTATAATTGCATCTATAATGAGATTCATATAATTGGAAAGCTTATGTTTATCCTTACGGACTGTTTGGTTGGCTGAAAAAAAAAATACAATGTAAGAAGATACAGTGTAAAAAAAAATGTATGAGATTTTTTTTTTTTTAAATTTGAAGTAAAATAAGTACAATGTAATTCAAAGAGGGTGGTGGTCAGTGATTGAAATTGACAGTGGTGGTAAGTGACGTGTCATCAAGGCGGGTGATGGGCAGCGAGTGATGGTTAGCACTAGTTGTAGGTTGAGTGGCAATGGTGGTTGCTTGTAGGGGTGGTTAGCAACGGATGATGGTGGACGATCGTTGTGGTGGCTGGCGATGATGGGTGGTGGCGAGGTGGCTGGTGGGTGGCTATGGTGGTGCTTGGTGAGGGGTAACCGGTAGGTTGCGACGTTGGTTGGTGATGAAAATATTCTTAAATATATTAGGATTCGGGATTTTAAGTACAAAGTTTAAAAATATTTAAATTATTTATCATTTTCATATATTAAGTGATTTATTATTATTTTTCTTATAGTTTCTCATTTTTTATCGTTTTATTATAATAGTTGTTTTGAATCATAATCTCTTTCTCTCTTTAATAATAAACAATCCGGCTCATGAGTCAACTCGAACTCGTAGAATAAAGCTCGAACTCAAGCTCAAGTTAGAGGTGGCTTGAGCTCGGCTCGACTTGTTTAAACCCCTACTTCCAACCAAACAGTCCCTTAGTGATTTTAGGATTTAAGGTTCATGAACTTTGATTATAAAGAGCTAACTAAATTTCATTCCACAAAATGAAAGATTACAACAGAAAAGAATAGTTTTGTAAGTAAAAAATAGAGAAAAACTTACAAAACATAGCAAACAAAAAAAAAAAAAACGAAAGGAAAAAAAGAGAGAAAATAAAGAGCTAACTAATAACTAGCTCTAAAACCTAAAAACTAAACGACGGACCAGACAATAAAAATGCCCAACAAGAAATGCCCAATAAAACAAAAGAGAATTAATAGTCCTCAAGCTCTTACAAGCCACCAAACCATCAACAAGAGAACAACTTGATCAAATAGTAGCATAAAAAGGAATGACAAAGCTAATACTAGTCACCACCAAAAAATGGGACAAATAGGCAAAAGAAGATAATCAACAGAGAACTAACTGTCCCCAAACCAAGTTCCAGAACTTAAGAAGGGAATTGAATTCCATCCAAGCCTCCAACCAAACAGCTAAAGAATAACCAAAAGCAGCTGCAGAAATTCAAATCAGCCAAGACCTAGCATTACCCTATCCACAAAACACCAAAGAGAAATTAATATAAGGTTTACCAGATTAAGAGAATCAGCAGAGAATTATAGCCACCAAACCAATCTTCTACACTAAGAGGAGATAAACAACTCCCATCCAACCAAGCTAATGAGCAAGAGAACAACCAGACCGCCTAACAACATAAGAAAACCCAGAAATCAGGCCACCAACACCTACAAAACAACTACAAAAGCCAAAAATTCATAAAACCAACGACCACAAAAGGCCTCAGAGCAGGGGAACTTTAGCCAACACATTATTTTGGTTGCTAGACCCGACCTTCCAAGGGATAAACCTAGTTGCCAAGCCAACCATCCAAAAGAAGAAGAAAAAAAAGGAACCCAGTCATCACCGACCAAGACCCACAAAACAGAACAGATAGAGCAACCAACACCCACAAAAAAATTAGGAAAATAAAGAAAATAACAGCTTCGCCATCCATGGAAAACCCTACTTGCCAAGCTAGAAATCAAACTAAAAATACAAAAAACCCCAAAATCAACACCACCTTAAACAAGCAAATGACGGAATTTATGAAAGGAACCCCAGTTTGTAGCTTTAGCCTTAACAGCAGACTTAATACTCTTATATAAAGAGTAAGAACATAAAAAATGATTATCAAATTTCCTCCTATTCCTTTCTCTCCAAATAAAATAAACAGAGCAACAAATAGATAGGAAAAATAAGAATTTAGCATCCGAAAACCAATTCGAATCCCAAATAAAATCAAAATTTTGAATAAGATTAGGCTTAAGAATGAAATAACTCAACCAATGCACTGATTTATCAATAATTCTAAATGAAAAATCACAATCAAAGAATAAATGATTATGACTTTCTTCAGCATTAGAACAAAGGATACAAGTTAAAGGAACATTCAAGTTCCTTTTAGCTAAGAGGTCTGCTGTTTTTAAACCTTTTAACAAAGCCATCCAAGCAAAGCTAGAAAACCTCAAAGCATAGCAGTTGTGCCAAATATAAGAGAACCGTTCAACTTGAGTAAGATGATTATAAAAAGCATGATGGAACATTTAAAAGTAGGATACTCCTTACCATCCCAAGAGATATTAAAACAAGCCTCATTCTTAATAGAAATAGCCGAGACAGCCATCCCAATATTAATAGGAATATAAGAATGAATCATCCAATTGTTATTAGAGATCCAATTTCTAACAGAACCAACATAAAAATTAACATGAGAATTAGGAAAAAAAACTCATGAAAAGCTTGCCCATTTAACCAAGGATCCCAATATAAAGATAAAGAACAATCATTAGAGATATTAAAAGAAATTTTATCTTTAATGTCTTTAGCAATAATACAAAGATCATTCCAAAACTTAGAATCTTTATAAGAACAAGGTTTCCAACAAGAGATGCATTTAAACTTAACCCAAACAGCAAGAAGGCCCTTATTATTAATAATGCGCCAAATAAGAGAACAAATATAAGCAAAATTAAGAGCATTAAGATTAGGAATATCTAGACCACCAAACTTTTTGGGTTTATGAACCTCTTTCCAAGCAATCATGTGAATTTTTCTACTAGAAGCTTCACCATAGAATAGGAAATTAGAACAAACTTTCTTAATAAACTTTAGTCAAGTTTTAGGTAAAGAGAGACCTCTAATCCAATAAGAGACAATATTAGAAATAGTAAAATTAAGAAATTGAACTATATCAGCAAAAGATAAAAGTTTAGCTTTCCACCCATCAAGAAGAGCCAACATTTTATTAAGGGTTGAAAATCCACCAAAGTTAACCTTTACAGGAAATAGGCAACCCTAAATATTTCATAGCATTTTAAAAATTTGAATACCCAAAATCTGACTAATCTCCTCTGAAAAAGCACAACCTTTAGAGAAAATGATAGAGCTCTTGGATTGATTAACAAATAACCTAGAAGCCTTAGAAAAATAATCCAAAATGCCATTTAACTTTTCAACATTAGAAAGAGTTACTTTACCAAAGATAAGAATATCATCCACATATAGTACATGAGAGATAGAACTCTCACTAGCAATTACCCCTTCAAAGTTAATAGAATCTGACTTATCTTCTAAAAGATTAGAAATAACATCCATAATAATGGAGAAAGATATACAGAAAGAGGGCAACCTTGACGAACACCAGAAGAAGAGTTAAAAAAAACCCATTAAGAGAACCATTAATGACAATTGAGAAAAATACATCATCAATACAACCTTTGATCTAAGAAATAAAAGTATGAGGAAACCTTTTTTGAGCCATTCTTGAGTAAAGAAAATCTCTAAAAATAGTATCAAAAGCTTTATGAATATTCAATTTAGAGCAAAAGAATTTATCTTTACCCGAAGAGTTAAAATCTCTTATAATTTCATATGCTATAATAATATTATCCGTAGAAATTCTCTTTTTTAAAGGGTGTAACCCTCTTCATCATATTAGCCAAGATTTTAGCCACAGTCTTATAAAAAATATTACATAAAGAAATCGACCTATAGTTAGAAATTTGAGAGGCATTAGCATACTTAGGAATAAGAGTAATGGCAATGGCTTTAACAGCATTTGACATATAGTCGGTTTTAAAAGAAATGAATAGCTTTACAAAAATCAGGCCCAACAATGTCCCATGAATTTTTAAAAAATTCAAAGGTAAAATCATTCGGACTTGGAGAAGAAGAAGCAGACCCAGAAAAGACAACCTTTTAAATCTCTTCATAAGAAACTACAGCCGTAAGAGTAGCCATAAGAACATCATGAGCACATTTACCAACCGGAATGACAAAAGAGGAGGCAAAAACCAGCTTTGGGGAATTAAAGAAATTCTTAAAATGATTCACAAAAGTCTCAAAAATATCTTTGTAATCAAAAATAACACCAGAGTCAGTATAAAGAATCTGAATCCTATTCAAATTTTGCCTTTAACGAATTTTAGAATAAAGAAAATTTAAGTCATCTTCACCATGAATAAGCCAATTCGTTTTAGCACTTTGTAAGATCCAAGTAGACCATAAAGATTGATTATAACTAAGCATCCCATTAACTTTCTTCAGGCCTAAATTAAGCTCATGATCTAACGGATTCACTTGAATCTTCTTAAGTAACTCTTCTTGAAGATTAAGAAGAATTTCAATATTATTAGAAACAGCTTTAGAAGAATCCCAAGACTTACCTTTGATCAAACCTTTAAGATTACGCAATTTATCATAAAAATCATTAACATGATTACTATTAGGAGCCTTAGCAAAAATATCAATGAGAAGGTCCCAGAATTCCGACTTTTGAAACCAAAAATTCTTAAAAAGAAATCTATTCCTGCAATAAATCATACTATTATTGCAAACAATAAGAGGAGAATGATCTGAACATTTAGAACTATCCACATGATAATAAGAATAAGGGAAGACATCCAACCAATGCCTATTAACTAAGACCCTATCCAACTTAATATGAATATGATTATCTGCTTGTTGATTAAACCAAGTAAAAACATTACCAACAGAAGCGAGATTATGCAAACCAGCTTTAAAAGTAAAATTATTAAAATATGAATATGAATATGATTATCCCACAATTTCTCATTAACAAATATGCAACAGTTAAAATCTCCTAATAAAATACAAGGAGAAGAGATAGTACAAGCTAAATTAAAGATATCTTGCCAAAGAGATAACCTCTCCACAACTAAATTAGAAGCATAGATAATAGTAATAAAAACAAGAGAAGAAGAACCGACGGTAACCACGCCATGAATAAATTGATTCGAAGCAAAAATGTAATTAAACGAGACACAAGAAGCATCATATTTTAACCAAACTCTTCCAGGAGAAGAAAAATTAAAATTATGGAAGCTAGCTTCTTGATTATAAAGTCTATTATGAGCATTAAACCAAGGCTCATTAATCTGATCCAACTTAATTTTAGCTTCAAGAATACAAAAAAAATTAACGTCAAATTTTTTGATAAAATTTTTGCAGGCAATAACTCCATCAATATTATGATACCCTCTAACATTCCAAGAAATAATATTAGGAAAAACATTAATACTTGATATAAGAGTTAAGTGCCTTCTTGGCATTTTTAGAACAAGTAGATTTTCCTGAAGCTAAATGAACCTTATGAACAGGTTTCACAATGGCAGAATCAGCCGCCAAAATAATATCCTTGCTTTTAGAGAAAGTAATAGGGACATCTGTTAGAGTATCAACTGAATGATCCTCCAAGCTCTGCAAAACCTAAAACTTGTTTTGCAGATTAAAGCCTTCAGATAAAACATCTTGGATAGACATATTATAAGGATTAACCAAATTAGCATCAACATCAACTAATAAATTAGTTAAAAGCTCTTCTGAAGGAGAATTCAGATTAGGCAAAGAATCTTTTATGCAAGAAGTATGAACTTCTAAATTATCAACTAAAGATTTTTCCGGGATCACCACAGAATCCTTCAAATTAAAATTCTCAGAAGATAAAATATCTTGTCGAGATTCTAACTGAATTTGCTTTTTCTTTTAACCAAACACACAAAATTTTAAAAGCTCTATATCTAATTTACTTTGTACTCCTAATACATTAATAAATAAAATACTTAGATTTCATTTGAGACAATTTTAAACCACTATTTTTCTCTATTCAAAAAATTTTTGTACTAAAAAAAAATTTTATAAAGCAATAGAAAAGCCTTCCAAACGAAGCCTTCGTTTGAAACAGCTTCTTATTACTTTTAACTTTTTATAAAAAAATTTTGAACTATAAATTTCTATACTAAATTTTTTTAAAAAATTATTAAAAATTTTGTTGAATTATAAATTTTTAAAAATTACTAAAATTTTAGTTTAAGAAAATATCAAAAAAACAATCCCAAACCAAGCCTTAATCTATGCGAAAGACAACTTGATCTGCAAACTATTAGATACCCAACTATTAGTAGAATTGGATGGTACAAACTGACCTTAACCGTTGGAATCTTCAACGATCATAATAATCAGCTGGAATGACACGGCTGATCACTGATCACTGATCACTGATGCCGCCGGTGATTGGGAACCGTTAAACTCGGCGGCGGGAGCTTGCCCATTGCCAAATTGCTAAACTTCTCCAGAATGGAGGGCTCCAATCTTCTAAATCTCCACAACCTCCCTCTTCCCTCCCAAAAAGTCCGAATCAAAGACAACCCAAGAGATTGGAATTCGACTCTGAAGCACCACATCAAGCTCAAGAATGACAGAGCAATCCTCGAATCCTACTCAGAAATGGAAGCCTCCGGCGTTTTCCCTCTCCAAAGCCAGCTGCCCGTGATCCTCAAAGGCTGCGCGAGGCTTCAAAACGTCAACTTCGGTAGAAAAATCCACTCTGGCATTGTCAAATCCGGCCTGATTGATGACACAAAGGTTATGACCGCACTCATTGATTTCTACTGCAAATGTGGGCTTTTAGATGCTGCACGTAAGCTGTTTGATGATATGGCTGACAGAGATTTGGTATCCTGGAATGCAATGATGTGCGGTTTTGTTGAAAATTTAAGGAACATGGATGCTTTGTCTCTGTTTCGTAGAATGATAGCCGATGGTTTGAGGCCCAATGGGGTTACTTTGGTCTGTCTTCTTTCTGCTTGCAGGGAGATGGAGGAGATTAAAAAAGGCCAGGAGATTCATTGCTATTGCCTAAGGAATGGGTTATTTAATTGTGAAGTTCATGTAGGTACTGCTTTGGTTGATTTTTATTCTAAGTATGATGCAATGGCTTCACGCTCGGTGTTCAATTTGATGGAGATTAGAAACAAAATCAGCTGGAATGTTATTTTATATGCTTACGTTTATTCAGGGGATTTTGATGAAGCTATGATTCTGTTTGTCGATATGCTTATCAAAGGTATTGATTTCGACTCCGTCACATTTCTGGCCATCTTGGAGTCATGTGCAGATCTTGGATGTTTAGAATGTGGAAAGCAGATTCACCAATTAGCTATCAAAGATGGATTTCTCACTGACAATTATGTAGCTAATGCATTGATTGTTATGTATGGAAAATGCAGAGAAGTTGAAGCATCCTATCGAGTTTTTGTACAGATACTTTCTGCAGATCTCGCAACATGGAATGCCATGCTAGCTTCATGTGGGAACTGTGCATGTTTTAATGAAGCATTTTACTTATTCAAGAGGATGCAGGAGAACAATATTAAGGAAAATTCAATCACACTTGCTACCATGCTTTCCATTTGTTGTCAGTCAGGCAGGCTTGAGATGGGTAAAGAACTGCATGCTTTTGTTATAAAAACTGGATATGTTAAGGATCCTGGCATAGAGAGTGCTTTGCTAAACATGTATGTTGAATCCAGCTCTATATCATGTGCATGCACTTTGTTTAACAAAATGGGGAGACCGGAGGTAGCTTCATGGAACACGTTAATTAAGGCATGGATTGATCATGGAAACACATATCAGGCCTGGGAACTATTTGATAAAATGCAACATGGTGAAGATAAGCCCAATTCATTCACTATGGTTTCCCTTCTTTCAGGATGTGAAAAGTCTTCCATAAATGTAGGGAAGTCAATTCATGGTCACATTATAAGATATGGCCTTCATGTGAATCCATCATTGTGCACTGCACTAAGTGATATGTACATGAACTGTGGAAATGAAGCAGCTGCTGTGCATTTATTTTGGAGCTATTCTTACAGAGATATAGTATCTTGGAATGCTATGATCACAAACTACTTTTATGCTGGACAACCCCTTAAAGCTCTTTCTTTGTTCTGCCAAATGCATTCAGAAGTGAAACCCAACGCAGTCACAATTATCATTTCCCTTCTATGTTGTGCAAGGATGGCTGATCTGCCAAAAGGTAGATCCTTGCATGCATACATTACCAGAAGAGACATCAATTGGGATTCCGAAGCCACCTGCTTGGGAAATGCGCTCCTAACTATGTATACAAAATGTGGAAGTATAAAGGATGCTAAAAAAATATTTAGGATGCTAAGTAAAAAAGATGTTACATCTTGGAATGCTATGATTGCAGCATATGGAATGCATGGACAAGGGAATGAAGCATTAGATGTCTTCTATGAAATGCTCAAAGTTGGTGAAAAGCCTACCAGTGTGACTTTTGTATCAGTTTTGTTTTCCTGTAGTCACTCAGGTTTGGTGGAAGAGGGATACAAACTCTTCCATTCCATGGTTGAAGACTACGGGATAACACCTCAGCTCATTCATTATGGGTGCATGGTTGATCTGCTTGGACGTTCTGGTTTCCTTGATGCTGCTTTGAACTTGGTTCACTCAATGCCTATGGAACCGGATGCAAGTGTATGGAGAGCTCTTTTGAGTGCTTGTCAGTTGTCTTGTAATCTAGAAATGGCAATATTTGTTGCACAAAAGCTTAAAGAGCTAGAACCTCTGAACAGTGGAAACTACTTGCTTTTATCAAACATCTATGCTGCAGCTGGGAGATGGGAAGATGTAAGAGCACTGAAAAAAGAAATCAAGGAGAGGGAATTGCAAAAGACTACTGGAACTAGCTGGGTGGCTGTCAGAAATAAAATCCATTCTTTCACTGCAGGAAACCAAGCACTTGATCAAAATGATATTATTTATGAAAAACTGGGGGGATTATTGGATGATTTGATAAGACACGGGATGATTCCTGATTCAGGACATGTCTTGCATAATTAGAAGGATGATTAAAGGCCAAAACTGTCCAATCATAGTAGAAAACAGCCACTGCTAGACCTTGGTATGGTGTCAATGCTTAGCAATCTTGAAGGAAAATTATTTCAGGAAAACCATTGATTTCCATTTATCTCAAACAAGATTGCACTACTTTTCCATTCATCCACTAATCATTGAGATATCTTAGGTCCCAGTCAGAAACTAGGATGCTTATTAGATATCCAATTGTCCGATAATCATTGAGATAGTGCTTCAGGTTTAGCCCTCAGTTTCTGAACGTGCTTCATGGCTGCATTCTTCATTTCATCCATTTTTGCTTATTATACTAGCTTACATGAGTTTGTAATAACCAGTAGCCTATACACAGTTTGATAGCAAAGGACCAGAGGTGCCTTATTTCTTATAAATTTGGAACAATCCTTCCTCTTGTGAAATCCCACAAAAAGGTCGCCATTTTTATGACCCAAAGAAATTACATGTATAACTGTTCTTCTCAATTTTACTTATAAAATTTGCATTTGGGTTAAAAACCCATGCTTCATTTGTAAGAGTTTGCACCTCATTTGCCCAGCTGGTTTGAGTGGAGTATCGAACAAAATTCTCATACTCCTCCCCCTCTTTCACTGTGCTCAATAGAGAATGAAGTTTTGATTCTCCATGTGAAACTAGAGGCATTTTTTTTTTCCAATTGCAACCTATCGGCAAATCAAACAAAACAATCAAATGGACCTACTTGGTGTATCTTTAACGATTGAATGGTCCTAACCATTGAATCTACCCTTTTATTGTTCTTAGATTACAATCTCGTGCCTTGTTTTTCTCTTCTAGCCATCAGCCCCTCTTAACAATTTTTTTTCTTTTCGTAAATTATTTTGATTTATTTGTTTTGTAAGATTTTTCAACAAGTTTATGCATACTTTCACATTTTGTATTGAATCAAGTAATAAAATTCATTTTTTTTTTATCTTTCTATTTTTCTCCATGTTATTAGAACTGGTTAGACTTGTCTTCTCCCAATATTTCTTCTCTTTTCTTCTTGTCAGAATTTCTCTCTGTCTTCATTATTTTTTATTTTTTTTACTTACTTCTCAAAAAGTCAATAATTATACATGGTGAAAGTTAGACTAAAAGAGAACTCTTAAAACTAAAAGTCTTACATTGCGTGAACGAAATAAATTATCTGAGAGAGAACTCTATAAACTAAAAGCCTTGTATTGATTGAACAGAATAAATTCTCTAAATAATCCAAATTACGAAGTCCTTGTTGAAAGGAAAATAAAAGATCTATCACTTTGTGGATCCTCCTCCAAAGTTAAAATATCCAAAATTTATACATTAGGGTGAAACGAATTTCATAATCATGACATAATTGTGCAATATCATGATGAATGAAATCAGTGGGCCTTATATTCATTTCTAATGTAAAAAAAGTTTGAGACACCAGCAAACAAACATATTCAAAAGTAAAGGATTTACCCTCATCTATCAGATTAAACCTATAATTCAAAAGCCAAGCAAAATAATTTTCCTCGTCAATCTATTGACTATTGAGAACTTTAATGCACTGAAGGTTTATTGGCTTAAACTAAATTATTACCAAGATCTCAATATGACACGCTATAATGATATAATAATTCTCAAGCATAAAAATCTTAAATAAAGAAAACCTAAAATCAATACAATAACAACAACAACATCAAACATTTGTCCCACTACGTGAGGTGGGCTACATGAATCCTTTTTTCTCCATTGTGTCCTGTTAAAAGTCAAATTCTTGTTTAAATCTAATAAAGAAAGATCATTTCTAATATTTTCTAACATAGTCTTTTTAGGTCTACCTCTACCCTTCTTAACACAAGTTAAATCTAATACCTCTACTTTCCTTAACTGGGTTATCGAAAGGCCGCCGTTTTATGTAACCAAACCATCTAAGGCGACTCTCTCTAATCTTATCTTCCACTGGAGCTACTCCAACCTTTTCACGTATATGCTCATTTCGTGTCCTATCTCTAAGGGTAAAGCCACTCATCCACCTGAGCATCCTCATCTCTGCAACACTTAACTTAGTATTATGCTTCTCTTTTAATGGCCAACATTCGACACCATAAAGCATTGCAGGTCTTACCACCATCTTATAGAATCTTCCCTTAAGTTTGAGGGGGACTTTTCTATCACACAAACCCAATGCCTTCCTCCACTTCAACCATCCAACTTGAATTCTGCTGATAATATCCCCATCTATTTCACCATCATTTTGAACAATAGATCCAAGATATCTAAAATGTGTACTCTTATTAATGACTTGATCGGCCAAAGTCACAATCCCCTCACTAGGTCTATTACTTGTAAAATTACACTCCATATAATCCGTTTTAGATCTACTCAAGCGAAAACCTTTAGACTCTAAAGTTGACCTCCATAATTCAAGTATACCTTCAACTCCCTCTCTAGTCTTATCAACAAGAAGAATATCATCAACAAAAAGCATACACCAAGGTACATCATCTTACAAATGTCTAGTGAGAACATCCATTGACTAAAGCAAAAAGATATGGGCTTAAGGTTGATCCTTGATGTAATCCAACCTAAATAGGAAAATACTTGGTCAAACCACCTTGTGTTTGAACACAAGTAATAGCTTATGCATACATATCTTTAATGATTTGAATATAAACGTTATTAACTCCTTTCTTTTCAAGAACTCTCCATAGCACTTCTCTTGGAACTTTATCATATGCTTTCTCTAAATCAATAAATATCATATATAGATCCTCCTTATTCTCTCTATATTTCTAACCTAAAATCAATAAATGAGATTTTTTTTCTTGTACAAGCCAAAGAAGGAAGCATGATAATGTTCGACTTTTAGATGAAACATTTAATATGATGACCATCAAACCACAAGATAAGGGACTTATTGCTACAGACCTGTTCTTTAAAGAAGGACATAAGTATTATTTCAAAAGCAATATATGATACAACTACTATAAGAATAAAAAATAAAAAATAATACTAAAACTCTACGAAAATCCCCTAGGCTATAATGAAAATAAAGGTCACAAAAAATGGGCATAGCTTGTGGAATTAGAAAGCTCGGTCCATAAAAAATTGATTTAATATGGTACATGCCCATTGAATCCATTTTGATTAAGCCAGAGAGGTCTTCCAATTCCATTCTATGAATTCATATTATTTCAAAAGTTTTGAATTTAAGAAAATTTCTATGCCCACTAGACATGCTTCCTCTACTTTGGCGTCATCGTATTTTATACTAACTTAACATTTAATCAACCCATGTTATTCTAGGAGTTGCACAAATTCTGCTTCCACAAGCACCTAAGGAGTTGCTGCATATTTCTCCTGACATCTACTTCACCTTCCGCTCAATATCTATAATGTCTAAGGGACATTTCAGAGCCGTCGACCAAACTAGGCCACCACCACAAAAATAAGAGATTTTTATTCAAGTCAAAACATTTGAGCCTCCACCTATCAACCCCCCAAACTCCAATAGTCCAAGAGCATCAGGACATCTTCTAAGAGTTTATTTACTTAAAATCTCTAAATATGAATTACTTTTACATATTTTGGAAAAAAATTTTGATAGACAGGATTCTCCTATCCTAGAAAATTTTAAAGCTCTAACTACAACAATCAATTCTCTGATTTTCTTCTTGTACAAACTTCTCCTCTATCATCATTTCTCAGTAGTTCCCCTCCACTTAAGAGAGTAATCATGTTGATCATCTTCAATCATCCAATATTTGTCAACAAATGCAAGCTAGCACTAGACTTTCAATAGTCATTGTCTACTAATGCCTAGTTCTCACTATTGATCGATTTCTAATACTCATCATTACACAATAACATGCATAGCTCGACACCTGTTGTCATCTAATATTCATGTCAAATTCTACATCCTCATACACCTTCTACCATCATGAAAAGAGAGATCTCTCTTATGATCTTTTACATTGTATTCACGCATTCTCCAAATATAAGAAAAGGATGTTCTTTACAATCCCAAACAATAACTTGCGTAACTATTTTAACTAGACTAAAATTTTCCCTTTCGTAGGATTTCATAAAAAAAAAATTGTCTCATCTGTATTATTAAAATATTAAATCCTTTTTCTATCATCATAAATACTCTAATATGTAATAAATTAGCATCTTCTATGAGAGACATCCCTTCATTTACCAATCAACTAAACATGAAGACTCCTCTTTAATGGTGAACAATAATATACCTTCTCACTCTAATTCTCATCTTTTGAGAATTTGATCTTTGAATTAGGAACCATATTTAATACATAGTGGTAACCCAGAACTAGATCATTCACCTACATAAATGCCACTCATTAGGAGAATCACACAATGTCCAATGTGATTCTTGTTTCCTTTCTAATCTATGCCATGTTAGAGGTTACCATGCGACAATCATCCACCAATAAGCTGAGATTCTACACCAACCTCCATTGCTGTACAACGCCATCCTATACACTGTTTGTTATGCATATCCAATTAGCAAAGTACTTCCAACTCACATTAAATATAACAATGGTCATTAACTTTTCTATATATCTTGTTAATAGCATCTCTTATGGCATCTTTTGTAACTCCACTACCTAGTCTAGAAAGAGTTCTCTCTATGAGAGATCTCTTAATCTACTCATCGCAATTTTTGGGAGTCCTAATGCCTTCACCTATTCATCGATATTTTTAAAAATCTTCACTGTTCACGAATGATAAACTTTGACATCTCATTCTCCTGAGGTTCAAGCTTCTAACCACTAGTTCATTTAACTACTCATCATATTTTTTTAAATTTTGACCACCATGATTCTTATGTATATCCAATGTGCCTTTACTTTGCTCTAATGCCAAGTCTTCCTGGCCACGCTTAAGAATAGGGCTTAAAAATAAATTTACTACCTCCTACTTGAGATCACCGATATCTTTGTTGAATTAGTCAAATTATTCATCAAATAGTTCAAAACAATTTGAAGATCATTAAAAACTCCTCCCATCTTTTGTTATGTTCAAAAGATCTATGCTACGTTATGTCTCAAGCGAAGGGGTTGAGGGATGCTGAAGTTGAAACGAAGGGGTTTATTGACAAAGAATCTTGGATTATGGTAGAATTATTATTTGATATCCAATTATGAGAAAAAATTGACCTGTTACCTTTTTTTTCAACATCACTGTTCTAGGATTAAGGATAAAATCTTGTTTCATGTGGCTAGTGCTAATTACAAATTCTCAATGTTTTGAGACTTTTCTATATATCTTGTTAATAGCATCTCTTATGGCATCTTTTGTAACTCCACTACCTAGTCTAGAAAGAGTTCTCTCTATGAGAGATCTCTTAATCTACTCATCGCAATTTTTGGGAGTCCTAATGCCTTCACCTATTCATCGATATTTTTAAAAATCTTCACTGTTCACGAATGATAAACTTTGACATCTCATTCTCCTGAGGTTCAAGCTTCTAACCACTAGTTCATTTAACTACTCATCATATTTTTTTAAATTTTGACCACCATGATTCTTATGTATATCCAATGTGCCTTTACTTTGCTCTAATGCCAAGTCTTCCTGGCCACGCTTAAGAATAGGGCTTAAAAATAAATTTACTACCTCCTACTTGAGATCACCGATATCTTTGTTGAATTAGTCAAATTATTCATCAAATAGTTCAAAACAATTTGAAGATCATTAAAAACTCCTCCCATCTTTTGTTATGTTCAAAAGATCTATGCTACGTTATGTCTCTAGCGAAGGGGTTGAGGGATGCTGAAGTTGAAACGAAGGGGTTTATTGACAAAGAATCTTGGATTATGGTAGAATTATTATTTGATATCCAATTATGAGAAAAAATTGACCTGTTACCTTTTTTTTCAACATCACTGTTCTAGGATTAAGGATAAAATCTTGTTTCATGTGGCTAGTGCTAATTACAAATTCTCGATGTTTTGAGACCCTTGGTGTAATGGTGTGGCTGTCTCTGATTATATGCAACCTCCATCTTCCTTTCATCCTGAGGTTAATGAGTTTATTTTTTGAGATTCTTGGAATTTGCCGGATTACTTTGGTCAATTGGCTATTCAACACATCTCCTTTATACCTATTCTAGCTCAACCTTCTTCTCCTATCTCTTGGATTGGGTCTGATAAGCCCTGCTTCAAGACATTTTATATGCACTTTTTTTCTGAATCGGGGATTATTCCCTAGCACAAGTTCGTTTATCATAAACTTTATGCCCTTAGATTCTCCTCTTTTGTGCGGAAGGCTTTTCGGGATGGGTTAAAAACAACTGATGTGTTAACTAAAAGAAATATTTTGACTACAAGAAATTTCTCTGTCTCATGGAAGATGAAAGTATTAACCACATTTTCTTTCAATGTGACTACTCGTTTATGGTGGTTTCTCTTCTTCTCCCTTACTTACAGGGATTTTTATTCAGGCCTACTTTATTACAAATTTTTGAATTTTTTTATCACCTGTAGCTCCATTCTTCTGAGAAGGTTTTTTGTTATTTTGTGATTTGCTGCTCTGTTTATTTTATTTGGAGAGAAAGAAACGACAAACATTTTGTTGGTGTGGATAGCTCTTCTCAGCTTATATCTAGTAAGATCACCAATGCTATTCATGCCAAGGTTTTGAGCTGGAAGAATTTTGAGATGTTGCACTCTTCTCTCACCTCGTGCTTCAGATTCCGATTTTGGTTTATGGGAGTTCTGGATTTCCCAGGTTTTGACTCTCTTTCTAATTCTTTTGAGGTTGTTGTTGGGAATTCCCCCTCCCCCATACGGACGATGATGAATGGAACTGACAATTATTTGGCTTCTCCCCTCGGACGGCCTCACTGCAACCTTCTATTTCCATTTCTTGGCCTGGCAGCTTCTCTGTTTGCTGCACTCGGTGATTTGTTCTGGGGCTTGCTCTGATGGCAACCAGGGGAGAACTTCTTTCTCATCCGGTTTTTGTTCGGGCTGTGTGCTGCTTTCCTCTTATTTCCTCTATACCTGAGTCCGTTCTGTGACCCTTTTATCCTCCTTTGTTGGGGTTCTGTATTTGCCCTTCTTTTTTGTTACAGCTCTTTTATTTTTTGTAATTTGGATATCGAGTCATTTTTTGATTCATTTTGTAATATCTGTTTTTATATTAACGCCCCAAATTTCCCCAAAAAAAAAAAACTTTTTTTCACCATTCACAAATTTCTACATAAAACACAGAGATAATTAAACCATCTAGCTATCAACTCGAATATTTCATATTACACTAATACCAATGATATCTTTAGATGGCAAACAGTAATCTAAATTATGTCCCTGTTAAGGAACCTATTAAGGAGCAGTTGGTTTCATAACATAAACTAATTAAAAATTTTATTAATAATTGATAAGGTCAGCAAGCACATGAGATTCCGCATTTTAACTAATCATAACACTTTTTTTTAGAGTACCATACAATGATACAAATAACTCAATAGCACATGATTTAAACCGGCACCTTTCATGTAGACATACTCGAGACCCTCCCCTACGCTGGTCAATAGGGGCTGCTTGAACCATCATCGTCACCTAGCCCCGTCAGGATGCGTCTGCGTCATAATTTTTTTTTAGAAAAAAAAGCATTTTATTGAACGGTACTAACAATGGGTTAGTAAATTTCACGATGTGGGATTAAATAACATAATATAACATGCAGATGATTCATACTTTGCCATCATACATTTATCAAATCAGCCATGACTAAAGCATCATTGACTGCGAAAGCAGAAGGTAGCAATTTTATAGGATGGGGCTGCTTAATCATGAAAGCAATATTTTTTATGAGAACTTTGAAGTTGTTGACCTAATTGATAAAATTTATTTGGGAAAAATTCAAATTAATCTTAAAGTGAGTGTCATCTAAGAATATTTGAAAGTTGTTATAAAAATCTTAAGATTTTGTTTTTGACAGCTTTCTAAATCAACATTTTAGTACAAATTTTTTTTAATTAAATATTTTTATACTAAGATTAGAGAGAGTCGACTAAGATGGTTTGTTCACATAAAACGGCAGCCTTCCGATGACCCGGTTAGGAGAGTAGATGTATTAGATTTAACCTATGTTAAGAAAGGTAGAGGTAGACCAAAAAAGACTTGGTTAGAAAATATTAGAAATGATCTTTCTTTATTAGATCTAAATGAGAATTTGACTCTTAATCGAACACAATAGAGAAAAAATATTCATGTAGCCAACCACACGTAGTGGGATAAAGGCTTGATGTCGTTGTTGTTGTACTAAAAAATTATTTTAGAAAGCAATAAAAAAGCTATCACAAATGAAACCTAAATTTCAATATTTTCTTAACAATAACAAATCTCATCTTTTAAATTTAGAAATATTCCTAATATAAATTATATCAGCATAAATTTGAAAATTTTAATATCAATATTGAATATAAATAATTTGTATTGCACTAATATCAAAGCAAATTTTTATTTATATCAGGATATTCGGCACATTTTATTTTTTTCAAATATAAGGTGAAAAATAAAACTTAATTTGATCCTAATTATTGTCCCAACTCATAAATATACCTTTATATATTTAAAGAAGTATACAATAAGTGTTTTCCTCTCATCATTTTATGATTCATCTGATTAGTTTTCAGAATAAATTGTGCAGAAAACCCTTTATAAGCATATTTTAAGGTATCCTGATTTTTAATTGGGCCAAAATGTAAAAAGATATTTGCAAGTTTATGCAATTTATTACTGTGAAAAATAGTAAATTTTGATAGCAATATTAAAATATGCCTTTTCTAGAAAAAAAAACCAGATACTATTAAGAGATAGATAGAGTAGCTGAATCATCAACACAGAATTAAAGGATAATATCATCAATTTAAAGGTTAAATGAATTTTTGTTTTACTTTAAATTTGAGAAAATTAAATTGTTAATTCATATAGATTGTATATATATGTTTCAACCTTAAGATTATGGGTGTTAAAACGGGTTGATGGGTTGGGTTCGAGTCTGACTCGAAATTGACCTGACTTGAATCCAGGCAACCCGAACCAGACCCGTTTAATAAATGGGTCAAAAACACCAATCCAAACCCAACCCACAAGCAACCTGAATGACTCGAACAAGATATTTTAACCTGTTTTCATTTTTAAAAAAATTATAATTTATTAACTATAAACTTTAGGATATTTTATTAAAAATAATAAGATTATACCTACATGTAAAAAAATTAAGAAAAAAATATATTAAATATGTCATTTTGGCTCAAAAACAAGTTCACCGGTCAACACGAATCCGACCTGTTTAATAAATGAGTCAAAAAATTCAACCAAAATCCGACCCATTTATTAAACGGGTCAACCTAAATCAACATTTTTGAGGTCAGGTTGGTGAGTCGGGTCATCTATTGACATCCCTATCTAAGATCTCTTGATTGTAAGCCTAAAAACCCAACCAAAAAGTCAAAGTGGACTGAATAAAAGTCAAAAGTAATTCCTCATATTTTCTAGTAATTTTGTGTTTGAAAATGAGGATTATGACTATAAGTGAGTTTAATCGAATTTAGAATTATTTTGTTCGAAATCATTTATTTATTTATTTATTTTATTGAATTTGATTTGAATTTGAGCTTAACCTAAGTTAATTCTTGCTTAAATTTGATTAAATTTAATTAATTATATATTGTATGCTGATAATTTAAATGACTAGCTTTATTACTACATATAAATGAATTTATAAATTTAAATCAGAGTTATCATAATTTATTATTTGTATTGTTTAGTTTTTACATTTTAGAGCAAGGTGTGCTTGATCATCTTTGTATCTCACACATGCATCTCTTTTTTAGTAGAACAATCAAAACTATTTCTAAATATATATTCAAAATTATTCTATGATAATGTTATATTTGTCCAAAGATGTCACCCAAATCAAAAGCCAAATGATCTAAACATAAAAATAGATTTTTTTTTTTTTTTTTTTGCACTTTTATAATATATTATGAGTATAAAATTGTCATTTAAAGTAAATTTTTATAATTTTCTTCATTTTCATTTCATTTAGCTTTTATTTCAAAGTCCCCATTTAGGGCAACCATAATAGTATCTTAATAATTTATGTTTTATTTGGGACGGCTTTCTTACTACTTTTTAAAGCAACTTTTTAGTCCAAAAATTAATTTTTTTTGTAGTAGTAGTAGAAAGATGTTTTGAAAAGCAATAAGAAACATTGTGAATGAGATTTTTTTTCAATATTTGAATGTTTGAGTAACTCTGTAGTCTGCAGTTATTTTAAAATAGACATTAAAAGAGAATCTGAACATTCCAAATTGATGGATTTGACTATCGCAACTCAACACGATAGGACCTATCCTGATCGAATTGAGTTGTGACATCCCAAACTAAAACTTATATATTAAGAAAATTTATGCTACCTAGAAATGTAGCACTTCAACTTTCTTATTTTTGTGGATAAGAGATTTAAGACAAAGAAAGAACACTTCCGACCTTTCTATTACTTTGCAACAATTAATTTTGTAATTAATGATTGCTCACAATGATCATGTGACCTTTGCAACAAGACAAATTTGTGAATATTTAATGAATCAATAACACACACCTCTCAATGCTCAATATCTTATTTCATTTTTTTTTTCCTCTTAAAGACAATTATTAATTGTTTCATTTAATAAAGCCATCTGACATCTCAATGTTTTCATACATAATGATAGTGATAAATATACTAAAATGTTAAAAGATGCATTTTTTGGAAAAAAATTATTTTTTTAATATGAATATCTTGACATATATATATATATATATTTCTATTTATTTGCACACCTTAGAAGCATTTAATGCATTAAATGTGGAAATTTATGAAGCTATTCAACAATCTTCAACAGTGCACCGGACACAATTAAAATGATAAAAGAAGGTATGTTCAAACTTTAGATAAAGGAAAATGATTAAATTATCATTTTCTTATCATCATAATATGTGTTCTCACACTTATTACAATTAAAAAAATAAAAGTTTTCTTATTACTATTGATATGTCACCAAAAAATTATCTTGATCGGGCACGAATTCGAGGAAAAATACAAGTTGAAAACTTCAAAAATTAATTCGGAGGCCATTTAAACTCCGATTTCAGCAAGCTTATAGTCGAACTGAGCATCTCGGAAATACGAATCCAACGACACCAAATTCGACTCAACCCGAGTCCAAATGGGTCCAAATCAAGTACCCGAAGCGCTGTTGGAAGCATCGAACAGCAATTTGAGTTACCAAACGGTCTCCGATTTTGACGAGCTTATAGTCGAATCGAGCGGCTCGACGAGACAAATCCAACGAGCCCAAGATCGCAGAATTCTGATACCATTAAGACCTTAAAATGCTCAATAAACGGTTCACGATCAAGGGATTCAATATCAGCCGTTCATCCGGATCACTCCTTATTTGCCCCTGATCCCTCATCTATTTACGGGCTATGCCACTCCAGAAAAACTATAAATAGCCCCTCATTTCTCTTAAGGAGGGACCCCAAGCCAAGAAGAGAAGAAGAAGAGAAGAGAAGTCTAGGAGGGAACAGCTCCTCCTCGACCACCGGAACTTCGCCGGAACACCACCGAGGCACCACCGGGCGCCCGAGGGACGTCAGAGCTCTGCCCGACGCCGGAGCAACATCGGAATTCTGCCCGACGCCAGAATTCTACCCGACGCCCGAGTGACGCCAGACTTCTTTCCAAGTGACGCCGGAATTCTGCCGGACACCCAAGTGACGTCGGAACTCTGCTTGGCCTTGTAACCGATACTCATTGTAATCTGATCGTCCTGAATCTAAAGGATGAATCAGTCTCGTGTATTTCATACAACACTAGTGGAATTATTTCAACTGGGCGTGGCCCCGTGGTTTTTCCCTTTTTCAGGGCTTTCCACGTAAAAATCCTGGTGTTCTTTCATTCTTCTGTTTGTGTGTTGGATATACGTACAACGCTGAGACGGAAATTTAAACTCTATCGCCGCGTATATTTGAGTCTGCAACAACTATATATTTATGAGATATCCTATTAGATAATTGCTCATCAAAGGGCAAATGAAATTTTTATGTTAAAATTAGTGTATTCGAGAAGGGATAGAGAACTATGACTCCCAATTCAATTTAAATGAAAAATATTAAAAAAATCATGTAATTTTCGGAGTTTTGAAACGGGTTAAATGTTCATTATCATTGAGGTTAGTTGACTTCACCTCAAAACATGGGCACATGCACACTTCACTCATATTTGACTAAGGCTTCGTTTGGGACGACTTTCTTACTACGTTCTAAATAAGTTTTTTATATAAAAACTTCTTGGTGTAAAATATTATGAGGCTTTTTCTTGTCTCTAATAATTTTCTACATTGTCCTCATGGCTTTTCTATATTTCTACGTCATTCTTCTAAGCATATACTTCTACTTGTTTATATGGATGGTATCATTCTCATAGGTAACTCCTCTTACAGAATTAAAGAGTTTCTTACTCTATTATAGATCATTACTAGACTTCGACATAAAAGACTTGGAAACACTTCATTTTTTTTTTTTCTGAGGTCGAAGTCTATTTGCATGAGAATATATGATTTCTCTCTCTATCTCTCTCTCTCTCTCTCTCAACATAAAAATGCTATCTAAGATTTTGTTTGGGACAACTTCTTTCCTGCTTGCTAAAGCAGTTTTTTAGTACAAAAATTTTTAATTCAAAAAATTTTTATGCTAAAAGCTACTTTAAAATACAATAAGAAAGCTGTCCCCAAACAAAACCTAAATCATTCAATAATTTATATTGATGGTGTTAAATAATTTTTTGCACTCATGTGTGATGGTCATCTTAATAATATAAATGATGAAGTTCTTTCTAATCCTTATCAATATATGGAAGTAGTGAGTGATTTATGTTATTTTAATAAGATCATGCCTGATATCTCTTTTCCTGGTGACTCTATCTGCCATTTTATGCATTCACTTTAATATTCTCATTTTCTTATTATAAAATAAATATAGACCCTAATATGTGAATGGTTTAGTTGTGCATGATTTATATTCCTCTCAATATTCTACTTTTATTATTAAAAGATATAATGATATTAATTAGGTAGGTCATCCAAATATATGTCTATCTACATATGGCTTTGTGTTATACTTTGGTATTATATAATGTTAATTATATCTTTCTTCATCCATGAAGAGAATGTATTAATCTTGCCCCATAAGGTTATTGATAAGAAATAGTCAAGACATTAATGATAAATCGCTAGTGCATATTAAGCTAATCTTTTATAAAAAGCGTGCCATGCAATTATACTCTATGATTAAGGCTTCGTTTGGAATAACTTTCTTATTGGATTTTTAAAACAGCTTTCTAGTACAAAATTTTTTAGAACTACAAGCTTTTGTATAGGGGTGTCAATATTTGACACGACACAAAAATCCGACTCGAACCCGACCCGGAAAACCCGACTCGAACCCGACCCGAGTTCAAAACGGATCGGGTTCGAGTTCAGGAATTCGACCCGTTTGAAAAACGGGTCGGGTTCGGGTTGACCCGACGGGTTGCCAGGTCAACCCGAAAACTTGTTTAAACCCCTGCCCGTGAAGCCTGCCCGCCCTGCGCTCGCCCGCGCTAGCTCGCGTGCTCACCCACGCTAGCCCGCACCCGCGCGCTCGCCCGCACCCGCATCCGCTCGCTCGCCCGCACACGGCTCGCCCGCGCTCCCCCGCACCCGCGCGCTCGCCCGCTCGCTCGGGAGCGCTCGCCCGCGTGTCTGCCTTCGCGACCCGGTTCGGGTAGGGTCAACCCGCCAACCTGACAGGTTGGGTCCGGGTCCGATTTTCTGACCCATTTTCCTACCCGAGTCGGGTTAGGGTCGACCCGTTTGAACGCGGGTCATTCCAGGTTCGACCCAAAACCCGATTTTGACATCCCTACTTTTATACTAAAAAGCTTTTTTAGAAAGTAATAAGAAAGCTATCCAAAATAAAATCTAAGAATAGTTTGATCATTAGACAAATATGATACAATGATCACTCCATGTCGATTATAGTATTATTCTCTAGAGAAAAGCTAAACTTTTATATATACCTTTGATCTTTAATATTTTGTCCTATGTGATTATGCTCTCTCCATTGATGTATGTTCTCTCATTTCATCATAGCAATAATTAACTTTTTTTTGTTTGAATCTTAAAGCTACAAATAGACAAAATAACCTAAAATTGTTCTGCTCACACTCAAATCTAGACCATTATACAAGCTGATCTTGAGAAGATCAAATGATTTTGGGCACTATGGTATTTTTATTACCTTACATATGAACTTTTACCAGATTTTGCTATGTGTACGGTTTTTGGAAAAATAATAATTTATTTTTTGTTAAAAAATAATAATTTATTTTTTGTTAAAAAATAATTTTCACACGATATTATCAAAGCGTTTGAATAAAAAAATTATTTAAGTACGTTCAATAAAAACAAGATTTCCTCCAATATATCTCTATCACTCAATCAAATGCGAGAATTGATGGGCTCCATTGTTCTTTTATCATTTTTTTTCTGCTTTTTTAATTAATATTTCAAATAGATTGGCCTATTAATCCTGCTAATCCTGATTAAATAATTACAAAAATGCCAAAACTCTTTGGATAACGATGTGAGAGAGAGAGAGAGAGAGAGAGAGAGAGAGAGAGAGGCTACGTCCACAGCCATGAAAGCAAGGGGTGATGAGGAGCAGCAAGTGGATGGTAAAGATGAATAAGAGACCCATCAAGTCTTCTCTTTAATCTTCATCAGAATATTTTTCAACAAAAAAAATATAAAAGCTTAATTAGAGTTAATATTTAATTAATTTGGCATCCATCATCAGCGAGACCAGCAATTATTTTATAATTTTTATCGATAAAAACATTGCAATTATAATAATATTAAAATTAATCCCACATCGATACCATGTAAAGTCATATATGAGACAAAGCTGCATGAGAGATATAACCTACTCTTGCATGCAAAGAATAAATAAATGGTTAGTTCATTAACCATTTTTTAACGTAAGGGAGGGTTGGTTTAAAGTAAAAGGGGTGTACAATATTTGCCGCCCGTCACTACCACCGGCCATGCTGTCATCTCCGCCTCCGCCGTCAACCGCCACCATTGCCTCTGCCGCCAACTGCCACCATTGCCAGGCCACGCTATCCCTGCCGTCACAGTCTACCGCCATTGTTGCTATTGCCGATCACCACCGTCGCAGCCACCAACACTGCACATCACTGTCACTGACCATTATATCTTTTGATTTTACAGTGCATACATTTTACTTCAAGTCAAATAAAAAAAAGTAATTCCTCACATTTATTTTACTATTCCAAACAACTTCAAAATATTCAAATACACTGTATTACTTTTACATAGCATTTCTTTACACTGAATTTCTTCTTTAGCCAACCAAATAGCCCCTCAAAGTAAATCAAAATTCTTTGATGTTCACATTAAATAGGGTCTTTTATATTTAAGATTAAAAAAATAAAACCTTTAAATAATTACCCTCTTAATAAGTCTACTTTCCTAAGTTTTAATAATAGTGGATTCCTATATATATATATATATATGCTAAAAAATTAATGGATTTTTATCAGTATACACCCGCAAGTTTTAATATTTATTAACATAAGACCTGATTTGTAATAATTATTAGTAAATCATTGAATTATTTTGACCCTTTTAAGCCTTATTAATGTACCATTCAAAAATAATTGATGGGATTTAAATTAATATTCTCTTAAAAAGATATATTTTATTTAATGCTTTTAAAAAATAATAAAATATTCAAAAATTTTAAGAGTTTTATTCTACTTTACATCAAAAGATAAATCAATCTTAATAGGTGAAATTAAATTTATTTTTCTATTAAATTTTCACTCAAAATTAATCATCAAGTTAAAATATTGAAAATATTCAATTTGTGAATTCATTATATAAAAGAGTAAATGCAAACAAATTATATAAAATAAAAATGAATGATTTTGCATTAATGATTTTATGGAACATAATTATTAAATTCAATCAAAACCATTAATATAATTTTACACCTTTCTATTAATATAATCTATAAATTATAATGTTTAAAACAATGTTGAATTCAATTAATGTAATCTATAAATTTCTACAAGAAGGAGAGTGAATAGGCAAGTAAGAAAAAGAACTCTATAAATCACTATCTTTGCAAATAGTGAAACTAAAGTTAATGTTTAAAAAAAATTCTTTCAATCCCTTATGTTTAGGATAGAAAAGGCTATATGAGAGGCTACATCGAGAGAAATAACAAATAATATCTGATTTAACACTTAAAAATATGTGGATAAAACTCTATGACTATACATGTACAACCATCTCTGATGTGACACTAATTGCCTTTAGTGAGTGCTTGTGATGGACACTCTCAACGACTCTTTCTCGAGTGAGTGCTTTTGACAAGTGTCATGATAAGTTTTTTTTTTAGCTAGGAGGTACTGAGCTAGCATGATTGATAAGATCATTACTATAGAGTTGGTAGTCATACATCCCCTATATTTGGATGAGGAGTTGTACAAGGGATGAATCGCCTTGGTTGGGTTGGGGTGAGTCTTTCTTTCGGATGAGTCCGTATAAGACGAGTACCTCCTTAGGTTGAGGCCTATTTGATATGTGCTTACCTTATCGAGCTCCTCTAGGTTAATCTAGTGAAGCCAGTGGCTACCTTTGTTAAATCTCGATGGGGCGAATCCCCATTTGATCATGACACATATTGGTTTAGTACTCCTCTTGATTAAGCTCCTCTAAGGCGAGCTTGATTTATCTCTACGAGTTAATTTACTTTCCTGCATATTGTGGTGTACAAAAAACATACATGTATAAACATTATCATTAAAATTACCTTTGAAATCACCGATAAATTGAATTTCATATTATCTCACATATATATATATATTGTTAGAATGTGTGCTATATTAATAAGAATTAAATATTTAAGTTGATATACCAACAATCATAAAGAATTACATAATATATCAATAAATATGAATGTTTTTAATGACAAGCATGATATACAATATTTTTTATGATAATATATAATTCAATTTTAATTTTGTATATATTTATCATGTGAATACTATCAAACAAAGAACAACCGACAAAATAGTTCATGAGATACTGACTATCTCATTAATTGAGACCATTACATGAATGTAGCTCATTATATTATGATCTCATGTAATACATTCTGTCTCATGTCATGTGGAAGTAAATAGTGACATCATGAAAATTAGAGAATAATTTGGCTATATTTTCTATGTGGTCCATGAAAGTTCAACTTAATTCACATCAAAAGAATTGATAGGCTTCCCTCTCATCTTGAAACTTTATAAGAATTTAAATTTATGAAATGAATTGCAATTTTTTTTTTTTTTTTATGGATGGAATTATTTGACAAGTCAACTTCTTGATTACTTGAAGCACAAAATCTCTAAAAAATAATAATTTGGTGTGTTTGACCTTTTTCATTAACCAAAATCATTAATTTAAATTAAAGGCCATCATCAATTCATATAATCACAAGCCATTTTAAAGTTTTTTCTAAAGTTATAATTATCTTCTTAATTATATAATTAAATTTATTTATTAAACAAAATTGATGAAGGATTTCAAATGTTTTTTAAATACTATATAATATCATTAGTTTAATTATATTAAAGATAATGAATTTTTTTGATATTATGTTTAAATTAGCACTATTCGACCCGACCAGAACCCAACCCGTTTTTGCAAACAGGTCAATTTTTTGGACCCGAATCCGACCCGCTTCGGATTCGGGTCTACCTAACTCGACCTGTAAGTCTATCTCTCACTCACTTATTCAGCCAAATCTCATAAATTAGTCTACCGTTCGCGCGCTTATTCAGCCAAATCTAGTAAATCTTTCAATTAACACGACAGCGGACAGGCGTTAGCGGGCGACGTGCGACAAACGCGGGCAGGCGTTAGCGGGCGACGTGCAGGCGTTAGCAGGCAGACACGACATCGGGGGACGCGGGCAGAAGCAACAGCAAGCGATGAGGGCAAATGCATTAGCAGGCAATGCGACAGCGGGTAGGCGGGGGCACGTGTTCATTCCGGGTCATTCCCGGGTTTCTGGGTCAACCCAAACCTGACCCGATTTTTTAAACAAGGTGATTTGTTTAACCTGAATTCGACCTGTTTCACAAACAAGTTGACCATAACTCAGAATTTTTAGGTTGGGTTCGAGTCGGGTTTTCGGGTCGTGTCAAATATTGACACCCCTAATTTAAATATTACAGTATTGAAATTTAAGTGATTGATGAATGGTGATTGTCTTTCTTTAGTTGGAGAAAAGCTAATATCAATGACTTGTAATTCATGAATTTGTGAAGGTTGTATAGGAGACTAAGGGACCGTTTGGGATTGATGCAATGTTTTATTATGTTGGTTTTGAAGTTGATGTGGGGAAAATAACTAAGTTATGTTTGTTGCAAAAAAACAATTTTTCTTCATAAAAAAGTTTTTTTTAATGGTGAAAAAAGCAACAAAAAGCAATAGCTAAAAAGCAAAACGGTAAGAAAGCTATTCCAAATAAATCTTAAATTGTGATGTTTTATCATTTGAAGAATACTTTTAGCCTCAAAGAATGTCCATTTGAGTTGAGAGGAGCAAACATCTCATATTTGAAAGAGATATTGGGAAGATAAGTGGTGTTATTTTCATGGACCCTACTTTTGATGAATTTGAGGGCATCAATAATTTCTCACTTTTCCTTGTTTTTTTATATTGAGAAAAGTTCACTGGCCTTTGATATGTAAGTGGGAATTAGTGAGTGGAGAATTGGAAATCACATGACTCCTTTGTTAATTAATTGTTACTATTTTCCACAAGTTTTTATTCCTTTTTTATGCCACTTACATAATATGCATATGCCTCTATCACATTTTAAAATTTGCAAAAGCATTTTTTAGGTATTCATAATGAAAAAAAAAAAAATCCTTGCAATATTAGAATTTGGCCTTTTTAATGATATGTAGGCCAATTAAGGCAAACTACATATACATCACATATGCAAGATTTGAACCCAAGACCTCTTGGTTGACAACTAAAGCTCCAAACCAACAGTTCATGATGAGCTGCGTCATAAGAGTACATTTCTTTGTTGCTATAATTTGATCATAATTATCCTCGTTATACACGCACTCACGCATACACACAATACTGAGAGAGAGAGAGAGAGAGAGAGAGAGAGAGAGAGAGAGAGAGAGAGAGAGAGAGAGAGAGAGAGAGAGAGAGGCAAAGTCGGGAAACTATCAAATCTCTTTTCTTGCCCCAAAATGCTCACATCCAACAGAAGAACAAAAGAACAAAATTAAAAACAAATAGTCAAAAGTCGGTTGCTTTATCTTAAAAATCAATCATGTTGATAACTTTTAAATATATATATATAATTTTAATTTTGAGTTATATTTTAAATTTATTTGCATTATCTGGTATGAAACATCCCTCACTGCTAAATTTTTAATATATATTAGTCTGGAGATTATGCCTTTAATCATTCCAAGTCCACTCCTTTGTCTTTTAATTTGTTCAGTGGGGAATGGAATTTTAAGTTGGCAGAAGTCTTTTCAAATGTCCATCATTATATCGTTGAGAGATTTGATCTCTTTACTTAAGCATATGTAGGAAGACTGTTGCGTGGTGAAATATGCTAATAGTAATCTCTTCTACATTGAAGGCATTTTGGACAAACTCTCTCTTAGGACTTAGGAGGATAAACTAGGCAACCTGAATTATGCGGGGTGATAAGAGATTGTTGCGGGTGGGTGGAGGGATGAGTTGCAATCAACATAGAGGTGGAATTGGTTGAGACAATCCCTCTAGTGAGTGAAGGTAAAACCGATTTGCCTTAGAATTAGTGAATAATTCGAGGCAGCTGAAGCAATTCCGGTTATAGAAGAATGGGGAATTAGGAGACCTAGAGCATATGGATGGCCAAAGATGATTGTAGCAATCCCTTTTTTTTTTTTTGGAATGTTTTGTTAGTTAGCGTGGAATCTGATTGTGACAATCAATCAGGTTGTACTGGTCTTGGAGACCTCAGTTCAATTTGGTCGTGCTTGCTAGGAGGTGCAAGGTTCCTCCCCCGCTTGGGTTCAAGTGAAATTTTTTTTGCCGTACAATGCCACGGTGCTATGTACCCGAGCGTCCTGGCGCGTGCACCCGAGCGCCCTAGCGTTGTATTCCTAAGCGCCCTTGCGCTGCAGAGTTTGCTAAGAGAAATGATAAAGAGCGAAGCATCACAACGCTCTAGATTTGGTGGCGCCACAATGCTGTGTAGTGCTGTAGCGTTGCAGGTTTGAGCACCGCAATACTTCAAACTGGCGCTACAACGCTACGAGACGGACTGAATAGTTTTTTCTCACATTTTTTTTAAGGGTGGTGTCTCTTGGTGTTATTTACTGTCTTTCTCTTTTGTTTTGATTGTGAAAACGGTATAAGAGAGAAGGGAAACAAGGAGAGAGAGAGAGAAGAGAGATCTATACTTATTTCTCCACATTTTCACAGTGGATTTCATGATGTAGTGTGGCTCTATGATTTTTTTCCGATTTCAATTTTTTCACATTAAATCCTGGTGTCCCTTACTTTCTGCTGCATTTCTATTTTGTTTGTTTGGTTGCAGTATTTTACTTCAATCCCCAACATGTTGGACGAGCTAAGTCTCTACAATCTGAGGAATTCTCCTTCTTATTGGATTTGTTTAAGATGTCAAGAATATATATAATCAAGGTTTATTTACAAATTTTGAGAAGGGTGTGTTTTATCATTTTTACTGAACAAATAAACAAGCAACCTTCTCATTTATGTATAAGACTCTCCAATATTCTTCCTGATCTCGGCTATTATAAGTTTCTCTCGGCTAAACCATTAATCCTCTCTGCTATTTTCTACTGCAAAGCACCAGCTTCGAGCTTTTCTTTACAGTCCTCAGCCTGTACACATTTAGTCTATGGGACCTCAGATTGTCAATTTGAAATATTTCTTCCATACTAGCTCTCGGAAATGCCTGAATTGGCAACACAGATATACTCTTGGCATGTAATATTTCATTTAGTTTGATTGACTAAAAAAAGAATGCAATGTAAAAAAATATGATGTAAAAAGAATACATTATAAAAGAAATACTTTAAAGTTATATGGACAAGTGTAAAATAAATTTAGGTGATTTTTGAAGTTAAATGAATATAGTGTAAAGTCTAAAGATGGTGACGACCGACAGTTGATGACCAATATAGTAATGGCCGACAACAACAATAGTGGCTGGCAAGGGTCGACAAAGGTAGTAGCTAGCAACCGGCGGCGGCGGTGGCGGCCGGTGGCCAGTGACCAGTGGCTGACGGGTGCAGCGATGGTGGTTGGAGGTGGGTGGAGGTGGCTGGCAATGGTTGGTGGCGGTCAAATGAGCTTGCTTGTTGTTTAAATTATTCTTGTTCAAAATTAGGCGAGTTCATTTTACCTCAAAAATAAATTAGAATGATTTAAACTACATTTACCTTACTTTACGTTGTATTCTTTTTTCATCCAATACCAAAATTTTTAAAATTTCTATATTTAAAATACTTTACACTCATTTAAAATTCAATTAAATACCAAAATTTTTAAAACCCTTCCAATATTTTAAATATATCTTGAACACCTGCATGACCCTTCCAAAGATTACCAACTCCACCAAGAATAACAACTCAACCTGTGGCTTGGCCTATATCGAAGTTATATAAGCTCATATATATTATAAATGCCAGGTACAAGATTAGTCAACAGAGTCATAAATAAACATTTACTCATATGAGGTTGTCAGTAATATCATTAACTTTCTGTATTTGTATTGTTTCCTCATCTCGGATTCGAATCCACCTCACTACGGCCGCATCTTTTAGGTGGGGACCAATAAAATATTGACCCGAGAGTTTCTGATGTGGGTGCCACCGTTAGGTCGATCGAGGAGATTAGTGGACATCGTCAAGCACCTCACAAGCTGAGGTGGCAGCGGGCCGATTCGCCCCCGTTCCACAAAAAAAAAATAATAATATATATATATATATATATATATATATATATTCTAAATTTACTTTACTTTGGATTAATTCATTTGTGGACTCAAAAATTTCTTTTGAGCTAAGCTCAAGCTAACTTAGCTTGAATTTGGCTGACTTGACTTGCTTTGAATAATTGAATTCTACCATATCTTAGTGATATGGTGGTGGGATCCTTTGAAAATTTGTTAGGGGATGTTTAAAGTATTGTAAAGAGTTGATCTTGTAGTAGATGGAGTCAATTGGTAGAGCTTAGGTTATGTAATTTGGCTTTGGACTCAATTTAGATCAAGTCTATTTAGAAATGATCAAGTGTGAGAAAATAATATCAGATCCTAAAGTACTTAGTGGATTTTATAAATTTCACTTGGAAAAGATTTTGAGCTTTCTAATCAAAATTTTCATGATTTTTTATAAGTTCAAGATTTTTTTTTTGAAATTTTTTGACTGATCGGACAGAGGGGAAAACAACGACAAACAAGAATTAGAGTTCATGATTTTTGGATGTTTGGCCAACATAAAGTAGTGGATTAAAGGAGGGGAACTATGAGTAAATTGATCTATGAAGTGTTTAAATCAATCCTTTAAATTTGCACATGATTTGATCCATCAAATGGTCAAGAGAACACAATTAGGTCAAGCACTCTCTGACTATTGGCCGACCACTTAAAATAGTGAGGAAAAATGGTAAGAAAAAGTATGAAAAATTATCAAGATTTCGTTTGGGACAACTTTCTTACTGTTTCTTAAAGCATTAAAATTTTTGTACTGAAAAGTTGCCCATACGAAGCCTAAATCAACGCTAAACAACACATAAACATTTCATCTAAAAATTATAGAAGTTTCAGTTGAGAAACTCACCAAACATTTTCTTCGGATTAATTCGAAAATATTTGAGATTAAATGTAAGAAGCAAGATGTCACAATTTGATTAAACTTTGATAACATAATAAAATATCAAATCTATTTTAAGATGAGTGCAATATTATAAGTAATATGTGTTACACAAATCTTAAAGTAGAACCAAGTTTTTTAAAGCCTATTCTAATAAAAATTTTATCATAATATCATAATATCCTGACCCAATTTTTTATATAATAATTTTACTAGGGATGATGTGTTCTTTGTAATCCATCAAACTCAATGTATTGGAGTTCACGATAATCCTTATAAATTTTCTATAAAGTGTTGTAGCCCTAATAAAATTTATTATGGTTCTAAGTTTATTAAAAATTTCAATTATCTTAGGGTTTGTTCACTTACACATATTTCTAGTACAGTACAAATCAAGATTGTGAAAATTAGGCTTGACAACGAATCAGAAGAATGAGAAGTTCACGGTTCGACCGATCGAACAAGGGTCGAATCGGATGACATAATAAATAATAATGTTATTAAAATAATAATGATGACAATCTGACTTTAAAAAATTCATAATTCTAAGAATTTTGAGACTAAAAAATAAATAAAATTCATACATATATAATATATTACATAATTTTAAAGTTAAATATAAATAATTATTATATTTAAATATAAATAATTAATAATTTTAAATCTAAATATAAATTTATCTAATTTTTGATTTTAATTCATATTTAATAGAAATTTAGTTTATATATAAATAATTACTAATTTATGTTACATATTTAGATATAATTGACATCTATAAATTATATATAAATTTGACATTATAAAATTATATTTATACAATAATACAATATTATCTATTTTAGATTTTTTTTATTTTTCTTATTATCATTTAATTTTATATTTAAAGAGAAGTTTTAGAACTTTAAAAACTATAAATATGTATTTTTATTTGAATAATTATAAATATAAAAATAATTATAAATTTAAGAACTTTAAAAATTATTATACTCATTTTTTATTTGAATATTCTATATAAAATTTTTTCAAAAAAATTTCAAGGAAGCATCCACCATGCACATATTGTAAAAACTACTAGTTGTTTAGTTTCACGTCACTTAGGAGCTTCATAATGTGTTTGTTATATAACTTTTCTTGTTTACATGAGTTAAGAGCCTACATGGGATGATGGAATCATGTGAGTATGATAAACTAGTGTTTAATATGTAATACTATAATTTTTTCATAATAATATTATTAAACAAAATATATTATATTTAAATTAATTTAATATTTAATAAATATTTTATATTAAATTAAATTATTTAAATATATTATGAATTGAACCGGATGGTTCAACGGTCGGCTGGTTGAACCGGCAGTTCGAACTGATTTTTACCGATTTGATGTAAGACTGGCTTTTCAGAAGGACCAAATTGGTCATAGGATCAGTTCACAGTTGAAACGGTCAAACAAACCGATCCGATCCGATTTTCAAAGCCATGATACAAATACAGTGCATGCATTTAAAAATTTTGTTGCTTGATTGGGAAAAAAAATGCAATATAAAATTTTGAAACATTTGGAATATCCTACATAGTTCATTTTAATATATTTGGAATTTATTCAATTTAGATGAATTTCAAATATATAACTCATGTGAAGTGTAGCCTATCATTCTTGGCAAATGTTGTTATAGTTGTGAGATAAAATTAATCTCAATTTAATCCATCGATCATACAATCTAAGACTAAAATAATTATACACAAATAATCGATAAATTATTTTGAAATTTAGGCTTAAGCTTCGTTATGGACGGCTTTCTTACTATTCCTTAAAATAATTTTTTAGCATAAAAATTTATCTTAGTTTGAGATAGCTTCTTTACTGATATCTAAAGCAGCATTTTATTATAAATTTTTTTTAAATTAGAAAATTTTTTTAGTACAATATTTATTGAACTAAAAAGCTATTCTAAAAAATTAGTAAAAAAAAACCCCTTCCACCCCATCCGGCTTGCTGGGTTGGTGGGCGAGCATGGTTGGGAACCCTTCAACTCATATTCAATTCTCCTATCATGCAGAGTGAACCTTTTAGTGGAGAGAAAATAATTGTAGGTCCTGCACCTATAGAACTGGTTGTTGATAGACTCATCGAGGAATTAATTATGCCGCCATGTGCGGAGGTGACAGCCAGTACAAAAAAAAAAATCACTTAAAAATATTTTCAAATTCGTGGACTCGACCCAACTCTAAACAAAATTTGACTGCTGTTTGGAGTCCGCACAGCGCTGGATTCGCGGACTCCACATCGGATTCCAATCGAGCAAAAAAACTCGAATCAAGCACGACTTTCCTCGTTCCCCTACAGCAGCCAGTATCCCAATATCAACTAACCGGCAAGCCGCCCCTTCTTTCTACCGGCTATGCCGGTCACCTCCTTTTTGAATTCGAGGTGAATCCCACCCTCATGTTGGGTGAATTTGGATTAATTTCGAGTGGGTTTCATCTCGCGGCCTGTGGTAGAACCCATAGAAAGCGAACGGGTTAAATTTCGGAGTCTCCGAATTTGTTCTTCATTTCAGCAGCGTTTCATTTCGCCTCAATTCCGAGACGCAGAGCAGAACCCCTCCCCCCTGCTTCTTACTCTCTCTCCTTCCAACGTCGTCCTTTCCAGTATCTCTCTTCTTCTCTGAGCGCTGATTGGGGTTTCATGCATCTCGATGCTATGGATTCGTTGGATCGTTTGTGCGTAGAGGGGCTATTTGCTGCCTGCTCGGTGCTTTGGGCGAATTAGCGGAAAATCGGTTCTTGCATGGTGATTTTTCTCGATCTTTTATGAGGATTCGGATGACTGAATCTGCGGTTTGATCCGCTTGAAACTGGTACGTGCTTGAGCACCTTTTTTTTTTAATTTCATTAGGTTTGATTGCGTGCTTTTACTTTTATTGCGGCAGATTGTTTTGTCTTTCTATTAGTTTGATTTTTTTCTTTTCTGTTCTAAAGACTGATTTCGATGAAATATAGCGCGAGGATTCTGTAGAATATGGATGCGGTGTCATTTGTTTAATTTGTTTTTCCCGCTAAAAATTGCACTACGTTGCTATTTTTAGACTAACTTTAGCTTAGGAATAGGAAGATTGTGATTTCTTCAAGAATAATTTCTGTAACTAATATTTTTAAATTTTTTTTTTGGGTGGGTTAAGTCTTCGGTAGTCGTCCAATCTGTTGCTCGCTGACCTCTTAATATGGTAAATCGTTCTTTTTCCCATGGAACTCTGGCTCTTAGATCGATTTGGGAGCTGTTTAGAACTTTCCGTTAAATTTTATAAACTTCTATTTTCCAGTTTCGTATATACGCCAGGCAAATCTCCACCAGGTCGAATCTTGTGAGGTCGTCGTCCTCTTTCTTCATCATTTTCCAACATAACTCTCTATAACTCTGCAGTCAAAGCAATGAATAAACTTACTGTGGAGATAGAAGACACTTTTGCGAGCGTTCTTGAGCTCGCGGCTAATAACGATGTGGACGGTTTCAAGCGATCTATTGATCGAGACCCTTTGGCCATTGATGAGGTTGGGGAGTGGTACGGTCGCAAGAAGGTGATCGACCAGCGAACTCCACTCATGGTCGCCGCCACCTATGGAAGCCTTGATGTGCTCGAGTTGATTCTTAACCTCTCCTCTGAGAATGTTAACCGATGCTGTGGCCCAGACAAGACCACTGCCCTCCACTGTGCTGCTTCTGGTGGTTCTGTGAATGCTGTGGAGGCAGTCAAAATCCTTCTTTCTGCTGGAGCCGACCCTAACTGTGTAGATGCCATGGGCCATAGACCAGCTGATGTGATTATTGTCCCTCATAAAATGTCTAACGGGAAGGCTGCACTTGAAGAGCTTCTTGGAAGTTCTGAAGGCCCAGTCCGCGAGATTCATCGCCAAGGCCTTTGGGTAGCTACATGCTCTTCCAACTCCAACTCTCCATCCCTTTCATCATCAGCAGAGGAGCAGGGGTCGCCTTCCTCTGATTCATCCTCCTCTCCAATTGATGCGAAATTTCAAGAGCTCCCTGCCCCGACGGAAAAGAAAGAGTATCCTGTTGATCCTTCCCTTCCTGATATCAAGAATAGCATGTACGCTACAGATGAGTTCCGGATGTTCTCATTCAAGGTCCGCCCTTGCTCAAGGGCTTACTCACATGACTGGACTGAGTGCCCCTTTGTTCACCCAGGTGAGAATGCCCGGCGGCGTGACCCTCGGAAGTTTCATTATAGCTGTGTTCCTTGCCCTGACTTTCGAAAAGGGGCATGTAGGAGGGCAGATATGTGTGAGTATGCGCATGGGGTGTTTGAGTGTTGGCTTCACCCAGCGCAATATCGCACAAGATTGTGTAAGGATGGAACTAACTGTGCAAGAAGGGTTTGTTTCTTTGCTCACACTAATGAAGAGCTTCGTCCTCTGTACATGTCTACTGGGTCAGCTGTACCTTCACCTAGATCATCCGCCTCTGCTGCTATGGAGATGGCTGCGATGGGCCTCATGCCAAGCTCTCCATCTACTGCTTCAGCAGTCATCCCTTCTTTTACGCCTCCATTGTCTCCTTCTGCCAACGGGATTTCTCATTCTTCAATCAACTGGCCACAACCTAATGTGCCTGCACTGCACCTTCCTGGAAGTAATCTTCAGTCAAGCAGGCTTAGATCATCTCTTAGTGCTAGAGACATGCCATTGGATGACTACTTAAACCAGGAATTAGAAGCCCATCAGTTGATGAATGATCTATATATCTCTCGATTTGGCTCCTCTGCCGTCAATAGAACAGCCCGGTCAAAGAACATGACTGCTTCTAACCTTGATGATCTTTTTTCAGCTGAAATTTCTTCCTCTCCTAGATATAACTCTGAACAGGGAGCTATTTTCTCTCCATCACATAAGACTGCTATCCTTAATCAGTTTCAGCAACAGCAGCAGAGCCTCCTTTCACCTATAAATACTGGGATGTTCTCTCCAAAAGCTTTGGATCAACAGCTCCCTGGACACTCCTCTTTTTTGCAGGCCTCTCTTGGTTTATCTTCGCCTGGAAGGATGTCACCAAGAAGCATGGAGCCTGTGTCCCCATTGGGCTCTCGCCATGCTTCATTTGTTCAGCATGAGAAGCAACAGCAGCAAACTCTCAGAAGCCTTAGCTCCCGGGATTTGGGGGCTGGGGCAAAGGCAATTGTTGGCTCACTGTTGAGTTCATCATTGTCCAAGTGGAGCTCACCATCCGGGATGCTTGATTGGGGTGTGAATGGTGAAGAGCTCGGTAGGCTTAAGCGATCATCTTCTTTTGAGCTTCGTTCCAGCAGTGAAGAACCTGATGTTTCTTGGGTTAATTCACTGGTGAAAGAATCTACACCAGAGAAGGCAGCGGATATGAATTCTTTTGTGGGAGAAGCTGATGGCGGTTCAACCGTTGAGATTGTCGGTTATGATCATGCTGGTGCAATTGGGGCATGGTTGGAATAGATGCAGCTGGAACAAATGGTCAACTGAATGCAGAAATACTAACTTCTACTCTCCTGCTAGTTGATCAGTTTCTACTACAAGTATTCGAATTAGTTCGTTTTTTTTTTTGGCTGGAAGTGGTCGGGGCAGTTAAATTGGGGTTGGTGGTAAACTTTGGAGATTCATTTTCCCGAAATGATTTGTTTTTTACTTGAAGAGTACCTTAGAAAGGTTACAGAAGTTGGTGAGTAAATCTCTGTCTGGGTCCATTAATGGACTTTCCAGGACAGTTACCCTCTTGTTTGATATATTTTTTCTCCGTTTTGCTCAACCTTCATGAAGAAAAACCTATATTTCTTTGAATTTTAAACCTGTTTAGCCTTGATGTTTTCTCTTTTGACCATGTCATCCTTTCCAATATGACGTGCCGTTGGGTTCAATAAGCGTTGGCTACTTTCCAATGAGTTGTCTTTCATGATTCAACGTCTAGAAGTAAGTTTCATTTTTTTTTTTATGAAAAGGTCTGTATTATGTACAATCAAAGCCAACTTTGTTATTATGTTTAACATCAGTATTCTTTTTATTGCTTTTAACAACACATTCTGCTTGTGTGTCCTGTGGAAGGTGGTATTATTTTTAATATTTTACCTAATTTCTCGTGACTTTGACTAAGACCGTGGAAGGTAAAAGTGGTGGCGTAGATGCTGGGATGGTTCAACAATCAACAACGCCATAGTGAGACCAGTTTTCTAATGACGCTTATGATAGTCTGGTGGTACCAGGTGCCTATAAATAAGAGACACATGTCTGGGATTTTTGGCATTTCCAAACTCGAGGAATATCAGGTTAGAGAAAAGTCCAGATCTTCTAATTGGCATTGTGTATTTAGTTTTTATTCGAGTAGAATCCTCTCTTTGCATATCTGCTCTTCCTCCAATATATTCTTTATGCTGGCTGTTGGGGGCTTTAGGATCTTGGAAACAATCTTAGGTTAATAATAAGAAGGATATAGGTGAGTTGTTAGGATAACTTGAGCATTGAATATAGATCTTTTTTTAAATATAAGTCAAGGTTTTGTCTACAATCAACTAAATAGAACTCTAGAAAAATAAAGTTTTAAGCTTTTATAAGAAAATGAAATGAAAATATTTAGGGGCTTTTTGGTGGTAGGATTTAGGTTGGATTTGTGGTGGATTCGAGCGAAATTCAGCCAAACGGCCTAAAATGCAAAACCAAATCTAACGGTAAATTACCCCTTTTGTGGTAAATCTCGGATGTATGAAATTCTCTTATTCGGCAGATTTAAAGCTCTATTGGCATGAGAGGGAGTAAGAGTTAGCTCGTTTTTAGTTGTTCGCCTTATCTCCTCACCCTTACCTCTTCAGAATAGTTAAACAGTCACACATGATTCATCATAAATGTTATCAAATAACTTTTCAGATTTGGAGGATTTACAAAATCCTATGAAAATGAGATCTTGGGTGCTACCAAACTGCCCCTTAGTAATTTTGGGTCTCTGAAAAAGCTTTGAGTATTTGTAGAATCATTGTGGGTCTTTGTGTAGTTTTGAGTATCTTCATGAAAGATAGAGTGCTCGGGTCCTTGAAAAACAATTATTGTTGGCCTCTGTTAATTTTGTCAGTTTTATAACCTATTTTGTGGACTCCCAATTTTAATTGACAAATTTAAATCATTTGTGATCAAATTAAGGTTTCATTTTGGGCAGCTTTCGTATTGTTTGCTTAAATAATTTTTTAGTATATAAATTTTTAAATCAAAAAATATTTTAACTAAAAATTTATTTTAAAAATCATTAAAAAAGTTTATTTAAATGTGAAAATCATACAAATTAGATTTAAGTTTGATAATTTTGTAACTTTTTTTCAATGCAGGGACAACCAGTAAGCATTTCAAGGGTGGCAGCTCAATCATCAACAAGAATGGCTGATCGAACTTTAGCCTGTGACTGTTTTTTTTAACTGTTCTTTAAATTAACTTTTTAATATAAAAAAATTTTAAAATAAAAATTTTTGTATTAAAAAATTACTTTAGAAAATAATAGGGGCTTAAACCTAATTGTTTTAGTGGCTTATCGGAGCAACAAGTTCACCAACGAGAATTTTTGTAGTTCTTCCTTTCAAAGTTGTTTATTAATCCAGGGAAGCCACCAACTCTTTTTCTGGACACCTGAAAAGCATCAATGGCTCGTTTTCCCCTTTGCTCCTCTTTTGCGACTTGCGATCTTAAGCATGTCTTTCATTTTTCCTTTCGCTCCTCTCTCGTGCCCAAACGAAAATTGCCCATGATAGATGTTTTTGTCTTCTAAGCTCTAAGAACCATATTATTTGCATTATTAATTTTGATATTAAAGCTCCTCTTGGCTTCGGTAATGAGACGGCAAACTGAACTATTTTAATATATTCTAACTTTTCAAATGAGACAGAATTATTTTAATTTAGACTCCCTTAAATAAAATTTTTGGCTCCGTCACTAATCATAAACAAGGTGAAAGCAAGGTTGCTCTGAAAAGATGATTGGTATAAAGGCTTCTACGTTTATGAAGAAGTAACAATTTTTTAGTGTAAGTTGTTAAGAAAATCTTACACTTAAGTATGAACAGATCAAATCACATAAAAATTATTAATTTATCTATTATTATGCCTTGTTGTTCATTTATCGATCTTCATCAGATCTTCTTATTTAAAAAAAAATATTGTAAAGCATTTAAATAATTTTTATCAAAACATTTAATAAATTTATCATTTTTATCAATACATATTTTAATTTCAAGCAATCTGATGAGGATTGCACATAGATGTGATTTTTTGCCACTTCTATGCATGCCAGCTTATTTAAATTGATATTGCTTTATATTTAAATTTTAAATATTTATATTTTAAATATAATAATAAGCAAATAACTATGTCATTCCCCCATTTTTTTGTAGCAACCCTTTTTTTTTTTTTAAATTTATGCTTCTTAAGCTCTTTTATTTTTAGATTTAGGGTTTATTTGGTTGGTTGAAAACAAAATGCAATGTAAATTAAATATAGTGTAAAATGAATGCATGTGATTACTTTTTTTTGTTTAGTTTAAAGTAAACTAGTGCAATATAAAGTCCAAAGAAATAGTGGTCGTCGACGATGGTGGGTAGCGGTTGGTGGTGGTGGTGGTCTACGGCGGTGAAGGTAGAGGGCGATGGGCGGCGGCAAAGAAGATGAATTTATGATGGATTTGGAGGGCGATGGGCGGCGGCAAAGAAGATGAATTTATGATGGATATGGAACTTATTTAAATCTAAAGAATTCATCATCAATTATTGATATATCAAAAAAAGAATTGGCTTGATTATGCACGAATCTCGAGGCATATCCATGCAAGAGAGTTTCAAACTTAAAAGTTGAATTGAACATCTCAAAGAGACGAACCCAACAACATCAAAATCAATACGATCCGAGCTCAAATAAGCTCAAATCAAGAGTCTAAAGTATAATTGGAGGCTTCAAAGCATTAATTGGATAACTAAATGGTCATCAAATATGATATGATTATACTCGAATCAAGCGGCTTGACGGGACGATTCCAACGAGCCCAAGATTGTTTAATTCCAACATTATTAAGGCACTTAATGCTCAATCAACAGTCTATGATCAAGGGGGTCGATGCCAGCTATCCATTTTAACAATTCCAATATAACCTTGATCTCCTTTTTATTTACAAGTCATGTCACTCAAAAAACTATAAATAAAACACCATTCTTCACGTGAGGAGAGGAAGAAAAAGAGAGGGAAGAAAGGAGGAGGAAGAGAAGATTTGGAAATCTATCTTGTTGTTGACCACCGCCTATGTTCTTCCCAACCGCCAGATTTCTTCTCCACTGCTGACGTTTTTCCCAACTGCCATATTTCTTCTCGACAGCCATTGAAGTTCTTCGCGATCACTGTCGAAATTCTTCTCAACCGTTATTGAAACAACTGTCGAAGTTCTTCTCGACCGCTGCTAGAACCACCGTCAAAGTTCTTCATCACTATCATCAGATTTTTACACCAAAAATATCTATCTGAAGATTGACAGAACTTTTCAATATATTGCATTCTCTCTTTCTTCGATATGACGGATTGACTTTTATCATCTATACAAATTCTAGTGATTTTTTCTCTCATAATTTTTCACATAAAATTTTTAATGTTCTCTTTTACCAATTTGTGTGCTGAAATTTCATGCGTTGAAGTCTATTCTTGTCACTCCACTGCTACAAATTTCTCATCCGCACCAATTATTTTTAAGATTAACACTATAATGTCATAATTTAGAATAAAGGTTCCCTTCTGCTCTCGGGCGGAAGTGAACATAGCAGGGGTTTTGCACAGCCATAATGGATGTTAGGGTTCCGTAAGGCTTTCTGGCGGAGGATAACAACGAGGGCGGCTTGGCGCAATTGTAGGCAACATATCCGGAGATATTTTCTCCCTTCAGCAGATTTAGGTTCCGTCTTTCCTCCATTAATGAGCTTAATAGATGCATCGACATTGACATTTACTCGATTATATGGACGTGGCGCTAGCTTTGTTGGCGTGATAGATGAGCATTTATTGAATTTGTGTTCGTTGCTGCGCTGTATTAAAGTTACTAATAAAACTAATAAATACCCCTTTGGATTACTCAGTGCTCTTTTGATTTCAGTTTATGAATCGGGCGATCCCTTCAAGGCATCATGCATCTTTTTCATGGAAGAGAATATCTTATTCCTGTTAGGATTTTTATCAGCTTTTATTAGTTCTGTTGTTTATGGGTGCTTTATTGCTCGGTTATTTTGTATCCCAAATTCGCAAATTTTAGGTTTTAGGCTACATGCATTGAGTGAAATGAAAGGAAATAGAGATGGAAACAGAACAACTTGTGCATATTGAAGTTCATTATTTCCTTCCCTTTCCTTGTTAAGAGACCAGAGAGAGCTTCTAGGGTTGGAATGAGACCCATCTGCTATTTGAGTTGTGCAGGTTGTTATTTGTTTATTGACTTTTTTGCTATTATAAGTGGTATCCGGATTGTAACCATTTAGGAAATCTTTGTCATCTCTAGGTGAAAATTTTAGTTGCAGGGGTAGGAATTTTTGATGTGGTACTCCTGACAAGTTTTTTTCTTCTTTTGTCAAGTTAAGTGTTGCAGAGATGAGGATGCTCAGCTGGATGAGTGGCTTTACCCTTAGAGATAGGATACGAAATGAGCATATTCGTGAAAAGGTTGGAGTAGCTCCAGTGGAAGATAAGATTAGAGAGAGTCGCCTTAGATGGTTTGGTCACATAAAACGGCGGCCTCCCGATGACCCGGTTAGGAAAGTAGGGGTCTTAGATTTGACTTATGTTAAGAAAGGTAGAGGTAGATCTAAAAAGACTTGGTTAGAAAATATTAGAAATGATCTTTCTTTATTAGATTTAAACGAGAATTTGACTTTTAACAGGACACAATGGAGAAAAAGGATTCATGTAGCCGACCCCACGTAGTGGGATAAAGGCTTGATGTTGTTGTTGTTGTTGGGTGTTTGTGGAAATTGAAAGAAACGCGCAAGAGCTCTTAGTCGGCAATTCTTCAGGTTTTAGAGTTTTGGCGCTATGGGTTTGGAATATAGTTGTAATCATGGGTTGGGATATCTCATGCTTTGTTCCTGGTTGGACAGAGATGGGGAATCCCAACTACTCTTTTTCTAATGTGGTGAATGTAATGTGCTGTATATGAATATGTTCAGCCATACAAAAGTTGTTCGATACTATCATTCTGTTGTAATGTGGAGAGTTTATTTGCAGGAATAATTTGTTGGTGATGTTTTTATTCTATTGGAAGTTTTGGGGTCTCATATACAATTAGTTTTGATGCTGTTACATGATTCCTAAGAAAAATATGAGGAAGAGTGTGGTAGAAATCAACATCATTAAAGAAGATCCACATATGAAAAATATTGAAGTATAAAGTGATGCTCCCTTTAGAATCTTATAAGCATGGATCAGTTGGGGTGATATTGTATTGTTTTTTTTTTCTTCAACACTCTAATCTATTGCAAAAGGAGAATGCTTTCATAAGCAGTTAAAACTAGCCATATTACCTAATCTACGAACCTAATACTTAGAGTCACTTACTGTAGAGAAAGAAGTAATGACTAGGAAAGTTTGGTTTTTTTATTTCCCCAAGTGTTATTTATATGCAACACTACCTAGAGAATGAATGGAAATAACTAATTAAAATAACTAATAAATTTTTTTAAAAAATTGCTCTAGCTACCATCCTCCCCTTACATGCCTGCCATTTGATGTTCGCCCATGTACAACTCGTTGATTGATGCCTTTTTTCTTTTTTAGAAAGAGTTGGTGCATCAAGTTCATTATCTTGGGGTTCTATGGTTATGTTAGATGTATCAAAGATGGAATTGCAAAGTATTAGCTTCCTTCTTACTTCTTAGGTTTGTATGAGTAAAAAGACCTCATGTAGGTATAGTAGGTTCTATCCGCTTAAGATTTGAATATAAATGAAGTTGAATGTATCATCGAGTCCTCCAAGAAACTCAAACACTCTTTCTCTTACACAAATTATTTAAGAATTGCAATATCACTATTATACCTCATCCTAAAATCTTAGTAGTAATCTAATTCTAGCAAATATATCTTCATTGCATTAAAATATTCAATGACATGGAGGTTATCTTATTTTGTCGTTGAGATCTTTATCTTGATTCCATATATGAAAGCAGCATCCTTAACTCATGAACAAGTCTATTTAACAGCTTTCCAAATGTCTTTTGCAATTGTTAGGGGTTTGTATGACCCATTGATTTTGGGCATCATAGTTTTCCATAACCATGACATAATCACGAAATCTGTTTCATCCCAAAGTGCAAACTTTATTCTTTTATCTTCAGAGGAGTATTCACAAGATATGAATTTTCTTCTTTTCTTTTAGATAGATCTTCACAATTTGAGATCTCTTTAAGTAGTTATTTGAAAAGTACAAGATTTGTAGGCCCCCAGAGTTCTCCTTTAGTTTGGTTTTACAATTAATGATTATTGGCACAGTAGTAAAGAAGTAAAATAAATTAGACATGATGAAGAGAAATAATTTTTGTTTTTATCGTTGTATTAATAAAATCGAAGTTGGAAAGGTTTTAAAGAAAATAAAGTATGGAAAAATAATAGGTCTTGATGATATTCTAATAGAAGTGTGAAAATGCTTAGAAGATCAATGAATTTTTTAGCTTATTAATTTTTTTAATATTATTTGAAGACTGAAAAGATGTCAGATAAGTGGTGAAGGAGTATGTTGGTTCCTATTTTTAAAAATAAAAGTGATGCACAATAGTGTGCGAATTAGATGGAAATTAAGTTAATGTGTCACTATAGGAAAATAGCTCATTTCCGACGGAATTTCCGGTGGAAATAAATTCGTCACAAATCCGGTGGCTTTTCTGGCGGATTTTCGACGGAACATTTCCGGCGGATTTTCCGACGTTTTTCCGATGGAATTTTTTATTTGCTTTCCGGCGAATTTATTTCCGACGGAATTTCAGACAAAAATTATTTTTTTTCTAAAAAATGACTATAATAAATATTTATAATTAATTATTTTGTTAAATTAAGTTAAATAATTTAATTACTTATTATCAAATAAAATTATTTAACTTAGATATTATTAAATTAAATTAATTAAAAAATAAATACTAATTCATTATTAAATTAAATAAAAGTAAATAAATTAAATTAATAATTAATTGTTAAATTAAATTAATAAATCATTGTTAAATAAATTTATTAAATTACATTAAATTAATTTAATTGATATTAATTTTTAATTTAAATAAAATATAAAAGATAAAGGAAACAGGTTTGCCTTAGTGGCGCAGTGGCTGACGGTTTCATGGCGGGTCAGCGGGGGTTCGAATCCTGCTGAAGGCGGGCTGTTGCGTGGGTCGGCTGGCCCGTGGGGCGGGCTGGAGTGGGCGGACGGGGCGGGCTCTGCTGGTGTGGGTAAGTGGGTCTGGCGGGGACGAGCTGGCGTGAGTCTGGCCCACAGGGCGGTCTGGCAGCGGTCTGGTAGGTTGGGGGCGGGCTGCTGAGTGGTTAGATTTTAATTTTTTTTCTTTAATTTTCCGGCGCAAAAATAATCCGTCAGAAAAATATTTCCGGCGAATTTTTCACTGGAAATATTACCGGCGCATTATTTAATTTCGGAAGGGCTTTTCCGACGCGCGTTTTATTGTCGGAAAAATTTTCGCCAAAAATCAGCCGAAAATGCTGATTTCCGACGGATTTTAGCCATTTTCCGGTGAAAATGGCCGCCGGAAAATGGCGTTTTTCCTGTAGTGTGTCATGCATTAAAATTATGGCAGAGAGTAATTGAGCATAAGTTATGAAGTTATACTAATGTTTCTCAAAATCAGTTTGGATTCATGCCAAATAGGTCTATTATGGAAGCTATACATTTGTTGGGAGGTTTGATGGATAAGTATAGAGAGATTAAGGAAATCTACATATGACATTTATTGATTTAGAGAAAACATATGATAAAGTTTCAAGAAAAGTGCTTTGAAGAGTTCTAGAAAAAAAAAAGAGTTAATAATACTTCTATTCAAGTCATTAAGGATATATATAGGAGTTATTACTTGTGTTCAAACACAAGTTGGTTTGACTAAATATTTTCCTATTTTAGTTGTGTTACATCAAGGATCAGTTTTAAACTATGATGCAATGACATGGACATGACGATACAAATACGACACGGATACGAGACATGTCAATTATTAAAAATATAGGACACGGATATAGGTTGGGCATGGTATTATAATTTTTGTCTTAAAAATAATATATAGAAATTAAATAAGTAAAATATTAAAAATAATTAAGAATTAATAAATCATTTAACTAGGATTTGTACTTAAAATAATTAATATTAGGATGTCGTGATTCGGGCATGGATATCAAATCAGGCATCGAGAGGGGAGACGAAATATTGTCGAAAGTCGTTGTTGATATTAAGATGACATTGGATAAAGATGAGATGTCGAGACTGCGCAGGGGGCGTGATTGTGGGTGTACAAATTGCTAGCATCAAGCATCAATGTAAAGACATCATTAGACTTAAATGTTGAGATTATTTTAAAATATTGATGTTGTGATGGCGTTAAACGTCGATATTGAGATAGCATCGTTCATTATTGTGAAGCCCTAGTCGTAACTCGTTAGAAGGAAATGAAAATGAGAATGTTTGGGGAATGAGGTATTGAGTGTGAGCAATTTATTTGGGCATGTGGAGAGGAAACAAGAGTTTTAGTTTTTAATATTTTTAATAAATAAAAATTTGAAGTACAAAAAATTATATATTTTTTTAAAAATTATAAAATATTTAAGACATGTGTGTCGAACACGCATGTCCAGTTTATTTTTAATACTTGTTTAATTGGACATGTCTTCGACGTGTCTGACACGTGTCGGAGGAGTATCGTGTCCGATACATGTTGGACACTGCATACCTTTTCGAGGAGAAGTGTTGGTGCATCATAGGTTTTAAGCCCGTATCTTTTTGCTTTAGTCATGGATGTTCTTACTAGACATGCGCAAAAGGATGTATGTTGGTGTACATTTTTTACTAATAATATTCTACTTGTTGCTAAGACTAGAGGGAGTTGATGGAAAAACTTGAACTATGGAGGTCAACCTTAGAGTTGAAAGGTTTTTGTTTGAGCAGATCTAAAACCAAATATATGGATCATAATTTTAGTAGTAATAGATTTATATTTGGATGACTCTATTAGGAGAGTAGATGCATTATATTCAGCCTATGTTAAGAAAGATAGAGATATACCTAAAAAGGCTTGGTTAAAAACTATTAAATGACATTTTTATTAGATTTAAATAAGAATTTAACTTTTAATAAGACACAATGAAGAAAGATGATTCATATAGCTAACCCCACGTGGGATAAAGGCTTGTTATTGTTGTTATATTTATGCAAGTAAAAGAAATTAATTATTTTATCATTTCTCCAATAGCATATAGCAATATTAACATTGTTAAGTATATATATAAAAGGCCATATTAATCAATGCATTAAAACTAAGAAAATAATTGTAATTACTATAGGAGAGAAATATAATTATCCACTTTAAATCATAGAAGATCAACTTTTCCACTTCAAGGTTACTTTAATGTTGACTTAACCTTTGTCAACTCTTCCTTAGTTCACAACTTATGCATCAGTTGCACAGTCATTTTAGTTTACTTATATTTTTCATAATTTTAAGCGTATGAAATAAAATATACAACCCAAAAAAGTAACTCATAATAAAACTTAAATATATTTCTTACCTTTTAAAATTGCAAATCACATCTTTCCTCTTCACTCTATTATAATTCTTCGCTTCACATTAATCTAAAACATTTAACTTTTCAATTTTTCCTCAATAAAATTCTTTGTCGTACCTTAATCTTTCTTTTCACAACCGCAAATCTCCTCCTCTTAATCTACTCTTTTCATACATTATGAAATTTTGTTAAAATTATCTCTATGATTAGAACATTAATCTAATCTTATAAATATGAAACAATAAATATTCTAAATTAATCTTACATTATTTCATAATTAGAGAATCAAGATGAATTCATCCCTAATACCTCAACTCAATTCTCTATTTGAAATCAATGAATGCCTAAGCCTTGCTCAGCTCGATCTCAAGCAAAACTCTGCTTGATTCCTCCACTCAACTCACCTTGTTCTTGGTCGTCATACGCACGCTAGCCAGTCTTGCTTAACTAGTTTACTCCTTTACATGCTTTTCCACATGATTTGCCTCACTTGCACTCTCTTCCTTTGTCTCTTGTTCTCCTTTTTTTTCTCTCACCCAATCTTTCTCTTCGTCTCTCTTTCTCGTTCTTCGTCCCTCACTCCTTTTTATCTCTCTATCTATGTCTCTCGCTCTTGATCTCACTCCCACTCTCCATTCTCTCTATGACTTGCTCTTGACTATTCACCTATGCCTGTATCCTTTTGCCTAGCTCCCTTTCGTCTCTCCTTGTGGCGGGGCTCTAGCGTCGGTTCCATTGAACCGACATTGCTGATTCGATTTTTTTAGCCGACTTTTACACTCTTATAAAAAATTCTTCCTCAAAATTTAATGAGCATAATAATAACAATCACATCTTTATTGAGGAGATGCAAATAACATTCTTGCATTTATGATTCCTTCTCCCGTATAACATCTCTTTATGTTTCATGCTTCAATGAGTTTCACACAAATGGAATTTCTTGATTGTGGAGTCATTTTACATCATATTTCAATATCCTCTCAGGTTCCTATATATATTTTAGATCATGTTATATATCAATTGAATATTTGACAACTCTATTGAATTCATCGGCTATAATTTTTGAAGTGTAGAGATATGAGAAAATATTATGCATTCCCTGCATGTATAAGCCACATTCCTATCTTTCCAATGGCTTCATATGGTCTTATATATCAAGAAAACATTACAAACCTTTCATTGGAGTGACCTCAACCTCTCCAATGTCAAATTCCACCTGTGTGTGCTTAGTTTCATAATCTTTCCATTGTATATTCTGTCTAGCCTTCAATTCAACCCGAACAAATTTACTATTATTTGCAACATCATATATTAAATCATCACAAATTTCAATAGCTATTCTTTCTCTTGTTTCTGCCCATCGTAGCAATGTCCTATATTTTCTTCCATAAAAGGCTTCATATGGAGCCATTTTTATACTTGCTTGAAAACTTTTGTTAAAAGAAAGTTCTATCAATAGTATGTGTGTTTTCCAGGCTCCACCAAAATCAAAGACAATCTAAATAAATCTTCTATAGTTTGAATCGTCATTTTTGTTTGGCCATTAATTTTTGTGTGGAATACAGTGCTGAAAGTTACTCTATTACCCAAAGATTCCTAGATCTTCTTCCACAACATAGATGCGAACATGCCATCTCTGTCTAAAACTATAGATTATGACACTCCATACATGATACAACCATACAATCTCATCCATGTGCAATTTTGTTAGTTTCTCTACATAATCATTCTTTTCAATCAGCAAGAAATGTGTTGACTTATCAGTGTTTCCACAATGACCCAAATAGTGTCATAGCTTTATCTCGATACAAGTAATCTAATCATAAGATAAATTGCAATTTTATCTCATTTCCTTATAAGCGTGTTTGTTATGCTTTGCATAAAACAGGGATGATCTAGAAAGATATTATTTCAGTTACTTTTATAAAAAGGCTTATGATGGAATTATAAATTCAATTCCAAATAAAAGAAAAATTACTCATGAACGAGAGAAGATAATTACATCACAGTTCAAGAGGGTAGGAATACTTTGGAAAAGAGAAAATGATCAAAGTAGTCTCTTAACTCTCTGTGAGGGACCTAAATAGTTCCCAACTATTTTGAAGACCAATTTGGTCCTTCAACTCCTCTAAATGGGACTTTTTTAGTCGTGCCATCTAATGGTAGAGTTGATGGCGTTAAGTATGAGGTTAATTTAGTCTTTTTTAATTAAAATATTTAATAAATATAATTTTTTAGAGATTATAATTTTTGTAAAAAATTTTATTAAACTTTTCTTTAATAAAAAAATATACATAATTTTATTTTTAGTAATTATACATAATTTCTTTAATAATAAAAATTAAAATTTTCTTTTCTCAACTCTCGGCAACTCTTAGGGGCTGTTTATTATATTTATAATTATTAATTTTAATTATTGTTGCCAAATAATTAATATAAATAATATAATTAAAATTAAAAATAATTATTAATTAATTTAAGCAATTAATAATTTATTAATTATATTATATTTTTAATTAATTTTTTTAACTTTTCTTTACCTCTTCACTATTCGTTGCTCTTCGACTTCGCCTCCTTCGCGTGACGATGATGGGAGCTTGCTCGTTGCGAATGCAGCCATCTTTCTTCCATTCGCGCGCTTCTTCGGCCAAATCGACTGCGATTGGAAGTAATGACGATGATGGGAGCTTGCTCGTTGTGAAGGTAGCCATCTTTCTTCCGTCTGTACGCTTCTTCTTTGCTTGTTCCGATAATACCCTCATGCCCATCTCACTTTTTCATTTAAACTTGGCGGTATGACCAAAATAGTCTCATTTGGAGGAGTTGAGGGACCAGATTGGTCCCTCAAAATAGTTGGAGATTATTTTGATCCCTCATAAAGAGTTGATGGATCATTTTGGTCCTTTTCCCCTTTGGAAAAATAGGAGGGTGTATGCAGGTCGAACATGGTCACCTGCATCACATAGTATCTGTTGGGCCACAATAACAATGCTTTTCATAAGGTATAAGTAATTACAGGCTTTATCCTCAACCTTATGTTGAACTGTCAAGTTGTTTTATCCATGGTGATGACCGAAGTGATTGAACATAGAAATGAAAAAGGACAAGGCACAAGCATGCGAGGGAACGGACAAGGAAACGCCAAATGACACTCCTTCACGTGAGGAAAGTATGCCACAATTTAGTTTAACTGTAGAGGAGCAGAGGTGATGACTTGTGTAGCTCTATTCTTTGATATTGTAGTAAATGTTTTGTTGAAATATTTTTGTTTCTGTATGAACGATGTGAAGTCGTGGTGTCTGGATATCTGCATTTCTTTCTGTTTTGATGAATTTATGGTGGTATGGCAATGGATGTTCTATTCTGTTTTTGTTTTACTAAATCTGGGATATTTCTGTTTCTGCTTTTGAAGATATGAAATTGCATTGTTTGGGATGATTCAAATGATATTATGTGACCTGCATTTGTTCTAAAGATGTGAAGTGACGATGGCAATGAATTATATGGCATGTAGTTGTCTATGTTGTAGCTTTTGTGGATCAAATAATATTACCAATATAATGTACTCGTTTCTTATTAGAGTTAAGGTATTTGTGATAACTAATTGCAAGAACGTATGGCATTATTATATGTTTGTTTATGCTTTAGATTGTTTTACACTATGTTTATTAACTAGCAATTGATGAAGAATTGTCTTCCTAAGAAAAATTCAATGTTTTATTGCTGCATAATTGTCTGCACATAATGGTCTTCCCTAGCCTTTTTTTGCGAAGTTGGCCAACTACTAAGCTTCTTTCTTCCTGCATGACCACCTGAAGCACTTTGTTGAGTTTAGAGGACAATTTTTGGGAATTGGCTCTTTGGGAATTGGCTATGTTGTTGCTGCTGCTGCTGTTGTTGTTGTTGAGATCTTTGGCTTCTGCTAAAATTGAAGTACCCATAACCATCATCATTTAGTCGCCGCCAAGCTCTATTAATCAGCTGATAGGATCTAGTTAGGACGGTCCGTACGTCCGGACGTAATAATTTCTCCGTTGCTAGACTGCAAGTGTCTTGACCCTCTTTGGGAGCTCAGAGTACCAAGACATGAATAGATTGTCAAACTGAGGTTTTGTTTGGAATAATTTTCTTACTGTTTTTTAAAAGTAATTTTTTAGTACAAAATTTTTTAGTTCAAAAAATTTTTATAATAGAAAATTACTTGAAAATGCAGTAAGAAAATTGTTTCAAATGAAGCCTGTGTTTTTAAAGCTCAATCACAATTGTTAGAGGGAATTTTTAACCTCAATCACAAATTTCCATATATGTTTCTCTTGTTAAGACCATTATATCGAAAGAGTTGCTAAATCACAAAAAAAATATTCTAAATCAAAACTATAACAGTTCTAATATAAATATTTTTCTTCCATAGTGCAACATTACAACCAACATTCAGGCTTCGTGTTTCTAAAACAGTTTTCTACTATAAAAATTTATTGAACTAGAAATTTTTGTACTAAAAAGCAATAAAAAAATCGTCACAAACGAAGCCTTAATTGAAAGTTAAGCTTGCGTGATGATTTTAACTGTAACTTCAGGCCCATCTCATCAATGCAGTGGCTAATGAACCATTTAAATGATCATTGTAGAAACTTAAGTTTCAGGGAAGATTGGTGAAATGGTCCATCGAGCTCAACGAGCTCAACGATTATGCAATTGAATATGTAACACAAACAACACTCATGTTCTGACAGGTTTTGATTTCATTTGAGACAGCTTTCTTATTACTTTCTTAAATAATTTTTAAGCACAAAAATTTCTTTAACTTGAAATTTTTGTACTAAAAAACTGTTTTAGAAAGCCATAAAAAAGCTGTCTCAAACAAAACCTTTGTGACAGACTTCACTACAGTGTTGGAAGATGAAACCTTACATGCCTTTCAGATCTATTTAAAATTATCTTACATGCCTTCAAAAACACTTCTCATATGCCAAATGATAATTTCTTATGAAGAAACATAACAAATGAACATTTCACTGATCACTTGACTTCAAATAGCTTATGCATAACAATTCAGTCAAGATTTTGAACAATTGGGAGCACTGAACAATTCCAAATCAGATCAATAATTCATAGTAAACTATAAAATTTGTCTTATAACAATAATATTATCAACCAAAATCTAAAGCAATAAAATAAATCCCTTGATTTATTTTGATTGACATTTTATTAGTTTCCTTAAATTTAATTTTCTTAGTTTGCATTAATCAAATTTTGATATTAGCTCGAATTGGATTTATTTAGAAATATTTTTTGACTAAGAAATTAGGACGTTTAGATGCACAACATTGAATTATATCAACATTTTTATATTTATTGATATAATATCATAAATTTTAAATAATATTATCAATATTAATTTATTTTGAGTTATTAATATAATTTAAAAAATTATAGTAGCATATGTATGCAATTATAAAATAGAGTGGGGCCTATATGCTAAGATGGCTGACTTAGTGGTTGATGACAAATCTATGATGATTAAAGGTGAAGAGAAGAATATATATTTGGAATTATGCTTCATTTATCTAATTTTTATTTAAGAGATGCCTTGTAGCTATGGTTATAATTCACATCAAAGTTTTAGTCCAATTAGATGATGACACATTGAATATTGTTTGGCCTATATATGGGCTATTTGTCAATATATTATTGCACTGGTGGTTTTATTTATATTATTCACAATCACTATGTTTTATCAAAAATAATATTTTTAGGGAAATTTAAAAAAAAAAGAATTTGGATATTATTTTTACTAATATAAAAACAGTTGAAAATTTATTTCAAACAAAACAAAAATTTTTATGAGTCTTGGTAATTATTTTAATATGAGAATATATTTATTTTTGAACTAATTTGTCTAAGAAATTTTGATTTAGGTTCTGATTAGGATGGTTGTAGGGTTTTATAAAGTCAGTTATGAAGTTACTATGGAGTATGTAACTTGACTATTTCTGCCGTAAAAAATGGGTTTCACTGTAAAAGATTTTGAAAAGAAAGTAGCAAAAATTCAATAGCCAAATAAAATTTTAATTGTTGTCTGAAAAACAAAATAGCAAGAAAGCTATTACAAATATATTTTTAATGCATTGTCTATCATTAAAACATAACATCACAGTTCTTTGTTATCAATTGTTATGCCCCGTAATCTAAGTTGAAAATAATTATATTTTTTATTTTTTAATAATAACAATCAGAGCTATCTAATTTCTTTTAGTAATAAATACTAGCAGGAATAAATATATTGATCAAAACATCAATATACATATAATTTTATTATCAAAAAATCATATACATTAGTTGAGAGTTATATATATACAATATACTGTCTACTCACTCATAAGCTCAAAAGAATAACTAAAAGATAAAATAGCAGTAAAACTTGAAGAATCCTGTATGTGATCAGCCTCACACTCCTAAACCTCTTCCATGACCTAAAATTATTAAATCACTTATATTGACCATATAAAACCCAGCATGCCACTCGAAACATAGTACTTAAGTTAAAGCATCAAAAAAAAGTATGCATGAAATCATTTAGTTCATAACAGTAGCAATCAATATGATGATAAATCTGTGCAGAAATAGTAAACACAAGCGGTAACAGTAAAACTCATAAAACAGTATAATATGAATATCGAAACTGTAGATTTTAAACAATTATTCTTAAACCAAACATCATAACAATATTGTTCAAATAATAAGGAAATCGTATGAATTAGTAAAACAAAAGTATTTACAAAAATTATCAAAAATTTATGACAATGTAGTACTATTAAGAAATCATATAGGAGTGCACATGATGTTCAGTTATTCTATATCAGCCTCAAATCAATATCTTAATACATGCACAGTAATAGTAAATCAGTAATAATGATTAATGAATCAATAACAATAAATCAGTAATAGTAATTCATTGTCTTATATGCATGTCCAAGCAACCATATTAAATAAGTAAGAAAATCTGACTTGTGTGGTGTTTTTTTTGTATGTATTCTTAGTTCAGTATCCATATGACTTTCAGTAATTAGAGTCGTCACTCTTACTCTTCCGCACAATAATTACTCCTTATAATTCACAATCAGTAAATCACATGAATCAGTAGAGGATATCACCACAAACCACAATATTTAAAAGAAAATTCATCGGCCCAGTACCATCATGTACAAGTATAAAACATCAGTAATAAACTAGGCCTTCTTATTTTTGCACACATAATATTATAAAAGTGATAACGACCAGCTGTTACTCATTCGCATGATCATATTAATTCACAATGCTTTACTAAAAGTATAATCACATCAAAATGCCCAAATCACTATTCATGCTCGTGCCGTACAAAATAAAATGAATAACATTTTAACCGGTAAAATATAAAACCATCCAGTCAAAATTATCAGAATAATCAATACTATAGTATATCAAAAGTTGTATGATAGAACTTCACTAAAACAGGAGAAAATGCAATAAATATTGATTTAGATTGAAGAATAAGTCCTAGAATTAAAATAATTGAAAACAAAGATCGGATAGAAATTACCTACAATGATTAGAATACTTTTCGTAATAGCGGGATCCTTTTCTTTTCTTTCTCTCTCCTTTTCTCCTTCTCCTCTCCTTCTTCCCTTCCTTTCTCGGAAAGCCAAACGAGAGAGAGAGAGAGAGAGAGAGAGAGAGAGAGAGAGAGAGAGAGAGAGAGAGAGAGAGAGAGAGAGAGAGAGAGAGAGAGAGAGAGGAACGGCTGAGTGGAAAAAATTTATATCAAAAAATATTTTTCAATGCATAGTGCCATGGCGCTCCAACTCGACGCTTCAGCGCTGCATGTTCATTCCAAAGTTATTGTGCATGAGCACTGTCGCGTCAAACTTCAGTGCCCCAGTGCTACACACCCTAGAGCTGCTGAGCTCTAAATCACAACGCTACAGTTTAAAAATTTCAGGTTTTTCAAATAAATCCATTTAAGAACTCAAGGTTATTACACCAAGTCTTTGAGTTGGACTTTTGAGTGAATTAGTTAGCTAAAAGTGTCGTTCTCTTATTATGAAAAAAAAGGAATTATATATATATATATATATTCAAAATTAAACTAAAGATACAATAATTTTTTAATATTTAAGATTTGATTAGACTAGCTGTAGTATTTCATAAAGTTGATAGAAAAGTTATTGTTAGGAAAAAAATTTAGCTACTGTGATCGAAAAAAATATACTTCTACTACATAAATTTTTGAAAAGCGATGAGAAAACAACAAGAAAGTAGCAGCTAAACAAAATTGTGATTTCTATCTGAAAAACAAAGGAACGAGAAAATTGTCCCAAATAAACCCTAGCATTCTACAAAATCTAATTCAAAAAATAATTTTTTATCACATAAAATTTTAAAAAGTAATTAAAAAATTAAAAGAAATTGAAATTAAATTATATAAAAAAAATAATCTCAAGCACACTAATGATTTGTGATTACTTCATCCACACTAAATGATCAAGACATACCAAGAAACTTTAGGGGCAAACTAGACAAGCTCTGTTTAAAAACTTGGAATTTGAATATGTTCATGTAAATTATAAAAGAACAACAGTGAAAATTATTATATTTATTTTGAGATTAGTGCAGCATTAACTTTTCATATAAAAGAACTAATCTCAAAGTAAATCGATTAGTTTATATTAAAATATCATAATATAATTCTTTTCATAAAATTTTATTAGCCAAATGTAGCATCCTATATAATATAATAGAGGCCTAAATAAGTTAAGCAAGGACCCATAAGGCCATAATCTTGCAAATAATACAACTTGCTATAATTGAGATGATGGCCCAATTTGTAAGAAAAAAATATTTATAAATTGGACTGTTAAGAGTGTTTAGATTTATTTAATTTTTATTTTAGTTTATTATAATTCAAAATTATCTTACAATTTTTATTTTTAAAAGTCTTAATGTGTTGGCTTGTCTACTTCACCTACTCTAATTTTAATATTTATAATATTAAATTTGCAAATAATTAATTTAAAATAATAATAATAATAAAATTCAAGTTATAAATTAGTAGAATTTAGTGAAGGCAAGTTTTATTTGGCTCATTAAGAAAATGAGTCAAAATTTATTAATTTAATAAGTTAAATATGAGGTGTTCATGAATATATATATATACTCAAAATATGTTAAAGGATCGAACTCGAGTCCAACTCAAAATTATCTTGACCTGAATCTAGTCAACTTGAGTTCGCCCTTATAATAAATAATGAGTCCAAATGTAGACTCGAATTCGACTGGCTTGCAACTCGAATGACCTGAACTTGAACCAATAACTCTATTTGATTAAAATATTATAACTTATCAACTATGAAGTTTAGGTTAATTAATAAAAAAATAAGAAGATCACACCAACAAGTAAAAGAATTCAATGAAAAAAAGTTAAAAAGATCGCTTTTGAGTCAAAGTAGGTTCACGGGTCATTCAAATCCAACCTGTTATTAATTGGGTTAGAATTCCAGACTCGATCGACTTATTTATTAAATGGATCAATGCAAATTAAAATTTTTTTTCATTAGGTCCAAATCAAATTAACAAATCACATTATTGATTGACATCCCTATTTAAAAATAATCTTTGTCATAATTTTGCCTGAAAAATATTTATTTATTTTTATTAAATCTAAGCAACAACCACTTTTCTAATTGTGAAATTATTACGTGTTCACCGGATGGCGTCCAGAGACGAATCAGGACGCGCCACATCATATTTTATTATGTACCACTGTGTATCAGAATGATGTGATATATCCTGATTCACATCTGAACCGTTCGATTACCGCATGTAATAATTTATCTCTCTAATTTCACCTTTCACTGTCAGTAGGGCTGCAAGTGAACCAAATGCTCGATGAGCTACTTGATGCTCGGTTTGATTAAAGCTCGTTTGTGATCGTTTAACTAACTAAACAAACAAACTTGAACAACATTTTAAATACTCGATCCTTAAATAAACAAGCTTGAACACTAATGTGTTCGGTTCATTTATGTTCACGAACATAATCATTTGAAGTTTGTGAACAAGCTCGACATTAAGCTCGATAAAAAGCTCGATTCGTGAGGCTGACTGTGACATTCAGTAGTTCATTAAGGAAGAAAATCTAGTAGTTTATTTTGATTGCTTAGAATGGTGGAAGGCTAACTTCATATTATTGTTTGTTCAATAGGTTGTTTGCTAAATATGTTCACGAACATAGCTCGATAAAGCTTGTTTGTTTAAAGCTCGATAAGCACTAAACGAACCAAACATGAACCGAACATGAACCAAACATGAACACTCTTAAATTAAATGAACCAAACATGAACACAAACAATAAAGCTCGAATCAAACACGAACCAAACATGAACAGGCTAATGATAAACGAACTCAAACATGAACACTCACATACTCGGCTCGGCTCGGTTCGTTTGCAGCCCTAACTGTCAGAGCTAAATAAAGAACAAGTTGATAACCGGCACACGGAGACAACACCGTCACCTTCAACCAAATTTTTTTTTAATTTTCCTGAAAAGGAAAATTCTACCACAGCGTGTGGCCGCCACGCGCCTCGCTTCCCGTCACCCTCGCCCCTCGCTTCATAAGCATAACTTTCTTACCCCATGGTCCACCACGCCGACCCTTTAGCTAAAGGATTATTGACACGTAGGCAGAACAATATTTGTTGAGAGTGAGCCAGAGGAGCACCGCATGCGTGTCTGCTTCACCTTTTATTAAAAAAATATTTAGTCTGTGGAGGATGTCCCCCGTAATTCCGTACTTATAATAATTGACAAATGACGCCTACCTAATTTTCAAGATTGAGTGATCCATAGGCCATTTAAAATAAGTACATAAAATATTTAAAAAATAGCGCATTAATTACATTTTGTATATTATTTTCTTAGGTAAATTGAATAAAATATTTTTGCTCTAAGAGCAATTATTATTATTAAATTAATTTTTATTAATAATTTAGATTTTTTAAAAATTGGCTCAATTTTCTAAAGTATATCGTGTATTTTGACAGAGAAAAGATAAGACTGCTCGCGCTCTCATTGTGCAATGCGGCAATCGATCTGATAGTTATGGAATGACGAGAATTCTCTTATTCTCGATTATCAGTGTAACGACGCCAGTTGTGCATATGGTACTATGGGCAAATTTTATATGGAGGGTGAGGTTGAGTCGGCTTATTCAAAGACATAAAGAGATGAATGAATTGAAGTGAGATTAAGATTTCGTTTGAGATGACTTTTTTACTATTTTTAAAGCAGTTTTTTAGTACAAAAATTTCTAATTCATAAAATTTTTGTACTAAAAAGCTACTTTAAAAAGCAATAAGAAAGTCAACCCAAATAAAACCTAAGATTCCTAGCTTTTTCTTTTTTGGAATAAGATAAAACTTTAATATTTTATGAGTAAGAACAAGTTTTTATATTAAATTATAAATGATAGTAGTAATTGGTATATACATCACAATTTCTCATATTCATAACCTTTTTATCTTAATTTTAAAATATCTAATTTATATGATTTAAGTTTTTGAAATTATTGCAAAATTTGATATGATTTTATGAAATATTTATCTATTCTTTATGACATTTGTAATATTATTCACCTAACAAATTTCATCTTCTTAAGCAAAATATTCGATACATTAATCTTTTGTATTAGGCTTCATTTGAGACAACTTTCTTGCTGCTTTTTAAAATAATTTTTAGTATAAAATTTTCTTTTTCAAAAAATTTTTACACTAAAAATCTTCTTTATAAAGCAGTATAAAAGCTGTCCCAAACGAAACATTAGTTCTCTCATTTTTTTAGTTAAGGATAATTTATTTTATTTTATTTATTAAAAGTTTAGCTTCAGCACTTATTAATTTATGTCTATATGGGCAATAAAGAGTTTATTTTCATCATTTAATTGCATTTTTTTAAATAAATATCGGCAGATAAAAGGGGAAAAAACAAAAGAATTCGGTAATGGTAAAGAGATTAAAGACAAAAGCAGTACCTCTCTGCTACGTTTAGTGCTACTAAAGTGGATATGTAAGTTGTAGTAGATAAGATAACAATTTGGTTAGTGCTTCTCTCATCACTACTTTTTGTAACTTTTTTATGAGTCATGCATGCACGGATATTAAGGGAGCAATCATAGGTGCCTTAATATATAAATATATATATATATATATATATATGGCGATAGAAGGGTTGGCCGCATGCAACACAACTTAATTTGTTGGTAGAGAGCTTAGTGTCACAGAGAGATCTTTCTTAAGTCTCCTGTGCGGTCTTAGCACTCCTTCCTTGTGCTAAGTCAGCCTTAAAACTCATAAAATGTTAGCTAGAGAGCAAAGAATGCTAGAGAGGAAGTGAATGGGAAAAAACTTCACTATTATAAGAGAATTTTACAAGTAGGGTTGGAGGGGTTTTGGGAGATATGGGAGTTGGAGGAGTTGATTACAAATGAATAGGGAGGGTCTTATTTATAGCTCTCCTCCCATACCTAAGAATCCTCTAGATTTCCCTCTATTATACAGGAGTGTGGAGTTCTCTAAAATACTCCACATCATTCCTTACAATACACTTATATTACAATATTTTGGAGAGTTTTAGAGTATCCTAAAATACTCTCCAAGTGTCCACACCATTCTAGAATATTCTAGAGTACTCTAGAATCTTCTAGGAAACTCTAGGCTGTTCTAGAACCTTCATAAACATTCTAGAATCTTCTGGAATCTTTTAAAACCTTCTAGAATCTTTCAGAGCCTTTTAGAATCTTCTGGAATCTTCCATATACTTTTAGAACATTCCAACATCATGAACCCCATTTAGAAATGGTTCTGAAGGTCTTTTTGGCTGCAACTCAACATGTCACGCCGAAGGGGTTTGGCCAAACCTCTAGGTCCAATATTTGGGCGTGACATTAGGCTATCAATAGGGGTGTCAATTTCGGGTCACGGGTCAGGTTTGGGTTGAACCTGGAATTGACCCGGCACTATTCGGGTTAGGGTCAACCTGACCCGTTTTTGCAAACGGGTTAATTTTTTAGACCCAAACCCGACCCGCTTCGGGTTCGGGTCAACCCGACCTGACCCGACCCATAAACGAGATTGCACGAACCACTTCTTCGACTCCTTCGTTGTAGTTCGACTTCGCTACTTCTACGACGGGAGCTCGCTCACTGTTGTTCGGCCTCCTTTAGACTTCCGCAGTATGGAAGGAGGTGTGGAGATTGCACGAGTCGCTTCTTCGGCTCCTTTGTTGCAATTCGACTTCGCTCCTTCGACGACGGGACTTCGACTCCTTCATTGCAGTTTGATTTCGCTCCTTCGACGACGGGACTTCGGCTCCTTCGTTGCAGTTTGACTTCGCTCGTCCGACGCTTTGTTCAGCTTTGTTCCGACTTCCGCATGAGGTGTAGAGATTGCACGAGTCGCTTCTTCGTCTCCTTCGTTGCAATTCGACTTCGCTCCTTCGACGACGGGAGCTCACACACTGAACTTTTTTCAAGTTATTTCGGGTCATTCCCGAGTTTCTGGGTCAACCTGAACCCGACCCGATTTTATAATCGGGTCAGTTTTCCGGACCCGAACCCGAAGGGGGTTGGGTTCGGGTTGGGTTTTCGGGTCGGGTCCAATATTGACACCCCTAGCTATCAACTAACAGATCTTGAGTTTGAAACTTGCATATGTAATATATGTATGAGTTTGTGTTTAATTCACTCAAAAGTTGTCAAAAAATAGAGTTGCCCATATAGTAGAATATATATGGTGTAAGGCAGCCATGAATAGTTATGGGTGGAAGACTATTATAAGCTCTTGCAATGGACCCCATTGTGAGGGTTAATATGATCTTGACACACCAGTAGTAAGATTTACGGCACTTGTACATGGGAAGGAAGTCTGAATTCAAACTGTAATAAGAGTTTAAAACATCAGTAAGGAAAGATATTAGGAGGTGCGCGCATATCCAAAGTGTTATTTTTGTAGCAACTTAGCTCACATGTACGTGAGATATTGCTTGTTTCAATTCAGCTATGCTAATACTAAGATGAATCTAATATAATTTTATACTTTTTGGAGTAATTTTTCATCAGTTCATATTGATATATCATCAAAATTTATCTTGATCATGCACGAATCTCGAGGCAAAATCAAGTTGGAATCTTCACAAATTAAATCGAAGACCATCTTAATTTCGATTTTAGCAAACTTATAGTCAAACTGAACGTCTCAAAAATACGAACCCAACGACACCAAATTCGACTCAATCCGAGCCCGAATGAGTCCAAATCAAAGACCCAAAGCGCATTTGGAAGGTTCAAACCATAATTTGAATTACCAAACGGTTTCCAAACGTGACATGCTTATAGTCGAATCGAGCGGCTGGACGAGATGAGTCCAACGAGCCCAGAATCGCTGAATTCTGATATCATTAAGGCATTCAAATGATCATTAAATGATCCATGATCAAGGGGATCAATATCGGCCGTCCATTCAAAGCACTCCCATTTGGACCATGATTCTCAACATATTTACAAGCCATGCCACTCTCAAAAAACTATAAATAGCCCCCATTTCTTCACATGAAGGGGAGGAGGAGGAGAATGGAAGAGCTTGGGAGCTTCCTCTCTGCCGGCCACCGCCAGACTTCTGCCAGTCCGCCGACCACTGCCGGACTTCCACCGGCCACCGCCAGACTTCTGCCAGTCCGCCGACCACTGCCGGACTTCCGCCGACCACCGCTGAACTTCTGCCAGTTTGCCGGCCACTGCCGGACTTCAGCTCGTTCGACGAACTTCCGCCTGTTCGTCGACCACCTTCGGAGTTCTTCCCGACCATCGCCGGACTTCCGCCAGTCCGCCGCCACAGCCAGAGTTGTTCCCGGCCACCGCCGAACTTCCGCCAATCCGCCGGCCATCGCTGGAGTTTCTTCCCAACCACCGATGGACTTTCGCTAGTCTGCCGAACACCGACAAAGTTCTTCCTGACCATTGCCGGACTTCTGCCAGTCTGCCGACCACCACTGGAGTTCTTCCTGACCATCGCCTGACTTCCGCTAGTCCGCAGACAACCGCCAGACTTTTGCCAGTCCGCTGACCACCCCCGAACTTCCGCTAATCCTCCAGACCCTCCGTCGCTTGCCGACTATGGTCCTTCTGACCACCATCGCCAAACTACGGTCCTCCCGACCTCCGTTGTCCGCTGACTACGGTCTTTCCGACCTCCGTCGCCCGCCGACTACGATTCTTCTAACCATCGCCGCCCAATTACGATCCTTCTGACCTACATCACTCGTCGACTATGATTTTGCCACCCCAAATGAACATATTAATGTTGATTCTTCCAACTCCCAGCATATAATGTACTCTGTATGATGTATATTTACTACATCGAGCCAAGACCTTCCTTTTAAGGAAGGGCCTCATTTGTAATCAACTACAAATACTAGTGGATTCATTCAAACTGGGCCAGGCCCCGTGGTTTTTCCCTTTTTCAGGGGTTTCCACGTAAAAACTTATGGTGTCTTTTATGAGCTCTACACCGCTACTTATTTATTTTTTTGTGTGCTGGATCTTCGTACAAAGCTAGGACGTTAAACTTAATATATCTCTACTGCCGCGAATATTCCAGGACGTAACACATATAATCATATCCAAATATGAATGCGCTCAAAGCCAAAATACACCACACATATTTTGTCTTAAATCTTTACTTTTATAGCACTTAAAACTTTCCTCTTCTCAGTGTTGAATTCTTCATATCTTCTTTTCTTTTACAAAAAGCTACTTATTTGATTTATGAGACCCACACGTAAGCCATCACAAGTGCTTTTAGTTTCTAATGAACAATCTTCCATGACAAAATTACATTGAAGATTTACAGCAAATTTGCAGCAGGTTTGAATATCTCTCATCATAAACTAAATGTTCTATTGCGCTCTACTGAATTCCATCCATTTACAGTAAATCAATATTCTGTCACAACACAATAATGTAAATTTTTTATATCATTTAACCCTAAACTTTATATCTTCATGATTCCAAAATAATAATATTTTGATATTAATTATCTGCAACTTCATTGTTTTAACCAATCTGACAGGTCCAATAAGGCTTTGATACATCAGCAGCTAGCACTGAAAGGTGCCAGGTGCGTGTAAATTATAATTACTTGGTGAAGAAGCATTGACTGCAAAACCATAATGGAAATCCTACTTAGACCAACTTGTTTCCATAGCACTTTAATGAACTCCACTGCATAACACGTTGGCCTTAAAATGGCCGCTGAAGGCTCTTCTGATGTGAATTCGTGGACCTGTGATCATCAGAAACTTCAGAGAAGGAAGAAGAAGATGGGAGAAATGGCTCTTCATGCATGGCTTTTGATGCTGAAGGTGGAAACTTTGGAGATATTCTAAGAAAGGAAAGATAAGATCTATCTATTAAGCTTGCTAAGGTATTCATTATCATATGTGCATATGTTCATGTCATGCTTAATTTCTATTTTATAATGCATTAGATTTTTTTTCAATGGTGTAAAATTTATCATCATGATATCATCTTCATGTAATTATGTTATGCATGCATGCATGATGAAAACTATCATGTATGTCGTTTACAAATCATACCTCCTCATACATCAATCATGTCATATAAATAAGCATGCCAAAAAAAAAATATTTTTACTTTTTTTTTTCATTATTCGTTTTCTATATTAATTTATATTTTTAATTTTGTTTTTTCTAATTAGAAGCATCAAAATTATAATCCTTGCTATTGAATTAAAGTAAAATTAGTGCTTATAAGTAGCTCAACTTGACTTAATAAATGGATCGTGACTTAAATTTAGTGAGTTAATATTTGTTAGTAATTTGTTTTAATTATACTAAAATCATTTTTCATAAGATAGATAAGTTAAATTAAAAAATATATAATAAAATTTAATAATATGATAAAATTATGTAAAGTAACATAATAAGTATCATCATAAATATGTAATTGGTATGATTTTGTCAATCTTTTGAATTTTATATTGAATTTTAAAATATAATATTTATATTTTTTAGATATTTAAGTCATTAAGACAAATTCACACAAATATTATATACGTAAATTTTTTATTCAAAATCTCTTAATTAATAGTCAAAACACCAAATAAACATATCAAAATATTTTCAAATCACACACACCATTCAAAATTTAGAGCTGTTCAACTAAATGACTCGACTCCACCGAGCTTAGCTGGGTTGTTGGGCAAGCGTGGTTTGGAACCCCCAACTCACGTTCGATTCTCCTCTTAAGCGGTGCGACTCCTTAAGTGATCAGAAAATAAGTGTCTGATCTGACACCTGTGGGGCTAATTGCCGCTAGATCCGCCGATGGATTAGTTTCTCCGCAAGCGCCTCCTCTACAGAGATGACATGGGTAGATACCCGTTCAAAAATTAAAAAAAAAACTAAATGACTCGCATCTGAATCCTCCCACCCATGGCCACCGCTAACACGTGGCATCGTAAAGACTAAAGACTACTACACGTAAGATGGCGCGAAGTCGGTTCCCGACCTAGTCTGAGCATCGCCTGAAATCCAAAAAAAACAAAAAATCCCAGGCCCCAAATTTCCTGTGCTTGTTGCTACCATTATTCAAACTTTCAAAGATTTCAGGTCGAGGTCGAGCAGATGGGGAGCATCGGAATCTCCTCCGTCCCAACTATACAAAAAATTGTTCTTTGCAGTGGAGTTCAAAGTTCCACGGGCGACAACTCATGGAAGTCGGATTCTATGAGATGCTCCTCGGAATGGAGACGGTCCTGGAACTCAATTCGAGCAACGAAAGCGAGGGAGCATTCCATTGTTGCTTTAAAGCTCATGAATCGGAGCATTTCCAGGCTTCTGGCATCTTAACCTTTGTGTGTATTCTCCTTAACGTATATGGGACGCTGAGACTGAGACAAAGCTGAATTTTGTATCTTGGGGAGGTGGATTTCCTTTTTGTTATGTTGGTTGATAGCCAGTGGAAGAAAGCAGTGAAATTGGGTGAATTCGTATGATTTTATCTTGTTTCCGGTCTTTCTTTCACTTTCTTCCTCTCTGAAGTCATCTCCTGCTCTTGAATGTTTTGTTTGACTGCTTGGACGTACGAGATCCATAAGTTTAGACTCGAGTTTTTTGCGGCCTCTTCTTAAATTTTGGAATTTTCTGACAATTTTGTATGTGGGAGCAGTTATGGAGGCCTTTCATGCGCTGCTACGTTGCCAAGTCGCTCAATAATTAAGCTGTGGGGAGTTTGATTCGGAAGGACAGAATCTAATTGGGACATCAAAGTTTTTTTTTAGCAAATTTAATCTCAAAACATAATCCAAAATTTCATGTTTGGAAACCTAAACTATCAATCAATATACTAAAGTGGGCTACATCAGTGTGATTCCCTTTTTCCCATATTATGGAATTCTTATTCCTTTGATGCCGCTCTGATTTTTTTTAATTTCTATTTCTTTTTTTTAACCCGAATGGTATTTTGTTTTCCTTACAAGAATCTGCCAGACTGATAGCTACAGTTTTGTCGGCTACAGGGGATTCACAGAACTTGGGTGGGCTTCACGTATAGCCTTTGCATTTAAAAAGCCATTGTTTTTCTTTTATTTTTCATGCTAGAAGACACTTGCATGATAAGTTTTCCTGTTAACATCAGGATTCACATTTGAAGACTTTTCTAGCCGAAGTATGCTTTTACCAGCTTATTGTTTTCTTTAGATTTCGACATGCATTTGAGTCCATTGCTCTTCTAGGCATTTGTCTCCTGCATAACCACATGTCATTAACTGCAGGAGGATTTATTATAACTTTACAGTGAGTTCTAGCTAGCTGCTAAAGAAATCTGGAACCTCAGCTTTTGTTCTCACTTAGAGGGTCATTTACTTATGGAAAACACCCATGATTCATCAAATAAGGTACTTTGTGTCCAAGATAATCTAAATGAAACAAGAAGCACACCTCATGTACCGGTGAATGAGAGTGAGGCTACAACTAACGATAAAACTTTGGATGGTGTTCCAATTCTATCTGCTCCGGTAATTCCAAGGAAGACCGGAATTTATCTTTTCTTCCAGGACATACGGTAAGAGTTTCTGATTTACATGATCTCAACTCTATGCATTTTGATGTTAAGATATAAGCACTATGCTGAATCTGCATATTGATGAGGCAGTTTCGTAATTGCCTGTCAAAATGTTGCTATGGCTTAAACAAGATACCCATTTTGTTCTTCAGTCATAGTTAACTGCTGAGGGGTTTATGTTTATTCTATTACTGACTGCTCTAATTTTGGGTAATGTTTATATTACATTTTCCATACTGTGAATGTATTTAAGCCACTGTATTTTTCATGTTTGAATGATCAGCTGTGTCTTCAAGTTGGATGAGTTAGGTAAGGAGGTTGCAAGAATTGCAATTCCTGCAGCACTGGCTCTAGCAGCTGATCCTCTTGCTTCCTTGATCGATACTGCATTTATTGGCCGATTAGGTTTGTCCCTGATCCTGAAATTTTCCTTTATTTATGCTAAGGATTTTTCTACATGCAACAATAATAATTATCCAATTTTAATAGAAGCACCACCACCACCATCATCGTCATCATAATAGCTTTCTCCGAACTATGTGAGGGTGGCTCTAGTTTTAATAAAATTAATTTCATAATGTCTTCCTGCTCATAGTTTGCTTAGAAGTTTTTTTTTTTCTCCTAAAAGACAAGCTAAAGAAAATAGATGTTACTAATTGCTTGTACACAATTTTAAATTTTTTTTCTTATTGCGTGATGGAAGGTGATCTTTGGTTCTTCAAGTTGGATTTTTTTGTAGCTTACAGCCGAATCCTGATGCCAACAGTTCAAGAAGCAATAAGTCAGTGTCCAACTCAAGAGTTTTCCTCTCGAAAAGGACCTCCAATGCTCATATTAGTAACTATGAGAGAGGGTCTATTTGTTGAATGGTAAGAGGATCATGTGCTGTTGGAATTTAAGAGCTGGAATGGTAAACCTCAAATCGCCCTGGAGGGCTCTTGATGTGGGGAAGCTGAACTCTTAGGATCCATAAGAGGCAAAGAACTTGGAAGCTAGAGGATTTCCTTGGACTTTTAAAACTTTCTTGAAATAAAGAGATCCATTAAATTGACTAACCTTGAACTGATTTATAGTCCTGTTTGGGGATATCTAGGAATAGTCAAGTAGTGTCAAAATACATGGAACACACGACTATGATTAGATTGGCTTTGTTTAAATTTGTTCAAGATAGAAAAGTCTGGTTTTCTTCCATTTTGGATTGACAGGTGTAGCCAATAGCCTCCATGCATAGATGACCTTCTCAGGTGTAGAAGGGGTCGATTTTATTGGGCTTCCTTTGGTATAGGTGACAGCTTAGTTGATTAAGTTGTCTTAGAATGTATGAAATGGAGAGCAGTCACATGTCAGCGACGTTATGAAGTTTCATCCTCCTGAGAGAAAGGGTGGTGCTTCCTCGGTTAGTCACTACAGTTCAGACATTCTGCTCCTGGTAAAAAATATGAGGTTGATCGCATCATGAGAGTAGTTCCAAATAATAGCGCACAATACAGACAATGCTGCAGGAATAATTCAAGGAAATTTTGAGGCACTTTTAAATTCAATTGGACAAAAATTACTGCCCCTACCAAACTTATTTATGTAGGTCAGTGAGCATAATTGATGTTTTACATGTGGAAGTGATCCAATTTACTTCATATAACAACTTACACTTGTTGCGTCCCGGAATATTCGCGGAGATTGAGAAATATAAAGTTTAACATCTTAGCTTTGTACAAAGATCCAGCACACAATCAAATAAAAGAGAAGGGTGTAGCGTTCAGAAGAAACGCCAGAGTTTTTACGTGGAAACTCCTAAAAGGGGAAAAAAATCACGGGGCTTGGCCCAGTTTGAATGAGTCCACTAGTGTTTGCAGTCGATTACCAATAAAGCTCTTCCTTAGGGGGAAGGCCTTTGCTTGATATAGCAAATATACATCATGTGGAGTGCATTACATGGTGGGAATTGGAAGAATCAGTATTGACATGCTTGTTTGATCGGCAGGACCATAGTCGGCAGGCGACGGAGGTTAGAAGTACCGTTATCTGGCGACAGAGGTCGGAAAGACCGTAGTCGGCGGGCGACGGAGGTTAGAAAAACCGTAATCTGACGACGGATGTAGGAAGGGCCGTAGTCGGCAGGCGACGGAGGTTAGAAGGACCGTTATCTGATGACGGAGGTCGGAAGGATCGTAGTTGGTGGGCGACAGAGGTTGGAAAGACCGTAGTTTGGCGATGGAGGTCCAAAAGGCTGTAGTCAGCGGGCGACAAAGGTCGGAAAGACTGTAGTTTCGCGACGGTTGTCGGGAGAAAATCCGACGATAATCGGTGGCCTTACGTAAGTCCAACAATAATTGGTGGTCGGGCATAAATCCGGCAATAGTTGGTGGCCGGGTGGAAGTCTGGCGACAATTGGTGGTCAGGAGTAAGTCCAAAGACAGTCGGTGGCCGGGCGTTGGTCGATGAGGAGCTTGGTGACAAGAGAGATCTCAGATTTCTCTTCCTCTCCTCTCTTCTTTCTCTTCTTTGCTCCCCTACTTCCTCCCTTCTTCCTCCCTCATTCCTCCTCAATGAAGAATGAGGGGCCTATTTATAGTTTTTTGAGAGGGGCATGACCAGTAAATAGAGAGGAGATCAAGGCATGTTGGGAGTGTTTTGAATAGAGGGCCGATATCGACTCCTTTGATCATGGACCGTTTATCGATATTTGAGTGCCTTAATGATGTCAGAATTCGATGATCTTGGACTCTTTGGTTTCATCTCGTCCAGTCACTCGATTTGACTATAAGCATGTCACGTTTGGAAACTGTTTGGTCATCCAATTTATGATTTGAACCTTCCAAATGAGCTTCGAGTCTTCGATTTGGACCCATTGGGGCTCGGATTGGGTCGAATTTGGTGTCATTGGGTTCGTCTTTTTGAGTCGTTCAATTCGACTATAAGTTTGCAGAAATCAGAGTTCGGATGGTCCCGAATTTATTTTTGAAAGTTTTCAACCTAATTTAGCCTCGAGATTCATACCCGATCATAATTAATTTTTGATGATATATCAACACTCATCCTAAATAATTGATAAAGAATATTGTCTTTTTAATAGGTTAACTTTTATTACTTATTCACCTCATTTTGATTTTTATGTTTATTATAATTCATTAAATAACAAAATAGAGCAACATAAGCAATATAATCTCACATATACTTGGACTATCTAAATACCCTTATACTTATTTTTGGTGTTAACTTTAACGGTTATTTTTGGCCTTGGGACTAAATTATATCAATTTTCAATAGTCGATGGACTAAATTAAGGCAATGCAAAACTCTGGAACTAAATTGTGCACTTGCTAATAGTCGGAATACTATTTTGGGGTTTTTCTCATATTTTGAAATCATGTATACGTATATAATGCAGAAAAGATTTGCTTCCTTAGAAAGGTTTTTGAAGATAGGGAAAGTCCTATGAGGACGCCTTGTATAACTGACTTCTTTTTGGTAGTTGGTATTTTGTTACTTTTTGTATTTCAGACCTCACAGAAGTCACGAGTAATTATTTGCTTCTTTTTTTACCAATTGTTTAAGTGATGAATCAATCAATGTTAGCCTTGATATTTTACCTTCTATACAATGTCTTTTTACTTCTCCTTTTTTGGGTGAATTGCTTACAGGTTCAGTGGAGCTTGCAGCTGTTGGAGTTTCTATTGCTATATTCAACCAAGTTTCAAAGGTTGCTATTTATCCTCTTGTTAGTGTTACAACATCCTTCGTAGCAGAGGAAGATGCTGTATGTAGCAACATCCTTGAAGAAAAAGGAAATGCAGACTTGGAAAAAGCTACTGTGATTGATGAAACTGAAGAGTCAGCTCCTTCTAGCGAAGGTATCCACCCTTCATAAAGTCATCCTTAGCATTGAGTAATTCTGTATTTAAAGATGTAAAATGGAAAATTAAACTAATATAGCACAAAAAAAAGTTTGCACTTTGTACTAACACTATATTTATATTGGTGTAAACTCCTAAGTCGCCACCTTTTCTTTGCAACCAGATTCTGATGCTAGAAAGATCGGATGCAACTTGTCAAATATTTCCAATACATGCACAAACTTATCAACAACTGGAGAAAAGCGAAAATTCATTCCTTCAGTGTCAACAGCCTTGTTTGTTGGTGCAGTTCTTGGAATGCTTCAGGCAATCCTTCTCATTGTTACAGCAAAATTCGTCTTGCACGTAATGGGAGTGAAAAAGGTACGTAGATGGGATTCAATTCTGTTGTACATTATTTCATTTCCTCCTTTAAGTAGATATTTGTTTTGCAACTATTTCTTGAATTTTGTGAAATCATGATATGGACATTTTCTGTACTAGAAGCAAGCCATATTTAGTTATGGCTTTGTAATTGAATCACATATAGGGTATTGAACAGTACAAATGATATATAATTAATGATACATTTTGATCATGTATATCCTATCATTACCTAACAGCTCCATTGGCATTCAAGTTTCATGATGCTCCACAGAGAGGAATACAGAGTAGTTGATAATTTGCATCACCAATTTTGCTACATTTTTTTACCTGATATAGTATCCAGAATACTCTTCATAAGGAGTCAAATTATTAAAAAAAAACATCTAAATTGTGTATTTTGTGATGGTTTCATCTCTATAAAGCAAATATCCAAACAAACGCTAAATGTATAAGATAATTTTGATCTTGCAAACAATTTTCTTTCTGATTCCCTTTATATATATATATATATATATATATATATAGAAAGGTTGTTTAATGGTGCAGAGGTCTCACTAGTCACAAATATCTGGTTGGCATGTCTAAAGTAGGTGTCTTATTAAAGAATATGGTAATAGGAATCTAAATTAGACTTCTTTTCTTTTCAGGCTCATTATTTTTGACAACACTCACTGCAATCATTTCCAACGAAAGCTCTTTTAAGAAAAAAAAAACAATCACTCAGTATTTCTTTTCCATTTCTCCATGCTTGTAACTATGCATGTAAAATTTCATTAAAAAGAACATTATTTCTAAATCTACAAATCCTGATTTTCCTTTTTTTGTCTTACAGTTGGCCTCTCCAAGAAGTAGATCTACTAATATTTAATAGGAAAGAACTTGTTTCCTTTGAGTTAGGATCCTATGGAACATAAAACTTAGACAAGTAAGCTTACCAGTAACAACAAGCATTTATTTGTCAGGTGACATGTTTAGACTAAAAAAAGGCTGTGGGCTCTGAAAATTCTGCCCCGGCCTCCACCCGCTTTGCTTTTTTCGGGGGGAGTTTTAACGGATTAAGTTCCGGAGAAAATTTTGGAAGGCAGATGGGTTTGTAGATAAGACACTACCCAGAGATTTCGCCCTTATTTTGCGAGGACTTTATGATCTGAGTTCTGGTTTCCTATAGGCGCAAGCCCCTATAGTTAATTATCCCTCCCGATCACGAGAGAGAACTTTCGATTAAGGCTAGTCGTCAATCAGATACGTAGAAATGCATATCTAGCATATAGTAGCAGCATGGGTTTGGAAACTGGAGAGTTTCGAAGGTTGATATTTAAAATTGAAAATTTCATCATCTTGCACTTAAAGCGGATGGTGGGGGAATGAATGATGGACCCGATTAAGATCCCATGGTTCTGTCGTCCAGGGCCATTGTGGTCCCTGGTCTACTTAGTCAGAGGAGGTAGTCGACCCAACCTGACAGAAGGATCCTTGTCGACAGCCATGGGTTGCTTCGTCCAAGGAGACCTTGTAGACCTGGGGTGAGTATTTGCCTAAGGGGACAAATTTGAATCCACCTTAGCTAACAGAGGGCTTTGTGCCTTATCGATCATATTCTATTGATTCATATCTCAAGGATTTAATGTCAATAAGGAATGTATTGGCTCTGGCCATAATCGGTATCACGTGGTGTCATTTGGCGGCAAAACAACTCGGTTCAGAGGGCCCCGGGTCATAACCGTTTATCCTGCAGTGCCATTTAGCGGCGAAACTGCCGGTTAGAGGACACGTACCACGTCCTTACTGGCAGGAGATTGTTTGAGAATGGATCCTAGTGATATTCTCGACCGGGCATTAGCTCTTTGTGAGCTGAAGTATTTTTCAATTTGTCCACCTCGACAAATTGTTGCGGGGGTGGATGGATTTTGCTTTAAATGTTTGGCGGTGATTTATTTCAATTTTAAATATTTTTGGAGTTTTTGGATTTTAGGAGATTTGGACTTTGTGGGAATTTGGGTGGCATTTGAAAATATTTGTAAACCCCTCCGGTTAAGATCTACATTCAATACAGTCATCATCGGGGTGTTTGGGGTCATTTCCATTTCATTGATTGAACCTTGTCGATTCTGTCGAGCTGTTGACAGAGGATCGGGTTCTGCAGGCTTTATGCATTTGTAAGTGAATTTTCTTGATTATAGACCTTGAAAGCCTAATATGAATGTATAAAATAAATATTTCGGTCGACCTCGCAACCGCATATTTATTTAATAGTTCAAGCCGTGTCGACTTTTATTTATCTGCTTAAGAGGATCAGGTTCAAATTGACCAGCGCAGCATCCCTAGATGTCGCGTGTGTTCCTACAACACGCTTGACGGGGCCCATGCGGGTGTTTGGGCAGCATTTTATAATTATTTATTGAACCTTGTCGACTCATATTTACTTGCCTAGGAGGATTAGGTTCAAATTTATTGACCCGCGCAGCATCCATGGGCGTCACGTGTGTACCAATAACACGCTCATCAAGGCCCATACGGGTGTTTGGATCAAACTTGCCCCTTTAATGTACCTATGTGTATACATATTACAGTGCATGTGCGGGGGCATTTTGGACATTTAATGGGTCTTCTACGACAGCTCGTAGGAGCCTGTGCTCATTATAGTGCTTCCGTGTTTGTCCGTAAATAATACATTAAATATATAACGGGTCTTCTACAGCGTCATTAAACCTTTCTGCTTGGAAGGAATTGATGTGTCCTTTCTTGGGTTTGAACCATTGTTGATGATAGGGATGTCATTGTATTCCTTCATCCCAACCCCTAGGCAAATTGTATGTGGGTTGTATTTGTTACATGTCAATCACCATTGCCTACAGATGGATAAATGGACTCATCTATGAATTGAGATTAACTGCTAAATGAGTTGTATTCATTGTTGATATCCTCCCCGCACATTCATCAATCATCTTGTCATATTTATGGTGTATTGAACTTCAACATATGTAGGTGACCATTGTATTCGTCTACTGGTCCGCTGTCGTATTCAGCAGTCTGTGGTAGATTGATGCGCTTACCTGCTAATTGATTCCACTTGTTGATGTTGACTGTAAGTAGATCATTGCATTTGTATTTTCCCCATTTATCATTCATGAGCATATCACTGTATACTTCTTGCTATTACTCATGAATCTTTTATTAGGTGTGCGGTTGTTTGGTAAAATTGATATAAATGCCATATACCAGTCCCCGTTATTTATGTATGACTTGAATGTTCATATGTTTAGTTGTAACCATGTCACATGTCCTTCTTTCTCCTTGTTGCTGATCACTTAGTTTTCGTTTTTCAATAGTAGGTGAATCATCTTGCATATGAATTGCAAATATATTGCTGTATCTTCCTTCAACTTTATTAATTGACATATGCAAGAAAGTTGCATTGATGTTTCATTCACTATGAATCTTTCATCTGATCTCTGTATTACTTGTTGCTTCTGAGTGGGATGTAGGATTTTGTACCCTCCATGAATCTTTACTTGCTTGCATGAATCAAACCTTTCTAGTGGCATTTTGATTGCATGATTCTTCATTATCATTCGTGAGTAAATGATGTTTGTAGGCTCTATATTCATTGCAAGTCTTATATGCTTTCTCGCATTTAATTTGGACATGTTAGCTCACCAATCTTGATCTCACTACATCATGCCCCACATGTTCCATTTGAATTTACGAGTCTTATGTCATCTTAAATTTAAGTTCGAATACTCATTTAAAATTTTCAATTCAGAGTAAAATTTCCCGCACTTAGTTCATTTGAGTCAAATAAAGTTCAAGTTCAAATTTAGTTCATTTGAGTTTAGTCTTTCGTTAATCAATTTAGGTCCAAGCTTATGTTAATCAATTTAGGTCCAAGCTTATGTTAATCAATTTAGGTCCAAGCTTTCATTAATCAATTTAGGTCCAAGCTCATGTCATTTGTTCAATATCATTTTGAGCTCCCTGATGTTCAAGTCTTGTTCAAGTCCCCTGTGATCTAACTCAAATATTTGCTTGAGTTCAAATATCTACGATCATTTTATTTGACGTCCAAATCAAATGCAAGTTTGGTTAATGTTCAATTTGAATTCACTTCATTGTTTGATGAATTCATTGTTTGATTTGAGTTCAATTAATGTTCAAGTTAAGTCCTCTGTTTTGTTCAAGTCTTGTTCAAATCATGTCCAAGTGCCATCTTATGTTCACCCGAAATTTCGGCAGCCTCCCGGCATCTCCCCTTTTTAGGAGAAACTACAAGAAATTGGGCCTCTAGCCACGCTAGAGAAAAGCGTGTACGGTAGGTGTCCTTAGACACCGCAGCCACAAAATCTTCAATCCTACCATGTCAGAGGTAGGCATGTATGGGTCTTCGGGACCTGTTTCAAAAGAAAATCAGTTGTTTCTCCACAGGTACAGAGCCACGTACATGTACTTAAAATTGTCCCCACCAAGCTAAGAAAAGCGTGTATAGGGCCTACCCGCCTCGCCGAAAGTGTCGCACCAGGTTCTCTTCCCACCACACTAGAGAAAAGCGTGTATTGGCGGTTTACCGGCTCGACACGAACGCCGAGAATGAGGTTTTAGGATCGAGGGTTACTTGCCTGCCTCGTCGCAAGTGTCGCACCGATTTTCCTCCTACCACGCTAAGAAAAATGTGTACAGGTGGTTGACCAGCTCGTCACGCACGTCGAGGCAAACTTGCTTAATTTATAATTAATTAAAAATTATCAATAATTAATCATACTTAAAATATAATTAATTATATTAACTTAAAGTTAATTATAAATTAATTTAATTTATAATTAACTTCAAACTAAGTATAATTAATCATACTTAATTTATAATTAATTATATTTAATTTAAAATTAGTTATAAATTAATTATTTTAATTTATAATTAATAATAAACTAATTATAATTAATTATTTCTAATTAATTATAATTCATTTAAAATTAATTATAAAATGATAAGATTTATTCATTGTTTCTATTATTAGGCTACTTTTTAGAGCCGTGCAATTGATTTTTTTTTTTTTTTTTGGTTTTTTTGATAGGGCTCTCCAATGTTAGCTCCGGCAATGAGATATTTGACATTGAGGTCTCTTGGTGCCCCTGCTGTACTCTTATCTTTGGCTATGCAAGGAGTGTTTCGTGGCTTTAAGGATACTAGAACACCCTTATATGCTACCAGTGAGCATTAACTAGCCTCTTCCATAATTTTTTAGCACCATGAATTGAGAGATTTCTCTCATATCTTATTATTTCATAGCATGTTGGCTTTCCTTGCTTTTATGGATGCATCATCAAATTTTTTTGAATATTGAATATAACTATCCTCATAGAGATGGACGAGTTGCTCTGAAAATGCATTGATTATGACAGTGAAGCCTTAAAAGAGGTGTGAGTCCATTCTCTACCAAATAAAAATCATCTGTGATTACGATTATTTGGTATTGGTCAGTCCTAGTTTGAGTGCTGATATAGATGTTATCTTTAGTCTCAGATTGGAACTGGTTAACTGTATTTATCTGCGGCTTCATTCTCATCTTTTGCAACACAGCTTTTGATCTTTATACCATCTATTTTAAAAGGGACACCTTTAACTTTGAGCCCACCTATGCTAATATGCATGGCATTTATAACGCTCAAATTATAATTTTATTCCAACTTGTTTGGCTTTTTCACAATGCAGTGGCTGGAGATCTGACCAACATAATTTTGGACCCGATTCTGATATTTGTTTTCCATATGGGTGTCAGTGGTGCTGCCATTGCCCATGTCATATCTCAGTAAGTTCCACACCTTACCATTTGTGATGGTAATTATATGTGATAACTCTCTACGCTTTACATCTCATGACAAGTTTTCTTGTAGGTACTTTATTACCTTGATACTGCTATGCAGATTAATCAACAAGGTGGATATTGTGCCACATAGCATCAAATCTTTTAAATTTGCTAGGTTTCTCAGATGTGGTAAGATACTATATATGACTATTTTTAACATTCTCAATACTTTTGACTGAATCGTTTGAATTTAACGACTATGGTTTATCTTTCGTTTTCTGAAGTTGTTAAACTAAGTTAATGAAAATGGAGAGGGTTCTTAAATCTATAAAATGGATGGCTGTGGGTACATTACGAAGCTACTGTGGGTTCATTTCAAGCCTCTGCATTTAGTTTTAGAATCTACATGTTCTTTTTCACCTCCTATCTTTACTGATGCTGCATTTATTTTTTTCATTATTCATAGCAATGAATTCCGGTCAGATACTGGACCAAGTGCTTAGAAATTTCTGTTGAAAACCAGGATTTTTGCTGCTAGCAAGAGTAATTGCAGTGACATTTTGTGTGACAATGGCGGCATCACTTGCTGCACACCATGGACCAACTCCTATGGCTGCTTTCCAAATCTGCTTGCAAGTTTGGTTATCTACATCTCTCCTTGCTGATGGATTGGCTGTTGCTGGTCAGGTATATTCATGCTACCTCAAGTGGCAGATGTAGAACAAAACTAAAGTAGGAAAAAAAAAAAAAAACAAATGATCTGTAAATCTTTTGTAGGCTATATTGGCTAGTGCATTTGCTAAAGGAGACCTTCAAAAAGTTGCAGCGGCTACATCTCGTGTTTTACAGGTAGGTTACATCCTCACTGGAACTCTTCTAGATTTTGCCAATTGTGATCTTTTATGGAAACTTATACGCAAGTGGGTTGCAGTTAAGCATAGTGCTCGGTTTGGCCCTGTCTGCTTTGCTGGGATTTGGCTTGCGATTCGGTTCAGGAATCTTTACAAAAGACATCAATGTGATAAAACAAGTTCACAAAGCCATTCCTGTGAGTAGTCCAATAAAACAAAATCGTATGCAGATAATCCCAACTTTACTATGTTATTAATATAGAATGCCGCAGTCTCTCATGAATCCACATTTTAAAAAAGTATTCAAAATAGTTTCATTATGGGACTATTTTGATTCTCTCTAAAGAGTTGAGGGATCAAAATAGTCATTAAATATAGTTAATAACTATTTTGATCTTTCATAAAGAGTCAATGAACCATTTTGATCCTTTTCTCAAGTTTAAAATGATCATTGAACTATTTATGGAGATCATTTTAATTTCAAACTATCTAATCTATCTTATTTAATCACTTGACTCATTAAATTTTATCCAAAATAATGCTCATTTGATTAATAGTCTCATAATGCTCATTTGAAACATCATCATCATTAGCCTTATCCCAACTATTTGGAGCCGACTTTATGAATCCACATTTTATATTTGTTCACATGAGCTACAAAACATCTTAACATTTTCATGATCATCGACCTCAAATTGGGTATCAATGACTTCATTATTGCCCAACATAGACTCATTTTGATTGTAAGTTCGCCGAATTCAATCTTTTGCCTCTTGCTTTAACCTTAAACGTTATGTTATCACTTATATCCACATTTGACTATCAATTATCACTCTACCACTGAATACTTCATGAAATATGCGCATTTGTAGATGAATGTTAGAAAAGACTAACTATTCTTATTTGCCATTTATTTTTACTCAGTTTGTTGCTGGAACTCAAACAATAAACTCTCTGGCTTTCGTGTTTGATGGTGTAAACTTTGGAGCTTCAGATTACACGTTCTCGGCCTATTCGATGGTGGGTTGAGAACTAAAATCTATACAAATTCTCTTTTGTCTTTTGTTTTAAAAACTTATATGTTCAGCCATCAATCTGCAGGTTGCAGTAGCAGCTGTGAGCATTCCTTCCTTGATTTTTCTATCTAATAGCCATGGTTTTGTTGGAATATGGCTTGCACTAACAATTTACATGAGCTTGCGAACATTCGCTAGTGTTTGGAGGTACTGTTAGCTATTCTGTTTTTTTATCATGAAAAAGTTGAAAAGAGAAGACGATCAAAATGGTCCCTTCACTCTTTTTAAATGACCAAAATGGTCCCTCAAATTTTTAAGAAGTAATCAAACTAGTCTCGTTATGGGACTATTTTGATTCCTCTCTAAAGAGTTGAGGAATCAAAATGATCATTAAATATAGTTACTAACTATTTTCGTCTTTCATAAAGAGTCAATGAATTATTTTGATCCTTTTCTTAAATTTAAAATAATCATTGAACTATTTATGGAGATCATTTTAATTCCAAACTATCTTATCTATCTCATTTAGTCGCTTGACTCATTAAATTTTATTCAAAATAATTCAACAAAGGATTAATTTTTTTATCAAATTTGAAGAGTCAAGGAACTAAATCAAACACATGAGACTAAAATAAACTTAAATATAAATAATCTAGAAATTATTTTAACATCAGTTGCTAAACTTACAAGTTGTTCTTGTGGTGCTTTCAGGATGGGCTCAGCAACTGGACCCTGGACTTTTATTCGGAAATGAATTATTTAAAAAATATGGTGTGTCTCAATGCATGGAGCTCCAATTAATCTGAGAATTGTGCCCATTTGTTTAAAATGTCCAGTCAAAAAGGTAAATAAATAATTCTGTATCATTTGTAGCAGAGTATGTTTTCATTTTGCTGCCATCTTGAATATTTATGGTCGATGACCTTCCAACATAATTATTATGGTTTTTTTTTTGGAGAAATATTTATGTTGTGTGTCCAATTTCTTGATTTTTGCTATTTGTGGTCTAAATCTTAAATTAGATTTGCTTCATAAATTGTTTAAGAACTAAATGAAAAAGAGAAAAATTTAAGGATGTTGGAAAATATTTGAAGTTTTTTTATGTTGGGATTATTAACAATAAAGTTTTATTTGGGACAACTTTCTTACTGCTTTCTATAACAGTTTTCTAATAGAAATTTTTGTAGTTCAAAAAATTTTTGTATTAAAAAATTGTTTTAGAAAGTAGTAAGAAAACTGTCTCAAATGAAGCCTAGAGTGGATTGGGAAAGTGGTTGATAAATGGTAGAAGATAGAATTGTTAAGGTTAATAGAGATAGTGATATAGTGTTTGTTATTAAGATAATTTTGGGAAAGATGGAAGTATTATTCTAATAAATGTATAATGAAAAACAAAAAAAATATTAGATGTTATTTAAATGCGCATATATATTGTAGGGTTTCTTTGCAATAGTTTTCTCTTTGTTTTTTAAACAACCTAATTTTTTTAGCTATTAATTTTTTGTTGCTTTTTCAATACTTACAAATCTTTTAGGTAAAAAGCTATTTTTGGAAACAAAAGTAACTAAGGTTTTGTTTGGGACAGTTTTTTTACTGCTTCTTAAAGTAACTTTTTAGTATAAAAATATTAATTTTTGTATTAGAAAGTTGCTTTAAGAAGCATTAAAAAAATGGTCTCAAACGAAACTTAAGTTACTTTACCTGCACCAATTTTATAAATAATTTTATAGGACATTGCAATCATCTCAGATAGACCGTTCGTAGGATAGGTTGTCAAAGGATATATTATGATTATGAAAAAGAAAATGAAAATATATTAAGATAAGTTATATATGATATTAGCCTATATCTTACAATAGAGAATGAATCCTTTAAGAAACTAAAAAATCATTTAATTATTTACAAAAATTGTTGGGTGATAACAAAGGCAAGTTAAATTTTTTACCTTAGCTAAATTTAGTGTATGATAAGATGGAGGGTTCTATTGAGGTTTATCATAGAAATTTTATGATAATTTAGAAATGAGTCATACACAAATTAGAAGACTTGGTTGTAGAGTGAGAAAGTTCAAAGAAAAGGATTGTTCTTTTAAAGGGTGGCAAAAATTGAATATCATTGAGGCTTTGGATAGAGGGAAATAAGCTAAGTAAAAAAATTACAATTTTGTATAATTTTAATAATATATTTGGAAGTTAGAAAGGAGAAAAATGCATACATAAAATAACTAAGATAAGAGTTAAGAAATCTAGGAATTTTGATCAAATTAGATGTATTAACAAAATCTTAAATAATGAAAAATTATTTATAAAATAAAAATATTACTTGGAGAATTTATTATGTACAAGCTTTAAAGAAGGAATTATTTTCAAATAAATATTTTTTACTACCTATTTAAATAGCTTTTTAAAGGAAAAATTTTAAAATAGAAATGAAAATGCTGTGCTTTAAGCACACATTATTTTTTACTAAGGCTTCGTTTGGTACGGCTTTCTTACTGCTTCTTAAAGCGGTTTTTTAGTATAAAAATTTTATTTTTTTACTAAAAAGCCGCTTTAAGAAGCAGGAAAAAAGCCGCCCCAAACGAAGCCTAAGTGTTTTAAAACCTTAGGCTTTGTTTGGAACAACTTTCTTACTTTTTTTTAAAGCAGTTTTCTAGTACATAAATTTTTATTTCAAAAAATTTTTGTATTATATATTTATTTTTGAAAGCAGTAAGAAAACTGTTCTAAATAAAGCCTTAATTTTTATCTAACTCAAAGTAGACTATGACTTTGTTCATTTTAAATTATTTTAATTATTAAAAATATTGATTAATATTTTGGAATCATTATCGAAACTTGATTCTTTTTACACTTGAAATGAGGCTTGTCTGATTAGTCTTTCATTTGTTGTCAATTCAAAAGCTCTTTGGCTGTTTGATTTTGACTGTTAAGAAATTATTGAGGAATAATTGAATGCCATTGCAACAAAAATTAATTTTCATTCCACAAATGAAATGAGTGTTATTTGTGGATTCTTTTCATTTTTGCAAATTCAATATCTCTGAAGGATCATTTCATAAAAATTAAAAAAAAAAAAGATGAAATTTATAAGATTCATTGATATAATTAATAATTATTATTAGTTTTAAACTTTACAATTACTAAGGGATGCAAAACAATCAACCATTCCCTTAGAACTATAACTGAGGTTGTCAAACTGCTAAACACTATAAATTTGGTCAAAATCAAAACCCAACTCCAAGGGAGGCCATTCCTACTGCAAGCCAGTCATTTGCCAAATCCATGGCAAGCTTGGACATACGGCTACCAAATGTTGGCATCGAATGCACCTAGCCTATCCCACCGTCAAAGCAAACAGTCATGCTCTTATCACTGGTCACCAATAACTACCCCTTGATTGGATCTTATACATTGGTGCAATGTCTCGTATCACTTTTGATTCATAACAATTATAAAATCTCAAATCTTATTATAGAAATCAGTAAGTCGCAATTAACAACAAAAAACCTCTACCCATCTCTCACACCATTCAAGGCATACTTCCTGTTGCGGGCTAGAATATACGCGGCGGTAGAGTATGAATTCTAGGTCTTAGCGTTGCACAAATATCAAGCTCACACACAGAGAACACCAGATTTTTACGTGGAAAACCCTGAAAAGGGGAAAAACCACGGGGCCTGGCCCAGTTGAAATGATTCCACTAGAACTTGAGCAGATTACAGGGGACAGACTCGCCTTCAAGGGAGATCAGATTATAAATATCACCCATAGGGTGAAAGTTAGAGGCTTGTGAGGGCCTAATGTCGCTCTGGCAGAACTTCGGGGTCGTCTGGTGGTCTGGCAGAGCATTAGTCCTTAGGTAGTTGTCGGGCAGAGTTGAGGACGGTAAATAGTGGTCCGGCGGAATTCCGGCGTTAAGGCGGTGGTCCGGCGAAGTGCAGGGCCTCAGGTGGTGGTCCGGCGAAGAGCAGGGCCTCAGGTGGTGGTCCGGCGAAGTGTAGGGCCTCAGGTGGTGGTCCGGCGAAGTGCAGGGCCTCAGGTGGTGGTCCGGCGAAGTGCAGGGCCTCGGGTGGTGGTCCGGCGAAGATCAGGGCCTCAAGTGGTGATCCAGCGAAGTGCAGGGCCTCAGGTGGTGGTCTGGCGAAGAGCAGGGCCTTAGTGGTGGTCCGGCAAAGAGCAGGGCCTTAGGTGGCGGTCCGGCGAAGAGCAGGGCCTCAGGTGGTGGTCCGGCGAAGTGCAGGGCCTCAGGTGGTGGTTCGGTGAAGAGCAGGGCCTTAAGTGGTGGTCCGGCGGAGCAACGGCGTCAAGGCGGTGGTCCGGCGGTGGTCGAGGAGGAGCGAGGGGGCAAGAGCTCTCTCTTTTTCTCCTTAGAAATAGGTGTCTTTTTCAAGAGGAGAGGGGGCTCTATTTATATATTTTCGTGAGTGGCATGGCCCGTAAATAGGTGGAAGATCAGGGGTAGTTAGGGAGTGGTTTGAATGGACGGCCGATCTTGAATCCTTTGATCATAGATCGTTCGCTAGACATTTGAAGGTCTTAATGATGTCGAAATTTGGCGATCTAGGGCTCGTTGGATTCGTCTCGTCGAGACGCTCGATTCGACTATAAGCATGTCATATTTGGAGATCGTTTGGTAATCCAAATTATGGTTTGAACCTTTCAATAGTGCTTCGGACTCTTGATTTGGACCCATTTGGGCTCGGATTGGGTCGAACTTGGTGTCGTTGGGTTCGTATTTCCGAGACGTTCAGTTTGACTGTATGTTCACTAAAATCGGAGTTTAAATGATCCCAATTTTAATTTCAGAAGTTTCCAACTTGATTTTGCCTCAAGATTCGTGCCCAATCAAGATAATTTTTTGATGACGTATCTGTTGCCCCCCTATTTTCGAACGTTAAGGTTCCAGAAGTCCGAAAATACGCGTCACAATTTTTGGGGGATTTTTTATGCGATTTGAAAATTGAAAACAATCCAATCTTGGGCATAGAGGTCTCGAATAGCTTTGAAAGTGTCAAAATTGAGTCCGGAATGTCGAAAAACGGTTCCGGGGACCCCAAAAACGTCCGATTTGACCTTTTCGAGCCCGAAATTGGGCCTGGAAACGAGCTGGGACGGCCCAGCCGCCACTGGCGGCCGCCGGCCTCCCCGCCGGACCGCCCGCGCGCGGCCGCGCGCCGCCTGGGCCCGCGCCTGTGGGCTGCCTAGGCCCGCGCCCTGCCTGTCGGCAGGGCAGTTTTGGCCGGTCGTGGTTGACCGGCCCTGGTCAGCCGGGCTGACCGGCAACCGCCGGCGGTTGCCGGAAATTTTTTTTTTTTTTTAATAACTTCCCTAACCTCCCTACCCCCCCCCCCCTTCCTCACCTATAAATACCCCATCCTTATGCCCTTATTCCTTGCACCTTTCCCCTCTTCCCCCTCTCTTTTCTTTCACGTAAGGCCTTCCCCTGGCCCTGAACGGGTGGCATCCCTCATCCAGGCCTAGGGCCCCTTGCTGCGAGAAGGAGACTCCTTCCCCTCCGCCCTTCTGCCTGTCTGTCCTCTTGCTATACGGGAGGTCTTCCCCTGCCTTCGGATAGGTGGCATCCCTTATCCTACAGCAGGGCCCCTTCCTATACAGAGATCATGTCGGGTGACCCTGTTCCTTCGAGTGACCCCGCGATCAGGAGAAAGTCTGTCGCGTTGCCTGACGGAGAGCGGAGGTCCACTAAAGGAGCGAAGGTAGATGATGTTGCATCCACTCTAACGGGCGATCTTCTGATGCTTCTCCATAAGAATTTCCACATCCCTAATGATGTGGTGACGACGGTTCCGAAGAGGTCTGATCGGGCCAATCTTCCTCCTCCCGGGTACCTTACTGTCAGTGAGGCCAGTCTGCGAGCAGGACTGCGCTTTCCACCTTCCGCTGAGCTAGTCGAGATTTTGAGGAGATGCGGAGTGTGTTTGTCGCAGCTTTCTTATAGAGCCATGTCAGTGACAGTGGGACTGATTGCCCTTTTTAGAGACCGGGGGGCTGTACTGACACCTGAACACCTTTCGCAGATGGGACGACTTACCAGTGATGTGCATGGGCATGTGACCTTTAGATGCAAATGGTTAGACATGCGCACCCGGGACCCTGCAAAAAACTGGTCCAGTTCCTACTTTTTTGTGAGGAATGACTGGGGCCTACTTGAGAAGTGGGGGAAGATGAGGGACTTGCCAGCTCCTTTGCACGTCGGAGAGGAGGACATTATGAGGCTTCTGAAGGTCTCTAATGTCGAGCATCTTCTATATGAGGTTCATTATCTAAATAAGTATATAGAAGAAGAGTTTCTGTTCAAGGTTGGCCTGTCCTTTCACTCCGGGAGGTCGGATGCTCGGATGTTAAAGCCGACTTCCAAGGTTCCTGAGCCGCCTGTCCCAGTTCCGAAGGCTGCCTCTAAGCGACAGGTGGGAGGTTAAGATCCCCAGGTTTTGTTGAAGAAGAAGAAGTTGGAGGGGGTTGCGGCGAACACAGGCAAGGTTGCACCTGTTTCTTCCCCTGTCAAGATTCGTGTTCCTGGGGATGTCTTAAACCATCAGTGTGTCGGACGTCGCAAAACTGATGACCTGGTAAGGAACTCTTTTTTAGTGTTTCTTTTTCTTTCTATTCTGGAATGGCTTCCGATTCCTCCCTTTCCTCTTATTTCAGTTGTCACGGCGTACAGAGCTCGAGGCTGAGCTAACGGGAGCCCTGAATGAATGGAATGCTGAATTTGTGAAGATCAAGTATCTTCAGGAAGAATTCAAGTGGAAGTACGATCAGAAGACTAGAGAGGCCAAGGTGCTGGAGGAGGAGCTGTGCGGGTGTAGGACCGAGTTGGCAAATATAGTACAATCTGTATCCCTCCAGAACTAGCAGATAGATCGTCTTCAGGTCGATCTTGAGAGGGCCCATGCGATGATTACCCAGCTTCGTGAGGATCAGAGGGCTTCTGGAGAGAGAGTTGCGGTGCTCGAGGCTGAGAATAAGAGGTCCCATACTCTTATTGCTGAGAGGAAGCTGCTCTGATGAGTTTTGAGTCTGCAAGGGTCATTGATGATTTCAAGAAGTTCATAGCTTTCAAGATCATCATCCAGGACCATGTTCAAGAGGCTCGCGACCACATTTATGAGGTAGAAGTGAAGGCTTTAGAGCAGCAGTGCCTTGATGATGGGTTCATTCGGGGCTTCTTGAAGGGAGTCCGCTTGATGCAGCGAAAGACCGGAGTGGAGGTTGAGGGGCTGACACCTAGCCAGGCTTCAGATGATTTTCCTCCGGGTTCTGATGGCGATGAGATAGAGAGCGAGCTGCAGAAGGCCTTTGCCCTCGAGGCTGATGATGAGGTGGTAGATATTGAGTAGCGTCATTACTAGTTGTACTTATCTGATCTTTCTTAGCGCTTTAGTTTATATTGGATGTTTGTGTTCATATATGTCGTTATTTATGATTCAGTAGTGGATTGCTTATTTAGTAGTGAATTATGTGTTGCCTTCTATGATTTAGTCTGAATGATCTTTACGCTCATTCTTTCTTTTAAGGTATTTGAATCGTCTGAGATTATGGATTAATGTCGTTCAATCTATACAAAAGAGGTCAGGTTGTACCGACTTAGGACCAACTCTCGAGCGACTGAGATTCAAGCTTCTCTTTTTAAGGAGTTCAAGTTTCAGGTGAAGGACTTTTGACCTTTTCGATGTTATTAATTATAGCATTGTATAATGCTTTTTAACCTGTGTGGAAGAGGTCAGTTGGATCCCCTTGGGACCAATCATCCGGTGATTGAGGTGTAACGGAGAGTGTGCGTACCTCGAACCAAGGATATTATAACTAAGTGGCATCCACTTAGGATGTTTTGACCTATCCGAGGTTGTGAATTGAAGTATTTGGTTATGCTTCTTAACCTGTGTGGAAGAGGTCGGATCAAATCCCCATGGGACTGATCATCCTGGATTGAGTTGCAATCGTGTTACGTATTACTCGCATCTAGGATTTCAAGATTAAGGCTCACAGAAGGAGGCAATAAAGTAACTGAATAAGGGAACATAACTTTACTGCACTGAACAACACCATACTTCCCTGATACAATTCAGGGATAGGAGTTACAAATGTTACTGTCAATATAGGAGGTAAACGACACTTAACACATACAACACTTGAAAACAAAAATACTTTTATTTTCTACTGATAGTATTTACGAAGGTTATCCACATTCCAGGTCCGAGGAAGCATCTTTCCTTCAGCATCTTTTAGTTTGAAAGTTCCTGGCTTCACTATGTTGCTACCAAGTACGGACCCTCCCAGAGGGGGGAGAGTTTGTTGCGCTGAGGGCCTTTTCCTGCCTCTTCGATGCTGCGTAGAACCAGATCCCCTATCGTTATACGGCGTGGTTTTATCCTTCGGTTATAGTGACGGGCGATCCTCTGGTGATATGCAGCGGTCTTGAGTGTCGCTTCGTCTCTTATTTCTGGGAGGAGGTCTAGATTGCATCTGAGCTTTTCTTCGTTGCCGTTGAAGTCAAAAGTCTGGATTCTATGTTTGGGAACTCCAATGTCGACTGGAATTACGGCTTCGGTGCCAAAGCAGAGATTGTATGGGGTTTCTCCTGTTGGGGTTCGTGCCGTGGTACGATAGGCCCAGAGGACATTTGGGAGTTCATCAGCCCATTGCCCCCCCCCCCCAGCCTTCTCTAAGCGTGTCTTCAATCCTTTCAGAATCGTCTGGTTAGTGACCTATGTCTGTCCATTGGTCTGAGGATGGGCCACAGCTGTGTGTACTTGCTGGATGTGAAGATCTTTACAAAATATGGTAAAGACCTTTCCCGTAAACTGTGTTCCGTTATCTATGATCACCTTGGCGGGAATGCCGAAACGACATATTATGTTCTTCCATAAGAACTGCTTAGCATTTGCTTCTGTGATTTTTGCCAGAGGCTCGGCCTCTACCCACTTGGTGAAATAATCCACAGCTAGTATAATAAATTTTCGTTGTCCAGTGGCTATGCGGAAGGGCCCCATAATGTCGATCCCCCACTGAGCAAAAGGCCAGGGACTCTGTAGTGTTGAGATTTCTGTAGCAGGTAGATGGGTAAGGTTGGCATGCAATTGATAGTTATTGCACTTTCGTACGAATTCTAGTGCATCTTATTTCATCGTGGGCCAGTAGAAACCTTGTCTCATTATCTTATGGGCGAGTGCCCTTCCGCCCAAATGTTCTCCACAGATGCCTGAATGTACTTCTCGGAGCGCATAGTTAGCTTCTGAAGGAGGGAGGCACTTGAGGTAGGGCCCTGTGAAAGCCCGTTTGTATAACTCTCCATTTACAACAGTAAAGTTGGATGCCTGCCTCCGAAGTCGTACTGCTGCTATTGGGTCTTCTGGAAGAACACCTTCTTGTAAGAAAGATAGGAGAGGGCTGATCCATGATATCTCTCCTAATTCAATTGACTGTATTATCCACGGGCCCGGAATACTTGAAAAATATATCTCCTCGATATACCTTCTTTTGTATGTGTCACCGGTTGTAGCCGTAGCTAGTTTGGAGAGGGCGTCTGCTCGCGTATTTTGCTCTCGAAGAATATGTATAACTTGATGTTCGCTTATACGAGCTAGGAGTATATTTACTATGTTACAAAAAAGTGCCAACTGGGGGTTATGGATGTCAAATTCCCCCTCCACCTGTGAAGCAACTAATTGTGAATAAGTGCAGATCACCAGGTTTTGTATTTCACAGTCAATTGTCAGGCGTAATCTGGCAATAAGAGCCTCATATTCTGCTGCATTGTTTGTTGCTGGGAACTTGAGTCGGAGCCCGTATTCAAGAGTAACTTGTTGTGGAGAGATCAACAAGATTCCTGCTCCGGCACCTGAACTCCCGGATGCTCCGTCAACATACATCGTCCAGCACGGGGGAGAAGGAGAAGTACTTAGTGACTTGTCAGATACTGAGATGGTGCATTCAACCACGAAATCTGCAAGTGCCTGGGACTTGATATCCGGTCTGGGCAGGTAATGAATGTCAAACTCTCCCAGTTCTATAGACCACTTGATGAGCCTGCCAGAGGCTTCGGGCTTCTGCAGCACATTTTTTAGTGGCAGATTCGTGTAGACTCCAATTGTGTGAGCCTGGAAGTATACAGGGCTGTTTTATCGGCAATGGGATAGCGTCCTTCTGTTTCAGATAGGATCTTGCTGACATAGTATACAGGGCGCTGAGTAGCATTCTCTTCTCGGACTAGGACTGAACTGATTGCCTAGGCGGAAAACAGCCAAGTACAAAAATAATTTTTCCCCTGGAATTGGCTTTGAGAGTAGTGGAGGTGAAGCAAGATAGGTTCGAAGCTGCTCAAATGCCTCTTGACATTCATCAGTCCATTGAAATCCTGAGTTACGGGCCCCTCGGAGGATCTTAAAAAAGGGCAGATATTTATCCCCGGAGTGAGCTAAGAAACGAGAGAGTGCCGCGATCCTTCCGTTTAGTCTCTGGACTTCTTTGATGTTTCTTGGAGGTACCATATCCCTTAGAGCCTGGATCTTCTCAGGATTGGCTTCAATTCCCCGGTGGGTGACCATGAACCCCAAGAATTTTCTGAGGCAACTCCGAACGCGCATTTAGAAGGGTTGAGGCGCATGTTATAGGATCGCAGAAGACAGAAGCACTGTTCTAAATCTGAGATATGCTGTGATTTTTCAAGACTTTTGACCAGCATGTCATCCACGTATACCTCCACAGTATGCCCAATAAGGTCTTTAAATACCTTATTCATGAGACGCTGATATGTGGCTCCTGCATTTTTTAGTCCGAAGGGCATAACCTGGTAGCAGTATAGTCCTCTGTTTGTTTGAAAAGCTGTCGCCTGCTCGTCTGCGGGATTCATCCTTATTTGATTGTAGCCTGAGTAGGCATCCATGAAGCTCAGCATTTGGTGCCCATATGTGGCATCTACTAGTTGATCGGTGTGAGGGAGAGGAAAGCTGTCTTTCGGACAAGCTTTATTGAGGTCTGTATAGTCTACGCACATCCTCCAAGCTCCGCTGGTCTTTTTGACCATGACTACATTTGCCAGCCAGGTGGGATAGTATACTTCCCGTATGAATCCAGCTTTTAGGAGTTTGTCAACCTCCTTTTCAATTGCTTACTAGCGCTCTGGTGCGAAATTCCGCTTATTCTGGATTACTGGCTTGCCGGTTGAGTTTATTCTGAGAGAGTGGGTGATTATCTCAGGGCTGATTCCTGGCATATCTGCTGGAGTCCAGGCGAAGACATCCTGATTTTTCCGTAGAAATTCTACGTACTTCGTCTTTTCTTCTTCTAATAGTAATGACCCGATCTGCACTGTTCTTGAAGGATGTTCATCGGACAGGGAGATATGGGCAAGGTCCTCGACGGGGGATGCCTTTTGAGGAACGTCTTCATTTCGTAAATCAAAGTCCTCGATGCTCAAGGTAATTGATGGGCGTGGTTGAGCTTGTCGAAGATAACAGGATTGTGCTTCTTGCCGATCTCCTTGCACTATGCTAATTCCTGCTGGGGTGAGAAATTTTAACTTTAGGTGTGGGATTGAGGCAACAACCCCGAAGATCGATTGCAAGGGCCTTCCAAAGATAGCATTGTATGCTGATTTCGACTTCACGACAATAAATTGGATAGAGTGTGTGACTTGTCGAAGGAACTCTCCTAGTACGACGGGAAGGCTGATCGTGCCTTCTACTCGTACAGGCCGATTGTCAAATACGTATAACGGTCCTGCGGCAGGCTGTAGTTTTTCTCTTGTAAGACCCAAGCTAAGAAAAGTGGAGTAGAATAATACATCTACAGAGCTCCCATTGTCTACCAAGATTCTCTTGACCTTATAGCATGGATCACCGATTCCTGCACTTATTACGAGTGGGTCTTGAGGAGGGGTCTTTACTCCTTCCAGGTCTGAATCATTGAAGGCAATAGAATGGTCGGCACGGGACTTCTTTGGTGTAGGCTCTTTGGTGATGGCGATCAGTACTTGACTTGGCATTGAAGGTCCCCCAACAATGGTTTCAATTTTGCCTACCATCTGGCGATTGTTTGCTGGTTGTTTTTGTTGTTGAATCTGCCCCCAGCTTGAACACCATCCTCCCGGGTTGTTGAATTCTTGACAAATTGTCGGAGATACCCCTGCTGGATCAGTCTTTCGATCTCTTCTTTGAGCTGTCTGCAGGCTTCGGTAGTATGCCCACGACTGCGGTGGAAGTGGCAATATTGTTCCTGATTCCCGACATTGGGTTTTAGAGGTTGAGGCCACTTAACGCTTTCCTGATTTTGGATGGCCATTAGCACATTGGCCTGGGACGCGTTGAGTGCGGTATATTCCTTTTCTGGGCGAGATTCTCATCGTGGCTGTGAGGGTCGAGGGGGTAAACTAGTGTTCTTTTTTCGATGGGAGGAAGAATTTTCTATCCCAGGTATGCTTTTTCGCTTCCCAGTTGTCTGCTCGAACTGCTTCCTGTGGGTATTGATGGCTTCATCGGCAGATATTTGTGCTCGTATGGGTCAGATGTCCCGTCATAGGAATCAATGCTGGGTAGCTTGAATCATGCTGGGATAGGATGCTGAAGAATGGCCTCAGTCAGAGGTGATGACTCCTGGAAATCCCATGGGCGAGGTGGTTGCCTCACACCTCCCCCAGGGAATTCTTCTCGGACTAGCCTTCGCAATTCATGCCTTAGGGCATTGCGAGGGAGTTCAGCAATATGGGGCCGGGCTAGGCCTTCAGGAGCGTCCTGAGGAATGTGGTGTTGCTGATCTGCGCGCGAAGGATGGGTAGAGCTGGCGGTGTCAGCAAGTTCGTCATCTTGACGTGTTGGGGGACGTCTTCTTGGTGGAGGGATAGGAAACTCGACATGAAGGTGGTCTGCTGGAACATCTTCGACCCTTGGCGGATCTCGAGGGAGTAGAATATGGTCAGGAGGTGCTAGCGTAGGTGGTCGAGTTTCTCGTAGAAGTTGAAGGATCTCCTTCTGGGAATCCTCCATCCTTTGAATGCGATCTTCCAGGGATGGTCCTGAAGTTCCTTCTCCGGCAGGGTTTCGGCCACCGGGCTGAAAAGAGGCGGACGCCTGACGTCCCTGATTCAGGGACTGATTCTGAGATTGGAGTGAATTGGAGCGAGAGGCTCCCATGATGCGATTACTGTGCCTGTTGGCCATTGTAGTGGTGCTTCAGGATAGTGGGACTGGCATTCCCACAAATGGCGCCAAACTGTTGCGGGCTAGAATATACGCGGTGGTAGAGTATGAATTCTAGGTCTTAGCATTGCACAAATATCCAGCTCACACACAGAGAACACAAGATTTTTACGTGGAAAACCCTGAAAAGTGGAAAAACCATGGGGCCTGGCCCAGTTGAAATGATTCCACTAGAACTTGAGCAGATTACAGGGGACAGACTCGCCTTCAAGGGCGATCAGATTAAAAATATCACCCATAGGGTGAAAGTTAGAGGCTTGTGAGGGCCTAATATCGCTCTGGCAGAACTTCGGGGTCGTCTGGTGGTCTGGCAGAGCTTTGGTCCTTAGGTAGTTATCGGGCAGAGTTGAGGACGATAAATAGTGGTCCGGCGGAATTCCGGCGTTAAGGCGGTGGTCCGGCGAAGTGCAGGGCCTCAGGTGGTGGTCCGGCGAAGAGCAGTGCCTCAGGTGGTGGTCTGGCGAAGTGCAGGGCCACAGGTGGTGGTCCGGCGAAGAGCAGGGCCTCAGGTGGTGGTATGACGAAGTGCAGGGCCTCGGGTGGTGGTCTGGCGAAGAGCAGGGCCTCAAGTGGTGATCCAGCGAAGTGCAGGGCCTCAGGTGGTGGTCTGGCGAAGAGCAGGGCCTTAGGTGGTGGTCCGGCAAAGAGCAGGGCCTTAGGTGGCGGTCCGGCGAAGAGCAGGGCCTCAGGTGGTGGTCCGGCGAAGTGCAGGGCCTCAGGTGGTGGTTCGACGAAGAGCAGGGCCTTAGGTGGTGGTCCGGCGGAGCAACGTCGTCAAGGCGGTGGCCCGGCGGTGGTCGAGGAGGAGCGAGGGGGCAAGAGCTCTCTCTTTTTCTCCTTAGGAATAGGTGTCTTTTTCAAGAGGAGAGGGGGCTCTATTTATAGATTTTCGTGAGTGGCATGGCCCGTAAATAGGTGGAAGATCAGGGGTAGTTAGGGAGTGGTTTGAATGGACAGCCGATCTTGAATCCTTTGATCATAGATCGTTCGCTGAACATTTGAAGGTCTTAATGATGTCGGAATTTGGCGATCTTGGGCTCGTTGGATTCGTCTCGTCGAGACGCTCGATTCGATTATAAGCATGTCATATTTGGAGATCGTTTGGTAATCCAAATTATGGTTTGAACCTTCCAATAGTGCTTCGGACTCTTGATTTGGACCAATTTGGGCTCGGATTGGGTCGAACTTGGTGTCGTTGGGTTCGTATTTCCGAGACGTTCAATTTGACTGTAAGTTCACTGAAATCGGAGTTTGGATGATCCCAATTTTAATTTCAGAAGTTTCCAACTTGATTTTGCCTCAAGATTCGTGCCCGATCAAGATAATTTTTTGATGACGTATCACTTCCCAATCCTATTCATGGGCTTCTTCTTCCTCATATTCCTCATATTTTCGATCAATCTTTCATACAATCTATTATCTTTTCAAAAACTAGCCATTGATAACACTTTCTCCTCTTCTTTCAACACCCATGGCTAAACCATAAAGGAATAGAAGACCAATCGAATTCTTCTCTAAGTTCCCGACCATATTAGCCTCTATCAAGTCTACCCTCATCAATTATCCTCACTATCACTGAATCCAATAGCTCTATTATCCATTAGCTCCACACTTGATGTTTATTATTGCAGATTCAGACATCTAAATGCTCAAACACTCTCTATTATAACACAAGCAAGCCCAAATATATGAATTCATCAAAACTTATCCTATGCATCTCTTGTCACATGCTTACTACCCATCTTCCAACTTCTCTATGATTAAGCACACTACTTTTTATAGCATATTTGATCAGTTGATTACCCTCAACAACTATCAATAACCTTATCCCATGCTAACACTTTTATAACAACAATTCATAATACTCTCACCACAAAACCATTCATTGCATATGCTATACCTCGCCATAACCATACTCACCAACAAACTCACAAAAAAATCAATTGCATTCGCCTTCCTTGGTCATACCCCTCTCTCTAAAAGATAAAAATGTTATAGCCCTGACATGGACCAAACGTTCATCTCTCTTCATGTTCTCTTTGATGAAGACAACTTCCCTTATCAAAAAAGCAACAATTATCACCCAATAGAAAACTCCACCACCATACCAACCACCTCTCGCCCTAACTCCATCCTCAATTATCGGTCACCAAGCACACCACCAAGCCAATACATATAGTCATACTTACCGGCGGATTTTCCGGTAGAAAATTCTTTATATTCCGGCGGATTTCCGGCAAAAAAATTTTCGTCAGTAAAACACGCGTCGAAAAATATTTTCCGGCGGATTATTGCCGCCGGAAATTTGTCCAATGGAAAAGCCGCCGGAATAATAAAAAAAATATTTAAAAGGCTGCTAGCGCAGCCTGAACGCCGGCTGCCCATTCCCATACCAGCCCACTCGCGCTCCAGCCCTGCTTGCGCAGCGCGCAGACCCGAACCTTGGCCCGCCACACCTGCGCACAAGGCGGGGTTCGAACCCCACCCCCGCATGTGCCCGCATCCGACCATCACACCACTTATGCAAAACTGATAAAGTCATTATTTTTTTATATTTATATTAAAACTGATAGAATAACTAATTTGTCTTATTATTTAAATCAATTTTAGTTTAATAATATTTAATTTAATTTAACAAAATGAATAATTTTAAAATTTTCTAATAATCAATTTTCATAAATAAGTTATTAAATCAATAATTAATAAAACTTTAATAAAATTAATAATTAATTAAAATTTATTATTTTAATTAATAATTAAATATAAGTTATTAAATTAATACTTAATTAAACTAAGTTATTAAATTAATAATTAATTAAAATAAATTGTTAAATTAATAATTAATTAAAATAAACTACAAAATTATTAATTTTTAGAAATTATTAAAATTAGTCGGAAAATCCGCCGGTAATAAATCCGCCGGAAATTACGCTGTAAAATTTTCCGCCGGAAATCTACCGGAAATTCCGCTGGTAATAAATGATTTTCCTGTAGTGTACACATTTAATCTCAACTCCATAACTCCTAATTATGAATCTCTCTCAAGCAATCCATCAATTTTTGTAATCTCCTTTCATCGCTCTTGTTCTTTGATTCCCAACTCATCTTCACAAATCAACCAACATTCGCAATCTCCACCTCCTTCCATCCCCCCATTCTCCAACATCTCTCTTTATCATATGCTCACCCACATGAAGAGTCAAGATAGGTAATCTGAAGCCCAAGCAAATCCTAAACTTATTCAATCAGGTTGCTAGCAGACCCAACCTATTATACCACAATGGTTAAAGATGTTTGCTAGAGAAAAGCAATGTTCGCAAAGTTTCAAGCACTATAATTTCTAGGAACCAAGATTCTAATGCCACCATCCCCAACACAAAGCATTCTTGATAGCAAATGGATACATCACACCAAATATAACTCTAGCAGCATGATAGTAAGATATAAAGCACATCTCATCATGCAAGGGTACAATCTGAAGCATGCATCAACTATTCTAAGAAATTGAGGCTTCGTTTTGGGACGATTTTTTTATTGCTTCTTAAAACAGAGTTTTAATACAAAAATTTTAATTTTTTAACTAAAATTCTGCTTTAAGAAGCAATAAAAAAATCGTCCCAAACGAAGCCTTAGGCTAATCATAAAATTGCCTGCCATCAGGATCCTCCTCACTATTGTTATTTAGAACAACTGGCCGATTATGAACTAGACATTTTTAATGCCATCTTGTACAAAAACTTCAATGAAACTCCCTACATGTCCTAATTTAATACTAGAATATAAATAAGTTATCAAATAAATAATTAAATTATTATTAAATAAATAATTTATCAAGTAATTAACGAGTAATTTATTAAACAACAAAAAAATATTTTCACAAACATAAATGAACAAGCAGATTAGTGTTCAAGCTTATTCATTTATGATTTATGTAATAATCAGCTTTTAAATATTTTGTTCATATTTGATCAATTTATAAATAAATGGATATAAACAAGCCATATATGAATGAGTTTCAAATAATTTATTAAGTGTACTAATTCACTTATAATTAACCCTAAACTTTGAACACTTTAATTTATATCTATAAAGATAAAAGTTTGTTTTATTGGGCAGTAATAATTGCCTTCACATCTCTTGCAAAATATCTTTCTCCATCTACGAGATTAAAATATTTTTCAAATGTCAGTGAAGTCAAACTTGCTAATTATCTATTAATTACATGTTCATTAGTGCACCTTTTATCACTAATAATCTTATTAACTAACAATTATTTATAACTAACTGTCATTTCCCATTGTTTTTAGCTACTTTGCCACTAATTTAATTTGCAAGCAATCAATTTGGTCGACAGATTATTTTATACTTTGATTGATTAGAGCCTAATTACACACAAATCACTTAATTATTATGGATGGAGGCTTATTTGGGACGACTTTCTTATTACTTTTTAAATTAATTTTTAAGTATAAAAAATTTTAGAATTAAAAATTTTTATACTAAAAAATTATTAAAAAAACAGTAAAAAATCGTCCCAAACTAAACAGTAATTTTTAATTTATGTATTGATAACTAATTCTATATATAACTCTTGCAATATGCACACAATTAATGCAAATATAAATGTCATAATCTCATTAATTAAAATGGAAAAAAATTTATGTCACGAAATTCTAATTAGATTTTCATTAGAATGATCTTAAAATTTTGATATGAAAAAATATATGACTTCAATTTCTTAGAAAAATTTTAAAATAATGAAGAAATTGATAGTGAAATATATGATAAAATAATTAAATATTAAAAATTTTATATATAATTAGCAGAAAAATATCATAAAAATTGTGACACATGTCAAAAATTTAAATGTATTTTAATAAAAATTTGATTAAAATATTCTTACTATTTTTTTCAATTAAAAATTATATGTTGCATGTTCTCTCTTACCTCAACAAATTATAATATAGAGCAAAATATTGACATCATGAATTCATAATCATGCATGTCATTAATTTGTAAAATTATTAATTTGTAAAATTGAGTCATAATTTAATATGAAATAAAAGGAATTATGTCATTCAAATGTCAAATCAAATGCTTTTTAATTGCTTTCCTCTTTAATTTAATTATTGCTAAGCATGCTTAATGTTCACTATAGCTCTAATTTTTTTGTAATGATGATTATATAGCGAGTTTATGATTAATTATTAATTAAATGGAAGATTATCATATCTTTTTGAAATCTAGCTTTTTTAATATGGCTAACTAACCAAATGATTAGATATTGATTTCACAGCTAAAATAATGGCAGATGCATGCTTGAATAGTTTGATAGTGCTGTGGAAAAAGCTTGAAATTCTCTAATAATAGTTCATATTTGATGGAGAATTAGGATCTATTCGGTATGGCTATAATATTTTGTAAAGTTGATTATAAAGCTCTTGTATGATTAGTAACTTTTTTAAAAGCTGTTATAAATATTATAAATATATATTTTTTAAAAATCAAATAGATATTTTTTTAAAGCTACCAACCTGCCACTTATTAGTAACCCAATATGATTGTTAAAAGTAGCTTCCCACCACAAAAAAAAACTGAAAAATAGCGAGAAAGTAGTAGCCAAATAAAATCATAGTTATAGTCTGAAATATAAAGTAATAAGAAAGTTGTCCCAAACATACACTTACTTTCAATTTAACTGATTTAATCAATAAAAAAGTGGAATGTAAAATATTAATCTTTTAAGTTTAGTTGTTAAATCAAACAAAAATATGATTGATATTTGATAGTGATTAAATATAGAATTATATATGACTCAATATAGAATTATATGTGCTTATATTTATTCATGTATATGCATTGATCCATTTTATTTTTATTTATATATTTTATTTTTAAAATAATTAAATATAATTAAAAAAGTATTAAAATGTGTATTTAAAGCACTATTGTATTGAAAAGATGGAGTGTATATGAAAACCACTTTTAATCTCATCAATTAATAAAAAATAAAAGATACATTTCATATTTATAAAAGGTGCTAATAAGCTTGCTATACAACGAAATTTATAACAAGATTCTTAAGCTTGCTACATAATTTTCATGGTTTTTTTTTAGAACCAAAAATCTTAAGCCTGACATTGGCCAAGAAATTTTTTAATAGGACACATAAATTAGTTTTAATAGTTTAAAAAATATAAATTAAATTTTTACTACTAAAAATTCAAGTAATAATAATATTAATATACATATATTATATATAAAGATATATTAAAATTTTAGAAAACATAAAAGGAAAAAAAATTAAAATAATTTTAATTAGGGCTATGATATGATTCTTGATGATGATCATTTGAAATTTCATCTATTAAATTACAAATGTCATTCTTTTCTACAAGTAATTAAGCTAGCATAGTGCTTAATTAATTATAGTAATTAGAGGAAAATTTTCTTAATTTTCATTGATGATAATCAATCATTTTCTTAATTTTTAATAGTAATTAACCTATCCCTTTAAGCAATTTGAGGGTTAATTTACTCAACTCCGAATAAAACATTTCTGTTCTCAGCTTTAGACTAATTAAGGCTTCATTTGGGACAACTATCATATTAATTATTTTTTAATACAAAAATTTTTTGAAAAAGAAAATTTTGTACTGAAAAATTGCTTGCGAAAGCAGTAAGAAAGCTATCCCAAACAAAACCTAAACTAAGATTGAACAATTAGCTTAGCCCCAGCTTGAAGAAACAAGCTGATTTGACATATCCTTTCTTCCAACACAAAATACAAATGAAAACAAAAATAAAATAAATGAAAACAAAGTAAATAATTAAGCTTGCATGGACAAAAAATGAAATGACTTGAATAGAGGAAGGAACTTATTCAACATATTTAGTATGTAGAAAATTATGCAAATGTCTCTTCCAATGACTTCATCAACTCCACTAAACACCATCTTTTGTACACTTGTAATTATTACAGTTTATAACCACTTTGATGGCAACCTTTACATGAGTGGGACTTATCAAGTCCTTCCATTTGAAGCATTGTAATCTTTTAATACAATAATGGAACAAAGCTTTTCATCACAACTCATAGCATCATGGATTCCCATAATGACTTTAGCTTCACTTACAAGAAAAAAAAGTTTTTTTTTTTTTTTTTGTTGATAGGAACCCTAAATATAAAATAAGGAAAGCCATGCATGGAAATTTATGTGTTGCCTTAAGAAAATATGATTTCCACATGATGAATGAAAAATGATTCCTACCATCAAAATTTAGAGAATGATTTCCACATGTGATGCAATGTTGTAGAAAAGTAAGGGTGCTTTATTAATGCAAGATTTCAAGTAGAATAACAATTCTTTTGAGGAATAGAAGAGAACCTTAAGGAAACTAAAAGATATTTGAACAGTTTAATATATATATATATATATATATATTTGATGAAAAAATAAGAATAGAATTATGAAGGTAGGGGAAGAAGGCTCAATCATTCAACTTGGAAATCAAGCAAAGGAAAGGAAGAGACATCCTCTATCAAATCTTCTAAAGACCACTCTCCTACCTTCATTTTTTCATGACCTTCCTCCCACATCTCATGGCTCCCAACTAAATTGCTACCTTTAATAATATTCTTAGTATCATGATGAACATTAAGATTAATCATGTTGGAATTAATTTCATTGATATTTCTTGAATAATTTTGATATGCATAATCTAAGTTAGTTCCATTCTCTTCTTGACTTGCACTCTCTAGTGGAGGAACAAAGTAATGATCATAACCTTCTTCTACCATAAGACCTTCCCCCATGGTTATTATACCATGAGCATTAGCATCATCATACATGGCATGATCATGTGCTAAGCTTGAAGAAATGTTGTTGAGGAAGCAGTCATTTGAAATTGTATCGGGGAATGGAACCAAGTTGTAGTTGGTGTTCATGGTAAAAGCTTGCATTGATGATGAAGATGATGAAGAAGAAGAATTCAAGCGCATGAACATGATGTCCTCCATGAGTAACTCCTTATTAGCATCAGATGGAGCTTGGTCATGGGTTGAGGAAGATGGTTTTGATGAGTTCTTTAATCTCTTTTTTATTGTAGAGTTCCAAAAATTCTTTATCTCATTATCTGTACGACCTGGCAAACGGGCTGCAATTTGAGACCATCTGCATATATATATTTTTAAATGTTAATTCAAATTAAATTTGAAGCAATCATATAAATACAAAAAGTTGACAACGTGTTATAATGCAAATAAAGTGAGGCCTTTATTAAAAAGTTAATAACTAATTAATCTATTTAAATAATAATAATAATAATATCTTTTTTAGTTGAGTACTGAATAATAAATTTGTTTTATGTGGGATTCAATCAATATACCTTGATGATAACTCTTAAGGTCTCTATTAAATAGTTAATACAAAAAGTTGACAATGTAATATGTATTCTAATGCAAAAAAAGATAGGCCTTTAGTAAATAGTTAATAACTAATTAATCTATTTAAAAATTTAATAATAATATCCTTTTTAGTTGAGTGCTGAAGAATAAATTTAATAGTTATAGGCAGAATTCGATATGAATATCTTGATGATAATTCTTAAGATTCCTATTAATAATTAAACTAGCTATGAATAATTCAGCTCCAAATAGAAATATATTGAGAGTAAATATGTCATTTTCTTTTTCTTTTTTTTAGTTGGTTGATATAGCTTTCTAGCTAGCACTTTATAAGACTCATCACTGTCAATAACCTAAGCAATATAATGAATATGTGTACATAGAAATATAGGATAATTAATCTCAAAATCACCTAAATTTGTTTCTTTTGAGTTCTTTATTTTATTTTATTTTTTTTCAATATTCATTCTTAACAAAAATATTATTAAAAAGAACATCAATATGTGTGCACTTTTAATTTTATCTCATTGTAGAGAAATACTCTATACAAAATTGCATACATCTACATATCATTGTGAGAGAGTAAACAAGTTCAAATATAACAAAATCTAATTTCTCTTTATGTTAAACGGCAAACTATTTTGAAACTAAAAAAAATGTCTTCCATTGTCCTAAACTAAATTTTTAGAACAACCAGTCTACAAACCCATTCAACTTGTGAGTATTATCTTTCAACACTCATCATTTTTTAAATATAGAGAGAGAGAGAGAGAGGGAGAGAGAGAGATACCTATTGCCAAGAATGGAATGCAAGTGAATGATGAGCTCCTCCTCCTCGATTGAAAAGGCGCCACGCTTGAGATCGGGGCGGAGATAGTTTATCCATCGAAGGCGGCAACTCTTTCCGCATCTTTGAAGGCCGGCATTTCTTGCGACGTCGGTCCAACAACCCTGACCATTGGTCATCATATAGGTCATGAGCTTGTCATCCTCCTCGGGAGACCATAACCCCTTCCTTAGCTTATTATGAACTGTCACTCCATTCTTTGAAGGAGGAGCAGTACTATTTGCTGTGTCTGGCCTTCTCATCATATCATATGGTGATGATCCAAGTATATTTCTTCCTCTTTCTAGTTATTGCATGTGGGATGGCTCAAGAACTTGCATGTACATATAAAGAAAGGAAGCCATGGTGGAGTTTTTAGTGAAAAGAGAAGGGTGGCTGGCTTGATTCATGGGGTATGGATAATGATGTTGATGGTGATGGCTTGGGGTTTGCTTAGAATATGGAGAAGAAAGAGAGAGAGGGGGAGAGAGGGGGAGAGAAAGGTGGGTATGTTTGTTGTTGTGTCTAGAAAACGGTATTGAGAGGACTATAGATGCATGAGTTTTCTAGAGAGAGAAAGCGGTGGGGCCCGAAATATAGGTTGGTCTTCTTGTCTTTGACTCCAGTTCTTGTCCTTTTCGATGTTTTTTCTTCACTCTCAAGGGAGTGGCCTGTGAAGCGAGAAGAGAGAGAGAGAGAGAGAGGGAGGGAGGGAGGGAGGGAGGGAGAAATGTGAGATGAAGGAAAAACTAGAAATGGCTTTTTTCACATTTTACTCTATTAAATATTTTTTAATAATAATATTATTAAATAATATATCATGAAAATAATGACATAATTAGCTTAATATTTTAATAAATTATATATATATATAATAAGCTGTTTTTATTTGTAAATTATTTTCATAAAAATGTATACTACAACAATAATGAGATTTTATCCCACTATTTTAGGCCGGCTTGAAAATTGAGAGCCAACGTAAAATTTGTGGAACAATCATAACATAAAAAATCATGAGATATAATATTTATAATATATTAAAAAATCTAGTTACAAATAGTATTTATATTTAAAAGATAAAATATAATATCTTAAAATAGAAAGAATTCTCTTATAACACCCAAAAAAAGTATATCTCAAGTTTAGTTTGTGTGCTTTGATGGGTTTTTTTTTTTTTTTTCTCAATTAATTATAGAGGGAAGGTAGAGGAGAGGAAACAGACAAAGACATTGTGAAATAATAAAGAAAAGTTAACGGAAAGAGATTGTTTTATATGCAAGTTAAGCTATTTGCTTACATCTTACATAAGCTTCTTCTTCCCTCTCATCCACTTAAAAGAATTTGTATTATATATATATATATATATATATATATATATATATATATATATATATATATATATATATATATATATATATATAAGATCTGTAATGTGTTTTAATCAGATGAATCCATCAAGATCATGAGCGTCTAAGGCTTCGTTTGGGACAACTTTCTTACTGCTTTATGAAGCAACGTTCTAGTTCAAAATTTTCAAATTCAAAAAAATTGTATACTAAAAAGCTATTTCATAAAGCAGTAAGAAAGCTGTAGGTCGTCAATAAGCACTGACAACCATTGTTATGCCCAACATCTACGTCCACCACCAACATCCTACCATAGACCTACATTGTCTACTTGTACCAACCTTTCTCGTCACTCGTCTTTCCTCTTATAAGGAGAACGATCAAACATATCACTAGCTGTTGTCCGATATCTAATGTTCCCAATCAACTTAATCTTTAGTCCTCTCTCATTATCAAATAGAATGTATTTAGTTGTTAAATACACACAAAAAAACAATATTTCACATCTGTCCATGCATATCACGTGGATTTGATGGAAAGCACTTCTCTACCTTCCAAATGCAGGTTAATTTTGAGCTTGATACATTAGCAGCCATGAGAAAGATAAGGTTTTCGATGCGTTAACACAAGATTGAGTCAGTCTTCATTCGAGTATTTGAAGTATAAAATATGTTTCTATATTTAAAAAAAATTTTATAAATTCACAAACCATTCCAAATGCTTCTTAAATTAATATATATGAGTATTTTTATTTCATACATAAGAAAATTAAAATAAAATCATAATTTAAAATAAAAAATTTATGCCCAACCAGCCAACCGTTGGAGCCTGGTTCCATTCTCGATGCAGCTCACCTCGATCTGTTGGTTGAGAGCTTCACCTAGCTACCAACTATTAGATCTTGGGTTCGAAGGTTATGTATGCGATGTGCTTATGAGTTTGCCTTTAATTGACTTAAAAGTCTCAAGAAAAAAGTATAAATGCTCACATAAGATCGTAAAAAAGCTGTGCATAGAGATAAAATCGTAATGTTTTATTCTTCTTTTTTTCATAAGTTTTTATAATTAAAATTTTGATTCTCCATAGCTGATAAGTGTTTGAATAAATAAAAATATGTTCTTTTTTTTTAAGAAATTGTAATTCGAATAGGTTTATGATTCATGAGTCTATCTTCCTCATCAACAGTCACATGAGTAGCTAGTTATTAATTACAACTCGAGCCTATCAACATCGTATCTATCGAGCGTCAACGTGTACCACATTCATCATCACGCCATCGATCGATCCTCGATGTCTTTAATTGCTTGAAATTCAAAGATGCATTTGAAATTTAACGAACCTCGTCAATTCACCATCTAAGCACTGATTTCAAACCAAATGAGTCGAGTCAAGTTTAAGTCGACCGCGACTAATCGGTCTCACTCTAAGATTTGTGCATATGACCAATTATCATACTGTACTAATTACATAAACTCTAAAGCTGACAAGACAATATATGTCATAATCTTTCTTTCCCTTTAAAAACAATTATCTTCCATTAATGAAGATGCATGCATGCTAAAGATCAATCTATTAAAAATGAGATTTTTTTTTTTTTTTTTCTTCCAAAGCGACGTAAAAATCTGTAGCAAAACGTTTAAAAGGTCATAAAAATCTGTACTATCAGGACTTTCCAGCAGCTCAGGGAGGCATGCAGAACACTGGAGAATCCATGATTGAATAAGCCATTGCTTAATTTTATTCTAAGCTCGGTGTCTTTGGATTTACTCAAGCAGCATTATATGAACTGGGAAGTAGCTAGATAGTGACGGTTGCTTCAAAATCAAAGCATTTAAAACTATGATTGCTTCAACATCAAAAAAAATAAAATAAAATAAAAAAAAGAGGAGAAAATTAACGGTATTGATGATAACTTCAAATGCAGCTTTGGATTTGCAGCAAAAGTATATAGGCATATTTTTTGTTGTCATTATTTTCTTTTTTTGGTATGTTCTTTCTTTTTTTTTTTTTTTGAGAATTTTTATTTTATATTTATTTAGATTTTGATATTATGATCTTTAAATCTTAACTCTGATTATTGATGTGTGTGAATGTAATGACAACAATCATAATTTCCTTTGATTGCTACTTTCCCGTTACTTTTCGGAAATTTTTATGCCGAAAAGCTACTTTTTATAACCAGCGTAGCTAGGTTGCTTTCCCTACGGCAACTTCATAATCAGCTTTATAAAATATTGCAATCGTTCCAAACATACCCTAAATAAACGTGTGTACATGTCATATGATAATTTTTTTTTCAATTTTTTCATGAATGATTAAATTTTATAGATTTATAGATTTCGATCAAAATATAACCTTCCGATGATCTGATTAGGAGAGTATATGTATTAGATTTAGCCTATGTTAAGAAAAGTAGAGGCTGACCTAAAAAGATTTGGGTAGAAAGTATTAAAAATGACTTTTTTTATTGACTTTCAATGAAAATTTAACTATTAACATAATACAATAGAGAAAAAGGATTCATATACTGACCCCATATACTGGGCTAAAGACTTAACGTTATTGTTATATATATAATTAATAAGGGGAGAATAATCATTTATAAATCATCAATCATTCTCTTTTCATATAAATTTTGATATTAATTATAAAACTAAAAAATCAAAATAATCTATTAATTCTCTTTAACACCAATAAAACTAAGGGCATGCATGATTTTAAAAGCTTTTAAAATCATTTGAGATCATCAATTACATGCATTAATATTTTCTCAAGAGATGATTAATTCCATTAATTAAGAAGTCTTCCTCCATATATATAGCTCATATATAGCCTTTTTATTTATCATTATTTTTTTGGTTTCTGAAATATCTTCTCACTGTAGATTTCGTTTTGACTGTGCGCTTTATAATTGCAAACTTTATATGAAAGCTTTGCACGTGGAAAATGATAAGGAAAATAGGCAAGAAATATAGCTCATTAGTGAAAGTGACGAGATGATCTCCAGCAAAGAAAGAAGAAGCAGAGTTGGTGAAGAAAATTAATTGCGTTGTAAGAAAAGTCTGCTCTGACCAATAATACTGAATTTATTCATGAAAAAATGAATTCTGAATGTTAAACAGCTTTGATTTTCATAGTTTTTGTTTGAGATAGCTTTAGATTACTATTTTTTTAAAAAAATTATACTAAAGAATAGCTTTATAAAGCAGTAAGAAAACTATCCCAAACGAAGTCATAGTTGCCTTAACGGTTCAGCCATGATATCTATTTGTTTTTTTATGTATGCTTGATTTTGACGCACGTATATGTATGTGTTTATTATTCTATGAGTTGTTTGAAACAGCTGGAAGCATTTGGGGAAGATTTTCCCTCAGGACATCGCCATCATTTTGAACTATGGATGAGAATTTTAGCTTTTAGGTCAATTTTTTTATGAGTGAGGGGGAGTTTGGTTTGTTGAAAAAGAAATATGGAGTAACTGTAATATTATATTATAGTGTAAAATGAATGCAATGTATTTAAAATATTTGAAGTTATTTGAATGAGTGTAAAATAAATGTAGGTGATCGCTTTTTTGTTTTACTTGAAATAAAATGAATGCAGTGTAAAGCTCAATGATGATAGTGGCCAATGGCTGGGAATGACGACTTAAGGCAACAACAGCGAGTGATCGTCAGTGGTGACAATCGAACGATGGCGGACAGAGGTGACAACAAGTGGCAAGACAAGAGTTAGCTTGCGATGTAGTTGGAATTCAATAAAAAAAATAGACAAGTTTTGAATACATCAAAAATGAAATATACAATGAATTCAAAATTGATCATCAAAAATTTACTCTACATTTCTTTTTTATCAAACCAAACATCAAAATTTTAAAATCTCTATGTTTGAAATACTTTACACTCACTTTTCATCAAATCAAACAACTCAGAAAATATAAAAGAATATAAGTTAGATCAATAAAAAAAGTATATTTTAATCATCTCAAATTATTGTGGGGTAAGCAAATTATGCGAAATATGTGTATATACGGCAATATTTCGCATAATTTGTTAGGTTAGGAGTTTAGAATGATATACTAGTTTATTATATGTATACTCATTTAGGCCCATGTAGGTATCTTTCAAGCGTCTAAGTAGGTTTTTGTCCATGGGACTCGGCCAGAAGGAGCATGTGGTAAATGCAACACTCCCCTGAAGGCCCAAAGGAAGCCTCAACCTGCAGGGTTATTACCATCATCAGTCTATAAACAAGTAATCACTCACCCTAGCAAAGCTCGCAACTTACAAGCTCACCCCAATGGGATCATATTGAAGGTGTGCTTGTTCACGATGGGTTTACCCAAAGGACTTATCTAGATAGGTTTATGCCCTGAGAGGTACTCACCATAAGAGAGCTCTCCTTCACATAGTACTTGTCCACAAACAAAGCCACTTGTCCTCCATAAATGTCTCTAATTAAGCTATAAAAGTTCACACATTTAAACCCTATAACCATGACTTCATTGACTAAACTCGCCCCTAGCTGCAAAACCCCTTAAGTAAAAAAATTTAAACTCTTAAATATCGACCAAGGCGCCTTTTGGTGTAATAGCTGAAATTTCCGTAAGAAACTTCGCAGTTAAGCGTGCTCATCCCGGAGCAATTCTGGGATGGATGACCTACTGGGAAGTTATACCAACAGGACAAAACTGTGAGGCTCTTAAGCCAAAACAGACAATATCTCGATAATTAAGAGTTTAGGCTGTTACATTAGCTCACTATCGTTTCCACCTAGGGGACTCACCATTTATTACTTAGGACTCACCACTGGTTCCTAAGGACTCGCTATCACAAACTCATCCTATATAGCAGTCCTTGCAGACTCATCCAAAGTACTAGCCTAGGATAGGCTAAGAGGACCTCGTTAGAGGTGGGGGCCACAGCAGAGGCAAAAAGCCATGTGTGCACCACCTTGCTTAGCCCAAATGTATGTATAAGGTTATAGTTGTCACACCATTTTTTTTTATTTTATTCCATGTGGAGCCTTCTATATAGCCCTCTTGATCTCATAAATAAGGGGTGAAAAAGCATATTTTGGACTCCATCTTGTTTAGACTATTCAAATATATACTAGAGCTTATTACTTACTCTCCGTTCTTATTTTCTCAAAAAATTCTCCAACTTTAACCTACTAAAACTTATTTGCAGTGTCGACTGTAACCCACAAACAAATTTGAATCCAATAGCTATGATCTTTGAGTATACTGAAACACTTCCTTAATGTTAAACTAGAGTCATGAGATGTGTTTGCAAACAATTATAAATAAGCTAGCACATCTCTACCACTACAAAAGGGCCTTATATCTCAAGCAATATACTTCTTGATTTCTAATTTAGAGGTCTCAAGCATCAACTTCAATGGATGTGTAACTATGATGAATTTCACATATTCTTATGGATTTAAATTTAATATTTGCAATTGGCCTTCTGGCCCACTTTATATGTGCATTAATATGGATAAGGAGCTCACCTTATATATGAGGGTCCCTCACCTTCCTTAGGTGTTACATGCCTAAGTCATGCATATCACACAGGCCGTGGGACCTTAGGGTGTTGGTGGCCTCTGATCATCACCCAATTGGCCAATCTGAGACAACCTCATACTCCTCTTAGTAAGAGGAGTTCATATATACATTTGGATTCTGACAAAGTGCTCCAAATTTCGCTCAATTTATTGGGAAAATATTAATGATCAAATTTTTTTATATTTTGTATTGGAATATTTTTCAAGTTGAATGTGTTATAAACAAGCTCAGATGTTGATAAATACAAATCTCAATTATCTAAAGTCTTCTCTACCAAACATCTAAAAATTTTTTCAAAAATCCTATTGATTGCCTTAATCTACCCATCAGTCTAAGGGTGAAAAATCAATCAGAATTTTAAATTTATTCCAAGCAATCTTCACATAATCTTTAAAAAATATAAAATAAATCTAAATTTATGTCATAAACTATATTGAAGAGAAAATTATATTGTATACTCGCACATGCATTCCTTCACAAATATTTAGCAGGTAACTCGCGGGTCATAATAGAGGAACTCACCCTCAAGGGAGGCCTCTAGCAGGAACTCACCTAGCTGTTCAAGAGGTGCTACTCGCCTATAAATCATAGGAGAACTCACTCGATATAATCAACAAGCGCTATATGCATGGGCCTGCCAAGGAGCTCGTCTCTCTTATGAGAAGAATCAAGGATTCTTCATCAAGCTAACCACTCAACACCTGTCGCGTACCTAGATCGTTGTCTTAGCCACTCTCCCTCTCCCAAAACGATCATCCTCATGTCAACTTACCTAGCTTGGTTACAAGAAAGCACTTACTCACAGGACCCTCAATTCATCTTGTCGTGACCATCCAATTACTTGAGGCCTCTCCCCTTCCACGACAAACATCTCACTCGCCTCTCCTTCTCTAGCAATCTAAGACCATTCTCACAAGTTGCCGGCAACACCAACAAGCTCGTTGGCTGCAAGTTCCTTCATCTCAACACTCGCTCACATACTTGTCCGAGACGACTAGCCCACTTGGCATTACTAAGCTCGCCCAGAGACTACTCATTGGAGCTCTTATGATCTCGCTATCTTTCAACCTATCAGGAGCTGACACATATCTATGATAGTTTATGTAGCATTATGTTGGTGTTATGCGTAACATTGTACTTTTATTTTTTTTATACAACTTTTCTGCTAACTCTCAAGACCCTATAAATAGAGAGTGATGAGAAACAATTTGGGACTTCAGATTCTGATTATTTTGACTAATTCTAGTAGATTTTGTGTTGAGATTTATAATTTTTCTGGAGTTTTTTTAAGTTCTCTTTCTTACTAGCTTTACTCTCCACTCTCCATTCTCCATTCTCTCACAGAATTCGGCTCACTAGCTCACCATTTTGCTAGTAAGAGATCAGCTATAATCCATAGACACATATGGATCCAACACATATCTTAGATAATACAATTGCACAAAATATTAGAATATTCTACATATTAAAATCATCCACCTGCATTTTGTTTTATTCTACATACACCTGCAATTTGTTTTTGTCGGAGGAACAATAGAGGTGTAAATGAGCCGAGTTTGACTGAAATAAAGCGTGCTTCAGGCGCCTTGTTAAGCAAAGGAGTTTTTTATTTTTAGTTCCACTCATGAACATATCGAGCCGAACATAAGTTATTGATGAACATAAAGGCTGCTCGAGAGTAATGTATAAATTATAAATTATACATGTTGTCTTGTAAGTGTGCATATATGCTCATATAATATAAATGTATTAATATAATTAACACAACCTTCACATATATTCACATACATACATATAAAAACATATAAATGTACATGCACACGGGTGTGTAATCAAACTATTATCGAATAAATACGATCAGATAAGGACTTGCTCATATTTGGCTCATTAAATATACGAGCTTATGAAAACTAATGGAAATAGAGGTAATTATCAAGTCAAATATGATTGAACATAAACAATTGAGTTTTTTTACAGATCTACAAAGCATTATCATAACTTACACCATATTTTCTTCAATAAAAATGAAGAGAATAGAGCTTCCATCAGCTTCAATTCCTATAGAAGAAAAAAAGTGAAATAGTGTGATTAGTAGACGCCTAGACTGGTACCTCATCCTGCTTTGTTAGGCGGCAACACGCTGTAGATCTGCAGATTGTTCATTTGCTTTCAAGCTTGCTTTAGAATGAGAATCAAAGGTTTAATATCCTAATTGGCTTCCCAAGTTTAGATTTGTCTTTCATTCTGGCAATCTCTATAGCCTTTGAACAGACAGGGAAATGCATGTTATCCCAGGAGTCGAGGATAACACCTGAACCAAGGCATATATTGTCATGGTAGAAGGCAGTAAACTGACCAGCTGCTAAACCTTGGTCGTCTTCAGATAGGTGTACCACTGCAGTTTGCTCATTTCCATCTCCAATTGTTTCTAGTCTTAAGCTGCAGTCGTAGAAACTGGGGCCATGTCGGACCTGAAATTAGGACTATTGTTTATCTTTTATAGGTCTTGCGAAGAGCTCCATTGGTCATGACATTAAGTAGTAACATAATATAATCATATCAAAAATTATTGACATGACATATCTTATATCTGTAATGAAATACATATATATATATATATATATATATATATATATATATATTTTTTTTTTTTGATGTGATTTTGAACTACGGTATTATATAAATATAACGATTTAGATATAAAATATGTAGATGTAGGGGTGCAACCGAGTCAAGCCAGCTCAAGCTCGACTCGATAACAGGCTCGACGAGCCATGCTATCGAGCTCGCGAGTCGAGCTCGAACACAATTTGCTCGATAGCTTATCGAGCTCGAGCTCAAACAGCCGATTGATCGAGACTCGAGAGCTCGTCGAGCAGCTCACTTCGCCAGCGGGAAAAATGAAATTGCGGCGGGAATATGAAATCAGGCATGGGAAACTGCTCAACTCTCGAGCTTGGCGACGAGGAAGCTGGCGGCGAGTCGCGACTTGGAAACTACTGATGGACGTGAACGCTAGCGACAGAAGCAGCACTGGCGGCGACGAGGGAAGCTGGCGACGGACGTGGCACTTGCGGCGGACGCAAACGCTAGAGACGGGCGCGGCATTGGCAGCGGACGCGAGCGGCGAAAGGGAAGCTGGCGACGATGCAGAACTGGCGACGAACGGTCAAACGCGGGCGTGACCAACAGACGAAGCTCGAACTGCCGCTCGAGAGCTCGACGAGCTTTTTTTTCCTCTGTCGAGTCGAGATCGAGCTCGGCATTTGACAGACAAGCTCGGCTCGAACAACCCTGACTCGAGCTCAACTCGACTCGTTTGCACCCCTATGTAGATGCATAAGAATTTGGTGATAGGTAGGTAAATCCCCTAATTTTAAATGTCATATATATGCATACTGCAAGCATTCCAAATCAAAGCCCTGATAGTGTTTTCCAATTCACATGGCATGTCATACAGCAGAAATGAGAATTTGTTAAGCTAATGCTGGCAACATGATAATATAATAAATCTCATTACCCTTTTATTTGTGTAGGCAGTTAAATTTTAGTTTTATCTAAGTTATGCCTAAGGTGGCACTATAGAAACTGTTTCACGTGACAGACTATAAAAGCTTATTGGCTTGAAGCATCCAGCATGTTATATAAACCCAAAAAAAAATCAAAATTAATGTTTAACCCTCTTGTTATACTTAATCATTCATTTAAATAGTGAACTAAACAAGGTTAAGAAGTGTTATGTGTGAAATCTGATTGTGCTGATCAATTTAGTTATTATGTTGTCTCGGACCTCAAAGCTTGTCACGTACACTAGGGGGTGTGGAGGGCTTACCCCTTGCTTGAGTTCGAGGGCTTTGCACACGAAAAATTTTTTCCGTACAAAGGCCCGGTTCTACGTACCCTAGCACTCTGGTACTGTGTTCCCGAGCTCCCCGGTGTTGAACGACAGAGAGCAGAGAGCCGTAGCAGTTTAGATACGACGCTGCAGCGGTGAAAGACAGATGCTTGAGTACAGCAGTGCCCCAAACTGGGGCCACAGCGCTGCGAGATGGACTAGACAGTTTTCTTTCTCATTTTTTTTAAGTGTTGCATCCCTTGGGGTTATTTTACTTGGCTTTCTCTTGTATTTTGTGTACGTAGACATTGAGAACGGTGCATGTGAGAAAAGAAGCAATGAGAGAGTGAGAGAGAAGAGAGATATGTACTTATTTCTCCCAATTTTTATAGTGCATTTCTTTGTGGTGTGGCTTCATGATTTTTTCCCTATTTTAGGTTTTTCCACATTAAATCCTGGTGTCCTTTACTTTTCCACTGCTTTTACTTTCTTGTTTGTTTCGTCATTGTGGTGTTTACTCCTCATTTTCCCCAACAAGAAGCTTCCTTATTATTCGACATGACATATCTGCATACTTAAAACATTGGTCAATAGTTATAGTTTCCAATTCAAATGGCAAGTCATACAGTACAAATTAGAAAATGCAACAGAAAATAAGATAAAGAGAATGAATCCTGAAGTCACTTACTGCACATAAAACAACATAAAGAGAAATGCAAGACAAATATTTGTTTGAAGATGATAAGATTAATGGTGGAGGAATTTTTTACCTTACATCGGAGCCGATCTTGCATCTCAGGTGTCGAGCCGCTAAACCACTTTAGTGATCCTACACGGAACGTGCGCCGTCTTTTGTCCAATGAAAAGTAGTTTCTTGAAACAAAAACAACATTGTTTTGCACATCCTTTTCAACAACATACCTGCATGCCATGTCAGAGGGGATTAATATTGCAAAACATGTTATATTCATCGATTAAAGCATACGATATCATAATTTGATTCCTGTTTAAGCTTGGAAGATCAATTCATATATAAATTTAATATTGATGTAAGCTTGGTGAACAATTAAAATAACACTAACAGTGCTTCTTTTTTACCATCGCAGCTACTTCAGTATGGGGGTATATAAAAAAAAACTATTTAACTTAAGCAAACCAACAGCTTTTCACTACGTTAAAGATTAACCTAGAAATTATACCAAGGTCCTCCAGGAAGGCGGAGACCTTGGCGCTGTCCAATAGTATAAAACCAAAAGCCCCTATGATTTCCCAGGTAGTCTCCTGTCTCAGCTTCTAGCAATAAGCCTTCCATCTCTCCAATATGCCTGGCAACAAATTCACTGAACTTAACCTGCAAAAATACATTAAAAAAAAGTTAAGAGAAAAAAAAAAAGCAAAGAGTTGAGATTTTTATCAGTTGTTTAAGAATAAGGAATCAATTGCAGAACCTCAAAGATGATAAACAATGTAATTTGGAGAAAATAGTAATGCAACACCCAAAAATGCCAGACAGCAACAACAACATCATCAAGCCTTTATCCCATACGGGGTCGGCTACATGAATCTTTTTTCTCCATTGTGTCCTGTTAAGAGTCAAATTTTCATTTAAATCTAAAAAAGAAACGTCATTTCTAATATTTTCTAACCAAGTCTTTTTCGGTCTACCTCTACCTTTCTTAACATAAGTCAAATCTCATACATCTACTTTCTTAACCGGTTCATCGGAAGGCTGCCGTTTTATGTGACCAAACCATCTAAGGCGACTCTGTCTAATCTTATCTTCCACTGGAGCTACTCCAACCTTTTCACGTATATGCTCATTTCGTATCCTGTCTCTAAGAGTAAAGCCACTCATCCACCTGAGCATCCTCATATCTGCAGCACTTAACTTAGTATTATGCTTCTCTTTTAATGGCCAATATTCTGCACCATAAAGCATTGCAGGTCTCACCACCATAGAAGTTTCCAAGACAGAATGAAAGTAAAATATGAAAATGCATAATTTTTCACTCAAACATTTCAAGATTACCCAGAACATGCAGCGGTTATCATATTTAATTGACCTATATGAAGAATGAGCATTTTAAGTCATCATACGCAAGTATTTTTCAATTTAAATAGAGCTAAACCTTGCTGGAGCACAGTTCATTTCTAGGTTACAAAGAGTTATGACTAGAGTTGCCAAACATACAAGGCCTAGAGCAATGATGTTTCTGGGTAGCTGAAGCACTGAATCTACTAACATTGGCGCAAAAATTGTAGAATAATGAAATCCAAATCAAGTGACGACGTTCACTCAAATTGCTTAGTACATAGAAAAACTGTATTTTTTAACAATGTGCAACATCACAATGTTGATGTAAAAACAAATGCCCATCATATTAGAGCCAAAATGGCAGTCACAGCAAGATTACATATATGTAAATTCTTTGAGAACAATTGATTCTAGAAGCATCATTTCTTGAAAACATTTGATTGAGTGCAACAATTAGGTTAAGGAAATTACTTTAACAAAATAATTAAGATAGACAACAAGATTCCCTTGTATTTTTCCCAGAAAAAGGTGAAAAAATACGTGCACATTGAAACAAGATAAAACATTAAAGCTTACATGACACGATTTTAACTAGTAATCTTGTTGACCTATAACTATGTCCAAGTAGGAATTGCTGCAGTTGTGGTTGATCATGGGAGTAGCAGCAAACAGGAGAGGCAAATCATGGTCAAAACAATCAAAATTAGACAACCAGGGTCAAGTCAAGATTATGACAAGATCAACCCACCAAGTTATCCGAGTCAACATGGATTCAAAATTCTTTTTAAAAAAAATCTATAAAATTAATGCCAAAGAATTGAGAACAAAAATGGGTAGACCTATGGGTACATGGATAGAAGTCATACCAAAAATTTTGTGAAGAAGAGATCAAGACAACACTCAATAGGAATAAATGCAATGAGAATTCATAAGGCCAGTCCTAAATAGTTGGGATAAGACTAAAGATAATGATGATGAATGTAAAACAAGGCTAATCAAACACAAAGAATCCAATATAATAAATCAACTTTCCATCCATTGTCAGGACAATGAGCAACACCATCTGAATAATAGATAGAATGGGTCCACACAAATGAAAGTCTCTGATAGTGGGCCTTACTAAAACTCTACAAGCATCCATATGCTCATATCCCTCTTAAATTTAATATAAGATCTCCAAAACAAAAAACATATGCTTCCTGTTGAATAAATATAAGGGGAGGGGAATATAAACTATAAAGGCATACAGAAAGAAAATAGAGACCATGATAAAGCCTTATAGACCAGTGTCGTTGCGACATCCAAAACATAAGGAGTGCTCTAAAACTCAACCCCCCTCCCCTTCTCCTACATCTTCAGCATCACCACCACCTCGATCACCCTACATGCCACCCATATGCACATTTCTTGACATGATCGCCAGGCATACAGAAAGAAAATCGAAACCATGATGAGGCCGGCCTTGCAGACCAGTGTCGCCGTGACATCCAAAATATAAGGAATGCTTTAGAACTCAACCCCTCCCCTTTCACCTACGCCTTCTCCAACATCGCCACCACCTCTATCACCATGCATGCCATCCATATGCACATTCTTGACATGATAGCGAGCTTCCTTATGGGCTAAGTGCTCTAAAAACCACCCTAACACGACTCTTTTAGCATGGTAGGAGACTCCAACATAACGTTTTTGCTTTGCAAAATGCTCATACGCATCTATCTTTGTATAGTATGATGGATTGGCTCACTTCCCGATATCCCCTTGTTTGATTAAAAAAAGTAAGTTTGAAAAGATTAGTTTTCTTTGAGAAATATTTAATTTTTGGAATTTTTAATTTTGAAATCGAACATTTATTATGAATGATATATCACCTTGAAAGGTGAACATATCGTTCTCTAATAGGTTCAGATTACAAATCTTGATTTACCCTGATTATCGTAGTCAAACTCAAAGAGAAACAACATATGATCCCGAAGAATCAAAATGATGTTTAATCCAATGTTTACCTACAGTAATCTAGTAAAGAGATCATTAATTTCATAATCAATATCACGATAATAGTACGATATATCTTTACAGGAAAAGAGGATATTGTCTGTTATCGATCATTTGAAAGTGACGATAATAATCGTTGACTTTTGAATTTTTCAAAGATAATTAATTAAGGGTTTTGAAAACTTGATTTTGAAAATCTAGTCTGGATTTCTAAATCTCCTACGAGCGCAAGCCCTCGTAGTTAATTACATCGTAGGAAAACCAGAAATTTTTCCTACGCAAACTCTCGATTAAAATAACGATACGAATTTTATTTAAAGAATTCAAAGCTTGATATCAAAGGGGGTAGGGACTGGAAATTCAACAGGGATTGGTTCAAAAATGAACACTTATTTCTGGAGTCAAAGGAAGAGGGGTAAGAGGTGCTTTGAGATTCTGAATTACTTTAGAAACACCTCAGCCTATCCTAAGTGTTGGGCTTGAATTTGATTGAAAGAGATATTTAGTTTAAATGATCAATTTTATTAGAAAGTGGGAATTAGATTCCCGGAGGTTGAGGTCTTAAGATTAAAAATCTGCCTCAGAACCTAAGTCTAAAATGGGCACTGAAAATCAGTAACCCGGATCCTAGCTAATGCAATGCAATCATGGACTTACCCCAGCCTGGATTGGGGAGCCAGTTAAACAACCTAAATGCTTTAAAACCATGTGTTCGGTCTTTTATGAAAGAGTAGTTAGGGATGTTATTTAAAGTTAGTTTAAGGAGAACGGGGCTGACATCTAGAGCAGATTCCTAATTGGCCCCTTAACATATGTTGGGTGAAATGATTAATCTAAGAATGCAATTAAAGATTTAGACTCAATTTTAAATTTGTATCTAATGCAATGCATGCTAGTTGACTCGATTAAATGCTTGAAATCAAAATGAAGCAGTTTTCAAATTAGGCTTAAAAAATAGGTTTTATCCTAAAGATTGCACAACATCCCTTTGGACAGAACTACCCGCAAGCGGGGAGGTGCCTAACAAGGTAGAGAAGATTCAATATGATGCATGAAAAACTCCCGGCGAGTCCGAACTTACTTCTTAAAAGCGTTAGAGTTTCTATCTGAGCCTAAAATTTTTAATTTTAATTAAAGTAGAAATAGTTTGACCGCACCCTTACGAGCCTCCGATCGGGTTCCAGACTAAATCAAAATCGACATGCAAAAGCGTCAAAAGAAACTACTAAAAACATGCAATCCTAATATCGCAATCAACATAACAATTAAATCAATTAAATAATCAAATCAATTAAATGTAATATTCAAACTAAAAGTCCATGTGGCAAGTGTCACTTAATTATACAACACAGGGTCTGCAGGAAAGTAAAGTGGCCGGATACCACTGACTACAACTCGGATTCTACTCCTAAGACTCAAATGATTTTGAGAATTGGGATTCTTCTCGTTCTTCACTTCTTCGTCTTCTTGCAACTCCTTGGATCGTCGGGTCCGGATATCCAAATGAAAAGAAACTCCCCCTGAATAGGGGTGTTATCTTTTATCTTTGGATATTTGAGAGATATCCTAACTTAGGCTTCCAAATGGAGGAGGACTCTCCCTTAAGGGATGTCCTCTCCTCTTTGGAATCTAAGTAGGATATGTATCTCATTCTCAAATTACTTGATACATTACAACTCAATTACATCTCAAATCAAATTACATTCGAATTTAAAAGAAAAATCTAGACTCAACAACCTGCAGGTTATCCTAATAATCAACAGTTATATGAACATCCCAAACAGTTAATATATTTGAAATTTAAAATGCTCAAATCAGTCACACTTGGCAATGCTCTTTTAATTTTAAAGGGGGACTTAAGCAAATTTCTGGAGCACCTGTGCACAATGTTTAAAATTGCGTAATCGGGTATTGAGGCGTTTTTCGTTTGTGAGGCGAGGCGTAAGCCTCAAGGTGTTTTGAGGCGTAAGCCTCAAAATCAAAAGATTGCGTAAACATAAAATGATAATTTTTTATATACTAATGAGTAAAAAATATAAAACATAAAAAGGCACAAGATATGAAGTGAAATCAAAATATTCCAATAATAAGACAATATGAAATATAGTTCAACTTAAATTCTATTTTTCCCAAATCACAGTATTCTTTTCGTTAACATATAATTTCAAAAAAAATGGCAATGACATATACAAAAGAAGAAGCAACTAACACTAACATCTATTACTAAAGATGATGAATACAACAAATATGCCGGGCAGCCGGGGGTCCAAGGGGGCGCTGCCCCCTAGCGGGGTTCAACCTGCAGTACCGAGCGATACCGAGTGGTACCAAGCAGTACCGAGTGGTACCGAGCAGACAGACCGAATAGATAAACTTCTGCTCGGTACCACTCGGTATACCGAGCGATACCGAGCGGTACCGAGCAGTACCGAGCATGTACCTAGCAGTACCAAGCATGTACCGAGCAGTACCGAGCATGTACCGAGCTGTACCGAGCATTGTTGTACCGAGTGGTACCAAGCAGTACCAAGCGGTACCGAGCAATACCGAGCAGTACCGAGCATGTACCTAGCAATAGCGAGCAATACCAAGTGGTACCGAGCAGACAGACCGAATAGATATATATTAGGTTAGGATTTTTTTTTAATTTTAAGAGGCGGACGCCTCTAAAACATGAGGCGAGGCGCGCCTCAAGGCGCGCCTTAGTTAACTTGAGGCGTACGCCTCAATGCCAGCTCTCATTGCGTAGGCTTTGAGGCTTAAAAGTTCAAAATTGCGCTAAGGCGCGCCTCTTATTGCGCAATTTTAAACCATGCCTGTGCAATTTAAAATTTATGATTTTGCCCCCTTTAATTAATGCCCTGTATGAGCATGGCCACCTACATAAGATTGAGTTAGTATAAATCGTCCCTAACCTAGGGATAGATCTAACGCACAATCAATCACATTACAGCGTGCAGAAATTTAAATAAACAAACACAGCAATTCTACTACTAGCAAACAGCATGCAGTGAAAACTCGAAAACCTGGCACACAGCAGAAAAGTAAACACCGGCCTAGCCTAAGACTAGAGTTGGTTGTCCTAGCAAACCATCTAAAATGTGTAAGGTAGGCTATGTGGCTTTGATATGTCCTAAATAGGGTACTTGATTGAAGTTGTTTGATGTTCTGGTTGGTTAAAAGGCTTAAGAGAGATTTTAATTGAAGTTTAAGTCTTAATAGTTTAAACTTGATTTTAAAATTGATTTTAATTGTTTGTTGGATACCACCTTTGTTGCACACCGAGGCCGTGAAGTTTATTTCACCTTCCTTGGGGCTAATTTAATAGCCTCGTAAGCCTGGGTTACCCAGTGGTACCCAGTATGATTAAGTGTTTTGAGTTTAATTAATTTTGAAAGTTGATTAATTATTAATTAAGGTTGGTTGGTTGCTGGTTTTAAGGTTGAAATAATGTTTTCTGAAATTTTGAATGATTTGTTGAATTTTGAAATTTTCTGGATTATTTTAATGATTTAATTCAAGGGTCAAAAATTGACTTTTTTGATTTAAAGTGTTTTCTGGAAAGTTAATATTTTATTAAAATACTAGACCTTAATACGATCAGTTAGACAGTAAGTACGCTGAAATTGAATTTTTCTAGATTTTATTATGAAGGTTTAAAGTTTTGACTTGATTTTGAACTAGGTTTGACCAAAAGTTGACTTTTTCAAATTTGATTGATTTCTGGAAACTTAACATTTTTGATAAATATTAGACCTTAAGATGAGTTATATGCCTTTGAGTTTGCTCAATTTGGGGTTCATTTGAATTAGTTATGAATTTTTGAAGTTTTGATAATTATTTGAATTATTTAATTTGTTTAATTAGAGGCCTTTTGATGATTTGAATCCAAATGACCTCCAAACTCCTTGAAATCAACTCCAAAGGTCAGGAATGACCTAAAGAGTGATCTCCAAGTGTTTGGAAAATTTTTGAAATTTTTAATTATTTTTAATTAATTAAATTAATTAAATATTGAATTTCAATTAAACTTAAATTAAATTAAATTTTGAAGTCCAGTCAAGGGGCTTTTATTTTTCATTGATTAAGGGTTTGATTCTGGTCAGTTTAAGGTATTATGTGTAATTTTTGGATTTAAAATTGATTTATTACATTTTCTGGAAGGTTTTAAGGCTTAATTGAGCTTTGATATTGATTAAGCTAATTAAGAGACTTAATGACTCCAAAATTCAGTAAGGAATTTTCCTAAGGCTAAGAGTGTCACTAAGTTTAATTGATTTGAGTTTCAAATCAATAGGAGTTCAATCCTAATTATTGAAAATATTCTAAGTCCTCTAAATAAGGTCCTTGATTATTGTCCTTAATGATGTGACTAGGTTAATTTGGTTCAAATCAAAGTCACTAACCCTTAACATACATACACATAAGGCACAAAATCACAATTCAATCCTAGATCTAAGAGAGCCTTTAAACTAGGTGAGTGTGTGTACCCTAAGCAAATAAATCAAATTAAAGCTTAATTAATTGAAAGACTAATCAATGAGCAATTAATTAATTAATTGCTCATTGAGTAATCATCACTACCCATTAATGCTATTCAATTATGCTTAATCAATGTTTAAAATTCCAAATGATCTCTCAAAGCTCAAAGATTTAAATATACATATATAATTTTAAAGTAATTTTGAAATATATATATATATATATATATATATATATATATATATATATATATTAACTTATATATAAAATATAAGTCTTTTTAAAATTAAAAAATAAAATATCTTCAAAATAATTTAAATATTTCCTTAAGAGATCCCTCTGATTTTTTTAAAATTATTTGAAAATAAATGTTTAATTTTAAAATATTTAATATAATATACAATATACAACAACAATAATAAGCCTTTGTCCCACTACGTGGGGTCGGCAACATGAATCCTTTTTCTCCATTGTGTCCGGTTCAAAGTCAAATTCTTGTTTAAATCTAATAGAGAAAGATCATTTCTAATATTTTATAACCAAGTCTTTTTAGGTCTACCTCTACCTTTCTTAACATAAGTCAAATCTAATACCTCTACTTTCCTAACTGGGTCATCGGAAGGCCGCCGTTTTATGTGACCAAACCATCTAAGGCGACTCTCTCTAATCTTATCCTCCACTGGAGCTACTCCAACCTTTTCACGTATATGCTCATTTCGTATCCTGTCTCTAAGAGTAAATCCACTCATCCACCTAAGCATCCTCATCTCCGCAACACATAACTTAGTATTATGCTTCTCTTTTAATGGCCAACATTCTGCACCATAAAGCATTGCAGGTCTCACCACCATCTTATAGAATTTTCCCTTAAGTTTAAGGGGGACTTTTCTATCACACAACAAGCCCGATGCATTCCTCCACTTCAACCATCCAACCTAAATTCTACTGATAACATTCCCATCTATTTCACCATCACTCTGAACAATAGATCCAAGATATCTAAAACGTGTACTCTTATTAATGACTTGATCGCCCAAAGTCACAATCCCCTCACTAGGTCTATTACTGCTAAAATTACACTCCATATATTCAGTTTTAGATCTACTCAAGCGAAAACCTTTAGACTCTAAGGTTGATCTCCAGACTTCAAGTTTACCTTCAACTCCCTCTTTAGTCTTGTCAACAAGAAGAATATCATCAGCAAAAAGCATACACCAGGGTACATCCTCTTGTAAATGTCTAGTGAGAACATCCATGACTAACGCGAAAAGATATGGGCTTAAAGCTGATCCTTGATGTAATCCAACCGAAATAGGGAAATACTTGGTCAAACCACCTTGTGTTTGAACACAAGTAGTAGCTCCTTCATACATATATTTAATGATTTGAATATAAGCATTATTAACTCCTTTCTTTTCAAGAACTCTCCATAGCACTTCTCTTGGAACTTTATCATATGCTTTCTCTAAATCAATAAATATCATATGTAGATCCTCCTTATTCTCCCTATATTTCTCCATCAAAACCTCTCAATAAATGTATGGCTTCCATAGTAGACCTACCAGGCATGAATCCAAATTGATTTTGAGAAACATTAGTATCACGCCGCAGCCTTCGCTCCATAACTCGCTCCCATAGTTTTAAAGTGTGACACATTAACTTAATTCCTCTATAATTCGCACAATCTTGTGCATCACCTTTATTCTTATAAATAGGAATCAATACACTCATTCTCCACGCATCTGGCATCTTTTTAGTCTTCAAAATATTATTAAAAAGTTTAGTTAGCCAAGAAATTCCTTCATCTCCTAAGCATTTCCACATCTCTATTGGGATATCATCAGGTCCAACAGCTTTTCCACACTTCATTTTCTTTAAAGCCTCTCTAACTTCGGTTTTACTAATACGCCGATAAAAACAGAAATCTTTATTTTCATTTAGGATGCTAAGGTCACTAAAGTCAATTGTATTCCTACAATCTTCATTAAAAAGTTTATCAAAATATCTCATCCACCTTTGTTAAATATCATCTTCTAAGAAAAGTACTTTTTGATCTTCATCATTAATACACTTCACTTGAATTAAATCCTTACTACTCCTATCTCTTTGTTTGGCTAGCTTATACATATATCTTTCTCCCTCCTTAGTATCTAATCTATTATATAAATCATTAAAAGCTAAGATCTTTGCATCACATATTGCTTTCTTAGAATCCTTACATGCCTCTTTATATCTTTCCCAATTATCAGAATTTTTACATCTAAACCAATTTTTATAACAAATCTTCTTATTTTTTATCTTTTCTTGCACAATTGGATTCTACCACCAGCTATTTTTACTATTAGGGGCTTTTCCCTTTGATACTCCAAACACATCTTTAGCAATATTTTTAATATCACTAGCCACTTTTTCCCACATAACATTAGCATCCTCATGCACAAATAAAATCTTAGAATCTAAAATCTTACTCTCAAAAATATTTTTATTACTATTCTTTAAATGCCCCCATCTAATCCTAGAAAATCGTTTTACTTTATTTTTTATTTTCTGTCCTTTCATCTTAAAGTCTAAAACTAATAAGCGATGTTGGGTACATAAACTTTCACTCGGAATAATTAAGTTTAATATAATACTTAATTAAATATTATTTAAATATTAAGATATTCAAATTATTCAAATTATTTAAAGTATATTAAAATTAAAGTTTTAAAATTAATTTTGAATTAAATTACTTAAAACTTCTAAAATTTTGATATATTAATTTTAATTTGAATATTTTTTTTAAGAGTCTTAAGATTTATTTAAAATTAATTAATGTTTAAAAATATTCTTAAATTAAAATTTAATTAAATCTTAGCTATTTTCTAAAATTTTAATACTATTTAAAATGATTTTACTTAAATTTTGAAAATTATTTGAATTTAATTTTGATTAAATATTAATAAGATGTTTAAATATTTAATTGATTATTAATTATTTAAAATATCGAATATGTCTTGAATTAATTTTTTTTGTTTCAAATTAAAAATGTTTTAAGATAAATCCCTTAATTATTTAAATATTTTTAAAATAAAAAGATTTTAATTTTCTAAAAAAATATATAGTTTAATATTTAATTAACTACTAATTAAATGTTTAAATGTTGAAATTATTTAAAATATTAAAAAAAAAGAAATATTTTGAAATTCTTTTAATTTTAAAAGTTGAATATTCTAAATGCATTATCTGATTTGGAATAATTTATTTATTTTAAAATTATGAAATTACTTTAATTAATTTTAATTAATTAATAATAAAAATATCAATTTTTAATGCTTTAAGAATTATTTAAAATTTATTAAATATTTTTGAATGATTTTAACTTTAAATTGTGGAGAATTTAAAAATGGTTAGTTTGATATATTATAGTGTTTTTTTTTATTAATATTCCATTTTTTTACAATTTTTTAAAGCTTTTTTGATTTTAGAATAATTAAAAAATCAATTTAAAATTTAAAAAAAAACTCTAATCCGGCGGTGGCTGAGCCACATGGCGCATTCTGGCCCGTCGGATCCAACCGCGGTCGAGATGGAACCACGCGGCGCGTTCAGGTCCGTCGGATCGAAACCGGGCTAATCATTGCCGGCGGCGGCCAATGATTGCGCCGTCGGCAATTATTAGCATTTAATGCGTGGGGTCCACGCGCTTTTACTTAACCGAGTCAGCAGCTTCTCGCAGCCGTTCGATCGCCCGCAGTTTGAGATTAACGGCCCAGATTGAGCCAAACCAAAGGCAGAACCGCGGGATCGAGTCCGTGGTTAGATTGAACTGCGGAATGGTCCAATCTGGACCGTTGATCAAAAAAACAACGGCCAGAAAAACATGCAATTGAAATAAAAAACGTAAAACGCCCTAGAAATGATAAACTAACTCATTCTACCGATCCAGCCAGTCATTTTTAATAAAATTTTAAACATAGAACGCACTAGTGAAGAGCATCAGTGGGGAGTTGATTTCAAAGTTAAAAACATGCTTAATCCGAAGTTAATTAATCATAAGTGTTTTAAACTAGGGTTAAGGATTTTACCTCGGTTTATGGACGGATTAGGCCGTATAATGGCTCTATGAATTTGTTGTTTGTCCACACTAAATTTTGCTGAAGACACCACGGCTTGAAAGCTCCTAGATAAACGAAAAATCGGCTTGGACGGAGTTAACCCTTGGTTCGCCGGAATCCGCTCGCCGACGAGCTTTGGCCGGTGAGTTTTGAGTTAGAATGGATGTAGAAGAAGAATGGAGCTCAGGGATGTTGGAGATTAAGTTTGAGATGGCTTGAGAGGAGAGAGGAAGGCTAGGTTAGAATGATCCTTAGTTTTAGCCCTTTACCCTATTCAACCCATCCCAGGATGAATGGAGGGCTAATATCAACTGGGAGCACCCCTAGATGGCTGGCACCTGCCCCTGGAGTGGTTAGAAAGCTGGAAGCAAGGACAACTCAAGGACATCCATGTGGAGGGGTCTTATTGGCCTCATATAGACCTTGGGACCACCTGGGCTGATTAAGCTCTAATCTAAAGATTAAAATGGCCTTAAGAACCTTCCAGAAGTAGATCAAGGTTGCTGGAATGGTTAGGCTTGGAGTGAATTAGCTTGCAAAGGGAGCTTTGACCATTTAAAGCTTTTAAATCCTTTTGTTGACTAAGTTGACTAGTCAATAGTCAATGGGGAGCTGAAGTGGCAGGTGAAGGGACCTAATAGGTTGGTTTGAGAAGAATTCAAAGCAACCTAAAGAAGGTTTAATTAATCAAACTATAGTCACTCAAATTTGACTAGGTTTTTAATAATTTGACTTGGTCAAATTAATGATGAATTGACTCAAGGTAGGTCTAGAGATATTCCAAGCAGCATATAGAATGTATGTGAAGATAGTGGGAGACCATGGAGCTATGATTTGAATGGGTTAACATGTGTATATGAAAGTTTGACCAAGCTAAAGTGAGTTGACTTGGTCAAATTAGTTATAAATTGACTCATGGATAAATTAGGGATAATCTAGAGTATTAAGTAATATAGGTTTGAAGATTTGATGAAATTTAAATGTACTTGAAACTAAATTCAATACAAAGATGATTTAAGGGTTGATTGGATCAATAATAGTTGACTTAGTCAACTAAGTTGACCCAAGACCTAGGTCAAGGTTGGACAGATTTGAAATAATAAGTGGGGTCTAGTAGAGATGGTTTCAAGGTCTGGAATGGTCATTCAGATCAAATGACCTGTTTAGGCCCTTAATGGGCCTAATGGGTCAACTAGGTTGACTTGGTCAACCAGGTTGACCCAGGGTCAGGGATTAGGTCCAACCAGTTCAAAATGACATTCTGAGTCTACTGGTGGTGGTCTCAAGGTTTGAGGAGGTCATTTGGTCAAAATGACCTATTTTGACTCTTAAAGGCCTATTTGGTCAACCTGATTGACCCAGGGTCTGGGTTTGGGTCCAATAGGCTTGGTTTGATATTTGAAACTTGCTGGGAGTGGTTGCATTTGATTTGGAACTCATTTGATCCAAAGTGACTATTTACACCCCATAGGGATATTTTGGTCATTTTGGATCTTAGTCAACTAGAGGTCAAAATGAGTCCAACAAAATACAGTTTAATGTCCAACAGGTCAGGATTAAGGGTCTAAAAGTGATTGGAAGCTTTGGAGAAAGCTCCAAGGTCAAAATCCATTGGGTGGCAGATCCAGTGGCATAGGCTGTAAATATTTGAACGTTTTACAGCCTTTGGAAATCAATTCAATTTTTGGGGTTAGAGATCTCAACATGAGCTCAAATTTGGAGGGTTGCCTCTAGAGACATGTAAAATCAGTATGCAACTGACAGACCCTGAATCAGAGATCACTTGACTAGGTTTTGAAGTGTTCCAAGATTCATTGGACAAGGCTTTCAGGACTTAGACCTTTAGCCTTGAGATTTGAATTAAAAGTTTGGATTTGAACTAGATTTTTAATTTGAATGATTGGACTTGAATTATTCAGATCATTTATGGTCATTTAGAATAATCATGAATGATATGATAGGATTGAAGTTTGATATGAAGTTGAATAGACTAAAGCCTGAGCTAGAGTCTAGTTAGGTTTAAGGCTTGAATTGATTTGAGGTGTAGACTGATTTGAGGTTTGAGTTGATTTAAAATTTGAATTGATCTAGAGTTTAGATAGATCTGAGGTCTAGTTAGATCTAAGGTCTAGGAGCATCCTAAGACCTAGATTGATCTAAAGTCTGGGTAGATCTAGGACATGGGTAGATCCTAGGATTTGAAATCTAGAGAAATTCTGGTGTCTAAATATCCTAGGGTTTTGGGTTCTAGAATGATCCTAGGGTCTAGGTGAGTCTAAGATCTAGAGTCCATGAAGAATCCTAAGGTCTAGAGTAAATCCTAAGATCTGGAGTCTAGGAAGAATCCTAAGGTCTAGGATCTACGAGATCTCTAGAGTCTAAGAAATCTTAGGTTCTAGGGTCTAAAAGAGTCTTAGGATCTAGAGTAGATCTTAAAATCTAAATTCTAGGAAGATCTTAGGGTCTAGAATAGGTCCTAAGGTCCTGAATAGATCTGGAGATCGAATTAGATTGAACCAAAATCTAGATTAATCAGAGGTTGAAATTATATTGAGATATGGATTGATTTGAGTCTTGAAATAGATTGACTTAAGATCTGGGTTGATCTAGAGCTTGAATAGATATAAGGTCAGGATTAATTTGAATCTGGATTGATATTAAAGTCTGGATTGATCTAGAATCAGATTGATCCTAGGGTTAAGATTGATCCTAAGGATTGAAAAAATCCTAAGGTCTGGATTGGTCCTACTGACCTCATACAAAAATGAGGTCAACACCCCTTTGTGGGTGTGATGCATAAATGTTGATGTGATATTCAATGAAATCCTAGAGTTTGACACTTTGTCACCCAACGTCGTGGGACTATGTGAAAGCGTATCAATTTTTTATGGACAAAACAAGGGCATGGATATAAACGTACATCTCATCCTATCAAAGAGCTTGAATGAAAAATGCTAAATGAACTAAAGAAAAAAAACCAAAAATTCTCAGAGTACCTTACAAACATGCAGAACAAACCACTTCAACATTGTCGAACTTCACAAAAACAAGTCGAGTGGGAACGAGTGAAAACCTCCTCGCACTCCTTGCATTTGAAGAACAAACAATGGAAAACAATAGTAAGCTTTCTTTGTCCATCACAGCACAAAGCTTTTCAAGATGGTTTTCACAATTTGTCATTCAGATGACTTTGTCTATCATCCTTAAGGCATATATAAATAAGGGCATAAGTGAGTCAAGCCAACTCAAATTCAACTTGTTAAGGAGCTCGTGAGTCAAGTTTATCGAGCCACGAGTTTGAGCTTAAGATTAGATTAAAGCTTATATATTATAAAAACTCGAGATTGAGCTTAGCTTGACTTGGTTGATTAACTCGTCGAGCCATTCAATTAATATTAATGGATTGAGTCCACATTTGTTCGAATGCATATTCTGTGATTTGCCCACATCTCCTAATTTCTTAAAGCCATTTCGATTCATGTCTAACGGATTACATCTGATTGATTCTCGTCCCAAATTCCGATTTCATCAAGTCATTCCGCTACTCACGCTCACATTAATATGTGGATAAGCATCCCGAACTCCCTCTAGTCCCTTGTATTCCCCTAATACCCTCTGTCTCCCCACACTAGTCTTCATTTCTTATTCATAAATCTTAACTTCTGCTCCCATCACCACTTCGCTCTGTCACTCCAAAGCTCAATCTTCAAGCTTTAACAAGTGGCAACAACCAACAGCCTAAAGGCAGTAAGGAGGAAGGTTCTTCTTCTCTAAGGTATATGCTTCTCCACTCATTTATGTCTTTTTGCTATATATTCCTAGCTATTTTTGCCAATATTATTCATATAATCAACGATGATTATTTTAGAATTTCTTCTCCTATTTCAGGCATATACTTCTCAAATCAACGCATAAAATGCATTAACTCCATCAGGTTCTAATTATTTTTCTCTTGATGCAAGTTCTTCATTCATATTTTAGATTTTCTCCTTTTCAAGCATATATTTCTCTTGATATAAGTTCTTGATATGAATTCTAAAAATTTTGATATCAAAATATGAAATCAAGCTTTTCCATAGAGCTCGAGCATACGAGTCGAGCTTAAACTTGACATTTTTCACTCGAATCGAGTTCGAGCTCAACATATGAGCTCCAGCCGAGCTCAATCTCAAGTTCAAGCCAACTATAAATTAATCAATCTTAGCTCGGTTTAGCTATGACGCAAGCTCAACTCATCTTATTTGCACCCCTACATATAGAGGAATACATGTTCCGTTGAAAGTACAAAGGGACAAAAGACTATATAACTATGAAGTTTAGCAATTGGATATGACATGATAATCAATTAGGTTGTGGCATGTGGTAGCCAATTATTTAACCACTTAAGTACATTTAATGATGTGTTATGATCCCATAAGTCTACATCACCCAATCAATGTCATGTCAGCACGTAGATTTGATTAGACAAGAAAATGTTCAAGAAGGTGTGGGCTCCAAAAATTCGTGCCCCAGCCTCCCCGTTGCTTTTCGGGGGAGTTTTAACGGATTAATTTCCGGGGTAAATTTTGGGAAGGCAGATTATGTTTGTAGATAAGACACACCCAAAGATTTCGCCCTCATTTTGCGAGGACTTTAGATCTAAGTTCTGGTTTCCTATAGGCTCAAGCCCCTATAGTTAATTAACCCTCCCAATCACAAAAGAGAACTTTCGATTAAGGCTAATCGTCGATCAGATACGTAGAAATACATGTTATCTGGCATATTATAGCAGCATGGGCATTTGGAAATGTGAAAATTTAATATTTAAAATTAAAAATTTCACCATCTTGCACTTAGAGAGGGTGGTCGGGGAATGGATGATGGACCCGATCAAGATCCAATGGTTCCGTCGTCCGGGGACATCGTGGTCCCTGGTCTACTTATTCAGAGGAGGTACTCGACCCAACCTGACAGAAGGATCCTTGTTGGTAGCCGTGGGTTGTTTCGTCCAAGGGTATCTTGTAGACCTGAGGTGGGTATTTGTCTAAAGGGATAATTTTAAATCCACCTTAGCAAACAGAGAGCTTTGTGCCCTATCGATTATATCCTATTGATTCATATCTCAACGATTTGCTGCTATTGGGGAGCATACAGGCTCTGGCCATAACCGTAATTTAGTAGTGCCATTTGGCGGCAAGCCACCCGGTTCAGAGGGCCCTGGTCATAACCGTTTACCTACGGCGCCATTTGGCGGCAAAATCGTCGGTTAGAGGACACATGCCATATCCTTACTGAAATGAGATGATTTGAGAATGAATCCTAGTGATATTCTCGATCAGACATTAGCTATTTGTGAGATAAAGTAGTTTTCAATTTATCCACATTGGCAAACTATTGCGAATGGTGGATGATTTTGCTTTAAGTTATTGATGGTTGAATTTTAATTTTAAACAATTGGATTTTCAATATTTTGGATTTTTTTGGGTTTTGTGGGTGGCATTTGAAAGTATATAGAGTATTTAGAATTAACCCCTCCGGTTGATATTTTCGTTCAACGTGGCCATCATCAGGGTGTTAATGGGCATTTGTTTCTTATTGATTGGACCTTGTCAACTCTATCAACTCATTAACAGAAGATCGGGTCTCTTATTGACTTTATGTCTTTAGTGATGAACTATTCATTCATTAGGCTTTGAATGCCTAATATGAACTATAAAACAAATATTTCGATCATCATCGTGACTGAATATTTGTTCAATAGTTCGAGCCATGTCGACTCCTATCTACTCGTACAGGAGGATCGGGCTCGAACTCGGGTTTATTTGTTGACCTGCGCAGCAACCCTAGACGTCACGTGTATACCTATAACATGCTCGTCAAGGCCCACGCGGGTTTATGATTTTACTAGATGAATTTTTTTTTGTAATAGATTTTGAAGGTCTAATATGAATGTATAAAATAGATATTCCGATTGACACCTTGACCGTATATCTGTTTGATAATTCGGGCCGTGTCAACTACTATCTATCCATATAGAAGAATCGGGCTCGAACTGTGGTTCATTTATTGACCCGCCCAACATCCTTAGATGTCACGTGTGTACCCATAACACGCTCGTCGAGGCCCATGCAGGTGTATGATTTTACTAGATGAATTTCTTTTGTAATAGACCTTGAATGCCTAATATGAACGTATAAAACAGATATTCCGGTCGACACTTTGACCGTATATTTGTTTGATAATTCAGGCCGTGTCGACTCCTATATATCCATATAGAATGATCGGACTCGGACTGTGAATCATTTATTGACCCGAGCAGCATCTATAGACGTTACGTGTGTACCCATACACGCTCGTCGGAGCCTATACGGGTTTATAATTGCACATGCATTTCTTTAAGTCTGTGTATACAAATCGTAGTGCACATGTGAGGGTATTTTTGAATATTTGACGCTGATCAACTACGGGCAACTGCCATTCAAATGTAGTGTTCCATTTGAGAGCTCGTACATGCCTTCTGTCCGCTTGTAGGGATGTTACGGATTCGGTGGCGTAGCATAACAGCTTGTGGATTGAGTTGTTTGCTTCTTTGTATAGGTAGACTATCTTGTACTATTTATTACTTTATGCATGAAGCTTGTTGTGCACTAATAAATCTCCTGCTATTATTCGTAAGTAATTGCATTCACTGCAGTTCTCTCTTACTCGCTCACATATAGCCCATTGTATGTACAACAAGTTTTCTACAGTAGCTCATAAGCATCTACATTTGCTATGATTCTTTAGCACTTTGCTCATAGGTGACATTTAGCATGTATAACGGGTCTCCTGCAAGGGCCAGTAGGCATTTGCATTTGTTGCATATCATGCGGCGTTTGCTTGCAATTGATCAATATATTTGCTCAACATTGAACGGTGACTGATCCTAAAAGTGTCGTAGCATTCATTGCCTTCTGCTACGACAGCTTGTAGGTGTGTAGATATCTTATATATATAGCAGATATACAGTCTTTGCTTGTCATTACTTATATGATCCAATGTGCCTGTTTGTACGTTAACATTGAGTGCAAATGTTCTGGCATTGCCCATAGGCATTTACATTTGCTACCGTTCCTCTATATTTTCTTGTAGGCAGCATTTAGTATGTGCAGCGGATCTTCCTACAACAACCCACTGATGTTTGTATTTGTTGTGTATCGTCCTCCTTGCAATAGACTAGCATATTTACTGACTATTGAATGGTGGTTGGTCGCGGGAGTGTTCTAACATTAACAACCCACTACTGATTAACACTTGCAAGCATGTCGTTATGCATATAACAAATCTTCTATTGTTGTTAATGGGTATTTGCATTAGTCACTATTGCATTGCTTCTATTTGCTTGTGCTTTGTTGTTGACCACAGAATATTGTTATATTCATCACGAATCTTCCAATATATGTTAACTTGCAAGTCGCTATATTCATTGCATACTAGCTTTATGTTTGTAGGAAGCCGCCGCATGCATCTGCAAGCTAGTTAACATTGATTGAAAGGATATCATAGTATTCACTGCACGTTACATGGTATGTATTTGTAAGAGAACTGTATCCTTCACTTGTTAATTAATCACCGCCATTTGAGGGGACATTATAGCATTCACCCTATGTCCCTCGAATTCATTTGTAGTTTGCGAGCATATTGCATTTGTTTGCATATATTTCACTATTATTCACAAACACCCACAAGTCTCCTACAGTTGTTTGTGGATGGACTGCTGTGTGTATTTGCAAGCCAATTGACATTGTCTTTGGGGAGTTTGTTGCCTTACAAGTTCTTCAAACTATCCTTCCGTATGCGAATCATTATATTCATCACATATTCTCTTGCATCATAAACAAGACACCCCATTACAAATTCATTGATTTATGCTTGTAGAAAATCAATTATATTCATTAGATGCATCGCATCCACTGTTGATTTGATCAAATATTCTGAATTATTTTAGTTTACTGTTCATCGCTTATATGCAACGGAGATTTGTTCACCATGAGTCCCACATTTGCTTATTGACATTCATTTGATTAATCAAAATCATCACTTGGTTTTAACATTTTTGTTTTGATTTTGTATTTGTCAATTCTAAAGTTCAGTTTCTTGTGGTCTTCTTGAATTCAGGTCTTTTGCATTTCGTTCAAGTCCCTTGCGTTTATTTTTAAGCTCAAGTCTTTTGCAATTCATTTGAGTCCCCAGTAATCAAATTGCAAGTCTTTGAGTTCGATTCCAGTTCAATCTTATTTTACTTGGGTTCAACTTTTTTATCAATCATTTAGATTTTGTTCAAGTCCAACCTCAAGTCCAAGTCCCCTTATTTAGTGAAAATTTCGGCAGCCTCTCGACATCTCCCTCATTTAGGAGAAACTACAGGAGTTTGGGCCTTCCCACCAGCCAATAAAAGCGTGTATGGTAGGTAGGGGTGCAACCGAGTCAAGCCGGCTCGAACTCGACTCGGTAATAGGTATCGAGCTCACGAATCGAGCTCGAACACGAGTTCGAGCTAGCGAGTCGAGCTAGAACACGAGTTCGAGCTCGACGGCTAATCGAGCTCGAGTTCGAACATGCCTCGGACTCGACTACTCGGCTCAACGAGCTGCTCAATAGCAGAGCTCTCGAAAATCCAAATCTAGCGAGCGGGAAATCCAAATCACAGAGCACGCGCGGATCTAGACGGCGGATGAGCTCGATATGGCGAAGGCGGACGCGAATAGAGCTCGGAACGACGATGGCTATACTCAAGACGACGATGGTCCATGGACGAGCTCGGGATAATAGATCTCGACGACAGAACTCGTCTAGAGCTTGTCGGATCTCGGGAAGACGACCTCGGGCAACGGATCTCGATGGCGGAGCTCAGGAAGACGACGGATGAGCTTGGGACAACAATTCTCGACGACGGATGCGCTACGAGTTTAGGACGACGGATCTCTGCTTAACGACGGATCTCTGCTCGACGTCGGACGAGCTCTGGATGACGATGGACCTCGGGCTCGACACTGGAGCTCGACGAGCCGCTCGACTTGAAGACGAGTCAAGCTCGAGCTCGGATTTTGAACTTGACTCGAGTTCGAGCTAGAGCTCGAGCTTGGATTTTGATAGTCGAGCTCGACTCGAACACCCCCTGGCTCGAGCTCTACTCGGCTCGCTTGCACCCCTATTGGTAGGTGTTCCTAGACACTGCGGCCGTAGTCCTCATTCCCACCATGCCAATAAAGGCGTGCATGGGGTCTTCGAGGGTACCTATTTCACAAGACAGTTGGCTTTCCTTGCTCAATGGTACTTATAAGTAACCCCGCCTCACCGCAGGCGTCGTATCGAGTTCCCATCCCACCACGTTAATAAAAGCGTGTATAGACAGTTTTCCAGTACGCCACGAACACCGAAATGGGACTTTTGATGATTACTTGCTTCATCGCAAGCATCGTGACTAACTTCCTCCCACCACGCTAAGAAAAGCATGTATATGTGGTCGTTTTGTCGTGTTGCAAGCGTCAAAGATGGGCTCTCGGAGTTTTAGGGAAGCATTATACCTACGTGATGACGACGGCGAAAATTACAAAAATTCCTCTCTTTTCCTTTTTTTTTATTTTCTCTATTTCCCTCTTTTTTTGGCTTTCCTCACACACACACACACACATATATATATATATAACAATAATAATGATTAATATAATTAATAACTGAAAATAAAATTAAAAGAAATATACCTAATTATCTAAAGGAGATCAGGCAGGCTTTAAGTTGATTTGGAGCGGGCAATTGAGTGGAGTGGGTCGGGCTAGTTAAGTGGGCTTTGGATGGGTCTTATGAAGAGGTTGGGTCTGTGAGGTCTTACGACTACAGGAGGTGATTTCAGCTTGGTGTGGAGGAGATCGGGGTCGGCTATAGGAAATCAGAATGGGACTGGAGGGAGGCGTCGGCTTCTATACATGAGGAAGATCGAGGTTGAGTGACTTCCGTCCAGGTATGGGTAGGTCGAAGGTGGAGGCAGCTTGCGTGAGAAGCTTTGACGGGAAGAGGGATTCGAAGAGCAAAGTTCGGCTAGGGCTTGGGGAGATTTCGACTGGGGAAGGACGTAAAGGAAATCTGCTTCTTCACGGCAGAGAAGCTTGGATTGGTTGATTGAAGGCTTGAGGGGGAGATCAGCCTGCGGTTTACTTTCGTGGAGGAGGCGTCGGCATAGGGCCTAGGCGTGAGGTTGACTACGGGAAGGAAGGAGGAGGTTCGGCCGGAGCTTGCAAGTGAGGTATGGAGAAATCTCTCTCTCTCTCTCTCTCTCTCTCTCTCTCTCTCTCTCTCTCTCTCTCTCTCTCTCTCTCTCTCTCTGTGGACTGAAGGGTTGGGGAAGGTGGAGAAGGTCTTCGGATGAGGTGTGGAGGTCGGTAGATGCAAGGAGGTGCTGGGTCGATGGCGACTTAGGGAAGATCAGAGTTTGGCCGTGGGTTTAGGTTCGGAAGAGGTGGAGAAGAAGAACAGGATGAGGCCGGTTGGATGCGGGAGTTTCGTGTGGGTGCAGTCGAGGAAGAACAGCAGCTGAAGGCTTCATCTGCTCAACATTTAACGACGCGAATGGATGCAAATCAAGACACGCAAGGCATGGGCTTGATGACAGCGGCGCCGTTTGCAGTCTGCAATGGGATACTATAGCAGGATATCGGGATGGCTGGCAGAGATATGTGCAGGTAATAATTTTAAGCTTTTTTTATTTCTTTCTTTTGGCTGTAGCAGGATGGTCAACAGAAGGCCAACATAATTTTTTTTTAATTATAGAAAAAATATGATACATGCAAAATAATTTAGAGTAGCAAAAAAAAATCCAAATATAGATAAATAATCCTATACATTCCCTATGGAGTTTCTTCTCAAACCTGTGATAACAATAAGGTAAGCAAATCGATAATTTAATATGTCCAATTGGAGGCAAGCCCCCAATATCATTTGAGTTTTCATCTTCGAATAAGATCCCACTAATATCCCCAATGGATCACCAATCTCAAGTGTTTGCTATGCCAATATCCGAATGGAGTCTCTGTATATGTGAGTGTATCTATGCAACCAGCAAATTGCTACCTTTAGACAATAGCTCCACCATCAATGAACCACCTTAACCAGATGAAGATATAAACAAAATATCCCTTCATTCATATCTTATAGTGCTACAAAAAGGCAACATCTCAAAGGAAGACCTATACTTTACCATGGAAAGGTAGGCTAAGTATCAAATTATATGGTAAAGGTAACAACTAAAGCTGAATAAACAATTCTGAAGCTCCAACCAATTCACCAAAGATTTCATGGATTCAAATGCCAATGAGTCCTCTTTACCAAACCTACGAGAGATTTTCGTTAAATCACTCTCCAAATTTTGGAGCAATATGAATCCTATTTTGTTTAACAATGTATGCTCGTTCATTTTGAGCCCAAAATGACTTCATCTTCACCTTCTCTAATGATGATCTTCCAAGGACCAAAAACACAACCAAGCTCTCTAAGTCACTATGAAAAATAATGGTTTCCTTGTGAATTGTATCATCATTGAATCAATCTCCTTAATGAATCTTGAGTGTACAAGCCAGCATCTAGTACATCCAAAAAGATAAAATGATGCTTAAAGGCATCAAGAAGCTCTACAGACCTTTGTTCTACCCCCTCACCTTCCGGAAGCTCTACACTAAGGCTAAGTTCCCTATTTTTGACCACTACAGTTCTGTTAGAGCACTACTTAAATGGTCTTTAGCCCCCTCTCAACACACGCACACTCTATTAATGCATGAAATATATTAACGATTGATAAGAAAATCAAATCTTTAATGATGTGCAACCCTTAGCTGTTCATGAAGTTAGGATGTATGAGACGCCAAGTGCTTTGTGTCAAAGAAATCCATGCTTCACAATAATTTGAAGTTGCGGCACCAATTGTGATGCCTATGGCACAACCAAAATATGCAATAAGCAAAAGCAAAAAAGGTAGAAAAAAAGATCTATGATGCCCCATAAAAATGTTAATGCCTAAATTCCATTGTCAATTGTTATTCCTCATCGTGGAGTGACACTGAAGCAAAAGAATACCTTGCCCTCTTATAGTTGAAGGAGACCAACCAATTCTTAATCAAAAGATGAGATTTCCGGGTTGATTCGGATTCTAATCCCAACTTTAAGCCCTTCTTCAAAAATAAAGCAAAGTTTATCTCCTTAATTAGCCAAAAATCTCTTTAGTGGTCGTGTAAGAAAGGTACTTCAATCATCTTCCTATTAGACTTTGGCTTAGCATTTCTAAAAGAAAATCTTCTAAAACACACTTAAAGCATGTAGACACAAAATAGCACTAACATTATAGAAGTTCAAATTTAATCCTGCTAAAGAAACTATAATCAGTTGTTATTTAAGGCATGAAATAGATGGAAAAAGGATATCCTATTCCTAAATTTGCATTTAAAACTAAGTCTAAACTTCCACTAGAACTCACACTAAAATGTGTATTGAGTTCCATCAAAATTTATTGATGCAACTGACCAAAAAATGAATGAGTCAAAAACCTAAATATGAAAATAAATTTGAATACAAGACCTTATACATAAACAAACCAAAAATGAGAATTCATCAATGTTGACTCCAAATAGTTGAGATAAAGCTGGCATAAAACTAATAATGATGATAATGATAATTATCAAAAGAAGTCAATAAAGAAAGTTTTAACTTGTGATGCTTCTCCAATATGTAGCAAAGTGCAAACTACCTTTCCAAGGAAACATATCCCTTGAGAATCTTTCCTCTCATTGTTTGGAAGATCCATTTGGGTGGCCAGATAACGTACTTCATCCTGCAAATATTTCGGTAACAAAAAGGAAAAGGACACGCTCACTTCAGGATATATTAGAAAATGTGTGTGTACAACGTGTCTGAAATCCATTATTTGAGTTCCCTTGTCTGACCTTTGAGAGACAGCCAAGAGGAAACAGAAGACGTCTAAGCTGAAACTGGGACAGATGTGATAAAAAATAGGTTTGATCCTTCAGCTGCAAAAAATGAAATCAAAGCCGGTTCAAGCTTTCTGATGCTAATCCAGAGGTCGATATTACTAAACAGCAAAGGGGTGTGTGTACCAAAGATATATTGAAGTTACTAAAAATATGTATGCTGTAAGTACGACTTGCTTTCAAACATAAAAGTAGTTAAGGTGTAATCAATTAGATTTTAAATCTTTGCAAGATTACATCAGGATCAGCACCATGTATATATGTATCTTTTAGATCAATTACAAAAGGTGTTTGGAGTTATACACTTTATTGTATGTTATTTGTAGATAAGATGATTGAAATAAACAAGACAACATTTGAAGTAAGAAGTTTGAACTTTGGAGAAAATTCTATAAACTCATGGCTTTGGATTAAACAAACAAAGCATGACAAAATGAAATATAATTGTACTTGACGTGAATTTGACAATTATAAACCAAAATTGTCGAAAGATCAAATGATACCAAGACATGATAGATTTATCTATCTCAAATACGTTATAAAAAAGAATTGTGATATAAATGATGGTGTAACTATTAAATTTAAATATGTGGTGTTAATATAAAGATAAGCCTACGGAGTGCTACACAATAAGATCATAGAAACTCTAAGTTACATTAATGAAACTATATTTAAATTGGCTTTGCTATATGGAATTAAGTGTTTGGCAACAATGAAGTAAATTTAATCCAACTTGAGCCTGGCCGAATGAGAATGCTAAATTAAATGCATAGTAAAACTATAAAAGACAGTGAGAAACAATTATATTAGAGGGAGGGAAGAAGCAATACTCATTAGAAAGAAGTTAGTTATAAATAAATTGGATGATTCGATATACAATTAAAGGCAAATACATAAACCAATATGAAATGATTAAAAAGGGGGGAAAAAAAAAAAGAGAACCAAAAATAGCATAACTAAAAATTGTGTAAAAGATGTGTAAAATATAGTTAACACCTCACATAGAAGTCAACAAGAATTAATGAAGGAGGGTTCATGAAGCCAACCCATAATAGTTGAGATGAGGTTAATGATAAACAAAACCCAAAATGGTTATGAAGATGACGAAGATGTGCACAAAATAGTAAAACACACGAAGTAAAATATTGTGATGTTGATGGTGTCATTTTGTCACATAATATTAATACATATGAAATGTATGCATGCAAATAAGAATGTTATATTGTTATGTAAAGCAATGCAAGCTCCTTTGTAAATAAAGTATGCTAGCTCTCTGTAGTTGCCATCACAGTTAACAATAAAATGTAAAATATAGCAACCAAAAATTTATCTCAATTTCTTATTCTCTTAAAGTTTGGATTTCAATTTTACGGAAAAATGGTTGAGCCTTCTTATTTAAGGATCCAATTATCCAACCATGGACTACATGTTGCCATAGTTTCAACATTATAAGAGAAAAATCTCCTAACAACATCGCTGCAGCATTCCCACATAACACCACATATTAGTTAACCACTCATTGAATCCTTCGTAATATTTTCCCCCAAAAGAAGAAAAAGAAAATTATTGCAAAGCTCAAAAACAACATTCTAACATGTACTTTCTAAACCATAGCCAATTATCAAAAGAGTATTCTAAACGATATTATTCCTCAAAATAATAAGCTTCTACAAAAACAACTTCATAAACACAAGTTAAGAATGCTTAATTAAAGCTGAGAAAATAAGGGAAAAGCATAAGCATACTCCACAAATGAGAAGAAATATATTATCTATAGTTGGACATGAAATTAATATGAGTAAGAATAATATTAGAGACTTCACTTTATCACATTCATATATCCATTAGATGAAACTTTTGAAAATATAACCAAGGTTGTGCTTCTTCTGCCATTAAAATTTGAACCACTTTGTTTATATTAAATGTGGTTCATTACAAAAGCATATAAATGGAGTTCTTGATGAATCAACCATTCTCGAAAAAGAGGAGAATCTAGTAGTTCCATTGAAATCAGATTGAAAAGGGGGGAGTGGTGGAAGGATTCATGCTACCAACACAGTCTTATGTGTACTCTTCCACATAGCAGTTTAACATACAAGTATTAAGGAGACTGATTGTCTAATTTATTATTAATATTACCATAACAGATAAAAAGAAGTATAAATTGTATGAACCTGGAAAAAAAATAGCACCATGACATAGAAAAGGAATAAATATAAATATGTGATTTACTATAGAAATACCATATCCTTTGACAATGCCAAGACAGAAGATCCGCTGTGTGCACTACAGGATGAGTGATTCACATATGCATAATGACCAGAAGCAATGTAATCAAACCCCATGTTTTCAATTGCTTCTAAGAATGCACCTGAACCAAAGTAGAAAACAGTGAGAAAATCATAATGATCCCAAAAATTTTCTCAAAAGAGGAGCAGTGGTGGGATGTGGATGGAGAACAATTTGCTTGATGTTTGTATATGATAAATCCATTTATCTAAAGGTAATACCAAACTTGATTCTTGTATTGCAAAGGACATCAGGATTTGGAGTGCGGCCAACATGATACTCCTCAATAATGTGAGATACCTGTTTACCATGAAAGAGCTATTTAGACAATACATGGGCATAACAAGCATCCTTTTACTAAGGAAATAATCAAATAAGTGATTACAGTTCAAATTCCACATTCTTCACAAAACTCCATGAAAAAATACCAAGTACTATTGCTAAATTCTTACCACATTCCTCCAATATTCATCTGATAAATGTACTACTTCTAAAGGAACGTCTACCTGTAAAAGTAGCATTATATCTAACTTCAGTAAGTTCAACATTCATAAGATAAATGCACAACATCTAAAGGCACATCTACCTGCAAAAATCGGTATACTTCTTCCAGTGACAGAACCAAAGGAGGGATTGGGGTGGTGCTCCCCCTAGGTTTGTGGTAAAACCTCTTGTAACCATGTACAGTATGAAAGTTTCACCCAAATACACTTAAAAGCAATTTTAGCTCCACTCAACTCCAACTTCTCCCTCCCTCTCAAACCACCCACCCCCATGACCAACTAACACATCCTCCTCTCCCACACAGAACCCAAGAATTATAGTCATCAAAGACTAATTGTCAAGTACCATGGTCAAGAAGTCACGCAAATTGGACCAAAATCAGTATATGTAATCCTAAAGTAATAATAGATTAAGCGAACAGTTTCTAAATCATGCATCATGAGTGAATATCAAAGCCATCTTCAGCATTGCTAAGAAAATGCATTTTAAGCCTGTGCAAAGTTGCCTTAAAAAAATTGCCGTCTGATTTCCAATATTTGAGCGATAGCTCCTAATAACATCAACAGTGCCACCCCCAAAATACTCTTGCACTTTTCATCGAACAGACAATTGGTTATCAAGTATAACATCCAAACAAATCAATTATTAGTTCACCACAAATCACACTGAAGTAGCTCTCTTTCTGTGCATTCATGTCACAAACAAAACAAAGAAAAGCTTCTAACCTGATCACAAACAGCTCTTGCATACTTTAAATCTTCGTCCCATGGGCATTCAGACCAGAAGTTTGCAAAGTCTTCCTACAATATATAAGCATTACCAATAACTATTTCTTCTAGATAAATCTTAATAATCAAGTCATGCATAAACAGAAACTAATTTTGAAGAAGTAAAGGGAAAATATAAAACTGATTTATCATCAAAGCGGTCACGGTCAATAGTATACATAAAAAAAAATCCTCATGACAATAAGATAAAAAAGTTTAATGATGATCATTCGGCTGTGCCAAAACCAAAGACATCTGGTAAAACAAGCATAGATAAGAAAATGAAAAGGCAATTATATGCAAGATAGAAAAATATGCAGTGCAAGTAAACAAAAGTCTAGCTGCAACATAAGAAATTTCTATGGCGAAAAATATATTATGAAATTTTAAAATAAGCACATTTCCAGTTGCTTAAAGAAAAGCATGCTTCCTTGCAGTGTAATGTGTTTAAAGAAGAGAAAAATGTCAATAATATAAGTGGAGAGAAAAGAAAAGAGAAAAAAGTATGCTAACTCTTTTCTTTTTTATGATTGAAGTTCCAAAAGGGAAAAGAAAATCATTCATAACATCTTTTAGTGAGAGTTGCAAGAAAATAAATAAAAAATATAATAATCAATTTTCCAAGACCTCATATGAAAAAAGATAAATAACATGGGAATACATCTACTAGGATTTTCAATGCGGGAACACTGGACACCTATGTCCCTTCTTCTTCGTCTATCTTTCCACGTGATGCTGGTTATGACATCTCCCTCCCTTTTGCTAATCCTTTGCCTCTCCAACAGCCGTCCCTTGACTTCAACTATAGGGGCACTTCCCAATACTCTCAACCACTACATTTAGAAATCCCCATCTATATCTCCTTTCATCCTACACAAAACCCTACTAGTGAGGCCCATCTCGCTGTCAGAGCTTTCACCCTCCCTCATAGAACCTCAATCATATTTTTGCATCTCCCCACAACATCAGCCTTTCCCCAGGTCCCCCCAAAGCCTTCACCCATTCCTTGTATTTTGGGAAAATTTCCTTATTCTGATCAAACTTCTCCTCCCCCACCATCACAATCCAAATAAATGAATCAAAAGAGCCTTCTTCATCACAACAAGCACATGTAAAATTTTTCCTACTCATTTTGTGGAGAACCACTGGAAAAAGTTTCTCCTCTAATGAGCTCTCAATAGGTAATAAAGATTGGGATATTGGTTTATTGGGTTGTTATGTGCGAAAATGATCATTTTGGTGTTCTCATCTTACCTCTACTCATCATGGAAGCTTAATGGTACATTTGAAATCCTTACTCTCAATGAAGGGTTCTTCCTCGTTAAATTTTCATGTTCGGACGATTATGTATGATCTAGAGGCCCCAAATTCATCAATAGTCAGTCTTTCTTTTCCAACAAATGGTCTATTGATTACCACCTTAACAAAGAGGAATCCTCTAACCTTTTCCTCTAGATCAAATTTCTTAAATTTATCCTTTATTGTTCGAGCCTAAAAGGAATTACTAAAGTAGCATGTAAGCGTGGCATCCTATTGGCTATGCGCAATCTCATCGTTCAAATCCAAACTTACATTTACCAGCATATATGTTCACATTTCCTCTAAATCAAATATCTCAGATGAAATCACCATTAACCTTAATGGAAAGCTCATTGAGAAATAAGTTATATATGATTGGCAAGCCCACAATAGGGTTCACATGTGGATCGTTTGGACATGATCCTGGATCTTGGCTCATCCTAATCCTTCAGCAACCCAATCTTCTACTCACCTCTCGCAACAAATAAGCAAAACCAAAAATCATGATAGATGAATGTCACAGCCTACCATAAGACTCTGAATAAGGCATATGATTCATACACACTAGCTAATTTTCTAGGGTTTACTCTTTCAAACAACCATTGAAAATTACTGTCGGTCATTCTATCAATCAAAGCATATGCTTCATCGAAATGTTTGGACATCAAAGATCCACCAACGACCACATCTATAATAGATCTAAGAGAACCGACAAGACTACTATAAAACGTTTGAATAATAGATCAATCGGGTAATGCATGATGGGGATACTTCCTAAGCAATTCTTTGAATCTTTCTCAAACTTCATAAATTGACTCGCCATCTAACTGTGTAAATGATGTGATATCATTCCTAAGGGCATCTCCAACCGAACGCCAAACATGTGTATGGCGTTGTTCGGTCGCTCCAGCCGAACGCTAAATTTTTATGTGTCAACGGGATTTGCCCGGGAAGTGGAGAAAGACGGTTACGAGACAATGAAGTCGGCGAAATGGAGTTTGATTGGAGCAGACTAACTACATTTTGGAGTTTTGCTATATTTTGCAGTGGAAAATGGGGTTTTCGGTTGGAGATGCCCTAAGGTTTGTAGTCTTAGATGGGGGACTATATTTGCCTAAAAAGTTATAAGCTAAGTAATTCCATATAGTAATTGAGCCTGGGAATAATAAATTTAACCGCATCATAGCTTTATCTCTTAATGAGAAAGGAAATAACCTAAGTCTAACGAGATCATCAAATACACCGTTATATTTACATGTAGCATATATCTCCAAGAAATACGACCAACAAAAAAAGTGCGGCATCATCAGAACTCCATAATTTCCACTTTCAAACCAAAAAAAAAACGACCTTCTACAAAAATTATGACAACAAAGCAAGAAGGCCGCCTTGAATAACTAAAACCAAACAAATTGAGCACCTGAAACCATATCTTAAGGTAAAAAGCGGTGCAGGAGTGCCCCGCAGCATGAAGAAGACGAAGAGCGACGCTGCTATCGACTCCACCACTAAGAAGTACGGCGACCTTCAAGCGGCTCCCAAGCATCGAGCAACCAAGATAGGGCTCTAGATTGATATAATTGTAAGAGGTTGAAGAACACAGGGTGTTTCCTGAACCTAGGGAAGAGAGGGATGGAAAAGAGGACAGTGAAGAAGAAGAGATGGACGCAGATGTTGTGCTTCGCGAAAAACTAACGAAGCGTTGAAGGCAAGTGGGAAACGAATAAGGGTGGAAAATGAGCGGATTGCGGGGCTTGAGAATACGATTTCGTAAGGCGGCGAAGGGACCGATGGCCGCCATTGCTCTGCGCATACTCGGTGTCTCTCTCCCTGCGTCTCTCGGCTGCCGGCTCGCCGGCTTGGCGGGGCCTTAGCTGTGAAGGTGGCGAGCTTGGCGGGGCCTTAGCTGTGAAGGTAGTGTAGAGGTCTATTGTTTGGTAAATAGAATAAGATTATTACCTTAAGTTTAAAAAAAAAGTGTGGAAGAAAATAGTGCTATGATTGGGATGATTTGAAGGGTAGAAAAAATTAAATTATTATAAATTAGATATAGCTATTGCATGTTAAGTGGTTCATAATAATAGAGATAAAATATTTAACTAAACGAGCTAAGGCTTCGTTGGTTGTTGTCATCAAGAGATCATTTGTTATATAATTGGTTGTTGTATTTGAGAAGGGTGGACTAAAAATTAAGGCTTCGTTTGGAATAGATTTTTTATAATTTTTGTGGTAAGAAAAAGAACTAGTAAAAAAATAATGTATGTTCGCAATACAGCTTTTCAATGCTTTTTTTAAATCTTTGTATTTAAAAAGCTTTTTTTGAATAAGCAATTTTGAAAATGTGGTTGAAAATGATCTTTAAAAAGCAAAAAAAAGCTTAAGTTGTCCCAAATAAAGTCTTAGAATTCTAACATAAATTTGGGTGTTTATATCTAGGGTTAGAGTTAGTGTTAAAGGCGTGTCTATATCTTATAAATGGGGGTATGCATTGTTGTTGGTGGCAATGAAGATGGGACATCGACCTTTGTGACAATTATGTGCACATATCTTATAAATGTTGGTGTGCGCCAATGTTATTAGGTACCACGAGCGACGGAGTCAGTGGGTGCAGAAGAAGTTGGGTGACAGTTGTTATGAAACTAATAGGGGAATGATAACTGGATGACTATAGATAGGTGACAATGGTTAGGGAATCGTAGTCGAGCTATGACACTTTCAGGTTCAGCATCTAGATTGACATGTTCTAACCCGATTAGAAAAAGCCGCAAGAAGAGGATTTGTAAAGGAAGAAGAGGATTTTTAGTCGCTTTGGGTCGTTTTCAGCTGTTGCCCCAATTAAAAAGTTTAATTTATATTTCTGTTAGTGAAAATGCAGATAGATTTTCACTGGTAAAACTTCAATGCGTAACTTTTTATATGTTATAGATATTGAGATTACGAATGTTTTGATTATTTTTTAGAAATTTTACAACAACAACAACAACATCAAGTCTTTGTCCCACTACGTGGGGTCGGCAACATGAATCCTTTTTCTTCATTGTGTCCGGTTCAAAGTCAAATTCTCGTTTAAATCTAATAAAGAAAGATCATTTCTAATATTGTCTAACCAAGTCTTTTTAGGTCTACCTCTACCTTTCTTAACATAAGTCAAATCTAATACCTCTACTTTCCTAACTAGGTCATCGGAAGACCGCCGTTTTATGTGACCAAACCATCTAAGGCGAGTCTCTCTAATCTTATCCTCCAATGGAGCTACTCCAACCTTTTCACGTATATGCTCATTTCGTATCATGTCTCTAAGAGTAAATCCACTCATCCACCTGAGCATCCTCATCTCCGCAACACATAACTTAGTATTGTGCTTCTCTTTTAATGGCCAACATTCTGCACCATAAGGTATTGCAGGTCTCACCACCATCTTATAGAATTTTCTCTTAAGTTTGAGGGGGACTTTTCTATCACACAACAAGCTCGATGCATTCCTCCACTTCAACCATCCAACTTGAATTCTACTGATAACATCCCCATCTATTTCACCATCACTCTGAACAATAGATCCAAGATATCTAAAACACGTACTCTTATTAATGACTTGATCGCTCAAAGTTACAATCCCCTCACTAGGTCTATTACTGCTAAAATTACACTCCATATATTCAATTTTAGATCTACTCAAGCGAAAACCTTTAGACTCTAAGGTTGATCTCCAGACTTCAAGTTTACCTTCAACTCCCTCTCTAGTCTTGTCAACAAGAAGAATATCATCAGCAAAAAGCATACACTAGGGTACATCCTCTTGTAAATGTCTAGTGAGATTTATACAATGGGTTTTAAATTTTGTGGGATTTTTATTAAATAGAAAATTATTCTCTGAAAAATAGTATTGTAGTACGATAAAAATTTTAAAATATTATTTTACACAATCCCTGATAATTTAATTATTTTTTAAAAATGTGAATTTTTTTCTAGTTGAGTTTTCTGTCACCTACCATTAGAAAAATTTGTGTAATTCTGTCATATGCTCAATTAGACATTAACTATTATAATTTAATAAAAAATGTGCATATGTGATTAAATAATATGATGGGAGTAATAAGGGATCAAAATCCTTTGAGATTATGCATGTGTCAAAGAATTTTTTATTACATAAAAGGCATGTTCTGATGATTATAAGTCATGTTCTGGTGCCCATGGGCATGTTCTAGTGCTATAAGCACATAAAAGAGTCATAAGGAGCCACAATCCTTTGAGATTCTGTCTAGATCCATGGAGTATGATATAAATTGCTCTATGATATGAATTAGAATTGATTCATCTGCTCATTATTCTTTTTTATAATTGGATAACTACTATGCTCGTATTATATTTCTCAATACAGTAATTTATTATATTGCATTTAACTAATTTTAAATATTTAGCAAAATATTTAATAAAAGAATTTTAAAAATTTAGATCGTTTTGTGTGGCCTGCTGAGCTATTGTAGGTCATTGTGATTTTGCTTCTGATTTTAAGGCTTTGGGAAAGGGAAAGAGCTTGTGGATTAACAGTTCAAGACTGATCAGAGTTTATAGGTATATAATTTATCAAATATTCAGATGAGAGTATATTGATCTTGCTCCTGCCCTTATGACTCCCGATCAATCATCCCCTATCACTTCCACTTAGTGAACTACTTATAATTTCCATCAGTGAATTAATGAATCTTGGGGGTATTACATGGGGTTATCATATCATATATATCTAATATCAATCAACACATCATTTCAATACATTTTCATCACAGTAATTATTTCAGTCCAAATCACATTTCAGTATTTTCATATCAAATCATAACACATTACTTTTCAACCCATTTTCAATATATATTTTTCCTTATAAATTTACATAAAAATTCCTACACCCTAAACCCTAAACACCTATTTAAATAGTAAAAATATAATAAAATCATATCAAATCATTTAAAATGATCAAATATATAACATATAAAAAGTTACACGATGAAAGTTTATGCAATAAAGATATATTGTTAGCAATTTAGGAGAGATAAATATGTAAAAATCAAAATCATCGAAAATAGGAAAAAGAGTTTAGTCATTTACTATGAATAAAACAATTTTTGTAATAGGGATAATGGATGAAAATGATCAAAACCCGCTTTCTCTCTCTTCTTCTCCCTTCTTTTCCTTTCCTTCTCCTATTTCTTCCCAGCCAAGCAACGAAGTGAGGGGCAGGGGTGAGGATGGCAGGGCATTTAGATAAAATATATATTAAAAAATGTTATTAGTGGCCTAGCATGACAATACTTTGACCCAATGCCACAACGCCACATCTTGAATTCAGAATTATTGTATAATAGAGACTCAAATGCCACTGTTATACTCTTTAGCTTAGTGTCATTTTAAAATTTTGGGTTGTTACATCAATCATGTTAGTAATGGAAATAAGTACATTATGTTAACTATGCAAGATGACAACATTATTACCAAAAACAAACTTTGGCCTTTGTGACAATGATAAACTTCCATCATGACTTGTAGCCCATGTTGTTAACGGCACAAGGGAGGGGCATCAACCTTGGTAGTGAGAATGGGCATCAGTATTAGCTGTAATGACAAATGTTGACAGAGATGACAGTAATACATATTGATGTTAGTGGTGATGATAAGTGTTAGCCTAAGCAGTGAAGATGGATATTGACTTGGTGGCAATAAGGGGTGATGTGGCATCGTTGTTGTTGGCAATGTTGGTTGTTTTGGTGGTGATGATTGACTTAAGCCTTTACAATGATGGTGAGTGTCAATCTTCGTAATGTATGGCCATGTTAGAGGTAATAGGAGGTGAAGCTTTGATCATATAATATTTTCTTAAAAATATTAATGTATTAATGATGTCAAAATTAAGTGATATTCAGTTTAATATATTTTCTTATCAAGCCTCTAGTTCAATTATAAGCGCACATATTTAAGTAACATTCATTAGAACCTTAATGAAGTTATTTTTTATAATATTGAGTGTTTGGTTTAGGCCAAGCTAGGACAAGATAAATACTATTTGATGTCATTAGATTTGTCTCTTTGAGACAATCATATCATTGAAAATGAAGCTCAATAATATCAATTATGAAAGCTTTCTTTTTATATGAATATTTAAGTACTTTTAGAATTGAAAAATATATCAATATCCATATAAGATCAAGTGAATTTTTGTATGATATAAAGATAAAATTATGTTTGATATAAGTATAAGAGACATTAAATATTTTCCAAAAAGTCAAAATGGCTATTTATATCAATTTGGTCAAAATTATTGCCACTTGTTTATGCTAAAATGCAATAACTAGCTCAAATGCATATTAAAAAAAACTTGTTTGGCATCACTTTCTATTTTTAAAAATTATTTTAGTGTTTTGTATACATATACATCTATTTGTTGAAAATAAATTAAGTTATGTTTTTTAAATACTCAAAATAAGATTCAAGTGATTTCATTATTTTCAAACCACAAGCTCTCAACTAACTTGAACTTGTGACACCCTGAGTCTGGAAGGCAGTACACCTCGATAACACAAGACACGATGAAGGGATAAAAATATTTTTTTTTGCACTCACAAAAGAGAAAAGTGCATAAATTAATAATATAACCAATTATATCAGGGTAAAAAATGAAAAGAAAACTAAAAATTCATTTTATTAATAGGAATTTAAATAACAATATATTAAAGCAATAGTACTGATACAAACAAAATAAATGTAACTAAAATAAATAACATGAAAGAAATTATCCAACCCACAAAACAAATAAATCAAACCATGAAAAGTAACAACGAGTGAGTTTGAGAAATCAAACTAAGTAACTCCTATCTATCAAATCATAAATGACAATGGAGTGGGGCATACAACATGAACAATCAAAAGGTGGGAGTAGTAACATATAGTCATTATATCACAATTACAATGAGAAATATTATATTTTCTATGACAAATTTTGATATACTAATATAACCAATGCATATATCAAACTGCTAGAACATAATATCATTTTAATGCAATCATGTTGGGTATCATCATATCCCTAATGACTTATCAGTCATTTATGCTTTATATATAGTTGTTTTGTCAAGTACCCATTACTGAGAAGGTAAACACCAATCCAAGAAAATCCAATATTTTTTTATAGAGTTGTCACTCTGTGGGACTGTCGTCCTAGCTAGCCAATGTCTAATAGGGTCTACCAACTTATATACAAACACATCATGCATATGCTGTTGCAATACATTTTCACAGATATTATATAAATCAACATGGCAAATATAATTGTATAATTACTATGATTTGCATGAATGATAATCATTTTATTTAACAAAATAAAGGTGCAAGAATTAAAATTCTCCATCACATGAATTTACTTAAATGAATAAGAACTAATGAACAGTAAACCAAGGTAATGTTATATAATAACCCGTATTTTAACCTAGTTAAATAAAATTTTTCAAGGGTCATTATAAGTTCAAATCACAATCTGTATTCGTCATAACATAGATCTTATAGTAATTTAATTAAACTAACTTTTTCATAAATTTTTAGCACCGGTGCAATCCTTATATCCTTAGATTTGCTTATCAAGCCTCTCATTCAATTATAAGCACACATATTTAAGTAACATTCATTAGAGCCTTAATGAAGTTATTTAGTTATAATATTGAGTGCTTGATTTAGGTCAAACTAGAATGAGATAAATACTGTTTGATGCCATTGGATTTGTCTCTTTGAGACATTCATATGGATATAAGTTCATTGAAAATGAAGCTCAATAATATCATTATGAAAACTCTTTTTATTTGAATATTTAAGTGCTTTTAGAATTGAAAAATATATCAAGATCCATATATGATCAAGTGAATTTTTGTATGATATATATATAAAATTATGTTTGATATAAATATAAGAGGCATTAAATATTTTTTAAAAAGTCTAAATTGTTATTTATATCAATTTGGTCAAAATTGTTGCCACTTATTTAATGCCTATTAAAAACTCTTGTTTGGCATCACTTTCTATTTTTTAAAAACATGTTAGTGTTTTGTATATATATACATATATTTTAAAAAAAAAATTTAAGTTATTTTTTTAATACTCAAAATAAGATTTAAGTGATTTCTTTATTTTCAAAGCACAAGCCCTGAACTAACTTGAACTTGTCACACCCTGAGCCTGAAAGGCAGGGCACCGTGACATGATAATGGGATAGAAATATTTGTTTTGTACTATAAAAGAGAAAAGTACATAAATCAATAATATAACCAATTATATCATAGTAAATAATGAAAAGAAAACTAAAAATTCATTTCATTAATATGAATTTAAATAACAGTCATTAAATTAATAATATTGATACAAACAAAAGAAATATAACTAAAATAAATAACAGGAAAGAAACTACCCAACCTATAAAACAAATATATAAAGGTCTCCTACAAAATATAAAATACCAAATATATTCCACTGTTGATAACTCATCTCCTGAAGTGGCGATCCATCTAGCTCTCTGTGAGGACCTACTATGAAAAAGTAACAACGAGCATGTTTAAGAAATCAAACTTAGCAAATAACTTCTATCTATTAAAACATAAATGACAAACGAGTGAGACATGCATTATGAACAACCAAAAGATGGGAGTAGTAACCTATACTCACAATGAGTAATCAAAAGATGGGACATACATATATCACAGTTACAATGAGAAGTGTTATGTTTCTTATGATAACTTTTGATATGCTAATATAACCAATGCATATATCAAACTGTTGTGCACATAATATAATTCTAATGCAACCATATTAGATATCATCATACCCCCAAATGATGCTTTTTTTAGCTCATATATATATATATATATATATATATATATATATATATATATATATATATATATATATATATATATATATATATATGCATGTATGAATTCTTATAGAGTCATCACTTTGTAAGCCCGTTAGCCCGGCTAGCCAATATCCAAGAGGGACTACCAACCTACATACAAATACACCGTGCTATGCTATTGCAATAAATTTTCACAGATATTATATAAATCAACATGCCAACTATAATTGTATAATTACTATGATTTACATGAATGATAATCATTTCATTTTACAAAACAAAGGCACAAAAATTAAAATTCTCCATCATATGAATTTACTTAAATGAACAAGAACAAATGAACAATAATCAATGTAAGGTTAGTTATATTACATGTTGATTTCATTATAAGCAATAAATAAGATTTACTATATATGTGTAATCATACTGAAGAGTTTAATATATGACTGATAACTTAAGCAATTATCAAAAGAACCTAAATTCAGATAGCATGGATTACGCTCCTAACAAAGAAGGTGTACGTTTATCCTAAAATAAATAATAATTACTTACCATTAGACGAGCATCACGAAACTCCAACCCTACAATATATTCAATCGACAAAGTTATGAGGGTTACGACTCGAAGGCCCTAGCTACAAGTGAGAATCTAACTCAAATAAGGAATTAAATATATAAAACATAATGTTGAATTTAATCAAATTTGAATACCTAAATCTATAAAAAAATAACAAAAAGAAAAATAAAACCACAATTGAAATCTAACGTATAAAATGATTCATCATATATACTAAGAAGAAAATCATTTATGGTCCTTGGAAAATCTCGATACGATGGAGGAAAAAGGCAATGAAAATGCTTTGAAACTCTTTGTCTTCTTGATCAAAATAAAAAGGAGGGAAATATATTAGAGAGAAATATTTGACTTACAAAGGAGAGCTCCTCTTTGATGTTGGTGTCGCAACAAAGGAAGAAGAAGGTTAAGAACTTCTCAGATGGTGGTTGAGAGGGATAGAGGCAAAGATGAAGGCGGAGAAGGTAGAAATTTGACGGCTGTTGCGAAAGGGAAGGAGGAGAGGTGATGCATCGCACCTTTGAGAGCCGGACTCATTCATTTACCTTATATAGCCAGCTTATACTATAGTATACGTTCCATGATTCACTTAATATTCTTAGCCTCCATTATCTACTAACCGTTTTTGTCTTTTAGCTACATTAGAATTATGGACTTTATTTCCACTATTTATTTGCTGGTAGTTATTTAGAAAAGAGGTAAGAAGACCTCATACATATAGTGGAAATGGTAAAGAGAGAAGGCAGAAGAAATATATCCCCATTTTTACAGAGTAATTCTGTTATTATTCTTGCATTGTTCTGTTTCATTGCCTTCTTGCAGGTTCCTGGATACTCTTGGTGCAGTTAGCACATCAAGTTGGTATCAGAGCAGTTCTTCCTAGCGTGGTGATGGTAGAAGGAAATCCTCGTAACACGTCGAACGCAGATCGAAGCGTAGAGGCCCTGTGGAGGGAACAAACCAGATTGGCTTGGTAGCTGGAGGAGCTTAATACCAGCTTCAATATATTCACAGTGAAGGTTCGGCAAGCTCTTCAGGCTAATAGGGGTCGGGGCATTATGAATCCTGTGGCTAAACAAGCTATCCAGGAACCTATTCCACCTGCACACAGGATGGCACGAAGACGACAGGAGCATCTAGCTGAATCGGTGGGTTCAGAGGATGACATTGATCTGTCACAGAGATTTAACTATTCAGATTCGGACAATGAGGATGCCGCATTGCCGAACATGCGCATACGAACACTAGAACGCTACCGTAGGCCTCATGGTGAGTTCTGTATCAAACTCGATATTCCCTTCTTTGATGGCAGGCTGCACATAGAAGATTTTCTTGACTGGGAGAGGGCAGTCGAGTCCTTCTTTGAATATATGGAAATTCCGGTTGAAAAATAAGTTCAGTATGTAGCATGTAGATTATAAGGAGGTGCAAGTGCCTGGTGGCAACAACTTCTGCAATCTCGCCGAAGGGAAGGGAAGGGAGCTGTCCGTAGTTGGGTTCATATGAAGCAGCTGCTACGGAATCACTATCTCCCAACAGACTATGAACAAATGCTGTACATACAATACCAACATTGCACACAAGGGAATCAGAGTGTCACCGATTACACTGAAGAATTTTACCGTTTGAGTGCGAGGAACAATCTCAATGAATTAGAAAATCAATTGGTTGCAAGGTTTATTGGCGGGTTGAAGAATAGTTTGCAAGATAAATTGGAATTAAATTCTGTTTGGTCCCTATCGCAGGCTGTTAATTTTGCCCTTAAGGCTGAAATGCAAGTGACTTGACATTCGTACAACTATTCCAGTCGTCGGCAAACAATTGAATCACCTACTGAACAATGAAACGTGGCCCCGATTAGCAAGCAGCAGGTGGCTACTTCTGGGTCTGATCCAGCCAAGACACAGGCGGTTGACAATAAGTTTGTCCGGCCACGACCAGGAGTTAAGGAAAATCCCTACTCAAAACCCACCACTTATAAATGCTTTAGGTGTCTCCAACCAGGTCACAAATCTAATGAGTGTCCTACTCGACCTCATATACAGCTAGTAGAAGGAGAAATGGAAAGCTCTGAAAATCTAGTTGACAATGAAGTTGAAGCTGAAATTGAAGAACTGGGCATCGACGAAGGAGATGTAGTTATTTGTGTCTTGGAAAGATTACTACTAGTCCCTCGTCAACCTGTTAAGGCCTCTTTTGATTGAACGTCTTTGGTGCTTATCCGTTTTAAAACTATAATTTTTTTTGTTCTTTACTGTTTGGTTTCCCAAAAGACGTTCTGAATAACACCGTTTTCTTCTTTTTTCTGCTGTTTTGAGGAAGCTTTTTATATATGCTTCTTCATTACAAAACTCCTTTTTCTGAACCAAAGTTTTTAAAAACAACCTTTGGTAAAAGTACCAAATAAACAAACGAAGCCTAAGTCCCAGCAAAATGCCATTTTTCGCACACGTTGCACAATTGAGGGAAAGGTGTGTGACCTCCTCATTGACAACGGGTGTACGGAAAATATAGTTTCTCGCTCTCTTACTCATGCATTATAACTAAAAACACAAAAGAATCCTAACCCATACAAGATTAGCTGGATTAAGAAAGGCGTGGAGGTCATGGTGACAGAAATGTGTCGAATTACATTCTCTATCGGGAAGCAAAACATGTGTGAAGTTTTGTGTGACGTAATTGAGATGGACGTTGGACATGTCATTTTGGGCCGACCGTGGAAGTATGACATTGGGGCTGTTTATGATTATAGGCAAAACACTTACTCCTTTGATTGGAAAGGCAAAAAAATTCGATTGTTAGCATTCAGCGCGGACCCCAAACCGAACAACAAGGAGGCAAATTCTGCCTTTCATTTAGTAGGTGGACATGCCCTGCTAGCCACGAGCCAAACCGAAGATGATATTATGGCTTTAGTTGTGACAGAAACTAAACCAGGTTTTCTTGCTGCCAAGACACCGGAGCCTGTACAGTCACTGCTAAGACAATTTGAGGATATTGCACCCGCTGAACTGCCTGATGGACTTCCGCCATTGCGTGACATCCAACACCAGATTGAGTTTACTGCTGGAGCAATACTTCCCAATCTGTCTCACTATAAAATGAGCCCTAAGGAGCATACCATACTACAAGGGATTATTGACGAACTTCTGGAAAAATAACTCATCCAACCCAGCCTGAGCCCTTGTGGAGTCCCGGTCTTATTGGTGCCCAAGAAGGATGGTCAGTGAAGGATGTGTATCGACAGCCGGGCGATTAACAAGATTACAGTTAAGTATCGTTTTCCCATTCCACGCATCGATGAACTTCTGGATAAACTAGCTGGAGCTGAAGTTTTTTCAAAGTTAGACCTCAAAAGTGGTTACCACCAAATTTGAGTTCGCCCCGGAGACAAATGGAAGACTGCTTTCAAAACGCGCCAAGGATTATATGAGTGGCGAGTGATGCCATTCAGATTGTGTAATGCTCCGGCGACGTTCATGCGGCTAATGAATGAGATACTCAAACCACTCCTGGGTAGATCTTGTGTAGTATATTTTGATGATATACTTATTTTTAGCAACTCTATGTCTGCTCATTTGCTTCACCTAACTGAAGTTTTTCAAATCTTGAGAACTCACCGATTATTCCTTAATCTTTCGAAATGTGAATTTGCCACTTCGCAAGTATATTTTCTTGGCTTCATTGTATCTGCTAGCGGTGTGGAAGTAGACCCGCGCAAAATTTCTGTTATTATCGAGTGGCCCTCCCCAGCGTCACTATTTGACGTTCACAGCTTCCATGGACTCGCTAATTTCTACAGACGTTTCATATGTGGGTTCAGCATAATTATGGCCCCCATCACAGATTGTTTGAAACAAAAATCTTTTTCTTGGGGAACTGAACAACAACAGAGTTTTGATTGTATTAAGCAAGCATTAAGCTCCGCACTAGTGCTTGCCTTACCCGATTTCAAGAAGCCTTTTTAAGTAGAAACAGATGCATCAGTTGTGGGAATTGGTGATGTGTTGATGCAGCTTGATAGACCCATAGAATATTTCAGCGAGAAGATTAGTCCAAGCAGGTAACAATGGACGGTTTATGAACAGGAACTATACGCCGTGGTGCGAGCTCTTAAGCATTGGGAGTATTACTTACTTCATCAGGATTTTGTGCTATGCAGCGACCACAAATCACTTCAGTTTTTGAACAGTCAAAAGACGATCAACCGTATGCACGCTCGGTGGATCTTATTTTTGCAGAAATTTACCTTTGTCTTGAAGCATAAATCGGGTAAATCAAATAGAGTTGCTAACGCTCTGAGTAGAAGGGCCGCATTACTCACACAACTACAAACCGAGCTAACTGGTTTGGAATGCTTGAAGGATTTGTATGAGGAAGATATGGATTTCTGCCATGTGTGGAAGCAGTGCATCAATACCTCACCGCTCAAAGATTTTTCCATAAGGCATGGGTTCTTATTTAAGGGGAATCTGTTGTGCATTCCAGATTCTTCTTGGTGCCATCAGATTATCCGGGAAGCTCACGGTGGCGGATTGGCAGCGCATTTGGGTAGAGAAAAGACTCTACAGTAATTGCAGAACAGGTTCTTTTGGCCTCGATTACATCGAGATGTTACAAAATTTGTAGAACGGTGTTCTGTTTACCAAGAATATAAGGGAGTTGCTCGAAATACAGGATTATATATGCCTCTTCCAGTGCCAGAGCCCATTTGGGAGGACATAAGTATGGATTTTGTGTTGGGATTGCCTAGAACGAAACATGGAGTTGATTCTATTTTGGTAGTTGTTGATCGATTTTCAAAGATGGCGCATTTTATAGCATGCAAAAAGACCTTCGATGCAGTTAATGTGGCCTGGATATTTTTTAAAGAGGTTGTACGTCTACATGTGTTACCTCGTAGTATAACTTCCGATAGAGATGTGAAGTTTATTAGCCATTTTTGACGAGATTTATGGGGTTGCTTACATACCGAACTGAAGCTTAGTTCAGCATACCATCCCCAAACCGATGGCCAAATCGAAGTGCTAATTCGTACATTGGCTAACATGTTACGATGCCTAGTGCAGAACCGCCCAAAGCAATGGGATGAAGTTCTGGGCCAAGCAGAGTTCGCATACAATTCAATGACCAATAGATCGACGGGGCGATGCCCATTCAGTATAGTACCAAAACACCAAATCATATCTTGGATATAGCAGTGCTACCCAAATGCCAAACTTCAGCAGCTGCCACCTTCACGGATCAACATCGTTCAGTGCTATAGGAAGTTAAAACAAAGCTTATAGAATCTAACCATCAATACAAACAAGCAGCTGATCTTCACAGGCGGCAACAAATATTTGAACCAGGAGACCTTGTGATGGTGCGATTGCGTAAAGAACGCTTTCTGGCGGGTCAATACTCGAAACTCAGCCCTCCCAAGATTGGCCCTGTTCCCATTACTAAATGCATAAATGATAATGCGTATATAGTTGAACTACCCCCACATATATACACATCTTCTACTTTTAATGTGTCTGATATCCATCCTTACAAACTGCCAGATGACACTGATTTAATCAACAGTGAGGACACTGTGGTTTCTAGTTAGCAAGGGGGACCTGATGCAGCGCACCTTTGAGAGCCGGACTCATTCATCTACCTTATATAGCCAGCTTATACTATAGTATACGTTCCATGATTCACTTAATATTCTTAGCCTCCATTATCTAATAACCATTTTTGTCTTTTAGCTACATTAGTATTATGGACTTTATTTCCACTTTTTATTTGCGGGTAGTTATTTAGAAAAGAGGTAAGAAGACCTCATACATATAGTGGAAACGGTAAAGAGAAAAGGTAGAAGAAATATATCCCCGTATTTACAGAGTAATTCTGTTCTTGTTCTTGCATTGTTCTGTTTCATTGCCTTCTTGCAGGTTCCTGGATACTCTTGGTGCAGTTAGCACATCAAGAGGGATTTTGGCGGCTGTAGAGGAAGGTTTAGAATGATGCCCCAGGCTTCCTAATTGGTTTAAATGGCGAGAGGTAGGTCGGCAAAGTCGGGAGAATTTCGTAAGGCGGAGAAATCGCGTGATTATCATGATGAGAGAGAGAGAGAGAGAGAGAGAGAGAGAGAGAGAGAGAGAGAGAGAGAGAGAGAGAGAGAGAGTTGCAGCTAGGGAGGCATACGGCCTGCTCGCATGCGAAAGAGGTGAGAACTATATGGTTCATGCGAGATAGAGGTGGAAGGATCGCTTGGTTCGTGCACGACTTCGACTCAAGTGGACCAAACTAGTCCAAGTGTCCAGCTATTACAGAACTAGCCGCCGCTGCCACCGCCGCCACCACCACCACCACTGGCTTGTAACCATTGTTGATTGCCCCAATTCAATCACTGATCGCTTGATTACCGACATCAACAGCCACCGTTTTGTTGCCACAACAACTATCTTCTACCGACACTTCACCATCGGCCATTGCTATATGCTACTGAGCATCGCCATCATCGTTGTTGTCCCACTAACATCATCGTTGTAAACCATCACTATAGCCACCAATAGCCACCTTTACCACCGTTGCTTCACATACACTATCTCCTTGCCGCAATATCTGTCATTGTCTTCATCAGCACCCATCAATTGAATTAAATAATATTTAATAAAAATCTATATTTAAGATAATGCATATATTTTTATTTGATATCAAAATATAAACAAAACAAAATATAAATAATGAGAAAAAAAAAGTGATCCCATTAGCCCCTCGTGAGCAAGCGTATAACTCTTTAAGATTTGTAAATAGTAAAAGCATTTCAAATCTATTTATATATAGCTTTGTCCATTTTTAAGTTTGGTAAATAATAAAAATTTATTTCAATATATTTTTATATAAATTATATTCAAATAGACTTAGGGGTTGTTTGGTTGGTTGAAAAAGATATGCATTATTAAAGGAAAATAATATATTTGAAATATTTTTGTGTTATTTATATGAGTGTAAAATAAATGCTGACGATTATTTATTTTTTTGTTTGGCATGAAGTAAGACGAATACAGTGTAAATCTCAAAGATGGTGGTGGTCGGCGGCTGCCAGTGACAACGGGCTAGATGGTGGGTGGCGACTGCGGACGTGGCGGATTGGCGGGTGGTCACCAAAGGCAATGGTAGGTAGTCGACGACAATGGTAGCCGGAGACAATTATTTGTTGGTAGAGGCGGTTGATGAAGGAGGTTGATGTTGGTTAGTGAACGAAGATAGCTGTTGTCAGTGGCAGCGGGTGGTCGACATTAGTGGTAGGTGACTGGAAGGAGTAATGTTGACGAACTTATGGTATATTTGGAAATTGCACACGGTCTATCGAATTCCAAATACATCAAATTTGCACTAAAGGGTGTATTTCAAATACACTAAAAATTTATATTAAATTCATTTTACTTCAAACCAAACATCAATATTATCAAAACTTTTTCATTTGAAATGTTCCACACACATTTTACTCCAAACCAAATAGCCCTTTAAGAGCATTTGACTTTACTTTGATATTAGTTCTAGATATATCCAATTTATACTATATTAATGTCAAAATAAATTTAATAATTTTAAATCTGTAGAAAGATAATTTATAAAATAAATAGAACAATTCATGCCTTAGGTATAGGACAAATGGATCCGATAAGTATCCTCACATTATTAAAAAAACTAATTTGGTTCGTCCTTTTTTGGGAAAGGTTCGTCCTTGATTGAATGCGATATAATCATCATTATATAGTTCATTGTCTGTTTCAATTCAAAAAAGGTTTTCTTTTTAAGTTTGAACAATCTTTTTGTCAGAATGGAGAGAAGGAAGCAAACGAATTCGGACAAATTATTGGTCTACTTGCAGGGCTTTTGTGCTCAGCGTTCGACCCATCAAGTTCTGTTTGTGTAGGGTTCCCAACTTCCCATTTCCGTCTGCGGCTTCATAAGCTTCACGCTCCTTTTATTTTCTCTCTCCATCTCTCGCTTTGCTCCCCATCAGAAGAGAGCGGAGAGCCATGAGCATCTGCGCTATCCGCCTCGAACCGGCTCTCATCTCCTTCGGCAGAAGGGGCGGCAATGGCGGAAATCGGGCGGCTTCGGCGACATCGCAGGTGTTAGTGCCGTGCAAGGGGCTTGCTTTGCAGGAGAGGGCCGCAGCGTTTTCTCATGCACGCTCCTCACAGTGGCGCTTGGCGGCGGCTATCGCCGCGGTGGAGGTTGAGAAAGGCGACAGCTTTGACAGGCTTGGATCGTTGAGTCAGGTGACTGGGGTGCTGGGTTGCCAATGGGGTGATGAGGGCAAGGGAAAGCTTGTTGATATTCTCGCAGAGCACTTCGACCTTGTGGCTAGATGTCAGGTAAGCGCTTTCCTTTCCTTGTTAGTCGTGAAATTCCTCTCTGGAGCTTGTTGTTGAAGAAGCAGCCGTTTGTATATGGTTCAAGTTTCAACTTTTTATGGTAAATAGGTATCAGCTATTTATTGAAATGATTATCTCCTTGGGGTTTATTTGTTTTCGTAAAATCATTAGCGGTTTTGTTCTTCCCATCTTGTTAGCTTAAAGCACATGAAACTGGCATCGTTTACGTGATATTAGCATTTCTGTTTAGTCTCAAATTATTGTTCTCTCACAAACATATTATTTGATGTTACCTCTATTTTCCACATTTGTTTTATAATGAATTTGTAACACGCTTGTGGAGAAGTTTAAAGCCAAGTTTTTTAGTACTTTTTAGTTCGATTTCTGAATCTGTTTCTTAAGAAAATTTATTTATTTGGATTGAGTATGAAAAAGCATATGTTGTGCTTCTAAGCCACTGAGCAAGTACTACAAGGGAACTTATATGCAAAGCATCATCTGCGAAACTATCTATTTTTCTATCTAGTTTTGGAGTGCTTATGCATTTGTAATTGGGAGTTAAGGTTCGTTCAAGATCATTGGTAAAATTGATTTATGTACTTAGGTCAGCTTCATCATTCTGAGCAGTGGCTGCTGTTTATTAATTTACTATTTATTGATGTCCAGCTTGACCTTTATTAGCGTCCATGTCGGGGTGCTACAGAACATCATGATCACTTGTAAGCTATCACAAACGGGAGGGTAAGCATGCTTTGCAGAATTCCTGAATCACAAAGAATAATAACAATATATTTGCTTGTGACTATACCCCTCGAGCGACACTTCTGTTTCCATCATATTAATATTATCCATCATATTAATATTATAAATTATCTGAGAACAAGAATTTGCCATCTAGCTTGACACCAGTTATGATGTAGCACTACAACATTGCATTTGAATTAAGAGATATATTTGCCATAATTCTTTGTATATTATTTGTAAACTAGCTGAACATAGTAGGACATCTTCTGTTCTTGCAATATCTTTCAATACCTGGAGCGACAGGGCAACACATGCCAAAGCAGTGAAATCTACAAGCAAATACAGTATCTAATTCTGCTTTTATTCCCAAGAGTGTAAGTTACCCAGCACATATGCAACAATCCAGATCAGCCGAAGCAGCGATGCTGACAAAAGAGCCTTCCAGAACTTTTGACCTAGTTACTTTAATATGCTGATTCTACCAAAATCTAAGCTAAGATTGCAAATGCATCTTCAAGTTGGATTTTTCTCACTGCATTAGTACAGCTTACATTTGCCATGTTGCCCAAACGCGTATCTATGAGTCATGTATAATCAGTTCAATATATCTTTAGATGGGAATGCTTATGAATGGTCAAAATGAAACATTTTATCTTTTTACCTGTTAAGTTTGACATCAGGTTTAATGAAGTCAAAATTTTGGTTATCTACTAGAAACTGCACCTTTTTAGAGTTCTGTTGTGATTTTATTGGCTTACTTATGAGTAAGTTTTATACATTGTGTTCCTATTGGATGGATGTCTAGCTTAAAGTTTGTTCTTGTTGCTTCCAGGGTGGATCAAATGCTGGGCACACAATCTACAATGCTGATGGCAAGAAGTTTGCTCTCCATCTTGTGCCTTCTGGTATCCTCAATGAGAAAACTTTATGTGTTATAGGTAATGGAGTTGTTGTCCACCTTCCTGGACTGTTCAATGAGATTGATGGCCTGGAGTCTAATGGTGTCTCTTGCGATGGAAGAATATTGGTTTCTGATCGTGCACACTTATTATTTGATCTCCATCAAGTTATTGATGGACTTAGAGAAGAAGAGCTTGGGCATTCTTTTATTGGAACAACTAAAAGAGGAATAGGACCGTGTTATTCCAGCAAAGTTATCCGCAATGGTTTAAGGGTTTCTGATCTGAGGCACATGGATACATTTAGTCAGAAGCTAGAGATTCTAATGAGGGATGCAGCTGCACGTTTCAAGGGATTCAAGTATAGTGCAGATGTACTGAAAGATGAGGTAAATAGGTATAAGAAGTTTGCTGAACGTTTGGAGCCCTTCATTGCTGATACTATTCATGTCATGCACGAATCAATAAAGAAGAAGAAAAAAATATTGGTTGAAGGTGGTCAGGCTACCATGTTGGATATTGATTTTGGAACTTACCCTTTCGTGACCTCTTCGAGTCCTTCTGCTGGTGGGATTTGCACTGGGCTTGGTATTCCTCCCAGATGCCTGGGTGACTTGGTTGGAGTTGTGAGTAGATTCCTACTTATCTATGCTATTTCACTTTTTTATTCTTTATCGTCTTTAGGTTAATTTGATTTTTTTGCCTGGCCTTGTTCTTTTGATTGTATGTTTTTACTGTTTGTAGTAAGTCTTAATATTTTTTGTGTACTTTTGGTTATTTCTCTGCAGGTAAAATCTTACACTACTAGAGTGGGATCTGGCCCTTTCCCGACTGAGATATTAGGTAAAGGAGGTGACATGCTTAGGGTGGCTGGAATGGAGTTTGGAACAACTACTGGTCGTCCTCGGCGTTGTGGATGGATTGATATTGTTGCATTGAAATATTGCTGCCAGATCAATGGTTTATCATCTCTTAATCTAACCAAGCTAGACGTCCTTTCAGATTTTTCAGAGATTAAGTTAGGTGTTACTTACAAGCAAATTGGTGGAAAAATATATGAATCATTCCCTGTAGACCTTCAAGCTCTGGAACAGATACAGGTACTTAATTTCAAATGTTTTGCTTTTGTTTTAGAATGGAGTTTCTGGTTTTATTCTAGGTTTCAACGTTGGCGCTAATTTGATGCCAAAATCTTTTCTTTGTAACTTTACATTTTGTCATAGATAGATAGCTATAATTATTTCCATATATAGTCCTAGTTATTAAAGGATAGCCAGGAGATAACAAAGACTAGACATGGTTAAGATGAAAGTACAACAAAGAAGTTAATGAATTGAATTAGCTAACACAAATTGTTAAGATTAATAGGGAGTGGAATATTAGTCCCACATTGCAAGTAAGACAAGAGATGAGTTACTAAACTAGCATTATGATACTTGCCATTGGTTTAAGCTTTTTGGTTAATGGGAGTTCTTAATATACCAATAGTGGTTCCTATTGGTTAGCTTAAGCTTTTGAGTTGATGGGGGTCCATCTACTTATATATTGGTCTCAACTTTACCCTTTGGTGCTTTTTTGTCTTGAACACAATTTTATTGATTCCTTGTACTAGCAGGTAGTCAAGAACTTCACATCAATGGAATAAACTTTTCTCATCAATATAGCATTTTGATGAAATGTAGAAAGTATTTTGTGTTCACGCATAGAATTACTTCCAGCCCATAACAAATTAGTCAATAAAATATTTCCTGCCTGACTTTCAAGATCTAGCATCCTAACATAACGAAAAATGGATACTTGCTGAACAGGATATTGTATTTGTATCAATATGGATATTTTGAATTTCAAATATCTCATTCCAACAATTGTTTTTTGAAACTTTTAATAATCTCATGAATCTCTAATTGTTCAATTCTCGCTTCATCAATAACCCTACTTGAAAAGAGCACATCCTCTAGGAGATGTGCCGTACATCTCCTAGAGATCATAAAAATAGTGTCAGTCTGTGATCATTGAGACAAAGGTAAGCGTAAGTTGGTTGATGACAAAGGAGTAGAAGTGGTTAAATAAAATACAAGAAAAACATGGAAAACTTAATTAGCTGAGTGCAATTCCATTAGCTCCTTCAATCATCATACTTGAAAGAAGGCAAGGAGTTCACATCTAGACCTAATCAATGGGCGGGTTGGGCTCATCATAGGCCTGACTTTGCATTTTTTATTTTGGTCTTAGGTTGGGCCTAGCTAATGCATCTAATACTGCAACCAAGCCCAACTATTGCTTGAACATGGTGGGTCTACGGGCTAGTTGAGATTGAATATAATTCTTAACGTACGAAGAATTAGAATTTTTAAAACAAGTAAGAAGAAAACAAAAACATGAAATGTGGTTGTAAAAATTAAAATTAAAGAACATATCAACCAATAGATAAGCAATAATTATATACATATTTATCTTAATGGCATGAGACTTCAAATAAAGATGCAAAACAATAAATAAGCCACCTTTTGTAATGTTCGACTTGCTACAACCTTGTTTCTCGCTGCCATGCCTAGCCTTATTTACACCCAGTCTCTGGCTTTAAGATTAACTTCTATGGTTTTCTTTTTTCTAGTCTAGACCTAGCTTAAATAAAATTGGGCGTAGCCCACCCATGGAGGAATCATATTTGTTAATGAAGAATGATGCACTACAGCTCAAAAGTCCCTTTGGAGCCATGGCGCATAGTGCACGGCGCGGCACGCGCCATTTTGAAAATGGCGCAAACTATATAAGAATTATAAAAAAATAGCATGAATATGAAATATCATTAAACTGAAAGACAAGCTATAATAATAATAAAAGACAACCATAGTCATATATAAGTTCAAGTAAACAACACCCAAATATCTCGTAATTCAAAATATTACAATCATTTTTTTAAAGGTCAATGATTTTATAAGAATTTAATCTACTCTTTTTGGGAATCATCATCAGCAGCAAATGTTAAAAAAGCTTCGTTATCTTCATCACCATTGTCTCCTACTTCATAATCTTCTTTATCACCCTCCTCATCCTCATTATCAATAGCAACAACATCATGCTTAGATGAAGATTCCTTCTCTTTGCCTTTAGATCTCTCCTGAATGTTGTAGCTTTTATCATAAACACCAGTAGCCTTAGCAACACCTGTCCAAGTTAAATCTTCATCTCCAATAATAAAGTCATTTTCTTCGTCAGACTCATCATCTAATTTTTCTGTTAGCCACTCATTTGCATCATTTATCTCAGTCAAAGAAATAGGATCAATCACATCACGATGATTGTATCTCCGAATCAATGCTCTATTATATTTTTTATAAACTAAGTCCTTTAAGCGACCATGATCCAATTTGTTTTTTCGTTTGGTATGAAGCTGCAATTGAAATATTATTCCATTACTATACTATGAATATACATAAAAGAACAATACATACTCCGTAGAAATACTTACATGTTCAAAAATACTCCAATTGCGTTTGTATCCGGATGAACTACATGTTAGACTTAGGACTTTGATAGCAAAACTTTATAAACTGGGAGCTCCTTGGCTATATGACAACCACCAATTAGCTAGAAGAAATGAAATATTTATTTTTAATATTATATACTTGCAAATCAATCTTCATATTATGTAAATAATGATACCTGGAGATCGGGTAGTTCTTTGTCTTACAGCTGGAGGAATACCAAATAGTCCTTCACCCTTAATGTATAAACTTAATTCATTATTGGTTTTATCTTCTTCATCTACATCTTTAGACAATCTTTCAATACATTGATAAAGACCATCAGCTATTTCCCTATCCTTGGCAATATAAGGGTTATTGAAGAAATATTCAGGATTTAAAAAATATGTCGTTGTATGTAGAGGCCGGTGTAATTGCACTTCCCATCTTTTATCAATAATTTTAAAAATTTGATCATACCTAGGAATAAAACAAATGCATGAATTTGACTACAAAGAGGGAAAGAAAACTTCAATAAGCAATTTACTAGATGAGTCTATCATCCATCATTATTATTATTTTGGTTGCTATAGTTTCCCAAAGAAGGAAGAGGGAGGGAAGAAGGTAGAGAGAAAGAAGAGGAAGATGAGGAAAAGCAAGAGGAAAGGGAAGGGAGAAAAGGAGGAAGAAGGGGAGAATGTAAAGAAAATAGAAGAAGGTAGAATAAGAAGAAGAGAAATGAGAAGAGGAAGAAGAAGAAGAGAGAAGTTATTACCTGCTTGCGAGAGGAGGAGCTTCGGTGGGTTGGAGTCACACAAAACAGAGGAGGCGACGGGAGGGCTTCGGCTCTTCCTGTGGCATGCGAACCAGGAGGAGGAAGCAGAGGCTTCGACTAGGGCTGGGTGTGGCGATGAGTTCGGTTAGGGCAGTGGGGGTCGACAGCTTGCTTGCGTGCGTGAGAAGGAGGCGAAAGAGAGGGGGCTCGGAGGCGTGGGCTAGCGAACAGAGAGAGAGAGACAAAGATGGGGGAGGGGAAGAATCGAGAGAGCTAGGGCAAGAGAGAGACCAGGGCTTGCGAATAGGAGATTGACAGAGAATTGCGCTGTTGCGTGCATTGACCAGTTGCGGGAGTAGAAGAAAAGAACGGTTCGTGAAATTAGGGCTGCTTCCGAATCATTTATCTATTGCTTTGGAAATAAAAAAATATTATCTTAAAAATTAAAAAAAAAAGATAAGTATGAAAAATAATCATAATTATATTAAAAAAATATAAAAATAATTGCGTGCGCTATTTTGCGCCGTGCGCCATGGCGCGCATGTCGCGCAAATAGCGCGCGCCATTTTAAACATTTGCGCCGCGCCGTGCCGTGTGCTATGGCGCGCGTTATTTTGCGCCATTGACATCTATGGGAGGAACTCTATTCAGATCCAGGAAATAATCTTGCATTCATCGCCATGGCATTTGTGACATTCATTCAAAGGTATAATTATGCAAATATGGCCAAGAATGTGATTAGGTTTGATTAATCTTTTGGTATAATTAGGTTTGATGAATCTTTTGAAATAATAAAATATAAGTAAAGAAAAATAAATCTCATGATTTCCTTAGGGTCTATATTTTTGTCTTAAAGGAATAATTAGAGTATTGTACACGACGGAGCAAACAAGGTTCTAACAAGCTCAAGAAAAATTATTTGGGGCAAATATTGATTGATTCGTACGACTATTGAAAATATCAAATGTGAGTACCAAAAAATTGGACATACGAAATTGATTATTGCTAATATGTAATATTAGGTGATTGGCCTCAATCGACTAATCTTTGCTTAGTCAGTTGGGTTTAGAGGAGGCGGCTTTGTCCGCCTCCTGCACGTCTGAATCGGCCCCTCCTGGGCCAGTTTGGGCTGAATCGTAACAATAATCTCCTCTATTTTTTGGAGAAATTAATTTAAACTAAATCAATATTAAAATTATGCCAACCAAAGAAACTAACCTAAAGCTAGGAAATAACATGTAACCTTTCAACCCTTCTTGATCATCATCATTGGCTTGTCCTAAAAAAACACTAATAAAAAAGAAATGCAGAAACTAAACATAAATTAATATTTTATTGCGAAGCTGTTAATGAGAGTAAATATGATTTCATTAACACTACTCCAGGGAGCATGGTGCTTTTTAGGTGGAAGAGTTCTTTTGAGGTAGCAAAGGTCTTTCAATGAAACTTTCTCTTATCAATGAGGGGCCAAACGTATAATCATATCAAAGAAAGTAAATTGAATCTAGATGAATGAACAAGAAAAATTGTGAAGGGGGCTAAATGTGGGCCACTGCTATTTATAGGATGAAAAGTGGATTACCTCCCTATCACTCTCATGATGAAGAGGCGAATGTATCAAAGATTTTCAACAATTATTAATATTTACTCCTCTTTTTTGGCCAATTGGGAGTCGTCATGAGTGCTTCAAAGGAGGAAAAGTTATGACATGTATCGAAGCGTCTGCAGATGCTAATTCATGAAGGGTCTGCATTCAAAATTCACTAAATGTAAGCAAGAGCTCTGCACTGTTTCCAAGAACATAGACATCATCCTTTATTGGATCGATCTCATTTCATTACTCACTTCATTTGAAAAAAAAACAAGTATGAAATAAAGGGAAAGTGTGGAAAATTGCCCTCTTTATGGAATAATGATCTAAGCCATACTAATGATAGGGACAAGAAAGATCAGACGAGAAATTTCATGCTAAAACACATGTCCCATGTGCAAAAATGAAGGTTGAATACATAAAATAAGAATGCCAGCATCGTTTGCGCATGTCCTAGATGTGACCCCCTAAGATGCCAATTTGCACAAAAAAACAAAAATCTTAATTGAAGCTTTTTATATGTGGTGGACAGGCGGTGCATATGATCTTCTAAGAAACATTAGTTACACATATCCAGAGTAGTTCAACTTGAAGCTCCAAGTGAAATAATTTTCAGAGTGAACTCTCCTTTGCGAAGGATACCACCGTCATAGAATAATATAAAGAACATTTAATACTTAGGGGTGAGTGATAGGAAACGCTTGTAGGAATAAGAATTTCCTTTGCTGAGTTTGGATTCCAGCACTTGCAAAAACGGATTGGAGAAGAATTTGGAAGAAATAACCAGAAATAAACATTTTTATTGATAAAAGATGAAAGAAACGAACAAGATACAATGGATCCTCAATTGGAGAGGAGGATCCGTCTCTCCCAATCTCTAGCCGGCGGCTAGAGCCCAAGCAAACACTAGAAACTCTCTAAAATTTTACAAATACCAAATAACCCTAACCCTAGACATCTCCTCTATTTAAAGCATAAAAAATAACAAAATACACAAACAGCCCTCCTATTTTGAATTTCGCTCTTAATCCCCTCTTTTAATTACTGCATTAATGTGTGGACCCCACCCCCAGGGGGACGGAAGGCAGTGGAGGCGGACTGCCTCCGCCTGGAATAGTAGAGGACCGGTCTAACAATACTCCCTCCCAAAGACCCACCTTATACGCAATGTGAAAAGATGGCTCCATCCCCAACTTCTTCATTATCATAAATGGTGAGAATCTGAAGAGTTCGGTCCTTACATCTGTACCCCGGTGTATACCTCTCCTCCCATCTGAAACAGAGCCCATGTGCCCTCTTCTCATGTAACTCAGTCTATGTGAGCTTCTTAAAGTTTTTCCCGGGTCTTCCACCTACAGTCTTCTCCTTTTGGGTCTCCCGAAGGGTATCCGGTCTCGGCTCCTTAGGTGCCAAAAAGGTGATGATTATCCTATACGAGCCTCCTTAGCTGATGCCTTTTGTTTCTCTCTCCAGGTGCCTCTGGTCCTCCACCAACTGAGCTAGCTCTATATCCTCTCCCAAGTTATGAGGACTCATCACTCTAACCGTTGCTCGGATCTCTAGTTTAAGTCCCTTCATGAAGTTCCCCTTTAGCACGGTCTTAGAAAGGCGGTCCAACTGGCTAGCAAGGTACTCAAACCTCTCCCGATACTCTATCACTGACCCATCCTATGTCAAGGCGAAGAATTGCTCGTAGAAGTCTCCTTCCCAGCTGGTCCGGAATCATTCTAACAGGCAATATTTGAACTCCCTCCAGCTCCGTATGGGTTGTCGCATGTCCCTCCACTGGTACCAAACCAAAGCCTTCCCTTTCAAGCATAGGCTAGCTGCCTTCAGTTTCTCCTCCTCCGTCAACTTATTGACGACGAAATATCTCTCTATCTTGTAGATCCACACGTGTACATCCTCCCCCTCAAAGATTGACATATTCAGTTTCCTCACCCTCGGATCTCCATCACCCATGTTTCCTCCAAATTTCTCATTCCCCAAGAGGTTGGTTCCCCCCAATTTTGCCAATCATCCCTTCTCTGCTCGCACTCAAACCTTTCATCACAAGCCCACCTTATCCCTTCAAATTCAACACCCCTTTTGATCATATTCCGCCCCTCTCCTTTCAAAATTGACACTTTTTCGATCATAATCAAGCCTTCTCTCTTCAAATTCAGCCCCTCTCCTTTCAAATTCAGCACCCTTCCACTTATGTCCAACCCCTCACGCCTCTCCACATATCCTCTATCCTACTCCTCCCTAAGAATAGGCCCTATAGGAGGCATTTTTTTTCTGTTCCCTCCAAAATTTTCACCTCTTGATTTTTCCTTTGTATGTTTGGCTTAGAGTTTTTCCCACTTCCTTGGTTGTCTGCACCTTTCCTCACCTTTGATGGCGATGTTTTAGTTTGGCCCTCGAGCACTTTCTTCAACATCTCCTCCAGGATGGAAAATTTCGAATCGATCTTATCATGAATGACTGAAATATCTTTTTTTTTTAAATCTAAAACTTGATTTTGGAGATTTGAAATTTCAGATTCATTTGTCTGATCTTCCCTTCTAATACTTCTACCTTTCTTCCCTCCATAAGTCCCTAGATCTTTGTTAGGCTCAAAAAATTGAATTTCCTTCATAAAAATAGCAAAAATCACGCCGTGAAATAGAAAAAATTGTTGTAGGAATTCTCCAAAAATAGCTCTAAAATAGTTCGGAAACTGTTCTGATACCAATTTGATAGGAAACGCTTGTAGGAATAAGAATTCCCTTTGCTGAGTTTGAATTCCAGCACTTGCAAAAAAGATTGAAGAAGAATTTAGAAGAAATAACCATAAATAAATCTTTTTATTGATAAAAGATGAAAGAAACGAACAAGATACAATGGATCCTCAATTGAAGAGAGGATCCGTCTCTCCCAATCTCTAGCCGACGACAAGAGCCCAAGCAAACCCTAGAAACTCTCTAAAATTTTGCAAATACCAGATAACCCTAACCCTAGACTATCTCCTCTATTTTTAATTACTGCATTAATGTGTGGACCCCACCCCCATGGGGGACAGAAAGCAATGGAGGCGGACTGCCTCCTCCTGGAATAGCAGAGAACCAGTCTAGGATGGGCCGGTTTAACAATACCCCCCTTCTAAAAGCCCACCTTATCTGCAAGGTGGAAAGATGGTTCCATCTCCAACTTCTTCATTATCATAAATGGGCATAATCTGAAGAATTTGGTCCTTACATATGTGCCCCGGTGTATACCTCTTCTCACATATGAAACAGAGCCCATTTGCCCTCTTCTCATGTAACTTAGTCTTTGTGAGCTTCTTGAAGTTGTTCCTGGGTCTTCCACTTATAATCTTCTCCTTTTGGGTCTTCTGAAGAGTATCCAGTATCGGCTCCTTAGGCACCAAAAAGGTGGTGGTCATCCTGTACAAGCCTCCTGAGCTGCTGCCTTATGTTCCTCTCTCCAAGTGCCTCTGGTCCTCCACCAACTGAGCTTGCTCTATAGCCTCTCCCAAGTCACGAGGCCTCATCACTCTAACCGCTGCTCGGATCTCTGGTTTCTATCCCTTCATGAAGTTCCCCTCTAGCACAGTCTCAGCAAGGTGGTCCAACCGGCTAGCAAGTTACTCGAACCTCTCCCGGTACTCTATCACTGACCCATCTTGTGTCAAGGCGAAGAGTTGCTTGTAGAAGTCTCCTCCCCAGTCGGTTCGGAATCGTTCTAACAGGCAATCCTTGAACTCCCTCGAGCTCCATATGGGTCATCGCATGCCCCTCCACTGGTACCAAGCCAAAGCCTTCCATTCTAAGTATAGGCCAGTTGCTATCAGTCTCTCCTCCCCCGTTAACCTATTGACGGCGAAATATCTCTCTAACTTGTAGATCCACCAGTGTGCATCCTCCCCCTCAAAGATTGACATCTTCAATTTCCTCACCCTCAGATCTCTATCACCCTGTTTCCTCCAAAGTTTTTCATTCCCCAAGGGGTGGTTCCTCCCAATTTTTCCAATCATCCATTCTCTGCTCGCACCCAAGCCTTTCATCACTAGCCCACCTTATCTCTTCAAATGCAGCACTCCTTTTATCATATTCCGCCCCTCTCCTTTCAAAATCGACATCTTTTTTATCATAATCAAGCTTTCGCCCTTCAAATTCAGCACTCTTCCACTCATGTCCAACCCCCTCACGCCTCTCCACATACCCTCTACCCGACTCCTCCCTAGGAATAGGCCCTAGGGGAGACATTTTTTCTCCAAAATTTTCACCTCTTGATTTTTCCTTCGTCTGTTTGGATTAGGATTTTCCCCACTTCCTTGGCTGTCGGTGCCTTCCCTCACCTTCGACGACGATATTTTGGTTTGGCCCTCGAGCACTTTCTTCAACATCTCCTCTAGGATGGAAAACTTCGAATCGATCTTATCATGGATGACTGAAATATCTTTTTTTTAATCTAAAACTTGAGTTTGGAGATTTGAAATTTCAAATTTCATTTGTGCAATCTCTGCTTCTACCTTTCTTCCCGCCATAAGTCCCCAGATCTTTGTTAGGATCAAAAATCCGGATTTCCACCACAAAACAACAAAGATCATGGCCTAAAAGAGAAAAAAAAACTACTGCAGGAATTATCCAAAAACAGCCCAAAATAGTCTGGAAACCGCTCTGATACCAATTTGAGAGGAAACGCTTGTAGGAGCAAGAATTCCCTTTGCTGAGTTTGAATTCCAGCACTTGCAAAAATAGACTGGAGAAGAATTTGGAAGAAATAACTAGAAATAAACATTTTTATTGATAAAAGATGAAAGAAATGAATAAGATAAAATGAATCCTCAATTGGAGAGGAGGACCCATCTCTCCCAATCTCTAACCGGCGGCTAGAGCCCAAGCAAACCCTAGAAACTCTCTAAAATACTGTAAATACCAGATAACCCTAACCCTAGACAATCTCCTCTATTTAAAGCATTAAAAATAACAAAATACCCAAACAACCCTCCTGCTTTGAATTTCTCTTTTAATCCCCTCTTTTAATTACTGCATTAATGTGTGGACTCCAACCCTAAGGGGGATGGAAAGCAGTGGAGGCGGGACTGCCTTCGTCTAGAATAGCAAAGACCGGTCCATCCTGGACCGGTCTAATAGTGAGCTACGATGGAGTTTGATTCTATTTTGTGTAACCACAACTCAAGCTGTGGACTTAATAAAATTCTAATTCTCTCTCATTTTTCTTCTAGCTCATCCTTTAAGACTAGTCTCTCCTCAAATGAACTGATTTCACTGGTTTTCTCTCTAAATCCATCCAGTTGATTGCTACATAACCATAGTTGGACATCTCATTTCCCTTGCCAACAAACAATAGAATTAGAAAATCAAATCATTGTTGTTACAGAAGAAAATAAAGAAAAAGCCACCCAAGTCTATTTCCTACCGCTTCAATTTCAACAGACATTACTCTATTTTTTCTACTATAATTATTCGTTAATTTATCTTTTTAAGTTTTTGGAAATAATCATCTTAACATTTTCATTTCTATCTCCCTCGACTTATATATTAATGATTTTCTTATAACTCAATATTAGAACCCATGCAACATTATCGACTTTATTGTGGTTTTATTAAATTTTACTTTAAACCTCCATGATATTCTCTTGTGACATAAAACTTTTAAAGATACTTATTCATTTCAATCATCTAGCTTTAGCATTAGAAATTATATTCTTATTATTTTCATTATTCTGCATAATAGATTCAAACTTGGCACATCATAGTGTCAACCTAACTTCCCATAATATTGAATGATTTTTGTTAACATAATACCCACTAAAATTACATATCATATATTCAATTTTTGTTCTACTAATTCTAAGATCTTTTTCTTAACATTTCTTCCATTGTTCTAAATTTTCACTATTTCAATGATCATCTCACTTAATTAGATGGTCTAAGTATAATTGTAAAATTGGTAAATGTTGCAATTTCAGTACCTTTAGAAGACAAAGCTAAGTCAATGAGATCACTTAGAAGTTCTAATGTAACACTGAAGGACAAAGTCTCAACACGAGGTTTAAACTTAAGAATATCTATAACAAACTAATAGTTGCAACCTTACTCTTTTGATTTCATATTTACATTAGGAAATTCCATACAGGAATTTTCATAAGATTTTATTTCATTTTGGACTTCTTTCTTCCTGGAATAAATAAAACTCTTTGAAATTGTTTCTTGGAGGAATAAACAGATTTCAATTATGATGGATATAGCCTAATGTTGTTGCTTTGATGCATGATTTTATACATATATTTGTATCTTAAATATGCTGTGCAAGGCTATAAGCCAAGCTCTTTTAAGGGTAATGCTACACTGCCCCACTCTGTAGCCTGAAAAAAATTCTTGATGTGTTGGCAGCTGAGTTAGCATAAAGGAATTGGGTATAATATGAGTCACATTATTAAACTCTCTTTTTTGCTCTTTCTATCTCTCTCTTTATTTCTTAGTGCTAAGTCTTCAAGATTTTCTTGGTGCTATGAAGTGGAAGCATTTCTCATAATATTTCAGCATTGTTTCTGAACTTAGTAGGAACATGTCGTCTTTTAGCTTTTCAAATAAGAGTATTTATGCATACAACATTCAAGTTTAAGCTTAATTTTTTTGTAAATCGCCAACCAATTTATTACATGCAGCCTTTAATAACAAATCTTATTGGTATTCATAGCCATTTGTTGGAGCACAAAAGATCTCTGCACAAACAAGCTCATATACCACTAGAGAATTAGATGTGTTACAATCCACCAGATTATGCCCATTTTTAATATTATCATGGTCATTAATAAAACTAAAGAATTTGCAGATCTGCCAAAATTAGGAAGTGGCATTTAGTCCTATTGTTTGTTGCCTAACAAAGATGGGAATGATAGACATGTTGAAAGAGCAATGAAGTAGACCTTTAGAAAAGAAAATTGTCAAAAGAATTGGAAAACTCTTTTCCTGCATAATTAACAATAGATGATATCCTCCTGAACAAATGAATGAAAATACTCTCCTATTTCTTTAATCTTCAAATATTTCCCTACATCTGTATAAAACTGTTGCTTGTTTCACTTTGTTCATAGAATTAATGTTGATTTTTACCTTCTCACATTCTAGTTTCATGTGCTATAGGTTGAGTACGAAGTAATGCCCGGTTGGAAATGTGATATCTCTTCAATAAGAAAATATGAGGATCTCCCTCTGGCTGCTCGTCAGTATGTGCAAAGGATTGAAGAGCTTGTTGGCATTCCAGTTCATTACATTGGTGTTGGTCCAGGCCGTGATGCTCTCATATATAAATAGATTTTGTTTTTTCTTGGTCATATTGTTTTTCTATTGTAACCTCTGATGATTAGCTATTGTCGACAGAAAGAACTTGGTTAACTGTTACAGAAGCTTTGAATAAATTTCTTTTTGCAGTAATATTATAGTTGCTGCCATAGTCTTTTATGGTCTTCTGTCTTGCATTTGAAGCTGATATGGATTTGAAGATAGCTCAATATAGTAACAGTACAACGTTACTACAAAAAAAAAGCTTAAATTGCTTGGAGAGTTGATGAAGCTTGGCTGTATTTCAGCAGAGGAGAGCAGCTCTTCTCTGCTCTTCTTTGAGCTCTGAATTGCAAGGTTTTTTTTTTTTTTGTGAATTATAACTGTTTATCAGATGCAGATCATAAAATGTGAAGTACATGTGATCTCTTGATGAGTGGACTTTATTGTTAGAGCTTGAAGGCTTGAAGAGTAAGACTGAGGCTTTGAAGATTGGCTGACTTTATTATGTGTTGAGATTTGTATGATGCTTCATTATGCAACAAATGAAGCAGATAGTACAGATTAGTTCCTTTGCACGTTCGATTGAATTTCTTAAGCATTTCATTAATTATGAATGCCAAAATTTAATCTTTGAAATATTTTAATTAAGGCTTCGTTTGGGACAGCTTTTTTACGGCTTCTTAAAGCAGTTTTTTAGTTAAAAAAATAAAATTTTTGTACTAAAAAGTTGCTTTAAGAAATAGTAAGGAAGCAATCCCAAATAAAGCCTAAGTTGATTTAAATAAACTCAACATCAAAAAGTTAAAATACTTGTCTATAAATAAAAAGAGATTATTCATCTTGGATTTTAATAAATATATTTGACTGATGATAAAATAATCTTAAAATTTTAAAAATAATGCATATCATTATTTCTTAAGATGTTAAAATAAACTCTTTTGGCTTAACATTTTATTCAAATCAATAAAGAACAATAATTAAAAAAAAAAAACTATATACATATATTAAAAAAAACAATATTACACTCCTCAAATAAATTAACATTTAAACAAAATATTTTTATTAAAAAAATTATGTTCAGATATCCTTATACAAATAATATCAGAATAAACTTAAAATTAGTAAAATTGTTTCGAGATTAATATTATTTATGAAGAGTTTATTTTTTTTTATTAAAATTGTTTAGCATGATAGAGAATAAAAATTATTTGTATTTAATGTATACAATTAAATTTTATTAATTATAATTTAAGAGATTTTATCAATTATGATTAGATTAATAAAATTATATTTATTATATATTAATATTAAAATTAATTATTTATGAGTTAATATTAAATTAATAAAATATTTAAAAATTTATTTAACCTCTAATCTCCCGCCTAGGGTTTGATTTCCTCCTCGCCATTCTTCCTTGCTGCTTCCGCTTCGGGTGCGAAAGTTGCTAAGGGGCTGTTTGGCAACAAGTGGGATTTAACTTTAGTGGGATTTAATAAATCCTGTAAATCCGGATTTAGTAAATCTGAAATGTGTTAAATCCTGAAAACTGTTTGGTATGTCAATGTTAAATTCTGTTAAATTCGAAGAAACTATTTGGTAACATATATTAAGATTTATGGGGGTTAGGGATTTAAATTTAAAGGAGATATTTATGAAATCAAGTTTATTACATAAAACATAATAAAAACAATTTTAGTTCATATAAAATGACCGATAATTCAATAAAAAGCAAATTAGAAACTAACATGGACTAAAATGATAGATGAAGTATTAAATAAATTAATTATATTAATATTTAATTAATAATTATATCATTAATTAGTCAATTAAATTAAATTAGATAATTAATTTATGCACTAATTATACTATTAATTATTTAATTAATTAAGTTAATTATTAATTGTTTAAAGTATATTAATTAAGTTAATCAATAATAACTTTGAAGCGTCTAGGGTCTGCCTTTCATCTTTTCTTTTCGTCGTTGCTGTTCGGCTTCGTTGCGTCGCAGGAGGTGTAGAGATTGCGCGCGTCGCTGCATCGGCTCCTTCGTGGCTGTTCGACTTCGCTCGTTCGACGCCTTTCCCTTCCTGTCGGGTCGGAAGTTTTGATCGGAAGCAACAACGGGAGCTTGCTGGCTGTGAAGGTTCTCCCTTTTGCGCGCTTCTTTTCTTCCGCCTTGGACGACGACGTTGTTCCTGTCGTAACGATCTTTCTCCTCTTTCGCGCGCTTCGTCGGCCCCCGTAAATCCGCCGAACAACCGGAGTTAGTAAATCCGGCTACCAAACTTTGAATTAGCCATGAAATCGAGGCGTTCGCCGCTTGAGCCTGAGAAAACTCCGTCGAAGCGCTCTTACGTCGCTCCGGCCACCCCTAACACCTCTGAGACAAGGAAGAAGTGGAGAAATGCCAAGAAGCGGTCGTACTACAAGAAATTGGTTTACGATGGCGGGGTGTTCGAGGTCGGGGACGATGTTTATGTTAAGAGGAGGGATGATGCAGAATCCGATGATGATGATCCTGAGGCGGAGGAGTGCCGGATCTGCTTTGAGATTGGGTCATCTATAATGATCGAGTGCGACGATTGTTTGGGTGGGTTTCATCTTCGATGCCTGAAGCCGCCTTTGCGGAAAGTTCCCGAAGGGGACTGGATTTGTGAGTTTTGCAAGGCGAGGAAGTTGGGGAAGAAGGTGAAATTGCCGAGGCCATCAGATGGGAAGAAGCTAAGGAGGACTGCAAGGGAGAAGCTGCTCTCTAGCGATCTATGGGCTGCGAGAATTGAGAGGTTAAAAACCAAACCTGTTGGTTAATGGGAATGATATGGCTTGTCAGAATACTTTCTTTATTTCATTTGGGAGATCTTTGGCGGCTCTTTGTGAACTAGTGGCTAAATATGTCGCTTGTGTTTTAATTTATTCATTTCGATTTTTTGCTGAAAGATTTTTTGTATATAAGATAACTTTTGTGATGGTTCGCAGCTTGTGGAAAGAACCGGATGGTACCTACTGGTTAAAGTGTCGTTGGTATGTAATCCCAGAGGAGACTACAGCAGGGAGACAACCTCACAATTTACGGAGGGAACTTTATCTCACAACCCATCTCAGTGATATTGAGGTAAGCTTTTTGAGTCGTTGTTATAGATTTCACCTGTCAGTTTTATTTACATATGAAAGTTGTGAAGATGGAAATATTTTTGGTCAGATGCTATATGTTTGATTCAATGTTTCCTATTTCTCTATCTTCCTCTTGTAAGGAATACACATTCCCTTCCTTTGAGCTAGCATCAGAATCTTCTCCATCTTCATCATCAAATTCCACATAAGATGAATATTTTTGGGTTATTACTCCTTGTGGTTGTCCCCTTTTTCTCTCTGTTTTGCTAGGGGATAAACCAGGTATCATCTCACTGGACTCCAAGTCATCAACACTGCCTAAGATGTTCTTTGATGGCCTCTTATATAGCTTTGCAATAAAAAACATTTAGTTCCTTAGAGCCAGCCCGTAGCAACAATGGAATATTATTGTCCTTTCTCATCTCTCCTGACCAATCAAGCTCCTCATCCATTTGATCAAATAGCACAACTTCTTCTTCACTATGAGCTATCATATGATTTACCTCCAAGAGGGATGGAACATCATGGACTGTTTCTTGATATCTTTCTTCATCATGCAACAATGTCTCCAAAGTCATTCTCCTTTCTTCATGTGTTGTCCTTTGATCAAAACGACCAGCATTTATGACCTCATCAACAAGACCACCTTCGAAATCTCCGCTTCCACCATTTCTTAACTCATCATCTGTTTGATAGCTTAAGATCTTGTCAACAACTGCTTCCATATATATAACTTCGACCTCCCTCTTTTGGCCAAAGCAACGAGCTCCAACTACTGCTTGCTCTTCATTCTGAGGATTTGGATCCTGATCATAAATAATAACTATGTCAGCAGTTTGGAGATTCAGACCTCTTTCTACAACATGAATGCTAAGAAAGAAGATCAAACTGTTAGAAACAGGGCTATTAAAATCAATAATAGCTTATTCACGATCTTCTAAGCTGGTTGTTCCATCAATTCTTCTATAAACAAGTCGACGCCATTGTAAATATTTTTCTGGAATATCAAGGAGTTTGGTCATGGTACTAAAAAGAACACGATGCCTTGTTTTATGTAGTTTTAGGAGAATCCTATCAAGTATCCAAAGTTTCCCACATGACCTAATATGAAACTCTTTTGAATAATCATTGAAATGAGGGTAGTTGAGCAGATGATGATTACAAGCTTTCCGCAACTCCGTGCATTTGTTTTTAAGATTCTTATACATCTTAATCTGGTAGTTTGGATTCTTCTCAGCCTTTTGTAACTCACCTTCAGTGTCTACCCTGATGGTGCCAGTTGATTTAATCCAGTCATATATGGCACCCTGTAAAGATGACATTCTACACCTCAAAACAATTGAGACCTTGGGAGGAAGTGACCCCTTTACATCTTCGACATGTTTCCTAAGCATGAAAGTTTTAGAATTTGATGAACCCTGTGGATGACAACCACATTCTTTTTAGTTTCAAGCCAATCATCCTCCTTTTGGCTATGTGATGGGCCATCTTTTTGATAGGGCTTTGAAAACCGATCATGAAATCATTTTCGATTGTTAAATACTTATAGTAAAAGTATATTTGAAAGTGATTTCTGTAAAAGGTGTGCTAGTAAATAGCAACCTTTTTTTTGGCAACGATACCTATCAAGATCCCGAGCTAAGATGGACTCCCTGTCCTTCATATGTTGGCTTCATCAATAATAATATACTTCCAATCAATTCTTGATAACTTGGACCGATCATACATGAAAAGCTCTTAGGTAGTCACAAGTGGCTCCAAAGGTGGCATCTCCTCTTCTTCCCTCCGAAATTCCCACCTCCAAATCGTCCCTCGTCGTCCCTATGTTAGGGTTTCCACCACTTCTTTGTCCGGTCAGCGATGCCCTTGCCTTTGATGATGCCGTCTTGGTTTGAAACTCTATCACAATTTTCATCATCTCTTCCAGAATCATTCGAAAGTCTGCCCTCAAGTGCCAAAATTTGCTCTTCGAATTCAGATTTCAAATTTTTAACTTTCTCATCAAGCCTCTCCTCCAACGCATTAACCTTAGCTGCCATAGGTCCCAAAAAAGGTGCACAAATACCAATTTGATAGGAATATGATTTTCACACAGCAAAAACAACAACAACGAAGAGAAAATGCAGGAGAAATCAACAAGAAAGATTTTTATATTGGCACAAACTAAGATACAAGTTGATCTTCTATTCGAGAGGTAGATCGACTCTCCACAAACCCTAGGCACCGCTAGGAACAACTCTAGAGAAAACTACATCAAAACACAATTTGCATAATGAAAAATAAAATAGCTCAATTAACCCTAATATAAACCTTCCTACTTCCCTCCCCAAATCTAAATTCAAATCAGTCATCTTTCCCTAAATAAATCTTTCCTAATTTCCTCCCAAATCTATATTCAAATCATTCCTATTTTCCTAAATAAACATTTCCTAATTCCCCCATAATCTCAATTCAAATTAGCCCTCTTTCCATAAATAAATCTTTCCTAATTCCCTCTCAAATTTGAATTCAAATCAGCCCTATTTCCCTGAATAAATCTTTTCTAATTCCCTCTCAATTTTAGTTTTCTATGGTAAATAATTAAAGTGGAATCAATCCTCTTTGCTCTTCTTGCCTACCGTCCACCCTAGTGGGGCCCACAGGTTTAGCCGGTCCATCACACATTTCTTCACCATTCTACATTTTGACATACGCTTCTACAACCTGTCGGGTTTAACTATCATGCAACTTAAAGAACTCGAGTCTAATCCTTTTGATGTCGAGGAGATATGATGCAAAGCCACCGCTCCATAGTTTCACTTAACACAAATCCACCTCTCTGTAGGATCACTATCCATGTCTTTATAGTAGTTTTTGTTGTTTGACAAACTTCTTTTTTTAATACATCCTTTTTTGCAATTCTATTTTTCTTGCTATTAGTGTAACGCGCCTGTTGTTGCCCTGGTAGAAGGGGTAAGAGGGCAAGGCAGCATTCATTGTTTGTTTATTCAGCTATTATGCTTAGGTGCCCTTCTTTGACTATGGATTCTTGTGCAATATTTCAAATGCAATATGAATTTGTCTTATGAAAATCTGCGATAAGCTTTGCAGAAGTAGTGAATTGCCAAACGAAGCCTAACTTAATGCGGTGAATTTAGGAGTTTTCTTTCTGTTTCCTTTCATTTTCTTTGTAAAAATTTGTGGATTGTTCAGTCCTGATTTCATCTCGAGTACACTGAGAATTAGCTGCAACGTAATTGTGATATATGGCTTGCATTCTTGAACTAAGTGGTAATAGTCTGCTACATAATTGTGGCAGATGGCCTGCATTCTTGAACTAAGCGGTAAATAGTACAGACAAAGCATACTTTTCTTATAAACTGTCATTATAAAAGATCTTTGAATGCTAACTAGAGGAGCATTTTGGTTAACAATTGAATATACTTGAGCTGTTGTTTGGCAAGTAGATATGCAAAAGTAAGGTTTCTTGGCATATCTTCTCTTGCTCTTACAATATTACAGTGAGTTGCAGGTAAAAGTAGTTTGAAGTGTCAACTTTTGATACCATATTGTGGCATTATGCATTATCTGTTAATAATTTACCCAGAGGAGCGAAGTTATAAGGAATGAAGGTATTCTATTCTCCATACGCACAAAGTACTCTCATTTGGTACCATGATTGGTTTTCTTGAAAGCAAGGATGGATAGTTTTATTGCAGAGTATTATTGCCTTGAAGTATCTTTGATTTCCTCATAACATAATCTTCTATTAAAGAAATATCTAATGCCTTCTGTTTGACTCCTAAAACATTGCTACTGTAATGTTAATTTTATTTTTTGTGTTTTGTCTGCAGATGGAGTCTGTCCTCAGGCATTGCTATGTCATGAACCCTAGAGAATTTGCCCAGGCAAACAATGAGGGGGATGATGTGTTCTATTGTGAATATGAATATGATGTTCGCTGGCACAGTTTCAAGCGTCTTGCTGAAGTTGCTGATACTGACAATGTAGGCATTCTTTAATTAGCATATGCACATGATCTAACATTTAGAACATTCTCTTGATAATTATTATTTATGCTAGGATGAAGAGGCTGGAAATGATGAAGATTGGAAATACTCTATTGATTCAGATTGTGATAGTGAAGATGATTCGGATTTTGATGATGAGACAGTGGGAAAATTCTCTTGTCACGACACTCCAACTCATGAATTAGCTGCAGTACACTTCAGCTACTTTCTTCTTCTTAATCTGTTATGTTCTGTTGAGTTCACATGCTTATACATGCAGAATCCTTTCAGAATTCACGTAGGGGGAGGATATTTGGTCTTCACAAAATAGGATTGAAGAAAATTCCAGAACATGTGAGGCTTCACAAGCCTACTGACTTGGAACGGGCGAAATCGATGCTATTGCTAACAGCTTTGCCCAAGACACTACCTTGCAGAACTAAGTATGTGCGTCATTTTTTGATGACCCTTCTTGATATTTTATCTCAAATTCTATGATTACATATCAGGGAAATGGAGGAGATTACTTTATTTATCAAAGGTGCCATTTGCGAAGACCATTGTTTAGGCCGCTGTCTTTATATTCATGGTGTTCCTGGAACTGGCAAGGTATGTGGTGCTTCTCTGCTGTTATTTCTCAGAAAAATATTTTTATTTTACGAAGCATTTTCTTTTGTATTTGTTCATTTGCTTTTCTTGTACTTAAAAGCTTAAGAACTCCTTACCTTTGTAATACATTTTTTGTATCGACCTGCAGACTATGACTGTACTGACAGTCTTGAAAAACCTTAGGATTGAAGTTGATGCTGGAAAAATGAGGCCGTACTGCTTTGTTGAGGTTAATGGTCTGAAATTGTCCTCACCTGAGAATATTTACAGGGTATTGTAATACGTCTAGTTCTGCTAGCTATCTCAAAGCCAGTATTTTCTAGTAGCTTTTAATTTTTGTTGTGATCAACTTAACCATACAGGTTATTTATGAAGCTTTGAGTGGGCATAGAGTTGGATGGAAGAAGGCTCTTAACATTCTCAATGAGCTATTCTCTGAGGGAACCAAAATTGGCAAGGAAGAAAACCGACCTTGTGTTCTGCTTATAGACGAACTTGATCTTTTATTAACCAGAAATCAATCGGTGAACCTCAGTCTTTGATTTTTTTTCCTTCATTTGTTAATGCTATATTTCATGGCGTCATGAAGATGTATTATAATTTTTATGAACAATCCAATTGCAGTAGTTATCATGTTTTTTGAATTTGACTTGGTTTATTTCAGGTGTTGTATAACATTTTTGACTGGCCCACCAAACCAGACTCAAAGCTGATTGTTATAGGTATGAAGTATGGACTTGTTTTTCAATATACTATTTTGTCTCTTGTATCGTGATATATTCAAGTTCTGACCTCTATATGATAACTTTTAGGGATAGCAAACACTATGGATCTTCCAGAGAAGTTCCTTCCCAGAATCTCAAGCCGAATGGGGATTCAGAGGCTGTGTTTTGGTCCTTACAATTATCAGCAACTTCAGGAAATCATAGAAAGTCGTCTTAAAGGCATTGATGCATTTGAAGAACAAGCTATTGAATTTGCATCAAGAAAGGTGTGGCTCCATGGTTGCTTTCATTAATCAAGAGTATGAGTAATAATTATACCATGATACCCCTAAGAAGTAAACCTTCATTGAATTTTGTTATTTCAACTTGTTCCACTTTGACAAGATGCCTTCACTTTTAGAAAATGGAAAAGATTTAGTTACAAGAGTATGCTTTCTTATAATTTGTTTGAAATTATCTCATGCATGGCGACAAATTTATACAAAGGTTTTTGGATGCAAAAAACTTATGCCTGTCACTTGAGCATGTGTCCAGTCATTCTTGGATATTTGTTTCTAAACAAAATATTTTAAGGAAATTGGATCCTTGTTGGAATTTGGTAGGAATATCTTTCAAACACTAGGTTTGATGAAGACTTCATAATTTGCATAAATCGTTTGAAATAACTTCTAGGGTTCAAGCTTAATGGCTAAAATTGATAGGTGCCATTATAATATTATGTGGTAAGAGTATTTTAAGGATTCAAAAGTAGGTGTAATAAAACTACAAATTTCTCAATAAATTTATATGATTTGTTTGTTGGGAAACAAAGAAGTAGATATACACCCTAGTTAAGTATGACATAAAATGCGAATGAGAATGTTAAGATGAATGTGTGCTAGAATTAGGAAGGATTAGTGCAAAATGATAATGTTAGAGTTGACAATAGAATTGCTATTTGTTAAGATAAGTTATTGAAAATAGACTTGACTTATTTGGATGTGTCCGATTTATTATGTATGGTGCACCAATAAGATGGATAAATAGATTCGAGAAAAAACTTTGTTGATATAGGATGACTTAAGATTATATTTTTTTAATGTAACTAATATGATGGAGAAGATGATTTCATTCAAAGAAAAATTGAGGATTCATAGATCACAATATATAAAATAGTTAAAAATTCACCTCTTTTAGATGTAAACAAGCAATACTATAGTTTAAAATCATTTGATTATGTAATGATTGAAAAAATCTAAGAATTGTAGCATCAAATAGGAAACATATAACCTTAGTAAGCAAATTGAATTGAATTTTTTAAAAAATAAATTTATGATGGCTTGCTCCTTAAAAATCAAAAGCATTATAAAAGTTAATAACAATTAATGTAGATGAAATAAAACAAGGAAAAACAATACCAAAATAAAAAAAATTTAGGCCTCATGCTAGTACAAGTGGATGACACATTCGAATTATGTAGTTGCACTTGTACCCCACTTGAAGCAATCACACATCAAAACTGGTTTCACATGATTAAACCTAGAAAGAAAAATTTTATTCGAGCTAAATTTGTGAATTATCCCCCCAGATTAACTATTTATATGCTCATATCTCAGGCTATTAGATAAGGGTAACATAGGATTTAGTCCCAGTTGAAGCTCAAACTAATTTCCAAAAATTAAGCAAGCAACAGCCATTGCAAATCCCTTCATACGTAAATCTCGTATCCTAAAAACATTAGACCGTAGATACACATGAACATGAACCACACACCAAAAATTTGTACACGCACAAGCTGCAAGAATTGCCATCACCAACCTGTATGAAGCACATGCCCATCTTGAATTTCAAAACCATATTCCATGAATAGCTCAAAAACCTCACTGCCTGAAGCAAATACTACAATCACAATCCTAGTAGTAGCCAACTACAATCAAACCTTAAGATGGCTCCAAATTGCAAACAACAAACATTATCCCAAGATAACTCCAAATAGAAATAATATATAAACTACCACAAATAGACGAAAATACAATGTATTTCATCATAGCTTTCTTAATCTTTGTTGGAATTAACTTAAATTGAATCAATTTTAAAATCATGCTTACTATATAAGCTAGATAACAAAATCCAACCTTTCTTGCATCATATCATTGGCATATTATTAAATCTAGAAGTAACCGTTAAAACAATTCAACTAATGAAAAGAAAATAAATGAACTGCACTTGAAAGGATGATCAATCCTCTATTTCTGATGAGAATAAACATAGTTTTTTAATCAAATCTGCTTGATTTTAAAAAATCAAGCAGATTTGTAGTATTTAATGCTCTTCAAGCAAATTTGAACATAAATTATGTGCTTCGTATAGAGTACCCCATAAATCTTCACAATTAGGTGTGCCTCACTTGTGAATCAGATATTTATGAAATTCACCTTCAATAATGATTAAAATTTTATCATTTAAAATAGTCCCAGGAACAAGTTGCATAGAAGAGCAGATAGTAGAGGATTGTATATGAATTCATCAAGAAGAGATGAAAAGAGAATGAAATTCTAAGAATTTATAGTAGGCTCTTGAAATAAGGTTAAATTAAACACATTAAGATAGTAATGCATGCCATAAGTGGAACAAGTAGTTTTATAGATCACAAATTTAATCATATAACAAATTAAGAAAATGTGAGCAATATTAATAGATAGATATTAGCGTTCATTGTGGGATCATGATTAGCAATGTAGAAACATATTTCTACTTATGTATGATTCACATCATAACTAAATGTGTAGGAGCTCATGTGGGGCAATACACACTGTGTAGGAATACATGATATAACTCACAACAAATGAATATCTGTGCAAGAGCTCATGTAGGGCACTTGTATCACAATAGCACCTTATACCAATATGATATTTGTTGTGCATGCTAGGTGACAAACATACCAACTATGGTATATCAACACACATGACCAATAACCCCCACATAAGTGAAATACACCTTGCCATGCATGATTAGACATTGTAGAGCATGACATATGAAGATACTCTCTTATAAATGTACATTACACGTGTAAGAATGCATATGATAATATTGGTATTCAACTATCTATATATTGTACAAATATAACTGTAAATACTCGGTGGAAATTGAATAAAAACACAATAAACTTCATATGATGAGGGAATATTACAAGCAACCATCAAGATATAAATCAAATTTAAAGGTAGAAGAATTGTGTTCTGCCTTTGAGTAGAGCAACTCTTTTAACTAGCCCGATGCGTGGATTAGCCATAAAGCCTTAGAATATGAGCTTTCTCTCTCCCTCTCTTTTCCTCTTCCAAATATCTGGATGAAGGAAATGGGTTAAATGGATGAGGGGATGGTAGTTAGGTAATTTGCTTCTATTTTATCTTTTAATTGGAATAAAGTCGCCCATAAACTCAAAGCCCAAATTAATATAACACTACTAAAATTATGAAAGAATATCCATAAAATTCAATATTGAGTCAATAATAACACAGATTGAAATCATTCATAAAATGGACCCTTGAGGGCTCCACAAGTGCAAACGTATTTATACTACAGTTTAATAAATTATAGCATAGGTTGTCGAATTAATTGTATGATGATTGAAGGATAGTATGTACGACTGGACAATCATATGTTGCATATACACTTGTTTTAGATAACATAATACTTAGAATTTGATCACAGTGGGTTTATGGGAGTATCAGAATAATCAAACCTGTATTTATAAATAGATTTTACTAGAAAATCAATAACCACTCAAAAATGAGCAAATCATACCATGTGTGGGGTTGGTTTACTGTATACACATATTAAGCACTCACTATTTATTGCCTCTAGAGGAACTCGGGTGCTCTCAAAAGAGGAGCAATCATGGCGTGTGATGTGTAATGAATATGTACAATATGAATGACTGCATTGGCTAGCGTGTCTTAGGAAGCCGAGTGAATGATCTGATGGCAATTTGTGTGCCTTTTGTGGGAGGTAGAGAAAGTGGTTAATCACTACTTTTTGTTGCTTATTTTAAATGCCAACAATCCTAACAGCCATCAGTTAACCTAAGTAACAATAAGCTTGATTGTGGTCAAAACTCCATCTGTTTAAGTATGTCGCACATGTTTCTTGAAGCACAAATAACCTATTAAAGTATGAAGTTTTGCGCTATTATAATTCATTTTCCTCATCTTTGATCTGTTAAATCAACTTGTAGGTTGCAGCCATGTCTGGTGATGCTAGGCGAGCCTTGGAAATATGCAGACGAGCAGCTGAGGCAGCAGACTATCGACTCAAGCAGCTGGCAAAATCTTCGAAGTCTACTTTAAGACAGTCTTTGCCTCAAGGTTTTGAACTTAATGACAATAATTGTTAATATGTTGCTTCCTAAATTGTTATTTTTTAGCTGGCTGCTAGTTTCATTTGTTGTTATTTTTATTTAAGAAATAAGGTAACTGTCATTAGTTCTTGCAATATTATCATATTCGTTTTATTTTAATTGCCATTTCATTAACTTCGTTGGGATGATATGGAATTAACAGTTATGCATATATGTTCGTGTATCATTTTTTTTAATGTTTTTAAAAAGCCTTTTTAGTACAGCCACTCTAATGGATGTTCTAAAATATAATGGGTTACTATTGTTTCACAGGGAAACATCTTGTTGGTATGAATGACATTGAAGCTGCTGTACATGATGTATTTCAAGCACCGCATATTCAGGTGAGTCATAAATTATTTTGATTTGTAACTCCAGTGAAAAGTTACAAATGATCAGCTAGAATGAGAGTAAACTTCTAAGAAAATGAACCGCTTTAAAAATTTTGAATTTCCACACTTATTCAGGGTTTAGGAAACAGTAAGATAACTTTATTAGTTTATTCAATGCTTGTTGACACACATTTCGGCTTAGATTATGTAGATTAAAACTTAAATAAATAGTTTGTAGATAAATGTCACTATTCATAGAAATCAAGGCTTAGATATGGAATTCTGATTGTAGTACAGTTAATGGTCTCTGAAGACAGCATACATAAGATGGGCTTAGAAGGGTGATATAGAGCGCTTAGTATTTGACTAAGCAATCTATGAGTTCTTGAATATTAGATATTTTGTTTGCACGTTTATATGATTTTTGCTTATGTGTTCGCATCTTTCTGGTGTTCACAGTGAGAGATCTTTTTGTTGATGTAGCTAATGCGATCTTTTGGTCTCAGATAATGAAAACTTCTTCAAGATGGAGTAAAATTATGTTGGCAGCTATGGTCCATGAACTCTACCGAAGCGGGCTTTGTGAAGTTACCTTTGAAAAGGTTAATTTTTTCTCCTTTTCCTTCTCTTTTACACTACAATTGTGGAAACCTGTTAGGCTAGAGGTGGGACAACAGAATGTGATTTGCACTTGTATTACACCAATGCAGTTAGCATCATCATCAGTGCCTGATTGAAGCATATGAAGTTAAGCATCATTTTTTTTTTTTCCACATCTAGAGGAGCAATTGCTTGAGTTTTTCAGACGGCACATCTCTTATGCAAGCAACATGTCAGCTTTCATGTTATATGCATTAAGCTACTCAAATTTTCAAACATGTCAAATTTAGGTGGTACAATGTTTTTTTTAAATCCCTCACTTGAAGCCAAATGCAAAATTTTCTTACAAAAGTTTTGCTAATTTTTTTAAGCTCTCTGTTTTTTTCTTTGCCCTCCTTCATTTATTGCACAGTTGAAGTGTGCTAAGAAGCTTTAAGTCAATATTCTTAAAAAAACTTCCTCTTGCTGTTTGTAAAGACTACAAAATGATATATATTATTGAGATGGTGCATATTATTTCACTGATAGCCATTATACCTCATCTGAAAACTTGGGATTCCGTCCCAGTTCAGATTTGTGTTTTTTCATTTGTTTTTACCAATTTACCCTTTTCACCCCTCGTGCGCATGCATACTCAGATTTCTTACTTGGTTTGGTTTTTTATCATACTTTTTTTCAGTTGGCAACTACCATTCGGTCTCTCTGTTCAAGTAACAGGGAATTACAACCTGGATGGGATGACCTCTTGAAAGTTGGGTAAGCAGTTAAACATTTACATTTATTATCCAAAGAATTTATGGCTTATTTTTTTTTTTAGTTGGATTTATTTGTTAGCTTTGCTGTCTGTTTGGATAGCCTGCTATGGGTTTCCGAGAAGCTTGTGACTGAAATTAAAATGCACCCCATTGTGATCTTGATCTAACTATATATGATTATTTTTTTTTCGTGCCACAACTATTTAAGATGTTAGAAATTATTTCTAGTGATGTCTTTGATATCAAGGAAGGTAGAGGTTGACCTAAAAAGACTTGGTTAGAAAATATTAGAAATAATATTTTAACAGGACATAATGGAGAAAAAAGATTCATGTAGCCGACCCCACGTAGTGGGACAAAGGCTTGATGTTGTTGTTGATGTCTTTGATATCAAGGTTTACTATGTGGCTTCTTATTTTCACTGTCTTTCAAATAAGCTTATAGGCTGTTGTCAAATACTCCCTATAATAACAACTCTACCGGCCCCCACTTGCTCCCGAAGCACTGAACTCTTATTATGTGAGTCCTACTTGGGTCCTTTTTTATTTGCATGGTGGTTGTGATGTTGTACATTGTTAACGGTGGCATATGGCTGATCCTTTTCATCTACTTAGTGAACTGTAACTATTCTTGTTTTCATCTTGCAGTTTGCAGTTGAATATTGATGTTTTTATAATTTAAGACTTCATTTGTTTAACAAATTTGCATTATTTTACTCTTTTTGCAGTTGCAAGCTTGGCGAGTGCAGAATCATTCTTTCTGAGGAAGGTGCAAAGCATAGGTTGCAAAGGATGCAGCTCAACTTCCCGAGGTTGATTGATGGATTTCCATAAATTTATTGAGAACAAATTAAACCATATTTGCATTTTTCTTTAATTCATATGGAAATTTTGTAAATACACACCACTTAATGATGGTTTTGAGATTGATGACCTTTTTGGACTTGCAACTATTTTTTGGAATAATTAACAAGAGTTTCTTAATATTCATCGTATTCTGCACGCTTATTCCAGAATTGTTCCTGTTTTCTTCAGCGATGATGTTGCTTTTGCGCTGAAGGATTGCCCAGAAATCCCCTGGCTGTCCAAGTACCTTTGATTTCATGGCCTGGGGAAATGAAGATATATTTCATGAAATTCCTTGCAGCGTCGAGATCACTTTCTATGATTATGGTAAGTCAATATGGAAAATCATCTTTCCTGCCCCATTTGATGTATCTATTCTGAACTTCACTTACAATTATGGGGTTGTTTGATTGAGTGGTCAGATGTTCATTTTTCCTTCGGTTTGGTGTTTTCCATACAAGCTATGATTAGATTTGTCTTCAATGCCAATATTGACTCAAGTCTTGAATATTATTAATATGTTGACCTAGTACTTCCATTCAAAAAACAAATCCTGCCAAATGGACTCTAAATCTTGTAGTTGCAGAGGGGCTTTAGGAATGAACTAATCATGGAATGATGATAACTGTACTTCGTTTGATAGGTGAAATATCTTCTTCATACTGATCACCTGCATGAAGGATGGATAGCTGCGCTGCAATGCATGAAGAATGCTGTTTAGGTCAGTAATCTTCATTCTGTGAAAGCCACGAGATATAGCAGCACTTAACAAACATTTTGCAGGATGAACTAGGTATATATTCTTTCAGAGGTTACCATTTCTTCTTCTGGCATTTTATTTATTAACAATTTTTTTTTTATGTGAAGAATGTCTTAGAAATTTATTTGTGAGGGAATTAAAAACAATTTGAGTGAGACATGGTGTTTCACTTATGGTATTAACCAATAATATATTTCAGATGGCGTCTTCTATTCTCTAACTGCTGAGTTCATTTCTGTATTCAGTATTAGCTCCTAATTGATATCTTGAAGTAAAATATCTTTATGTTTTCTGATATTTGTGTTGTATATTTTTGTTGCAAGAACATTAAATCATCATCCAACATCTCTCCATGTTTAAGGTATATGGTTTAAGAATGCAATGCTATTATATATATATATATATATATATATATATATATATATATATATATATATAATGAGCATAAAATTAATGAGATGTACGGTTTGCCTAAGTTTTAATAAAATTGGTGAATGTGAAGGTTTGTATAATTATGTTGTTATTGTAGTACATGATTTAACTAGGCATGAAAATTGTGACTTTTTGAACCTGATTGTTGATTGATTGGCCTTATAGGTACATAATATAATTAATTAATTTAAAATATTAAGGTTGGTTTAATTATATCGTCACTAAATTGTCATCTTAATTATTCTAAGAATGCAATCATGCTAAATGAAGCATTCTATGTTTTAAAAGCTATGTTCATCTGTGAAATTGTTTGATTTTTAAAATAACATATGTTTTTTATAAATTGAACCCAAAATACGCTCCGTTTTGCCGATATTTACAAATAATTATGTCAATTTATGATCTACTTTTTGTTATAGAAAGATAATTCTCAAAAAAGGTAACAATGATAATATAATAATATTTATTATATTTATGTGATTAAGAATGTTGGATTTAATTTCGTAAATTATCTGATAATTTCGCATCTCCATGTGTTTTATAAGTAGATCAACCTCAGCAAGTTCATGGTATTGATTTATCATCTTCGATATCAAGCTTTACAGTTGAATGCTTTAATAAAACGTATCACCTGCCTCTAATTACAAATTACTAAAATTTCGTTATGGTGAAATTATATTCAAATAAAATATCACTAACATAAATCTTAATATCATTTTATAAATAAAATGCACAAAATCACATTTAACATGTTCAGCATTTTATTTGCTTTTAAAATTTAAGAGAGTTCTTTGGTTGTATGACTAATTTTTAATCATGTCATCTAAGAATTTTTCTTATTATTGTTTGTTTTAATAAGATGATAATAATCATATTTATTTACAAAAAAAAAATTTTAAATGATAAGTGACAAAATACGTGCTTTGATAGCCACAGCTTGTAAGAGAGTATGAAAATAAAATGTACTCACTTTTTAATAAAAAAAAAATTAAAACCAATATAATATTTTAAAAAAGATATATGCAGGCATTAATCTATTAAAAAAAGAAAGAAAAAAAAAAAAAAGAAAGTTCATCCAAAATCTAAAAAAAGAGTGCTAATATCAGTACAAGTAATCTCAACATGAATCATTCAAATAAAATGTGAGAAAGCGATTTTTTTTTTTTTTGCAATAGAATAATCGAGTTACTGAAACAGAAAAGCAGCACAATTAAATATTAGATGACAACATGCCGATTAATAAGAAGAGAACACACTGCATCACGCAAGCCATGCCACAGTAAAAAAACTAAAAAAAAAAAAAAAAAAAAAAAATCATTTACAAACTAAAAGACACCTCCAAAGCATATGATTCGTTTTCCTCCTGATCCTTACACAAGGAGTTGATGTATAACCTTTCCCCCCTAGACGAAAAAAGCCTGTAAAACCTACAAATGTGACGCAAGTTTCATTTCAAACTAAAAACTAAAGACTACTTACTACTCATGCCAATCTGAGATGCTACCCTTCCCACTTGCACCGGAGAAACTACAACCAATTTTACTACTTCAAAAGCGCAACATAATAAGAAAACAAATGATGCAGGCAACCATCTAAAACTTGTTTTAAGAAAACCTGTTCAAGCAATTGCGACATTCTGCACCCTTTCGGGGGTCTGTACCTTTCGCGATGTTCTAACTATTGCCTGGGCTTGTCGTTAGGAACCTCGGCAAAGCATACTGGGCAGGCCTGAATCATAAATAGCAGGCCCAATAAATAATTAGGCGGTTACACGAAAATTATGCAAAGTTGACCGTAGATGGATTTATGAACACACCTTGTTTATACTAAGCCATCTACTAACGCATCCAGAGTGGTAAACATGCTTGCATGGTAGAGTCATCTGTCGATCCCTTCTTTTATAGTTCATCTGGCAAATTACACACCTGCGATCCATAAAAAGCGCAATTTTATTAAATGCAGCAGATTCAAGAAAAATGATCAGATCTTATACTATCTAAGATCAGATTGAATTCGATTGAGGGTAAAACACAATCTCAGTACAACCACACCACAGCAGCCAGAGAGATTAGAGCTTGGAGCTCATGCTTCCCACTAGACTTTTAATTTGTAACAGGAAGTGTAACATTGGAGATTATCTAGTCTATCTGAAGCTAATTTCTATCACCTATCCTCCATATAAGTTCTCCATTGGTTTCTTTGCTACAGCCATTTTGCACTTTATATTTCCAGTTATTTATTGTGCATAAATGAACAAACCAATTTTAATTTATGCAGTAAGAATAGGAAAATGAAAGAAAAAGAAATGAAAAAAGAGCAGGATGCTTATCTCATGCTACACTGGATAGCAATGCAAGATAATTTCGAAAACTAAATCAACACTAAAGCAGCACGTAACAAAAGCTCTAGCACAAAGAATTTAATCTTAGGAGACTTGATATTTGGCTCCGCATTTGAAGGGATCCTTCAATGTGAGTGTCATAACCAAAGTTAATAAAAAAGAGCCAGGAAGATAGGCAAGCAATAAACACGTAAGATACAAACAGAAACAGAAAGTTACCTTTCACTTTGTTTCTTCTTTCTTGAAAAGAAGCTGCATTTATATTTTGTCACAGGAAGTGAAGATATACGCTCCTGAGAAAGACCTCTACTTTGACTTCCAACTGATTCACCAAGATCTAGCAGTTCCTTTTGATAAAAAAAATAATTGCCGGTGAAACATATATTAAAAATTTAAAATGAGCACTAGCGGAGATCAAGTATGCTCAAGGGGGCATATAAAGCTAAAAAAAAAAAATCGTTAGGCTCCACAACATTGCTCTTCAAGGTAAAGTGACTGATTTTTATCCGCATGCAAACAAATGGTAAGAAGTGTATTAGCCTAACTTTTCTTTTCACTAAAGAGCCTACTCTGCACAGCTGCACTACAATAAAATAATAGATGCAAATGAAAGATGGCAATGCTTAAGTTCATCAATAAATAACCAGACAATGATATTCGAAGTTTCGTTTGTTGAGAATAGCACAGGCAAACTTTGTTTGGTTAAACCGTTCATGTATTCAAAATCCCAGTCAAATTTCTAATTCATCTTCCTCAAAAGCAAATGGGTATAACTTGTCTGTATGACATTAAGAGAGTTTTATGCAGTCAAGTTGCATTGGTAGATCAAGCACCACAAAGTTCAGTATTCCTTCTAACTTAAGCGGCTAATGCAATCTTTATTAAAGCACGACATTTTTAATAATATAAATAGGCGGCGTTTTTAACACCAAAATTAAGAAAACAAAGAAAATCGGCAGGCCAATAAATAAATAGGCATACCTCATATGTCATAATGTCAGGATCGATACTATCTTGCCAAATATATTGCTGCAGTACATCCGGAAAAATCATGATTAGCCAAAATGATTACATTCCTCTTCAATGGAAAAAACCAAAACTATTTCGGTTCCAAAAAGCCCACTACAAAAAGCACTTAATCATCATATGCAATGGATGACTATGTTGAGTTCAATAGTCAAGTACGATTTCAATTAAAATTACTGAAGCATTTTTTCAAAGTAAGAAAAGACCGGACTTATTTCTAATTCTTTTTACATCTAGTAAGAGAGGTTTTTTCCTAGGATATAAGATTTGCAGAAAATTATTAGCACGCAAGAAACAAAACCAAAGAGCTTATTACAATTTCTGCGCAGAGCAAAGCAACTTATCACAGCCGACCAGTGGTTGATCAAAACGATGCTGGGAACAGACATGTTAAATCGCATAGATAAATATTGATTAGCCATAAAATCTTAAGCCCGTGATTAAAGTACATGAACGATTCTTATTATACAAAAAACATTTACATAAAAAGGCTAGAAGTTTTGCGAGGAATATAGTGAGCAAAGCAAAGGTCACAATAATTTTAATGATTTATAAAATAGGCTAAATATCGAAGGAGGAGAAAAAGATATCATATAAAATAGCTAAAATAGGACACAAGAAATGTAGATATTTTAAATAGATTAGATGCATTAAAAAATATAATAAATCTTAAATAAAAACGAAGACAATAAGCACATATGAAATGAAAAGCTTCTTTGAGAATTTATTGATTAACAATTTTAATAAATTATTTGAAAAAATATTGAAAAAATAATAAAATCAATTATATATAGATAAAAATAAATGAAGTTGAATTTAAAAAGAAAAAAAACATGCATAAAGGTGAAGCTTTAGGTTCAAATAATAAGATATCTACTTGGATTTGAAAAATCACGGGTGAAATTGCGAGTGTTTTTAACAAATATTTTAATGAAGCTTTAGAAACTAATAAGATATCAAATAATTGTAGAAGTATTTTGATATTAGTACTTCATAACAAAAGATAACATTATGATAATTATAAATGAATCATATACAATGAAGTTAGGGGAATGAAATGAAACAAAGACTGCCAAAAAAAAAAAGTTTAAAAGAGTCAAATTAGCTTCATGCCAGGAAGATTCATTATGAAAATGAATTTTGTGCTAAGACAATGAGCCAAAAAAAGTACAAAGCAAACAAATATCTTCATATAATGTGGTGCATATTAGGAGGAAAAAGTGTATGTGAAAGGCACATTGAAGTTATTAAAAATATGTATGATAGAGCATTGAGTAGTATTACAAATAGTGGTGAGTTGACCAAAATTTACAATTGTAGCTAAGATAACATTAAAGATTAGCATTATATTCTCATCTTTTTTTTTATGTTAAATTTAAAATGGTGACATCATAAATAATATTTGAATTGAAGTGCTCGATTGCATGTTTTTCATAAGTGATATAGTTATAACTGGTGAAAATTTTACTAAAATATATTAAAAGTTGAATGATACATAAAATATTTAAAAGATTAAAGATTTAGTATAAGTAGAACATATAATATAATGATATAGAAATTTAGTTGGTTTGATTTAGGCAATTACCAATAAATATTGCTAGAAGATAAATTAGAATAAATATTAAGCAAATGATATACATGTTTAGTTAGTGTGATATAGGAAATTATTAATGCTAGAAGATAAAGTAATACCTAAGTGTGATAAGTTGAAATATCTTGGATCTATTATATAGACGAATAGGAAAATATAAGGGATATAATTTTTAGAGTTCAAGCTAGATAATTTAAATAAAGACGTGCATAAAGAGTGTTATGTTATAAGAGAAAATTATAGAGATTAAAAAGACAAATTTTAACAAAATTGCAATTAGGTGACTAATTATATGGACCAAAGTGTTGGGAAATAAAAAAAAGCTATTATGTAATGAGAAAAAATTGTGGACACCTAGATAAATTTCAGTAAAATTGTAATTATGACAAATAATGTATTGACCAGTGAACTAGGCACCTAAAAAACACTAATAGCTAATTTAAGCATGGCATAAATGATAAGGTTAAAAATGTTGGTGTAAAAACTAGAAAGAATATTTAAAAATGGTTAAATAGGAGGATGGCAATACTAACATGATTAAATATAAAAGCTAAGTTGTATTTGTGACAAAACTAGAAACAATATTAGAAAATAGCTACGTAAGAGGACTGTAGGAGTATCATACATTGAAATATAAGGTAGTTGAAAATAAAATAGAATGATTTGGACATATAGACCATGAAGGGTAGAAAATATACACATAAGATAAGTAAATAAAATTACTGTCGAAGGGTTAGAAAGAAAAATGGAAGGAAAATGCAAATGACAAATAAAGAGTCATAAAACTAATCCTAAATAATTGATGATGATTACCAATGGATCAAGCCATCTTTTAAATGATTTACATTTGTTTTTAAAACATAAGACAAACATCTTTTAAATGATTTACATTTGTGTTAAAAAAATAAGCCTGAAGAACCTAGTGACCAATATATGGTTTGGTCATACTTTTTAGCTTTGCTATTCAAAAACTCATAACACAATTTTGATTTGAATAGAAAAATGAGATGGACAGCCACAATTAAATGTGCAACTAAGGCCATGGGAAACACACTCATATTGCAACTTGTCAACATCTATTTAAGAGTAGTAGTGGCTTTAATTCTAACAAAGCATAGTACCAAAAAAAAAAAAAAAGAAGCTCTAGTATATCTGCACTTAATGACAAAAACAAACTATAACTATTCTAATTTGTTTATAGATTATCAGAATTTTATAACATTCTAGGAAATCATCATACACATGAAGTGATACGTAGATTAGGCAAACAGGCCAATAAGTTCAATGAAACATGAGTGGTATACTGGTATGAAAAACTAGAGCATGTTCAGCAAAGATACCACTAAACTCATATAAACACCAAAGAAAATATCATACATCACCAAGTTAAGTGATTATCAATAATCAGAGGGAAAACAGCAACCCAAAGTGATTGCAAATATCAAGTCAACTAATGTTTATCCCAATGAGGCAAGCTATGGGTCGACTAAGCAGTTCAATCAAATTCAGTAAAAAGACCGTCATGATAGTCCACTTTTATTGTTTTTGCAATTTGCCAAAAAATCAGGTGGTCAAAGGCTTGTCTTTTTGCCCAATGAATGATTGGGTTAAAGACAACATTAAAAAAAAAAAGGATTGTATTGTGACAAAACAAAGGTTTCAAGCCTTAACTATCATTTGATGAAAACAATATCCTTACCACCTGGACCAAAGAAGATATATTTGCTTCTTAAGATAAATGTAACATTCATCGACCATACTACATCAAATGTATGCACAACTGGATAAGAATGGAGGTCGGTTGAGAAACAGGCCATATGATAATTCATAGCAAAATTTTTTGGGATCCTCTCCTTCAAATGAACTATCTCAGTCTTTCTCTACCATTTGCAACCCAAGGAGGCATCCTCCCCAACCTTCCCAAATGCTCCAATATTTGCTCATTCATCTTCTTCTCCTTCCTTGCACTTTACCTTTCTCTTAAAATCCACATTTCTCTGTACTGGTTTCCTTACATCATTACTTGGGACTCTTCCTGAGAATGAATGGTACCTCCTTGATCCCTCCTTTACTTTAGGAGGTATCACACATGAAAAAAATATTAAGAAAGGCATGCATTCTATTAGTTTTCCCAAAAATCAAGTCCTTGAACATTTAAAATAACAAACTCTTGATCTAATGGTGTAGCATAAGGGAAAATGGAAGCTTGAGGCATATCCATTCAATAGATGTTGCAGAGAAGAGGCCCACATCGTGAGGGGATGCGTTCACGACATAGGACCCAAAGAGATGAAGGTGAAACATGCAAGAAGCTTATCTATGAAGGAGAATTGAAGGTAGTCTGAAGAACCTAGTGACCAATATATGGTTTGGTCATACTTTTTAGCTTTGCTATTCAAAAACTCATAAAACAATTTTGATTTGAATAGAAAAATGAGATGGAAGGCCTCAGTTAAATGTGCAACTAAGGCCATGGGAAATACAGTCATGTTGAAACTTGTCAACATCTATTTAAGAGTAGTAGTGGCTTTAATTCTAACAAAGCATAGTACCCAAAAAAAAAAAGAAGAAGAAGCTCTAGTATATCTGCACTTACTGACAAAAACAAACTATAACTATTCTAATTTGTTTATAGATGATTAGAATTTTATAACATTCTAGGAAATCATCATACACATGAAGTGATACGTAGATTAGGCAAACAGGCCCATAAGTTCAATAAAAAATGAGTGGTATACTGGCATGAAAAACTAGAGCATGTTGAGCAAAGATACCACTAAACTCATATAAACACCAAAGACAATATCATACATCACCAAGTTAAGTGATTATCAATAATCAGAGGGAAAACAGCAACCCAAAGTGATTGCAAATATCAAGTCAACTAATGGTTATCCCAATGAGGCAAGCTATTGTCTTATGGATCGACTAAGCATTTCAATCAAATTCAGTAAAAAGACCGTCATGATAGTCCACTTTTATTGTTTTTGCAATTTGCCAAAAAATCTAGGTGGTCAAAGGCTTGTCTTTTTGCCCAATGAATGATTGGGTTAAAGACAACATTACAAAAAAAAAAAAAAGATTGTATTGTGAAAAAACAAAGGTTTCAAGCCTTAACTATCATTTGATGAAACAATACCCTTACCACCTGGACCAAAGAAGATATATGTGCTTCGCAAGATAAATGTAACATTCATTGACCATACTACATCAAATGTATGCATAACGGGATTAGAATAGAGGTCGGCTGAGAAACAAGCCATATTATAATTCATAGCAAAAATTTTTGGGATCCTCTCCTTCAAATGAACTATCTCAGTCTTTCTCTACCATTTGCAACCCCAAGGAGGCATCCTCCCCAACCTTCCCAAATGCTCCAATATTTGCTCACTCCTCTTCTTCTCCCTCCTTGCACTTTACCTTTCTCTTAAAATCCACATTTCTCTGTACTGGTTTCCTTACATCATTACTTGGGACTCTTCCTGAGAAGGAATGGTAACTCCTTGATCCCTCCTTTACTTAGGAGGTATACACATGAAAAAAAAATATTAAGAAAGGCATGTATTCTATTAGTTTTCCCAAAAATCAAGTCCTTGAGCATTTAAAATAACAAACTCTTGATCTAATGGTGTAGCATAAGAGAAAATGGAAGCTTGAGGCATATCCATTCAATAGATGTTGCGGCGAAGAGGCTCACATCGTGAGGGGATGCATTCACGACGTAGGACCCAAAGAGATGAAGGTGAAACATGCAAGAACCTTATCTATGAAGGAGAATTGAAGGTAGTCTGAACTTATAGTAAGCAAATGAGGGTTTCATCCATAAAAAAGCTATAGTTCGGTGGGGAAGAGTTAGGATAGGTGGTGGTAGGCTTAACGGATTATTAGTTGTCACATACTAAAGCCAAAAAGGAACTTGATTCAGTCAATAGAAAGTCCAATCTAGCCCATCCTGGTTTGGGCTTTCAAAATAGGAAAAAGATTTTCCCATGGGCCTATAATTTCATTGCTTTGTCCATCATATGGAGTCTATTATAGTAGAATTAATCAAGTATGATACAAATAGCCAACCTAATAACATGCTATGACGTTCTCATTAAGGATCCCTATTTTCTTTTTCTCCTCCTACACCACTATACTCTATGCAAGTAGCGATACCCCAAACGATAAGATAATTCACCCATGAGTAGTTAGCTTCCTTATTGCTTGCCCTATCTGTTTATTTTCATAACGGATGCCTTTTTTATTGCTTCAACAATTTCAAACGTTCCTAAAAAGTTGGATACTTGTCAAAAATGTTCCAAAAAACAGATCTTTTCTTTCAATTCCCCCTTCCATCCCTCTTCCTTGTAATATAATCAAAGATGGGAAGCTATGATGAAAAGACATGAACATTTTAAGACCAAAGAAATACATTAATATGATAATTATTGAAACATATATGATACAAGAGAGCTGGACGTAACACAAAATTGTAATTCTCATATCCTAGGATTTCTAAATCAAATATAAAAATCACAATTCTCAAAATTATAGTGGCATAGCTTTTTTATAATAACTAATAAGTGACCAACACATGTCACAATGTGTCCAGAGGTGTCCAAGAAGTGTTAGAATTTTTTGTAGAAAATTAAGAAAAGAAGACGAGCCAAATAAAGTGTACAACATAACATGGTCCTAGGGTTTGAGTATCATAAATGATCAACATAATGTCCAACATCACACAACCACCCTCAAGAAAAAATTGACATTCACAGTTGGCGGAATGGCTTGGGCATATTACTATTTATCAAAAGCTGTCATCAAGAAAATTGTTCCTTACTAATTAACATTTCATTTAAACTCATCATCCACTAAAGAGAGGACATAAGATCAGTTTTAATGGATTACTAGCTAGTATGTTCTTCCGAGCCTTATGCTGAGATCCATTTCTTACAAAATGGCTCCACAGGTTGGTATGCATCATTCAACTTATTCTTGAATGGAAATCAGGTCACTACAAGCATAAAGCCTTTTAATAAGAAGATAAGAAGATACACTGCTTTCTTTTACTTTGCTATTTTTTTATAATGAAGACCAACTAACAGGAAAATTAAAGTTCCAATTCTACAGTGAATTTCAAATTCCAAAATTCAAAGACTTCATGATTGAGAAACATACATGCTGCAGCACTTAAATATTGGAAAAACTTTGTTACCTGAGGACTGCTTGTGTTATTGTTTACTCGAATCCCTGCAAAACAATATCATATCTAAGCCATTAATTGTAGAACAAGAAAATAATTAAGAATCAAACGAAAGCACCCTCCTTTACAGACAAGAAGAAATTTCTGAAAAACAAAAAGGAGGTAACATTATGTCATTGTTCTGTGATATGACAAAAGTATGGAGAATGTTCAGGTGGAAGGCGAAAATTATCAATAACTGACGAATAATGAGACATTAGGACTATGAAGAACAAATTAAATGGTTCTTAATAGGCATTCTTCACTATAACCTTCATTTACAACATCTTATGGCTTGTAACTGAAGATATTTTCACAACAATAACAAGTGACATAAAACCACTTGGAACCCCCAACAACTCCAAAATCCCAGACAAATTGAGGCGACAAATCCATTCAGCCCATGGTTCAAATTATTAATCACATCCAAACACAAGTCCAGGACTCAATCACTCACTACAGATCGCAAGAGACATGACAAATATTATTATTAGTATATCCACTAGACAATCCATTATCATTCTCCCCCTGATTGCCCAATTGCCCTATTGGTGATTTGAACCTGACCTACTTTGGTAGAGAAGTTGCAACCAAAGCTTTATAACCAAAGGTAAATTTGATCACAAATTGACAAATATGATGAATCTGCATCACCTATGACTCAATCATTGGCCATAGCCAAATGAAAGCCTACAACTTAGTTATCCACCATAGATCATAAGGGGCAGTACAATGGTTGCGAAGTCCTCATAAAAATATTGTCATTCTCTACCCATTGAATGCCCAACTGCACTACCAAGGTTTAAACTCACACCGGGAAATGATACAATTTGTACAGAACTACTTGACACTACTAACTGCTCAGAAAAGGTTCAAGCAAGACTTCATAACAAAACTTCCAACCACCCACAAATCCACATATGCAGTGAATCCAAAAAACCCATGATTCAATCATCAACTGTGGTTGAATGCAAATCAACAACTCAATCATCCGACAGGAGTCCAAAAGAAACGTCAACTATTTTGTTACTCTCTTAATAGTCATCTATCGAACTCAATTACAATAGCTAATATTTATGAAATAGATAAGTAACCCTAGCCTAATATGAATTCTATGTATTGTAAACGTATCAAACTTCTGATTAAAATTTCACATCAGCCTCTACTAGAATGGTCCGCTCATATTGCATAACAATAAAAATTATTAACAACTCAGGAGGTAGAAATAGGCATTCTTAACAACGAGTTCTAGCCCCAATATGTTCCTTGTTTCCAAGAGGCCAAGAGGGGTTAGTGCTCTAACTTAGTTGACATGCACCTTAAAATAATATTTATAGCGGGTGATATGTTTCCTGGATCACAATGTGGAGTTCATGGGTTTAAAATTGACATTGTACCCAACTTAATTGTAATAAAATATATTAGATAGATTTCTATCCTTCAAAAAAAAAAAAAATCCTTTCTCAAGAAGTTTCTGAGCTAGTTTACACCTTGTCCATGTGTTGAGGCCTACATGAGGAACAATTCAACCTTGTTCAAGACCCTGAATTAAAAAAAAAAATGAAATACCGGAAAAGAGAGTGAGATGTAAAGAGATAGAGAGAAAGATGGCATGCTTTAGACGAACGCTACTGAAAATAAGAAAGAAACACCTTACTGCATACATATTCAACAAGGAAAAAATTGGGCTAATACTATGAAAAAGAATGAAAAACTTGGAGCAGACTGAAAAAGAATGAAAAACTTGGGCTAATACTATGACAAAGAATGAAAAACTTGGAGAAGCAATCATATGAAAAACTAAAATAAAAAATTGAAATATTGGAGGAAGAGAGAGAGACATACAGAGAAAGAGAGAGAAAGATGGGAAGAATTAGAAGATCAATACAGAGTAGAAGAAAGAAACACCATACTGCAGGCATATTCAACATGGATCAATGGAAAAAATTGGGCTAATACTATGAAAAAGACGGACAAGAACAACTTGAAAAGCGGAAATTTAAGAATCTTAAAGAATCAAGAACAACTTCCTAAGGACTTCATTCTCCATAAACAGCATTCAACACATAAAATTAAGTATTTATGAATTTTTTTAAAGCTGCATCAGGCATTGTTTAACACCTGAATGCAAAACTGGAGAAGCAACCACTAAAGTTAACAACCTTGAGAAGCAAAGCTTAATTTTGTATTAAAAGATTCAGTAATGAGTATCTAAGACTATTAGGAAAGCAAAAAGTGAAGGATTGTGCTCTAATTCCGCACTAGCACAATCGGCATGCTATGATGCACAAACATGATGACAAGAACACAACACGAAATGGCCTTAGGACACATCATTGATGTTGTGCAATGGGTGATGTCGAGAAGGTGTCGACGGTCGATGTTGAGACAACATCTGTTGTCAATGTTGAGATGATGTTGAGAAAGCTGTGAGTGTAATAATTGCTAACATTTAGTTTCAATGTCAAATCAACGTCACATTTCGATGTTGAGATGATTTTAAAATATAGATGTTGACGACATTAGGCGTCAATGTTAACATGAAATCGAGCATTGTTGTGAAATCCTAACAACAACACTGCAACCTGCTAGAGAGAAATGAAAATGTGAATATTTGGGGGATGGGGAATTAAGTGCGGGCGATTGATTTGAGGTTGTGGAGAGAAAATAAAATGTTCAGTTTTTATTTTTTAACAATAAAATTGAAATAGAAGAAATTATATTAAAAAAATGTTATTGCATGAAAAATCTAAGACACTCGTTCAATATATTTTAATTGAACATATCTTTGGTGTGTCCAACATGTGTCAAACACAGCTTTCCTCTTCAAGGAGAAGTGTAGGTGCATCATAGTCAGCATGTGCACACATTTCTGCCCAAGATAGAAATGTACCACTCATTCTCTCTATTCCATATGATAAACAATTTTCAAACATTGAATCGAAGTGAAACATTTATCCCTTTTCCTAACAAAAATCCAACTTAACCAAAGATTATAGCTTGAATTAGTTCAATCCAAAAGAAAACACTAGATGATTTGCGTCTTCGCAAGAAATGCAAGAAAAATCAACCAAAAAAAGTAGGAACATAAATGGCATACATAAGTGAGTTTTACTCAATGGTCAATCGTTTTAAACAGACATGCTCTTCCTATAGAAGCTAAACGAAATACAAAACAAACTGAATAAAAGAATATAAAGTGTTATGATAGGATTTGAAGACCAAAACAGCACACAACAATGTAAAAAACATCAAACTTACTTCAAATGGATCCAGAAATAACACCAAGGGGGCTATAATTATTAATCTCTAAGCAAAGAAAGATAAGATACAACTTGATTCACTGTTCGAGAGGTGAATCGTCTCTCCACAATTCCTAGTAGCCACTAGGAACCCAAAACCCCAACAAAGACTGTTGTAGAAACAAATTCAACATAACTCTAACCCTCCACAATTCCCTCCCCCTAAACAGCACAAATCCATAATAAATGCCCCTTACATCTTTCCCAAAAAGCTCCCCCGAAAACCTCTTCTCCTATAAGTGATAAGGGAGGTCCTGGGCCCCACAGGGGTGCTGAAAGGTTTCTGATATGTTGTAAAGTTCCTGGGCAAGACATCAATACTCCCCTCCAAAAAAATCACCTTGTCCTCAAGGTGGAAAAAGGGGAACTGCTTCTGAATGGTACTGTAGGGCTCTCATGTCGCTTCATACTCTGGTAAATCCTTCCACTTGATCAGCACCTCCTTGATCCCATTGTTTCCTTAACGCACTACTTTCACCTCCAATGGTTCTAATATCACGTCCATATCCACTTACAGTGTGACCAATAGTGCGAACGAAGGTGTGTGGGCTCAAATGGCTTGTCTCAATTGCAATACATGAAATACAGGATGGATGACTGAGGTCAATGGCAACCGTAGGCAATATATGCATATGCGCTCAACTACCTCATAGGGCTTAAAGTAATGGGGGGGGGGGGGGGGGGGAGAGAGCTTCTCATTCCTTCGTTGAGCCAAAGTCATTTGTCTGCAAGGTCTAATTTTTAGATAAACCATGTCCCCAACCTCAAACTGCATGTCTCTCTTGTGTCCATCCGTCTGCTTCTTCATAATTTGTTATGCTCTTCGTAGATGTTCCTTCAATTCTATCAAAATTCAGTCTCTTTATCCCAAGTACTGCTCCACTGATGACATGTGTGTGTTGCCATGCCCATAATGTATCAGATGAGATGGATCCCTCTCATATAAGATTTTAAATGGCGTTGTCTGGGCTGTTGTATGATATGAAGTGTTATACCAATATTCCCATGTTAACCACTTGGCCAACATCTTTACTGTATCTAATATAAAACAACGAAGATAAGTCTCCACACTGCGATTCACCACCTCCGTTTGGCCAACCATCTGGGGGTGGTAAGATGCACTTCGCTTCAGGATAGTTCCCTGCATGCTAAATAACTCCCTCCAGAAGTGGCTCAAAAAAACCTTGTCCCGATCGAACACAATGATCTCGGGTATGTCATGCAAACGAAACACCTCTTTAATGAAAGCAACTGCTATCAACACCACAGTGTATGGGTGGCGTAAGGGAATGAAATGAGCATATTTGCTTAATCTGTCCACCACCACTAAAATCACAGTGAACCCTTTTGATCTAAGTAGTCCCTCAATGAAGTCCATAGTCATATCTTCCCATGCCTTCTCAGGTAATAATAAAAGCATTAGAAGACCACCTGGAGCCATAGCCAGGTATTTGTGTCTCTGGCACACATCACAACTGGTTACCAACTCCTCTACATTCTTTCGCATGCCTACTCAATATAGCTCCATTGTCAGTCTATAATATGTCTTCTGAACTCCTGAATGTCCCCCAATAGCTGTGCCATGAAACTCTCACAACAAGTGAGGGATGTGTGGTGATGTTCTCAACAACACAAATCGTCCACATTATAGCATCTTTTGACCCATCAAAGAGTAACCAGGATGGCTATCCTTATCCTGCAATCATTGTTTAAAATTGCGCAAAATGAGGCTCGCCTTGAGGCCCGCCTCAGCGCAATTCCAGTAAAAAACACCTCAAGGCTTACGCCTCAAGCTTTTTTTATGAGGCTTACGCCTCATCTTGGAAGATGCCCGCCTTGAGTTGCGCCTCGCCTCGCTGCCATGAGGCGTACGCCTCACTCTATTTATGTATTTTTTTATTTAAAACTTACCTAAATCCTATAAAAAAGCCCCCAAAAAATCATGCCTTCTTGCACCCCTAAGCAACAACAACTTCCTCTCAATTGCCTTGACCTCTAGCCCACCGCCTTGACCGTAGCCACCACCGTCGTAGCCGCCACAGGGGATCACTAGAAAGCCACACGTTATCACCATTTCCTCTTAAAATTTTGGAGTATTATCTTTATGTTGATGACAAATATTTATAAAAGATAAAGATGACTGAAATAAATGAAGAAGCAGATTGAGAGGTATTGGGCCCTATAGAATGAGGTAGGAAAGAGACCAATTTGTTATGACAGAGACTCAAATAAAAATCCCCTTAGTAATGATAGTACAAATGATTTCTGAGTTGTTGCCAATTATTTCAACTTTCTTGAGGAATTAAAGGTAGATGAGTAGGCAACTGAGAAAGAAAATAATTAGAGTTGAACTTAATGTTATATGATACTTTTATGCAATTCATATATTTTATGTTGTTTTGTTCCTGTAATATTTGGATTTCAATTCTATTTCACATAATTTATCACTTGACACTTTACATCTTATACAAATATTTATTTCATATGTATGTAAATTTGTTACTTCATAGTTCAATAAAAAGTTAATATGTCATCTTTTAACATATTATTTTGATATTATATAAAAAGTTATTTTTAACTTTTATTTTAACTTTACGCAATTTTTAGATTTTGAGGCTTACGCCTCAAAACGCCTTGAGGCTTACGCCTCGCCTCACGAACGAAAAACGCCTCCATACCTAATTGCGCAATTTTAAACCTTGCCTGCAATAAGTCTCCTTTGATCTTACTCAGCTTCTTATCCTGCTCGCTCTCACGCTTCAAGGCCTCCCAATCTAGCACCATAGGATAAATAAGGACATAACCTGAGGGTCTTCACTACGCTTGGAGAAAGCATCTGCAGCTTTATTTTCCAATCCGAGATTGTACTAGATCTCGAAGTCATAACCCAACAACTTGGAAAGCCACCTTTGATGCTCCTTTGTCACCATCCTCCATTCTAATAGGTACTTCAAACTCCTCTGGTTGGTCCTGACTATGAAGTGTCGCTCTAATAGGTAAGGTTTCCACTTCTGTATTGCCAACACTATCTCAATCAACTCCATTTCATACACTGATTTCAGCCTGAACCTAGCGATCAACACCTGACTGAAATAAGCTATGGGTCTCTAACTCTACATGAGAATGATAGACTAGTCCAGCCAGCCCAACACTTGGGCCGACCACTTGTATACAGCAGGCATAAGCCTACTATTCCGCCCCTAGTGGGCTCTGCCCCCTTCTGTGGGGCCCACTGCTTAAGTAAAGAGAGAGAAAGATGAATTAGTAGGGAAAATTTGAATTAGGATGGCTGTTTACTCCTTTTGAGAATTATTTTGTGTGCTTTATGTAGTAGGGTTGAATTAGGGTTAGGGTTATCTTAAGTTTTTTGAATTTTTGTGGTGCTTTGGTGCTCTTGAGCTCTAACGGCGTCTAGAGATTTGGGAAAGATAGATCCTCCTCTTGAATTGAGGATCAATTGTATCTTGCTAATTTCTTTCATCTAATATTCAATCAAGGGTGTTTTTCTTATTTTTTCTCCATTAAATCCTCAAAACCGGCTTGGCGAGATTACTGAAATTCTGATTTCAGCAATTGTTTTCTATTTCTACGGTTATTTCCTATCAGAGAACTACTCCCAACCCATAGCCTGATGCATCAGATTCCACCACAAATGATATGCTGAAATTTGGTAGTGCTAACACAGGGACACTCGTCATGGCTTTTTTCAGCTGCTCAAATGTCTGGGTGGCTTCCTCCCCCTCATTTGAAACTATCTTTCTTCAGTTTCTCTGTCAATGACTATGCTATAGAGCTATATCCTCTCACAAACTTTATGTAATACACCCTGTGAGTCTAAAGAACCCCCTCAACTCCTTCAGGGTTTGGGTAAGGTCCACTATAACATGGCCTCTATCTTGAAAAGATTTGCAGCTACTCCTAATTTGTAAACCACATTTCCCAATACTACACCTTCTATTGTGCAAGGGAACACTTCTTCAAATTAGCATATAGCTGATACTCCTTCAATATTAGTAACATGACCCTCAAGTGCTCCACATGCTCTGCCTTAGACCGACTATACACCAAAAATGTCATCAAGAAAACTAATACAAACTTGTGGAGGTAGGGTTAAATTACCTTGTTATAACCGACCGCAAGGTAGTTGGGGTATTGGCAAGCCCAAAAGGCATCACTAAAAACTCATAGTGTCCTTCATGAGTCCTGAAAGCAGTCTTGTGGATGTCAATGAGCCGCATTCTGATATGATGGTATCCTAATTTTAGATCAATCTTGGAGAACATCATCGCTCTATATAAATCATCCAACAACTCATCAATGACTGGTATAAGAAATTTATCCAATAGCGTTTCCTTATTCAGAGCCCGATAATCTACACAAGATCTCCAACTACGGTCCTTCTTCTTCACCAGCAATACAGGACTGGAGAAAGGACTAACACCAAGACGAATGATTTGGTCCTAACATCTCCTTGATCAATCTTTCAATTTCATCCTTTTGAACCTATGGGTATCGATAGGGTCGAACACTAATAAGGGATACCCCCTCCTTCAAGATGATGGCATGCTCATGCTCCCTTGGGAGAGGTAGGTCCTGAGGCAGCTAAAACACCTCACTGAATTGTTGCAGAAGTGTCCGTACTATCTCTGGAACTTTCCCCTTTCTCTCCATGCTTACCCCTCCCTCGAGACTCTGGAGCTCCACCAAGAATCCCATCCCTGCTCCCTGGATTGCCCTTACCATGGTCTTAAGAGAAACCCTGGTTTTGGATAGACTAGGATCCCCCCTGATCCTCACCGTCCTACCTCCCACCAAGAATTCCAAAATCAATGCCTTCCAGTCCACCTTGGTTTCCCCTAATGTCTGCAACCACTTCATATCCAAAATTACATCTGTGCTCCCTAACTCTAAGGGAGGAAAATCCTCCTTCACCTGGATCTCATGTAGTGTCACCATCAACCTGGGGTAGATGCCTCTACTCTTCTACATCTTCCCCGTTCTCATCATCACCCCAAAACAGCCTGTGTTGACTAGCTTCAGCCCCAATCAATCCATCACCTGGTTGGAGATGAAGTTATGGGTCGCCCCACTATCCACCAGAACTACCACTAATTCTCCTCCTATATATCCCCTCACCTTTATGGTGTGATTTGACATAAACCCTACCACTGAGTTTAGGGAGGACTCCTCATCTAGGTGCAAATGCTCCTCCTCCTCCTCATTATAGACTATAAGTATCTACAGCGAACGATCCTTGTTGTGGTGGCCCAGTGCAAACTTCTCATCACAACGGAAATACAATCCCCTAACCCGCTTCTCCTGGACCTCTGCCTCAATCGGCTGCTTGAAATTTTCCTCTGGTCGTGCTCCCAATCCCCTATCCTTGTGTACTTCCCTCTGAATGGGCACAAGCTGTACCTTTGGTGCCAAAAAAGTAGTCGTTGTTTGATATGAAGCTCCCAAAATGCTGCTCTTGCTGCTTCTCTCAAGTGAGTTTTTGTCCTCCACCAACTAGACAAGCTCCATAGCCTCCCCCAACTCTCGTGGTCTCAATAACCGAACAACAACCCTAATCTCTGGCTTGAGTCCTTTCATGAAATTCCCCTCCAACACTGTCTCAAATAGCCTCCCCAATAGGCTAGAAAGATACTCAAACCTCTCCCGATAATCCATCGCCGTCCCTTCTTGAACCAGAGCAAAGAACTGCTCGTAGAAGTCTCCTTCCCGACTGGTTAGGAAACATTCAAATAAACTATCACTGAACTCCCTCCACGATTGCATTGGATCTCTGATGTCTCTCCACTGATACCAAGACAAAACCTTCCCCTCTAAGCATAAACCTGCCACTGTGAGTCTTTCCTCCTCCGTCAGCCCATTCACTGCAAAGTATCTCTCCACCCTATAGATCCACCCATGAGCATCTTCCCCCTCAAAAAATGGGCATCTTCAGCTTTCGCACTCTCGAATTCCCTCCGCCCCAACTACCTCTTCCACCTTCAGCTCCTCCCATGTAGTGATTGTTGTGATCTCTCCATTGTTCTCTCCCACCCCTCCTCCTTTCATAGATATCATCTTCCTCAAAATCAGCCCTCCTTGTTTCTTCCTTTAATTTCTCCTCATGCTATATCCTTCACCCATTTCCCTCCTTGTTATCGGTTCAAGTGGTGGCATGTTTCCCTTTCGCCCAAGATTTCTACCTCTCGATCATCCCTCATTGTGCCGATATTAGAGTTTCCCCCACTTCCTTGGCACCCGTCAGCGCCCTCACCTCCAATGTTGTCAGTTGGGTGTGAAGCTCCAATATTTTCTTCATCATGTCCTCTAGGTTAAAAAACCTTCATTCCGTGGATGAAATCCATTCCTCAACTTTAGATTTGAATTGGACAACTTTTCCTTATAGTTTCTATTCCAAAGCATCCACTTTCTTCGGTGTCATATGTCCTGAATCATGCTCTGGTACCAATTTGATAGGATTTGATGACCAAAATAGCACACAACAATGTAAAAAACATAAAACTTACTCCAAATGGATCCAAAAATAACACCAAGGGGACTGTAATTACTAATCTGATAATCTCCAAGCAAAGAAAGACAAGATACAAGTTGATTCATTGTTTGAGAGGTGAATCGTCTCTCCCACAACTCCTATTAGTCACTAGGAACCCAAAACCCCAATAAAAACTACTGTAGAAATAAATTCAACATAGGCCTAACCTTCCACAATTTCCCCCCTTAAACAGCCCAAATCCCCTAATAAATGCCCCTTACCCTCAAAGCCTCTTCTCCTATAGGTGATAAAAGAGGCCTTGGGACCCATAGGGGAGCTGAAAGTTTCCTGATATGTTGTAAAGTTCCTAGTCCCCACATCATGTTCGTCATAAACTAAAACACAACAGAAAGCTTTCAATGATGATGATGTTACCATAAATTGCTAACATTGAACCAGATTGCTATCTTTTCCAATTGATACATGATGCAAAGAAAACAACATAATTTTTTTTAAACAGAAACAAATTGCAGTAAATCTAGCAGTTAGCAATCCAAATGCCTGACAACATAAAGCAAGATTTTGCACATATCTAAATTATGGCCAAAAAAAAATCTAAAGAAAAGTATTAATATAATCACAAAATTAATTAAAAATGAAAACTTGCGCTTCACTTGCTTGAGAAAACTGAAGGCCTACACAAGACAATGGAAAGCATATCCAAAAACACCCCAACATATGAGCCAGTTATTAGACAAAAACCCAATCATCTTAAAAAAAATTATCAAGCCCAGTCATAAATCTAGTTATAAGATTATACAATACTTAGAAACAGGGGCACACCATTGAGAGACCACATGGAAATGGCTGAAAAATATTGGAAGTTAAAACATATTTGATAATGTTTGAGAAATGTTGCATACATTATGCAGACTGCTTGATTGTTTCAATGAAAACTACAAATAATAAATCAACTTACGTTCTTCAGTGTTTGTATTAGCAGTAAGCTCAACCCCACCAGATCCATCAGGCACTAAATGCGGAAGCTCAACAACATTACTTGAAGGCAAAGGGTTTTCCCACACCCTCCTTCCTCCATCTAATCTTGGTGCATACTCATTTAACTCGTATAGCTGACTAAAGTTATAGTAAGAGTTTCCAATTGAACCAGAAAAACCATATTTATATAAATTTGCATGCATCATGGGCCAATATGAGTTTCCCTGCCAGCAACAATTAAAAAAAGATTATCAAATGTATGGCTAAGCAACAATCTTTATTTCACATTTTTACATATAGCAATGGCATGTTGATGAACGATTGACCCTCATTACTATGCAGTACAGCATCATAGATAGAAGATGAAAAAAAAAAAAACACCTATTTAAGTGGCAAGATGGTAAAGTAAGATTCACATCACACGGCAAGTTAATAATCTATTCTACGACACCAATAAATATGTTATCTGCATAGTTTTTTCAGAAGCTCATATATAACGTGGCATGATTTCAAACAGACAAATACTATCAATTAGCTGGGGAAGCAACAAGGGGGGAAACAAAGAAGCGCAGAAACATAAATAAGACTCGAGATGTGCCAGCACAGGAAGCTGGGAGCCCAATTCATTTTAATACCTACTCTCTACATAGAGAAAAGAACATAAAATTATTAAAATTTCAAAGGATACCTGGTCCTGCAAACCTTCTGATAGAAACATATCTGTCTGATTATATGATAGGCCTTCAAACAAGTCCATGAAACTTTCTGGGATTGTATAAGGAAACCCTGTGTTAATGTAATGAACTTCAATCTGTCTGTTACCATTCATTTTGGACTATCCTTTCTGAAAACCTGGCACCCAAAACCCAAAAGCAAAGCCTTCAGCTTTGATTGACCAAGGAAAAAATAATAATATCCGCAACCTAACCATAAAAAACTAATAATTTGATCTACACAACAGAAATAACAGTGGGACAGTGGTAAATATCACGTTATGTAGTTCAACTGCAATGAATATACAACAGAGCAATTTTTAAGACCAACATAAGAGCAATGTCCACGAAAAATCACATTATTCCAAAACACAAATCCTTACTACACACGATTCAATCAAATTGTTGATGAAATGCATAGAAACATAGATCTAGAGACAATTACGGTTTCTTTCCAGTACTCTTCAACAAGCAATGTTCCAAGAATACCATTCATTGCTAATGCGTGACGATTCAAGCCCAATCTCGAAACATGTCCACTAAATAAACCATAAGCAGAAAGATTAGCAATCACCTAAGTGTAAACCACGATTCCTCTTCCTCGTGACAGAAAATCAATCAACCTTCAACAAATCCTCAAGCAAAATATCTCATAGGTCTAAAATCTCCCCAAAACCTCTCGCTACGGACGATGATCTTTATCCACCCTTTATTCCGGCCGCAGAAAAACCACAACAACTAAATTCCCCAACAAAAGCGCCAAACCATCCGATCTCCCAGAAAAAAAAATGAAAATAAAAAACAAAAAGGAAACTGTAATAGAATACTACCACTACGCATTTGCACCTCATTCTAACACGATCGCCGGAACCCGCTCGCCATTCCTCGTTCCTTCCTCTTCTCCTCAACCTTCAATTATCTCGGCACCGATCCAGCCAATGCCGGCGGTTGCGAGTCAGCGGAGGAGTAAATCCTTCGAATCCACAGCTTTAATGGCAATGCCGGTTCCCTGCGCCCACGCAGATAACTCTACTACGAAGATAACTCTCAACTCTCTCTCTCTCCCTACGCCGTGACAAGCGCAGCGCAAGAAGGGATATCGGGTTGCGAGTCTCGTCGCCGTCCCTATTTATACCCCCGGCGACCACGCGCGCTATGACGAGGCCCACTCTCGTCTCGCGTGACGAGCCCTGACAACCTCTGACCGTCCGATGGCGATCGCACGGTAAACAGTCCGTCTCGGACCCACACCCGTCGCTCTCGATCACGGGACGAGATATCGCACACGATATATATCTCCGACCGCAGCGAGCAGATCAACAACTCGCTCCGGTCTGAAAACGGATAATCCTCATTATACGCAACGTGGCGTGTTTCCATTGGCCACCACAATAATTAATTTTTTTTAAAAAAAGCTACGTTTACTCACTATTTCCCTAAAACGACGCTTTCATCGCACGCAAGAGCGGAGAGGCTATGAATGGAATTCTTTACTTTATTTGGTGTCCCCCACCCACGCTCAGCTTTCTTCTATGCCCAAAAAGTGACACGTGTAGCGTTTGTGTAATAATAACGGCAGGAGCAGGATAAGGTGGATGTTCCTGAGGAGGAAGAGGTTAATTAAGTCATTAAATTATCATTAGCTTTGTATTAAGTGGCAGATCAGGGTGCTATTGGGGAATAAACGGTGGTTAGCAAAGTATGACCTGAAACGGACCGGCAGGCCGTTACGGCGGCGTGGGGTGGTTGTGAGGCAGTGGCCGAACCTCGCCGCCCCCGCAACAGAAAGCGGTGTATGCTCACCTCCTTGAGGTGGGACCCTTTGTATTTTTAATGATGAACGTCAAATTATAAAATATGTTCTCCAATCATAATAAAAGAAATTACATCTAAAACACTTACATTTTATCTATTTGCAAAATTTAAATATTATACATGTCATGATCTCACTGTTCAAAGTTTGAGAAAAATGAAAATTATTGAGGATATTTTTAAAATTTTTGATATTTGATTATGTAGACAAATAATAATTATTATATTATTTTAATGCATTAGTTCATAGGCATAACTTAAAATGATTTTAAAGGGCTATACACGCAAGTATACATATTGAAACTAAAAAAAAGTTGTTATAAATAGATGTACATATGTGTGTATAACATAAAAATAAATCTAGAGGATCATAATATTTACATAAAAACCTAAAGAGCTATACATAATTATGTACATACTAGAAAAAAATATAGTCTCCCACTTAGATCACTTGATAGTTATATCTTACTAAATAATTTTAATAACTCAATATTTATTATCTTTATGAAATAACATTAACATAAAACATCATGAAAATACATTTATTTTCACTAATCTTGTGATAAACAAACTACTAATTATATATAGTCAACCCCACGTACTGAGATAAAAGCTTGATGTTATTGTTGTTGGTGACTCCAATGTGGAGGTTTTGGTGAGAAGAAGAAAGAACGTCAGTGAAGATATCTTAGAGTTAGGGAAGAATAAGAGAGTCGAGTGAAAATAGTTGGTTCAAGATTTTCATTCTCTCTTCGACATGGCACTTATCCCCAACCTTCTAATTTGATTTCATTTCTCTTTCTCACTCCTCTACATGGTGACATGTCTCTTAACATATTTTATGTTACACAAAATTTGTTACTTGTACATCCATCCACCCTTAGCCGTTTTTTCAATTTGTAATCCTGCAACCACGCTGGCCGAGTCCTTCCTCTGATCGGACGCCAAGTCTCACCACTTGAGTCTTCAGTCTTGCTGCTCCCTGGTTCAGTGTGATGCTTCACTCATTTGTTGGGTTTGTAATAATTTTCATTCGCAGTGGGAAAGTATAGCCTTTTACACAAGGCCAAGGTGTAGATACGCAGCCCACACTTCTTTGTCAAGCAGACAAGAAAGCCTGCTCAGGTGGAAGTCCCTCGCGGTGAATGAGGTGCTAATGCTGGTTTCCATTATCATAGAGCAGTTGGCGGGATTGGAGAATATGCATTGATTGCAACACTGGATGGTCATTCCAAGTTTCTTGTGGAAGAGAGGTGAGCCATTCGTGGACCTCGATCAAGTGGTTCAGTGGTGTTGCCGAAATAAAAACTGATGGGTAGAAGCCTTCCATACAGAACTTGGTATGTGGTCATGGCTACAGAAGACTAAAGGAAGTGTTGTATGAAAATTGAACCCACGGAATGAGATTTTTTAGCCATTTTTTGATGATTATCCATGGCGTGGCATCACAAGTGCTACTCGAGTGTCCTATTGGTTACCTCTATCTACCCGTCTATCTCCAGATTACAGTTTGATACCAAGCTCTGCCTTAAGTTGGAGTAGTCGAACTATGGAATGCACAATGATATCGTCATTTTAAGCTGTAACTGGCATTGGCAACGGCTGTAGTAGACCTGCCGGTGTTGATCAGCTTTTTACTTAGAATGCGATAAGTTTATTGTCCTGACCAAGCACCAAGCCAATGTCGCTTTCAGGAGATAAATGACTTGTAAAAATAAGGTAGAAGTAAGATAGGGGAATTGGCAACTCTCTGCTACAGGGTTGTAAAGGCTTACAGAGCTTGGGTGGTCCAAACGAAGGTCATTGCTGTGCATTAGATCTGTCAGTGGACTTGCCAGTGTGGCAAAATTACGAACTAAATGCTGATAATATCTCGCCAAAACTAAGAATCCATGGAAAGGCTCCACCATTTTGGGAATTGGCCATTGGAGGATGGCTTGAATCTTATCATGATATGGAAACAAAAGATAAATAATTTGATACCTTTAATTTTTCTTATCAAGAATTCAACGAAAGCTCACCAAAGCTTATTAGAATTATGGTAGGTGGGGCTTTTCAACTACATATAACAAAAATTTGGATTAGACTGATATTCAGTGCTTTGAATCTTGACATGTGGTCTTGTTTTATTCTTACAAGGATACTGTCTTGGTAGGTAACTGTCATTCTCCCACATACATGAAAGACAAACTCAATGGAGTCTGAATAAGAATACTTCAATGTCACAATGACTTTTAGGTTAACCACTTAAGGATAGCTTTAGATTGAACAGTTAGATTGGACATTTGGACTCCTCTCTAATGTTGGAGAAATTATTTTGTGCGGAGATCGGATACAGAATGCGTTCTGGAGACCAACCAGAATGTGCCACGTCAGCGGTACCGAGCACAGGGTGACGTGGTGCATCTAATTGGTCTTCGGACGGCGTTCGGCGTCAGCACAAAATAATTTTTCTTAATGTTGAGGTTAAGCCCTGATCGATGAATGTGACTCTAAAAGTTGTTGGTTATGTATAATTTTTAGTTGTTTGATTGAGGATTTTAAGATTCATGCTCTTAGGTTTATCGCATAATGAGGATGGAATGAGATGATGGACCTTTTCTCGTGATTTATCTTTTTTTTTTCTTTCTTAAGAGATGAACTAAAAAAAAAATCTTTGAAGATTGATGCAACCCAAAACATCTTTGCCCATTTAAACTTGGTTTGTGAGTGTGAATTACAACCAAAGCTTAAAGAACTTTCCAACTATTTGCATTATACCCCCCTAATTTAAAATGCAAAAGATATCATTGTTGAGATTCCTCTATTTTATTCTCTACTAACAACATCATCTTTTTAAACTAAAAGATTTGGATTAGAAGCTTGTGGAAGAAAAGAATATTTTTGCCATAATATTCCACTTCCCTTTCGGCTCCTATATGAGAACCAAAAGACAACACCAGTGAAAGCTTTGCTTTTATCCCAAGGTGGCTACTTAGTTGCAACAATTTCTTTTTTTCCATATATAGCTATACCAACTTTCTTTTGTCTCACATATATGAAAAGAATACAATGTTCTCTTTTATTACATTTGCATACTTAATGAACATCTTAATTAGGGTTGTAAACGAGTCGAATTTGAGCGAGATCAAGAATCATTCGCCTCTGCTTAACCAGCTCGTCAAGTAAATGAGTCAAATTTTTTTTGTTTATGCTTAGCTTGTTAACTTATCAAGTTGAACACGAACAACTAGACAACATAAAGGTTTTGTTTGGGGCAGCTTTCTCACTGCTTTTTAAAGCAATTTTCTAGTACATACGTTTCTTAAACTATACATTTTTGTACTATAAAACTGTTTTAGGAAGCAGTAAGAAAACCGTCCCAAACGAAGCCAAAGTCTCCTTAGAAGTCATATATAAATTATATAACATATATGTCATCATGTAAATGTACATCTATCCATACAAATATAAATGTATGAATAAAAATATATACATATAAATACATAGAAGTATACATGCATACATATGAATATACATACATAATCATATATAAAAATGCATGATCATAGTGATTGATAAGTTAAAATAGTTAAGCATGACAATGTCTGATTTTGCTTTAATTTATGAAGGGATTGATATAAGCTATCTTATTTTTTTTCATTATGTTATGTCTACTCGAATCTAACATCTAAGAAAAAGGGTTATCTAAAGATTTTATTCTGTTTCAAGCTAAGGGCTTTATTCTAGCTAAAGTTGTTGACTGAGATTTAGGGTGGTTCTTCTAATTTAGCACAATTGCAGGGGATACATGAAAATGAGTATGTTGGACCATTTATCAATGTGATTTACCCCAAAAAGATTTTTTTAAAAAATATTAAAATGATTTCATGGCATAATTTTTTGAAGATGAATTTAGCTTCATTAATGAATACCACCCAAATGTAAAAAATACCTGCAATAGCTTTATATAAAATTCTCATAATATGAGAGAAGGCTTTATTTGGAATAATTTTTTTACTGTTTTGCTTTTCAAATTATAATCATAATTTTTATTTGACTATTGATTTTCCAGTGCTTTCAAGAAATTTTATTGCAGTTTTTAAAAAAAATATTTTGCCTATAATTTTATAACCAGCTTTATAAAAAGCTGCAGCCATCTCAAACGGATTTAAAATTTAATAATTGCATAAGTAACTACGTGTATAATAGAAGTGGAGAAGTTTAAGATAATATTACATGCTAAAGAGATGATCCTAATTACTAAGAGTTTGTTTTAGATGACTATAACTTTTTGTAAAGATGATTGTAAAATTATTATAAGGAAAATAACTTTTTAAAAGCTATTATAAAAAGCAGCTTCCTAGCACGAAAATTTTTTAAAAGCAGTAGCTAAATAAAACTATGATTATAATCTGAAAAGTAAAACAGTAAGAAAGTTGTCCGAAACAAATCCTAAGGCTTCGTTTGGAATAACTTTATACCACAATTTTTTTTTTCTGCATTTAATATATTTTTTAACTAAAAATTAGCTTTACAAAACAGTAAGACGGTGGTCCCAAACTAAGAGCCTAAATATATTTCTTTCTATAATTAATAATAATGGTCTTGCTTGTTGAAGTAGCAAACTCTTAACAATAAAATATTTGGGGACAATTGTTGACTTTCATCATTGCATCAAAATACGTGCTTCATTATTACTAGTTTTTGACACCATTGATTATTTGTTGTGAGGCTTTTTTTTTAGAAAAGTATGATAAATTTTGTATATTTATATATTTAAAATTTATTCAAAAAATAGTGTTGAAGAAGAAAAACATCATTTCTATTCAGTGTATGTGAATAAATTGTTATAAGTGCTTATCAATAAATGAAGCATTCATATAAAAAAAATCATATCAAGTAAATTTGCAGTGTTATTCATATTCAGAATTAAATTAAAGAAAATAAAATCCTAAATCTAAGGTGAAGTAATGCCTCTAAGGTCTCGTTTGGGACAACTTTTTTTTCTACTTTTTAAAATAGCTTTTCAGTACAAAAATTTTTAGAACTAAAAATTTTTTATACTAAAAAGTTGCTTTTAAAAGCATTAAAAAAGCTGTTCCAAGCGAAGCCTAAATATAAATGAACTTATTCAATAGAAAATATTAGCTTTTTCACTTCATAAAAAATTAATTTAAAGTATAATCATCTTTAAACAAATTTAATAATATTTAAATTCATTCTAATTAAAATTTTGATAATGATATTTTGAGAAAAAAATTTAATAAATTTAATATATTTGATGTAATATTCCTAATGTATGATTTTTTAAAATGTGTCATTTTTTTTTCAAAAATCAAAAGCCATTTAATTTCAATAAATGCATGCAATATCAGTAAACACCTAAAATACCTTGAACTAAATTAAATACAATTAATGACATTTTTGTTAAAAATTTTGACTAATTTTTTTTTTAAATGCATTATTCCATAAACATATTTAAAAATTACATTATTACATTTACATAAATATACAATTAAACATCAAAATGCTTATCCCCACAAACATTAAATGCATGCCAATCCCTGCCCGCTTATAAATTCAAATAAAATTCCTGTACAAATCCATTGCAACCCTAAAATGAAATCCTTCCTCTTCCTCGCTTCCCTTCTCCTTGCTGCCTCTCTTTCCATTGTCGTCGAAAATGGCGGCGGCCGAAGGGGATTATATGATGCTGGATGGCAACTGATCAAAAACGTGAAAGACCCGCTTGTGCAAGAGATTGCAAAATTCGCAGTGGATGAAGAGAACAAGCATTCGCCTGATTAGAGTGGATTCCTGTGAAACGAAGATCGCTTCTGGCGTCCTTTACCGTCTCATCATCACCGTTCGCTTCGGTGATCCCATCGACTTTCCAATCAATTATGAGGTGACCGTGTTGGAGAAGAGCAAGGATAATTTTGAGCTTATTTCATTCAAGTTGGTTGGCCTTAGCTCTAACAATTCTAGCTGAAAAAAAAATTATAATGGAATTAAATAATATGAAATGTATGTGAATGGTGCTAATAAATAAATGGTATCTGTCATTTAAATTGAATTTATAATTTGGATTATGTGCTTATTTGAATGTTGATGCCATCTAAATATCATATCTATTCGGTTTCATGTTGAACTGATTATTTCGTTGTGATATGTTCATGTGGAATTGATATCACCATTGCTAAATGTCAATCAAATTTGTCCAAAGCATGTTAAGAAATCTATATAAATTTGGCATACGCACATACATGTCTTCATGTTTATATAAATATAAACATTAAAAAAAAAAGATTTTGATGTAGTTTAAGAATATCAAAAGCATTAATTATTCACTACTAAAAATTAAAACTTTTAGTAGCATATTATTACAGTGATTTTCAAATCATTGTTGTAGATGATATATAGCAATGATTTAAATCGGTACCGGTTTAAACCGCCACCTTTTGTACCGGTTTAAATCGCCACAGTAAACTTAACAAACTAAACTTTCTAAAGCCCTAAGTTCAATAGTCTGGAACTATAGCATTCATTTTAACCGCTGCTACTTGTCCAGAATAGTTGCGGTTAAAACTACTGTTAAAAGAAATGCTTCAATATCTATTCCGCCGGTTGCAAAATTATTATGAAAATCCGTTGCAGCGAGTACTAAATACAATGGTCATGCAACAATTTTAGAACCGCTACAAGGGTTTTTGTGGCGGTTAAAACCGTCGTGAAAGCCCCTATAAAGTGCTATGAAAGCCCATTTTTTTGTAGTGATATTTGAGTAAAAAAATTAAGAATTGATTCTGATTCATATGAACCATGTTTTCAGCAAGCATATAATTGAGATAATATAATTTGACAAGATGAATCTAATGATACTAAGAACATATAAATCCGGTTTCAAGTGAGCCTAAATCAAATATTTACTTATAAGAATACTTCAAAATTTCTCAAAGCCATTTAAGGTTTATAATTCCTTCAAATATTTCGCTTGCATATTCAAACCGAGCGTCATGATAATGAATTTGAATACTTAATTTTGATTGATTTTGAGATCATTAAGGTACTGAGATTTTTGAGATCATTGAGGCACTGAGATGTTAAGAAAATGTAAATTGATCAAGAACAACCTTTTAGAACTTCTTCTAATGACATTTCTACCAAGGTTGATAGATGTTCATCTTTGTGATCCCTAGTCTCCAATCCTTTGCAAAGGTGCTGGAAGTTGTGGCCTACCAAATCATTTGTTTTTTTCTTTTTCTTTTTTGTAATTCAAATGGAGATTGGAGCTATCTTAATGCTTCGAAGAATGGAGATTTATACAGAGAGTTGTAACCCATCCTAACTTCTACAGCATCCAAAGCCTCTCCTATCCCCCTCTTCTTCTCCCTTTTCTGGGTTGATGGCCAAGGAAAATATTAAGAGACTTGGGGAGGCTGTTCAAGGCTAGTGGTTGCTATAGAGATGGTGGAAAATTGTGTCTTAAAATCAAACATGCAAGTTTATAATCATTAATTTTAGTTTTTGGTGATATTTTTAGCTCATTCCACACTTTGGCGCCATGTCAAATGATATTCGATTCAAACGCTTAAGGGCTCGATATAATCATTTCGACGACCAAGATTTGATGAGGTTGTCCCTTTCATTAGACGATACTCCCATCAAAATATTTTATGAGTAGAGACTCTATATATTAAAAGTTCGCGTGTATGAATTTCTCATAAAATCTTTACAATTTTGACATGTCGCACATTGTACATTTAATTATATATGATGATAAATATAATGCAACTTGCGAGCTCTAAATTCAAGGTTATGAGGCCATGCAATATGCACGCCAGCATACAACATACAGTTCTCACATCTGACTAGGGACTAAGCTATGATGGCTAATTGAAATAATTTCATTAGTATTTATCATTGGTTACAAATATGATCCTATTTTACATAATTGACGAAGTTGTTAATATAATGTTGTAGACATTAACTATTGTATATGAATTCTATGATGGAAGTTTGAGAGTCTTGTGGCTTTGGATTGTCTTGAAGAGATTGTTTTCGGTATGTATGCTTGTTCTCCTTTGAGTGAAAGAGATTGAAGACCAATAAGTCTAATTTAAATCTTAGTGTGGATGCTGGTGGAGCCATGTCAATGGTGTGCATCAACTATATTAGTGAAGGCTGGTGATAAAGTCGATGGGTGTTGATGATGTGTGTCATGCATCAATATTATTGGTGATGATGCATGACAAAGTTGGCAGATGCCAATTTTTGGGTTGATGACATGCATTAATCCTATAGACGATTTATAGAATTTAATCAATTTTTTTAGTATAAAATTTATAGAAATTTTTTTGGAGCTTCAAAAATTATAAAAAAATATTCATAAAATAAATCATTTTAATTAAAATTTTTTGATGAAATCAGTTTGCAAAATAGACACCCGACGGTCCCAAAATATCCACTTGTACCGATAGGTGTCAATTTTTTATAAATTTTCACCAATGCCCAAAAATTACAAAAAAATTCGTGTAATTAAAATACTACAATCTCAATGATATAGTGAAAATGATTTGTGATTTAGACTTATAATGAATTTAGAAAAAAAAATTATTTATCTGGGTCAAAATACGGGCTATTACATGATGGGCGACAAGGTCTGTATACATCGTTGTTTATGCTGATGGCATACATCGACCTTATATGCATTAGTGCATTGGCATTATTGTAAATGCCAGACCTTAGTATTTGTGTCAACGACATACATAGAAAATGGCATGTGTCAATGTTATTGGTGATGTCAAGAGATGAAATTAGATGGCATTGAGATTTTTCTCAATGATATATATTGGCCTTACAAAAGATGCATTATAGGAAAGTCAATAGTTTGCAATGAATTTTCTGGCAGAATATTATTTGTTGAAAATGACGATAGATTTGTGACAGAAATTTTTGTCAAATTCTTGGATGGACAGCAAATTTGCTGCAAAAGTTTCGCTGCTAATCCAATGTCACTTTGTCGCAAATTTGCCACAAACTAACCTATCTAATCGATTGGTTGTGCATCTGTTTCATTTGCTCATTCTTTTCTTTGACTTCGCTCCTCCAGCCTTTTTCTTTTTTGACTTCAGCTTTGGCTTTGCTCTTCGACTTTGCCTCCTAGGGTTGCATCTCCTCAACTTCGGCTGTTCTCTAGTTGTTTGTTGCTATTTGACTTGTGTGAGAGGTTGTTCTGAACGAGTCACAAAATAACTTCATCGCCTATTTTGATGACGTTCCTTCCTACTGCATCTGAAGTCAAACCTCCTCATCGTTCTTCTATTGGATCATAAGGAACAAGGACAATGGCAGCTTGGTCATTGTGAAGGTATCGATCTTTCTTCCTTTTGCGCGCTTCGTCGTCCAAATCCCATAAATCTACCGAACTACTGGATTTAGTAAATTCGGGATTTACAATAAAGAGATGAAAACAAAGGATTTAACTTGCTCTGAGAAAAAAAATTAGTGACATACATGAATTGTATGCTTCCTTGAGATACATGAATTTTGTGCTTCTTTATTCTCAACACTCTAATATGATACATAAAACAATCAATAAGACTTCGTATTCTAAATAATTTAGGGCAATTTTATAAAGGGATTTTTACATACATAACACCTAAAATATTATTATTACATATATAACACCTAAACTATCATATTTACTTATATACCACCTAAAACCCCCATTTTTCATCTATTCTAACACTCCGAAGTGGTATTTCAGATGGTAGGAATGTTGTTTAGGTGGTATATAAATAAATATGGTAGTTTAGGTGTTAGATATGTAATAACAATATTTTTAGGTGTTATGTATGTAAAAATCCATTTTATAAAATTAAAACATATAGAGCACAATTTGATCAAAATGGATAAACTATTATAATAGTTTTGAGAATAGTTATATAGTTCTGATCAAACCAGTTATTATATACAATAATTCCACTAACATTATTCTCACTCGTCTTTCATTAAAACAAAACTTTAAAAAATCATCTTATTAGTATAAAAAATCATCTTTGTCTCTCTACATGGAGACCAATAGTCATTGAAAGTTTGTGATGTTATATTTGGCAAATTATCCATCTCATAAACCTAAAAGGACATTAGATTTAAGATAATTAACTTTAATGGTTGCTTAAAACTTACTTTGATGTTGATCGAAAAGTTTGTGATAAAATTTGAGCTAAGCTTCAAATACGAACTAATTTTGTTCATTGTAGACTTCAATAAGTAGTTTGTGCATACTAAAGAGGCATTGCAGTCTAAAATGAAGATTCACATATCCCTTTCTCATCCCTTAGGTCCTATGGCCAATTAGAGGATGTAACTTGCTATAAGATTTAACTTGTGGTATATCGTTATTGTATATCTTGATTAGATAAAATGTCATCTCAAAATTTTTTGATGATGACAATTAAGAAATTCACCTCTATAACCTTGTTTGTGATCATAAGTTTCATATGCAATCTTAGAATTTTATTCTGAGCATCCATCCAATGATGCGATCAATAAAATAATTATATATAAATAACATTAAATTGATACAAATCTCATTGTTTGCTTATAGTAATTTATAACCAAAGTGTGTTATGGATATTTGAAATCATAGATATTGGATGTATAATCGAATGTTGCCTAGACGCAAGACGTTTAATTCTTGAACGGAGTAAATTTTTTCATCTAGTCAGGCTGTCAATTACCTTCCTTTATATCAAAGGGAATATTTTGTTATCCATGTTCCAAATACAAAAATCAAGCCTACCTCACACTAGATGAGATTACTATTGATCTATATCGCGGAGGATTCATATCAGAAAATTGATATTGTACTTCACATGATGAGTACGGGCCTCATTTAGACTCTCAATGTAGCCCGCCTACAAGTTTCAACATAGTTGAGGAAGATAAAATTAGGATATTCGAGGACTTAGTTTGTGATGCAACTGGGCCACAACATCAACAATTTATAAGGAGGCATAAAACTTTCATGATTTGTTATACACTGCATAATAACTAATTTAAAATGGTTGTACTACTCACTCAGAGTTATATGTTGTTGTGAAGATGTTGAGCATAGATAATGCTTTAATTAATTCATTGGCCTACTTAAGGAGACCAACCTAACAGATAATATAATTCCAATAGATTTATACCAGACTAAAATATTAATTTTCAAGCTTGATTTGTCAGCTATAAAAATATATTACTATGTTAACGGATGCATGTTGTATTACGGAGATAATTTGTCAGAGATTGCATATCATCATTGTAACATGCCAAGGTTTAAATCAAATTCTAGAAAAATAGAAAGCAGAAGAATGTGTCAGTCAGTCGATTATTTTACTTACCCATCATTCCCAGATTATAATATTTATAAGCATCTATGAGTTATGCTGCACATATGAGATAACATAATGAACACATCTCGTAAGTAGGTGTTTTAACACATTTATCAAAAATAGAGGCATGAAAATACTTTGATCGTACACATCCTACTTTCATCACAGAACTAACAAATATAAGATTAGATTTATGTACAAATGATTTTACTCCATTTAGCCAATTTGCCTCACCTTACTCATGCTGGCTCGTGATACTCACCCCATACAATCTTCCTCCAGAATTGTATATGACTACACCCTATTTTTAACACTTATCATTCCGGGCCCACATAATTCAAAAGCAAAGATAGATGTATTCTTGTAACCTTTAATCAATGACTTAAAATTATTATAGAATGAAGGAGTTACTATATATGATATCTTTAACAAACAAAATTTTACATTGAGGGCAACATTATTTTGGATAATTATTGACTTCCTAGCATACAATATACTTTATGGTTGGAGCACTACATGTAAGCTAGCTTGCCCATTGCATGAAAAATACTAAATTGTTCACTTTGAAGCATGGGGGCAAGAATGCTTGGTTTGACTGTCACTGTATGTTCTTACCTGCAAAGTATTCATTCAAACGAAATAAGGATGCTTTCACTAAAAATAAAATGGAGATGGCACAGCCTCCACTAAGGTTAACCAGTGAAAAAATATTTGAAAGAGTAAATTTCATACCTATGATTATTAATTCTCCAAAATTAGTGGTTTACAAAATGCCCATGTATGGAGTTACTCATAATTGGATAAAGAAGAGCATTTTTTTTTTATCTTTTTCATATTGGAGAACAAATTTGATCAGGCATAATTTAAATGTGATGCATATAGAGAAGAATATTTTTCACAATGTGTTCAATACAGTGATGGACATCAAGGGCAAATCTAAAAACTTGAATGATATTTATAGGAGGAAAACACTTGAGTTAAAGTAAGATGGAAATGGGAAATTATTAAAGCCAAAATCCCAATTCACCTTCACTTTAGAGCGGAGTCGAGCGATTTATGAATGTGTGTAGAACCTAAAGCTACCTGATGGATATGCTTCCAATATTAGTAAATGTGTTGACATGTGATCAGGGATATTATTTGGATTGAAAACTTATGACTCACATCTTCATGGAATGTTTGTTTCCCACCACTTTCATTTCTCTTTCAGATTCAATTTTCAATCCCTTGACCGAACTAAGTATCTTCTTTAAGGATTTATGCTCATTAAGATTGAATGAAGAAGCTTGGTTCCATATTGAACATAATATTTTTTTCATTCTGTGTAAGGTTGAGAAGATATTTCCTCCAGAATTTTTTGACTCAATGGAGCATATGCCCATGCATTTATATATGAGGTTAGAGTTGGTTGACATATTCAATATCGGTGGATGTATTCTTTTGAGAGATAATTTCATGCAGACATAACATCCTTAATATTACTAACAAGTTATCATTTCATAATCATACATCATTCATGTATTTAAATAAACTTAAGAAGGTTGTAAAGAATAAATCACGTCCCGAAGGATTAATATGTAAAGCATACTTAATGTATGAGACTACCCAATTTTGCTCATACTATTTTGACCCAGAGTTATAATTAACAAGGAATATTGTACCTTAAAATTGAGTAATCCAGATATATGTCAATCTATCAGTAATATATCAATATTCAACGGACATGATGAGCCAACATGTGCTTGCATTGTACGTTGTTTGAAAGATAAGGAGATGAGAGTTGCCACGTTGTATACACTGCTTAATTATGTTGAAGTTGAGCCACATCTTGAGTACGTTTGAGTTAACATTCCATACATTTTATTGACTCATACATAGAGAACCTAAAACTCAAAAATTTTAAAGGAATTTCGTTAATGGTCTGACTACATCATTGCTATTAGAGAAGGAAAAGAGAGTTGAATTTGAATTTCCAAATTTCTTCAAAAATACGGTATGTTTTTCAACAAGTTACTTCTATCTTATATGTCTTAATCAATTAACTTAGTGAAAATGATAATACATAGCTACACTTTCTGCACCAATCATTGTCATAGTGAAGCCATAGATGTGCAAGATTAATGACTAATGAATTCAACTTTGGGGCCTATAAGAGCTGTAAAATGTTAGCCAATTTTTATTATTAATAATTACAAATTTCAAACTAAAGCTTGGTGCAAAGGTCAGAAAATAGAAAATTATGGTGTATGTGTAAAAGAGAACAACTATATGGGTGATGACTGTGAGTATTATGGGGTCTTATAGGAAGTATAATAGTTAGAATATCCTAGTGAATGGAATAACTTGTATCTTTTTTATTGTGATTGGTTTGATCTAGTATAAAACAGAGGAACAAGGGTGCATCCATTTTATGGTATTACAGAAGTAAAGCGAGGCAGAAGATATGAAAAGTATGACTCTTTTGTCATTGCTAGCTAGGCTAGCCAAATCTTCTTTGCTAACTATTCGGATAGACTGTGAGATAAACAAGATTGACTTGTAATTATTAAGACTAAACTTAGGGGAGTCATTGAGAATACTACACCAATAGGAGCATCACATCAAGAAGAGTGTATGTCAAATTTTAAAGATCCTACTAATGATGGAGATGGCAAATTATAACTAATGAGACTGAGTTGCAGTTAGAGGAGGTGGACTTAAACATTGAGGAAAATATTGAAGATAATATTAGTAGTGAGGATGTAGTCTCATCATATGAAAGTGAATCACTAAGTGATTAATAGTAGGAGGTAAATGCGTATTTTGGCTTACAATCCTTCTTATACAAGGAGGGCTTATGTAAGTATATAATGTTACAATAATTAAAGAAATATTAAAAGTGAAGATTATATGATGATTAATCTTATATTATGTTTTGTAGGATGAGTATACACGACTTCGAGAGAGCCATATTGCAGTTGGTGAGGGATTCTCTAGGGGTTCAATATATATTTATGACTATCGCACTTGACCGTAGACAGTAGCGAAATGCAGAAGGGACAAATTTATAGATTAGACTTGCAGGCCTACGCATATAAAGGACAGTCCTCTTATGCCTCCATCTACTCTACAAATAGCCAAGAGAGTTTGTATAGACAACAGGTGGCTAACCTGGCAGCAGAGCTAGACTATGTCCGAAAATCACAAGTGGACATGCACATGCAGATACTGGATGAACTATAAAGATTGAGAGAGCATATTAGTGGAAATAAGCCTACGCCTGTATCAGCCGAGCAGGAGGATATAGATTCCACTTTGATTGTCTTAGGTTTTTGATGCATTTTGTTTTTTTTATGTATAAAAACTATGTTTATTATAGTAGTGTTTGTTGAAATATTAGCATTATTAACTACTACTTTAAAACTACTTAGATTGTGATTATTGAAAAGTTGAATAATTGATATAATGTGCTATTTTTTATTTATGTTACAAGTTTTTGTCAAATTTATGGCGGAAATTTCACCGCAAACACCGATACGACCCATCTTTATCATTAATTACGGCGGATATTTCCACTGTAATTTATGGCATATTTGCGACGAAATTTTTGCTGCAAATTGTGTCAAAAATATCCACCATAATTAATGATGTAAATTGCAGCGGTATTCCCGCCACAAATTTGCCATTATTTACGGTGGAATTTGCGACGGCCTGCTATAACGAGCACGTTGTTTTTTAGAATTTAAATTCATTGTAAATCTATCGTAAATCTGCCACAAAATATTTGCGACAGAGTATGTCCAACGCAAATATATTTTCGACGTGACTTTTAGCAACAAAATATATTCTACTGCAAATCCATCACAAAGCATATTTAGCGGCAAATTTTACTTATTTTGTAGTGAATTTGTTCACTGGATAGTGATGGCATGCATCGATGTTGATGACAATGATGCGTAATAAAGTAAATGTCGGTGTTGGTATCAACGATGTGCATTGGCCTTATATATGATGAAATATATTAATATTAATGACAGGTATGTGATGAAGTCAGTGGGAGAAAGTGCTCGTGTTGACGATGTGCATCAACCTTATAAATAATGGTATGCATTAATATTATTTGTAGTTGTGGATGATGAATTTAGTGGGCGTCAATGTTTGCATTGAGAATATGCATCAACATGATAAGGGATAGTGCACCTTGATATTATTAGTGATGATCGACAATGAAGTCGACAAGCATCAACAGTTTTGTTGATGACATTCATTTTCTTTATAGGTAATGATGTGCATTGATATTATGATAAGCGACAAAGTTTGAGTTTATTAGCGTTTATGTCGACAATGTTCATTGCCTTTATATGAGATAAAATGCATTGATACTATTGGTGGCTGTGAGAAACAAAGTCGGTGAACATCCTTGTTTGTGTCGATAATATGCATTGATTTTACAAGTAATGTCATACATCAATGTTGGTAGCAATGACAGGCGATGGAGTTGATGAGCATCAATGGTGTGCGACTGCCTTATAACTATTGGCCAGTGTTAATGTTGGGCATTAGTATTTGTGTTGATAAAGTGCATTGATTTTTAGGTTATGTCGTACATTGGTGTTATTGGCCATGTTGGATGATGAAGTCAACAAGCATCAATGTTTGTGTCGATGGGTGCGTCTGCTTTAAAGGCGATGGTGTGGAGATGAAGTTGGGAAGCGTCGATATTTGTATCGATGGCATGCATCAACCTTATAATTAATGGTTTACATCTATTGCTACCAATGAAGTCAACAAGTGATGATAATCAAGAGATGGTGGTCGGGAGATCATAAATGTGTCGTGATTGTTGGGTGATGGTAGTTGAGATAACTTAATCGAACAACGATGATTGTTGGTTACTATCATCTCCATCGTTAAGCAAGCGCTCTCTCCAACTCTAAGTACATCAACCTTGTTGGTGATATCTTGCATCAACTTTATTGGCGACAATAACTAATGAAGTTGATGGGCATTTGCATTGGTGTCGACTACATGAGTAGGCCATATAGGAACTATTATGCATCGATGTTATTGGTGATAATATGTAATAAAGTCAGGTGCTAATATTTTATGTTAACAATATACATCAATATAAAGGGTGATGATATGTATCAACATTGGAGATGATAATATGCAACCAAGTCAGTGGACATTGGCCTTAATATTGACGACGTGCATTGACCTTATAAGTGATAACGTGCGTTGACATTCTTAGCAACTTCAGGCATCAAAATTTGAGTCAACAATATATATTGGACTTATAGAAAATGGTATGCATCGATATTGTTAGTGATGCCAAGTGACAATTGTATGTTATTAGTGTTTTTATTGATTATGAGGATCATCCTTATAGGTGATGGTGTGGATCGAATTTGATGAGGACAATGTGCAATAAAGTCCATAGATGTCAACAATGGTATTAACGACATGCATCGACCCCATAAGTGATGATGTGTATCAAATATTAAAATAACTCTTCCTCATTCTCAAATTAAAGAAAATTAAAATTAAAATTACATAGTATTAAATATAAGATGGGGTAGTAACATCTAAAAATAAATGTTCTTATTCAATAGAAAATATTAGCTTTCTCACTTCACATGAAATATAAGAATTTTCTTAGAAATATGGCTTTTTCATAGAGTTAAATGATAAAAAATGATTGTAGAGTTAGTGTTGAAGATTAGAGAAAAACATAATAAATTTATGAAAGAAATTGTTACAAATGTTCAATGTAAGAAACATTCATCAAAGGAATTATACAAGTAAATTTAACATTCAATGGATATATTACTCTTCATCATCCTCAAATTAAAGAAAACTAAATAAATATAAAAAAAATTAATATATTTAATTTAAAAACATGACACTTTCTTTTTCCAATAAAAACATGCAATATCTGCAAACTTCTGAAATACCTTGAACTAAATTAAATACAATTAATGATATATTCGTTAAAAAAATTTGACTAAAATTTTTTAAAGTTCATTATTCCATAAATAAATTTAAAATTTACATTATTCCATAAATACTAATATGCAATTATACGTCAAAATACTTATCCCCACAAACATTAAATGTGCCCCAATCTCACCACCTATAAATACAAAAAAATCCAAGCACAAATCCATCGAAACCCTAAAATGAAATCCTTCATCTTCCTCACTTCTCTTCTCCTCATTGCCTCCCTCTCCGTTGCAGCTGAGGAAGATGGCGACCGAAGAGGATTATATGACGCCGGATGGCAGCCAATTAAGAATGTGAATGACCCGCATGTGCAAGAGATTGCAAAATTCGCAGTGGATGAACAAAACAAGCATTCCCACACTTCTCTGATCTTGTATAAAGTGGATTCTGGCGAAATTACGATCAACTTCGCCGCCTTTTACCGCCTCATCGTCGTTATCGCTGGCGACAATGCTCACGGCATTTTAGCCAAGTATGAGGCAACGGTGTGGGAGAAGAGCAGGGGGAATTTTCAACTTATTTCATTCAAGTGGATTAGGCCCTAGCTGAAAAGAAATCATGATGGAAATAAATAATATCAAGTGTTTGTGAATTGTGCTAATAAATAAAGAAATAAATAAGTAGTTTTTATCTATCATTTGATTTGATTTATAGTTTGGATTATATTTCTCTTTGAATGTTGATGCAATTGAGATATCACATATGTATGATTACATCTTGAACTGATTATTCATTGTGATATGTTCATGTGGAATTGATATTTACCATTGCTATTTGAGTAAACAAATTTAAGAATTGATTATGATTCATATGAACTAAATTTTCAGCAAGCTATAATTGAGATAGTGTTCGTTTGGGACAACTTTCTTAATGTTTTCAACAGCAACTTTTTAGTACAAATTTGATCAATATTCTAAAAAAATTGTTTTAGAAAGCAATAAAAAAATTGTCCCAAACGAAGCCGTAATGTGACAAAATAAATCAAATGATACTAAGAACATTTAGATTTGAGTTCAAGTGAGCCTTAATCAAATATGTGCATGTAAGCATATTTCAAAGCATCAATTTAATGAAATTGAAGAGCTTAATATTGATCAATTTTGAGATCATTAAAGTAAGTGTATTGAATTTGGTTCAACCCCTATTTGTCTATATCTTTGATTGTCGTACGCTTCACAGATATATTGGAGGTCCAAGGGAGCAGTGCCCCCAGAACAAATTTTGGTTGTAATGATATTTTTAGAATTCAAATTAATAAATAAAATGATGAATTTTCTTTACTATTTGTTGAGGGAAATTGCCTAAAGCCATAGTATTTTAAAACTTTTTAAGTGGGGGTGGGCAATTGCCTAAAAATATTTGTAATAAAGACTAAAAAATAAATAAAGATGAACAAATTACCTAAAGAATCATATGAGCAACTCTTAACTTATTTTTTGTGCAAGTGTCAAATTTTCATATAATGTTAATATAATAATAAGATTGTCTCTCTCTATTTTGTTGTGAATACCAACATCCATCATTATATATTTTCAAATATTCAATAGAATTTTAAACCTAGTTTTGTTAAATAGTAATTTTTATTCCTGAAAAAATTGTATAATATGATTTATGCTAAATGCTTATCTAATGTAAGTTGGGTGCTCGATGGTGTCCACTTCTAATCTAAACATATGATTTAGCAATTTTTAAAATTTTAAATACATATCACAAATAATATATTAGAAAATTTTGGATAGATATTAAGGTCAAATTTAGGTCATGATAGATTAAATAGTTGTTGTAATTTTATAAGATAAGCATAATGCATATGGAAAATCAATCAAGAATTATATTGCACTAATTTTAAAACAAATTCAACAATGATAAGATTTGTTATATTATATTTTGAGTAATAAAATTTTTCGAATATTGGATGAGATATGAAATCAAGAAACACTAACATGGGATGGTATCAACAGATTTCGGTAGAGGACCAATGTTAGACTAATACACTCTAGATACTCATAAATCCATTGATATGCAAGTCAATGTCCTAATCTCATAAAAGTACTCATATTTAAAAGAGAGATTATGGAATTCTAGATTTCCCAAAAGAATATTATTTTTATGGTTCATTACATCCCGAGGAATACTCACGAAAAATATCAATTAAGAAAGGCTATTTGAGCTTCTGTTTATGCCAAATCTATGCTTGATTAATCTATAAAATTTAAGACAATGAGATGAGTTGGGGTGGGTTGAAGCATAGTCAAATAGACAATTCATGATATAGGTGAGGATATAAGAGGTCTCAAGCATATTAAGGCTCAAATATGGTTTGTAAATGGATTTATGATATGGTGAAAGCATAAGGAAGCTTTGAGTATAGGGAGAACATAGTCATAATATTATGATTAAAGCAAATGGAATCATTTGCATGAAAAAGTCTTTCCTATAAGAAGCTCATTCATTTAGTGTTTAAGGAATATATTCCCAGTATAAGGACACTCAGAAAAAGAAAGCAATGGAAGAAAGAATTAACGATGATGGGACTTACATCCAAAAAATTAGGTAATACTTGAAGCTATAAAGAAGATGAAATTCTCCAAGGGAAAAGTTAGGAGAATAGGGGAATGATGACTAATCTTGACTAACCTATGAAGAGAAGGCTAACCTAAGGGTGATGATGACTAATCTTGACTAGAAGGGATCTAGCTTATGGAATAAGAAGAAATCCTAAGGAAAGAAAGCCTACACTAGGGGAAAAAAATAGCTATCTTAGAGAGACATATGACTATCCTAGAAAAGGGTGTACTAATCCTTAAAAAAAGGATGTCTATGGAAGACTATTCCTAAGAGATAAGATCATCAACCTAAGAAATGGAGGATTATCATATGAGAAATAGGTAGATTATGCTAGTAAGAAAGACAGCTAAGTTAAGAAAAATACATCTAACCTATTGGACAAGATGATTAACCTAAAAAGGGGGAAGAGAGTCTCACTTAAGAAAGATGAATTACCTAACCTAGAAGAGCCATAATCTAAACTAAAGAAAGGGATACTAACTTACCGGATATGAAGACCCAATGAAGATCTCATAATTATTTTATAACTTAAGGAATATAATGCAATTTAATTCATGAATTTTGACTCCAAATTTAAATTTTTTATGAATTTTTTAAATTCCGATTCAATTTGAATTCCCTTAAAATCATGATCATTTGAGCTGGACCCGCACAAATGGCAACTTGCGGTTGACCCGAGTGGTTTGGACCATGCTTGCATTGCGCCGGATCATCCTGTAGATCTATAGGACAAGACCATATACAAACTATTTGCACACTATTGGATCTTGGGATGAAGATGCAACAACAACTGCTTTTTCACCTTTCTCCACCACCCCAAGTGCTGAACCAAAGTATGAGTGGCCCCTTCTTTTTAAATGAACATGCATGGTGGTGGGAGGCTGTTCGAGCTCAAACGGGAAGATTCTAGGTCCACGCTCAGCAGTTCACAACCAACATAGGTGGCATTGGCGATGACAGCCGAACTAAGGGTCTATTTGGGATAGCTTTCTGGCTACTTTACTTTTCAGACAACAAATATAATTTCATTTTGCTGCTATTTTTTTATAGTTTTCTCAATGATTTTTAGAAATTCTTGTGATGGAAACATGCTTTGGGCATCCATAGTGGCGATATTGTTTTCTTAACAGCAACTTCATAATCAATTTTATAAACATTGTAGCCGTCACAAATGGATCCTAATTTTTTTTTTTTTCAAATAGAACTTGGAGCTCCCTCTAAATGGATGTTTTATAATGCTTCGAAAACTAAGGGATATTTATACAGAGAGTTCTAACCCATCCTAACTCCTACACCATTTAAAGCCTCTCCAATACGCCCATTTCTTCCCCCTATTCTCGTTTGATGGTTATGACAAATCATGCATAGTTACAAATCTAAAATCTATTTAAAAAAAAAACTAAATTATCGAATAGGCATATATAATCAATCAATGATCAAACCATTGAGAATTTAATGAAAGTAAAAAAAAATACTTGATGATGTTTTATTTGATGTTTTTGCTTTTGTTGTTCAAGAGGCCATGTTGGTTGTCGAACATCTTGTAAGTATGAACAGAATCATTTGCTTCTAGGGCAGGGCTTGTTGTTCTTACTAGGAATTGCATCATGTAGTCATCTTTGAGCAGTTCATCAAGTAGCACCCTAAGGATCCAACAATCTTGAATTGTCATGTGATCTGCTTTGATGAGATACTGGCAAAGCTAAGAGTAGTTTGGATAATTAGACAGACAGTAAAGATTTTTTTACAAGCTAAAATAATCTTTCTATTGGATTATATATTGAAGATATCATTGATTTCACATTAAAATTTAGAAATCGATTACTTTGAGCTGAGGGTACTAAAGAAGGAGATTCTCCTATCCTTTAAGGATGCGTAATCAATCTAAGTTGTAATTTCAATCCTTCGACAATAATTTTCTCAAAAGATTTCTCGGTACAAGGCCAAACATAATGGACATTTTTATGCCGTTCAATCATATCTCGGTGATTGAGTGGCTAGTGTGCTATTGTAACCATTAAAGGGATGTCATTTTTAGGGTATGATCTATCAACTCATTATAGTAGATGAACTTGGATGCCCTCTCTTACATTTCTTAAAAGGTGGTTGGATGTTTCTTCATTATGAAATACTTGAAGGGGAGTCATGACGAGTGAAAGTCAATGCCAACTTCATAAAGACAATCTTTAAAGTAACAATTCCTTGAGTAACCTCTAGGATTCTCTCTCCCTCTATAGGGTGAAACCACCTCAATGTCTCATCCTTGAGGGTGGTTGTGAAGGTCTAATAATATAAGTTCTCAATAGCTGGCACTAAAGCCAACATGTCGTTAAGGCTTCTTTTGGGGCAGCTTTGTTATTGTTTTATGAAGCAGCTTTTTAATACAAAAATTTCAAATTCAAAAAAATTTTGAACTAAAAAACTGCTTCATAAAGCATAATAAAAACTGTCCCAAATAAAACATAAATCAACTTAGGTGCTTAATATGATTGCTCAAGCTTTAATAGTGGCCAAGTGTGGACACCCTGAACAACACCTACAAAGATTCCTATACAATCTCTAGCAAAAATGGTGAAGTGCCAGTCTTATAGTATGTGGGCAGATGCCAACATGAAGAAGGCTCTTCCATACTGTTTTTATCTCATCGATTAAAAAAAGAGAAGTCATGATGGCAATGACAAACAAGGGATGAGCATTGTGAACAGTATTTTGAGGAAGCCTTATCGACATAGTAGATGGACGAAGTGCATTTTACAGCAATATCAATAGGAATTTTTGTTATTTGCACAAATTCAGTTTGCGCAATATAACTAATAGAAAAGCCATTATCGCAATACAGCTTTTTCATAGAGTTAGGCTTCGTTTGGGACGACTTTTTTGCTACTTTGTAAAGCAGTTTTTCAGTACAAAAATTTCTTGTTCAAAAATTATCTTAAAAATCTGTTTTAGAAAACAGTAATAAACTGTTCCAAATGAAAACTTAAATGACAAAAATGATTGTAGATGTAGCGTTGAAGATAGGAAAAGAAACACATTCAATGTATGAAAGAAATTGTTACAAATATTCAATGTAAAAAACAGTCATGAAAGAGGAACTATACAAGTAAATTTAACATTCAATGGATATATTACTCTTCAACATCTTCAAATTAGCAAACTTCTAAAATACCTTGAACTATATTAAATATAATTAATGGCATTTTTTGTTAAAATATTTTGACTAAATTATCTGTATAAAGTATTATCCCATAGCAAGCTTAAAAATTATATTATTCCATAAATACAGATAAACAATTACATGTCAAAATCCTTTTCCCATAAATATTAAATGCAGGTTAACTCTTGTAGCCTATAAATTCAAATAAAATCCTTCCACAAATCCATCAAAAACCTAAAATGAAAACCCTCCTCTTCCTCTCTTCCCTTGTCCTCGCCGCCTCCCTCTTCATCACCGCTGCCAGTGGCAGCGGTGGGAGGGGACTATTTGATGCTGGATGGGAGCCAATCAAGAACCTAAGCGACCCGCACGTGTTGGAGATTGCTAAATTTGCAGTGGATGAAAACAACAAGTACTCCCACACCCCTCTAACATTGTATAAAGTGGATTCTGGGGAAACTACGATCTCCGTTGGCGCCCTTTACCGCCTCATCATTGTTGTTGGTGTTGGCAATGTCTATGGTGTTTTAGCCGAGTATGAGGCGACAGTGTTGGAGAAGAGCAATGGGAATTTTGAGCTTATTTCATTTAAGTGGATTAGGCCCTAGCTCTACGAATTCTGACTCAGAAGAAATTATAATGGAATTAAACAATATCCTATGTATGCAAGTGATATTAATAAATAAATAAATAAATCAACCAATCAGTAAATTTTATTTATCATTTACTTTGAATGTATAAGTTGGATTATATTTTCATTTGAATGTTGATGCGATAGATGAATCACGTCTGTATTGTTTCATGTTGAACTGATGATTTCATTGTGATATGTTCATGTAGAATTAATATTATTGATACATCACCGAAAATCGTTTTGATCAGGACGAATCTCAAAGTATATATGAGTTGACAACTTTCAAAATTAAATTCGGGACTATCCGAACTCTAATTTTAGCAAACTTATAGTCAAATTGAACATCTCGAAGAAATGAACCTAATAACACCAAAATTGGCCTAATCCGAGCACAAATGGGTCCAAATCAAGGGACTGAAATATATTTAGAAGGTTCAAATCATTAATTGCATAACCAAATGATTTTTAAATATGACATGCTTATAATCAAATCGAGCGGATGAACGAGACTAATCCAACAAGCCCAAGATCGTTTAATTCTAACATCATTTAGGCCCAAAAAAGCTTAACAAATGCTCTATGATCGAGGGGATCAATATGGGTCGTCCATTGGAGCACTCCAAACCTGTCCCGGATCTTCTACATATTTACAGGGTGTGCCACTCAAAAAAATTAATAAATAAATCTCCACTCTCTACATAAGGGGGCCCCTTGGTCAAGAGATTGAAGAGAGCTCTGAGGCTTCAAGGGTTCTAGAGTGCTACCCAAGCACCACCGTCAGCGAACTTTTATCAACCACAGTCGGACAACCACACAGCCACCGACCGTCGCCGGACCACCACTCGTCAGCTGACTGCAGTCAAACCTCCGCCCGACCACTAGACCACCCTCATCCGTCGACCACCGTCAAACCTCCACCTGTCCGCCAACCATCGTCAGACCTCCGCCAGTTTGCCAATCACCACCATACCTCCGTCTGGCCATCGACCATCGTCGGACTGCCCATCGCCTGACTATAGTCGCTAGCCTACTATGGCCCCTCCGACCATCGTCACCTACCAACTACGGTCTCTTCGACCTCCGTCGCTCGCTGACTAAGGTCCCTCCGACCACCGTTGGCTGTCGACTACAGTCCCTTCGACCTTCGTCGCCCAACTACATTCCTACAGACCAAACGAAAAGGCCAAACACTCTCTTGAGAACGAACTTTTATTAGGTCCGGACACCGGACGTAGCTCTACGTCGGGAGACGAATAAAATCAATACACGTGGATCTAGCGACGCGACCCAGTCCACTTATAAAAATTTTAAAATCACGCCGGCTCACTTATTTTTATATTTTTAAAAAATTGTATTTATTCATTTTAAAATTATTTTGTTTTTACACAATTATATTTTAGAAAAAATTTAAAATGAATAAATAGCAGCGGTACCTAGCGGTACCTAGTGGTACCTAGCAGTACCTAGCAGCGATACATAGCAGTACCTACCAATATATAATGCATTTTAATGAAAAAATTAAATTTTTCACAAGCTCTACACTCCAACATCTTCATACAGCGGTACTTAGTGGTACCTAGCAGCGATACATAGCAGTACCTACCAATATATAATGCATTTTAATGAAAAAATTAAATTTTTCACAAGCTCGACACTCCAACATCTTCATACAGCGGTACTTAGTGGTACCTAGCAGCGGTACCTAGTGGTACCTAGCAGCGGTACCTAGCGGTACCGAGTGGTACCTAACGATACCTAACAGTTATACACAGCAGTACCTAGCAATATATATAATTTTTTAAAAATATAAAAAATGAGTGAGCTGGCGCGGATTTAAAATTTTCATAAGTGGGCTGGGTCACGTCGTCAGGTCCACGTGTATTAATTTTATTCGACTCCGGACGTAGAGCTACGTCCGGTGTCCGGACCTAATAAAAGGAACAATTCTCATATCAATAGATTCTTCCTACTCCCCCCACATAATGTGTTTTATATGATGTATATTTTCTACATCTAGTCAATGCCTTTCCCCCAAGAAAGGGTCTCATTTGTAATCAATAACAAACACTAGTATGATCATTTTAACCGAGCCAGACCCCGTAGTTTTTCCCCATTTCAGAATTTTCACGTAAAAATCTTGATGTCTCTTATGACTCTTGCACCCCTCTCTCTCTCTCTCTATCTATATATGTGTTTGATCTTCGTTCAAAACTAAGACGTTAGGCTCTTTATCTCTCTACTGACGCAATTGCTCCAGGACACAACAATTATGATTGCTATATCTATACTGCTATTATAAAAGCCGCTTGAGTTTCTTCCCATATGCAATCCTGATCTTTCATTTTATTCATTCAAAAATTATCTTGGCCCTTTATTTTATTTTAATAATTTTAAAAAATATATGTATTTTCTATATAATAAATACTCAACAGTTAACTCTAACTTTTGAATCGCAGGATTGGTGATTCGCCGCCAAATCGTGATATGGCTTCCCTTGTTATTACCCGTGGTAATAAATATTTAATTAATTGAAACATTATGTTACCTACTATTTCATGAATTCCTTTGTTTTGCTCTTTGGCTTGCCCTACTTCACTCATCTCAGCCGCCTATTCGCGATTCAGCTTCCCTTGCCCTCACCTGGCCTCGCCCGGTAATAAATTTTTAATTAACCTAAACACTCCATTGAGAATTCTTCCATTTTGGACCCTTCGGCTTACCCAGCTTCCTCCGACAACAGTAGGTTTCTTCACCAATTATTTCGGTCTCTCCCTGCTTCACTTCCTCTCTCGCCCTTATCGACCTCCAACACCAACTCTACAAATTTTGCTTGGCTTCCAGAGCTCCATCAAGTTAGAAAATTGTTGAGTTGAGCAAAAAGGAGGAGATTTAATTCAAGGAGGAGGTTCAAAATAATAGTCTTCTTCACTGTTAATGATCTGGTCGACACTAGCCTTAGTGGCGGGCTTCCAGCACCTTGCATATCCGAGAAGAGCCAAATAAATATCATATTTTTATTGATTTTTATCTTCGATTTGTTTTATTGAGTGTTCTATTCCTCTTGCTGGCATGGATCTTAACGGGAAGCATAAAGGAATAATTTTTTTTTTCAACTGTTGGCTGAGTTTTTATCTTCTCAGGAAAATTCAGAAGTTGAATTTTAAAAAAAAAAAATATAGCTATTGTGGCAGTTAAAACCGCTGTTAAAACTAGCACTTCAACAAATCTACCCCAATTAACGCTCTTAAAATCGTCGTGGAAGATCTTTGTAGCGAATTGCAAATATGACGATTTTGTAGTGGTTTTAGAACAACTGTAAGAAATTTAGCGGTGGTTATAACCGCTAGTAAAGCCTAAATTTAGTGCTGCAAAAACCTTTTTTTTAAGGGAACATTTGAATAAAGAGTATAAAAAGCACATTCTTAAAGTTTTGTTTGAGACAGTTTTCTTACTGCTTTCTAAAGCAACTTTAAAATACAAAAATTTCTAGTTCAAAAAATTTTTGGATTAAAAAACTACTCTAAAAGATAGTAAGAAAGTTGTCTTAAATAAAGCCTAAGGCCACTTCAGCGAGGTGCCTACTCAACATACTTCACAACACTTTATTTTTTTAATTTTTCTTTTAATAAGTTATTTTTTCTATTAATAAGTCCAATATTATGTGTGATAACAGCAGCTGAACACTTACAAACAAAGGTTGTTGCAAGGCCAAAGTTAGTATTTTAGAATCTGAATCTATCTGATGTAATTATCACTGAACCTTGAAAGCAGAAGTTAGTGTACAGAAAGCTAATGTTCAACTGGCCCTGATTTTGGTGAGTATAATCTACAGTGCTATTTCTAGCTTGCCCTGTAATGTTTTAGTGTAGAAGAGTAATGGACATAAATCAGCAGTGATAAATTTGATTTTCATATATCATGATATGAAAATGAAAATCATACAAGACAACAATAATTTTCTATTAATACTCTTTAGAATTTTATTTCAGCAGAAAAAAAAAATATATAGCTTTGGATTCGATGCTTAAAAATGAATTTGGGTGTTATAAGGAATTCTTTCAGGCTTCCAAATTTTACAATCATTCTAAGTATTTTGAAAAGCTTCTGCTTGAAACTTCATAAAACTCTTATGATTCAGTGGATAGCAAGCAACGAAAAAAAAAGTCCAAAAATAAACATCTGCACGCGAACGAATCGACAAATGAAAGCAAGCAACGAAAAAAAAAAAATTTCTGCGAGTGCTCCCTTGAAATTATCTTAAAAATCGACAAATGAAGGTCATTTTCTTAAAAATTGTTAAATCTATATAAAATAACCTACAATAGAGAGATCTATCCACAATAAATCATACCTTCACGAATGGTGAAATGCTCGGCGACAGACAGGGCAGCGCGGCGAGGTGGTTTGCTGACGAGAGCTCCGGCGAAGGCTGGCCGACGGTCGTCCGGTGATGTATTCGGCGAGAGAAAGATGAGAGGGAAAGAACGGTTCGTTCGGCTAGTGGGAGAAGAAACCGAAGAAACCGAAGGGTGCAGTATTTTAATAAATTTTTTTTGGCGAATCGTTCGGCTATTTAACCGATTGAAACGGCAAATGAACGCAATGAAATCTGAAGCTTTCAAAATAAACGATGGAGATTTATAAATGTAAGATCAGAATTTCTTATGGGAAGAAATATAATTAAAAAGTTTTATTTAATGACAAATTTAAAAATTACGTTATAAAATAAAAATATATCTGACGGTTACGATATTAAATGCTTATTTACACAAACATTAAATTCAGACCACACCGCACCGCCTATAAATCCACAAAAAAATCACCGAACAGAGACATCGAAACCCTAAAATGAAATCTCACCTCTTCCTCTCAGTCCTTCTCCTCGCCGCCTACCTCTCACTCTCCACCTCCGCCGCCGCCTTCGGCAACCGGAGGGATCCAATCGTCGGCGGATGGCAGCCGATCAAGAACTTGAGCGACCCGCACGTCCAGAAGATCGCGAAATTCGCGGTGGACGAACACAACAAGAACGCCCCAAAGCCTCTGAGGCTGATTAGCGTGCAATCAGGCGATACTCAGATCGTCTCCGGCGTGAACTACCGTCTCGTTATCGTCGCCGACCTCGACTCACTTTACACCGCAGGCAAGTATGAGGCGACGGTGTGGGAGAAGAGCTGGGAGAATTCTCTGAAGCTCACGTCGTTCAAGTCGCTCAGTGTCTGAAAGTTCTCTTTAAAAAAAGAATAATTGTAGGAAGCTTCTGGAAGGACAGTAATGGAACTAAATGTATGAGAATGGCATATTCTATCATTATAAAATCTTTCTCATATTAAATTTTAATAATTTATTTTATTTAGTGGCTTCCATTTTAGTGATATATCATATATTAATAAATACTTTCTCTAATAATTATACCATATATTTTTTTAAATATGTAAATATAAATATATATTCATAAATATATAATCAAAGGGGCCTTGGCATAACCAAGAGGGCCTTTCCAACCTTTCGATTGAATGTACATATTTTTGCTAAAAATGTTTGGAACGCCCTTTTAAAATATATTATTAGGTCTAATTTTTATGCATTCAAGAAATAATTTTCAACTATAATCAATATAAATTCATAGATAGATTATTCGAGGTATATTTTAAATTTGAAATCGGCTGATTTTGACAGTTTGATTGTCTAATTAATTCCATGAAATTTTTAATTTGATGTTTTGATTTGAATCGGGTTACTTTTTATGTCGATGGATTCACCTCTTCGAGAGTTTCGATTTATGTTAGTTTTGTGTGGAATCTAATTGTGTGAATTATTTGAGTTGTATTGTTGACTTAGACCTCAATTTTGTGGCTCATCGGGGAGCTGCCAAGGGGCTCCACCCGAAGAAAAAAAAATTCATACAATCGCAGCATTATACATTAGATTGTTGTGGCGTTATATACTTGTTCACTACAACGTCGCAGGTTGCTATGCAACTGCGTAGTCTTCACTTAAGGATAGAGATCATAGTGCTATGACAATACATTGCTAACATCGCAGTGTTGCAAGTCGGACTGGAGACAAAGAATGCAATGCCGCGACGCTCCAAATCTGGTTTTGCGAAGCTGCAAGTCGGGCTGAAAAGTTTTTTTTTTCTCTCATTTTTCATGTTTTAACTTGAAAAGATTGCATTCATTGGTGTTTTGAAAAATGTCTCCATCTCTGTTTTAAATAGAGAATAATGTGAAGAAGTGAGGTAGAGAGAGAGAGATTTATATAATTTCAAAATAGTGAATTTTTTGATGTGGTATGATTTTCGATTTTTTTGTACGTTAAATCCTGATGTTCATTTTGTTATTGTTTTTTTTTTTCTCATTTATTTTTCCACTACGAATTTGCTAAAATTAGAATTTGGATTATCGTTAATTTAAATTTGAAAATTTTTAATTCAAATATGTATCGAGATTCATGCCAAATCTTTACAAGTACCAATCTTATAGAGATCCATCACTATCACCACCATAGAGCAGAAAACATAAAAGTAACGACAGTGAGCTCAGTCCCACATATTAACCTTAATCGCTAAAATGGAAAGCGGTAACTTAAAAACCAATAATTCTCAAGCAGAAGAAATTCAGCAAAGATTACTTTTGTTTCTTTCTGCAAGTTTTCTTCCTGCCGCCGATGGCACGCCGCTTCTGCAAAGAATCGCGAGAAATACCTAAAAAGATCGATACATGAGATCTTAACAAAAGAAAGCACGCAATTTCAAGAGATATGGAAGTCGAAAGCTCTGAAAGTACCTCTTCTTGCAGAGGCTGAGTTAGAACGGGGTTAGGGTTTGCGCGTCCGGCACAGATGAAGAACGAGGAAGGAAGGGCAAGAGAAGCGAGGCGAGGGGGAGAAAGAGATACTAAAACCCTCAGGAAAGAAGAAATTACCGAAATAGCCTCCTTCAGAAACGGACGGACAAGCAAATTTTTAGATGTTGGCGGCCCAAAACTCTTTCGGCCCATACAGAGCTATTAAATGGGCTTCAATCTTCTCAACAGAACGATGAGATGATAGCAGGCCTTAGAATAAAATATATTCTATCTTATCAATGCATTATGATCTTGATCTAAATAAGATAAAATAGTCTAAATCTCAATATTAAATTAATCATAATTATATTTAAACTAAAAGGATATCATTAGTATCCTCTATTGATACATCCAAATTCTTTCCATTATAATAATGATACAAAAGAATATAAATCTCAAAGAAAAATTCACCATTATGAAATATAAGCACAAATCACAATAAGATGATCAGTATCACATAATCACTAATATCATATATCAATGATATAATAATCCAACACATAACACGAAATGATATTGAATAATTGTGGCCTTAATTATATCCGATAGCAAAATTACCCTTAATCAAATAATATAAATGTTCAACACAACTCCTCAAATATGATGACTTAAATACACATCATATCTTTATCAAAATATCAAAAATACTATTACCATCACCCATAAATATCTCATCATGGGAGTAAGGCTTCGTTTGTGACAATTTTCTTACTGCTTTCTGAAGCAGTAAAAAAAATGTCCCAAATGAAGTCTAAATTAAGCTCATTCTAACCTAGCTAGGCTTAAAGAAAGTTAATCTCAAGATCTTATAAGCCCTCTTACTTTGAGATCAACTACTTGAGCATTGGGGTAACTTTCTATGAGATAGTCTAGGGACAAACTTAGATATATATTTGGATAAATGTGTAAAAAGAGAATGAAAATTAAAAATTAAAGTTCTTTTTTACTTTTTTTATTTAAAATATGACCAATCTCTCTCTCTCTCTCTATCTCTCTCTCTCTCTCTCTCTCTCTACCATATATGCACCAATAATTTTCAACAATTTAAACATATGCAATGGCATTATTCCTACAAAACTATGTAAAGACATTATTTATAAAAGTCAATAATAAAATATGCAAAACAAAAAAAATAAAAAGGTGGTCCATGCAATATTATTATTACTATTTTTATTTTTATTTTTCAGACAAGCTCTATTTAATATCACCTCTTCTAATTGCCCATTGAAACCTGCAAAATTCTTCCTTTATTTTGACAAATTTTTATATAAAGTGGTTAGAAATATATATATTGTAAAAAATTTATATATTTATATTTATCAAAACCCTAAACTTTTATATTTATTTATATAATGGCCAAATCTTTAAATCACATCTAAAATATTACTAATATTTATTTTTTTAAGTGAAATATAATTTTTCATTGATTATTCTATTATTCTAAAATATTTTATAAATAAATATAAAAATCTATATATTATATATGAAAATAATCAAATATACAAGAACTATGTGGTATGTATGTAAATTCCTCCAAGAAAATTGATAAAAAAAAATGTCATGTATATAATCAACAAAACATTATAAAATAATGATGAAATTGAAAAGTAGTTTAGCCATCATAAAAACAATATTGTGCCCACTTCTCTTGTTTTACATGCTTAAGTGGCTTTTTACACTTTCTTCTATATCACTACTAAAAATATGATTTTTTCGCAGTAGATATTTAGGGCTATTTAAAAACTGCTGCCAAATCCACCATTTCGCAACGGTTTAAACCGCTATAAGTTGTCGCGGTTTTGACCGCTGCCAAAATTGTCCATCATATTATACACTACCTGAAAGCTCAGCTTGTCCTAATCCTTTGTTTCGATCGTGCATTCGCTGCCTGCTGGATCAGAGAGCTTCGTGCGCTGCTTGCCCTGAATTCTTCCTCTTCTTCGTCGTTCGCCTTCGATCAGAGGAGCAAAAAGTTCGGTCGAAGCCCTCGTCTAATCGCTCATCCGGCCGGTCGATCGCGAGCTACTTTTTCCTCTCATTCACCGGTTTGTATTTCATTCCTATTCTTGTATAGCTTTGTGGATTCATTCGTATGCTTGCCCTATTTTTTGGTAGTGAGACCATGCTCTCTCGTCTTGTCCTATTAAGATTTTGACTTGTCTAATTGGTATCGTTTGAATGAGAATGATGGAAATGAGATTTTGATGAGAGTCTTCTTCAATAAGCAAGGAACAAAGACTTGATTAATAGACATTTATAAATACCAATCTTGTTTTCAATATTGGCAAATGACAATTGAACATGAATTAGATTCCCTTGTGTGTTTGACTAACAAGTAGATGAGGCAAAACCGTGACATTCACCACTGATAAATGTCGGCTGTCCTAAAGCAATTGTTATATTATCATAATTATGATATGGAGGCATGTGTTCAAATTATAGAAATATTTTCTTTGTAAATCTAGAACATCATTAGATGACAAACCTATGAGAGGCATGAATTAGTATGTAATTTGGAAATTAGCATAGTAACATTTTAAACTGCATGTACATTTTTTTTAATAAGGAAATCAATAAGAAAAAATATATTTAATTTAAATTTACAATAAAAAAATTTAATATCAAAACAAAAACTTTTTCTAAGATAATGCCACTAGCAATAAGCAATTCTATAAATAAAAATATAAAGAAGATAATTATTGAAACCATAAAAAATTTATCAAAAGTTAATACTACTTAAAAAGCTCATTATCGTTAAATGTTTACATTAAAATTTGCCAAGAAAGGTTTACATTAACATATAATATTAATGTGTATGTGGAGATTCACCTTATGTTACATAAGCTAAACTGTTTAGCGATTATTGTGCCATTTGTATGGCAGCTGCTGAAGTGGGTATTTTTCTTGCTTGGTGCAATGACTATAGTGGAAATTATTGATGCACACCAAGGATTTAAGCTGGTTACTGAAAATGTATTGTATTTGAATTGCCACCTAATTCTTGAATGAAGAGAAGCATCTGCTATCTTTCAGTTCTGTGTTAAAAAAAAAATTCTGGAGCTTTGTGGCGGTTATCACCGCCACAACATACATAATTGTGGCTGTTTTAACCGCCACATTTCTGTAAACCAGTTCATTTTTATCGGGAATGCAGCCGTTATAACTGCTATAAATCTGGAACTTTTCTGCGGTTATGACAACTGCTAAATTAATGTAAGAGACACACTCAACGAAGTTTCCTTGCATGTTATTAGTCCTTTCAAATACTCAACAAAGTTTTTTTTTTTTTGAAGATGTATGATATTATTACATTTACTTTTTAAAGTGTTAATTAAATTGCATAAAAGAGATATATAAATATTAAAAAAAAAAGTAACAATGTCTATATGATTTGATTACAACATAAAGCTAGAAATGAAATTATCTCATAGCAATGTGAGAGACACACTCCATGGAATTTTTGAGATTATTCATTCACCATACAAATGAAGAAGAGAAAAAGGAAGGAAAATAATATCAATGTTTGTAATTTTTGTACCTAACGTCGCTTCCAAGTATTCTTCATTTTTATACTTCTAAACCCCTCCCCCCCTCCCCGAATAACTCTTTCTTTATAGCATAAAATGCAACATTTTAACTCCCATTGTAACATCCTAAAAAGGCTCTATAGCTCCTCATGATTCTAAAATCGCTCTAAAAATGAAAATGTATATGATGTACCTCTTAGGCCTTGACATAGTAGTGCCAAGGTGATTCCTTCTATGGCTTATAGTAATTTTTCTCCAACATATGATGCTTAGGTGATATGAACATGTGCCAAAGTGCTACATGCTCTGTCAATTATTTTGCATATGGTGTCTATGCACAAAAAGGGATGGCATTTTAGCACTTGTTGATGCAGCACCTAGGCGTGTGGGCCTCTTCTAGCGTGTAAGTCCATCTAGCATAGAGCTAAAAAGGGTGCTCACTATTTTTTGAATGATTAAAAATTAGAGTAAAAATATATTGTGTGTTCAAGGTAATACATAAACATAATTGAATAAAAAAAAATCCATATATTGACTAGTCAAAAAAATACATTAATGGAAGAAAATTAGTTGATGGCTTTAACTTATAAACTAAGGATCTGTTTGAGACTTCTTTCTGTCAACTTTGCTTCTTAAATCATTAACATTTCTATTTGACTAACATTTGCCAACTGAATCTAATATCTACAATAACTTTTTATGATCAGGCTCATCATCCTATATTTTAGTGACGCAGCAATATTTAATGATCTCACAATTCAAAATTTCATAACTCTATCATCTTTATTTGAAAGATTATATAAATAATTACAACCGCCTAAAATAAAACCTCAAGCTTTTGCATCAAAATTTAAAAAAAAAAAGTATTTTATAATGTATATTTCACCCTCACTAACAATAACTTTCTAGAAAATTGAGAAATGATGACAACAACTTGAAGAAGCCAACCTATATACTATATAGTTTAAGCAAGCATAATCACTTTTGTCATACATTATGAGCACAACTATTAATGTCCACATATCATTATAAACAATATAATAATCATAAATATCACCATCACATTACATGAAATAACAAGTGATATATGATTCCACTTTACCACCCTTTGAAAATATGAAGCTTCTAGAAGATAAAGATGGGTCATTCATATAATGGCCTAAAAATCCAATCAAAAGATTGCTTGATATTCAAAGAATATTAGTGGAAGGTCACCAAAACAACTCACTTGACCACCCAATTATCTTACACCTAAGTTCTCATCATGGGCAATTGACTACTTATGTATGTTATTTTCTATTGCTAAAAGTCTTTTCATATTATATTACCCCATTAAATTACATAATAAAATAGTAATTAAGAACTTATTATAAACATTAATTAGATATTAAAGAATTAATTACCAATAACATCATGTATTTTGTTGCTAAGACTAAGACTTTTTATATATTTTCAATATAACAACTCTACTTCAACTTTTTAGGGGAACTCCTCATTTTCTTCAGTCTTGCCATCATGAATGCTTCTTCTCCCATTTGTCTCCTAGGTATAGAAAATTGGTGGGGGGTCATATAAGAAAATTATTTATTTGTCTTATTTTTAGACTTCATTTGTGACAGCTTTCTTACCGTTTTATAAATTATTTTTTAGTACAAAATTTTTTGAAAAAAATTATTTTGTACTAAAAAATTACTTTAAAAATAGCAAGAAAGCTATCTCAAACGAAACCTTAATTAAGTTGTAAGAATATTAGAATATTATTTCATATGCTATAATTTTTATCATATTGTTGAGCAAAATATTCTGAAATATTTTTTAAATAGAAAGTTTTTTTTAATTTTTCATATAAATAACATCCATCTGTTTTAGTATACTTTTTCATAAAAAAAATACAAAGCTAAATCATACATTAATTTATGTTATTGTAACAAATAAAAAAATAAAATAAAAAAAGCCGTTCCAAATGAAGCCTAATTTAAAAAAGTTGCAAAGAAACAAGAACCATTAAAAGAAAATTTCATGATATCTATTTATAGATTACTAAAATTCTGTTTACAAACTACTAAATAAATTAACAATTTACTAATTTTTAATGCGAAATAGAAGAACAAAATGAACTGAAATGATAATATAATGATTTAATAAAATATAAATAAATTAGTGAGAAATTAGAGCAATGAAAAATCATTAGGTAATTATAAATTTAGAACTGTTGAATCTAAATAAAAAACCCAAGAGACTGACTAAAATATTGCTCAATATATAGATAAAATATGAAAAAATTGGCTAATTTTACATACAGAAGGAGCCAGTAGACTATAATGGAAACCCTCAATCCATTGATTATACAGTAGTCATGAAGTAACATAGAGAAAAGTATATCTAAAAGGCAAAGCACAGACAAATCTGCTGCTACAAATCTAAAACCTACAGCTCTATCAAACACCATCTCTAAGCCTGTAAACATCTGAAGATAAAGAGATCTCACAAAACACCACACACAAGGAAATAATCCTCAAGCATAACTCTTCTGCATGTATTGTTCTAAACTACCTGATGCTGCCTTGCACCATAACCATTGGTGCCATTGAGGCCATTGACACCATTGGTGCCACGATGCGATTTATCGGAGCTATCTGACCTCTTTCTGTTCAGGACAATACCCCAAGTGATGACTTCAAGAACGACGGCAATGCCTCCCAAAGTTACGATTATAGCAATGTAAGCATGCTTCCATTTTTTCTCAGGGTCCAAGATATCAAATCCCTTGAAGATGTTGATCACACTGAGGATTATGACAGTGTAGCCAATTACATGGTGGTAAATGTTCCAGTAGAGGCGGTATTTGTGATCCTTTTTGGGTCTTAAAAGCAATGCAAACACCTACATTTTTAGATCAATTCCATCAGAATTCAACAGCAATTGATGCCCATTTGTGATCAATGTTTTCTTCATGAGAAGTAGCCTGTGAGGATTACTATCCTGAAAGTACCTAGTTTTGTAACTGAACCTGTCATGGCTTTTCATTCAGAATGAAAAGCCATAATTTTGCGGGAGTTGAGAAAATATTTACAGGCTTTTCAAATATAAAATAACTAGTTTAGCCAAGTTTATAGGATTATATGAATTTTAGTAGAATTAAACAAAAAAAAAAGAGTTCAAGGACTGGAATCAATCAATCAATACTTGCAGACTTAACAATCTAGCCACAAATTGCGTTAGTTACACTTTATTTTCATTCCTGTATATCTTCTAAGATCATGTTACATTAATTCATCAAAGGATGTAGGTGATATGTTACGAAAGCGACGACCAAGATGGATAGAAGCATAATATCCTAGAAAGATTTTTGCAGATTGATAAAAATTCAGGTATGCTGTAATGGAAATGTACAGAAAGGTATACCTGAAGTGTAGCAAGGCTGAAGAGAGTGATCCCGATATTGCGGTGAGTATCATATGTGATTCCTTTTGAGTCGCTGCCGAGTTTAAGGCCAGTTCCCCATCCAGCAACTCCAACAATGTATGCAGAACACTGGCAAGCAACATGGAGATAGAACCATGCTGGATCTGCAGACTTGAACACTCTCATATACCTCGCGATGATAGCTCCAATAGGCATCAAAATGCCCCAACTCACTGCATTCAGAACTCCATGGGTCTGCAATCCATAACAATGGTGCCATTGTCATGTTAAGTTGAATGTTTTGCAGTAAAAAGATAAGGAGATTTTAAATACTCCACTGTACACACACAAGTTTAGGAAAGGTTTTCATGTTGTCTGTAGTTCCAATCAGACAAAAAGCATACGAGGCCCTGCTTCATCAAAGAAGGATAGTAAAATTTTGATAGATTTTTCATAGAAACACTTGGATATGTAAATAGACCACAATTTTAATGTTTCAATTTCAGGTTTCTGCGATATTATTTGTCCTTCAGATACAGATCTACATAGAAACCAGACGTTGCTCATAAAGCTTCAGCACAATCAGGAAATCCAAACAAAATGACTCCTTTGGTTCCTTGTACTTAAGAAAATAATTTAAAATTTTAAAAAAGTCACTTCAATTCATTCAATATGAAAATAAATTTATCATATTTAAAAATTTTATAAAAGTTTAAAATTGATGCTAATTATAATTACACCCAACAAAAAAAACTATTTTTTTTTTCTAAAATGAGATTTCTATCAACAAACAAAAAGTAACCAAAAGACAAATCAAAATCAGCAGCTTATAAAATTTGAAGAAGAATCAGAACTAGTCAACAGACCCTCCCTGATTCCTGCAAACCAAATTCTTCAGGCAATAAGCACCCATGGATCTAAGAAGCAGCTCTCTATCCCTAAAGATGGCCGAGAATCATGAATCAAATAATCAAAATCGTTGATTTCAAGCACGCTTACATTCTTGCGATGCAGCCTCGAGTTCCCAGATCCCGATGACTCTCCTGAGAGCAAATCCAGCGTAGCCGTCGATTTCAGATTCGCACCAGTAGTCGCATGCCCAGCAGGCATTCCATTCCTGAATATCGTCGAAGACTGCCACACATGATTCACCTTCGTCTTGTTGTTCGGAAGCTCAATAGTCGCATAAATACTCATCATATTGTTCGAGAACTGAGAAGACATGCTATAAATCTTGAAGCTGAGGCTGGAGTTCCTCACAGTCGTGTTCGTGTAAGTGATGGGATAAGTGACAGTGGTCATGACGCCCTTGGAGTCATGGAAGGCGAAGATGGTTTCGGCGCCGTTCATGCCGGTGCCGGTAGGGTTGAGAGCCCAAGCGATCCAGCCGTCGGAGGTCTGCGGCGCGCGGTAGGCGATGTCGACGGTGGAGTTTGAAGGATGGTAAGTCCAATGGAGGTTAGCGGAGAGCTGTGAGAGGGAGTTGCAGAGGGAGTAGAGTTTGTTTTCGGGCATGATGTCATTGGCACAGCTTTGCTGGGAGAAAGAAGGGGGCAGGAGAGAAAGGAGGAGGAAGAAGAGGAAAAGAGGGATCGACATTTTAGGGTAAAGGTCAGATTTTTGGGTTAGGAATAGATGAAAGAAAGAGGATTTGTGGGGAAGGACGAGATGCGGATCGGAGAAGAAGCAGGTTGAGGTTCTTAAAGTAAGGTTGAGGTTCTTAAAGTAAGAAATGGAGAAAGATGGGGGAGTTGTTGACTGGTCGGACAATGGAAGCTTCTTCTCTTGCCCATCCTCACGTTACATTCTCTCTCCTCCCACACACACACACTCTCTCTCTCTCTCCCTCTCTTCCCCGTCGTCGATTCGATAAGCAGCGGTAAGGTAGTTGCTTGCTAAAAGCAAATCACCCCTGTTTGGAATTGATTATCAAAACGATTTTAAAATTTGCTTCTAATAGAAATTTTCTCATACTTACCATCTAAGGATCTTCTTGAAATGGCTGTAATTTTTATAAAAATAATTATAAAATTAATATAAAAAATAATTTTCTTAAATTTATTATAAAAATAGTTTTTTAACATAAAATTTTTTGAAAGAAGCCCGAAAATATTAACTAAATAGAAACTTAGGATCTGTTTAGAAATGTTGTAGTTTTTTATAAAGCTGACTTCAAAATTATTGTGGAGAAAATAATATTTTTAAAAGTTATTATAAAAAGTATCTTTCAAGTTCAAAAATTTTTTTTTATAAAGTTGATTATAAAATTATTATCGTCCGAAAAACAAAACTGTAAGAAAAGAATCTCGAATAAAGTTATAATTATGATCTGAAAAATAAAATAATAAAAAAGTTATTCCAAATAATCCCTAACCTCAATTTTTACATATTCTGACAAATTCTTAATTTTGCTAACTTGCCTTAGGCAGGTTCATCGAGCCTTCATGTCTCGCGCCATCATACCTTCTTATATATAAAAATTTATATTATATTAATCTCAAAATAAATAAAACCGTTTAAAATTCATCTTAATATAATTTATAAAGAAAATATCATTTAATAATTAATCTTTTTCTTTCATATAGTATTAAAAATAATAAACTAATTTAATAAAAAATTTATTTAATTTTTTATATTTTTTATCTAAAAATAAATTAAATAATTTAAATTTTATTTTAATTAAAAACTGTTGAGAATATTCTTATCAAAAAATGGTCTAATTCTCTGTGATGGGCTCATGGCAAACGCATGTCGCCGCCGTTGTAAACTGCCCCTGTCTTAGCACGGGAACAGGGTAGCCTCGCTAAGCCGGCGGTACAGATTACGATACCGCGTTATGAGTTTTAGTTCGCGAATATAATGGTACGTTATGAGCTTCACGTGCACCGTACGGATGGGTTTTAGGTTTTTGTTGGGACATTTAGCCAAATTAAGTCAAACTAATACCTAAATATAGGGCAAATTTTAGAAGTAGGTATCATTAATAAATAAATTATATAGTTAAGTATATTTTAAAAAATAAAAATAGGTATAATCACTCATTTAATGAGTAACTTATTTATCCAATCAGCATTTTAAAAATATCAAAAAAAAAAATTTATAGTAAGTTATCTGTTAAACAAACGACTTGATACATTACACTATTATTTTTAAAAAAAATTTAAAAAAAGTAAAAAAAATAATAGTGTACTGTAATAAGGCATATTAATAAAATTTATTAAAATTTTAATAGTTTCCGGACATGGGAAGGGAGCTTACCCGGGTTACGCCGGCGAGCTTTTGGTGGACCTCGCAACCGGTGCAAGCTACAACACTAATGGGGTCGACGGAAGGAAGTATCTGCTTCTAACCATCTTTGATTTGTCAACGGCTTCATGTTTTTTAGTTTGTCGATGTGCATTTCATAATTTATGATTATTCCTCTTTTATTATCTAATTGCCGATGAGAAACTGATCTTAGAGAAAGGATACAAAATGAGCATCTACGTGAAAAGGTTGGAGTAGCTCCACTGGAAGATAAGTTTAGAGAGAGTCCTCTTAGATGGTATGGAGGTCTTCTGATGACCTGGTTATAAAAGTAGAAGTATTAGACTTGACTTATGTTAAGAAAGTCAGAGATAAACCTAAAAAAATTTGATTAGAAAATATTAGAAATGACATTTTCTTTATAGATTTAAATGAGAATTTGACACTTGACAGAACATAATGGAGAAAAAATATTCCTAGGGTCAACCCCATGTAGTGGTATAAAGGCTTGATGTTGTTGTTGTATATTAATCTTGCAATTGATCCATATAAACCCTAAATGATAAATATTATTTTTTAGGTCTATGTTTTATATCATTCAATGTAGATTTTGTTTCACAAGCAAATTTTTGCCAAAATAACTGACCATGTTCCACTAATTTTATTTATAAAAAAACATGCAAATTTCGATTCAATAGATTAAAGTAGAATTTCTAATAAAATTTAAACACATTAAACTAAATTAACCTGCTAAAAGGTTGTATATGCCTATGGGTTAGGCGATTTTCGCCTAGCATGAGAACGGTGCCAAATGTAATGGCATTTTCTTCTTTCGGCATAATTTCGCCACACATTTCAGTGATTTTGTCCATTTCGTCAAACGCTTGACGTCTTCGCTCCTTTCTAAATTTAATCTAAATTACGCTTCTTCTACTAATTTGTTGTTTATATATGCTCCATTTTTAGGTTTTTCCCTATTCAATATCCCTTATTTTGTTAGGGATATATTTCTTTAGATTTGTTGCGGGCTAGAATATACGCGGCGATAGAGTTATAATCCTACGTCTTAGCGTTGTACGGATATCCACACACAGAGAACAAAAGATTTTTTGCGTGGAAAATCCTGTAAAGGGGAAAAATCACGGGGCCTAGCCTAGTTGAAAATGATTCCACTAGAATTTGAGTAGAGTACAGTTGGCTGACTCGCCCTTGAGGGCGATTAGATTACAAATGTCAAGCGTATTTGAAGTCAGGTGACAAACGGGGGTTAGATGAAAGTTCGACATCACTTGGTGGTCCAACGAAAGTCCGATGTCACCTGGAAGTTCGGGCGTCAGTTGGTAGTCCGGTAAAAGTTTGGCAGAACTCCGGTGTCAGGTGGTGGTCCAGCGGTGGTTTGATAGAACTCCGGCGTCAGTCGGTGGTCCGGTGGAAGTTCGGCGAAATTTCGGTGTCAATTGGTGGTTCGGCGGGACTCCGATGTCAGTCGGTGGTCTGGTGGAAGTTTGGCAAAACTCCGACATCAATCGGTGGTCCAGTGGAAGTTCGACAAAACTTCGGCGTCAGTCGGTGGTCCGGCAGAACTCTGTCGTCATACGGTGGTTCGGCGGGACTCCAGCATCAGGCGGTGGTCCGGCGGAACTCCGGGCAGTGGTCAAGGAAGAGCGAGGAGGTAAGAGCGATCCCCTATCTCTCTCTTACTTCTCTTCCTTTGTCTTGGGGTCCCTTTTCATGAGAAAGGGAGGCTCTATTTATAGATTTTCTAGAGTGGCATAGCTTGTAAATAGATGGAAGATCAAGAGTATTTTAGGAGTGGTTTGTATGGACAGTCGATGTTGATTCTCTTGATCGTGAATGGTTTGCTGGACATTTGAATGGCATAGTGATACCAGAATTCAATGATCTTGTGCTCGTTGGATTTGTCTCGACGAGCCGCTCGAATTGACTATAAGCATGTCATGTTTAGAAACCATTTGGTAATCCAAATTATGGTTTGAACCTTCTAACAGCGCTTTGGGTCCTTTATTTGAGCTCATTTGGGCTCATATTGAGTTGAATTTGGTGTCGTTGGGTTCGTACTTTCGAGACGATCCGTTCTACTATAAGTTTCTGAAATTAGAGTTCGCATGGTCCCAAATTTAATTTTGGAAGTTTCAAGCTTGATTTTACCTCGAGATTCGTGCCCGATCAATATACTTTTTTTTATGATGTATCAAGATTATTCTTAATAATTATTATATTATAATTATTATCTACTATATTATACAAGTTTTTGCTTATTTATTTATTTTTTATTTATATCGAATGACAATAGGTGCTAGGCACTAATGATGACTCGAAGCTAATAAGGTCATCTCCAAATGAACGGCATTCTCCAGTTTACACTAGTCATGAGCATCCAACCGAACGGCAAACCGGATGTTATTTTCGCTTTTTGAATAGTGTGACGCCAATATTGACGACGCACAACTCAAAGCGAAGAGAAAACGCAAAATGCGTTTGTATTTGATGTTCGGGTGGAGACTCAGCAATTGCAAACAAGCAATAGGAGAATGGTGTTTCGTTCGATTGGAGATGCCTTAAGGAGGTCATAAATATTCTTAAAGGCTCTGGTTCTGCCAGTCATTGTCGTGTTGCTACTCAAATGGTTAGAAATACTGAAACCCAAAAACTCCCAATGCCTAGCGTGAGGACTGTGCTAAATGTAATGGCATTTTCTTCTTTTGGCATAATTTCGCCACACGTTTTAGTGATTTTGTCCATTTCGCCAAACGCTTGATGTCTACACTCCTTTCTAAATTTAATCTAAATTACGCTTCTTCTACTAATTCATTGTTTCTATATGCTCCATTTTAAAATTTTCCCTATTCAATATCCCTTATTTTGTTAGGGATCTATTTATTTAGATTATTCTTAATAATTATTATATCATCTACTATATTATACAAGTTTTTGCTTATTTATTTATTTTTTATTTATATCGAATGACAAAAAAGGTGCTAGGCATTAATGATGACTCGAGAGCTACTAAGGTCGTCTCCAACCGAACGACATTCTCCGATTTGCACTAGTCATGAGCGTCCAACCGAACGGCAAACCTGACACTATTTTTACTTTTTGAATAGTGTGACACCATTATTGACGACGCACAACTCAAAGCGGAGAGAATGCAAAATGCATTTCTGTTTGATGTTCGGGTGGAGACTCACGGCAATTGCAAATAGGCAATTAAAGAATGGAGTTCTGTTCGATTAGAGATGCCCTAAGGAGGTCAGAAATATTCTTAAAGGCTCTGGTTCTACCAGTCATTGTCGTGTTGCTACTCAAACTGTTAGAATTACTAAAACTCAAACTCCCAATGCTACTAGCTTCATTGAGACGATAACTAATGTAACAGCTCTGATTAGTTAAGTAATTTAGCAATCGGCCACGCAACTCATCTTGATCTGTTAACTGGGAGCTTTGACTATCAACCAAGAGGTCTTGCGTTTGAAACTTATGTATGAAATATTGTAATGTATGTGTGAATTTTTCTTAATTGTCATAAATTTCCAAAAAAAAAAATATAGCACAACCAACTCTGCACTGCAAGCTTTCAGGCAGATCAAGATTGATTGGTGATTTGGAATGCATACATTTTTTCAAACTGTATGAAATGAAATGCATTCATTATTATATACATAATTGTTGGGATATCTTGAGGAGGAAGATGTTTTTTTTATCTTTCTTGGATGAGAGGGAGAGGGAGAGGGAGAGGGAGAGGGGGAGAGGGGTTTTGGAAGAAAACTCATCTAAAGTTTTGTTCAATTTTTCCCATCAAACACATACAAGCCCCCCTACTTATGGTAATACTATTAGAGAGGTAAAATAATAAAATCTAAACAAAATACTCAAATATAAATCAAATATCAACATTCTCCACTTTGATTTAGATTTACAATTTCTAAACAAAAGAAAAAAAAATGAAAGAGAGATCTCCTTGCTACCATTTTTAGATTTGGGCCTAGAGTTGCTTCCATCAAGAATTGCATTCAAGAAATGGCCTGCCTGCTTGCACCCGTGCAGCCCTTGGCCTCTGATAGGCTCATCTAGCCCGTGGTTCCAACGCGAGGCTCCACCCTCTTCCGATCACAACCTGAAGCTTACAGAGCTGCCTGAGTGCCCCGCACAGCGTCCGCCCACACCCCACACAACGCCTGCCCATGCCTCACACTCATGCGTGCTTCGACCAACATCCCAGATCTTCTTTCCACCGTCACCTCCTTTATTCTTTCTCTCTCCATAGCCGATCTTCAGCCCTTCTTTTTAACTAAGACCTTCAAGAACAGCATCTCAAGCTTAAGAACCCGTTTTCAGCCACTATTTCACTGCAAAGCCCACTCCGACTGCATTCCGTGATTTGCGATCGGCCCTACCAGGCCATCTCCAGGTGCAACCTGACCTCAGATCCGACGACTTGCCCGTCAATTGCGATCTTGCGGTTCGCCTGACTATCGTGACGTTGTTATTCTTCAGATAGCCGCGATCCAGTGATCCTGCTCCCTACGCGTTAACCCTGAGCATTGTTCTTGTTGATCGCGGCACCGGGTCCGCTCATCACTATGTCCGCTCCCGCAGGCCAACCCGCTCAACATCGCGCTTGTCTCGAGCTTGTGCGGCACTGCGCTCGATCTGTCGCTTCTTCTCGCTCCCCAGACCCACGGTCGACCCGCCTTCTACTCCAATGTACGATCTCCCGCAACCAAGTCATGATCCCGTGACCCATGCTACACTTCGAGATATTGTCCTCTTTGACCTAAGAGCCTCACGGTTTTGTCCTGCTGGTGTAACTTCCAGTATGTCACCCTTCCCAGAATTGCTCTGGGATGAGCACGCTTAACTGTGGAGTTTTTTACAGAAATTTTAACCATTACACCAAAAGGCGCCTCGATGTTTAAGAGTTTAGCTTCTTTTACTTAAGGTGTTTCAAAATCTCTCCCACTTAATTAACTAATGTCCTTGTCAGCATCTTTATCTCAGAATCATCCATCATGCAAATAAGATTCTAGAGGTGGCCCCTACAAGTTCAAGTGGTGGCTCCTATATGTAGCACTTTGTCCCATACATGATTCAAGAGGTGGCTCCCATAGCGTATCGCTTTGTTTTTATGGCCCTTAGTTCTCATCTTTCATCTGGTGTATTACTCTGATACCGTTTGTGACAGCTCAAAATCTTAAATTTTAAGATATTGTCCGCTTTGGCTTAAGAGCCTCACGATTTTGTTCTATTGGTGTAACTTTCCAGTAGGTCACTCATCCCAAAATTGCACTGAGATGAGCACGATTAACTGTAGAGTTTATTACGGAAATTTCAATCAGTAGACCAAAAGACGCCTCGATGTTTAAGAGTTTGGCTTAAGGGGTTTCACAATTACACCGCGCATCAAGCGTCCATCTCCGGCGCGACACCGGCACCCCGACCGCCTCCTCTTCTTGATTACAAGAGACACCTTCCTCATTGATCGACTCCACCTTGCTTTGATACCAATTTGTTCGGATATCTTGAGGAAGAAGAGGCTTTTTTACACTTTCTTGGATGAGAGGGAGAGGGAGAGGGAGAGGGAGAGAAGGGAGAGAAGGGAGAGAGGGGTTTTGGAGGAAAACTAATCAAAAGCTTTGTTCAATTTTCCCCATCAAATACATACAAGCCATCTCTACTTATAGTAATACAATTAGAGGGGAAAAATAATAAAACCTAAACTAAACACTTATATATACATCAAATATCAATAATAATAATTATTTAATATTTTTTATTAATAAAATACATAGATAAAGTTAAATCTTTTAAAAGAGCTTATTTATATTATACAAATAATTCTTTTTTATTATATATTTTCATTAATATTGTGATCAAATGAAATCATAAATATGTGATAGAAAAACCTTAAAATAAATGCACATTATCATAAAAAGGTCCCTATAATTTTGCAATATAAAGATTGTTTGCAATTTTTCAAATTTCCCCATAAAGTTTGCAATTTGTCAAATTTCACCGATCAACAAGTGATTTTTTTTTTTTTTTTTTACATTGAATCATTTTTTTAGTACATTTTTAAATTTTCTAAGCCTGAATATGATCTTAGCGAAGAACCATCTAAATAGTCTCATATTGATCTCATTTAATGATTGAAAGTGATTTTTCCCAATTTTTTTTCTTCTAAAAACTATTTAAATATTTAATAATTTGGTTAAAATTACCTGTTCATTAAAATAGTTTATTCTTACAAATCGGCCACCCATTTGACTCATTGCAAAAAATATTTACAAATACTTTGCAACATTTGATATTTACAAATACTTTGCAACATTTGATATTTCTCTTTCCAATATTAGTCATTAGTACTTAGTTGAACCACTAACAAAACTTGGAAAATGTAAAAAATATGTTGGACTTTGGAGATCAATTCTTCATGTCAATAATGCCTTTCACATGAAAATTATTGTAGTTTGAAAATCGAGTAATTATTACCTTAGTTTATTTTTTCATTAGGGAGAAAAGAGATAAAAGGAATCTCTCACTTTGCTTCTTTATTCACCTTTATATTCATCATTTATTGCTTCTTAATAGGGCCACTTTTAATCAATATATATTTTAAATTTTGAGCACAACTAACTTTGAGAGAAGGTACAGCTTTTTATAATTGCATTAAGGCTTCATTTATGCTTCATTTTCGATGACTTTTTCTATTGTTTCTTAAAGCAACTTTTTAGATAAAAAAATAAATTTTTTATACTAAAAAGCTGTTTTAAAAAGCAGTAAGAAAGCCGTCCCAAACGAAGCCTTAAAATGCTTCCTTATTGCTTTCAAAAGTAGATTTAGGCTTTATTTGGGATGACTTTCTTACTATTTTTTTAAACAATTTTTTAATACAAAAATTTCTTGAATTAAAAATTTTTGTACTAGAAAACTATTTTAAAAGCATTAAAAAAGATGTCCCACAAAAAGCATCTTAATCTCTTATTTTTTTTTAATATGCACATAATTCACCTAAGATTTGAATTAAAATACAATAGCTGATGATATTAATGAAAATATTAAACAAAATTTCATGGCAAAGATGCATTTTAGTATTTTTTAAGAATAAATTAGAGATTTTTTTTTTTTTTGTTCATAATATGTTAGGTTATGCTGTTCTTTTGTCCATTACATTAGCATTTGTTAAGAGTAATTTTCAAGCTTTAGATTAATGAATTGCAATAATATATCAAATTCATTAACCAAAACAGATGTGATAATTTTTCAATATATCCACAGCTTTAATAGAATTTTTTTCTCAAACACATAGATAGGTTTTATCAATAAAGATTTTTAAAAATAGAGAGATTTCCTTAATTTTCTTAAGAATATTTCTAACATAATTATTGTTCAAGTGAAGCTCTCTACCCTTAAGCTATGTTTGGGATAACTTTCTATTAATTTTCCTTTCAGGCCGCAATCACAATCCTGTTTAACTATTCTTTTCTCGATGTTCTCAAAAAATTTATGTACTAAAAAATTACTTTTTAAAACAACTTTTAAAAAATTATTTTTTCTTATAATAATTTTATAATCATCTTTATAAAAAATTACTATGGACCCAATCAATTATTTCTCTAAAGAATCTTCTACCACATGCATTAATCATAAAGTTGCAATCAATTACTATTTAGAACAACTTTATTGCTCAATGAAGGAAAAATATGCAATGGTCCTTTTCAATTTGTTTCCTTCATTTGAAATCAACCAAAAAAAATTGAAAGAGAATCTAAGAGTTTTCTAAGATCACAATATCAACTATTATCAATACATCCAATATTAACTATACAAAAAATAGTACCACTAAGCTAATCAATTTTCAACTATTATCTCTTAATAGTCAAATTAGGAGATAATCATACATTAATTGCTGCTTAAAATATTAAAAAAATCACTTTTATTATCACAAGAAAATGAATCTTCAAAGAAAAACTATGCTCATCATGGTAAGTTTGAGATAATTTTTTGTAGCTTTATTTTAAGCAATTAAATTGTTATTTGGCTAAAATTTTCTTATCATTTTTAAATTTTAAATAATGAAAAAACTTTCACAATTAAATTTATTGGAATATAGTGACTATTAAAAATTTAATTTTCTTTAAAAAAAATCTATAATGCTTCTAATAATTTTCAAAAATTATATTTTTCACAGCAAGTTTAAAATACAATTGCAACAGTCTTAAAAGAACCCATTTTATCTATTTCACAATTATTATAAATTTGAAAGTAATTGGAATCTTCAATCAATCCTTCTAGAAGATTGCTCTTTGTATACTTTATATATAAAGAAAGAAAACCCTTATCTACTCAACATTGAAAGATTTTAATTTTGTTTTCTAAAGCGATTTTAATTTTGTTTTCTAAAGCAATTTTTTGTGGTGAAAAGCTGTTTTAAAACGTAAAAAAATTTTCCCAAACAAAGCCAAAACCCAAAAGGTGTTGCATTCCACAGACAAGCAAACTTTGCTTTTTTAAAGGAGAAAAAAAAATATTGAACTTTAAGATAATCCTAACTTTGAGTAAAAGGAAATTCATAATAAAAAAAGCTCTTAGCCTGACTGAAGATCCATAAATGATTTCAATAATCTTGGCATATTTTTTGTGGTGGTTCCTTCAATCTTTACTAATTTTGTACCTACCACAGAACTTTCTTTTATTGCTTGTTGAAAAGCCCTTTTATGATTAGATTAAAAAAAAACTTCAAACAAATTAATTTTTTTACCAAAGCTACAACACAAGCATGAGGACTTTGGAAGGCACAAAACAAGAAGAAAATTTTAATCATTTGCCCTGCACCTTTACAAAAAATTCATAATAAAAAAATTTGGTACATTGGGAATCAAGGAAAGGAAGAAAACCTGGATCTGGGTAGAGATTTGCAGAATGAAGAGAAGCCTTCAACCACTGGAAGGGGGAGAGTGAAGGGAGGAAGAACATTAAGAGGGCCATTGGTGTTCTCCTTGTATGCAGAAGAGGGGAGAGCTAATGCTGGCTGTTGCTTGTTGAGGCCTTCCATAATGCAGGAGAATGCTCCAAATGTGAGGCAGCTCTGCAGGAGAGCTTGTGGTGCACCTGGGCGGTGAAGCAAAGATGGGTATTAGTTGCATTGAGAGAACCAGATATCTTATTAACATTAAAGCTCCATTTCATACAACTATATGGATGTTGTATCTTGCAATGTAATATGAAATAAAATTAACATGGTAGAAATGCGACTGCTTTAGTTCAAATGATAAATCATAAGCATAATTTCATGCAAATCAAAATTGCTTTTGATTTAGGAAAAACAGAACCAAATAAAAGCCAGTCATGCCATTGTCACCTGTTTAAGGGAGGAGGTCAACGGATGAAGGATTATATAATTCAGGTCGTCATCTCCCTGACTATTAATCTGGCAAAAATAGAAATGGAACTGTAGAATGCTCTGAGCATTTATACAAGGAACGCGTACAAAGATGAAGCTGGTGGGTAGACCGTAGACGTAATTCATGACACAAATGGAATCCTTTACCTCTTGATTTTTTTTTCCGGTTCTAATTCTATCCTTTTAAGAAAAAAGATTAGGATGTTTTACTACAAATTTAAGACTTCGTTTGGAACAGCTTCTTTACTGTTCTTTAACGCAGTTTTTTAATAAAAAATTTATAGCTCAAAAATTTTTTGTAAAAAAAACTATTTTAAAAAGCAGTAAGAAAGTTTTCTAAAGGAAGCCTAATTTAATAAAACTTTCTGTCAGCATTCATTCTGGAATGAGTGCCGAGTAACCAACAAATCCAGCTCTGACATCAAACAGATTACATATACTACGACAGCAGCCAAATTACTGAAACTGCATAACACAGAATCAACTATCGGCTGTACAGGATGCAGAAGCTATAACTAAGGATCCATAGGTAGCTGTAGCTCTTTATAAAAGTAATTATAAAATTATTATAGAGAAAAAAAATATTCCAATCTATTGTTCTTATTATAATGTTTTTTTTCCTTTTTTTCGAATAAGTCAACACTAGCTTTCTCACAATTAGTAAACTAACATATCAGTTTGTAAGACGCTTCTTCTCGCCATAAAAATTTCTAAAACATAATAAAAAAAACAGTAAAATAAAAAGGTGACCGTAGTATGAAAAATAAAGTAATAAAAAAATTAGCCCAAATTGACCCAAAGCCAATTCTTGAAATCAAACAGCATGATAATTACCAATGATAAACTAAAAAGCATTAATTTTATGGAGCCCATTTCCCCTTCCTGAGAAGTAAAAATATAATTAACTAATTCTTAGAAAATAACAATATACTTAGTGCAATTTCAGTTATTTTGATGGCTTCATACAACAACAACATCACAATAACAACAACAAGCCTTTATCCCACTACGTGGGGTCGGCTACATGAATCTTTTTTCTCCATTGTGTCCTATTAAAAGTCAAATTCTCATTTAAATCTAATAAAGAAAGATCATTCTAATATTTTCTAACCAAGTTTTTTTAGGTATACCTCTACCATTTTTTAATATAAGTCATTTTGAAAGCTTCATGGGAAAAAAAAATTTTAGATTTTTGTTTCATATATGATCTCCAAAAAACTTACAAAGAGCAATTTCTGCTGTTTTGAATTAGCTTCAAAGAAAGACAATATTCTAGTTTTTTGGTCCACACATGATCACCATCAAATTTACCACCCTATCATAAATATACATGGTTGGAAAAATAAACTACTACTACAACAACAACAACAAACCTTTATCCCACTATGTGGGGTCAGTTACATGAATTTTTTTTCTCCATTGTGTCTTGTTAAGAGTTAAATTCTCTTTTAAATGAGGGGCTGAGAAAATAAACAATAATAAGAGGAGAGAGAGAGAGAAAGGCAGATAAAGGGCCAAGACACTGGAGAAATTTTGTTAGATTTTTTTCTTAAGGCCATGAAATTTCACAGCAGAAGGTATGTGTGGTGGTGCCAAAAAATCCACTAATTATGAATAGAAATACAAAACAATTTTTTTTATACCAGCTCTTCCAATGTTTGTTCATTTATTATGCTTCTCCCAAAACTTAACGGGCAGTATGGAAGAGAAAAATATGACATACTCCTTTCCAAGGTTTAAAACTACACAATTGGGTATTGAGGTTTATTTTATTCATGACGCTAGGTGTAAGCCTCAAGACGTTTTGCGGCGTAATCCTCAAAATAAAAAATTGCGTAAAGTAAATATAAAGGTTAAAAGTGGCTTTTTATATAATACCCAAATATATGTTAAAAGATGTTATATTAACTTTCTATTGAACTATGACGTAACAAATTAGCATACATATGAAATAAAAAATTACACAAGTTGTAAAGTGGCAAGTGATAAATTGATTGAAATAGAATTGAAATCCAAATGTTATAAAAGCAAAAAAAATATATTAAATATAGAAATTGCATAAAAGTATCATATAACATCAAGTTCAACTCCAAATTCCTTCTTTCTCAGTTCCCTACTCATCCACATTTAATTTCTAAAAGAAGCTAAAATAGTTGGAGACAACTCAGAAATCATCTGCACTATTATCACTGGGGGTCTTTATTTGAGTCGTCGTCATAACAAATTGGTCTCTCCACTACCTCATCCTATGGAGTCTAATGCCTTCCAATATGATTCTTCTTCCTTTATTTTAGTCATCTTCCTCTTTCATAAATATTTGTCACTGATATAAAAATGAAATTAATACTCCAAATTTTTTAGAGGAGGTGGTGGTGGTTTGCGGCTTTCAAGTGATCTCCTGCGGAAGCTACGATGGCGGTGGCTGCAACGAAGGCGATGGGCTAGAGGTCGAGGCAATCGAGAGTAAGTTGTTATGGCTTGGGGGTGCATGAAGGCGTGATTTGTTAAGGATTTTAATTTAGGATATAGGTAAGTTTTAATTAAAAAAAAATATAAATAGGGTGAGGCGTACACCTCATGCCAGGGAGGCGAAACACACCTCAAGGTAGGCATCAACTAAGCTGAGGCGCAAGCCTCAAGACGTTATTCACTGGAATTGGGCTGAGGCGGACCTCAAGACGAGCTTCATATTGCGCAATTTTAAACAATGCTCATTTCAATTAGTGCAATTTTTTTCTGCATGTAGGCATAGAAATAATTGAGTCAATCTTATTAAGTCATATAATTTTTTATGCTTAGTTTTACTTAGTAGTTTTCCATCCTCACTTTTGTTTTCACCCTTTTTTTTATAAACTAGTATTAGAACCAGCTATGATGTTACCAAGAATCGGAACATTGAATGTTAAAGATCTGAAAGTCCAAATCAATGAGTTTGATGAAACTAATTTTGAATATTGGAAGATTCACAACGAAAATAATTTAACACTGTCGTTGCCAGGTCTCAAGTCCTGAATGAGAAAAGTGGAGGGTTGCGTTAGATAGTCGACAACCAGCGTAAAACTTGTCGAATAATAATGACATGAATCCTTTAAGAAATTGTGTTAATGTTAGGGCATCCCCTAGAAGCGACGCGCTGTATGACCTGAATACAGCGACAAGTGTGCAAGGGCCGCTGCACCGCCGCCCGGGTGCAGTGTTAAATAGGCAAGGGTTCCCACATCAAGGACAGATGTGGGCAAAGAAGCTAGTCCATGAAACTGAAACTAAAATTAGGATAGGAACTTAGAATATAGGTTCCCTTACATGAAAATTAATGGAATTAATTGATATTATGATTCATAAGAAGATAAATATTCTGTGCATTCAGGAAACTAAATGGGTTGGAGAGAAGGCTAAGGAGATTGATAGTTTAGGTTTTAAACTTTGGTATTCGGGTAAGAGTCATTATAGAAATGGTGTAGGCGTGATTTTAGATAAGAGTTTAAAGGATAATGTTATAAATATTAATAGAATTGAAGATAGAATTATAGCTTTAAAGATTGTTGTTGATGCTAAGATTGTTAACATTATAAGTGCTTATGCTCCTCTAGTGGATTTGGATATGGGTTCAAAATTAAAATTTTGGAATGACTTAGAAGAATTAATACAAAAGATACCTCTTGAAGAAAGTTTTTATGGGAGGAGATTTAAATGGACATGTTGGTAGAGAGGTAGATGATTTTAAAAGCATTCATGGTGGCCATGATTTTCGAATGACAAATGAAGGTGGTAAGTCCATATTAGATTTTTGTTTAGCTTATGATTTTTTAATTGCTAATACCTTATTTAAGAAAAGGAATGAGATTCATTACTTATAAAAATGGATATAGTATAACTCAGATTGATTATTTTCTTATAAGAAAATTAGATCATTTAGATTGTAAAGTTATTCCGAGTGAAAATTTATGTACCCAACATCGTTTATTAGTTTTGAACTTGAAGATAACGGGGCAGAAAATAAAAAATAAAGTAAAACAATATTCTAGGATCAGATGGGGGCATTTAAAGAATATTAACAAAATTATTTTTAACAATAAAATTTTAGATCTTAAGATTTTATCTGTGCAAGAGGATACTAATGTTATGTGAGAAAAAGTGGCTAGTGGTACTAAGAATATTGTAAAAAATGTGCTTGGAGTTTCAAAGGGAAAATCTCTTAATAGTAAAAATAGTTGGTGGTGAAATCCAAATGTGCAAGAAAAGATTAAAAATAAGAAGATTTGTTATAAAAATTAGTTTAATTGTAAAATTTTTTATAATTGAAAAATATATAAAGATGCACGTAAGGAATCGAAGAAAGCAATATGCACTGCAAAGAGTTTAGCTTTTAGTGATTTATATAATAGATTAGATACTAAGGAGGGAGAAAGATATATGTATAAGTTAGCCAAACAAAGAGATAGGAGTAGTAAGGATTTAGTTCAAGTGAGGTGTATTAAGGATAAAAATCAAAAAGTACTTTTTTTAGAAGATGATATTCAACAAAAGTGGATGAGATATTTTGCTAAACTTTTTAATGAAGAATGTGAAAATAAAATTGACTGTAGTGACCTTAACATCTTAAATGAAAATAAAAATTTCTGTTTTTATCGGCATATTAGTAACCGAAGTTAGAGAGGCTTTAAAGAAAATGAAGGGTGGACAAGCTGTTGGACCTGATGATATTCCAATAGAGGTGGGGAAATGCTTAGGAGATGAAGGAATTTCTTGGCTTACTAAACTTTTTAATACTGTTTTGAAGACTAAAAAGATGTCAGATGAGTGGAGAATGAGTGTGTTAATCCCTATTTTTAAGAATAAAGGTGATGCACAAGATTGTGCGAATTATAGAGAATTAAGTTAATGTGTCATACTTTAAAACTATGGAAACGAGTTATGGAGCATAAGTTGTGGCATGATACTAATGTTTCTCAAAATCAATTTGGATTCATGCCGGGTAGGTCTACTATGGAAGCCATACATTTATTAAGAGGTTTGATGGAGAAATATAGAGAGAATGAGGAGGATTTACATATGATATTTATTGATTTAGAAATAGCATATGATAAAGTTCCAAGAGAAGTGCTATGGAGAGTTCTTGAAAAGAAAGAAGTTAATAACGCTTATATTCAAATCATTAAAGATATGTATGCAGGAGCTATTACTTGTGTTCAAACACAAGGTGGTTTGACCAAGTATTTCCCTATTTCGATTGGATTACATCAAGGATCAGCCTTAAGCCCATATCTTTTTGCTTTAGTCATGGATGTTCTCACTAGACATTTGCAAGAGGATGTACCTTGGTGTATGCTTTTTGCTGATGATATTCTTCTTGTTGATAAGACTAGAGAGGGAGTTGAAGGTAAACTAGAATTGTGGAGGTCAACCTTAAAGTCTAAAGGTTTTCGCTTGAGTTGATCTAAAACGGAATATATGGAGTGTAATTTTAATAATAATAGACCTAATGAGGGGATTGTGACTTTGGGCGATCAAGTTATTAGTAAGAGTACACATTTTAGATATCTTGGATTTATTGTTCAGAGTGATGGTGAAATAGATGGGGATATTATCAGCAGAATCCAAGTTGGATGGTTGAAGTGGAGGAATGCAGGCTGATTGTGTGATAGAAAGATACCTCTCAAACTTAAGGGAAAATTTTATAAGATGGTGGTGAGACCTGCAATGCTTTATGGTGCCGAATGTTGGCCATTAAAAGAGAAGCATAATTTTAAGTTAAGTGTTGCAAAGATGAGGATGCTCAGGTGGATGAGTGGTTTTATCCTTAGAGATAGGATACGAAATGAGCATATTCGTGAAAAGGTTGGAGTAGCTCCAGTGGAAGATAAGATTAGAGAGAGTCGTCTTAGATGGTTTGGTCACATAAAACGGCGGCCTCCCGATGACTCGGTGTAGAGGTCTTAGATTTGACTTACGTTAAGAAAGGTAGAGATAGACCTAAAAAGACTTGGTTAGAAAATATTAGAAATGATCTTTCTTTATTAGATTTAAACGAGAATTTGACTTTTAATAGGACACAATGGAGAAAAAGGATTCATGTAGCCGACCCCACATAGTGGGATAAAGGCTTGATGTTGTTGTTGTTGTTATTGAAGATTCACAACGAAGGTTACATGTACTAAAAGAGACTTCATTTAGCTCATTTGGAAACAAAAGTGGCATCAATGATCAAGAAGATTTGGATCTCATGGACAAGCATGTTTAGAGTTGTGTGTCTAATAATGCTGCTTTCAACATATTGCACAAGAATATGACAACATCATTGATGAAAGTTTTATTGGACATGTACATGAAGACATGTGCAATAGATAGAATATTTCACATGGGAAAATTCTTTAATCTCAAGACAATGAAAGGTGCCTCTACCAAAGATCATATCAAGAAATGCAACATGATCACAGGTCACTTAAGTTTGACTGATATCAACTTCAATAATGAAGCTCATGCCTTCAGCAGTTTAGCTTACCAACATCATTGCTTAAAAGTTGGAGCATAATTATTATGATGATTAATAAGTGTAATAGATTTGTAAAGCTAAAGTTGAATGATGTTAAAGACTTGGGGGCTGTTTGGTTGACTAAAAAAAAATAGTGTAAAAGGAATACAATTTAAAAGGAATATTTTGAAGTTGTTTGGATGAGTGTAAAGCCAATGCAGGTGAATGTTTTTTTTTTAAGTAAAATGAATATAATATCCAAAGATGGCGACAGCCAGCAGGTGGCAACCGCGACGGTGGCTGAGGGCCACGATGGCTACAATGGTGGCCGGCGGCGAGTGGTAGCGGCTGGCGGTGCAGTGGTGGCAGCTGGAGGATGGCAGCGATGGTGGCCGACGACTTGTGGCAGCTAGCCGCGGGGTGTGACGGTGGTAGATGGCAGGTGGCTGACGATGGTGGTGGTAGCTGGCGGTGGGTGATGGTGACGACTGGCAATGGGTGGTCGGTCGGCGACGACGTACGGCAGTAAAGCGAGCTTACTTGTGTAAACGATTCTTGCTCAAAATTGGGCGAGTTTAGTTTACCTCAAAAATGTACTAAAATGATTTATACTATATTTACTTTGCATTCTTTTTTCATCCAATCAAATATCAATATTTTCAAAGCTCCTACATTTGAAATACTCTACATCTATTTTATTTCCAAACAAACAGCCCCTTAATCCTAAGTGAAAATATTCACATATGAGAAATTAAATAGAGGCTCTTACTCTGTAAATATGTAAGGTGGAAGAAGATGCATTAATAAGTCAAAATAGCAACGGATAACAATGTGGAAAGAATGGGTACATGAAAAGAGATTGCCAACATGAAAAAGAGCTTGTGAATGCTAACATAAAAGTGATTTAGGATGTATTAATACCTAGAGTTAATAGCCACATGTTATATTCAAATGCATCTGTTCACTCTATTTTGCATGAAGTGCTTAAATATAATCACTCTCCAAGAAACTATCAAAAATTTTGTTTTGTTGATGGGCTTTTAAGCATTGACAGAATTGGCAACATTTAAATCAAAATTGTCAATGAGACAATGCAAAGTTTCACCAAGTGAAACATATTTTTAACCTTAGAGAGAATGTTAGACCGGTCCAGCCGGTCCGACAGGATCGGCTTACGCGAATAAAGGCGAACATTTTCGCCTCCTGTACGTGTCAAACGCACGCCCAGGAGTGCGTGAGCTGTTTAGAAAGGATTTTTGAGGGAGTCAGGAGTTAAATTTGAATGAATGAATTGTTTAGGGATTTCCTTTTAATTTGTATGCATTAAATAGTTTGTTTTCCTAGGGTTAGGGCATCTTGAATTTGGTTGAAATTTGAGATCTCATAGGTTTTCTTTGGGCTCTAGCAACGTATAGAGATTTCGGAGAGATCGATCCTCCTCTCGAATAGAGGATCAATTGTATCTTATTATTTTCTTCTGTAGTTTGTTTTCTTGCAATAAAATCATTGTTTTTCACTGGTTTTCCATTGGAATCGTGGAAATTTCTCGTTGTTTTTGCTCTCTTGATAGGATTTACTTGAAATCTTCAAGTGTTTCCAATCAAATTGGTATCAGAGAAATTTCCTGGCCAGAAATCGAAGTCTCCTCGTTAATTTCTGCTGCGTTTCACTCGCCGAGCTGCTGTTTGAAGGCTAGAAACTGTTGTTTTTTGGCCGTTTTTACTATTTGGAGCCTATATTCGGGTATTGATGGTAGGGAAAAAGGTAGAATTGTTGGAAGGGGAGATCGGACAATTGAAAACTGAAATTTTAGATCTCCACACTCAACTTTTAGATGTCAAAAGTCAAATTTCAGCCATCCATGAGAAGATGGATAAGAATTTTTCCAACTTTGGAGAGATGATGAAGAAGTTGCTCAAGGGCCAATCCAAAACGGCATCATCAGAGGAGAGGGAAGCGGCCGACAACCTAGGAAGCGGGGAAAACTCTAATCCAATAAGGCAAAGGGAAGATCAGGAGGTGCAAACTCAAAAGAAAAAGGAGAGAATGTCTCCCCTAGAACCTATTCCTATGGGGTAGCTAGGTGGGGGGTATGGGGAGAAGCATGAGGAGGTGGAGCAAGAATGAAGATGTGATGATTTGGAGAGAAGAGGGGCGAAATTTGAAAGGGAAAGGGGTAATTATGACCAAAGGGGGACTACATCTGAAAGGGGAGGGGTTTGTTATGATACAAGGCGTGTTGAATTTGAAAGGAGAATGTGGGAATTTGATGAAAGGCTTGGGTATAAATGTAGAAAGGATGATTAGGACACTTAGGGGGAACCACCCCCTTGGGAAAGAAGAAATTATGAAGGGAATAGAGGGAGCGGAGGAGACCTGAGGGTGAAGAAGCTAAAGATGCCTATTTTTGAGTGAGAGGATGCCCATGGGTGGATCTACAGGTGGAAAGGAACTTTACCGTCAACAAGTTGACAGAGGGGGAGAGATTGATGGCAGCCGAGATGTGCTTGGAAGAGAAAGCTTTAGCATGATACCAGTGGAGGGATACGAGGCAACCAATAAGGACCTGGAGGGAGTTTAACGATTGCCTGTTGGAACATTTTCAAACCAGCAGGGGAGGGGACTTCTACGAGCAGTTCTTCGCTTTGATGCAGGAGGAGACAATGATGGAGTACCGTGAGCAATTTGAGTACCTTGCCAGTCGATTGAATCGGCTTCCAGAGACTGTACTGGAGGGAAACTTTATGAAGGGACTGAAATCAAAGATCCGCGCAGCAATCAGAGTGATAAGACCTCGGGACTTGGGAGAGTCTATGGAGCTAGTTCAGTTGGTGGAGGTTCAGAGGCACCTGAAAAAAGGAGCAGGAGACAGCAGTTCAGGAGGCTCGTATAAGATGTCCACAACCTTTTTGAGATCCAAGGAGCCAACACAAGATACTCTTAGGGAGACTTTGAAGGAGAAGACTACCGGAAGAAGACCAAGGCACAACTTTAAGAAGCTCACAGAAATAGAATTATAGGAGAAGAGGGCAGAGGGGATCTGTTTCAGATGTGACGAGAGGTATACGCCAGGGCACAGGGGTAAGGACCGAACTCTTCAGCTTCTTACCGTTTGTGATGAAGAAGGAATGGAGGAGGGTGTCGTCTTTCCACCTTGCGGATAAGGTTGATCTTTGGGAGGGGAGTATTGTTAAATCGGTCTAGCCGGTCCGACGGGACCGGCTTACGTGAACAGAGGCGGACATTTTCACCTGCTGTACAAGCCGAACACATGCCCGGGCGTGCGTGAGCTGTTTAGGAAGGATTTTTGAGGAAGTTAGGAGGGAAATATGAATGTAGGGACTGTTTAGGGATTTCCTTTTGATTTGTATGCATTAAATAATTTGTTTTCCTAGGGTTAGGGCATCTTGAATTTGGCTAAAATTTGAGATCTCATAGGTTTTCTTTGGGCTCTAGCAGCGTCTAGAGATTTGGGAGAGATCAATCCTCCTCTTGAATAGAGGATCAATTGTATTGTGTTATTTTCTTCCGTAGTTTATTTTCTTGCAATAAAATTATTGTTTTTCACTGGTTTTCCATTGGAATCGTGGAGATTTCTAGTTGTTTTGCTCTCTTGATAGGATTTACTTGAAATCTTCAAGTGTTCCCTATCAGAGAAATGTGAACTTAATCGTGCAACGTGAAGAAGGATATAACTTGGCCTTCAACCCTAGCACTTGAAAGGTAACTAATATTGCAATAACAATAGTACATGGATGCAAAATGGCACACCATATATGAATTCTAACATTGGAGTTATGGAAGCAAAAATAGACTTAATTACTGATTCATACAAATGGCATCAAATGTTGGGAAATTTGAGTGAAAAAGGAGTGAGGATTCTACATTCTAAAGATAAGCATTTAAATTTAAAGTCTCTTTACTGGTTAGAAGAGAACAAAACTCAAAAACTCAAAAGTTGAAGCTTGTGCATAATGTTGAGGAACTATGGCCAGTTGTATCCACCCGTGGCTAATTTATTCCGTATCATTATTAGTGGTTTCACTAGAAGAATATTTAGATTTATTTTTTGAATAAGAAAATAAGTTTTCTAAGATTTTAAAAGTGAAAGTGCTTGATGGAAAATAAGTATGATGAAAAATGAAGTGCTACAATTAGATAATGAAGGAGAGTATGATAGTAGATGTTAAGATATTTTTGTGCAACTAATAGTATCAATATGGAGAGGAAGTTCATGGAACACCACAATATTATGAGATAATCGAACATATGAACATAACATTGAATGGAAGAGTTGGAAGCATAAGGTTATCTGCGAGATTGCCTAAGAATTTGTTAGCAAACACCATAGACACTGCAGCTTATTTGATCAACAGAAGACCTTCAATTCCATCATGCTATGAACTACCTAGAAAAGCTTCGATGGAGAAGGATTAAAACCTTTCTCATTTAAAGATTTTGTGTTGCTTTTCTTATGTTCATGTGGATTCCATTGGTAGAGATAAGATAGATCTCAAACAAGAAATATTTGATTTGGGATACGAAGTTGATGATGTGGATGATCAAAATAATAAGATCACTAGAAGCGAGATGCTATATTCAATGAAATTGCTATTTACAAAGATTGCTTTAATAATGATAGGAGTTAGGCCACCATCATGAACAAATGGTTGGAGGAGATTTTGAAATTGATGTCCAAAAAAATAAGTTAGGTAACACCAAAGAGCATTGAGACAAAGTCATGCAAAGGACATTTTAGAAAATTTCAACTAATTCTCAACCCTGCTCAAAAATATTCTTCCTCCTAGCATCATTTATTATGTATCAATGTTGATTAACTTGAGAGTTTTAATGGAACAATGCGAATTATGAAATTTGTTAAGTGGAAGCTACCTAATGAAAAAGTAGATGGGCTCCATCCATAAAAAACGCTCATTAATTAAGTTCGAATGAATAATAGAGCATTACAAAATAAATAGTTTTTTAGAATTAAAAAAAGCACAATTGAAATGAAAGGCACAAGGCAAAGCTAGTGGTAAAAGGATTTCAACAAGAAGAATGTATTAACTTCAAGAAGACTAATGTTGAGCATAATAACACAAAACTTGCATCTTTACCAATGAGATGCCAATACAATTTTTTCTTCATGGTGATTTTAAGGACATGAACATAATGCAATCATAAGACTTTGAGGTACTTCGGCAAATAAAAGCCTTGTTTGCATAAAATTTATATGGCTAAAAGCAAACTCCTCATTGATGATACCCCAAATTTTTGATGGTTTAATACATCAATTTGGCTTTAGAAAATATCAAGCAAATCATTGATTATATATTAAAGGAATTAATATGAATTATTTAATTAAACTCACAAATGCATTTCTTAGGATGGTGGGGAGGTCCTCATTTTTATGTTGTTATTATTATGTTATACTAACCACTGTAGCGATTTCAAGACTTACACGTATTTTTTGGTACGGTAAGGAGGTTTTACTTCTATTTGGATGCTTCAAGCATCTCCCATGTATATCTTTCTTGGAATAATAGGAAGCACACTTTCGAAAATAATGTCCAACGCACCATGCCAAACACTCTTTTTTTGGCATTGTGGGCAAATCTAATTCTATTATTAAATTCCTCGCAAGAGCAAAAAGCTTTGTCAATTTTTTTAGGAAAATTCCGAATTTAGACAAATTGCCACCACACTGAAGCAAATTGCACTCATCGTTGACAAGACGAACACCATACAACATGGACATGTATGAGCGAACATGTTGATAAACCAAAAAGGTAAAAATACACCTAGAATGATTTAGAAGGATCTCTAGCACACACAAGAAGATCGTAAGAGCTCTTTCAATTTGTGATAAACCAAACAACCCAATGAGCTATGACTGACTAATACTTTTCTGAGTTGTGCTCAACTTTCAATGCATCAAGAAAAGCTTTAAAATGGGAGAAATCAGCCCCAAGGAACCTCAAGTTTGAGCACGTCAAAGATAGATTTACGAAAAAAAATTATTATTTGAATTTTAGTATACATGTAAATGATACATACCCACTCCTAAAAATTAGGATCAATCTCTAAAATTTAGAAAACATAGTTTCTTTCACTTTCATGTTTTTTGGTTTCCCATCAAATGTGGAAGTTGGTTCCACATTTTGTCTTAAATTTAGGATTAGTCGTTTGAATTTAGAGATCAATGCTATTTCTCTTGTTTTTATTCATTCTAGGTAAATTTTGGTTTAAATTTAGGGGCTATTGGGTTGGAAGCAAAGTGGGTGTAAAATATTCCTTTTGTAAGGGTATTGAAAATATTAGTGTTTGGTTCGATGAAAAAAGAATGCTATGTAAATTATTTTAAATGTAATGCAAATATTTTAGTTTATTTTTGGGGTAAAATAAACTCATCCAAATTATATTGTCACCACCCTCACCAGCTACCACACACTGGACGCCGACCGCCACCAGACGCCACCCCCATCAGCCACCCTCCACTACCAGCCGACCACCACCATTTTAAATTTACAATGAATTCATTTTACTTCAAGACACTAACAAAAAATAATAATAATAATCCCATGCATTTCTTTTACACTCATCCAAAAAACTTCAAATATTTCAAATACATTACATTCATTTTCCTATACATTTCTTTTTTAGCAAACCAAACAACCACTTAGTAATCCCTATCTTGCTTCTATAAATAAAAAATTAAGTGGCTATTTTGATATCAATTAGTTTTGGATTGAAACAAATTTGCAATTTGAATTCTTTCCAGAAATTTTCTGGCAGTTGTTCTTCCTTCCTGTCTTTGGGTTTTTTCGTTTTTAAACTATATGATTCCAACTACAGGAACAACATCTGCAAGATTCCAAGTATTTCTTAGCCTTCTATCTTCAAGCCCAGTTGCACCTACGCCCTGCATGCTCTACCATGCACCTACGCCCTGTCTAAAATGAGAATTTTTTCTGGCCGTTGTTCCTCCTTCCTGTCTTTGGCGTTTTTTCTTTCAATACCTAAACTATATGATTCCTACTACAGGAACAACATCTGCAAGTTTCCAAGTATTTCTTAGCCTTCTATCTTCAAGCCCAGTTGCACCTACGCCCCGCACCCTCTACCATGCACCTACGCCCTGTCTAAAATGAGAAAGTCATTGATTTCTTCTCACCCAGCTCCCGAGGTACACAACCAGGGAAGAGACATTAGGATTCCAACTGCTGTCCGCTGAGTACAATTGAGAAGAAAACAATGATGCTATTCACTGTCTTGAGGAAAACTAACGGGAAATCCAAAGTAGTAACTAGGAGGAATCAAAGCATAACCGTTTGAGGGAAAGGAAAATAGGATATTTTGTAGAAAAATCTTGGCTACACATTCGTAAGTATTTCCAATCATATTTCATGGCTTGGCATTAATTCTCTAACACATTTTTTTCCCAACAACATTTTGTGAGACCCCTATTTTCCCCCTAAACTCTAGAAGATCCTGTTGGTAATAATACAAAGGAATTGTACACAAACTTTGAGAATTGAATTGCCTTGGGTAGTTATGTTAAGAAGTCTATCCCTCAACTCTTATTAATGGTAATTGATTGACACGTCATTGCTAACTCCAACACCCAAGGAATTGATCCAGATCAACTTGGAAGGACTTTGATATCGATTTTATCCAAAAAAAAAAGTCTACAAATTAATTTTTGGTATCAAAGCTAAAGATTCTAAGCCAGAGGTGAGTGACATAGAATGAAAAAAAACATAAAAAATCATAGGCAATCAGGAAGTTATCACGGGAGTATAATCAATTTTTTTTTTCAAGTGGCAAAACAATCTTTTGGGAAGCCTGATGCTAGAATGTCAAAATAAAAAAATAAATAAACATTCAAATTATGATGGATCAAATGAATCAAATGCAGACAACAAAAGATCATGGGAATAGAGGGGATCCTTCGCAGTTGTGCCAAAAAACCTTGATTAACTAAGAAAAATGTTAATGATGGAAGGGAAGTTCCACACACAAATGATCAACACTAATAAGCAAATCCGTTAATGTTATTGATGGTTGTCGACTTCAATAAACTAAGGAATAAGCTTTTCATGTTCTACATCATGATTAAAAAACCACGTGGCCAGACACTTATGAATACCGGGTGCACCATAAACTTGGTTTCATTTGAGCTACTGAAAATATTGGGATTGCCTTTAATCAACTATGCACAACGTTATCCTCTGAGTTGAAGCAGCCATGGCAACCATAAGCAGAAATATAACTATGGACTCAAGCTCATTTTCCTTAGGTATTTAAAATGAAGTGGTTTGCAATAGTACCAGTGGAAGCTATCACATATTGTTGGCAAATCCCAATCTAAGAAAATAGAGATGCCATATATTACTGAAAGCAAATGTATCACCTCAATATAGATGGGAGACACATCTATTTTATAGCAACACAAAGTTCTAAAACACGCAAAATAAGAAGTTGCGCTGCCACCAACATTAGTACTGAATGGAGTTGTTCCATCTCCTCCACCAATAGCAAAGAGCACCTCCTAGAGTCCAAGGATGATACAAAAGAAAAGGGGCATTGGGATGATCAAGGGAAGTAAAATTATCCATTAGAGGAGCAAAGGGTACTTAAATTTGAATTGGGGATTGATCAAAGAGCAGCTCTAGCAGACTTTAGAATATCCCCAATATAGCTACCGCCCATAATGAACAAGTCAACAAAAGGAGCTAGGTCAACCAATACTTTTTGCAAGGTTTTAAAACCGAACAAAACCGACCGGTTCATGGTCGGTCTGGCCGGTTCAACCATGAACCGGTCATAAGGCTGGTCCGATCCAACCTGAAAACCGCTTCTGCATCAAACCGGATTGAATCATGAGCATATCCTCTTCAGGTATGGGAGAGGGTATGCGCATGCTCAAAGAGACTCCTCCATAATTGTCCAAAGGATCATACCTAACATCCAGACATTCGATAGGAGTCAAAGGGCACCTCATCCTAGGGCAATAGCTGCTGTGGTATCAAGCTCGCTATCCAATCTGTTGTAGCACGTGGAGGCTCCGTAGGGTGAGAACGTAAGCAACGGCATGCCAATGATGGGACATTGTCATAGCTTGGAGAGGGTTCCCTAGCTCGCATCAGGGACGGAGAAGACATAGTCCCCTCGGTGGTGCGTTGATCGTCTTGTCCGCCTACAATCAAATCAAGAGAAAGAAAATATACATATGCAAAAAAATGAATAAGTGAAAAATAATAATAATAATAATAATAATAATAACACTTTCACTTGTTCCATCCAGTGTTGAGCTTCTTCAAAGCCCTTGACCCCAAGGGACCCCTAATGATCACACCCATCATTCGTATTTTCGGGGTCCATGCTCCATGAAAGGCGCATATCACAATGTCACCCAAGTCAATCGAGTGTAGCTAACTCTGGTAAGACTGTCGGGTGGTGTTATGCAACATCTGCTATCTGTGTCGAGCCTGAGTAAATGAATTCAGATCGGTGAGGCGATGTACATGTGTGGTACCATTTTCAGCTCGCAAAAATCTGTTACGCCAAGGAGTGGTAGAACCTCATACATAGTAGCTTGCAAATGGTTGAATTACCGAGCAACCTGATTTGGTTGATATCTTTCTAAGGCCACCAATCATCCAAACCGATAACATAGCCACCCATGTCGCATGCTTATGAAGTATTCAACAATATATAAAGATCAATCCTTAAAGAGAAGAATATATTTGTCAAGACGGTCGGTGTCGTCAGTGATTTCAGACTGTCCGGTAAACCAGCGATTTCAGGTTGATGTATCACGCGAAAATGGTTAGCAACAAGGTGGGGAGTGAAAAAGAACCTCACTTGATCCTGCTCCATTGTGGAAAAGGCCCGCAAGAGTTGCATGATGACCGGGTAACCCTACGTGAGAAGAAAGAAGGGTACTCCAAACAACCAAAAGCTCCCTAAATATGGATGTGAACTCAGACATAAATATATTGCCAGGGGAGAGTTACAAATGTTTGTCAAGCAGAGGAGTTTTTGGGATGGATCTAAAGGTCTTGAAAATCCTATTGAGGATAATAAGGGCCAAGGAGAGTTGCTCCCACGCAATAAAAGGTTGTTCACCAACAAAGCACTACACCAAATTGCACCTCCTTTCCCGAGGAGAACAAATTAACATAGCCAGCAAACCAAAAATTCAATAAGAAATAACTCCTCGCTCATAACTGGAAGAACAAGAGATGTGTTCCCTACTTCAATAGATGGCTACGCAAACTCTATAAATAAGAAATCATCGTACTCAGCGCCAAACTCAAAGAGGTCCTGTAGTTGAACGATGGGTTGATCGAGCTCCTCCTCCCGAATGAAGATGCGAATCCAAGCATCTAACTAGATGACATCTCATGAGCGCATCGATAATTTAGCCGCACTATAGACCTATCGGTAGTGGCTTAGTACATCCAAAAGAGTCGTTAGTAGAATCAGTTCTTCCCACCTATTCCCGTCGGGCGAAGGCCGCCAATGAAACAACTCCTCATCCGAAGGAATGCATTCCCCATATCGACATCCAAAAATTGGCAGGCCAGAGACATTATGCAGCTCTCATAATGTGATTGTTAGTTCCCTAGGGCCAACCCAGCAGGTATTCATCTTTGAGTCCCAGAATTTTATTATCTCCCTTTATCCAAGAATGGGGGATACTCCCGAAATTAAAAATATCAAAGCATATATGGCATCGTATGTACTTGCTTCTTTCAAAATATTTTTTATGGGCACTTAAGACATACCTTGCCCAAAGAACATACCCGTGAGTAGGTCCAAAGGTTTGCCCCACCAAAGAATCTATAGGTCATTCATGCGTAGCAAATTGTAATTGGCAGTGGCTCAGTAATCTCAACTGTCCAATCGGTTTGATAACGTCAGTGGCCGATCATAGAATATAGCACATACCGGAGCTCACCTGATAAACCGTGCTTTCCAGTGGATTATATTCCTCACATTTCAATCTGATGGTAGTCACCCACTCCGCAGGATCCTTGTATAATAAGGGGTCGAGTCACAACGTGGTAGTGAGGGAGCGCGTAAGGAATTTACCGTAAATGTTGCAGCCTCTCAACATCTCCTTATGCTACTCCAATCTATCAGTCATCTCAGCAATATCCTGAGGGTCGTGCCGGTCAATCATTTTCCAGATAGCATCTTTTCTAGGTTCATTTCGTGGCATTCTCTCCAGTCTGCCCCAGTTGAATATTTTCTAGCAAGAAGACAAAATCAAATCATAAGAAAATAAGCAAGCCAAAATTCAAGTAAAATAAAGTACATAAAGAAAAAAAAATTAAATATATAAAAATGTTTCACATGCTCATCCCTTACCCCGCATTAACATCCAAAATTTTTTTTTAAAGATCCAGAGTGTCAACTATTTGCAACATATATGATTCGCTTCAGTCGCGCACCATATTTGTTAAGGGACAACTATTGACCTTAATACTAGTGTCAAGGTCGAGTCAACTACCCACGGGTATCAAAACTAAAAGAGCTAAACGTCGTGCGAAACTCACCCGACGGACGTCTATCAAAAATCCAAATAACTAGAATGACCTCTGTTTGTGAAAAAGACAGCGCCAGTGCATCAGGGTAACTGAAACAAATAAGATAGACACTTATATTGTCGAGGTTGTCAATCAGCGAAATTTAAAATTTCACGCATGTGGATTGGGGCGGCATTAACGAGCGCGAATGACAACGACGTGGTGATCAAGTCGAGGCACAATTAATTTAAATAAATATCCATCATTGATTTTATTTAAAAAAATTATTATAACAAAATTTATATTAAAAATAAAAAAAATGATAAATAATAAATAATAACCCTAAATACCTAAATACCTGTTGACCCCCACAACTCAAACCACGCATAAAAGGACAAAAATGATGAATCAAGTAGTGCGCGGGTTGGTTCGACATATCACTTGAAGGGTTAAATGACCTCTGATTGTCAAACGGACGGCGCCGTTGCGATCAGAACATCAAATTCTGCTAGGTCGAGACCCCTCGCAGTCGAATCAGATGAGATCGTTCAAAAGGGTCGACCGACACCCGAAATTAAAACGCAACGTTGATCAAATGATGTCCAGTCACGAAACGGATTTCGCCATTGCAATCGGAATACCGCAAATACTCAAAAACTACATTTTCTATGATCAATTTGAGTCATCTGAATTGGTGGCATGAATCTCGAGGCAACACGCTTATCGAGAAAAAGAAGCCTCGGCATTGCCTAAACGAAGTCCGATTGCAAAACAAACCTCGTCATTGCATTCAAAACATTACAAATACTCAGGAACTACATTTTGGGTTATCCAGATTGGTGGCACGAATTTCGAGACAACATGAATGTTGCACAGCGCTACCCAAATGACGTCGGATCGACAAACAGACTTCACCAGTGCGTCCGGATCGCCGTCAATACCCTAAATGCACTATCAATTTGTTCAGTTAAGGTGCAGCACGCAAATCGAGGTGATCCCCATGCAAAAATATACAAATTTGTACCCAAATGACGTCGGATCGACAAACGGACTTTGCCAGTGCGTCCGGATTGCCGTCAATACCCTAAATGCGCTACCAATTTGTTCAGTTAAGGTGGTGCACGTAAATCGAGGTGATCCCCCATGCAAAAATACACAAATTTATGCCCGAACGACGTCCGATCGCGAAACGGACTGCGTCATTGCGACCGAAACGTCGGCAATACCCTAAATGCACTATCATTTATCTAATTTTGATATCCGACAAATTCGACACGTTGAACGAGGCGATCGACACGTAAATCGAGAAAATTGAACGCTAATCAAAGCAATCTGACTTTGCTAATGCAGTCCTGTCATGCTGAATTAATGCATTAGTGATGAATAACTAATTTGGTTTTACTTATAAAGTTTTAACAAAAAAAATCAAATTCCCAAATGGAGAAAAGAGTCAAATATCAATTAATGCATTACCTAATTTAGCTCAAATCCATTCGTTTAGTCTTCCTGTCACGACTGGCTCGCATTAACAAAATGAGGAATGAAACGAAGTCCAAGGGATTTTCTTTTCCAATCTCATTCAACAATCGCATCCCACTTCCATCTTCCCTATTCAAGCAACTCCAATATCGTTGACCTCCTATTTTTCTACTGATATGCTCTGTCTTATTCGCCTCTCACAAGCCTCACTACCCTCCCTGTCGTGAGATCTCTCTGCCCGACCTTTGCAAGGCCAACTCAAGTCTTCCATCTTCTGCAACCAAGTTACTCGTCCAAGCAGTTGCAAAAGACCCCCAATCAAAGCTCTTGGGCAAGACCTGCTGCTTCATTCCCTAACCACAAGCCACAGCTTTCCCTACATCTCACGACCTCCTGCTCTTCACAACCGACTTCCTCTACTATTGCCAAAGCCAATCCATCCATATCTTGCTCAAAACAGCCACTAAAAACCTGCTCTTCACTCTTGTAGGACTCCAGCACCTCCCTCCCGTCAACCCCATAATAGCTTACGGATCCTTGTCCGCCTCCTGCAGTTGATCACGCTTAGAAGCTCCCTAAGCTTCTTGTAGCCAAATCCCATATCTCCCTGTTTATTCAAACTTCCTGCTACTGACCAAACTCCTATCCGTGTGAAGCCTCTCCCGTCCCCTATACTCAAATCACAACAATCGAGCTCCTCCACTCTACCTCCCCATGCTGACTTCTGAACCCACATCCTGCCTTGCCATACCCGACCGACTTCAAGCAGCCGTTCTCTTTTCTCAATGCAACCCGGCCTTTGGAACCAGCAGAAGATAACGGAGGTGGATATCGGCTCAGTGAGGGGACCGATGGTCTTACTAGGTTGACGGATATTGGCCTGGGAAGTAGGAGGAAGAGCTTAACAGATACTTTGCATGATGATTTCGACCTTTTTGCCACGGTTCCTTCTCATATTCTACACTCATTCAGTCAAAATACGTTTGAAAATGCTTCTAGCTCGTTTGTGCTCCCTGATGTCACTGGCACTAGAAACAAATGCTAGTGGTTCTAATCAAGAAGGAAAATGGCTAGATCAGGTTGCCTTGAAATAGAGGTGGACTAGTCAAGAAAGAAAACAGTTAGATCAGAATGCCTTGATAGAAGTTGTAGCAAAAGGCTTCTTTTGGGAACTGTCGTATGAGTATGCTCTTGGAATTATGGTGCAGTTGCTGCAGACCTATCATCACTAGATCAGGTTTAGATTTCACTGAAATCAGCTAACCTTTGAGAGAAGCATTTGGTTCTCTACTGGTTTCAAACTTAAATTGGCAGGTGAAGATTGTGATGGCATTTCCAGTGAGGGGCTTTTAGACTTCCACTTACATGAGTGGAAAATGGGAGTGTTAGGAGCAGATATCTAACTGGAAGTGATTTGTCCATTGGGTTCCACATGTGCAATGATCTCTTTGTAAGTTTATGCAACCAGTACTACAATGCAGGAAAATGAAAATGATAAAAAAAAAAGAAGGAAGAGTGGAGACAAAAAAAAAAGAGAGAGGTTTAAAAAAAAAGGTTTATTTCAAAAAAGAGAGAGAGAGAGAGAGAGAGAAGAAAAGAGAGGGAGAAAAGGATTTTACAAAAATAACAAAGAGAAAACTCGTCTCGGAGTTTGCAGCGCGGCGAACGGCCACCTATACACGCTTTTCTCTAGCGTGGTGGGAGGGAATTCGTTGCGATGCTTGCGACTAGTCGGGAAATCTCCTTCATGCCCTCGACGTGCATGTCGAGCCGGAAAACCGCCCATACACGCTTTTCTCTAGCGTGGTGGGAAGGGAACCCGGTGCGACGCCTACGACGAGGCAGGTAGACCCTGTACACGCTTTTCTCTAGCGTGGCAGGGACGAATATAAGTACCCGTAGGCGCTTCAGCACCTATGGGGAAAGAACTGCTTTTCTTTGAAACAGGTGCCTGAGGACCCATACACGCCTTTCTCTGGCGTGGTGGGATTGAACACTTTACGGCCGCGGTGTCATCCGACACCTACCGTACACGCTTTTCTCTAGCGTGGCGGGAGGCCCAGTTTCCTGTAGTTTCCCCTAAACGGGGGAGACGCCGGGAGGCTGCCGAAATTTCGGGTGAACATAAAACTGCACTCGGACTTGATTTGGACCTTAAATGAACTAAAATAAAACTTGAACTTGATTTGAATATCAAGTGGACAAAACTTGGACTCAATTTGAATATTAAATGAATGTGACTTGAACTAGTTAGATTCAAACTCAAAAAGAACACACGAACTCAAATTGATCAGGATCCATATTTGAATTTGTGAACTTTTGAACAGCAGGGGACTACATTTGGAGTTGAGCTTGATTGAACTCGAACTGAACTCGGACTTGAACTTTACTTGAAAATAATATAAGGAACTCAAACGATTAATGAAACCTCAATGGGCATAACTTGATGTGTTCACTCTCAAACAACAATGCAAACTCTTAGTAAGTATGGCCACTTACTAAGAGGCCATGTGGAAGAATTGTAGTGGATACAAACACAACTAGTATGAAGAGATTCATGGTCGTATAACATTTCATTCACATGCGAAAGTAAATCATCATGCTCATCGCAACCTGCTCGTAGTCAATACTTGTCGATTCACAATTCATCCACGAATTGTATCAAATGGCATACGATCAACGCTATGGATATCTTGTAAATATGAAGAAGAAGATTATGATTATGATGGGCATTACACTCACAACCAATAATACATAGTCAATGCGTTATGCGTATGCAATCTCCCTGTGGAGGAGAGAAGTTGACATGCAAGCAATGATGTAATGATTTCTAGATGAATACCAAGAATTGTAAGAATGGTTAAGATGCAAACATCAACATACAATTATAAGTAATGATCTACGGTGGATAGAATCCCTATATCTCACTCATAAGAGCAAGTGATATGATCTTAATGAATAAGAACAATTGAGATGGGGATATTCATAGAAGATATACATATGACTAGCAATGTCTCCATCGTCAGTAACAATTCAATACACAAGCAAATACATCAGTCCTCACAGAATACATATATCTTATACAATATAAGACAGAAGTATAGTGGAGGTAGCAGCGCTCTGCGGCAGAAATCAAAAGACAAATAAAGGTATTCTACCTCACAGTTAACTCGTAGATGAATGTCGTGCTTGCCTACGAATGCAGAAGGTCAATACACAATGAACTTGATGGATGAATGATGAACATATGAGGAGGACACTTGCGATAAATATAACCCATAAGCAAAATATATTTTGTCAAGGGGTAGGGATGAAGGAGTACAATAGCATCCCCATACAAGCTTTGGGAGAAGAAATTCAGATCAAATCATTATGGAGTGAATGAGTCTCAGTTCAACCAAGCAAATGCTAAAAGTACTACAACAGAGATGAACTTCTACGGGTTGCTGTAGAAGACCTATCATATACATAATTATTGTTACAAGCAGAATATAAAGTCAAATGACTGCTTCAAACACAAATGCTTATGATGCCAAGCCACCGGATCTGCAACACTCATGCAAGCAGACAGAAGGCGTCCACAAGCTACAACGCCACGCCACCGGATCTGCAACATCCATGCAAGCAGACAGAAGGCGTCTACGAGCTTCCAAATCGAATGCTGCATTCAAACGAGGGTTGTCCTACACAACTGAGCAGCGTCAAATGTCTAAAATGTCCCCAGTACGTGCACATTAATTTGTATACACATAGGTACACAAAAAGGGACACGTGCAATCATACAACCCGTATGGGCCCCGGCGAGCGTGTTATTGGTACACAAGTGACGTCTAGGGATGTTGCGCGGGTCAATAAATTTGAATATGATCCTCCTATGCAAGTAGATAGGAGTCGACAAGGTTCAATCAATAATTATAAAATGCCCCCAAATACCCGCATGGGCCCAGGCGAGCGTGTTATTGGTACACACGTGACGTCTAGGGATGCTGCGCGGGTCAATAAGTGAATTCCAGTTCGAGCCCGATCCTCCTATACGAGTAGATGGGAGTCGACACGGCTCGGACCGTTAAATAAATATACGGTCGCGAGATCGACCGGGATATTTATTTTATAGTTCATATTAAGCCTTCAAGGCTTATAATCAAGAGAATTCACTAACAAAGGTCCAAAGCCTACGAAACCCGATCCTCTGTCAATTGCTAGACAGAGTCGACAAGGTTCAAAACATAAAAAAATATGAATAACCCCATACCCCGATGATGGCCGTGTTGAATGCAAAACTCAACCGGAGGGGTCCATTCACAAATACTTTTAAATACCTCCCAAAAATCCCAAATTTCATAAAATCCAAAACTCCACAAAACTCCCAAAATCCTAAATTCCCTACAAAATCCAATCTTCTAAAAAATCTCAAAATCCAAAAAAAAAACTTTCCAACTCCAAATATTTAAAAATTAAAATCCAACTATCAAACCGCTTAAAGCAAATCCATCCACCCTCCGCAACAGTTTGCCGAGGTGGATAAATTGAAGAATACTTCAGCTCACATAGAGCTAACGCCTAGTCAAAAATATCACTAGGATTCATTCTCAAACAATCTCCTGCCAGCAAGGACGTGGTACGAGTCATCTAACCGGCAGTTTCGTCACCAAATGGCACTGCAGGATAAACGGTTATGACGCGGGGCCCTCTGAACCAGGTGGTCGCTGCCAAATGGCACCATTATATTATGGTTATGGCCAGAGCCCGTATGCTCCTCAATGGCATCAAATCCTTGAGATATGAATCAATAGGATATAATCGATAGGGTACAAAGCCCTCTGTTAGCTACGGTGGATTCAAATTTGTCCTCTTAGACAAATACTCCCCCCAGGTCTACAAGGTACCCTTGGACGAAGCAACCCATGGCTGCCGACAAGGATCCTTCTGTCAGGTTGGGTCGACTACCTCCTCTGACTAAGTAGACCAGGGAACACGATGGCCCGGGATGACGGAACCATGGGATCTTGATCGGGTCCATCATCCATTCCCCCACCATCCGCTTTAAGTACAGGATGGTGAAATTTCAATTTTAATATCAAATCTTCAAACTCCCTCAATTTTTCAATACCCTAAATCCATGCTGCTACTATATGCCAGACTCACGTATCTTTACGTACCTGATTGACGACTAGCCTTAATCGAAAGTTCTCTCTCGTTACCGGGAGGGGTAATTAACTATAGGGGCTTGCGCCTATAGGAAACCAGAACTCAGATCATAAAGTCCTCACAAAATGAGGGCGAAATCTCTGGGTAGTGTCTTATCTACAAACCCATCTGCCTTCCAAAATTTACCCCGGAACTTAGATCGTTAAAACTCCCCCGAAGAAAGCAAAAAGTGGGCGGAGGCCGGGGCCGAATTTTCGGAGCCCACAATACCCTCATTCACTCACAACTCCCCCAACCGACCCACTCACGCTCGTCACATAACACACATGCCCGACCCCTCTCTCCCTCTTGGTCTCGCGATCTCTCTCTCGCGTGAACGCACCGTTGCCATTTACGTAATCCAATTACCTTACCTTCTTCCTTTTCTTCCTTCTTCATTTTCTTATTATTCTTCTCCTTCTCCTTCTTCTTCTTCTTCTTCCTTCTCCTTCTTCTTCTTCCTTCCTCCATTTCTTTCCTCTTTCCTTCTCTTCCTCTTCGTCCTCTTCTCCTTCCTCACCTTCTTCCTTCTTCTTCATCCTCTTACCTAAACCTATGTTGCACCGATACTCCTATTTACGATGCATGCTGTATCGGACACGCGTTGGATACGGATACGCCTCCGATACGGCACGGATACGTGTCGGATACGGCTTTGACGTGTCGAATACGGCTTTGCCGTATCCAATTAAAAAATTATTTAAATTTGACATGATGCGTATCGGATACGCGTGTCCGGTTTAAAAAAAAAAAAAAACCGGAGTCGCAATTTATCCTATTCATTTCGGCTATCTGCTCAATATCCCTATTCATTTATGCTGGTACCAGTACTCAGTACCGCTCGGTACCGGTACTCGGTACCGCTCGGTACCGGTACTCGGTACCGCTCGGTACCCCTACTTGGTACCGCTCGGTACCGGTACTCGGTACCGGTCGGTACCGGTGCTCGGTACCGCTCGGAACCATGCTCAGTATCAATGCTCGGTACCGCTTGGTACCGGTACTCGGCACCGCTCGGTACCGAGGGGTATTGAATGGTACCAAACGGCACCGAGAAGCTAGAGAAAGGTCGAACCCCACCAGGGGGCAGTGCCCCCTTGGACCCCCGGCATATCCGCGACATCTCTACACTTTTACTTAAAATATTTCATATTTCAAATTCATGTGGTTTTATTTGTGTCAATCCTTCGTAGGATAATGAGCTCTAGTGGCGTATGAATTGGGTCTGAAGATGGTCCATCAGAGACTAATATTGAAGATAACAAACCTTTGTGGAGTTATGTGACAAAAATAGATAAAACGTCAGAAGGGGGTGGCAATATTGCATTCAAATGCAATTATTGTAATGCCACATACAAAGGATCATATTATAGAGTGAAAGCTCATTTGTTGAAGATTAGCGGTCATGGAATTAAAGTACGCCCAAAGATAAGCTCATCACAAGTGGCTGAATTACAAATAAAACTCAAGCTTTTGGGATGTTATTTATGCTATTCTAGAAGATAGGTGGAGCAAAAATAATACACCTTTACATTTCAAATATTACGCTTTGATTACTTTCTTAATTTTTATGTATGATTTATATATTATAATGCCATATCCGCGCCGTACCCGTATCCTGTATTTTTAAGAATTGACGTGTCCCGTATCCGTATCGTGTCGTATCTGTGTCGCCGTATCCGTATCGGTGCAACATAACCTAAACCTAACCTTAACCCTAAAAAATCTCTCTCTACATCCCTCAAACCACCACACCCCTTTCACAAAAAACCTTCCCCATAACCTCGTCCACCTCCTCCACCAAAAAATCCCATCCCATTTGACTTTCTCTCTAGACCCAAAGAGAGATTTCTCTCTCTAGAAAGAGAGAATCCACCATTTCTCCCTCTAAACACTTCCCTCTCCACGTTAAACACCCACCCTCACTCTCAATCCCATTTTTCTCTCTACCTAAAGAAAGAAAAAAAAACTCCTCCCTCTTTCTCTCTCTAAAATTAGAGGAAGAGAGATTTTCACTCTCTAGCCTCATTCTCCTCACCACCACCACCACCACCATCTCCCTGCATCTTCCCATCAAAATCCTAACCAAATTTCCTCATTAACTCTCTTTCTCTCTCTAGTCACCCCCATTTCACAATATATATATAAATGGTATACAAAAAATATTCGTGTATCGCAGGCATCGTCGCCAACATCTCGCCATTGCCACCTCCATCGCTGCGCACTCTAATGTATAACCTCGATCCGACACTAGTTATATTTTATAAATTATTGTGCATGTGAAACTAAATACCCAGGACTACCTTGACAAGCGGACAAATCTGCATGCATGAAAATAAATATTCATGACTGCCTTTCTTGGCAAGCGAAAAAATCTACTATGCATGAAAATAAGTACTTGTGATAGCCTTTTTTGACAAGCGGGAAATCTACTGTGCATGAAAATAAATACCTGAGACCATCTTTCTTGACAAGCGAGGAAATCTGTCATGCATGAAAATCAGAAGTACTCGTAACTGCCTTTCTTGGCAGACGAGAAAAGATTGTTGCTTCATAAGCAAGTATATGATGACACGTGGTTGTCTTTCTTGGCAGGCGGGGATTGGAGATTTCAGACGCGGTGTCACCCGACACCGACCATGACTGACTTTCTTGGCATGTGAGAAAGCCTCGCACACCCCAATGCATCCCCTATGTAGGGGCGACGCCTGGGTGCTACCGAAATTTACACCAAATAAAGAGACTTAGACTAAATTTATGGAAATTGAAATGTAAAATTAAATTGACAAATAAAATAAAAAATGCATGAAACCCGAAGTTCCAAACACTACAACCTTTTCATGTATATGCTCATTTCGTATCCTGTCTCTAAGAGTAAAGCCACACATCCACCTGAGCATCCTCATCTTCACAACACTTAACTTAATATTATAGTTCTCTTTTAATGGCCAACATTCTGCACCATAAAGCATTGCATGTATCATAACCATCTTATAGAATTTTCCCTTAAGTTTGTGAGAGATTTTTCTATCACACAACAAGCCAGATGCATTCCTCCACTTCAACCATCCAACTTAAATTCTACTAATAATATTCCCATCTATTTCACCATCACTCTAAACAATAGACCCAAGATATCTAAAACATATACCTTATTAATGACTTGATCGCTCAAAGTCACAATCCCCCCACTCGATCTATTACTACTAAAATTACACTCCATATATTCAGTTTTAAATATACTCAAACTAAAACCTTTAGACTCTAAGGTTGACCTTCATAATTCAAGTTTACCTTCAACTCCCTCCCTAGTCTTATCAACAAGACGAATATTATCAACAAAAAGCATACACCAGAGTACAAACTCTTGCAAATGTCTAGTGAGAACATTCATGGCTAAAGCAAAAAGATGTGGACTTAAGGTTGATCCTTGATGTAATCCAACTGAAATAGAAAAATGCTTGGTCAAACTACCTTGTGTTTTTGAACACAAGTAACAGCTCCTGTATGCATATCCTTAATGACTTTAATATAAACATTATTAAACCCTTTCTTTTTTAGAACTCTCTATAACACGTTTCTTTGAACTTTATCATATGCTTTCTCTAAATCGATAAATATCATACGTAGATCCTTCTTATTCTCTCTATACTTATCCATCAAACCTCTCAATAAATGAATAGCTTCCACAGTACACCTACCCGTCATGAATGCAAATTGATTTTGATAAACATTAGTGTCACGCCGCAACCTATATGCTTCACAACTCTCTTACATAGTTTTAAAATATGCCATATTAACTTAATTCCTATATAATTCGTACAATTTTGTGCATCACCTTTATTCTTAAAAATATGAATCAACACAATCAACTCCACTCATCTGGCATCTTTTTAATCTTCAAACTAGTATTAAAAACTTAGTAAGCCAAGAAATTCCTTCATCTACTAAGTTCCAAACACTAAAAATAAAAAAATGAATTAAAACCAAACTTACAGTGAAGTTGTTAAAAGACCGGGTGCTCGTCAACAAGCACGAATGTGAACTAAAACTTCCCCCTTTAGCCACTAACTCACTCGTGCACACTCAAGTTCCTTAGTCGTGCCTTCTCTAGCAAGCTGAAACACGTGAAGATGAACTAAGTCAAATGGGCTCCCTATTTATACACTAAATATTGATTCCCATTATGGGACCCGCTAAGCTAAACTTCAAACACAAAATGACAAAGGTGAGGGAACACGGGTGCACATGTACCTTAATTAGCATGCACGCCAGTTGTTAAAGTCAGAAGACTCGTCGTATATGCCCCGTGAATATGTCACACCCCATAAAAACTTGCTTTTGAAAAGAAATAAAAATAATACACTCTTGTGTGTCACAGGCTACACGACTCATTCAAAGTGCGTGAGATATATCAAATCACAATGTATGTGTTCCTCCATCATATAGTAAAAATGTGTCAAAAACATGCAAATGCACTAAATAACATGCACACATATTACTGTTCATGTAAGCTCCCTTTATACATACACCAGTGATCATGCAATTATACAAGTACATTGAGATTCATGCAAGTACATTGTGCAAATGCATATTCAAGCATACAAATATACAAATACACATATAAATGTGTATGTGAGCATGCATATACACCATATACATCCATTGCGTCTCATGCATACACACTCTGCAATATGCAAAATGCATTATGTAATGCACATCACTCAACATACAAATTCACTATACATCGTAGTATTGTATTATACCAATATGCAAACATATTATACATTGCGCAAATGTATTAAGTTACCATGCAAATGCATTATAGATACTGCATATTAGGGGTGCCAAAATGGGTTTTCGAGTCGGGTTTGGGTCCGACCCGAAACTGACCCACCTTCAATTGACCTGACCTGATTAGGCAAATAGGTAAGAAATTCAAACCTAGACCCCCCGCCCCTAACCCAGGTTGACTCGACCCGACCCGCTAACCCGCAATGCAGCTAGGTGCGAGCGTGTGCGAGCACAAGCGCGTGCAAGCGAAGGGGCGAGGATAGCATGCAAGCCTGCAGGAAAAGGGAGCAGAGCGTGCGGGCAATTGTGGGAGCGGAATTGGGCACGGGTGCTAATGTAGAAGCAGGTGCAGGTTTGAGAGTAGCACGGGTGAGAACGCGAGCGCGGGAGGGATCGCTGCAAGCACAAGTGCGAGATCGCTGTGGGTGAGGGGGTGACCCGGGTCAATCTTTTATAAACAAAATTCACATATTAAAATACGGACTCTCAGTCCTGTTTACTACACGAAAATCCTGAAAATTAGTTGTCGAACCCAACCCTTTGTTGGTAGGAAAATATAGTTGACAAGATTCGATTAATGAAATGAGATTACCTATAAATCTTGGTGATGGCCGTGTTGAAAGTTAATCTAAACCGGAAGAGTCTTTACCTATTAAATACTCCCAAAACTCAAAAATAATCATTAACGGACTCTGATTTTAATAAAAGTTCAAATTCCAATAATCACAAAGCATAGAATATCACTTCAATTGAAATTTAATTACTTAATGCTTAAAATAAAAATTCATCCACCCTCCGCAACATATTGCTGAGGCGGATAAATTTAAAAATCATTTCAGCTCACAAAAAGCGAATGTCTAGTCGAGAATATCACTAAAATTCATTCTCAAACCATCTCTTGCGAGTAAGAGCGTGAAGTGTAAACGGTTATGATCGGGGCCCTCTGACCAAGTGGTTTTGCCGTCAAATGATACCACTAAATTATGGTCACAGACAGAGCTCGCATATTCCTCAATGACTAAATTCTTGATTAATGAATCAATTGGGTATAATCGATAGGACACAAAGCGTTTTGTTAGCTAAGGTGGACTCAAATATGTCTCTTTAGGCAAACATTCACCCCAAGTCTACAAGATACTCATGGACGATGCAATCCATGGCTGCCAACAAGGATCCTTTGGTCAGTTTGGGTCAACTAACTCCTCTGACTAAGTAGATTAGGGACCACGACGACCCAAGATGATAGAACCATGAGACCTTGATTCTTCCATTACCCGCTTTAAGTGTATGGTGATAAATTTCAAAATTTTAAAAGTCCTAAAAATTTAAAATCCAAACCCCAAAGCTGAAGCTACTATACGATGGGTATGTAATACCTATCTAAAAACTAACCTTAATAAAAAATATTCTCTCATTATCGGGAGAGATAATCAATCATAAGGGCTTGCGCCTATGGGAAACTAGACCCAAATCATAAAGTCCTCACAAAATGAGGGTGAAATCTCTAGGTATGTCTTATCTAAAATTTCAATATGCCTTCTGATAATTTATCCATGAACCTAAACTCGTTAAAAATCTCCTCGTCAATAAAAAAAAATGCAGAAAGGCCAGGGTGCAAATTTCCAGAGCCCACACACACATGCCCATGTGTGGAGGCACTTAGCTCTAGACAATAGATAATAAGCAAGTACACATGTATTGACACTTCTTCTAAGGTGATTTGACCTTGTTAAGATGAAACATCATGATTTTAATTATTCAGATTTGACCCACAACAATTTCATCTAAAAAACATGATGGGTTGCTTTTTAGTCAATTTTTTGTTTGTTGATGTGGTGCTCCTTTTAGGACTTGGGCTTTTTTGAAACAAAGATTATCATTTTGGATCTAACAATAACACCAGTAATAGAATCAGCGCAGCCGATGGCACGACAGTTGTCCAAGGCATCAAGAAAAAATTTCCCCTAGACATAGCTTGTTAATGAGTTGAGTTGTAACTAGAATAGATTCGAATGCTAGCCCATAATAAATGGACAAATTTGCTAACCCAAAAACCTGACCTAACATTATGATCAAGTGGGTAAAATTAGAGTGAGGATCAAATTGATTCGTTTAAGACCCAACTCAACACAAGATTAATTATGTTCCTATGTATAGCTTGCATACATTACCCAAGTTATTAACCCTAACACCTCAATTCATAACCTTCATCGCTAGTCTGGATATTCATGATTCATCATCCCTACAAGTCTGTGCAGAGCTGCGGCTCAAACAGAAACACCTTACTGCCATAAGCGCAACATCACACCTCACTTTCCACTCTACCTCTTAGCCATCTAGTAATCCTCTCTATAGCCCATAGAGGCACACACAAAGTTGTTAAAAGGAAGCTGCGCACTCATAATTGTGCAAACTATAGTGTAAGCGGCCAAGCATTTGCAGTCTTGCTTTCCTTTTCTACACCTAGTCATCTCCACATGCTGTAAGAATCAAATTATAAACCATAGTCTCTAACAACTTCCAATTTTCACCAATCCATTGGTTTCCATCAGTCAACTCTGACTCTTAATCTCCTTTAATGCATTGCCTTTTCTTTGTAATCTCCTCATGCATAAGTAGTCATAGAGAAGCCAATTTCAAATCTCAGGCATAATAGCAAAGCAAAACTTCTCCCTACATGTCAGAATTATAATTCCCACTAGTATCATCTTATCTCTCATCATGCCATTTAAGTTCCAATTATCTTCTAATCAATTTTTTTACATTATTCTCTAGAAAATATCATGTTTCCACTGAAGTATTATCTTAGAGATCACATATGTTGTTGATCGTCAATCTTAGAAAGCAAAACTTGTGGGAATTTGTGTTAACCACTAGACAAAATAAATATAAATATCATTCAGGTCATTAGGGCCTTAATTTATTTTTCAATGTTATGATAAAGCCCAATAGCATCTCCAATGTGTCCTTTCCATAGAATTTTAGGCATTTCAAGTCAACTCGAAATCCAATCTGACAACTCGACCACCTATGGATCATGGATTAATCCCACCAAAATCAAAATTTTGATCTGATCATAAAGTTATGCGGATTAAATCTGATTTGAAGGGCCCAACAGGTCTATACCTAAGTACCTAACCCGTGACAAATCTACCAGGACTTAGTTGAATCAATAATAGTGATCAAACAAATAAGTTAGGCTTTGATGTCATCTTTAGTCGGGGCGACGGTGACTAAAAACCACTAACATAGAAGAAACAACACTTGAAAGAAAAAATGAAAATGAAAATGAAGATGAACATCACAATTTAACCAATGCGAGTTTATCGCCTTGATTTGCATGCCAACACAATAAAGCACAAAAATCAAGATATAAAGAAATTCAAGGCCTTGACCCCCTGCCTTGTATACTGGGATAGTAAGATCAACTCTATAATGTTCCATCTCAAGACCGATCAAATATGAATATAACCACAACTCTGTCGATATGACATCAACATCCTTATTGCACCATCACACGATGAAATTCAAAAACAACAAGAGCCCTAAAAGTGAACAAGTAAAAACCTCATCTCAATAATGCATGCAATTATCAGAAGAGCATAAATAGAGGGGTTTCACCAATCTTAAACAAACATCATCATATCTAAATGTCATATGCTCAAGAGATACTCATCATGATGATATGTGTGATTATTATAAAACCGTAACGAAAGGGTTTAGCAACAAGAAAATTACCCTGAAACTCAATGACAAATAGACCCGGGGCTTATCATCATGGATGGATACAATTACCAAAAGATTGCACTTGGAGGAGTTTATCAATGTCAATTGCAATGCCAAATGCATGAGATATAGTAGGGGATAACACAAAATACAAAAGCCCCACTTTCCAACTAACAATTATTCCCTAAGGCTCCACCAAGATTTCAGATTCTTCCATTTTCCTCATGATTATGAGTTGAAATTTAGATACAAAATGTAACGCCACTAAAATCAAATGACAATCCTTAAGGGCTTCAACTCTCAACAATGAACAAGATTAAAAACTAATCTCAACCTGAAGGAACCTTATTTTTTTGCCTCCACCTTCCTCATTATGAATATACTGCTCCACTCCAAATGCAACAACAACATTTTTTATTCAAGTTCTCATATCAAAAAATATGTCTCCAACCGCACTCTACTTTTATGAAAATTGGAAAAATTATAGCCCAACTTGACTAGAAGGAATAATGTGAGGTGTCATAGTCCTTCCAAGAACAAATTGCTCCCAATCAAAATATGTAGGAGAGCGTTATCAACAAGGATCATAAACGAAGAGATAATCACCATTATAATGCTCCTCAAAGTTCATAAATAATCCCTGAACCAACTTAACCCAAAATATTACATATCAACTGCCTACCTCTGAATGATGAGCACATCAACATCAAATCTCTATCAAAGGAATTTTTATCCAATGCTGAGCCTTCGCAAATCTAGTATCTACAAAATTAAAAAATAAAAAAGAAAATTCAAAAAACTCTAAAAGCTCTAAGTAATAAATAGCCAGTCCACTTTAAGAGCAGTCACCAACCAACTTTCCACCTAAAGTTTTTTCTAGGACGACAAATTCAAGATCATCAAAGCCAAAAAAGAAGTCAGTCATATTAGTGGATCCATATGATCATAAATTAAAATATCACAATAAAGATAAGCATATGCCCACAAACCAGGTGGTTAACTTGATTGTGATGACACCACTAAACTATGGTTAAGGCCCAAACCAAGATGTAAGGTATGTACCAGCCGAATAGTTAGCCCGATTGCGATGGAGCCATTATATTATTGTAAATGTGATTACAAGTTGACACAATAGCCAATCTGATTGTGACAAAATCATCATATTAGATTAATTTCCCACTATAAACATCCTCCCAATGGCAAAAGCTTATGAGTCATGAACTAATACTGTGCACTCAATAGACAACATGTTTTATCAGCCAAGATTGATCGTAAAACTATCCTCTTCAATGAGTTTCACTCCTTGGCATACAAGATCTCCTTACAAGATGCAACTTATGGATGCAGATGAGAATCCCCAAATCAAGTTGCATTAACTATCATTAATAAATAGACCAAGGCCCATGTTAGACCTACGTTGATAGAATCATGGGACCTGGACCGATTTGTCATCATTTTCCCACATCAACTCAGAATCCTGAAGCGAAATATATCTCTCCGCTAAAAAATTGCAATAGGGAAAAGTAGGCAAAAAGCCATCACAAATCACCATTAATCATTAAAGAGCTTGAAAATTAGCCTTAATAAAAAAATTTCTCTCACAAGCAAAGCTAGAAAGATAATTACTTATTGGAGTTTCTCCCATGAGAAATTTCATACCAGAAATATAAAGTCCTTCAAGGAGATTAAAATCCTTATTTAATACTTTATCCACCACTTAATTTCTCTCATGAAAAATCATCCAAGATGCTTTCGGAATCTAGAGTCGATTGAGCTTATTAGAGCCCACATGTGCATTCAGGTCTTGAGTTGTGTGGTTGTGAAGGCAAGTTATGGTGGATTGCCCCATTGATATATAGCAGGTCCTTGCTTTCCTATTTTCTAGTTTTGCTAGCAATTCTGTACTAATAATTATAATAAATGACCCCACCGCAATTGGATTTTTAGTTCCTACTTTCTTTCACTCGCCTATTGTCTATACAGCAGGTTTAAGACTAACAAATTAAACGCTATAACCACTTTGAGAAATAGATATGTGCACTACCTCATTGACAAATAACAGGTTCTTACTTTCAAGCTGTTGTTCGTAGTTCTGCAGTACCAAGTATATTGGATTGCAAACTACTATTAATGCTTGTAGCTTGGTACTACTAGTTATCATGTACTGGTCAAAGAAGAGGAAAGAGGAAATATATTGACACCAAAGATCTAAGGTTAAACGGTACTTGAAAGAGGACAACACTTCTTACTTTCACAAAATTGTAAATGAAATAGAAAATACAACTTCATTCAGCATATTAAGCAAGACAACACTTCTGAAGAATATATCATTCAAGCTTTGAGCAATTTTTACAAGGATGTCTTCTACAACATCAACATAGCCTCTCATGAGATAGATTTATTCAAGCTTTATCTGGATGATGGCTTTTCTTGTTGCTGGTTGGATTCTCCATTTACTTTGGATGAATTCAGAGGAGCAATCTCTTCTTCTCTTGATGCTTCTAAATCTTCTAGCACAAGTGGTTTCTCCATTAAATTCTTTCAAATCATGTAAGATACAATTTTCCTTTACGTTATGAAAATATTTGATGATATTGATTGCGGTAATGCTTGCTTAGCAAGACTTAATTCTGTCCCCATTTTTCTGATTCCTGAAAAGGTAGAACGTGAATTTTAAAGATTTTAGACTCATTAGTCTACTTAATGGTGCCTTCATAATCTTCACCAAAGCCCTCACTAACAGACTTAAAGATTTTATGCCTACACTAGATGATTCTTTTGAAGAGGCCTTCATTAACAAGATGAGTACCATAGATTGTATTATTGCAGCTCATGAAATTATTCATCATATTTTTAGGCTTAAGCAAGAAAAGTTCATCATTAAAGCTGAATTGAAAATGCATTTGATAGTTGTAAATAAAATTTTATTTTTAATAAGCTTGTTGTACAACTATTTTCTCACTTCATTTATTGGGTTAAGGAATCAATGTGCATTTCAACTCTCATGTTATTGTCAATGGAGACCTCGATAAACAATTCAGGCCCTTTTTCTCCTCTTCTTTTAATATCATGATCAAAATTCTCAAAAAAAAAGCCCTTTGTTGTGTTCAATGCTAATTGGATTGGAGTTCATTTTAGCACCAAAAAGCCTCCTTTCACTAGGATTCAATTTACATTTGACATTCTTTTATTATGTGAAGCATACAAATATCGAAGACTCTATCTCAAGCATATTATCTCTTTATTCAAAGGCATTTCAGTTTTGAAAATCAACTAGAATAAATCCCCATTAATCTGAGTAATAATGGTAGCAAAGGAAAAACTCGTGAAGTTTTATTAGGTTGTTGCATAGAAAAACTTTCCTTCAAGCACATGAGCTTTCATCTTGGTGCCAAAAGATTGCAAATAACTTTTTGAAATCCTTAAATAGATTAAATTCATCTCAAATATCTTTTTTCTAATCTGTAAATTGATAAAATTCATCTCAAACTTGCAGATTGAAAATGTATCACATTTTTCAAAGAGCATAAGATTATCCTCATCAACTCAGCCCTTGCTTCTATATCTTCATACTATATTTCCTCATTTTTAGGAGCATTGTTTTTCTCAATATCCTCTACATTCTACTCTCCAATTAATCTAAAAATATTTGAGTGCATTACTTATGTCCACATTCTCAAATAACATCGGGACAAGCTTAATCCTAGAGTACTCAAATGTATCTTTGTAAAGTATTCCTCCACTCAAAAGAGTACAAGCATTATCATCCAATCACCAAAAATCATTCACTTCAAAAGATTTCACCTCTAATGAAAAATAAAAATTTCAATTAAACTCATGTTCAAGGGGAGAACAAACAACTAAAAGAAAAGTTTGATGAAACCACTCTCTTTCATCTTGACATCCCAACTATCCAATCTGCAATCACTATATCCTTTTAGGTCTATGCAAGGAGGAATAAGGCCAATCAAAGTCTACAACAAGGTCAATACTCAAAATCATAATTAGGTAATAATGATTAATCCATCAACACAAATATCCTCTGTGTCTCATTTCCCAATACACATCTCTTCAATTTTTTTCTCCTGCACATAGAACTTTCCTTACAATCATGAACTCCAATTCCACTAAAATAACACAAACCATGTTTGAGGCACTAGAAAACAAGGTTTGTAAGAATGTTATCACATAGCAGATAAATGCCTTGGAAAAAAAAATCACAATTAGAATATCCCTGAGCTAACAAAATGAAAAAAAAATTGATGGGTGCAAATTGATATTTTTATTAAATTGCATAGCAAATGAAAGCCTAGAGTGATACAAAGCAAGATTAGTTACCAAATGATATATTCAATATTATAGAATTGACTATCAACAAGCATTTCCTCATGTTGCAAAAATGAATAAAATTTGCCTTTTTAATTTCTTTTTATTATTAACTTTGGATGACCCATGCAACAATATGATATGAAGAATGCTTCCTTAAATGTGGCTATTGAAGAAAATTTTTATATGGATTCTCCATTAAAATTTGATAGCTACAAAAAATAAGTTGTGCAGAATAAAAAAAGCACTTTATCATATAGCAATCCTAGGGAGCAAGATTTGGAAATTTTATAAAAGCCATGTATGGAATGGAATACAAATAAAGTCAAGAAGACCATACTTTCTTCATAAACTACTCCACTGATAGAAAATTTTCAATTCACATTATATATATTGATGATAAAATTATTACAGGTGATGATAATGAAATAAAGTACTCACTCAAAAAAGAAACTTGTTAAAGAATTTTAAATCATGTCTCTGAACAAACTCAAATACTTTCTTGGTATAGAAGTTCCTCAATTAGAAGAATAATGAATACTTATCACTGAACAAAATATAATATAAACATATTAAGAGAAACAAAGATGATTGATTGTAAGTCATATGAAACTCCGACTGAAGCAGGTCAAAAACAGAACATAGATGAAGAAGGAATAGAAGTGGACATTGAACAATATCAAAGATTAATTAGGAAAAATAATATATTTATATAACACATGCTCAAATAATGTCTTTGCAGTAAATCTCATTAGTCAGTTTGCGCACAAACCAAAAGAATCTCACATTCAACTGCTTACGGAGCCCTCAGTTACCCTAAATCAAGTTCAGGAAAAAGGAATTCTCTACAAAAAATATGATACTCTATAAACTAAAGTTTATACGGATACTGATTATGTGAGATCACTAGTGGATAGGAGATCTACTTCAAGATATTGCATACTTTTGGGAGAAAATCTTATAACATGGAGAAACAAGAAATAATTTGTTGTTTCAAGATCCAACACTAAATTTGAATTCAAAGCAATTCCTCAAAGTATCTGTAAATCTCTATAGATTAAAATTATTCTAGGAGATTTAGAAATCAGATGAGCTCACAATCCTGCACAGCATAATCGTACCAAGCATGTGTAAGTGGATAGACATTTCATAAGAAAATTAAAAGTTAATTGATCTACACTTCATATGTCCCTACCAGAAAATAACTTCTCGATATATTAAACAAAATTTTGTGTAAGCATGACAAACTCTATATAGCATATAAATTTTGTCATATGTGCTGATTTTCTATAGTAATTATCTCTCCTCTTTTCTCGCACCTATTTTCTCCCAAGAGAAAACATTAAAATGATCCATGGACTATTTATGGGAGACTATTTTAGTCCCAAACCATCTAATGTGTCCAATTTAGTCTCTTTGACTAATCAAATTTGATCCAAAATAATCTAACAACCGGATTATTTTGAATCATATTTGATGAGTCAATGGACTAAACAAAACAAATTAAATAGCTAGAACTAAAATGGCCCCAAATAAATAGTTCAAAGATTATTTTGATCTTTTTCAAGAATACTCTCAAGATGCCAAAAAAAAAAATCCAACGGTCAACAGAAGAATGCTAGACCTACCATATACCGTTGCACATTGATGCTAATATTAACCCTCGCAAATAAATTAAGTACAATAAAATTGTTCACCACTCTTCGTAAAAAGTGATTGAGAAAATGAAGTACCTGGAAAACTCAAAGCAAGACCAGTGCAACAGCCTGCCACACCAGCATTAATGACTGACATAATAAGGATACACAGATTAGGGACAAGAACTATATTCCTTTTAAGCTAAGATATAAATGGCAATGTTACATACCATCATCTTTTCCTCGCATTCTCTTGAGGAAGCAAATAACAAGACTATGAACTCCAGATAAAACTGCAAATGTCTGAACTTGAAAAAATTAGCATATATGATGAAAAAAGCAGGAAATTTAGAACAAGACAAAAAACATTTTAGTGGAAAAGCATAGCTAACAACCTTAGCAGAAGCTCCTGCTTCAGCAAAAGATCCCTTAAAACCTTTCTTCTTAACCAGGCCTGTACCTGAGATCAAGGCGTGACATTCCAAAAATAAGTTCTAACATCAAACGACAAATCAATGGAAATTTCAATCTAAGTCGAGAGTACTATAAATTCGGTCCCCATTGCAATCAAACATTTTCACCAATCAAAAAACATATCTCCACCTTTAGCTCATCATTAAATAAATAAAAAGACTAAAGGTTAAAGAGTCTGCGTCATGGTAAAATAACAAAACGGTGTGTACGAACAAACGGGAGTTTGCAACCAACACTCATAAGAACAATCACAACTAGTATTATATACATCTAACATTCCAACTGCCAATGAGCAAGAGTAACTTCAGAAGTGAAATGGTGAGTTGAATGTGGAGGATAGACTCACGAAGACAAGTGCAGAAAGTTAGGGAAATTCGCAAATAGGCCCAACCATTTGTTTACACGAGTTGCTTATACATCTCACATCTAGCAAGCTCCTCAGAAGGTTGCTCTTTTTTTTTTACTAGGCATGCAACACATTCAATTGCTTCGTCATTTATTTGTTAATATTTTCTAAAATGGATGATATTCCGCTGCTTTCCAATTACTTGTCCCCTCAATTTGCTCACCCAACACCAAAGAAGCAGCAACAAGGCCACCGTTCCAGGATCTCCACTTACTCTAGAAGGGTGGAGAGACCGCATAAGAGATAAAGGGATGGAAACTCGGTGGGAAATTAATGGCATTACCATCTCAAATGCAAGCAAATGATGTCAGAATTAACTGCAACGTCAAACAAATCTTCTAGCTTACGAAGCAGAACGAAAGTCCTATTTGTGGCGTAACTTCTAGGTTACTAAGCACAACAAATGATCTACTTGTGAAGTTTGAAAATCAAAGACATGGCTAAAACTTTTTCCCTAAGAGAGCAACACTTTTAAAGAGTTCATCTTGGACACTTGGGCTTTATTTGATTTAGATTCTTATCAGCTTTAGGACAACGCTTGGGTTTATCAGCTTTGTTGCAAGATAAGTTGCCGTTTGGCATGCGGATGTTGTTTAGGTATAAAAAACTAACAGTTCTTTCATAATTTACTTCAGAAAAAACTGATTTTTCAACAGAGGATAACAAGTAAAGCTCAATGTAGAAAAATAGAAAAATATAAGCCTAACCCAAAAAAATCCCTTCGTTTACGATAACCCATAATACACCACATCTCATCACTTGCTCCATCTTTCTTGAAAATATTTAACACTCCTTGGACCCTTCAACAGAAAATATGAATGCATATTAAAAAAGCTTTGTTCATGAGTGGACACAAAATATTTACAAACATACATCATTCATATATATATATATATATATATATATATATATATATAGATAGATAGATAGATAGACAGACAGACAGAAACCAGGGAGTTGGGGGCCAAACTAAATACTAATACTATAAATGCTACATATGAGTTCACTGTTGATAATGATAACTTGCCATGAGATAACGCAAAAAAGCATACCATTGAAAAATAAGCATGCACATTGAAAGCAAACTAACCAATTGTTGGTGCAAGAGCTTCAAGGTTTAGAGCAATAGATATTGAATATGATGATGATGAACCCATGGGAATAAAGAAAGAGATGAGGAATACACATGTAATGATACATAAGAGAGCACAGATGATGAAAAAAATGGAATAGATAGCAATGAAGAATAAACTTTTTATAATCTATATATCCTACAGACATTAGTTTAATGTTATTTGTTTAAAATAATCTATTCAACAAAATTCAAAGTTGGAACCTAATAAAAGTTAAAAGTTCATTATTATGCCCAAAACAATATAATATGGTGATTATCACTTTATACTCTCCACAAGGGTTCCTCTCAATTCAAAAACATTATGCAACAATAATTTCCTTTTTAGCGCCCCACTTCACTCAAATAAGTGCTTGGGAGTTGGACAGTCATTTTGCCTCCATAGCGCTCGCACTTTTGATAACATTAATATAATTATAATAATATATAAATATAAGTTATGAGTCTATTTTGAGAGGCTATAAAGGACCATCAAGTCAATCGTAAAACCATTACAAGCAAAGTTATTGTTTGATATTATTATCTAATTTCTTTAAAATATAAATGATATAATTGTAAAATTATGAGCTGAGAAACCACGAAACATAACTGCATTGCTCGAATATAGGATGATGAGCTCGACTACTGAAAGCTTATCTATATAACAAGACTTACTAAACAACAACAACAACAACAAGCCTTTATCCCACTATGTGGGGTCAGCTACATGGATCCTTTTTCTCCATTGTGTCCTGTTAAAGAGTCAAATTCTCATCTAGATCTAATAAAGAAAGCTCATGTCTAATATTTTCTAACTAAGTATTTTTAGGTCTACCTCTACCTTTCTTAACGTAAGTCAAATCTAATACATCTACTTTCCTATCCGGGTCATCGGAAGGCCGCCGTTTTATGTGACCAAACCATCTAAGGCGACTCTCTCTAATATTGTCTTCCACTGGAGCTACTCCAACCTTTTCACGTATATGCTCATATCGTATCATGTCTCTAAGAATAAAGCCACTCATCCACCTGAGCATCCTCATCTCTGCAACATTAATATTATGCTTCTCTTTTAATGGCCAACATTCTGCACCATAAAGCATTGTAGGTCTTACCATCATCTTATAGAAGTTTGAGAGGGATTTTTCTATCACACAACAAGCCCGATGCATTCCTCTACTTCAACCATCCAACTTGAATTCTACTAATAATATCCTCATCTATTTCGCCATCACTTTGAACAATAGACCCAAGATATCTAAAACGTGTACTCTTACTAATGACTTGATCGCCCAAAGTCACAATCCCCCACTAGATCTATTATTATTAAAAATACACTCCATATATTCAGTTTTAGATCTACTCAAACAAAAGTCTTTAGACTCTAAGGTTGACCTCCATAATTCAAGTTTACCTTCAACTCCCTCTCTAGTCTTATCAACAAGAAGAATATCATCAGCAAAAAGCATACACCAGGGTACAAACTCTTGCAAATGTCTAGTGAGAACATCCATGACTAAAGCAAAAAGATATGGGCTTAAGGCTGATCCTTGATGTAATCCAACTGAATAGGAAAATATTAGGTCAAACCACCTTGCGTTTGAACACAAGTAACAGCTCCTGCATACATATCCTTAATGACTTGAATATAAGCATTACTAATCCCTTTCTTATGTAAAACTCTCCATAGCACTTCTCTTGGAACTTTATCATATGCTTTCTCAAAATCAATAAAAATCATATGTAGATCCTCCTTATTCTCTCTATACTTCACCATCAAACCTCTCAATAAATGTATAGCTTCCATAGTAGACCTACTTGAAATGCAGTTAAAAAGTTATCAGCCAAATAAAAATATAACTATGATTTGAAAAGCAAAACTAACACAAAGATGTCCCAAACAAGCACTATGAAATATGGGCAAGCTAAAATAAACTTAATAGTCTGGAAAAAAAAATTGCATCCAATAAAATATTGACAAATATCGAAAGAAAAATGTGTTCAAAATGAATTTCAAATATTTAAAATGTGTGCAATACTAATTAGGTGTTAAACATGGTGGTTAGACCATTGTCAATTTTAGTATTTTTAACCATTTTAAAGAGGCTTTAAACTCCACCTTATCTCTACTAGTCAATGGGCAATGCACCTAATGCTACTACCCCATTAGAATGTTCTTCAATTTTTAAGCATGGTCAAAACTTTATTTAAAACTCTATTTGACATATTAAAAAGCAGGATTTATTTTTGTGAATTATGAGTTACGGTGAAGAGGATTATAACTCTACCCCCATTATTTATCATATTTGATTTAGAAGCATGTTCTAATTATAATTAAATGATTTTTGACATAAAAAAATTTTAACAATATCCCTTTTATTTTCATGCCTTGTTTTTTTAAGGAATAGTCACGTTTTATGTATTGTGTTTGTACACTTTGCCCACATGGTACACACGTACAACACGCGTATCTTTGTATTATATAGTTAAGTTCGATCTTGTCAAAAAGGACAATTTATTTTTCAATATAACTTCCTTGAGCTCTCCAAATCAAAATTAAAGAATACTAAGAACAACTAATTGGATCCTACAACTTCTTGGCCTTTGATCGAACAACTTTAAAATATTCAATAACACTAGTCATATTCATGCATATGCCTATGTAGGCTTTATCCCTATCAGCATAAAAAAAGTTCATTTAATTCATTCTCTTTTTCAAATTATTTTAAAATTTAAAAAAATCAATGATATTGACCAAGCTCATTGGACTACAATTCTTTTGTCACAAATCAAGCAAATTCTAAGCTATATGCCCATCCGTCATACATTTTTTTAACTATGAAATAGTATAATCACAATTATATAGTCATATTCATCATAGGATTGTACCTAAATAATCAAGTCATAAAACTGTGCCTAATAATGAATTATTCCTATCATAATTAATATTTAAGTTATCTTCTTTCTACCTTGGAATTTTCTGTAACATATATGCATCTGCAGATATTTAATACTAGTAAATGAGAAAAAAAATTCAAAGATTGTAAGGTGATTACCCTGGGACAGCTTGCATCATTTAAGAAGAAAATTTTACCACACAATATAGGATAGTAGCTATGAATCTATGTCTTAAAAGTATAAAAAAGGCATTCAAAAGAAATAATCATTCCCAAATATGATAGTGGAATTTGAAAAGCAGGAAATTAGTAATCTATATAGATATGTTGCTGAGATAGTCAAATTGGAATTCATCGTTAGAATAAAATGGCTAATTCCTTTAAATATGTTATCGAATATTGTAAACTAACAGGGAGACTTAGTGATGAAATGAGGTGGTAGAAAATGCTATTAAGGGAAAGAAATATGCATTTAAAGAGGAGCAATTTTCAATACTAGTCAGGGACTCAGGGTTATAATGATCATAAAAATGTTTTGTCACAAACAATGTAGTGAGCAAAGCAAAAGTTATATCTTCTGATGATTTAAATAATCAGCATGGTACCAACAATAAAGGAAAGAGAAATGGAGAGATATATAATAGCATAAGATATATGAGATTTAACGAATCTAATAAATTAGATGGATTAAAAGCGAAGATAACGGAATCTAAGTTAAAGTTAAAGATGTCAAAGAAATATAAAAATTATTCAATGAGAGTTTTAAAAAATAATAATAAATAAAATAATAAAGTATATTATAAATTGATCTAACTTATGCATATTTCATATGTATAAATGAATCGAGATAGCTTTGAATAAGATGAATAGAGTTAACAAAGAATAATCAAATTTATAAGTCACATAATGAAGCTATGGGATAGAATAATGAAATATAGAATTAAAAAATTACGTAAATTTTGGATAATCAAATACTTGGAATATTTATTATGAAAGTAATTTTTAATTGAAAATATTAATAGAATAACATAGAGAACAAAGAAAGGATTATCATATGATTTTTATTAATCTTGAGAAGACATATAATTAAGTATTGCAAAAATTAATTTGGTGCATATTAAGGACGAAAGCACTGTGTGAAGTTATTTTGAAGTAATTAAAAAACATGTATGATATAATACTACTAGCATTATAATTAATTGTGAGTGATTAAATAATTTATAATTACAATATGATTACATCAAGGATTAGCGTTGAATTGATATCTTTTTATATTGGTATAAAGATGCTAGAATATTTAAAGTAATGAGTCTTGGCGTATACTTTTTTTGCAAATACACAATTCTAATCAGTAAGCATCTGCTGGAACAAATGAAAAGTTAAAATAAAAGAAAAAATATTTAGAAAATAGATAAAATTAGCCAAACAAAAATTGAATATATGATATGCAATAATCAATCGATATTATTATAAGATAAAATGAGACTTAAGTGTGATAAATTTAAATATCATGGATTTATTAGACAAAAGAATAAAAAATATAGCTCAGGATAACTTCTAGAATTAAGGTTAGATGATTAAAATGGAAAAATGTCTTAGTAGTATTATGCGATATGAGAGTATGACAAAGGCTGAAATCTAAATTTTATAAAACTTCAATTAAGTTAGTAATGTGTATGGATTCAAGTGCTGTGACATAAAGAAGAAATTGATAGTTAAATTGAGCGTATCATATATGAGAATGCTATGTTTGAGGTGTAACAAAAGTAGATAAGATGACTAGATGAATGATTATATTAAAGAAAATGTATGAGTGAAATATATAAGGTAACTAAAAATTTAATTAGGTGATTCAGACATAAAATGAAAGGTGAAAATAAGGTAACATGGATAGAAATAGTTTAAAACAATTTGTGAAGAATAGATTTAATAGCTTATATAGTAACTAACATAAAAAAATGAGCAAATGAGGATTCATAAAGCTAATCCAAATAATTAGAATAAGAATAACGATGAAGATGATGTTACGATCATCAACATTAATTGCTGTATCTTAGAAGAAAAGAAAATGATGTGATACAAGTAACTTAGAATTATAATAATTTCATGTAATGTGCTTTTGTTCAAATCAAACAGCGGAAGAAAACTAAGCAATAATTCATTAAAAGAAGTAAAGTTTCAGCATTTCAATTATCATTCTATTCAATTTGGGAAGGAAAATTACTCTGAGAGGTGTATTGATTGCAAATATTTCAAATAGATGTGTATTTTAAACACAGGGTAAATAAGATGCATTATCTTTTAATTTTTTAAGGTTTGTTTGATTGTTATAAAATAAATCCACTAAAACAATTTTTTTGTGTTTGATTGATGGAAATGTAATACATGCCTTATCATTTAGGTCAAGTATGATTTCAATACCATTAGGAACTTATTGCATAGGTTGGATTATGGGCAAGAAAAAATGGATTTAGAAATAAATCAATTTGAACTAGAACCACAAACACAACCCAAAAAGGGAAGAATATTAGTGGTTGAAAAAACGATTTATAGTGAAAGATTCTACAAACAGCAAATTGACTAGATAAAACTCAATTAAAATCACAATATCCTACTTAAAACCAGTGAGAATGGGAGTGTAGGAGAAAGATAGGAAATATTATGGCAATGCAGCCAATTCTTATCATCTTTGGGTCACCAATGGGTGGATATGAGAACATTTCAGCAGGAGAGAATGAGAACTTGTTTGGTAATGCTTTTCCACTGCTTTGATTCCTAAGAATCTGAGTGCCTTTTCTTTATAAATTATAATTTTTGTGTAATTTAGCATAATATGCTCTTATTAAGAAATATCCCTAGTAACCTCTTCATGTTTATCATGTAATTTTAATCAATAACTAAAAAAAAAGGGACATTAGGAGGTGATATTAAAGTATCATAGAACTAAAAACAAAATTTTATATTAAGAAATTAAGGTTGGTTTTCTTGTCTAGATCCATGTTGGACGACAAAAAAGTCATAAGCAACTAGGTTAAGAATGAAAAAATAAAATATAAAAATGGATATGTCATAACGTTGAAGGATGGCACCTAATATATAAGGTTAAATACTTGCATCAAATAAAAGTGGTTTGGGAAGAGACAAATATACAATACTAAGACAGAAAGATAAAGTTAAGGTAAAAAGAGTATGAATGAAAATGGTAGAAAAAAGTTAGAGGGCTAGATATTGTGCAAATATATTTATGGAATCTAAAGTTTAAAAAAAAAAAAAAACACAAGCAACATTGTGTGGGAATTAGGGTTGTCAAAAATGGACACGACACGGAAACCTGACATGAACTCGACCCGAAATTTCTGGGTTCGGGTCGACCCGTTTGAAAAACAGGTCGGGTTTGGGCCTCAATTTCCGAGCCATTTCAAGTTTCGGGTCATGTTCAGGTCAACCTGACAACCCGATATTAACTAGAATTGACCCGCGCCATTTTGATTAGGGAAAATAGCGAGCGAGCAAGCAGGTCTCCGTTCTTCTGCAGTTGGATCGAAAGCAACGTCGACGACGACGGCAGCAGTTGGATCGGAAGCAACATCAACGACGGCAGGCGGGTCTCCATTTGAAAACGCCATTTTGTAGATAGATCGGAAGCAACGACAACGACATGAGGAAGCAATGACGACAACAGCAGGGAAAATGTCGATTTACGGGATTTGGCTGAATAAGCGCGCGAACGGAGGGCTGCGGCAGCAAATTTACGGGATTTTGGTGAATAAGCGCGCGAACGGAGGCCGGCGGCAGCATATTTTGGAGATTAGGCTGAATAAGCGCGTGAACAGCAGAAGACTTACGGGTCGGGTCGGGTCGGGTTGACCCGAACCCGATGCGGGTCAGGTTCGGGCCTGAAAATTTGACCCGTTTTCAAAAAAACATGTTGGGTTCAGGTCGGGTCAAAAGGTACCAGGTTAGTTTCAGGACCCGAACTCGACCTGTGACCCAATTTTGACAACCCTAGTGGGAATTAATGAAAAAGAATAATTAAGAAGCATGATTTATCATAAGAGGTTAATTGAGATAATCATGATGATGTTTAGAACCCCATTCTTATCTATATCACCTTTGCTCTATATTGTTCTGATCATGCCAACAAGGATATGCTTGTTAACTGTTTAACAAGGTTTGGATCTAAAATATAAAGGCATACTTTGAGGAATTAAGAGAGGCAACAAATCACATCAGCTTGGAGGGCAATTCATGCTAAAAAGGCTAACAGTTTGGTGATCACTTGTTATAACTCTGCCTACACATGATACTGCAAACAAAAAAATTTGCAATAAAAGTAATGACCTTGAATTACCTAACTGTTAACCTTTCCTTTAGGCGTGGTTATGTAATACATGTTTACAGCTGAAAAATAATAACATTTTCATGCTCAATACTAAATTTTCTTCATTTTTCTTACTGAGATTAAAAAAAATCAATCCCTTCAGCTCGATCTTCTTCTTTTTCACTTTACTTCTTCCCTTCAAGCTTTGACATTCATTATTATGGTGCAATTGTTTAATAAGCATCCATTCTCTTATTAAGCAGACTCTATTTGCCAGCAAATCCTGCTTTTTATAGGAAAGCAAATGAAATGAAATCCTAATAATTTGTAGGTTCTTTAGTAATCAGCATCAATTCGTCTGAAATTTTCACCTCTTTTTCTCATTCCCATTCACTCTAATGCGTACCATCCAAACACAACTGAAGTTATTTGATAACAAAGAAAAATAAAGAATAAACCAATAAGACTAAAATAAAGTTCGCAACTTTAGGTCTGTTTGGTTTGAAGGAATTTAGGGGAATTCGTGTTCATTTTACTTAGCAAATTCATAGCAGGTTTCTTGTTTCAATGCTGGACGAATTTGAGTTTACCTATGAAACGTGACCCAGCACATGTTTCCATTGGCAATCCCCAGCCCAAATCCGAGTGAAAGATGGGAAGAAAATTTTATAGGTTAAACGCTATGACTCTCACGCCCCATCCTTAAAAAAGTTTTGAATCTCCACAACAAGAAAAAGAAATTCTCCCTCTCAATAGGTCCTTAACCAAACAAATGGATGAAAACTATTTTCCATTCACTCCATGCCTCGCCTCCATTTTCATTTACCTTTTTTTTCGCTCTTTCAATTCCCTCTAACTAAACAAAGCCTTAGCATTTCCCCGTTTATTTCCTTTTCATCTTCTCTCTATCGATTTCTTCAAACCAAACAGAACCTAAGCTTCAAGAGGCAGGAAAAAATCTAAGCGAGGAGTGCAAGCGTACCGTAGCCAAAGATAGAACCCATCAAAGCCCCGGCAGCGGAGTCACCTGCGAACCTCAGGAGGCAAACGAGGGGGGCAGCCGGAGCAGCGTTAGGGTTAGGCTTTCCATTTCCCTCTTCGATGTCAGACTCCAATTCAGGGTTTGGGTTCGCCGCCATCGCCATCTCCGCCTTCTCGCTCCTTCGCTTTCTCTATCCCCAATCGCTTCGAGGCCCGCCTTCTACTGCTGATCGGTAAGTTATCCTCTTATATGAGGGTGGACGAATTGCTGTCAAAATTTTGGGAATTATTTTACTGAAATAAAACTTACACTCCTTCACTCAAAAAAAAAAATTTCCCCAAAAATAAAATCTACAATAATATATTCTAGCTATATATAATATTATTTAAGAAGTGAAATGTGATTTTATTAATTTATAAACCTATTTTTTTATTTTAGAAAAGAATCTTAATTATTTTTTTATTTTCACTTGTATTAAATTATTTAATGTTTTAATTATAAAATTCCATATAATTTTAAGAATTATAATTTAATACATAAAGTTATTTTTATGAAAGTATTATAAATCTATACTATTATATAAAAGTGGCTTGAGATTCCACCTATATACAATCCTTGCCTTTCATTTTATTCATTAAAAAATTATCATAACCCTTCATTCTATCTATACTACTTTTAAAAATATCATAAAATCATTAATTTTAATATTTATTCTATTTAAAAAATTCTTAAGCGTTACCCTTCCTTCAATTACACAACCACCAATTCAGTTTCTACTTCCTCCCTATTAATAAATTTTCAATTAAACCCTTACATTATCTAACATTAAATGATTTATTCCATTTTTTCTTTCACTTGGGCTTGTCCTGTTTCGCGATTTTCTTCTTTTATCTCTCCGGCTTACCCTACCTCACTCCTCATAGCCGGCGATTAGTTTCCTTCGTAATAAATTTTTAATTTATTAAGCTAAGTTCGTTACGAATTGCTCCTCTTTGACTCTTCGGCTTGCCCAGCTTTCGAAGTTCCTCCGACGGTAGGTTTCTTCTCCAATTAGCGGCAAAACGATTTCTTCACCAATTAGTGGGGGAATAGAATCATGCAGCTATTCACTAGGGCTGCAAACGAACCGAGCCAAGCCGAGTATGTGTGTGTTCATGTTTGAGTTCGTTTATCATTAGCTTGTTCAAGTTTGATTCGTATTTGATTCGAGTTTTATTGTTTTTGTTCATATTTGGTTCATTTAATTTAAGGGTGTTCATGTTTGGTTCATGTTTGATTCATGTTTGGTTCGTTTAGTGCTTATCGAGCGTTAAACAAACAAGCCTTAACGAGCTATGTTCGTGAACATATTTAGCAAACAATCTATTGAACAAACAATAATATAAAGTTAGCCTTCCACCATTCTAAGCAATCAAAATGAACTACTGGATTTTCTTCCTTAATGAATTATTGAATGTCACAGTCAGCCTCACGAATCGAGCTTTTAATCGAGCTTAATGTCGAGCTTGTTCACGAACTTCAAATGATTTTGTTCGTGAACATAAATGAACCGAACACATTAGTGTTCAAGCTTGTTTATTTAAAGATCGAGTATTTAAAATGTTGTTCAAGTTTGTTTGTTTAGTTAGTTAAACGATCACAAATGAGCTTTAATCGAACCGAGCATCGAGTAGCTCGCCCTACTATTCACGATCTAATGGCTTACGGCTTCCACATCTCTCACACAGTATGTGTTTTAGTGCCGTACACTGACTTTCGGTAACATTTGCTCAATTACTCTATGAAATTATCAAATTAGTTCTTCTTCGATCCATATATCGGCAACGAGGACGCTCAACCCGCTCACAGGAGCCGTCGTTGATCCGGCGCCGCTGCTCGAGACCATTGCCGCGGCCGAGCTTGAGGGGAGCGGCGCAGTTTCTGCGGAGGTCGAGCAATCGTCGAATGATGAGGGAGCCATCAATGCCGGTGAGGGAGACGGCCGCAAAGCAACGATAGGATCAGCAGAGAGATCAAATTTTCAAGGCCGGTGGTTTTCCTTGACATCTTGTGGAACATGGCGTTCGTCATAGTAGCTGTTGGGGTTCTGGTTATGAGTCGAGAGGAGAGGCCGACGATGCCTCTAAGGCTATGGATCGCTGGGTACACGCTATAGTGCGTGGTTCATATGATCAGCATTTGCGTTGAGTATCAGAGGAGGCATCCTCCGCGAAAAATGGGATCCGGGGACAATGGGGACAGGAGCTTGGTGGTCGCGAGTCGCGGTAGCTCTGATCCAGGCTCTCCAATTAATTTAGAGGGAGGTGTGGGAAATGGAAATTACGATTTACAACGAGGTTAGGATGAAGAAGGTACAAGCATTGCGAAACATCTAGAGTCTGGCCACACAATGTTTTCATTCATATGGTGGATCATTGGTTTCTACTGGGTGTCTGCTGGAAGCCAAATTTTGACTCGTGATGCTCCTCAACTCTATTGGCTCTGCATTGTGTTTCTAGCATTTGATGTGTTCTTTGTTATTTTCTATGTTGCTCTGGCATGCATTATTGGTATTGCTGTTTGCTGCTGCCTACGATGCATCATTGCAATTTTATATGTTGTCGTAGATTAAGAGGGAGCATCTGAAGAAGGAAATTCGCCACTTGCTAAAGTTCAAATTTGAAAGAACTGGATGTTTTGAAAAACTTGGTGAGATATCAAAATATTCTGGAGGTGTAATGACTAAATGTGGAGATCCTCATAACGAGAATTCTCTTTCATATGAGAATGCAGAGTGCTGCATCTGCCTATCTCCATATGATGACGGAGTTGAACTGCGTCAACTTCGTTGTGGTCATCACTTCCATTGTTCTTGCATCGACAAATGGCTTCACATCAATGCCACCTGCCATCTCTGCAAGTATAACATAATAAAGAACAGCAATAGCTCAAGGGAAGAAGCATAGGAAGGCCAGCAATGCAATCTCTTTTCCTTCTTTCTTGGCTGATGCTGTTGGAAATCTTGGTTCCTTGTATGTGTGCTCTTTTCTTTCTTCACGCCCTTTGCCATTTGTTCATGTTTGTGATTTCAGCTGTTGCTTTTGACTAATAGCTTTTATCTCTTGTACATGGGTTCCTTCTTCATCTTTAATTTGTTGTTGCCTTGGGATTACATGCAAGGAAATCCCACTCTTGTATTCATTTACATCAAGATTTAATTGCTATGGAGTCATGTAGATAGAAACTAGATAGTTTCTAGCTTCTGTCCTTCGGTTGAAGATAGTTAAAGTTAAATGACTTTTGGAGTAGTTGGTGCAGCATTATATTTGCAAAGTGACAGCTTTTTTAAATTTGGAAGAAAGTTGCAGAAGTTGTTTCTCTTTTACCAGACCAACACTTACATAAGGACCTTCTAAGTTTTCATTAAAATTAGCGACTAAAAAAAAAGGTTTCTTCTTCAATTATTTTGGCCTCTTCAATTTTTGTAACTTCACTTATGTCTCTTCTTACCGTCATGTATTTCTTTCGCATTCCACTCTTTCTAAATGTCTCGCCTTCTTCTCCTCCCATCGGCTTCGCATGAGGAGTTTTTAAAGAGTCGCTAAAAGGAATTTCTTCACCTTCGAACAAGGTTTACTCTTTTTCAACCTGCGAGATGACATAGGAAATGTTGAAGGACCTACAAGCGAAGGCGAACGAAGGCTTTGAAAGCTCTAAAAGGTCATAGGCTATGAGCCTCCTCTCGAACCAGAAGATTTGCACACATGTCTGATCGTCGATTATTTTTCTATTTTATTCTTCATTTCCATTATCATCTGAGACGACTAATGGCTCCTAGCAGTTACCAGCTCGAAGCACTTGCTAAGGTTAAAAAGGAAAATACAATACAGGGGATGGGAAGACATTCATTATTGTGATGCTACTGCAATCCTACACTCATCGCATAAAAAAACTCTCTAAATACATTGCAGTCTTTTTGGTGCCAACAATGGTTTTGTTTCAACAAGTAATCTCAAACCTCTTATATTTTCATATGTTTCTTTTTTGACTTCTTTTCACCTATTTTTGAATTAATTATCAAAGCAAGCAGAACTATTGAAGATGCATACCGATCTGAATTTTTTTAATTTATAGATTGCAGTTACTGAACCATTGTAAATATCTTTTTATATTGATATTGTGCTCTATATATTCTTAAATGTTGTATCAAGGTTCTTAATAGCTACTTATCAGAATTTTTATTTCACAAAAACTTGAAATATTAAAAAATATATCTCATCTTTTAGGAAAACACTTGTCAACTTAAATTGGAAGGTGAAATAGAATATCATTCCAATCATTGTTTGTATCGTGACTTCATCTTTAAACTCATTTTGATGCTTCAAAATGTGTATCACTTAGCTGGGACATGACTTATATATATATATATATATATATACACACACACACACACACACACATTACTATTATAAAAGGCACTTGAATTTCTTTCCTCAATAAATCTTGATCATCCATTTTATTTATTCTTAAATTATTTTGACCATCCTTTATATTATAAATAATCAATAAATCAAAAAAATAATGCTTATATAAATTTAATAAAACTTTATTAAAGTTATTGATAAAAAAATACTTTATTATTTTGGCTATAGCTTCTATGATTGATGCTTCAGTTAGCATTATATTGCCAATTAATATCATAATCTCTTTTTGTTTTTGTTAATGATGGGTGCTTTCTGATTTTGCTTTTTCAAATTGCCTGACTGCACTGCATGTTTCATAACATAACCAAGTTCTGTTCTCATGGCAAATAATTTTAGAATGTGAGAAGATTTCTCACATGTTCACTTTCATTGCCATAGCTAATATGTATTTTATTGCTTGATCGATGCCACAAACTCTACAATTAGATCTGCATCAGCCATGAAAGCAAGCAAATTTAAAAGATCTAAAAAACATATGAAATGAAAATATAGTTTATATATATAAATTGTGTTGAGAATTCTTTGAGGAAGAAGTGAGTTTTAGCACTTGTGGATAAAGGTGATGATTATATTTTACCCTAAATTAGTTTTAAAATTTGTTATTTTTGTAGCAAAATTTGTTTATAAATAGCTTTATATTGATAAAGAATTTAGATAAATTTCTATTCAGACAAATAGCTAGATAGTGGATCTATGACTGATATATTGATATTTAGGTTTGAGTTTTAAAAAGGCATAGTGATTCCAATTGATGGACCAAACTGGACAAACTTTTAGAAAAATAAAGAGAAGCTCTTCTTTTCATTGATGGATTTTTTTATCGTGAAGATGTGCTATAGAAGATGGATTCAGGTTTAGAAATCGGATTATGTTGACCAAAAACCTTGTAGCTATAGGATCAGGAAAAGGAATAGTTTAATTAAAAGCAAAATATTCATCCATGTTGTGTGTAGTTGTATATTTTCATAATGATATGAATTTTCTATTATTCATGGATTGGTCTAAAGACCTTGTGTCTATCTACAGTTCTTGCCTTACAGGTTCATGCTTATAGTAAGTTGCATAAAGAATTGACTTTATTTATGTTGATGATCTTGAAAAAAAATCTGTTATGAAGGTATAAAGTGTTGTTCAAGTAGGATATTTTTCAATTTTTAAAACTGAATGGCGTATGTTTGTTCTATGTTCTTTGAAATTGAGAAATTATTGTATAACATACTATCATTGATAGTAAATACTATCACTTGTACGGTAATCAGTTGCAGTTATAAAATACCAAATATTGCTACAATTTAGATAAATGTTTTATGCCAAATGGTTTAGCTGAAGGCATTATTTGATAGTTAAAAATCTTAAACTTCTGTTAATTAAAATATCGGATTCAGGTATGATATGTAGTCACATATATCTTTTCTAACATTAGAACCACATTTAGCTATATTATGATCTTCATGAGTAGAGAAGAGGGTCTAATACTAGGACATATATAGTTGATCGGATCTTGTTTTCTTCTAGATTTGTAGAAGTGGGTTTTTTATGCTTGTGTTTTCATTTGGGGATGTTATTGCTGGATTTCTCCAAAGACCTGATGGGCTAATTGGAGTAATTAGATTGCTTGCTATATTCAAATTTATATGTATTTTTCTATTACTCTATAATATTTGATAATTATGTTCTTGAATGCATCTCCATTATTTCAATCTGGCTGCAGTTTGATGAAAAATATTAATCTGGTTGCAGCTCTTGAATGTTCATTAAAAGTAATTTGTATTAATCTGGTTGCAGCTCTTGAATGTTCATTAAAAGTAATTTGTGTTAATCTGGTTGCAGCTCTTGAATGTTTATGACATCTAAATTATAACGTATAAATTTTCTTTATGATGAGATTATTTCTAATGATGCTCTGTTTATTATAATTATGATTTATCCTTTAGCTTGAAATTATATATTCAGTAAATATATGTTGACCTCATTTTTGTATGAGGTTAGCATGACCAATCCAGACCTTAGGATCTTTCCAATCCTTAGGATTTAATCTTGACCCTATGATCAATCTGATCTTAGTGCAATCTAAATTCAAATCAATCCTGACCCCAGATCAATCAAATCTCCAGACTATTCTAGACCCTAGGATTCTGCCAGACTCTAGATCATATGATCTTTTTAGTCCCTAGGATCTATTCTAGACCCTAGGATTCCCTTAAGCTGATTTGGACCCTAGGACCTATTCTAAATCCTAGGATTCCTCTAAATCAATCCAAGCTTCAATTCAATATAAGCTTAATTCAAATCCAATCATTCAAGCTCAAAATCCAATTCAAAACCAGATTTCCAGATTCAAATCCAAGGCTAAAGGTCTAAGTCCTGAAAGCCTTTTCCAGTTAATCTTTGAACATTTCAAAATCCTATCAAATGACCTCTGATTCAAGATCTGTCAGTTCCACACTGATGTGACATGTCTCTAGAGGAAACCCTTCAAATTTGAGCTCATTCTGAGATCTCTAACCCCAGAAACTGAATCGAAATCCAAAGGTTGTAAAACTTTCAAATATTTACAGTCTATGCCACTGGACCTACCATCTAGTGGATCTTGACCTAGGAGCCTTCTCCAAAGCCTCCAATCACCTCCAGACCCTTGATTATGACCCATTGAGCATTAAACTGCATTTTATTGGACTCAATTTGACCCTTAGCTGACCAAGGGTCAAAATGACCAAAATACCCCTATGGGGTATAAATGGTCATTTGAACCAAATGAGCTCCAAATCAAATGCAACCACCTCCAGCAAGTTTCAAATGTCAAACCAAACCTGTTGAACCCACTTCCAACCCCTGGGTCAACCTGATTGACCAAGTCAACCTAGTTTGACCAAGCAGGCCTTTATGGGTCAAAATAGGTCATTTTGACCAAATGACCTCCCCAGACCTTGGGACCACCTCCGTTGGTCTCCAAATATCATTTCAAATCTGTTGAACCCATTTCCAGACCCTGGACCCACCTGGTTGACCAAGTCAACCAGGGTTGACCTAAAAGGCCCATTAAGGGCCCAAATAGGTCATTTTGACCAAATGACCTCCCCAGACTTTGAGACTACCACCAGTAGACTCAGAATATTATTCTGAACTGGTTGAACCCAATCCCTGACCCTGGGTCAACCTGGTTGACCAAGTCAACATAGTTGACCCATTAGGCCCATTAAAGGTCTAAATAGGTCATTTGACCCAAATGACCTATTTGACCCCTGAAAACACTTCTACCAGACTGCAAATAATATTTGAGATTGATCCAGCCCAGACCTTGTCTGTGAGTCAACCTGTTTGACCAAGTCAACATAGTTGACCCATTAGGCCCGTTAAAGGCCTAAATAGGACATTTGATCTAAAATACCCATTTAAACCCTGAAATCACCCCTATCAGATCTATTATATCATTTCAAACTTGTTAAACCTAGACCCACCTCCTGGGTCAACTTAGTTGACTGAGTCAACCTAAGTTGACTAAAACATCTCTTAAGGGTTCAAGTGGTTTGTCCCAACCCAGTCGTTCAAATCAACTCATTCAAATACTTAAATCCCTCTCAAGAGATGACCCAAGTTTATTCAAATCCATTTTGAGTCAAATCCCATAAGTTTGACTTAGTCAAACTTTAATGATTTGGTCAAATCCCTTCAAACTCTTTCAAATGTATTTTAGCTTTAATATTTAAACCTCAAATCTTCTCCAATCTACCTAATCAGCCCATCAAGACCATTTAGGTGCCACCTCACCTGCTGTTGACCAGTTGACTGGTCAACATAGTCAATAAATGCCTTTAAAAAGGCTTAAACACCCAAATGGCATGGCATCTTCATGCCAACTCAGCTCAAACCATTTGGCCAGACTCTAGAACATCCTTAGAGTCTATCATAGCCCTTGGATCCAGATCCAATGGCTTCCATTAACCCCACATGGCCACAAAGGGACAAAATGACCTTTACATGTCATTTGTCCTTGTGTCCTTTGATTCTCCTGCTCCCAACCACCCTAGGGACACTTGGCAACATCATAGAGCTCAAACAAACCCATCCCAGCCACTGATTCAATTTGGAATGAATTGAATAGGGCAAAACCCCTTGGAAAGCCGCCACTCTCATCCTAGCTCTCTCTCACCTATTCCAGACTTTCTAGCCAAACTCTCTGCTCCTACAAGCCCTAAACTGCCTCCTCTTCACATTTCCGACCAAGATCCACCGGTCAAAGCTCGCCGGCGACCATATTCCGGCGAGTTAAGGCTTGATTCATCCAAGGGTTGCATAGCTCGATCCAAGGCATTTCGAGTCGCGATTTCAATTGGAGATCTATACGAGGACAGTCCACAAGCTCAACCAAATCAAGAGTTCAAAGATTTCACGGTAAAAATGCTCAAAAACCTTAAACCTAGGTCACTTAGCTCATAGTTAAATAGCTTTTGATTTAATCCATCTTAAGCCGAATAAGAGATCCCACACGATTTCTGTTCACTTATTATATTTGGGTTTAAAATTTCATTTCATTTGGTTAATCAGATCGTTCAAACGAACCAAAAAACGCTTTTTAGGGCGTTTCCGTGAGATTGGTTCAGGCATGCACTGTCTGGACCGTTGATCGCTCGATCAACGGTCCAAACCGAGCCTTTCCGCGGTTCTATCAACCCGCTCAACCGATCTCGCGGGACAACTCTCGGTTCGACCCGATCAGGACCGTCAATCTCAAACCGCGCGAGATCAGACGGTCCCGATCTATTGTCCACGTGTTTAAGTGGATTACCGCGGAAATCCACGCCGCGGCAATCATTGGAAATGATTGCGCGGCGGCGCAATCATTTCCAATGATTGGCCGCGGATATGAGCGGCCAACCAATGGCCGCCACGTGTCCATTCCCGCCGCCACCGCGGTTTGCTTCAGCAAACCAGGGCTCGCCACGTGGCATCTCCACCGTTTTCTTTATTTATTTTTTTTTTTACATATTTTAAATCTTTTTAAATGTATTTTAATTAATAAAATTTAAATAATTAATTAAAAATCATTTTTTTTTAAACCTTAAATTTAAAACTATTATTAAATAATCTAAATAATATAATTTAAAACTATTATTAAATTAAAATGTGTTTTATGTTTTGATTATTTAAATATTTAAATACTAAATAGTATTTTAATTAAAATTAAATAATTTAAAATTTCAAATAAATTTTTTTTTTCTATTATTAACTTAGTTTTAAAATTCCAATAACATTTAAAATTTAATTTAATTCAACTTAATATTCTTTTAAATGTTAATTAATTAAATTTTTTTTTAATTTAAATTCAATTAATTAACCTTAAACTTTAAAAATTCAAAACAAATTCAAACAATTTCAAAAAAAAAATAATTTAACATCTCAAAATTTTCAGAAAATTAAATATTTTAATTTAAAATTAATTTCAAAATTAGATACTTAATTTATCTTGATTATTTTTAATTATCTTATTATTTTAATATCTAATTAATATCTAATCAAATGTTAAACTAAATTTCTTTCAAAATTAAGAATTTATTTTCAAGTCACTTTGAAAAATCAGTGGATCTTTCAAACTATTTTAATTGAGGATATTTTTAATTATCTTATTTTAAAACTTATATTATTAAATATAGGTTTTATATATAAGTATATTTTAAAACCCATTTTAAAATTATACATATTTAAATTCTAAACATTTGAGAGATCCCATGAAATTCTAAACCTAGGTTAAGTTTGATTGAACAGGGTTTATGGGGAAGGTCATTAATGAATAATTATATTTTAATTATTCATTAATGATATCATTAATTATTTTAATTAATACAAATCCATGCATGTTTAGGACATACACCCACCACCTAGTCTCAGGGCTCTCTTAGACTTAGGATTGATTATGTTTATGTATGTGCATATCATGCATGTTATGTTAAGGGTTAGTTGAGCTTTAATTTGAACCTATTTAACCTAGCGACATTTAAGGACAATAATTAAGGACCTTTATTCTAGATAACTTAGAATGTTTCCAATAATTAGGATTCATCTCCAATTGACTTGAAACTCAAACTATTTAAACTTAGTGACACTCTAAACCTTAGGAAAATTTCTCACTGAATTTTGAAATCATTAAGCCACTTAATTAACTTAATCAAAATTGACCCTTAATTAAGCCATTTAAGCTTCCAGAAATTCTAATAAATCAAATTTAAATCCAAAAAATACAAACAACCCCTCAAACTGACCAGAATTGAATCTTTAATCAATGAAAAATAAAAGCCCCTTGATTGGACTTCAAAATTGAGTTTAATTTAAGTTTAATTGAAATCTGAAATTTAATTAATTTAATTAATTAAAAATAATTAAAAATTCCAAAAAATTTTCAAACACTTGGAAATCACTCCTTAGGTCATTCCTGACCTTTGGAGTTGATTTCAAGAAGTTTGGAGATCATTTGGATCCAAATCACAAAAAAGGGTCTCTAATTAAACAATTTCAAAAATTCAATAAATACTCAAAACTTCAAAAATTCATAACTAATTCAAATGAACTCCAAATTGAGCAAACTCAAAGGCATACAACTCATCTTAAGGTCTAATATTTATTAAAAATGTTAAGTTTCCAGAAATCAAACAAATTTGAAAAAGTCAACTTTTGGTCAAACTTAGTTCAAATTCAAGTCAAAACTTCAAACCTTCATAATAAAATGTAGAAAAATCCAATTTCAGTGTACTTACTGTCTAACTGATCGTATTAAGGTCTAGTATTTTAATAAAATATTAACTTTCCAGAAAACACTTTAAATCAAAAAGTCAAATTTTGACCCTTTAACTAAATAATTAAAATAATCCAGAAAATGGCAAAATCTAATAAATCATCCAAAATTCCAGAAAACATTAATTTGAATTTAAAACCAGCAACCAACCAATCTTAATTAAAACCTAATCAACTTTCAAACCTTAATCAAACTCAAATCATTTAATTATATTGGGTACCACTGGGTAACCCAGGCCTACGAGGCTATTAAATTAGCCCCAAGGAAGGTGAAATAAACTTCACGGCCTCGGTGTGAAACAAAGGTGATATCCAACAAACAATTAAAATCAAAGTTAAAATCAATTTCAAGTCATTAATATTTAAATTCAAATTAAATATTCCCTTAAGCCTTCAACCAACTTGAACCTCAAACAACTTCAATCAAATCATCCTATTTAGGACATATCAAAGCCACACAGCCTACTTCACACACTTTAGATGGTTTGCTAGGACAACCAACTCTAGTCTTAGGCTAGGCCGGTGTTTACTTTTCTGCTGTGTGCCGGGTTTTCGAGCTTTTACTGCATGTTGTTTGCTAGTAGTAGAATTGATGTGATTGTTTATTTATTTAATGCACTCTGTGATGTGATTGATTGCACGATTAGATCTACCCCTAGGCTAGGAACGATTTGTACTAATTCAATCTTACGCAGGTGGCCATGCTCATACAGGGCATAAATTAAAGGGGGCAAAAATCATGATTATTAAATTGCACAGGTGCTAAGCATGCTTAAGTCCCCCTTTAAATCAAAAAGAGCATGGCCAAGCGTGGCTGGGTTTGAGCATTTAAATTTCAAATATATTAACTGCTTGGGATGTCAAATATAAACTGCTTATTATTAGGATAACCTTGCAGGTTGTTGAGTCTAGAGTTTTAATTTTCATTAATGTAATTTGATTTGATTTTGAGTTGTATTATTTAAAGTACTTTGAGATTGAGACATTTAAAATCCAATTTGGAATCCAAAGAGGAAGGAACATCCCTTAGGGGAGAGTTCCTATCCATTTGGAGATCCAAATTAGGATGAAGTTTAAGTATCCAAAGAGAAAAGATAACACCCCTATTCAGGGGGAGTTTCTTTTCATTTGGATACCCAGACCCGACGATCCAAGGAGTTCTAAGGAGACGAAGAAGTGAAGAACGAGAAGAATCTCAAATCTCAAAGTCACTTGAGTCTTAGGAGTAGAATCCGGGTTGTAGTCAGTGGTACCCGGCCACTTTACTTTACTGCAGACCCTGGGTTGTATTATTAAGGGCACTTGCCTATGGACTTTCAGTTTGAGCATTTATTTAATTAATTTAATTAAATGTTGATTTGATTACTTGATGTTGATTGCGATTAAGGACCCGCATGTTTTTAGTAGTTTATTTGGCGCTATTGCATGTCGATTTTGATTTAGCCTGGAACCCGATCGGAGGCTCGTGAGGGTACGGTCATTAACTTCTTCTACTTAAACAAAACTTAAAAATTTTTAAGCTCAGATAGAAACTCTAACGCTCTTAAGAAGTAAGCCCGGACTCGCCGGGAGTTTTTCATGCATCATATTGAACTTTTCTCTACCTTGTTAGGCACCTCCCCGCCTGCGGGTTCTGGCAGACCACCTGACCTATTAGGGTGCAGTTCTGTCCAAGGGGATGTTGTGCAATCTCTAGGATAAAATCTATTTTTAAGCCTATTTTAAAACTGCTTCATATTGATTTAAGCATTTCATCGAGTCAATTAGCATGCATTGCATTAGATACAAATTAAAAATCGAGTCTAAATCTTAATTGCATTTTATTTAGACATTTAACCCAACATATGTTAAGGGGTCAATTAGGATCTGCTCTAGATGTCGACCCCAATTCTTTAAACCAATCTTAATCAATGTCCTTAACCATTCTACATTTAAAGACTTTGACTCATGGTTTTAAAAGCGTTTAGGTGGTTTAGCTGGCTCCCCAATCCAGGCCGGGGTAAGTCCAGATTGCATTGCATTAACTAGGATCCGGGTCACTGATTCTCAGTACCCATTTTAGACTTAAGTTCTGAGGCATGTCTTCAATCTTAAGACCTCAACCTTCTGGGAATCTGATTCCCACTTTCTAATAAAATTGATCATTCAAATTAAAATATCTTTCTATCAAATTTAAGCCCAACACTTAGGATAGGTTGGGGTGTTTCTGAAGTAATTCAGAATCTCAAAACACCTCCTACTCTTCTTCCTTTGACTCCAGAAATAACTGTTCAATCTCGAACCATTCCCTATTGAAAATCCCGGTCCTTAACCTTCTTTGATATCGATCTTTGAAAATCTTAAATGAAATTCGTATCGCTATTTTAATCGAGAGTGTTCGTAGGAAATTTTCTGGTTTCTTACGATGTAATTAACTACGAGGGCTTGCGCTCGTAGGAGATTTAGAAACCCAGACCTGATTTCAAAATTAATCTTTTTCAAAACTTTAATTAATTATCTTTGGGAAAATCAAAAGTCAACGATCATTATCCTCATTTTCAAATGATCGATAATAGACGATATCCTCTTTCCTTGGAAAGATATATCGTACTATTATCGTGATCTTGATTATGAAATTAATGATCTTTTTACTAGATTATTATAGCTAAACATTGGATTTAACATCATTTTAATCTTTTGAGATCATATGTTGTTTCTCCTTGAGTTTGACTACGATAATCAGATAAATTCAAAGATTTGTAATCTGAACCTGTTAGAGAACGATATGTTCACCTTTTGAGGTGATATATCATTCCTAATAAGTGTTCGATTATAGAATTTAAATTTCAGAAATTAAATATTTCCCAAAGAAAATTAAATACTTTTCAAAATTATATTTTTCAATCAAACAAAAAAATGGCGACTCCGCTGGGGAAAAATCTCTCTCTCCATCTTTAATAGCGCTATGAATTTTGTTGCATCGGTAGTTTTAACTACCTTTCTTTCGTTGGTCCCTCTCCCATTTCTTCCTTGGGTGAGTGTGGCCAACTCAATTAAGACATGTGAAAAGAGAGGTGAGTGTAGGAAACCTCCCTCCAAGTTGGGCTTTGACATTTTGTCTCCAAGTTTATTGGTAGAGCAAAAGAGTCAAGCCAAGCTTGTCAAAATTTTTTTACATATGTTGCAAACTCGCATGCGAATAAATCATAGCGTGCTAAGTTTCACAATTTACAGAAGATTTCTTTAACTTCAAAGTTATAATTTCAAATGTCTAGCAAAATTCCATTGTCTTCAAATCTCAATCGATTCCTATATCTTACCATTTCATATAGGATCGTAATTCCTATAATTCAATATGTGTGATAGGATGTAGATTCCTCTTCCAAATTTTAATCCGAAGTTTGAAATTTTCTGGGTAATCTAACCTTTGACATTTCAATCCCGAATCACTAGTCAGAATGAAAGAGTCAGGTTAGCTTATAACATCCCCCCTGTTTTTGTAAACCGTTATGTTGAACATATGTTCAACACTTCGAGTTTCAAAATAAGGGGAGATGCTGCCGAAATTTAAAATTTTTCAAACATCTCTTTTCAAGTTATAATAATCATTGCAACTGTATATTCTACAATAATGATTGTAGTTGTATATAGTTAATGCACTTTCAACTTCTCCGGTCATTTCAATCCTTGACATTCCATTCTGAGTCACTCATCAGAATGAAAGAGTCAGGTTGATTTCTTAGAATCTCCCTCTTATAGGTTTGTAAACTGTTTTGTTGAACATATGTTCAACACTTCGAGTTTCAAAAGTAAGGGGAGATGCCGCCGGATTTTCAAAAATTTTTCTCTTTTCAAAGTCAATCGAGTTCAAAATGCATTGCCATATATTTCTCTATAACTATTGTTGTAGCTTAATATATGCAATATTTATTCAAATTTATCCGGATAAATCAATCTTTGACATTTCATTTTAAATCATTCTTTTGAAATGTAAAGAGTCAAGTGATTTTCCCTAGCTTTCCCTAACATTTGTAAACCGTCGAGTTGAATGCAAATTCAACACCTCGAGTTTCAAAATAAGGGGAGGTGCTGCCGGAAATTCAAATTTTTAGAAATATCCGTTCAATTCTCTTCAAGTTTTAATCGTCACGTGTCGAATGTTCTTCTACAATACTTCTTGTAGATGAACATTGATAATTCAAATTCAACATTTAGTTTCAATGTCTTTCAAATTTTCGAACTCTGACATTTTATCCTTGATAAGATATAAAGAGTCGAGTTCCTTCCTGTAAAATCTTCCCTAACGTTTGTAAACTGTCTTGTTGAATGCAAATTCAACACTTCGAGTTTCAAAATAAGGGGAGGTGCTGCCGGATTTTTGAGTCGTTCAAATTCCCTTTCAATTCAAAATCAATTTTCACTGTCACATGTACTACTACAACATTCTCTTGTAGTATAACATGTACTATTTCCAGATTCAAATTTAATCATCTAGTCTTTTCATCAAGTCAAACCTCTGACATCTTATCCCTAGCCTGATCAGTGGGATATGAGAGTCGAGTCAAAACTCCTTGACTTTCTTTGATATTTTGTTAACTATTAAGTTGAAATCAAATCCGACTTAATGGTTTCAAATAGTCAAAGAAAATCTTTCAATTTTCAAAATTTCAAACCCCTGTCAAACTCTTTCAAATCAAATCCAGACCGTCGTTGTTATACGTTCTCTACAACATTCTCTTGTAGTTGAACATATACAACAAAAATTCAAATTTTCTTCAAGTCAAAATTGATATCTATACTTTATCACTATATATCGGATTATAGTTCCCATAATTCGATTTATGCGATAAAATATAGAAAATTTCTTGTCAAAATCCAATTTTAAAAGTTTGATTCAAGTCTTCTCTTTCAAATTTCAGACAATCAAACCTTCTGCAATGGCTGGGAAACTTCTGTTCTCCGTTGACCGAGACCTCCAAGTCGAAGAGTTAATTCATAGCAGTGCGATTCAGTTTGGGATGGGTTTCAAGACTCTGAAACTGTCTGTTAATGGTGGAACAATCATCAATCTCGCTGCTGAGGGCGAGAATGGTCCAGTAGTGGAACTAACTGTGGGAGCTACGAGTGACCTTCCCCCAGTGTTGGAACTGGCAGCAGGTGCTACCCTTACACCTTCTGCACCCTCAGTCCAGAATGAGGACAAGAAAATTGAAATGAAATCTACTGTTGAGAAAGGGTCTTCTAGTTCTGCAGCACTGTTTGGCACTAAGAGTGCTAGGAAGAACTACCTGAGAAGGATAAGGAAGAAAATTACTAAGTCAAGGAAGATAGCTGAACAGAAAGCCTTGAGTTTAGTTGAGCCTGAGGCTGCTGAGGAGCTGCCTATCCCTGCCTCTTCTCCACTCCTGAAAGGGAGTCGTTTTCACCCCCTCGCAGCTGCTGCAGGGGAGGAGAGAGTCACGCGGATTGCTAGCTCTCCACCTAGCCCGGTCGACTACACTGTTAAGAGAACCACCAGGGAGAAGAACACTTTGAGAACTAGGATGTTAAGGAACATCATTCACACCTGTGCTGCTGAGACAGGTCAGACCAAAGAACAATATGTAAGACACCTGAAGGGGGTGATCTCACATAAACTTGAGAAAGAAGTTTTGAAAGAAGAGAAATCTGAAGCAAGAAACCTGACTCCTCAGCCAGTGAGGAGAAACAAAAAGTTCGTTAAACAACCAGTTGCCTCAGTGTTAGTAGATGGATATCATTGGGTGCCTCGTCTCCCAACTGCCAAAACTGAGGAGATAGTTTTAACTGGGTCTGGTAGGAGTCACCCTCTCAGTGGTAGACCTCCAGTTCCCCCTTCAAGACTCTCAAAGTTGGCCCCTGTGATAGCCAAATCAAAAGAGATCGTCAAAGACTTACAACCAGTTGATGTTAAGGGCAAGAGGCCCATACTTTTGGATGAACCTTATGTGCCAATGAAGATAAGCAGAACTGTTGGGATTCAGATTAGAGAGACACCAGTTCAGTCATCAGCTCAGTTACCAGTCCAGTCACCTGTTAAGGTCCCCCGACTCTTTATTCAGGGATGTGAGGATTCTCCTCAGATTGATGTTGGAGTTCCTACAAGTCAAACTCCTTCGTCACCTGTTAAGTTAGATATCCCTCACCCTATTGAGGATGTCACCCTCACGACTACCGACCCCAGGACAGTCGGAGGGGAGGGGACAGAACTTGAGGACGATCAAGAGATGTTAGATCAGTTGGTGGCAGAACCTACTGCTGATGATTTGAAAATCCAAGAGGTCCTCACCCAGTTCGGAGATGAGGAATTTGAAGAGATGATTAACTATAAAGGGTATCTACCAATCGATCTCGAGTCAATTGAGGGTAGACCGGTCGATGAGGTGGTACAAGAAATAAGGGACATACTCAAAAACAAAGCAATTGAAGCCTTTGATCCAGAAACAGATGATTTGATGGAAGAAGATTCAGCTGGGAACATTTGTATGGTTGAGACCAGAGCATCAAATAAAGATGCTGAGCCTTCAAGACACCGATCTGGTAAAGAAGAAGCCTCTGCAGCAGTAGATTCAGACTCTGATGGATCAATTAAATTGAATGAGAAAGATGAATACATCAAGAGTCTGGAGAGCAAAATTGAACAGATGATACTTAGAATGGAACAGATGCAAAATCAGATGATCAAGGCACAACAATCTCAATCCGAGCAGTTGCAACCTACAACACACACAGTGGGTGAGCACAGCAGGAAAATAGAATCAAGTCCTAGAACTCCAGAGGTTGCCTCCCCAACCTCTCCAGCCGACAAAGATATCCGCCAGATGATTGAAACCCAGGTAAGGGAGGCCTTAGCCCATTCTCAAGGGACTGTATCCATTCCAAAGGGTAGACCCTACCCTGAAGAATATGATTCAGTCTCTTATCCTAAAGGCTTTGTGCCACCTTCATTTAAAGTTTTTAGTGGGTTAGAAAACCCAAGACAGCACCTGGCCCACTTCCGAGCGAGTTGTTGCAACGCAGGAGGGTCAGATGCTCTACTCTTTCGCCAGTTTGTGAGTAGTCTATCCGGTATTGCTTTTGAGTGGTACGCAGATTTACCTAATGGTTCAGTGAAAACATTCACAGAGCTCGAGAGTCTATTCTTAAAGAGATTCTCAGGAGCTCAGCAGCGTGTAACCGTTGGTGATCTCGTCATCGAAAAACAAAAACCGGGAGAGTCTTTGGTTGAGTACATCTTGAGATGGAGAAATCTCTCGATGAAGTGTGAACCCCAGTTGCAAGAGCAACATACAGTGGAGATTCTTTTAAAGAACATCCACGGGCCTATTGCTTTTCTCCTGAAGGGTTTCACTATCAAAACCTTCGAAAAATTTTTAAATAAGGCTAGTAATCTATAGGAAGAGGCTTCCAAAATGCCATTCCTGAAGGATTCTACCGAGGAAAAGAAAGCTGGCAAACCATTGAAATCCTTTGAAAAGAGAACAGCAATGGTTTCAGCTGTTGATAAGGGGAAGAAACCAATGAATGTTCAGTCCGGTAATTCTCCAACACAACAAATTCAAAAATCTCCACCTTTTCAGGTAACTTCTCAACCTACAAGAGATTCTCACCCGATTTCTTTTAAAGAGAGATTGGCTCGTACATATCCATTTAAAAGGGAGTCAGTGAGAAAGATCTTTAAAAGTCTTCAGAAGAAGCCAGATTTTCGATTGCCGGAGGCCAAGAAGCCGGAAGAGGCAAATAAGAAGGATGATCCAACTTTTTGCCCCTACCATCGCATGTTAGGCCACACAATCGAAGACTGCATCGTCTTCAAAGATTGGCTAGAAAAGAACTTCCGTCAAGGTAATATTATAATTCCAAAGGAGTACCTGGTCGATCCGGATCAGGGGTCTGTCAAATCTATCTCAGGTATGAATTCTAACTCTTCTCTGTCCATTGAAGATGGTTGGGATATAGCACTATCCCGGGCATTTAAAAAGTCGATTAATAAATCTTTTCGTCTTTCTCAACAGTTACCGACGAGAGCCCGGGACCCGATCTGGGAGGTTGACCTCGAGGCTTCGCAGGAGGACGTTGGGACAGTTTCCTCTCCAGTAGTCTTAGGAACTACTGTACTGAATAAAAATGAAAAGAGTGAACTTTCTGTAGAGAGGAAATTTGTTGATGAGAGATCTGTACAAGTGGTTGATGGTGGCTCAAAACCTCTGTCACCACTGAAATTATCTGACTTTTACTTTGCCCCATCAAAGGCAAAGGGTCGAAAATTAAATAAAAAGTCTGATCCTTCTGCCCATATTTTGATGATTAATGTTGAGAATCAAGATGTTAATGACTCTTCTGTTGAAAATAATCAAGAACAAGTTGAGATCAATCAAGAAATTCAAACACTCAACTCTCCAGATTTGACTCTTCAAGAGAGAAACGAATCTGATGTCTTATCAGATAGTGAAACCCCTGAAATTAACTTTCAAGGGAGTCCTGTCGTGATAGACTTTTCAGATTCAGACTCTCGCTCAGATAACGACAATCAATCACCTAAGGAGAGCGTAGACTCCCCTGTAGTTTGTTCTTCCGATGAAGTCGTGCAAGTACAACTACGTGGTGGGAAGGTCTTACCCCCTAGGCTACCTCCTCAAGATAAAGGAAAACAAGTTGTTTCTGATGATCAAATTCAAGTCCCCGCTCAACAATCAACTCCAATTCTTTCAAATCCACCGGGTCCCAACGTTAATGTTCCAAGTGTTGATTACAATGTCTTAGCTCACCTTAGGAAGTTGCCTGCCAAATTGAGCATTTATGATGCCCTTGTCCTTTCAAAAGAGATGAGGGAGACTCTGATTAAAGCACTTCTCGACCCAGAGATTTGCTTAGCTCAATTAGCCTCAACTTCCGAGGAAGAAGCTTTGTACTTTAAAGAAATCCCTGGGGTTACCTTCTCTGACGAAGATTTACTCCTTGGAACTGCCGACCACAATCGTCCACTTTACATCACAGTAAATGTGGGCAAGTTTAAGTTATCAAGAGTTTTAGTTGACCCGGGTGCATCGGTCAACGTGATGAACATAAAGACTCTCGCATACCTTAGAATTGATACTAGCAAGCTCTCAACTGATAAGTTAGTGCTTCGTGGGTTCAATGAGAAGGGCGAGAAGGCTTTAGGTTCAGTTACCCTTCTTCTAGAGATAGGAGAATTAAAAACTGAAGCGAAATTTCATATAATTGATTCGGCAACGTCCTTTAACGCGCTCTTAGGAAGGCCCTGGATCCATGAGTATAGGATGGTTCCTTCTACCCTACATCAATGCATCAAGTACCAACGAGATGGCATTGAGTTTGAAATTAAGGGTGATCTGCAACCATTCTCTATTCACGAGATTGGGATCTACGAGGATGCGGCGTACTACGTACCTAAAGGGTCCACTACTCGTTCTAAGGTAGAGATCAACGTCAAGGAGGAAAAAGCAGAAAATCAAAGTTCAAAAGCAATTCAAAGATTGAGAAAAGAAAAAGTTAAGAATCAAAAGAGACAAAACTCAAGTAGTGAAGACGACGTCGAGCGTGTGATCTTCAAGCCTCCAAATATTGTACCTCAAAGAGGTGGGAGGATGGCCCAAGGAGCACGCGGTCGAGGTCGCCTTTCAATTAAAAAAAGAAATTCCCCGATCTACGTCGAACTTGAAACAAGTTCTGATGAAGATTCAAGAAAAAGGGGTGCCAGATTTGCTTTTGATTATACAAAAATCAATCCTCCTCCGAAGTTTGATCTCACTTTGGAATCGGATAGCGATCAGGAGGATACAAAATTAAATATTCAAAGTGACGAGCCTGAATTGAGTTTGTATGAAAAGCTTAATAGAACGGTTGAATCCTTAACCTTAACCCCACTGTCTGCTGACAGGGTCTCAGGGTTAGTAGTTAAGGATGCTCCGAACTTAGATGGAGAAGTAAGGAAAGCCAAGAAGTTCTTCCCTGGCTCTTCCTCTTCAAGGAATGAAGATGATGTAATCCTTGAAGAGGCAAATTTCAATGAATTAATGGAATTACCTTTTGGCTACTTTCCTGCTGGTGTTAAGTCTCTTATTTCTAAAGGTTTTGCTCCGAGTCAATGGACTAAGGGTCAGGCTAGATACCACGAAAGTCTTTGGAATTCAAAATTTAATAAACATTGGACCAGTGGTATCGGCTTTAGTACCGTTAGATCATTTGACGATGACGAATTTTGTCTAATGATAACTAGTCGTCCTGAATTTAAAAATGTCCCTACTGAAGTCATTGATTCGTTCGATGGACTTTGTTTGGAGACTTTTGATGATTCTGACGAACTTCAGGTTCGGGATGCACCCCCCGAATTCGAAGAAGAAATTAAATCAACAGTCGATGAACTTAAAGAAATCAATCTTGGAACAGAGGATGACCCTCGCCCTACTTTCATAAGTTCTTTGTTGAGTGAGGATGAGTCTAAAGATCTAATTCAACTTCTATCCGAGTTTAAAGATTGCTTCGCCTGGACATACGACAAAATGCCGGGGTTGTCCGCTGACGTAGCAGTCCATAAACTTGGAATCCGGCATGATGCCATTCCTGTCAAGCAAGCTCCACGACGTATGCGTCTGGAGATCGAACAACAAGTCGTTTCTGAAGTCAAGAAGTTGGCAGAGGCTGGATTTATTCGAGAAGAACAATATCCTTCTTGGGTAGCCAGCGTCGTGCCAGTTCGAAAGAAAAATGGTCAAATCCGGGTCTGTGTTGACTATAGAGACTTGAACAAGGCATGTCCTAAGGATGAATTTCCTTTGCCAATCCCAGAACTCATGGTGGACATTGCTTCTTCGCATGTTGTTTTCTCCTTTATGGATGGTTCGTCTGGTTATAATCAAATCAAGATGGCCCCAGAAGATGAGAGAAACACTGCATTCAGAAGTCCTATAGGGATCTTTTGTTATAAAGTGATGCCCTTTGGCCTCAAAAATGCTGGTGCAACCTACCAGCGGGCCATGACTCATATCTTTGATGACTTAATACATAATCAAGTCGAATGTTATATCGACGATTTAGTCGTCAAGAGTAGAGTGAAAGAGGCTCATCTTTATGATTTAAGAACCGTTTTCGAGCGGTTGCGCCGCTACGACCTTAAAATGAATCCCTTGAAGTGCGCTTTCGGCGTCACGTCAGGGAAATTCTTAGGTTTCATAGTCAGGCACCGTGGAATCGAAATTGATCCTGCCAAAACTGAAGCTATCTTAAATATGCCGCCTCCTAAGAGTCTCACTCAACTGAGATCCCTCCAGGGCAGGCTGGCGTATATAAGAAGATTCATTTCTAATCTTTCTGGAAGATGTCAACCATTCTCTGTCCTAGCTAAAAAGGACGCCAAATTCATTTGGGACGAGAAATGTCAAAATGCTTTCGAAAATATCAAACAATACCTGACAAATCCGCCAGTTTTGGCAGCCCCCATTCCGGGGAGACCTTTAATCCTTTACACTGCAGCCCTTGACGAGTCTCTCGGGGCTCTTCTAGCTCAAATCAATGACGATGGGAAAGAGAATGCCCTCTACTACCTGAGTCGGAGATTACTCCCAACGGAAATCCGATATCCTGCAATTGAGAAACATTGCCTTGCCTTAGTCTTTGCAGCACAAAAACTAAGACATTACATGCTTTCTCATCAGGTCAGTCTGATTTCCAGTGTCAACCCCTTGCAATATCTTATGACCCGGCCCACGTTGTCAGGACGTCTGGCTCGTTGGTCTATGATATTGTTACAATTTGAAATCACTTTTATTCCCCTGCGTGCTGTGAAAGGGCAGGCCGTCGCCGACTTCCTTGCGGCACACCCGCTACCGGCGGAATCTCCTCTAAATGATGATTTACCTGACGAGCAAATCATGAGTTTCGAGGAATCCAATGTTCAAACTTGGGAAATGTATTTTGATGGTGCAGCGTCCTCTCAAAGGGGCAAAACACCTCAATCTACTATTCCTGGGAAAGCCGGAGTCGGTCTGGTTTTCATAACACCGGATAAGGGAATGATGCACTTTTCCTACCATTTATCAGAACCTTGTACGAACAACGAAGCTGAGTACGAAGCTTTGATAACTGGTCTGGAACTTGCAATCCTGATGGAGATTAAAGAGATTAAGATCTATGGTGACTCTCAACTGGTGATCAATCAAGTTGCAGGGACCTATAAGGTTTTGAATCCTAAACTCCTGAAATATCACCAATACACAATGCACCTACTCGAGAAAATTCCCATTGTAACTATGTATAGGGTTCCTCGTGGAAGCAATTCCTCGGCGGACGCCCTAGCAAAGCTTGCAAAGGAATTTGCTTGCCCAGAAGAAGACTTCATCCCTATAGAAGTTCAAGGTCGTCAGGTCCTGTCCCCTGTAGACATGGAATACCTCAACAATCAATCCTCCCAGGTCCTTTCTACATCTTCAGCAGTCGATGAAGAACAAGATTGGAGACAACCAATAATCAAATATTTACAAGAAGGCAAGCTTCCTCACGGCAGGTCTCTTGCCAATCAAATTAAGAAACGTGCCCTATCATATGCACTAGTCAACGATACGTTGTACCGACGATCGTTCGATCAGATGTGGCTCCGTTGTTTAGACAAACGAGAGGCCCTGAAGATCGTTAACGAAGTCCATGCTGGACTGTGCGGTGCTCATCAATCGGGTCCTAAGATGAAAATGAAAATCAAAAGACTTGGTTATTATTGGCCTACGATGATTGACGATTGCATGAAAATTGCAAAATGTTGTCATCAATGCCAAGTTCATGGTGTGGTTTTACATCAGCCGCCTAATGTGTTGCATCCTACGATAGCCTCGTGGCCCTTCGAAAGTTGGGGCACGGATATCGTCGGGCCAATTGACCCTCCTTCTTCAAGGGGTCATCGCTTCATTTTAGCAGCGACTGATTACTTTTCAAAGTGGGCAGAAGCAGTACCACTAAGAAATGTAACATCACATCATGTAATGAAATTCTTTCGTGACCATATCGTATATCGATTCGGCGTGCCTCGCAGAATCATATCCGATAATGGGTCCGCTTTCAAGTCTACAAAAATCAATAACTTTGCAAGTCGCCACGGTATTGATTGGAGATACTCAACAATCTATTACCCACGGGCTAATGGACTGGCTGAGGCCTTCAACAAAACCCTGGTACAAATCATCAAAAAGACCCTGGATGACAATAAACGTCAGTGGGACGAGAGGTTGGTGGAAGCTTTGTGGGCCTATAGGACCACATATCGAACCCCGACCCAATCCACACCGTTTGCACTAGTGTATGGGTCCGAGGCCGTACTCCCTCTGGAAATTCAAATCCCTTCACTCAGAACTGCAGTCCAGAATCAGATCACAACAGAACAGAATGCACAACTTCGACTTGAAGAACTTGAGGGTCTTGAAGAACGTCGTCTCCAAGCCCAGCAGAATCTAGAACTCTATAAAGCCAGAATGGTTCAAGCTCATGATAAGTTAGTGCGACCTAGAACCTTCCGAGTAGGCGACTTGGTCCTGGTTCTTCGGAGGCCTATCTTAGCTCACCGAAAGCTCGGTGGAAAGTTTGAACCAACCTGGGAAGGACCCTTCGTAGTAGAAACAGTTTACGAAGGAGGCTCGTATCAGCTAGTGGATTGTAAAGGAAATCACCCAATGCTTCCTGTAAACGGGCGATTCCTGAAAAAATACTATGCTTGATGTAGCTCGAATTTCGAATCAATAAAATTTTCAAATTTTGAATCTATTCAGCTCAATTTTGTCCAAATTTTTTTTAAAATCCAAAATCAAAATTCAAAATTCGAAATCAAATTCAACATCAATTAAAATCAAATCTCAAATTCAAAATTTTCAAACTTAAACTAATTTGAATCAAATTCAAAACACATCACAGTTTTAAAACCCTTCAAATTCAAATTCGTCAAATCAAGTTTCAAATTCAAACATCTTTAAATTCAAGTTCAAACATCATTCAAATTTCAAAATTCCAGAATTCAAATCCGATCCACTATATAGAGCAAGTTTCCTCTATATACGATCACCCTGACTCGATCCTCTGTATAGAGCAAGTTTCCTCTATACATGATCACTCCAGACACGATCCCCTATGTGAAGCAAGTTTCCTTCACATATGATCATTCCAGACCCGATCCTCTGTATAGAGCAAGTTTCCTCTATACATGATCACTCCAGACACGATCCCCTATGTGAAGCAAGTTTCCTTCACATATGATCATTCCAGACCCGATCCTCTGTATAGAGCAAGTTTCCTCTATACATGATCACTCCAGACACGATCCCCTATGTGAAGCAAGTTTCCTTCACATATGATCATTCCAGACCCGATCCTCTGTATAGAGCAAGTTTCCTCTATACATGATCACTCCAGACACGATCCCCTATGTGAAGCAAGTTTCCTTCATATATGATCATTCCAGACTCGATCCTCTATGTGAAGCAAGTTTCCTTCACATATGATCATTCCAGACCTGATCCTCTATATAGAGTAAGCTTCCTCTATATACGATCATCCTGACTCGATCTTCTATGTAAAGCAAGTTCCCTTTACATACGATCACTCCAGACCCGATTCTGTGCGAAGCAATGCTTCCTTCTCACAGGATCGTCCAGTCTTCTTTTCCTTAAGGACAGATGTGAGTCATCGTGCTTTCTTTCCTTAGGATTAGATCTACTAGTGATGGATAACGCCCTTTGTGGCACCATTCTAGCCTCAAATTCAAATCTTTGAATCTGATCTCCTATAGGAAGCTATATTACTTTCCTATACGATCATCCAATTCTCTTTTCCTTAGAGTAAGCATTCTCCTTCTCTTAGGATTAGATTCCCCAGTGATGGAGTAAGTCCTCTATGGCACCGTCCTGGGTTTAATTTCAAAATCCAGTTCTCTCTTCCTTAGGGTAGTTTCTTCTTCCTTCCCTTAGGATTAGATCTACTAGTGGCAGAGTACGCCCTTCGTGGCACTGCCCTAGTATCCAAATTCAAACTCGATCCTCTGTACTTAGGAATTCTTCCTTTCTATATGATCATCCAGACCTCCTTTTCCTTTAGGGTAGGACTTCCCTTCCTTTAGGATTAGATCCACTAGTGGTAGAGTACGCTGTTTCCAGCATTACCCTAGTATCCTTTTAAATCAAGTTTTCTGAGGTTAGACTTTCCTTTTCCCTTAGAATCAAATCTAGACTCGATCCTCTGTAGTTAGGAATTCTTCCTTTCTATACGATCATCCAGACTTCCTTCTCCTTTAGGGATAGATTCTTCCTTTCCCTTAGGACCAGACCCACTAGCGGTAGAGAACGCTGCCTCAGCACTACCCTAGTATCATTTCAAACTCAATCTTCTAGGGCTAGGATCTCCTCCCCTTAGATTCATTTCAAAGTTAATCTTCTGAGGTTAGACTTTCATTTTCCTTAGAATCAAATCCGAATTCAATCCTTTATAGTTAGGAGTTCTTCCTTCCTATAGGATCACCCAGGTTCCTCTACCCTTAAGGTTAGGATTCTCCTATCCTCAGGACCAGACCCACTAGTGGTAGAATATGCTTTTCCTAGCACTATCCTAGTATCTATTCAAACCCCGATTCCCCAGGGATAGATTTTTCTTTCCCTTAGGATCAAAACTTCAGACTTGACCATTCTATTCGGTCAACACCAATATGTGCAATAGAACTACATTCTATTACACATACTGGGGGTCCATTTGTTGACCTCATTTTTGTATGAGGTTAGCATGACCAATCCAGACCTTAGGATCTTTCCAATCCTTAGGATTTAATCTTGACCCTATGATCAATCTGATCTTAGTGCAATCTAAATTCAAATCAATCCTGACCCCAGATCAATCAAATCTCCAGACTATTCTAGACCCTAGGATTCTGCCAGACTCTAGATCATATGATCTTTTTAGTCCCTAGGATCTATTCTAGACCCTAGGATTCCCTTAAGCTGATTTGGACCCTAGGACCTATTCTAAATCCTAGGATTCCTCTAAATCAATCCAAGCTTCAATTCAATATAAGCTTAATTCAAATCCAATCATTCAAGCTCAAAATCCAATTCAAAACCAGATTTCCAGATTCAAATCCAAGGCTAAAGGTCTAAGTCCTGAAAGCCTTTTCCAGTTAATCTTTGAACATTTCAAAACCCTATCAAATGACCTCTGATTCAAGATCTGTCAGTTCCACACTGATGTGACATGTCTCTAGAGGAAACCCTTCAAATTTGAGCTTATTCTGAGATCTCTAACCCCAGAAACTGAATCGAAATCCAAAGGTTGTAAAACTTTCAAATATTTACAGTCTATGCCACTGGACCTACCATCTAGTGGATCTTGACCTAGGAGCCTTCTCCAAAGCCTCCAATCACCTCCAGACCCTTGATTATGACCCATTGAGCATTAAACTGCATTTTATTGGACTCAATTTGACCCTTAGCTGACCAAGGGTCAAAATGACCAAAATACCCCTATGGGGTATAAATGGTCATTTGAACCAAATGAGCTCCAAATCAAATGCAACCACCTCCAGCAAGTTTCAAATGTCAAACCAAACCTGTTGAACCCACTTCCAACCCCTGGGTCAACCTGATTGACCAAGTCAACCTAGTTTGACCAAGCAGGCCTTTATGGGTCAAAATAGGTCATTTTGACCAAATGACCTCCCCAGACCTTGGGACCACCTCCGTTGGTCTCCAAATATCATTTCAAATCTGTTGAACCCATTTCCAGACCCTGGATCCACCTGGTTGACCAAGTCAACCAGGGTTGACCTAAAAGGCCCATTAAGGGCCCAAATAGGTCATTTTGACCAAATGACCTCCCCAGACTTTGAGACTACCACCAGTAGACTCAGAATATTATTCTGAACTGGTTGAACCCAATCCCTGACCCTGGGTCAACCTGGTTGACCAAGTCAACATAGTTGACCCATTAGGCCCATTAAAGGTCTAAATAGGTCATTTGACCCAAATGACCTATTTGACCCCTGAAAACACTTCTACCAGACTGCAAATAATATTTGAGATTGATCCAGCCCAGACCTTGTCTGTGAGTCAACCTATTTGACCAAGTCAACATAGTTGACCCATTAGGCCCGTTAAAGGCCTAAATAGGACATTTGATCTAAAATACCCATTTAAACCCTGAAATCACCCCTATCAGATCTATTATATCATTTCAAACTTGTTAAACCTAGACCCACCTCCTGGGTCAACTTAGTTGACTGAGTCAACCTAAGTTGACTAAAACATCTCTTAAGGGTTCAAGTGGTTTGTCCCAACCCAGTCGTTCAAATCAACTCATTCAAATACTTAAATCCCTCTCAAGAGATGACCCAAGTTTATTCAAATCCATTTTGAGTCAAATCCCATAAGTTTGACTTAGTCAAACTTTAATGATTTGGTCAAATCCCTTCAAACTCTTTCAAATGTATTTTAGCTTTAATATTTAAACCTCAAATCTTCTCCAATCTACCTAATCAGCCCATCAAGACCATTTAGGTGCCACCTCACCTGCTGTTGACCAGTTGACTGGTCAACATAGTCAATAAATGCCTTTAAAAAGGCTTAAACACCCAAATGGCATGGCATCTTCATGCCAACTCAGCTCAAACCATTTGGCCAGACTCTAGAACATCCTTAGAGTCTATCATAGCCCTTGGATCCAGATCCAATGGCTTCCATTAACCCCACATGGCCACAAAGGGACAAAATGACCTTTACATGTCATTTGTCCTTGTGTCCTTTGATTCTCCTGCTCCCAACCACCCTAGGGACACTTGGCAACATCATAGAGCTCAAACAAACCCATCCCAGCCACTGATTCAATTTGGAATGAATTGAATAGGGCAAAACCCCTTGGAAAGCCGCCACTCTCATCCTAGCTCTCTCTCACCTATTCCAGACTTTCTAGCCAAACTCTCTGCTCCTACAAGCCCTAAACTGCCTCCTCTTCACATTTCCGACCAAGATCCACCGGTCAAAGCTCGCCGGCGACCATATTCCGGCGAGTTAAGGCTTGATTCATCCAAGGGTTGCATAGCTCGATCCAAGGCATTTCGAGTCGCGATTTCAATTGGAGATCTATACGAGGACAGTCCACAAGCTCAACCAAATCAAGAGTTCAAAGATTTCACGGTAAAAATGCTCAAAAACCTTAAACCTAGGTCACTTAGCTCATAGTTAAATAGCTTTTGATTTAATCCATCTTAAGCCGAATAAGAGATCCCACACGATTTCTGTTCACTTATTATATTTGGGTTTAAAATTTCATTTCATTTGGTTAATCAGATCGTTCAAACGAACCAAAAAACGCTTTTTAGGGCGTTTCCGTGAGATTGGTTCAGGCATGCACTGTCTGGACCGTTGATCGCTCGATCAACGGTCCAAACCGAGCCTTTCCGCGGTTCTATCAACCCGCTCAACCGATCTCGCGGGACAACTCTCGGTTCGACCCGATCAGGACCGTCAATCTCAAACCGCGCGAGATCAGACGGTCCCGATCTATTGTCCACGTGTTTAAGTGGATTACCGCGGAAATCCACGCCGCGGCAATCATTGGAAATGATTGCGCGGCGGCGCAATCATTTCCAATGATTGGCCGCGGATATGAGCGGCCAACCAATGGCCGCCACGTGTCCATTCCCGCCGCCACCGCGGTTTGCTTCAGCAAACCAGGGCTCGCCACGTGGCATCTCCACCGTTTTCTTTATTTATTTTTTTTTTTACATATTTTAAATCTTTTTAAATGTATTTTAATTAATAAAATTTAAATAATTAATTAAAAATCATTTTTTTTTAAACCTTAAATTTAAAACTATTATTAAATAATCTAAATAATATAATTTAAAACTATTATTAAATTAAAATGTGTTTTATGTTTTGATTATTTAAATATTTAAATACTAAATAGTATTTTAATTAAAATTAAATAATTTAAAATTTCAAATAAATTTTTTTTTTCTATTATTAACTTAGTTTTAAAATTCCAATAACATTTAAAATTTAATTTAATTCAACTTAATATTCTTTTAAATGTTAATTAATTAAATTTTTTTTTAATTTAAATTCAATTAATTAACCTTAAACTTTAAAAATTCAAAACAAATTCAAACAATTTCAAAAAAAAAATAATTTAACATCTCAAAATTTTCAGAAAATTAAATATTTTAATTTAAAATTAATTTCAAAATTAGATACTTAATTTATCTTGATTATTTTTAATTATCTTATTATTTTAATATCTAATTAATATCTAATCAAATGTTAAACTAAATTTCTTTCAAAATTAAGAATTTATTTTCAAGTCACTTTGAAAAATCAGTGGATCTTTCAAACTATTTTAATTGAGGATATTTTTAATTATCTTATTTTAAAACTTATATTATTAAATATAGGTTTTATATATAAGTATATTTTAAAACCCATTTTAAAATTATACATATTTAAATTCTAAACATTTGAGAGATCCCATGAAATTCTAAACCTAGGTTAAGTTTGATTGAACAGGGTTTATGGGGAAGGTCATTAATGAATAATTATATTTTAATTATTCATTAATGATATCATTAATTATTTTAATTAATACAAATCCATGCATGTTTAGGACATACACCCACCACCTAGTCTTAGGGCTCTCTTAGACTTAGGATTGATTATGTTTATGTATGTGCATATCATGCATGTTATGTTAAGGGTTAGTTGAGCTTTAATTTGAACCTATTTAACCTAGCGACATTTAAGGACAATAATTAAGGACCTTTATTCTAGATAACTTAGAATGTTTCCAATAATTAGGATTCATCTCCAATTGACTTGAAACTCAAACTATTTAAACTTAGTGACACTCTAAACCTTAGGAAAATTTCTCACTGAATTTTGAAATCATTAAGCCACTTAATTAACTTAATCAAAATTGACCCTTAATTAAGCCATTTAAGCTTCCAGAAATTCTAATAAATCAAATTTAAATCCAAAAAATACAAACAACCCCTCAAACTGACCAGAATTGAATCTTTAATCAATGAAAAATAAAAGCCCCTTGATTGGACTTCAAAATTGAGTTTAATTTAAGTTTAATTGAAATCTGAAATTTAATTAATTTAATTAATTAAAAATAATTAAAAATTCCAAAAAATTTTCAAACACTTGGAAATCACTCCTTAGGTCATTCCTGACCTTTGGAGTTGATTTCAAGAAGTTTGGAGATCATTTGGATCCAAATCACAAAAAAGGGTCTCTAATTAAACAATTTCAAAAATTCAATAAATACTCAAAACTTCAAAAATTCATAACTAATTCAAATGAACTCCAAATTGAGCAAACTCAAAGGCATACAACTCATCTTAAGGTCTAATATTTATTAAAAATGTTAAGTTTCCAGAAATCAAACAAATTTGAAAAAGTCAACTTTTGGTCAAACTTAGTTCAAATTCAAGTCAAAACTTCAAACCTTCATAATAAAATGTAGAAAAATCCAATTTCAGTGTACTTACTGTCTAACTGATCGTATTAAGGTCTAGTATTTTAATAAAATATTAACTTTCCAGAAAATACTTTAAATCAAAAAGTCAAATTTTGACCCTTTAACTAAATAATTAAAATAATCCAGAAAATGGCAAAATCTAATAAATCATCCAAAATTCCAGAAAACATTAATTTGAATTTAAAACCAGCAACCAACCAATCTTAATTAAAACCTAATCAACTTTCAAACCTTAATCAAACTCAAATCATTTAATTATATTGGGTACCACTGGGTAACCCAGGCCTACGAGGCTATTAAATTAGCCCCAAGGAAGGTGAAATAAACTTCACGGCCTCGGTGTGAAACAAAGGTGATATCCAACAAACAATTAAAATCAAAGTTAAAATCAATTTCAAGTCATTAATATTTAAATTCAAATTAAATATTCCCTTAAGCCTTCAACCAACTTGAACCTCAAACAACTTCAATCAAATCATCCTATTTAGGACATATCAAAGCCACACAGCCTACTTCACACACTTTAGATGGTTTGCTAGGACAACCAACTCTAGTCTTAGGCTAGGCCGGTGTTTACTTTTCTGCTGTGTGCCGGGTTTTCGAGCTTTTACTGCATGTTGTTTGCTAGTAGTAGAATTGATGTGATTGTTTATTTATTTAATGCACTCTGTGATGTGATTGATTGCACGATTAGATCTACCCCTAGGCTAGGAACGATTTGTACTAATTCAATCTTACGCAGGTGGCCATGCTCATACAGGGCATAAATTAAAGGGGGCAAAAATCATGATTATTAAATTGCACAGGTGCTAAGCATGCTTAAGTCCCCCTTTAAATCAAAAAGAGCATGGCCAAGCGTGGCTGGGTTTGAGCATTTAAATTTCAAATATATTAACTGCTTGGGATGTCAAATATAAACTGCTTATTATTAGGATAACCTTGCAGGTTGTTGAGTCTAGAGTTTTAATTTTCATTAATGTAATTTGATTTGATTTTGAGTTGTATTATTTAAAGTACTTTGAGATTGAGACATTTAAAATCCAATTTGGAATCCAAAGAGGAAGGAACATCCCTTAGGGGAGAGTTCCTATCCATTTGGAGATCCAAATTAGGATGAAGTTTAAGTATCCAAAGAGAAAAGATAACACCCCTATTCAGGGGGAGTTTCTTTTCATTTGGATACCCAGACCCGACGATCCAAGGAGTTCTAAGGAGACGAAGAAGTGAAGAACGAGAAGAATCTCAAATCTCAAAGTCACTTGAGTCTTAGGAGTAGAATCCGGGTTGTAGTCAGTGGTACCCGGCCACTTTACTTTACTGCAGACCCTGGGTTGTATTATTAAGGGCACTTGCCTATGGACTTTCAGTTTGAGCATTTATTTAATTAATTTAATTAAATGTTGATTTGATTACTTGATGTTGATTGCGATTAAGGACCCGCATGTTTTTAGTAGTTTATTTGGCGCTATTGCATGTCGATTTTGATTTAGCCTGGAACCCGATCGGAGGCTCGTGAGGGTACGGTCATTAACTTCTTCTACTTAAACAAAACTTAAAAATTTTTAAGCTCAGATAGAAACTCTAACGCTCTTAAGAAGTAAGCCCGGACTCGCCGGGAGTTTTTCATGCATCATATTGAACTTTTCTCTACCTTGTTAGGCACCTCCCCGCCTGCGGGTTCTGGCAGACCACCTGACCTATTAGGGTGCAGTTCTGTCCAAGGGGATGTTGTGCAATCTCTAGGATAAAATCTATTTTTAAGCCTATTTTAAAACTGCTTCATATTGATTTAAGCATTTCATCGAGTCAATTAGCATGCATTGCATTAGATACAAATTAAAAATCGAGTCTAAATCTTAATTGCATTTTATTTAGACATTTAACCCAACATATGTTAAGGGGTCAATTAGGATCTGCTCTAGATGTCGACCCCAATTCTTTAAACCAATCTTAATCAATGTCCTTAACCATTCTACATTTAAAGACTTTGACTCATGGTTTTAAAAGCGTTTAGGTGGTTTAGCTGGCTCCCCAATCCAGGCCGGGGTAAGTCCAGATTGCATTGCATTAACTAGGATCCGGGTCACTGATTCTCAGTACCCATTTTAGACTTAAGTTCTGAGGCATGTCTTCAATCTTAAGACCTCAACCTTCTGGGAATCTGATTCCCACTTTCTAATAAAATTGATCATTCAAATTAAAATATCTTTCTATCAAATTTAAGCCCAACACTTAGGATAGGTTGGGGTGTTTCTGAAGTAATTCAGAATCTCAAAACACCTCCTACTCTTCTTCCTTTGACTCCAGAAATAACTGTTCAATCTCGAACCATTCCCTATTGAAAATCCCGGTCCTTAACCTTCTTTGATATCGATCTTTGAAAATCTTAAATGAAATTCGTATCGCTATTTTAATCGAGAGTGTTCGTAGGAAATTTTCTGGTTTCTTACGATGTAATTAACTACGAGGGCTTGCGCTCGTAGGAGATTTAGAAACCCAGACCTGATTTCAAAATTAATCTTTTTCAAAACTTTAATTAATTATCTTTGGGAAAATCAAAAGTCAACGATCATTATCCTCATTTTCAAATGATCGATAATAGACGATATCCTCTTTCCTTGGAAAGATATATCGTACTATTATCGTGATCTTGATTATGAAATTAATGATCTTTTTACTAGATTATTATAGCTAAACATTGGATTTAACATCATTTTGATCTTTTGAGATCATATGTTGTTTCTCCTTGAGTTTGACTACGATAATCAGATAAATTCAAAGATTTGTAATCTGAACCTGTTAGAGAACGATATGTTCACCTTTTGAGGTGATATATCATTCCTAATAAGTGTTCGATTATAGAATTTAAATTTCAGAAATTAAATATTTCCCAAAGAAAATTAAATACTTTTCAAAATTATATTTTTCAATCAAACAATATATCAAACTCGTTAGTTTTTTGAATGATAAAAGCTCATTACCACATTTAATCATGGGTTAATATCAATAGAGAGAATGATTTCTGAATTCTCTTTTTATAAATTACCCTAAACTATGACATTAAAATATAGCAACAGAAGTTGAACTGTTGAAGCAGTTTAATGACATAGGACATCATGGAACTAAAATTATAAAGTTGAATCTGTAGCACAATGATGATAGTGTTATGGAGCTTGATTTTTACACAGATTCTAAGGATATACTGATCACTGGAGAGCATGTAGAGCAAAAGAAAGTAAAGAAGTCTAACACGGAAGCTGAACTAACCCAAACAAATGTTGCAGGTCGATATCAATATTCACTCAAAGTATACTCATCAATCTTGTATCTGAAGTTTCCACAAAACTTCAAGATATTGTTGCATGGTGTAGAAGTTGAGCCTCACCATATTATTTTTGATATTAACAAGATGAGAAATTTCAGCTGTTTTGTTATAACACGCATGCTTGTTTTGTTATACTGAAGCTTCTTTCCATCCCATCTTTCCACTACTAGCTAGGCACCCTTTTCCAGATTCAATAAAACAGGATGCCTCTTCTGATGGCTTGTATGAAAGCAACATACATTCTGGGGTTTCAAATGGTGTTGTACTTTCCGCTTCCATTGTGCCTGCCCAAGAAAAGTGCGTTATTACCTACTCTTTGAATGAGGTAAATAATATTATCAAATTTACATTAGAATTTGTTTTAAGGTGGACATTATGATAATCTAATAGTAAGAATTTTGTTGGTTGTAACTTGTCGTTTCATTACTTTGTGAGATTTTCTGCAGGACATTTGAAGTCCTTAAGATTTTCTTTTTGTTCTGAATAAGAATTTTTGAAGATCAGATTTTTGCATATTTGATGTTAATTTTGTTGTCTGATGCTGTTGATGGGTTCGCTATTGATGGGTTAAAACATGAAAAGTTATTGTAAAGTGGAACAAAAGATTAAAAATTATCTCTATGATTATATAATGCTTTGGTAAGGTAATGAGGTTTATAAATAATTTTGCTAAAATTTTGTTGGAGACATTAGCAATAATTATTTTTTTAATGTTAAAAATGTGTTAATTATGCTTAAATAATTATTTATCAAAATTTTTTTATTGACTCATAAATAGAGCCATATTAATCGTTATTATATTGTGACTTTAGATGCAGCATATTTATCCAAGTATTTAATCTATACTAACATCTCTTATTCTCATGATATATTTTTTTAAATAGTCATAGATTTAACTTGACAGTGCCTTTAATGTTTGACACAAGCTTTAAATTTTAATTTCAGATCAAGCCTTCAATTGGCTCTATACCATGGGATTTCAGTCAAATTTAAGTTGTTAGCTACTTTTTATTAGGCAGGAGTGACAACTTTAAATATTAGCTTTATACTTATATTGAGGATACTCTAATGTAAATTTGATAGAGATGAATTTTATAGTCATTATATTTTCTTTGAAATGAATATAATATAAATTTTGATTAATTAATTATATGTTAATCTCAAAGTAAATTTAACAACCATAAGGCCTTAACTACATTAGGGTTTGAACATTCTGATTAAAAATTTTGGCATATTGATGTTTGTCACATATTTTATATTCGATCTTGTTTATTTCATGCCCTCTTAAAGTTCAACATATAATTCTAAATAAAAAACCTTATAACAAAGACATTTTTTTTCTAAACATGAATTTATTATTTTTTTATATTTATTTAAAATATTAAACAAAATGATATTATTTATTTAATTTTAATTTTTTTCATTTTAACAATAAAAATATAACTAAATATTCATAATAAATTTTTATTTTAAAATTTTTATTAACGTGCATTTAATTCACGTGCAATAAAACTAGTATATCATAAGGTGAAGAGTCTTGAGAATATTAATAGTTTATTCAAATTTAAATAATAATTATTTGTTAATTTTGTCATAAATTATCATTTAGAGTTTTATTTTATCTATAAATCTCATATAATCTATATGTAAGTATAGGATTGTTTTGAACTGATAACCTAAGCTATTTGAACACACAAAACTCTCTTAATTACTTTTTATATTTTATTGTGATTATATTTCTCTTAATTTATGATTATTTTATTTTTGGGCCCATTAAAGATAACTTTTTCGTAATTTTGCTTTGGAAGAAGGTGTCACAAGTCTTTTTTGCTATAACTTTTATAATGCTTTTTGTGAGATTTAAGCTTTGTTTGGGACAAGCTTTTTTACTGCTTCTTAAAACAGTTTTCTAATATAAAAGTTATGCTTCGCTACGGCTTTCTTACTACATCTTAAAGCAGATTTCTAGTATAAAAATTAAAAAATTTGTACAAAAAAATTACTTTAAGAAGCAGTAAGAAAGCCATCACAAATAAAACCTTAGCTTTTTACAATATTATATGTAAAATTGTGATAATCATTAAAAAGTTGATGTTAGGCTTCTTTAAAGATGAAATATTTACAATCCTCACAATAATTTTCATATCTTTTTTTTTTTCAAAATTTTCTTACAACCACATGTACATAGAAGTACAAATGCTGCAAATGAACCCTTAACAAATCACATTTTACTTGCATTTTTTAACTTTTAAATTATTTTATAATACTCTTTTTATTGCTTAGAAGACAACAATGGCATTTAAAAGTGAGAAATTCGAGCATCCATCTTATTCAAACATTCACATTATCACTAAGGACTAGGTTTTATAATTTTATCACAAGAATGATTTTATTCAAATTTTAATTTACGTCATATTTCTCCAAATAAAGATATAACAAACATATTTATCCAATCACCAATATTATAAGACATATAAAGTCAAACTCTACTTTTTAAATAATCTAAGCCAAATCCCTTGTGTTTTCTCCACATATGAGAATGTCTAAGTACATATTTTTTTTCATTGAACATTGTCTTGTACAGAGGTGTCAATATTTGACGCGACCTGAAAACCCAATCAAAACCTGACCCGAAAATTCTGGCTTAGGGTCAACCCGTTTCGCAAACGGGTTGGGTTCGGGTTCCAAAATTTGACCCTTTTGAAAAAAAGGGTTAGGTTCGGGTTAACCCGCTAACCCAAAGTTGACCCGGATCAACCCGCTAACCTAGTTCGGTAGTTCCACCCACAAGGAGTTGCAAGCCTATGGTTTGCTTTTCCTCTTATCCTGTGGTCCCTGCTCAACGACCCATGACAGAGCGAGTCGAGCGAGCGAACGACTTTCCTTTGACGACATTCCTTCCTGTTGGTTTAGAAGTCACGAAACAGCTCACCACCTTCGATGACGTTTCTTTGTTGTCGGTTCGGAAGTCACAAACAAGCGAACATCTCGCCTCCTTCGACGACATTCCTTCCTGTCGGCTCGAAAGTCACAAGAGCTCGCCTCCTTCGACGAGGTTCCTTCCTGTCGGGCTTGAAAATCACGACAACTTGCCTCCTTCAAGTTTCGACGACGTTCTTTTCTGTCGACTTGAGCGTTTTGTGTTGGGTTGGGTCTGGGTTGACATTTCTGACCCGATTGCAAAAACGGTTTGGATTCGGGTCGTGTAAACCAACGGCACATCAATGTTGGATTCGACCCGAACCTGGCCCGAAATCCGATTTTGGTGTGCCTTGTCTTGTAGCTCTATGATAAGTTATTTTATTTTACATACATAAGTTTTTTTTTTTTTCATACATTTCATTAAAGCATAATGAGAAAAATTATCTCCAAAATTGTAAATAACACTAAAAGGCTATTTTGAAAGGGTCTTGATCTTCCAAATATAAAAAAATAAGTTATAATTTTCAAATGATGCATAAGGTTATTTTTAAGATTTAAATATTTATAAGGAAGAAAATATTTTTTAAAAGATAAAAAAAATAATGGCTATTCAATATGTGGCTGAGGAGCAAATAAAATAATTTAATATAATTTTTAAGCTCATAAAAAAAGATCACTATTATACTCTTATTAAAATATTATTTTAAATTTATTGACATGCTTTATTATTGGTCTTAAAAAGATGCAAATTCTCCATATTTATATCTTAGATTATAAGTTTTTGATTTTTAATACAAATTTATTAAGCTATATTTAAGCGTACAAACAAATGATTTTATGATTTAATGATAATCAATGAGGTAAAAATGTTAAAAAGTTTAAAAAAAAATTTATATGAGTTTTATTTAAATGAGTTATTTGATAATGGAAATAATTAGACCATAATATCAACAATAAGAAATGACTCCAATATTCACTTGAATTATTACTCTACAAAATAATTATATTGAGAGTTTTCCTTATTATTATTATTTTTAGAGAGAGTTTCATACATATTGCTAATTTTTTACTTATATAATATAATAACTCAAAGATACAAAAAATATTTTAAATGAAAAATATGAATTTTTTAATTGCTGATTGAACTAGAGTGCTTTGACGTTGTACATGTGACCATTGCAGTATTAGGATTGAGAGCACTATGACACTAGAAACTGTCGACGCAGCATTGGTGTCTCTGTTCTACAATAAATTTAATTTATGTATGTGGTGTTACAGCGCTAGGCCACTAAAATAATTTTTTAATATTTTTTTCATTAAATCCCCTACCACCTTCTCTCACCCCCTCACTCACGTGGCTTGGTTGGGAAGAAACGAAAGAGAAGTGGGGAGAAGATGAGAGAGAAAGATCATCAGAGGCTCAGAGCATTCTCGTATGTCATTTCTTATGCAAAAACTATTCTAATCATTATAAATGACTAATCTCTTACTTCTGTTTTTTATGATATTGATTTCTACAAATTTATCTCCCCGAAATCTACTAAAACTATATTATCTTTTGATTTCGTATGCTTTCGCCGTGCAACTTTTGATATGTTATAAATTTGATCATTTTGAACGATTTGATATGATTTTCTTACATTTTCACTAGTTACTTACTGTAATATGGATACCAACACTACTGCTAACTGTATAACTGATAGACTGACAAAATTGATTGTATGATTAAGACAGAATGATTAATTAATACAGGTGACCATTATAGATTTCCTTATATGATTTAAAGCATACTATTTATTTTTTGCCTTGCATTTATTTCTATTGTATGATTTTAACATATGTGATTTAAATGATTTCAGGTAAGGAGCCTGCAGCTTGAGGCTATGCATGCAGGCGTGCTGGTGTAGTTTTATTTCAGCTTTTGATTTATGTATTTTGTAGCTAGTGTGACTATTTTTTATATTATTTTGGACTCTAATAGTTGAAATGTAGCATAAATGTGAATTATAGTTTCCGCTGTTATATATTTCCTTTAATGAAATTAAGCAGTTATATATCCCCTAGATGAATGGTTTTAGGGTGAAGCCTTTAGTTTTTTCTGGAAATATTACCCACCGGATGAGTGGGTCTAACCTCTAATTTAGGTTTATTCAAAATACACCGCACTTTTTGCCATTGCCCACCATCGAGTTCCACCATTGACCGCTACATTCACCCTCCGAAATTAGTTTCACTTCAAACCAAAATAATATCCTAAAATTATAATGTACTTTATTAAACAACCTAAAATATTTTTAATGCCTGATTTATTTTACATAGGGGCTATTTGATTTGAAGAAAAAGAGTGTTGTTGCGGGCTAGAATATACGCGGTGATAGAGTTTAATAATTCTTCATCTTAGCTTTGTACGGATATTCAGCACACAAACAGAAGAATGAAAGAACACCAGGATTTTTACGTGAAAAGTCCTGAAAAAGGGAAAAACTACGGGGCCACTCCCAATTGAAAGAGTTTCACTAGTGTTGTTTGAAATATAGGAGGCTGATTCGTCCTTGAAATTCAGGACGATCAGATTACAATAAGTATTGAAAGTCAGTTATAAGGCAAAGCAGAGTTCTGACGTTACTCGGGAGTCCGGCAGAATTCTGGCGTCACTTGGAAATTGGGCAGAATTTCGACGTTACTCGGGCGTCGGGCAGAGCTCTGGCGTCCCTCGGGCGCCCAGCGGTGTTCCGACGGAGTTTCAGCGGTGTTCTGGCAATGGTCGAGGAGGAGTTATTCCCTCATATACTTCTCTTCTCTTCTTGGCTTGGGTCCCCTCTTAAGAGAAATGAGGGGCTATTTATAGTTTTTTGTGGATGGCATGACTTGTAAATAAAGGGAAGATCAAGGGTACATTGGGAGTGATTTGAATGGACGGCCGATGTTGAATCCCTTGATTGTAGACCGTTTATCAGGCATCTGAAGGTCATAATGATATTAGAATTCGGCAATCTTGGGCTCGTTGGATTCGTCTCGTCGAGCCGCTCGATTCGACTATAAGCATGTCATATTTGGAAACTGTTTGCTAATCCGAATTATGGATTAAACCTTCCAAACGTGCTTTGGGTCTTTGATTTGGGCTCATTTGGGCTCGGATTGAGTTGAATTTGATATCGTTAGGTTCGTATTTCCGAGACGTTCAGTTCGACTGTAAGTTTGTTGAAATTGGAGTTCAGATGGTCTTCGAATTAATTTTTAAAGTTTCCCACTTGGTTTTTCCTTCGAGATTCGTGCTTGATCAAGATAATTCTATGATGATATATCAGTTGCCCCCCTATTTTCAGACGTCGAAGCTCCATGAGTCTGAAAATACTTGTTCTGACATTTTACATTGGCCGAATCGCAAAAAATTGCGTTCCGAAAGATATAAGTTTGCTGAAACTCAATCGTAAAGGCCTCGTTGAGCTCCGAAAGTGTCAAAATTGAGTCCGAAACGTCGATAAACGTATCCGGGGACCCCAAAATGTCCAATTTGGACTGTTCGGTCCAAAATCGGAGCCCAGAAACGCGTAGGCGGCCGAAACGGACGGCAGCCGCCGCCGGCAACGGCCCGCGCGGGCGCGCGGTAACCGCTAAGGCGATTGTATTTTATTTTTTTATTTTTTTTTACAGTGGGCCCACTTTTAAAAAAAATAATTCTGAAATAGTGTTTTTGACCCCAAAAAAATCCAAAAAAATTCAGAAAAAATTTAGAAAAATTTGAAAAAGATTCTTGAAGCCTTCTCCCTCCAATTTTCAAATAATTTTCCCCTCTTTTACTCTCCTTTTAATTCTATAAATACCCCCCTTGGGGGTAAGAAAAAAATGCACCACTTCTCCCTCTCCCTATGGCTTTTGGCATTTTGAACTTCATTGCATGCTACCAGCCGCTGTTGCCACCTGCCGCCACCGTCAACCATTGCTACTAACCATTGTCGTCGCTGACCGCCGCCACCGTCGGCCACCATCTCCAGCTGCCGCCAATCACAGCCCACCGCCCACCTCCACCAAACACCACCATTGCCGGCCTTCGTTGCCATCACCATCTCTCACCAATCATACTTTACACTGCATTTATTAACTTTTAAAAAAAAATTTCCTACATTTATTTTATGCTCATCCAAATAACTCTAAAGGTCAAAATATTTCAAGCACACTATATACAATTCTTTTAAATTATATTTTTTTTTAACCAACCAAGCTGTCCTATGATATCTTTTTCAGGAAAACAAAGGCACTTAAATAGTATATACATATAAAAAAAGAATATAGAAAAAAAATGTGTTAGACCCATAGTAATATAAATGCATAAAAATATTCTGGCATGTTTTTTATTTCTCTTGTTTGTACGCCCGTGTACGTGTAGGCGAGTAGGCGACAGCACACTTACACACGTGCGTGAGCATGTCCTCCTGTTTGGGGTTTGCAAGGAGCATGCATTGCACGTGTTTCCGGAATCCTATTAGAAATGTTTATTTGTCCTAATCCCTACTAATTATTGAATCTAATAAGATATTTAATTATAATAAAATGACTTAATGCCATTAATTAAATAATTAAATGATCATTAATGAACTATTTGATTAGACTAAGTAGGAATTAAATTTATTTTCATTCAGATTTTATAATAATTTAAATAAGATAATTAATCCTAAGGGCCTAAGGCAACTACTTAATAGATTATTTGATAAAAATAATTGATAATTAACTCATTATTTAGTTGAATTATGAAATTAATTAAATCATTAATATTTTATTGGAATTTAGTTCAAATTTTATTGTAATATTAGATATTTAATATTTGATAGTTATATTATTCTATTATTTTATGGAATATATTATTTAAAATTTTAAAAAGATGAAACTTTGATTAATATTACTAAAATGTTGATGAAGAAATAATGAACTAATTAAATAATATTTAATATAAGCTAATATAGTTTATTTCCCAAGTTAACTTAATTTCCCTTGAGCTATTGTTATCCACTCCACCGCCCCACTCCTATGCCTTCCTCTTAGAGATGAATAAGAAAGGATTTTACCTTATCATATCCTCATGATTGAGATATGATATATAGAAGCCTGTGACTAAGAATCTGTTTGGGGCAGTTTTCTCATCATTTTATTTTTTAGATAGTAATCATAATTTTAGTTTGACTACTGATTTGTTGTTACTTTCTGATTACTTTTTCATAAATTTATGTAGTGAAAAGTTGATTTTTGTAATCTGAATAGCTAAATAGTCTCTAAAAGAATTACTATATTAGAAATAAAAACAAATATAATACAATTATACCCCATTTATTTCAAAATTTTAAGGAGGAATTTTTTTAGGAGAATTTTATATACATCCTTAATTATCGACGCCCAATTTTATTGGCGACTATAAGCGTTGGAGTTGGTGGCGACTGCATATGTCTTGGTAATAGTTGGTGTCAGTGTTTGTGGAGACAACTAACATTAGCTTGTTAACAAAGAGGTGCGTTGGCCTTAATGACAATGACATGCATTGACATTGATGGTGACAATGTGCATCGGCTTTTATGATGATGACTTGTATCAGATGCTGATGACATATTCATGCACATGAAAAAAAAAGATAGAAAAAACAAAACACAATATTTAAAAGAACCAAACACCGTCACTCTATTGTTTAACACAATATAATACAAAATAATTAGAATTTAAAAAATAAGAAAAAATGTGATTTTATTATAAAATTTAAATGACTTTATGAATAGGTACGAAGGTTTAGGATTTGTTTTGAAGATTTATGGACTAAGAATTCATTATTAGTGTAATCACAAATTAGATTTTAATTTAAAGGTTTCATATTTTATAAAAGTTAAAAAAAAAACTCCTATTCTTCTTTAGCCAACATTTTTAAAGTTGCATAATATATAATATATGTATTAAGAAAATATTCTGATTTGATGGAGTTAAAAATAAAATCAATTTATTTTCTTCAGTAAAGTGCACAAATATGACTCAATGAAATATTTGGTCCAAGGTCATTCAAAAAAAAAAATCTCATTATGAAATATTTATATAAGAATATTTAAATTGATAAATAAATAACTAAAAAGGATTAACCTTATCAGCTCAGTCAAGATGGCCGAGTTGGTCTAAGGCGCCAGTTTCAGGTACTGGTCCGAAAGGGCATGGGTTCGAATCCCATTCTTGACATAAAGATATTTTATTATTCTCTGTATTTTTTGAGAATTTGCATGTTTTTTGTTTCTCCCCCAAATCACATATTTTTGAAGCATGCATAACATAGCCTTTTTTCTTATATTTTATCAAAGATAAAATTAAATTTATAATATATTTAACTATTTATTTATAATAATATATCAAATTAAATAATAAATGAGATATTTATGAATATCAAAAGTTTGCCTCAAAGTTTGAGATAATTTTTTTAATGTTTTCTAAAATAATTTTGTAGTACAAAAATTTATAGCTTAAAAAATATTTATATTATAAAGTTAATTTAAAAATTGATAAAAAAGCTATCCCAAACGGCCAGATGAAGCCTTAGCTATGATGAGATGGATCAAAAGAGTTCAAATTTTTTTTTTTTGAATTCAACTCATTAAGATATTCAGAAAATTATGCTTTGAACCGTGCATTTGGAAATCAAACAATCTTTCCTTTTTATATGTTCTATAGAAATTTTGCTGCTTATGCTATTTAAAAAACAAATGCTGATGAATCTAATGAGTCAAAATTTATTTAAAAATGAGTTTAGTAATGCCCTTAGAAGTTGGAGGATAAATCTAATGAGTCAAAATTTATTTAATTTTGAATTACGTAATGTACTTAAAAGGTGGAGGATTTTAGTCAAACAGTGGTAATTAGAGGTGACATATCCGAGTAGCTAAAAAAAAAGAGAAAAAAAGGAGTCTAAGTAGCGTATTAACTATTAACTATGGCCGAATATAGTTTGATTGCGATTAGATGGTGGTTTGAACCTGTTGGCTCAATAGCGGCGTTTGGGTGAGGTTCGAAAGTGGAGCTTTAAGATTCTTTAAGTTTTAGAATTCTCTTGAATCTCAAGCTAAGGTTCAAGTCTCATATCCTCCCATCCTCTCTTATATGAAGAGTCTGGCCTATTTATAGGTTTTTCACACTGTCATATCTCTTAAATATAATAAAATTCGAAATCATCTTTGAGACACTCAATTTTACTATAACCACAGGTTGTAGTGACCAATTGATGGACTAGTGCTGCTTGATCACTAGCTCTTTGGGAGAATCATTATATACGATGGTGGTGCAAGCTTGAGATGTGTGATGGATAATTACACGCTAGGGGCACACGCCCTACCTAGAGCAATCAATCATTTGCCCTAGCAGCCAAAGTATGTAGAGTTCCGATCTTCAAACTGATAATATTTGATCAATTAAGAGAGAGATAATTGTCAAACCAAGATTGTGATCGAATCATAGGAAGGTGAGCTATATGTGAACTGGGGGACATGCACAATTTATGTCCTTGAGCAAAGTCATCACATATTTTATGGCTAATTTCTAACAATGTAGTGGGAAAGGCTGGTCGGAGCTATGGATTAGACTGAGAGCCTTTTGCGAATTTAAGTCATTGCTGAGAGACTTTTGCAACCGCATTAGATAAACAGCAGGAGGTGGTGATTTCTAACAGACTATCTATTAAGAGTGGGCTTAAAGTCAATTACAAATCTGTCAGATATATATCTTTTTTAGGAACATTTAGACCAATTAAGATAAACTCACACACACATCACATACACAAGACTCAAACTCAATACCTCTTGGTTGATAGCCGAAGCTCCCAACCGATAAACTAATATGAGTTGCGTTCACATGTACATCTCAAATAAGTTGAGGCAAACAAAGAAAGTAGAGTAACAAATCCCTGAGGAAATGCTGGCATTGATGGGCAAGGTAAGGTTAAATTACTATAAATTTAGTCACTGAATCTTGATCAATTGCCCAAGCTCGGCCAAGTCTAATAACATGCTATGAGTAAAACTGAATCCCATTTTTGAAGTCAGATCCAATTGCGTCAACTCAATACAACACATATTAATCTTTAAATCTGAGTTTTTCTTTACCATTTAAAATTTCTATTAAAAAAATCAACTTGCAAATGTACCAAATAGCTTAGTGATTTAGAAATAGCTATATCCGATTTCCTTCAAAGATTTACAATTCAAATTTTAATACAGTTATACATATTGTAAATAGATTGAACATTTTTTTCAACCCCCCCACCCAAAAAAAAATCCATTTTGCATGTTCTTGAAACATTTTCACCAACAACTGCAAGTCTTGTCCTGTTTCAGACTTCAGGCAAACTCCCTTCTGAAGGAGAAATTATTACGTACGGAGTCCGGTTATGTTCGAACTCCAACAAAAATATGAGATGTGTCCTTGTACACAATGTGTACAACTGTACTCACTATATACAAATTACAAAATTATGTAAATAGTGTGTAGAAATTTATATATATAATATACACACTATGTACACAGTGTGTATAAATTTGTACACACTATGTACAATGACACATGTCACATTTTTATTGGAGTCCGAACGTAACTATATGTCCGGACTCCGCACATAATAATTTCTCCTTCCGAAGATAAATAGTCTTCAATTTTCTCAGTTTTGACATAAATACACAAAAGTTGTTAGAAGGATTCTCCACATGAACTTCTATCTTATTGTTTCTTTAATAAAGGATTTCCATGTTTGTTTAGTCATCATCCACACAATGCAGGTTCTTTACTAAAAGTTTTGAGCACTCAAATTAACCAAATACAAAAGAACAAAAATATAAAAATATTAAAAAAAAAAAAACAAGAATTGCTATTGCTTTTTTGCTTGCTACAGGTCGCTCTCATTTGGCACATGCAGGCAATAACAGGAGTCATAGATAATATAAAACATATGAGAGAAACCTATTTTGATGATTGATACACAAATGACCTACACTTTATGCAAACTGCAATGTTACTGTTAAAGGACAAAAATTAAAACAAAAAAAAATCTTTCTATGATGCTTTGTTCATTAAAAAAAAAAAAAGAATAATGCTTACATATATATTCTATGCATGAAAGTTATTTGCATGATTTGAAAGCCTGATCATAGGTCTAAAGCATATTTGAACATCTAAAAGTAAAGGTGGAAATCAAATTCTCTGTACCCACATGAAACAATTTAAGAATCAAATAATAGCATCTTCAGCAAAGCAAAGGCATCATACAAACAAATTAAAAGTGAATTGTTTTATTCTTAGGAGAAATTATTACGTGCGGAGTTCAGATGTAGAGTTGTGTCCGGACTCCAATGAAATATTCACACATAGTCATAATATAGTTTTTTATATTCTTACGTATTTGTTGAGTATTTACTATGTATTTACTGCGTATTTAAAAACGTAGTAAATACTCAGTAAATACGCAGAGTCCGGACGCAACTCTACTCCGAACTCCGCACATAATAATTTATCAAGTGGATCCGTGATAAGTTGCGCTGTATATTAGATCAATATCACAGTTCATAACTTTTTTTTTGGGAAAAAATGAAAAATAAAGGGAAAATGCATATTACCTGATAAAATCAGATAACTGAAGAAGTTTTCTATTATTTAAAGGGAAAGTGTCAATCACGCTTATCACTGACATAAATCAAGCACTCATCTGATAGTATCGGCCAATCTGGTTTTACATCTCTACACAATCTCAAGAAAGGAAAGCCTAAGCTCAATTGTAGAAAGTAACTCAACTCTCAAACCTTACACAAAAACCTATATACTTGGGAACCTAGAATTCAAATTTTAAGAGATAAACTCTCTGGTTAGCTCTAAATAATTAACCAACCATTTATAAATTTTAACGGGAAATTTGAAATTCACAACAATGCACCTTTTTTTTCACTGAATTCTTAACATGCTATAAGATCTGACACCAAAAGAATGACAACCCCCTAGGCAGCAACTCCTGCGAAAGCAAGTAAAAGAAAACATAAGTAAAATTTGTATCACAACTAACGAAATATTAGTTTATTGATTCAAAGGAGGAGGAAAGTTTCATACATTTTCACACTAACTCTGCTGGATCACGAAAAGGAAATATCTAATAAATGAAACATGCACGCAAGAATGTTATCCATCTGTCAATAAAAAGCTCCATATATTAGAAGCCATTCAGAAAGTACTGTTACTATCGAGAAGCACTTTGCATGCAAATATTTCATGGAAATCTATCAAAAGAACATTCTCATGTAATATGTTCTGCACGATTTGCTTAATCCAAAACAGGCACATGTATTAAAGCCAAATGGAAGAAATTTTAAATAAAATTCAACATATCATGCAATGAAAGTACATTGAACTTAGAGAAATGAAAGAATACACAATTGAGAACTAAAATTAAATTTGTCCTTGAATCATGCCTTCAAATCAATAGTACCCTATTGACAGGAAAATGATTTGAATCTCTCCTCGAAATATGTCTCAGCATTAAGGAACAAGATATAGGTTATAATCATCTTGGAGAAATTATTGATTTTTTTCAAATATGAGGATAATGAACCCTTGCTTTCTTTTTACCTCCTTCCCACAAGAGCCATGGAAGGTGCAAAAAAGAAAGAAGACATCAAATGTTTGAGATATACAAGATCCTTTGTTGAGAAATTCATCAAATATGATTCAAATGAGAGATTAATTACTACTAATTTGTAGTTGTGCCTCCCTTTGTTTGCTCTAAGCACGCCTTTTTGTCCTTCCATTTCATAGTAGTTCCCTTCAGGTGTCCTTGGTTTTGAGGTCTTCTTGTTTTTTTTATTAGCCAATCCCATGTAAAGGTATGAAGGCACGATGTTGTTGTTGTTGGTCATTTAACACTGACAATGTCCTTTTTGGCAATCTTAATTTGATTTATGAATTTCCATTATTAAAAAAAAAAGATTATAGACCATTAATTCTTACTACATTTCCTTATTAGAAGTATTTACGAAGGCTTGAAGTTCCCAATAACCTTACCCTTTTGCAAAGAGTCTATTTCTGTGATTCGAACAGGTGAACTCTAAATCTGTCTTGGCAATATATTTAAGAAAAAAGAAAAAAATCCTCAGTGTTACCTTCTTTCTATCAATGATGCAAATAAATTGCTAGAGGGCTAACCTGTCTTGTCGAAAACCATGTCACATTTAGAAATCAAATCATTTCAGGACACAAACACAATTTCGCTTCAGGACGGTACATCCCTTCATACCATGTCACTTCAGTAATCATGTCGTTTCAGGAGGACATGTCAGGCACTCCATTAGGTTGTCCTGTTCTTTTCTATTTAAACATTACTAACAATTGTTAAATCGTTTGAACACAGTACAAGCAAGTTAGACACAAGTTGAACACAACCTTGCTATTGAAACTTGGTTAACACCCAAATCAAACTTATTTTAGCGTCTCTCGCTCTCATTATCCCTTTTTTATGATCTATCAGTTATTATGATATTTTCCTGTATAAGCAATGTTCTTCATGTGTTCTTCATGCATTATCCACAAATTTAACTTATTAAACATACACACATGTATGCATAGAAATACTAGCATGTGTCATCAGCATAGAGTGACCTATATTTTTCAAAATTTTACGGGCCAGCATGTTTACGTTTACATAATTGGGTAAGTATTCAAATTTTCTCATTATATTAAAGTATACAAGCTTGTAGACTTGGTCTACAAAGCTGAAGGTTATACTGATATTTCGAAGATAGAAAATTAACATAGCATTCTTTCCAGAAAACCTTCTCTAGATTCTAAAGCTCCATCTCATTACAAGAATCAGTTCAAACTGGAAGTAACCTGATATTTTGTCAGTGTAGCTTATACTCTATTGCTAGTTTAATTGCCTGACTGACTTGAATTTTATAGCAAACCCTTCCAATGTCCAAAACTATTCCACAAAAAATGTACCACCTACCGATGGGGATGACATAAAACTAGGTCATTTTGTCATACTTTGTGTATCATATGTACGATTTCATCAGATTAACATCACAAATATGTGGCAGCTAAACTGAATTAAAGATTTTTTATGTGAAGACTGGATATTGATCATCAATCTTGCCCGTTGGAGGAAAAAACAGCAATCAGACAACCCCTGTGGTGAGTTCTTCGAGAATATGGAGGAGAATGGAGATTAAGGCTTTTGGCGAAGACACGCAATAAGGACAATAAGGGCAATTGTTATAAAGAGGAGAAAGGAAGATCAGAGATGCAACAAAAGGTTAGCTTGCAACTCATGTTTTTACAGCATTATATTTCATAGGACAAATACCATGTAGATCCCTCAGTCCGCACTTCAGGAAGGTTCATATTTTTTAGAACCCTCTGCCTTGATCCCAATGTTTGGGAATGAATAAATTATGAAAACAAATTTTTACATATTAAGTAGGCGTAGTCTAATATCATTTATAATGTTTGGTGATAGAAAAGATGGTATAACAAAGAAAAAGGCATGGATAAAAAACGAAAACAAATTTTCAAATATTTAAGTCAGCATATTCTACCATCATTTATGATGTCTGGTAATCACAAAGCTATTAGAAGAAATTACCTCAACTAATTTTTGAGTTTTTTTCTAATTCCAATAAGAACAATTAGTGCTACACAATCTCAATTGAAACTACAATGGTGAGAGGATTTTGCTTACCTCTATTCATTTGTCTAGTTGCAATATTATAACCACCCATATAACTTGACGAACTCTTTGCTATTACGTCTGAAGGTGTGGCGCCAAACCCATAAGCCAACGGACCGGATCCATCAAGCTCAGATGAAGCTGCTTGCCAAGTAGGATCTCCATAGATTGAATTACCTCCATATGAATCTGTATAATTTCCTTCGTACACATTGGTTGGTGTTGCAAATGAAGTATTGACGGAGTTAATGCCACTGCTCCTTCCATAACTACCTGGAACTAAACTGAAACTATTCTCGCCAATTCCATAGCTCAAATTTCCAGTAGTAAAGCCTGAATTATTTCCCACACCATGCACTGCAAGTGGAGAAGAGGAACCCACCCAATTAAGGCTATTATTGCTAAAACCGCCAAGATTACCGCTAGTAGAGGCCATGTAGGAATTAGAATTTGCAGGAGTGGTGTTATAGTTATGGTCACCATTAGTCCATATATTACGAGCTGTTGAACTAAATGATAAATCAGGATTACCACTACCCGCACCATACGCAATAGGACTGCCAAACCTGCTTGAGTTTGCATTATAATATGGGCTTATGGCTCGACCATAATTAAAGCTACTATTGAAATTGGAGTTTCCACCATAACCTAAATTAGTCCCAGACTCAAAATTCATTCCAATTCCATAACCAGGATTGAAAGGAGGGGTTCCTTTCCGACCAACAGTCGATTGTCCCAACCGGACATCCATTCTCATTCCATAGCTGCCTGTAGAGCTAGGGTTGAAACCTGGACTATATCCATTAAGAAGGTTGTTGACCCTATTCAAACCATAGTTATAGCCCCCCATTGGTAGCCGCACATTAGGTCCTGGAGAGAACTCCTTCGGAACGGCTTTCTTGACCTCCACCATCTTTCCATTAAGTTCATGAAAGGTTTTGAGCAAAACTTTATCTATGGCATCTTCTGAGTCAAATGTTATGAAACCAAACCCTCTTGGTCTCTGAGTGTTGTGATCATACATTACAACAACATCTGTGATGGCCCCAAACTGCTCAAAATATTTCTTGAAGTCTGCATCTGTTACAGTGGAGGCAAGGCCTCCCACAAATATTTTTTTGGTGCGTCCAGGACCAGGAGATCCTGGGAGGCTGCCAATGTTTCTATTAAGTATGAGTTGATCGTCCCTCGGTACAGCCTTCTTGGCTTCCACCTGTTATTCATCATTAAAAACTAGAATTACACGGAATGTGCATAAGAAAACAGATGAAATTCAATCTCAAAAGAAAATAGAATAAACCACACTTAAAAAATTACAGTTATATTGCAATGTATGTAAGATGGATATCTACTTAAGATTGATCAAGTGTTTTCTTTTTCTTTCCACCATTGCTTCAAGCATGCCCATTTAAAATATAAATGTACGTTTCAAGTTTTCAACGTCCAATTAAAATAAAACGATCAGAAAATGTTACTTACCATCCGACCATCGATCAGGTGTTTCTCCAAGACGACCCTCTCCGCAACAGCGGGGTCGGCGAAGACCACAAACCCGAAACCGCGCGCACGACCAGTGGTCCGGTCCTTCATGATCACGGCTTCAACAACTTCCCCAAAGCTCTTGAAATACTCCCGGAGGCGATCCTCATTGGTGTCCCAGGAAATCCCCCCAATGAAAAGTTTTCCGAGATCCGACTCCATTCTCCCTCCTGCAATTTACAACGCAATATTCTCAATCAAACAATCACAAACACACAATTAGAGGAGCAATCTACCATCCAACAACCTATTCATCGCGAATAAAATCACGACCAACTAGATCCAATCCGATACAAAAATCCACTAACCAGACAACGAAATTCGATCTATTCAACAACCGATTCAATTTTCACCAAACCAGAGTAACTACCACAGCGGAATAACCGATGCATACTACATGTCCAACATATGACAGATTAAACGAACAAACCCAACGCAAACCGCATCCAAGTTCAAAACCCAAGCCCAAGACCAAAAAAGCATTGCAGTATAACTGCAGGACAAAAAGCACCCCGTAAATCAACAGTGGATGCTCAGATCCTTGTCCGATCGCACAGAAACGAAGTAAAATTCGGAAAAAGCAAGAAGACGGATGAAAACAAATGGAAAGCAGAAAGGATCGAATTGAACGTGAAATATTCACCGCTCGATCTGCGCTCCACTTCGGATGAGAACACGAGAGAATCCCCTCTCTCTTCTCCGTCTAAGATCTGATAGTCCGCATCCGCAGATCAGAGGAGCTCCTCATCGCCTTCTCCACCTCTCTCTTTCTCTCTCCGTTTATATAGCTCTCTTCGATTTTTTCTCAATTTTTAATATATTTCTTTATTTCCTCCGCTCGATTCGATTAACGAAGAAAAAAATTGAAGAGGAAGCCGAAACGATATATAAGAGAACGGAGGGCATCAGATGTAAATAAGATAATAAGAAGATGGCCTGGTGGCCACAATTAGCTGTCAGGAAAAAAACACGAAACAGCTCTAATTTGCTTACGTGGCATCATTGCAATCACTAACGTGATCTGGGCCCCGTAGCAGTAACGAATCGCAATTTGCCAGCTAAATTTGGAGAAATATTCCTCTTAAAAATGCGACAAGTCTATCGGATAATAAAATTCTTATTTTTAAAAACTATTAATTTTTCATTCAAAAGCAACTAAGTACTTTTTTTTTAAAATATTAAATAATCATGAAAGTAGAGATTATAATTTTCTTAATTAAAAAATTTAAATATTTTGATTTAAATTTTATTATGATGAAATTAAAAATTATTGAATTTATTTTAAAAATAGTACTATACATATATATGAAAATTTTATGTTATATAAATTCATTCAATAATTTTCAAATTCATATGGATATAATTTGTGTAACATATTCAAACATAATTTATTATTTTTTATAATAATATTTATTAGAAAATTTTCCAAAATTTTTCTTACATATTATTAAAAATTTTAAGTTTATTTAGGAAAATAAAATTCAGAGATCATTGTCTATATTGTATTGCTTATTTAAGTTTATTAATATATAATTAGTAGGAGAAATTTAAATATTTATTAAAAAAATGGTATTATACCGCCTCCGACGCATCCTCGTCACTGCCGCTGCGGCCAGCTAGCTAGCCACCCGTCCTCGAATAACCAGGAAATAGTTCACCGGCCTACCCTCCCCCGCCTCCACCTTCTTCTTTTCGTCCTCGGCATTTCATCAAACAGTGCTAGTGCATTGTTAGAATCATCCTTATTTCCAAGTGCTCTTCTGTAGCTTCAATAGTAGCGAAATATCATGGCCTAATTATGAGCTAGTGGTCGATTGCGGTAGTGAGCTTGGAGCACTGCATGGCTTTTTTCATCGCATTAGTAAGTCTTACATAAGGAGAGAGAACGAGTAAAGCATTTCAATGGCAACCTATTTTTTGAAAATATTAATCCATTCTCCTTAGGCCATCTTCGACCGAAAAAACTCATTTACACTTCAAAATAGATCACATCAAATTAAACAGTAACTCATCTCTAGCTGAACTTAATTTCTTAACTTCAAAAAAAAATATTCCGTATATATCCTTTCTTATCTTTTTTTTTTATATTTATTTTTAATAATACAGAGGGGCATAACCCACTTTAAGTCGGGGGCAATTGCCCCCAGCAAATTATTAAAAAAAATATTATATGATTCTTTAGGTAATTTGTCCCCCTCAATCTATTTTTTAGTCTTTATTACAATGATTTTTAGGCAATTGCCTTCTGATCCTAAAAGTTTTAAAATACTATGGTCTTTAGGCAATTGCCCCCAGCAAATATTAAATAGAATTCATCATTTTATTCATTAATTTGAATTCCAAAAATATCCTTATAACCAAAATTTCCTATCAAGGGGCACTGCCACCTTGGACCCTCGTATATCTGCGAAGCGTACGATAATCAAGGATATGAACAAATAGGGGTCGCTATTGACCCATTTTCTTGTAGTGAAGGGTCGAGCCAAATTTGAGGCAACACCAAAATTGCTGTTGCATTGCTCACGTCGCGAGAATGCCGTTGAAATTCACGCTCGAATGGAGTTGGCGGTGGACTGCAAATTCTCGTTTAGCGTTCTGTTAGAGATGACCTTAGAAGTCTTCCTTCTATAATCAAATTTTAACCCCATCACGATAATTAAGCCCAAGAAGTTTACCTTATTAGATATAATATCATTAAAGTCCCCATGTAAAATCTCAAGATTAGGCTATTGAATATCAAATTATTAAAGTTTAGACCAAATGCAAGTCTTAAGGTATGCTTAGTGCAATCATCTCTCATATTATTTTGTTTTTAGGTCATTGCCATACTTTTATTTCACTATAACTTTTTGTTGCTTTTTAGAATTTCTTATGCTGAGAAGCAATTTTTAACAATCGATAGATATGCTAGAGTATTGTAGTTGTATGGAAGGTGCTACCCCATTTTTAAAAAGGGAAAAATATTTAATAATATCTATAACATCTTTCAAGAAAATTGCTTTATTACAATAATTCTACTATTATTTTTACAAACAACTATGTTTGCCCAAAATTAAATCAATTAAATGCTTATTCGATCACCAGCTCAAATGCCAAGTGATAAGATCTCAACCAATGAAATTGTATCACATGATGTGAAATATATGAGAAATGATTGCAATAATTAGGTCAATCAATCACTAACAGTAGGGGATGAAAAATGTTGATGAGATTTGTGGTTGTCAAGTTTATGGTCAAGCAATTCAAATTGAGTCATTTGATAGAGGATTCCAATATGACAACTCAAAGAGCATCCCTTTATCATGTTTGATGAGATTAGGTTTTAAATAGGTTACATGGAATGCCTCTAAAATATCTTACACTTTCCACAATATCATTGTATACTAAAAAAAATATGTTTAGAGATGATTTAGGGTCATTCTAGGGTCTTTTAAGTAACTTGAAAGTCTAACGTGATTAAAATGGAACTATACACCCCACATAATTAAAATGCAATATCATGTTCCATGTGTTTACCCAAGTAGAATATCAAGACAGACTTAGAGTTTGGGTGATATATAATAATTAGAGTTATGAATAACTGATCAAAATGATTGAGGAGATTCTCATGGGGACTAAAAGTTGATAAAAACCTCAAATCTCCTTAAAATAGCTTGGAGTAATCTTTCAATCATGAACATCTTCTTTGAAGCAGGTTTCACAAATGCACTACTGAAGAGTTCAGGATGGGCTATGAATGATGGAGCTAAGTTTATAACATTATGAATTTAGTTTTTAATGGTTTTGCATATGTTATGATCAAATGATTTATGTGAATTGTAATAGTGAACTAAAGCATGTTATTAAAGTATATGGTTACAATTACGTTATATATGCTTAAATAAGGGTTTAAACAAGTCAATCAAGGTCCCTAATAATTTTTGAATGAGTCTTATTTCATAAGAAGGGCTTTGATTGGCTAATTTATTAGTGCATATATTATTGATTTGGGTTAGGTCTTGCGATCTAGCTTCAAGATAGGTGAACAAACAATTAATTCAAGTTATGGGCATTGTAGTTAAGTTATGTGAAGGTCTTGAGGGATTGGATAAGTGTTATTTGGGATCATATGCACTTAGTTATTAGGATTGAGCTTATGTTAACTAGTCTAACTCATTGGTTCAAATGTATCAAAAGGCAAGTTAAAATAGGCCAACTCATATGTCAATGACAAGTAACCAAGTACATTAGGACAATAAGATGAAATCACATAAGTAGCAAATTAGGGCAAACGTTCATATGTGACTGCTCTAAAACATGTGGATAACTAGAAGTATTTTTATAGGCGAATAGCTAGAAGCAATAAGAAAGAAAATATATGAAGGGGATTAGCCGATTACTTATAGATGAGAACCTTAGTGCATGTTTTAGTGACTATATAACTTCACACGAATGTGTATTTAAATGCAAAGAAGGACATGCAAGAAAGCTTATTAGTAAACAACCGAGAACATTTGGCAAACACCTTAACTCACTTGAGTGTAATCTACAAGTATTGAAGTGTGAGTAGCCAACTTCATTTGGGTGAATGGTTACTCATATGTGAATAATTGACTTCACTTACGAAAAATTGAGCACTTAAGTGAAAGTTGTTGACTTCTTCTAGTTGAATAATCATGTGCTCAGGTGCAAGTAGTTGACTTCACTTAGGTAAATGCTTGAGTACTTATGTGTGAGTGGAGGGATAAAGTTTTAGTGAGGAATTTAATTTAAGACTAACGAGGGATAAATATTTCTAATCCTAAGTTAAAGCCTATGGATTTTAAAGATGACTATGAATTTGTACATGTTCAAGTAAAGCTATGGATTTTAAGATCGTCAGGGGTTTTATAGAACTGAGTATATATTTCAAGGTAGTAATAAGATAAAGTTTGCTATGTTTTTTTGCCTATGAACATGTTATTTGTGCTTGTAATCCATATGTTTTATGTAAAAAATCATAAGAAAAATAGAAAAATTGATTAAGCTTCACAGTGCCAAAATTCAATACAGCGTTACAGCCCACACCTCATTGTCACAACAAAGAGCATTCCACAACTCTACTGGAGAGCTTAGTGCTGAGGAGCTATCTAGTCAACATCGTAGTGTCAGATCAAAACGCTGCAGTGTTAAATCGCCCAACACCACTTAAAAAGTTAGCTGGATTGGTGAAAGAAAGCAACCATTGGTGAACTGACATGCCGATTCAATAGCGCCACCAAGCCAACGTCATAGCGCTAGTTAAAAAAAATGAAAAACTATAATTAATCATGTTATTCCTTGTGTAAGAAGGTTGGCAACTTGGAGGGTTCAATTTGTATTGTCGTGTTGTGAGTGTGTATGAGGTGTGGTGGGAGTGTGTAGCTTGTGTTTATTGTACTTGAGTCCTGTATTGGAGTGGAGAAAAAACAAAGGAGTCAGCAAGGAGTGCTAAATTGCTTCCATGTTATTTATGAACTTTACTTTCTTGTGTTTTAATTTGTATCTTATGTTTGTACTTGTGAACTAGTTATCTTAATATAATATTTTTTATATTTATTATGTTGGTTACTTCTTGCAAAGCCTCATTGTGTAACTAATTTACTTTTCTTAATTTGTGATGAATTAAAAGACATGTATTTCTTAGAGTAAGGTTTGATGTTTATTATATCCACACTATTTTTAACTTCCCCGTACTTTAATTAATTTATGTATAGGTTGTGCATATAACCGTAGTTGAACAATGGTGGTTGAGGATAGTATTAAGGTGATGGTTGTTGGCGGATCATAATTAGGCGACCAAGTTTGGAGGACTTAGTCAGGCAATGGTGGTTAGACGATGTAATTGGGTGATATTAGTTAGATGACCATAGTGAGAGGATGGTGATTAGAGGACTATAGTCAGGGTAACAATGGTGAAATGACCATATTTAATCTATGGTAGTTAAAGGATTGTAGTCTATTGTTGAAAGATTGTAGCAGAGCGATGGAGTTTGGAGGACTGTAGTTTGGTGATGGTGGTTAGAGATTCATAGTTGAGCAATGGAGCTTAAAGTATCATAGTTGAGCGATGGAGCTTAAAGTATCATAATTAAGTGACAGAGCTCAGAGGATCATAGTTGGGCAATGTTGATTAAAGGATTATAGTTGGGTGATGGTTATTGGAGTATTGTAGTTGGGCGGAAGTAGTCAGATGATCACAATCAGAGCAAAGGTGGTTGAATGATTATAGTCAGGCAATAGTGATCGAAGAATTGTAGTTGGACGACAGTTGTCAGAAGACTGTAGTCAGACAAAAGAGGTCAAAGGATCATAATTAGGTGATAGTGGTCGCAAGACTGTAGTCATGAAATAATGGTTGAATGATCATAGTGAGACGATGATGATTGGATAATTATAGTCGATCTATGGTGGCTGGAGGACCATAATTGGTCGATGATTGTTGAATGACCATAGGAAGTGATGGTGGTCAAAGGACCATGCTTTAGTAATAATGGCCAGAGAACAGTAGTCAAATTATAGTAGTCTCGCAACTGTAAGTAAGGACCTTCATTTAGTTGATAATGATTAGACAACCGTAGTTGAGCGATGTTGATTGGAGGATTATAGTTAGGTGATAGTGGTTGGATGATCGTGGTTGGCTAATCATAATTAGATAATGATATTTGAAGAATCAAAGTTGGGTGATGGTGATCAAATGACCATAGTTGGTTAACAATGTTCGAAGGATTGTAATAAGATAATCACGATCGAATGGATATGGTGGAAAGTGTGCAATCTATGGTAGGTTTTGTTTGACCTATCAAACAGTGTGCTCACCCTAATGTACTTATATGCGATATTAAGTTTGGATAAGGGTAAGGAGCCCATGAGTTATAAGATTGGCTCTTAGGGATGTTAATTAGATTTAAAGGGTTGAGTTTGAGTTTTACTAGAAAATGATCTTATGTAAATATTGTTAAATTGAACTTGTCTTATTTGATAAATAGCTTAAAATCACTACCTGAACTTGAACTTAACCTGACATAAGTTATGTCGAGTTACTATAATTTGACTCTCAAAATGAATATGATTGCTACAACTTTTTAATAAAAAGCATAAAGAAGAATAGAACATGTTAGTTCATCATTTTCAGGTTATCCTAAATCTAATTCGACATTGCCAAAAATTTACCCTTTTTTGGGTCAATCAAAGTGGCCTAAAATCAACCGAATTATACATGATTTAACTCAAATTAAAAAAAAATTGAATTTAGTTCGAGTTGGATTTTTATGCCAGACCTATTGCTAACACCCCTAGCTCTAAGTTTAAGTGCTCAGAATTAAAGTACAATGATTTGTGCATATTGTTATGCAATATATCTTAATATAACATGTAATATGTATATATAATTATCACTAATAAATTTTTATTTGGATGTGTTGGGAATTCTTAGAGGAAGATAAGCTTTCTTGAAGTAGAGGGTGAGGGAGAGGGGAGAGCACATATCTCTTAGTGAGAAAATAGAAGTTTATTTCTTGGCAACTCAAACAATACAATGCCACCCTATCTATAAACTAAAAAACATCTTAAAGAGGTAAAAAAGTAAAACTGATAACTAACATACAAATTGGTCAAAATACTAATAAACTGAAAACACCTGTTGTCTACAAGGAACAACCCAAGAAAAATCTTCCTCGCCAGTTGCCACTTCTCCTCCACATGATATTCACAAAGAATAGCCCAAGAAAAAGCCTCCACCGGATGACCACATGCTTCTCCTCCACTTGTTCCTGCAAACCCTAGCCTACTGCGATTTCCTGGCTCTCCTTTTAATTCCGCAAGCTCGTCGTCTCGCATATTGCCCAAGCTCCTACATAATCTCCTCCCTCATATAACCTTCTCTCGTTCGTCTTGCCTCTCACGATCCAGGCCCATCTCCCGTGCTCTCGCACCTGGCCTAGCCTTCCGCACGACACCAACTCTCGCGCTCCTACGGCCCGTCCTCCGCGTTTGCTCCCGAGCCCGCGTTCTTTTTCCAGTGGTTCCAACCCAATGCTACCCTCTTCCATGGCTTGTATGTCCATACGATCCCACGTGCTCCTCTCTGATTAAACACCCACACCAGTTGCGAGCCAACTTGTTCCCTACTCCCAAGCAGATTGCTTGCCTGAGCCCATGCCCAGCGCTCGTGTTCCCATTCTTGCATGCATTCTGCTTCATCGAACATTACATCAGCATCAAGAAACCTACTATCAAAAAACTTCTTCAAGAAACATACTGTGAAAAACCTATTGTTCTTTAATCGTGAAAAATATTATCTCCTACTGCTCTTCATTAATATACTACTCCTCCAACCATTCTTCTTTTTTTCATAATCTGTCATTGGAAAACCTATTGTTCCATACAACAGAGCCTCAAGAACAATAATTAAAGCCTTTTATTTTCACAACTATCCCCAAACCTCACATCTTTAACACAATTTTCAAGTAACAACAACCCTCATGCATCGTCAACAACTTGTTGTTCTTCCAGTCCGGCTCCTGCACCCAGCGTGACCTGCATAGCCTGACTCTCTACTTCCCTGTGCATAAGAACTACCGAACCGACTCTGTCACCCTGTCATTCGTCTCCCAGCACACGCAGCTCAATCTTGCACACCACACATCCATGTATGAAGTCCTGCTAGTCTAAGCCTCCTGCTCTTGTGTGAGCACTCAAGCGCAAAAGCCCGTGCCTTTGATCCGCCCGACCATCGCGCTCCAACCCACGTTCTGACCTGATCTAACTTGAACACCCATACAAGAGCACCCCAACCCGCGATCGGTCCAACTGCTGCGCTCTCGTGCACGTCACTCGTGTGCAATCACCCAACTGCTAGCCCTCCTACTCGGCCAGCTCCTACAAATTTGCCTCTTTCTTAATTACGAGAAACTTCTTCCTCCTTCCCCTTGATCACCTCAACCTATCTCTGATACCATTTGTTGGGAATTCTTGGAGGAGAATAATCTTTCTTGAAGTAGAGGGAGAGGGAGAGGGGAGAGCACATAGCTCTTGGAGAAAAAAAAAAAGAATAAGAATGTTTATTTCTTGGCTACTCAAACAATACAATGCCACCCCTATTTATAAACCAAAAACATCCTAAAGGGGTAAAACAACAAAATCAAATCTAACATACAATTTGGACCAAAATACTAATAGGATGATAATGCAATAATTGAAATATTATGATAGTAATTATGATGTGTAGTTTTATCTTTTGTTAGATCGTCTAATGTGTATGTATCTTGCTGTAAGTGGCTTTGTGTTCTTTTTTGTAGTGAGACAACAAAATAATAGTCCTTACTCTAATATATAATGATTTTTAAGAGAATTTGTTAAGATCAGATATTAGTATGGAATTAATGGATTTATGAAGAGATGTTCTAGCCATGTATCACACCCTAATAGTGTGGTTGTCAAATTAAACTTTTATTTCAATAGTTTAACTTACATTTAAAATTACATGCAAATGGTATAAATGAATATATATATATATATATATATATATATATATATATATATATATATATATATATATATATATATATATATATATATATATATATAATAATAATAATAATAATAATAATAATAATAATAATAATAATAATAATAATAATAAAATTAAAAAAATACACATTACTACGTTTCGACAAAATGCAATTGATCAGCATGAACCTTGAAGCCATATTTGAATGAGAACTTTAGGAATTAAATTCATGACCACATGAACTCCAATTTTAGCAAATTTATAGCCCAAATGAATGTCTGGACAATACGAATTCATCAACACTATAAGTGATTTGATTCAATTCCAATTAAGCTTAAATTCTTTAAGACATTAATTGAGGAACCAAAAAGTTTTTAAATCATATGTACTTATAATTAAATCAAACATCTCCCACAGATGAATTCAACAAGGCCAAGATAAATTGATTAAGATAGTGAAATGCTAGACAAATGATCTATGATTAAGAAGATTAATGTGAATCGTTCGATATAATATTTTAGCTTATAGCTAAATTTACTAAAATGTCTCTCTTAAAAAATTTGAAAATATGATCTTATTTTGTGCAGGAGGGAAGGGGAGGGGAGGGGAGGGGAGAGCTAAATAACTCTATTGCATTTTACGATGATAACCGCCGACGATCACCATTAGCAATTACTGTCACCATCGTTAGATTTTCATCATCCAACTATTGTCACTTAACTATTAATATCTAACCCTATTGTTGGGCTTTAACTATTCACTTGTGGACATCCAATTTTGATAATCCTTATAAATGGAATCATAAAATTATTTACAATTGTGTATTATCCATCTTCGTCATAAAGAATAAATGATATTTATATCTTACATTATATAATTGATAATTGCAACTCATTGAGTCCTCGTGGTCTTTTTCATTCTTGGATTTTCCACATAAAAAATATTTATCTCTTATAATTTTTATCTATACATGTTGGATTTTAATACAAAGCTAAGATCTTAATTACACTATATTACTAGAAATTTTCAAGCACTTAACACATATAATACTGAGTATTTTCTTACTTTCAGCTAGGATCTAATTTTAACCACAAATTTGATCATATTATTCTAAAAATTAAATTAAATTAATTAAAATGTCTTATAAATTTTTATGTATTTAGACATAAATCGCTTATTGAAATTTAATAAATAATAATTTATTTTTTTGAAACTTTTGAGCCAATTTAGTCAAACTTCAAACTTAGGACCTCTTGATTGATAGTAAACGCACCCAACTAACGTAGCTCACCTTAGTCTGTTGATTAAGAGCTTTGTGCCATGCCCAAATGTTGAAACAAGAAGTCATTCGGAACCATTCTTAAATGGGGTCACATGACATTAGAAGGTTTTGAAAGGTTCGAGAAGATTCTAGAATATTATAGAAGATTCAAGAAGATTCTATAAGGCTCTAGAAAATTTTAGAAGGTTTCGAAAGATTCCAGAAGATTTTGAAAAATTCTACGCCTAGTATTTTCTAGAAGATTATATAATACTCTAGAATATTTTAAAATGGTGTGGATACTTGGAGAGTATTCTAGTATACTATAGAACTCTCCAAAATATTCTAATGTAGGTGTATTATATGGAATGATGTGGAGTATTCTAGAGAACTCCACACTCATATATTTTGGAGGGAGTTCTAGATTGTTCTTAGGCATGGGAGGAGGGTCATAAATAGGACCCTCCCCTTTCATTTGGAACCATCTCCTCACACCCCTCAATTTTTTTTTCTTAAATAACTTTCCTTGTTATAGTAAAGCTTTCTTATTCAACTTCTCTTTTTCTAGCCAAGCATTATATGGGTTTAAGGCTGCTTAGCACTGGGGAGGAGTGCCATACCAATCGTGCCTCCTCTTGGCTTCGTGCCTTACCCTAGGATTGAACTGTCTTTGATACCACTTGTCACGGGGAAAACTTTTCCTTAGTCACCCATGCGGCCTTAGCACTCATCCCTAATGCTAAGCGGCCTTAAACCCATACAATGCTTGGCTAGAAAGAGAGAAGTTGAATAAAAAAGCTTTACTATAATAAGGAAAGTTATACAAGAAAGGAATTTGAGGGGTGTGAGGAGTGTAAGGAGATGGTTACAAATGAAAGAGGAGGGTCTTATTTATGGCCCTCCTCCGATGCCTAAGAACAATCTAAAACTCCCTCCAAAATACATGAGGGTGGAGTTCTCTAGAATACTCTACACCATCCCTACAATGCACTTCAGTACAATATTCTAGAGAGTTTTAGAGTATCCTAGAATACTCTCCAAGTATCCACACCATTTTAAAACATTTAGAGTATTGTAGAATCTTCTAGGAAACTCTAGGCCTATTTAGTACCTTCCAGAATTTTTCAGAATCTTATGGAATTTTTCAAAACCTTTTAGGGCCTATAGACTAGGAATGGTTCTGGAGGACTTCTTTGCCTTTGCTCGACATGTCACACTCAAGGGGTTTAGCAAAACCTCTTATTTCAACATTTGGGCGTGACATTCTCCCCCACCTATTCTCATAATGCCCTCATCGTGAGTATTCTTGAAGTTATGCTGAAGGTCCTTAGATCGCCACAGGTTCATCCTACATATCTGGCTCCCTTGGTTCTTCGCCTTGTCTCCTAGGTTGGATTCCTTGTCGCCTGCTAGAGCAGGAAGCACTTGAGACATTGGGTTGGCTTCCTCGTCCTCTATTGGTGTATCAAGGACCTGGGATCTCGTCTCTTATCTTGGTGCCTCCTCAGGCAACTCCTATGGCAAGGCATTTGAAGGTACTTTGAATACTTCCATCATCCCTATTTGCAAGCCTTTAATGTGTGCCTCTAACTCATCCCCATGAGTTAGATGGCCCTCCCCATCCCTTGGGATGTCTTCCAAGATTGGAAACTCCTTGCCCTTGGAGTTGTCTCCTTCTTGTTCTTGCTCCTGTAACACCTGCGTAGCCTCCACCTCATCACTACTCTTGCCATTCGTCACCCCTTGACACTTAGCTAGGAGCATTGAAGCTATGTTAGGACAATGCCTTGCATAATGAGGTCCTCCACAAATAAAGCAGACATTTTGAATCCTTCTCTTTTCCTTACCAACCTTTCGCTCGCTCGTTCTATTGTCCATCGCTCCTGTAATGTCCTGGCAAGCCTCCTCTTTGCCCTGGCTATTTTTCCTCTCTCATTGCTCTAGCTCCAACACATTGAGTTCTCCCTTAGAGCAACTATGGATGGTGGTGGATGTATCTACCAAGCTATGCCTACAATCGTCATGTAGGCTTCGAACTCGAGCTAGCATCCCATTGAGCTTCCTCTTGAGCTCTCCATGCACCGATATCTTGTCCATCAAGGATTTCTCCAGTCGAGACACCATGCCTCTTCTCGAAGCATGGATGATGGAACCTTGTTCCACTAGGCTACTCCCATCTTCACCTTTGTCATCCATCTGGGCCCCTATGCCATTCGCAGCCCTTATCCATCGTGGTAAATGCGAACTTAAACTAGAGATCCTCTCTTTGGACTTCCGCCATGGCTTGAATGCTGGATCATGCCGCTCATCCATTCCTTATCTTCTCCATGATGATTCCACACTTGCCGTACCAATTATGCCTCCTCTTTTGCCATCTAGAGAGGGGTTAACCAAATAAAGCCCAAGACCCTGAATACTCCAGAATCATCTTCAAGGTTTTAGATCATACTAGAGTGAAGAAGCTTCAAGAAGACTCTAAGATTCTCTAGAATATTCTAGGCAACTTTGCATAAACTATTGTAATCTACTAGAATAATATGGAATAGTGTAAAAGAAATATATTCTCAAGTATTCGGGGTACTATAATTTGAGGTTCCCACCCCTCATTTGGATCCATCCAAAAAGTTTCCTAAGTTCTTAAGCTTTGCAAGGTTTCCATTCTCAATAAAGCATTAATTTCCTTTCGACCTCTCTTCTCAAAATGTCAAAGTGTTCTTACCCATGTGTTGTGAAAGTTAGACTGCTTAGCATAGGTTTTGAGCGCTAAGTGATGCAGCACCGGTTAACTAAGAGAGATGGCAGAACACCTTATCTTTCATAACAAACTTTATGCTTTCCACTACTTTAGTTACTATTTTCTGCTTACAGTACTATGCACACTTTTTATAGTATTTCCACTAAGATAGTAATAGCAGGGTACTTATAGAAGCATATGAGAAAGTTACCGTAGCTGTTTTTCCTGTTTTTACAAAAAGGTATTACATCCAGAATACAGTAGTATTCTTCTTGCCTTGTTTTCTGTGTTTTTGCTTGCCTGCGCTATTCTTCCAGGTTCCGTTGATCCTGTCAAAGGGCGTCACTAAGGCTGCACAAGTGACTAAGGAAAGGTCATTGTGTGATCGTCTTCGACTATCAACTAAGAGATCTTATATTTAAAGTATTAATATATGATATATGTGTGAATTTATCTTAATTGACCTAAATATCCTCTCAAAAATTACATGTACTTTAATACACACATTTATATAATATTGGTTGTCGAGATGTTTGGCGGCGGCGGCGGCACCCTCTTCTTGATTTCCAGCTCGTTAGTCCCCTCACTCAACTTCGGCCGGGCCCTTTCGCTGCCTTTGTTCGACCAGGCTCCAATTCTCTCTTTTGGTTTTACCACTGACTTCGATTTCTCTTCTCATCACGGAGGAAAGCTTTCACGGAATTTTCTTCGTCATCAAATTCTTCAAGGACATTCATTGCTGTATGATTTTTGTCTTCCCGACAATCTCAATCGGCTAAAGCGTATGATTGTGAACATTTTCACAGTAGTATTATCGATTTCTTGTTATCATGATGAACAAAATGTCGGCATTTTGCCATGGATTTTGTTTCTTGGAGTCTGAGAGCCTCCGGAGCTCATGATCGGATGCAGTTGGGATGTTCTTCTGTCGTTCCCATTGCTACGTTAGGCACGATAGAAGAATTGGTTGCAGAACTTTCACAAGGGGGAAGCTAATACTTTTTCATATACAGCCATTTGCCCTATTTTGCTCTACCACTGACGTCGGATCGGGGGATCCGAAGTCGGATTCTGAGAATGAGTGGGAAAAACTCCTCAAACCCTTTGATCTGGAAGAACTTACAAAGTCTTTTAACTGGGTTACTCCGCGAAGGCTGTGCAAACTGCTTGAACTTCCCCTTGATATTTCGACATCATTGCAAGTTTTTGATTGGGCTGGCTTGCAGAAGGGCTACTCCCATACATTTGATGTTTACTATGTTCTGGTAAGAAAATTAGCTGAAGCTGGTGAATTCAAGATGGTGGAGAAGCTGTTACAGAGGTCAAAAGAGGAAGGAATTGTTCTAAGAGAGCATTTATTTATTGTGATCATCAATTGGTATGGGAAAGCCGGTCTTCCCGGAGCCGCTGTCCGAGTGCTCGATGAAATGCATGAGAAGTATGGATGCCAACCGACTTTCAGATCTTATAATGTGGCTTTGGACATTCTGGTTGGGGCTAATTGCCATAGGATAGCTGCCAACTTGTTCCATAGGATGCTGCATAGAGGTGTGTTTCCCACCACTTTCACGTTTTCAATAGTGATGAAAGCTCTTTGTTTGGTGAATGACGTGAACTCGGCACGCTCGCTTCTTGATAAAATGGGAAGGCATGGGTGTGTGCCTGACTCAATAATTTATCAGACTTTAATACATGCTTTTTACAAGGAGAATAAGGTTCAGGATGCTTTACAGCTTTTGGAGGATATGCTGTTGATGGGTTGTTCCCCTGATGTTAATACATTTAATGACGTTATTCATGGGCTTTGCAAAATTGGTTATGTAGATGATGCAACCATATTGGTTGAAAGGATGGTTCTTCGAGGATGCTCCCCAAATGCCCTGACCTATGGTGTATTGTTACAAGGGTTGTGCAAGAAAGGTGAAATTGATGAAGCAAGAGCAGTATTAACCAAAGTGCCCAATCCAAATGTGGTTTTGTTTAATACTGTGATCAATGGATATGTCACTGCAGGTAGGTTGTTAGAAGCAAAAGTTCTTTATGATAATATGACACAAAATGGTTGTCATCCAGATGTTTTCACTTATAATATCGTGATTAGTGGGCTATGCAAGGAAGGAAGGTTAGGATCAGCTATTCATCTGTTTAAAGAAATGGAAGCTAAAAATTGCACGCCAAATGTGATAAGTTACACGATTTTGATTGATGGATTTTGTAAGGATGGTCAGTTGGGTGAAGCCAAAAACATATTGGAGGAAATGTACTCAAAAGGCTTCAGCCTTAATACAGTAGGATACAACTGTCTCATCTGTGCTCTCTGTAAGGACCATAGGATTAATGAGGCCATGACGCTTCTTGAAAGGATGAGGGCAGAAGGTTGTAAGCCTGATATATTTACATTTAATTCTCTTATACATGGTCTTTGCAAAGTTGATCAACTGGATGAAGCCTTCAATGTTTATGGAAACCTATTGCTGGAGGGAGTTGTTGCTAATAGTGTGACTTATAATACATTGATTAAAGCATTGCTGATAAAGGGAGAGCTACAGAAATCTTTGAAACTTGCCAATGACATGGTGTTACATGGTTGCTCAGTGGATGTTATCAACTTCAACAGACTGATAAAGGCGCTTTGCAACAATGAAGGCGTTGAGGCAGGATTAGAGCTGTTCGAGAAGATGAGACAAAAAGGCATCTGTCCAAGTACTATTTCCTGTAATCTTCTTATTGATGGGCTCTGTAAGAAACGAAGAGTGCAGGATGCTCTAGAATTATTAGGGAAAATGCTTCAGCTTGGTTTCAAACCAGATATAGTGACTTATAATAGCCTGATAAATGGTATGTGTAGGAAGGGCGCGATGCATGCAGCTCTTAACCTCTTAGAGAAGCTGCATGCTGAACAAATTGTTCCTGACATAGTTACATATAATATTTTTATTAGCTGGTACTGCAAGGCAAATTTGATTGATGAAGCAAACAAGCTCCTAAATAGAGCCGTGAATATTGGAATTACACCCAATGCCCGCACTTGGGATGTTTTGTTACATAATGTCCTTCAGGAATCAATCAATCTTGTATCACTTCTGCAGCTAAAGCCAGATTACGCTCATTGAAGTTCTCAGCAGAACCACTGTTAAGTGGCTGTAATTCTCTTATGCAATGTAATTTGACTTGATATGATATGTCATGGAGCATCAGTAGTGGGCTACTGGGCTGTTAGGGTGGTTCTCACGCCCTCTACAGCTCATGGGGTTCTTGAAAGAGAGCTGCAACTCTTTGCTGTAATGCAGAAGGTAATTGTCGGCTCTTCATCTTTGCAGCTAAGAAAAGTTGATCTCATTATAGATTTTTTCGGGTCTGCAGGTTTTTATGAAGTTAATTTCAGTATATTCACTATTTTACTTTTCACCTAGAGGGCTATATGTAATACATTTGAAAGGCATATATCAAGGATGAGTAAACATCTGTTTGAAGATACAAGCATGCACATTTAAGTGTTTTATTTAAGGATTTTGTTTCTGGATGCTAAAAGGTTCAAAATACAGCTACACGGCATGCATAGGGAGACCAAGGTTTTGAACCGAATGTTTTATGTGCATTTGGACATGAATATTTTACTAACTGATCTGTGATTTTTTTACATATCCATTAATGTTATTGAGGAACTGGTGCAGCACGACTTAGCTGCTAAGCAATAAGCTATTGAACTTTACATTGTATTTCATTTGATAGAATCAGCCAATCCGAAACCGTTAGTTGGCAGTTGCTCTCCTATTTTAAAGCTGGTAATTACTAATGCGGAAATCTGTCAAGAAAATATGCATGAGTTCAGTGAACTCCTACATCAGCGTTTTGCTGCTATATTTCTCTACAACTAGTTCCGAACATTCCTGCTCTCCTTCGTGCCTTCTCTCCATGTCCTTACAGTCCTCTTATGATTCATCTAATGGCATGATCGAACCATGCTAGGTGTACCTGAGAATTTAAAGTTGCCTTGTTAACCTCCATCCTATAACTATTCCACCATGGTTGTTGGGCTTCAGCGGCTAAGTCTATGGAGTCTAGAAACTATATAAAGGGTATCTAGGTTTGGCCTAGGAGGGCTAGGTTCACCACAGGGTGGTCAAATTGGTAAGGACCCTAGATTGGCTGAGGCATTGACCTAAGGTCTTGCCAAACTAGCCTAGGTCTCTCTAGTGCAAGCTATGGGCTACTATTATTATATACATGCTCCAAGTCTATGCACCAGGGAGTCAGGATGTTGGGGAAGTAAACCACGTAGCAAACATAAACAAGAAAGAGAAAATGCAGCTGAAAGAAAGAACACCGGTTTAGGGTGAACTGGCCTATCAATACTGCCCTCCCAAAGAATCACCTTGTCCTTAAGGTGGAAACTAGGAAACTGCTGCTTCACCCTCTCGTAGGGTTCCCACGTGGCATCATAGTCAGACAGATTCTTCCACTGGATCAACACTTCTTTAGCTCCGTCTTCTTTCTGGCGAACCCCCAACAACTCTAAGGGTTTCAGAATCATCTCCAAATCCTCAGTAAGTGTTGCCGGTAACTCCAAGCTGGCTGTATAATCTCCAATGACTCTCCTCAGTTGCGACATATGAAAGACTGGATGAATAGTCGCTGTGGCCGGTAGTTTCAATCGATATGCAACCCTCCAATTTTTTTCCAATATTACATAAGGTCCAAAGTATCTTGGAGCAAGCTTCTCATTTCTCTTGTGGGCAACTGTCTTCTGCCAGTATGGTCGGAGCTTCAAGAACACCCTCTCTCCAATTTCGAACTAGACGTCCTTCCTATGCCCATCTGCTTGCTTCTTCATAATCTGTTGAGCTCTCAGTAGATGTTTCTTCAATTCCTCTAACACTCGATCTCTCTCCTCCACTGAAGAAACTGAAGTACTGCTACTCCCAAAGTGCACCAAGTGAGGAGGGTCCCTTCCGTACAATACTTTGAATGGCGTCATCTGTGAAGCCGAGTCAAACGAGATGTTGTACCAATATTCCGCCCAAGATAGCCATTTGGCCCACAGCTTGGGTGTCTCCAACACAAAGCATCTCAAGTAAGTCTCCAAGCTTCTATTGACCACCTCCGTTTGGCCATCTATATATGGGTGATAAGTGGTGCTCCTCTTCAGTATTGTTCCTTGTAACCTGAATAACTCCATCCAAAAGTGACTGAGGAACACCTTATCTCTATCTGACACTATTGCCTCTGGTACCCCATGCAATCTGACCACCTCTTTAATGAAAGCTGAAGCCACTGTCACCGCGGTGTAAGGATGTCGGAGGGGAATAAAATGAGCATACTTGCTCAATCTATCCACCACCACCAGAATCACCATGAAACCTTCTGAACGAGGCAGCCCATTTATGAAATCCATGGATATCTCCTCCCATACCCGTTCCGGTAACGCCAACGGCTGTAGTAGCCCCCCTGGCGACATAGCCATGTATTTGTTCCTCTGACAAATCTCACACTTGGCCACCATCTCCTCTACATCTCTATGCATTCCCTTCCAGTAAAGCTCAGCAACGATCCTCCTGTAGGTCTTCTGCACCCCTGAATGGCCCCCAACCGCGCTCCCATGGAATTCCTGGAGTATGTTTGGGATGTGGATTGAAGTCCTGGTCATCACAAACCTCCCTTGATACAGCAGTATGTCCCCCTCTACTGAGTACCCTAGGTGGCTATCACCTTCCCTCAATAAATCCGCCCTGATCTTTCCCAACTCCTCATCCCTCGAGCTCTCCTCCTTAATGGCCTCCCAATCTTACATCAAAGGAATCGACACCGCCACTGTCTGTAGCTCTCCCATACATCTGGACAAGGCATCAGCCGTCTTGTTCTCCCCTCCTGGTCGGTACTGGATTTTAAAATCATACTCCAGCAATTTTGACAGCTATCGCTGATGCTCTTCAGTCACCATCCGCTGTTCCAACAAGTACTTTAGACTCCTCTGATTTATTATAACAATGAAATGCCTGCCTAACAAGTAGGGTCGCCACTTCTGGATGGCTAAAACAATAGCCATCAACTCCCTCTCATAGACTGACTTCAGCCTGGCCCTGGCTGCTAATGCCTGGCTGAAGTAGGCAATGGGTCGCCGGTTCTGCATCCGTATCCTGAAGCATCTGTCTCCACTATGAAGGTCTGAGTGAAGTCTGGTAGAGCGAAGACTGGTACCATGGTCATGGCCTTCTTTAGTTTCTTGAATGCTGTTGTGGCTGCCTCTCCCCATAAGAATCCATCTTTCTTCAGCTGCTCTGTTAGTGGCCATGCTATAGTATTGTACCCTTTAACGAATCTCTTATAGTATCCTGTCAGCCCTAAGAATCCTCTCAACTCCTTCAGATTCTTAGGTAAGGGCCATCTCAACATCGCCTCCACCTTTGACTGATCAGTTGCCACCCCTTTTTTGGACACGACATGACCCAAGCACTCCACACTGATCTGGGCAAAGCAACACTTCTTCAGGTTGGCCCTCAGCTGATGCTCCTGGAGAACTCCCAATATCAACTTCAAGTGCTTCAGATGCTCCTTCTCTGTTCTACTGTACACCAAGATGTCATCGAAAAACACCAGCACAAACTTCTGGAGATACTGTCTGAATACCCTATTCATCAATGACTAGAATGTAGCAGGGGCGTTGGTGAGCCCAAATGGCATAACCAAAAACTCATAATGCCCCTCATGTGTCCGGAACGCTGTCTTAGAGATGTCTTCCTCCCTCATCCGGATTTGATGGTATCCTGACTTCAAATTTAGTTTGGAGAATATCACTGCTCCATACAGTTCATCCAAAAGCTCGTCAATCACCAGAATGAGAAATTTATCCAGTACAATCTCCTTATTCAACGCTCTATAGTTCATACAAAACCTCTAGCTGCCATCCTTCTTTTTGACCAGTAATACGGGGCTAGAGAAAGGACTCACACTTGGCCTGATGATTTTCGCCTCCAACATCTCCCTGATCAACTTCTCAATTTCATCTTTCTGAGTTTGGGGGTAGCGGTAGGGTCGTACACTAATCGGTGACACCCCCTCCTTTAGCAGAATTGCATGCTCCTGTTCTCTGAGTGGTGGTAACCCTTGAGGTGGCTGGAACACCTCACTGAACTGTTGTATGACCGGTTGCACTACAAGAGGAATGTCTCCCTCTTCCCCCACACTGACTCTCTCCAATCATTGTAGCTCCACCAAATATCCACCTCCAACCTCCTGGATGGTTTAGATCATGGACTTGAGAGATACTCCCGCTCTGGACAGGCCGGCATCTCCTTGTATCACCATTCTCCTTCACCCCACTACCAGTTCCATTCTTAGTGCTCCCCAATTTACCTTGGTCTCCCCCAAGATTTGTAATCATTTCATCCCCAAAATCACATCCGTACTCCCCATTCTAAGGGAAGAAAATCCCCCCTCACTTGTATTTCCTGAATGGTCAACACCACTCCCCTACAAACTTCTCTACCCATTTCTACCTTTTCGGTGCCCATCATAACCCCGTACCCTCCTGTATCCACAAGTTTCACCCCCAAAAGTTCAATAATCTGGTTGAAGATGAAATTGTGGGTTGCACCACTATCTATCAACACTACCACATCCCTATCAGCTATCTCTCCCTTCACTTTCATAGTGTGATTCGGAGTGAATCCCACTACTGAGTTTAGGGAGACTTCTACCACATCCAAATGCAACTTCTCCTCTTCCATTTCTAGCCCGCTTCCACCTCCCTATTCAGCTTCCTCGTCATCACAGACGGTGAGAACCTGAAGAGTTCGGTCCTTACACCTATGCCCTGGCATGTACTTCTCATCGCACCGAAAACACAACCCCTTAGCCTGCTTCTCCTGGATCTCCTTCTCCGTCAGCTTCTTAAAATTTCCTCCCGGTCCCCCTCCTCCAGACTTTTCCTTTAGTACTTCTCGTGAACCTCCCAGTGCAGCTCCTTTGGGAGCTAGAAAGGTAGTAGTCATCCTATAGGATCCCCCAGAGCTACTGCCTCGAGCCCCCCTCTCCTGATGCTTCTGGTCCTCGACCAACTGCGCCAACTACATGGCCTCCCCCAGGTCGCGCGGTCTCATCACTCTAACAGCGGCTCTGATCTCCGGTTTGAGTCCCTTCATGAAGTTCCCCTCAAGCACCGTCTCCGATAGACGATCCAGCCTGCTAGCTAGGTACTCAAACCGATCACGGAACTCTGCCACTGTCCCCTCCTGCGTCAGAGCAAAGAATTGCTCGTAGAAGTCTCCTCCCCTACTGGTTCGGAAACGCTCTAGCAGACAGTCCTTAAACTCCCTCCAGCTTCGAATGGGCCGCCTCATGTCCCGCCACTGGTACCACGCCAGTGCCTTCCCTTCCAAGCACAATCTTGTCGCTGTCAGTTTCTCCTCCGTCAACCCGTTGACGACAAAATATCGTTCCACCTTGTAAATTCAACCATGGCCATCCTCGCCCTCAAAGATGGGCATCTTCAGTTTCCTCACCTTGGGATCTCCTCCGTATCCCCGGTATCCTCCATAGCCTCCCATTCCTCGAAAAGGAGGTGCTCCCCAAGTGTCCCGATCATCCCTGCGGCGATTATACCGACCTCTTCATCGCATTCCCCTCTTCTCCCTTCAAAATCAGCACCCCTGCGGTGAATTTCTTCCCTTCTTCCAACAAAATCAGCACCCCTTCGATCGTACCTCAGGCTCATCTCCTCTCTAGAAAGCGGTTCTAGAGGCGGCATGTCGTCTTCCCCCTCAAGGATCTCCACCACCGAATTTTTCCTCCCCCGAAACGGGTTCGGATTTCCCCCTACGCCATGGCCGTCGGTGGTCTCTCTTACTTCTGATGTCGTCGGATTGGTCTTCATCTCAAGTAATTTTTTTAACATCTCTTCCATAATGGTGAACTTCCCTTCTAACCTTTCATTGTTGGAGGTAATTTGATTTTGAAAATTAAAAAAATTTCCCTCCAAATTTGATTTTAATTGACCGAATTCGTCTTCCAAGACTTTCACCTTCTTCCCGGCCATCTTCCTTCCAAAGATCACAAGAATTCTCCTTCCGGATGCCCAAGAACTCGCTGAAATTTCTGGATTTCAGCCGCCGATGGTCCCAAAACGATGCTCTAATACCAATTTGATAAGAAATACTTGAGTTCGCAAGTAACCCTACGGAAAATACTTGAGTTCGCAAGCAAACCTCTCACTAATTGGCAAAAACAGCGAGAATAACATAAAATCTGGACAAAATCAGCCACCAAACCTTGTATTATAACTAGGGAATCAAAGCCAAGCAAAGCACAAGCAAGATACAATTGATCCTCAATTCGAGAGGAGGATCGTTCTCTCCCAATCTCTAGACAAAGCAATCTAGAGCCAAATCCACCAAGAACTTCAAGAGAAGAATAATCAAGCATAAAACCTAACCCTAAAACAAAACCTCCTATTAATACAATTCCTTTCCTAATACAAAACTCCCTCATTCAAAAATTCCCTCTCCCCTAGCCGCCCAATCCCCCTTCCCCCAATTGCTCCCAATGGGGCCCACACAAGTGGGCGGCAACTAAAGGGGGCGGACCCCTTTTCCGCCTCCTGTAGACGTGAGCCAACCGTTCGGCTGGCTCCTGGGCCGGTTTAGAGTGAACCGGCCTATCACAACCCAACCCGATATGACCCGCTATCCCATAAGTCATATCGTGTCCAATTGTGGCAAGGCTGACCCCAAAATCCGGTCGGAGAAGACTGAAACAAAAACTTTCGTGTATATACTACACAAAGCCACTATTGAATGCAATATAAAGCGGAAGACTATTGAATCTCAAAAATATTTTTGTATACATCATCAAAAAACACATACAATCTAAAGTATCTACAACAGCGCTTGACAACAGAGAAAAATAAAATAAAAACCATGCTTGCAAAAATCAACTAACAAAAAGGGCATACCTACAACACAGATCGGAGCCTGCTATGCAAAATTATTCAGTTCGCTCCTTACCCTTTTCTTTGCCTAAAAACGGAAGCAAAAATAGGAGTGAGCTAACATGACTCAGTAGGTTATCGTAGTCTAAAATAGAAGCCAATACCTGAAACCAAAATAAAATTGAAAATACTATACTGTAAAATAAGTTGAAGTACTATACGAAAAATTGAAACTAAAACTGAAGCAGAAGTTGAAATTGAAACCAAATGAATTATAAGCAAATATTTATTTTATCAGAATGACCTCAGCCCAAATTTTTATATATCTTTATAGCTTCATGAACGAAATCCCACCTCGATAGCCCCCAGGCTCCGACACAACAAAATCTCACCTCTGTTGCCCACTGGCAGTGGCATAACGAAATCCCACCTCGGTCACCCACTGGCGGCGACATAACAAAATTCCACCTCGGTCGCCCACTGGCACCGGTATAACAAAACCTCACTTTGGTCGCCCACTGGTGCCGGCATAACATTACTTCACATCCTTGCACATTTCTTTCACCATTACACACATTTTCCGACATTTCATTAATTAAACATAATTAGACTTAATTAAGAAATTATCAAAATGTCTTAACGATAGGCAACAATAATACTACTAAGCAAAAATGCACAATTTTCAAACATAACCAAATTACTAGAGATTATGTAAAACATCATTATAAGACATTAATCGTACTATGGTACTATTTTTCAGGGTCTGAATTATTTTCTACTCAATAAAAATTGTACAAAATCCAAAACACCTGGTGGAAAATTTTTAAAAAATACTCAAAATGTTCATAATCACGAGCTCTAAAACATATAAAAAATTACGCGATGAAAGTTCTACCAATCTAAAGTTATCCTCATTTTTTGATAACAGAAATGTTAATTTTATCAAATAAATCCTAAAAACATCAAATTATTGAAAACTTAGATAGACAAAATGACATCTACCTCGAGACGAATAACTTTTTCAACTAGTCCGACAACTAAAAATGGCCCGAAGAAACTCAAAATCCTTTATTTCCTCTCCAAAACCTCTCTCTTTCTCTCTATATTTCGGTTGGCTGCTCGATCAAATGCAATGAAATAATAAAAATATTTAAATTTAAAGTGTTGTTAATGGACTAGCGCTGAGGCACTCAATCCGAGCACTGCGGCGCTAGTTCAAAACTCAAATTCTAGAGTCGGGAGCATTGCAATGTCACTATTTGGCACCTAGTACTGTAGCAGCGCTAAGGCACTCGGACACCCAGCGCTGAGGTGCTCAAGTAATAATGTTTATCAAATTTTATCAAAATTCACACCAAATACTTGAGACTCATTATAGAATACAAGCAATCATTTTTCATGCATAAAAAGACTCCCAAAGACGTGCAAATGGGTTCAAAACTAAATTTATCATTTTTCAATCGGGTCAACTGGTCTGAACTGAACTTTGATCTTAGAGGTCTCACAGTTCTCTCCTCCTTAGAAAAATATCATCATCGACATTTCCAAATCAAAATAAGTCTGAATATAGATGTCTCATAGCAAATTCTTTCTCCAAATTAACCCTCTAGCGATCATGTTCTTCCACTGTACCTTGACCATCAGAATCTATTTGCTCCTTAATTTTCTCACATCATACGCCAGAATCTTGTTTGGCTCTTCCTTATATAGTATAGGTTCGGATGAACCTCAACATTATCAGCAGATAACCTCTTTCTAGAATCTGATACCCACTTTCTCAAAGAAGATACAAATTATACACTCTGTATATCTGACATATGATTAGGTAATAGTAAACTGTAAGCAGACCTACCAATTCACTTGATCACATCAAAAGGCCCAATGTACCTTAGACTCGGTTTGCTAATTCTCCCAAATCTGCTGACACCTTTTGTAGGGTTGATTTTGATATAAACAAAATCACCAATCTAAAATTCCACCAGCTTGTATTTCCGATCATAATACTTCTTCTACCTATTCGGTGCAGCTCTCAATCTTTCTCTGATAAGATGAATCTTTATTGTACTGTTATTCACAAAAGTTGATCATTTCACTTGCCTATCCCTCACCTCTGCCAATATATGTATATATATATCAAAGGGGTTCTGCACTTCCTATCGTATAGAGCTTCATGAGGAGCCATATCTATATTGAATTGAAAATTGTTGTTGTATGCAAATTCTATAAGTAGGATTTGATCCTCCCGACTACCACCAAAGTCTAGAACACAAAGTTTCAAAAGATCCTTCAGTACTTGAATAATCCTTTCGGACTGTCCGTCTGTCTGCGGATGAAAAGTCGTACTAAAGTGTAATTTCGTATCCAGTCTCTGCTTAATACATTTCCACAACCTAGAGGTAAATCGACCGTCATGATCGGATATAATTACCTTCGGCACACCATGCAATCTGATAATATCTCTGATATATATATATGTGATAATCAGTCAATCAGATTAGTCTGTTGGATCGGAATGGAATGTGCTAACTTCGTTAGTCGATCGACAACAACCCATATAACATCATGAATCTAGGAAAATCAATAGCAAAGTCCATCGTTACCTCGTCCACTTTCACTATGGAATAAGTAATGATTGTAGAAGATCACCTGGTCGCTGATGCTCTGCCTTTACTAACTGATAGGCTTTACACTTTGAAATAAATTCTGCTATATACTTCTTCAATCCAGGCCATCAAAATATATCTTTTAAGTTTCCATACATTTTACTGCTTCCTGGATGAATAATGTAGCCTGGATAATATGCCTCATATAAAATCTTAGCTCTCAGATCACCAACTGATGAAACCCACAATCTATCTTTACATAAAATGATACCATAATCAAATAGAGAGAGTTTAAGTCTCTTACCAGCCTTAATCTGATCACTCAACTTCAGATAATCTATATCTGATTTTTGAGCTTCCTGAATTCTTTTTTATAGAGTAGATTGAATAATCATATGAGCTAACAAATTAGGATTTGTGTCAGCGGATCTCACATTTATCTCCAGCTTCTCCAAATCGCGAATAAGAATGTGGGTCTCCAAAAGGATACTGCTCGCGGGGGTCAGAATGTAAAGGATATAATCGCACTATCCCGTTGGACAAAACAGTCGTAGGCCTTTGCACTCTACGCAAGCATGCCGATTGGAGAGCAGATGGAGTTATACATATGATTATTCATGTAGAATAGCGGCTTTCACCTACACATCTTAATGGATAATAATATGCATAACTCGATAGTCACGAGATTTTCTCCATCCAATACATCAGCTCGAATTTGGTTTATTTGATATGGGTATCGGTTTTCCACGGGCGTAAACCCAATTGGTTAATTACATCCTAGGCCTCAACTTAGTAAAACTCTTGATTAGTTACTCTCTTTTAGGTTTGGGCGCATAATGGGATATCTAGGCTCTCCTCATTCATGGGAAGATAGACTCAATCAAGCTATTCAACATGCACGGATCATATAGTCACTCGGCTAGTCCAAAGGGGAGAAATAAGGAGATAAGTCATCTCATACCAAGCATGCATGAGAGAAAGATGGAAGCGGCGCCATCAGCTTAAAGCAGATGGGTGAGATTTATAGCCTCCGAAGAGTGGAGAACTTACCCACTGATAAGACATGTAATGGTATACTAATACCGCCAGCCTTTAACTTTAGATCTACAAAGGACGTACTGTACATCAAGTACTAACGCTCACGACCTAACTAATGTAAGACACCGCGAGGGGACTTATAACCTGAACCCCACTAGGGATCTAAGTAGCCTCGACCTGGATTTACCACCCTTCTCGAAAAAGGGTACTAGCTAGACTCCACTTAGCGTTTTAAATCCATGAAATCCAATCTTATGCAAATGCAAGAGCGATGGGTAGCATAGAAGGGAAATGGGCATCAAGCCCGACCATGAATGACACTATGCTATGCAAAGTGAATTATCCTTCTATGTGACAAAAGAAAATCTATATGATTTGACTCAAGGCTATGCATGCATGTGTATGGCCAATCATAACTGGCCGATAGTCACTGTGAAGTGAACAAGACTTCAAATATTAGTTACATTTTAAAAAGTGACCCATAAGGGATCATGCATTAGTTTTTGAAAAATGGGTTGATAGCGTGAGAACCTTTGAAAATTCAAATTTTTGGTGCAGGTTAGTACTGTACGAACCTGGAACTGTCTGTACGAACTGAGAAAAATCAAGATTTTTGTGCAGTTCGTACCGTACGAACCTGGAGCCGTCTATACGAACAGTCTGTATGAATTGAACAAAATTTTTACAGAGCCGATCGTACAGTAGTTTCGTCTGTACGAACTGTCTGTACGAACAGAACAAAAATTTTACAGAGCCGATCGTCCAGTAATTTCGTCTGTACAAAGAACTGATCGTCCGGGACGAACGACACGATCGTCCGGGACGAACTGAAAATATCTCAGCTCATTAAATATCACATTTATGTGATTTTTGGAGAGAGAAAAGAGAGAGAAAATGGCGAGAGAGAGAAAGAGAAGGAAAAGAGGAGAAAATCCGCGTTTTGGGCGACTTCGGTCCGTTTTCGTCCGTAGCCGCAGTTGGGAAAGTTGATCGACTCGAGGTAAGGCACATTATGCCTATCTCAATTTTCAGAAATATGAATTTTGATGGATTTTCTGATTAAAATTGTGTTTCAGTTAGCGAAAAATGGGTATAACTTTGCACTGGCAAATCTTTTACTGCGTAACTTTTGGTATGTTGTCGAGATTGTTATTATGCACATTTTGACTATTTTCTGAAAAATTTTCATCGGCTATTTTGAAATCTGTGGGATTTTTATCGAATAGAAAATTTTCGGGATGTCAAAAAATAGTACTTCAGTGCAATGAAAGTCTTGAAATGATGTTATGCCCGATCTATGGTAATTTGGAAATGTTTTGAATTTTGATTCGTTGGATTTTCTGTTGTCTGCCGTTATACCGTCTGACTACATTTTGATGCGTATTTGATTTCTTTGAAAATGATATGATTGAATGATTAGAAGGGAGACATAAGAGGCTAGAATCCTTTGAGATTCTGTCTGGGTCCGAGAATATGAAAATGAATTCTGATCTGATAATCTGATATGTTCTGGTGCTGTAAGCACAAAGGGAGATATAAGGGGCCAGAATCCTTTGAGATTCTGTCTGTGTCTGGGAAGGGAGGCATAAGGGGCCAGAATCCTTTGAGATTCTGTCTGTGTCAGGGATACGTGATCTGATATGTGATCTGAAATGTGATCTGATATGTGATCTGATATGTGATTTGAAATGTGATTCTGTGATGTGATTTGTACGATTCTGTGAGATGAATTTGATATAATTTCCGATGTTTGCTGTGATAAGATGATTTCTGTGGTTTGATGAATTCTGTTGATGTTCTGATAATTTTTGTGATAATATCCGAACTCTATTTGATGCTTTAAATTCCGTGCTTATTTTGAGATTTCAGTTTTGTGTGTGGATCTGAGAATTTAGATCGACTAGTGTGATCTTGCTGAGCTGTTAGCTCACTGTGGTTATCTTCATGATTTTCAGGTTCTGGAAAAGGGAAGGAAGTGTCAGACTAGCCGTTCAGGATCTGAATTACAGTCATAGGTATTTTTGTATTTTTGATTTTTGTACAGTCATGACTAGGTTGCTTTTCTGTTATGTACTTTCTGTTTATAGCCATGCACTTTAGTGTACATTATTTTTTATGAAAGAAAAAAGAAAGAATGGATGAGTTTTCCGTACACTTGGATGTTTGTAGTAGCTCTGTGGTATGAAAAGAAAAAGAAAAGTAATTCCAAAGTTAAATCTTGGGGTTTTCTGTCGCAACCTAACACGATAGGATCAGTTCTTGTCGTGTTGGGTTTTGACAATCTTTTTGGTATCAGAGCTTTAGTTTTGGAATTGGATCGTAAGACAGAGCTATAGGCATTGATCTGTAAGTCTGGTGGGGTAGTTTTGGGTTGTCTGTGTGTTTATTATTTTTGTTTTATGTGCATAGTTCCGTATTCTGTGTGATCTGTCGCAACCTAACACGAGGGCCATTGCAGATATATTGCCATAGTATAGGGAGGTGGGTGTAACTGTGGGAATGCTTTTCTGTTAACAGACGTCTTAGCCAAATTATATCAGAGGTGGCAGATGCCAAGGCTCTATATTCAGCTTCTGTTGATGATTTGACTATCGTAACCTGCTTCTTCACACACCAAGACACGAGTGAGTCACCCAAAAATGTACAAAATCCAGAAAGCGATAGAGAGTGGGGTCGGGGAATGGTTGGATGGGAGGAGAGCATTTGGAGGATTTGAGGGATATGGGTGTAGGTGAGGATTTGCAGGAAGTAAAGCCGGACGCCTGGAGCAAGTCTTGGGCATACTGTGTTTGATTTAGGAAGTAGCCGTTGGCAGTGGGAAGCACTTGAATGCCAAGAAAAAAGGAAATGGGGCCAAGTTTCTTGAGGGAGAAGTTGGTTTGCAGGATGATAGCTGAGATAGTTGCTTGGATTGCCTGAAATTAGGATGTCGTCCACATATATAAGTATGTAGATTTGAATGTGTGGAGTGGTATGGAGAAGCAAGGATTGATCAGATTTGTTGAAGTGGAAACCTGCATTAAGTAAAAAATTAGTAAGAGTAGTAAACCAGTGCCGAGGAGTCTGCTTGAGGCCATAGATTGCTTTGTGAAGTTTGCAGACATAATCCGGATGGAGTGAGTCCTTGAATCCAGGCGGTTGATGCATGAAGACTTCCTCATCTAATTGGCCACGTAAGAAGGCGTTGGAGATGTCAAGCTGAAGAACTAACCATTTGCGAGAGGCAGACATGGTGAGAAGAACCCGAATGGTGGGCATCTTGGCGACTGGGCTGAATGTTTCAGTGTAATATATTCCAAGTTGTTGTTTGAACCCTTCTGCTAGGAGTCTGACTTTGTAGCGATCAATGCTTCCATCAGGCTTCAATTTGGTTCTATAAGTCCAACGATAACCAAGGATATTCTGATGAGGTGGTTTGGGAACAAGTGACTAGGTGCCTTGCTGCTGAAGGGAGAGAAATTAGGAAGACATAGCAAGTCTCCAATGTGGATGTTTGATAGCTTGAGAGTAGCATGTGGGGGTGAGGATGGATGTAGGGGTAGCAAGGAGGTCAAAAATCTGTTTGGGTTTGGTATGTTCTGTTTTGGAGTGGGTCTGCATTGGATGAGGAGGTAGGGCAGTGGATTCAACCAGTGAAGGTAGCAAGGTTGCGGGGGAGGGAATGTCAGCTATTGAGGATGGAGTAGAGGGTGTTTGTGAAGAAGGAGGTGAAGTTTGATTTGGTGAGGTTTGAAGGGTGTATGTGGGAGGTGATATTGGCTGGTATAAGGTGGAGGTAGGAATGAGGTGAGGGAGATTGAGGTGGGGACGTCGAGAATGATGTGGGCTGATAGGGGAAGTTATCTTCATAGAAGATAACTTGACGAGAGATATGTAGTTTACCTGAGCGCAAGTTGAGACAGCGATAGCCTTTGTGGGAGGTGGAATAACCAAGAAAGATTCAATCAGATGAACGTGGCTGAAGTTTGTGGGAGGTTAAGGGCTTTAGCCAGGGAAAATATAGACATCCAAACGTCTTAAGGTGATTGTAAGACGGTGTACGGTTATGAAGTAGCTGAAATGGAGAGGCATAGTTGAGAACTTTGGATGGGAGATGGTTGATGAGGTAGTTGGCAATATGTAATGCTTCCATCCAAAACTTGAGGGGGAGATTGGTTGCATGTAGGAGAGTACGAGTGGTGTCGAGAAGATGACGATGTTTACATTCAGTTAGGCCGTTTTGTTCTGGTGTATAGGGACAGTTGAGTTGGTGAATGATGCTGTGAGCTGAGAGAAATTGTTGAAAGGGGTGAGAAAGGTATTCTCCACCGTTATCAGATCGGAACGCTTGTATTTTGGTGTTGAATAAATTTTCAGCCATGTAGAGGAATTGCTGAAATTTAGTGAATGTTTCCGCCTTTGTATGCGTTGGGTACAACCAACAAAAACGAGAGAAGTCATCAAGGAAAATAACATAATAGATATAACCATTAAGTGATTGCATGGGAGCTGGTCCCCATACATCATAATGTCTAACAACAAGCGGTTTAGTAGATCTCTTTAAACTTTTAGTAAAAGGCAGTTTGTGGACTTGCAAAGAGGGGGAGGAGGAGGAGGAGGGGGGGAGAGAAGTACATAGAGAGGAAATATGTTTAGCTAAAGCATGTAGAGCTTGGTTGTGTGGATGTCCCAATCTGGCATGCCATAGAGAAGCAAGGTGGAATTGAGTGTGGAGAGCCACGACAGGAGGAGAGTGGTTGGAAGAGATGGGGTAGAGACCGTTACGGCTGCGACCTCGAAGAAGTACTTGATTGGTTAGGGAGTCCTTGATGAGAAATCCATTGGCGTCGAAAGAGATAGAACATCAATTATCAGTTCTAAGTTGATGAATAGAAAGTAAATTGTGTGTAAGAGAGTGAATGTGAAGTAAGGAATGGAGTAAGATCTTATGGTTGGAGTTCGGTAATCGGAGGAGACCTTGGCCACTGTGCTGGATAGGTAGAGTAGAGCCATTGGCAATGTAGATGGTGTCCGGACCACTGTAAGAGGTGAATTGCTATAGATGATTAGGGTCAGAAGTGAGATGTGTGGATGCACCGGAATCAAGATACCAATCAACTGATTTTGGTGGATATTGCTGAGTGGAAGACCACGGGGGTTGCTGGCAGCTGGAGGTGAGTATTGAAGATTGCACATCTGCCAACAGGAGGCAACCGAGTGTCCGAGTTTTTGACATATTTGACAAAATGAGGCACGGCATGGAGGATTAGCGAGCACCACGAGCAGAGGAATTGGCGGGACGAGGAGAGTAGGATCGTAGGGAGAAGATGCAGCCACGACTGGAGCAGGAGGAATCAGTGGAGAGTTCACGTGAGTTAGAATTGTTGGTACTCTAAAGGGCGAACGTATCTGGAGGGGGTAACGGTTGTTTGGAGAGGTCGTTCTGGATGTGAATTTCTTCACTAGAGCAGTGAATAGAGGTCATCAAGGGAAATAGGGTTTAGTGAGGTGCGAATGGAGGTTTTGAAGGCTTGGTAAGAGAGGGGGTGGGGGGTGGGGGGTGGGGGGGGGGGGTAAACCATTAAGAATGTATAATATGATGTCCTTAGTATCAACATGTGATCCGGCAGTAGCAATGTTGTTGACGAGGGCTTTGATTTGAGCAAGGTATTGAGAAATGGTGAGGTCTTTTATGGTAATATGATGAAGTTCGTTCTTGAGTTGAATAACTCGGGAACGATTTGTGGGCTGCAGCTATTTCTCCAAGGTGTTCCAAATTTCATGGGTGGTTTGGAGGGTAAGAATATAGGGAAGAATTGGTGGAGATATAGTAGAGAAGAGAGCAGCAGATAGGTTCTGATCGGTGAGCTGCCATAGTTGGAAATTTTGGTTAATAGAGATATCACCAGTTAGTGAGGATGTATGCTTCGGCAGACAAGTTTAAGCACCAGATAAAAAACCTTCAAAGCCATTGGCGGTAAATATTTTTAGAATCTGGAGCTTCCAGATGGGATGATTATCATTGTTAAGCTGAATGTTAACAATGTGTTTGAGGCTGGACATGAGAAACTTGAGAGGGAGGAATTGCTAGTTTGCTAGTAGGAGAGCTGGATGGGCTGAGGTGAAGAAACATTGCTCTCCGCCATGTAGGGAGGAGAAGGATGAGCAGGCCAGTGGGCTTAGTGCTTTGATACCATGAGAGTAGAAGTAAAGAAGAACAGGAAGATGAAACAGTAAATGTATTAGCTGAAACATAAGGTGAGGTCTTTTATGGTAATATGATGAAGTTCGTTCTTGAGTTGAATAACTCGGGAACGATTTGTGGGTTGCAACTGTTTCTCCAAGGTGTTCCAAATTTCATGGGTGGTTTGGAGGGTAAGAATATAGGGAAGAATTGGTGGAGATATAGTAGAGAAGAGAGCAGCAGATAGGTTCTGATCGGTGAGTTGCCATAGTTAGAAATTTTGGTTAATAGAGATATCACCAGTTAGTGAGGATGTATGCTTCGGCAGACAAGTTTGAGCACCGGATAAAAAACCTTCAAAGCTATTGGCGGTAAATATTTTTAGAATCTGGAGCTTCCAGATTGGATGATTATCATTGTTAAGCTGAATGTTAACAATGTGTTTGAGGCTGGACATGAGAAACTTGAGAGAGGGAGGAATTGCTAGTTTGCTAGTAGAAGGAGAGCTGGATAAAATGGGCTGAGGTGAAGAAACATTGCTCTCCGCCATGTAGGGAGGAGAAGGATGAGCAGGCCAGTGGGCTTAGTGCTTTGATACCATGAGAGCAGAAGTAAAGAAGAACAGGAAGATGAAACAGTAAATGTATTAGCTGAAACATAAGGTTACATATATGAGAGTGTATATTTATCTTAGAGAAGGGTACAGGTTGTTAGAGAGAATCAAATATTCTCTGTATAGAGCGGCTGCAGCAGAGTATGTCAGATGGCAGGCATAGTGGAGAGATATTTGTGTGATAAGCTATTCTACTTCTCAACTGTTTGGTTTTGTATCTGGTTGACAATTAACAGCTTGTCCTAAATTTTGGAATGATATTTTTGTTTTCTGGCTTACACTGCATGCTAAAAATGTATTAGAAAGGCATCTTATAAAATAAATACTGTAATGTAAGATATTTTTATCTATTTTAGATAGGAGCAGAAGTTTAGTTGATGATAATTTTTGAAAAACAAGTTGGTTGAAATTGACAGGTGTCTCAAGATAAAATTCATGGAACAAATATGAGGTTGGCTATGCTTATCAGCTTCATTGTTAAGTAATGAAAAAGATCCAAATTTTTTTTATTATTAAGCAATTATGAGTATGTATTGTTAAGTAATGAACAAGATCCAAAAAAAAATTATTATTAAGCTATTATGAGTATGTATTGTTAAGTAATGAAAAAGATCCAAAAAAAATTTATTATTAAGCAATTATGAGTATGTAAACATGGAAGTGGATGTATATGTAATGAGATGTTTAAGTTTGATGATAGTAGATATTTTAATTGCTAGAGTATTAATATTTACATGAAAGTAGAAAGAAGCATTGTTTAGCATACCTGCAGCCTGTGTGTTATCCCGTGGTGGGTGGAGAGCTGTTAAGTTATGAAAGACTCTAAATAAAGAACAAGAAAGGGTGATGAATTTGATATCTATAAATTTTGAAGTTATGTGAAGTTGTGTAGTAAGCTTTTTATTTCATGAGTAAAAGGAAAGTTACTATGGATTTACGATTATCCAGTAACAATGCTTTGAAGATCAGATGGGAGGAAGTTGACTTATAATTATAATGCTATAGCAGCTTTGTTTGATTGACAGTCATCATTTTCTTATGAAAAAATGAATGTTTATAAATATTGAAACTTAATTCTGGCAATCTTCTTATTACAAAAAGGCACAATGCTTAACTTGTTCCAACCGTTCTAAATTGAGTGCATAGAGAGTAGTTTGGTTTTTTTTTTTTTTTCTAGAGAGTAGTTTGGTTGAAACTATTTATTTAGTTCAAATGGAAGCATTGAAATATTGATATATTTTTTTAAAGACTTCTAAAGCAATCTTTACATTGTCTTGTCTATTCCTTGATGTATAGTTACAAGAAAAAAAAAGGATGGATAGGTTAGATGTGTTCTTGTCTCATCAATTTCTTTTCGGGGAGATTGCTGAACTAATCATGATTTTTCCATCTTACATTGGATCTTATTCTCACTTTCAGCTCTTCCAAAGTTATAATCTTCATTCAAGTTTTTGCTTTTGTTAAGCAACTAAAGTGCTTTTTATCTCACTAGAAACCTGCCTTATCTTGGTTTTTCCTTTTCCTAACATTCTTAGCTTTCGAAAGGCCTTCACCAGTCTGTTTACATGCTTCTTTTGTGAACCCCAACCGATTGCGCCAATGCAACTGTTAACTTGGCCAGGAGGGCTCCTTCTCTTCAGAGCTGTCTTCCCATTCACGCCAAATTGTCGAGAGCTTGGTGTCCTTGAAGCAATGTGGTTTGATCCCTTAAGTAGATTCTGCTGCTTAAGGCTTTTCTTCAGTGTCACGAGTTCCTCTTCAAGAACCTGGATTCTAAAGCTTGTTGATTCATATTCTGCCTTGGCTAGCTCAGGTCTCTCTGTCAGATCTCTGCTCTTTGTAAGGGAGTCTAAAAGGGTTCCTCCAGTGTCCTCTTCCTCAGTTGTTTGTTGATATGAATTTTTCCCCATATATTGGCTTAACAGAGCTTGGGATCTGGAGCTTAGAAGGCTTCCTGAGAAATCAGCAAATTGTGTGTACCTGAAGGATTCTGAAAATCTTTGAAGGCTTGGTGTGTGTGCAGCTGCTGAACAGACAGAGCCTGCACTATTAACCGCAGTGGCATCAGCTCATTCTGTACTGCTTGAATACATATAGGTTGTGACAACTTGGGGCAATTCAAATATTTGCACACAGATGCCTTGTCTTCAGATGATATATGTGGATGTTCCTGACATTACAGCAAATTATATGATACGCTTTAGCTTTTTAAGGAGAAGCCAAGTTAAAGAGAACTAAACATATTTGGAATTGGAATTACCTGTAAAAAAACACTCATTGCTTTGTAAAGATGGTCATGTGTCTCTCGATCAGCCATTGGGACTGTTTCAATGAGCTTTATGAATCTGTTTGCATCGAGCTTTGGATCCATGGCAATGTAGGAAAGGTAACGGTCCCATAATTCAGCAACCATTGAGTCAGTGTTGATGAGTGAAGATCCACTGTAGAATGTCTCAGGCTTGAAAGATACATGAAGTGAGAAGATTCTCTCCATCACCTTTAACTCCGCAGAAGATGCTATGGACTCCGAATCCAAGCCATTTGCAGGGAGCAGGAAATCCTCCACACGAGCAAAATGCAAAAGTGAAGCAACTTCTTCTTCCAATCGAATCCTGCTCTCACCATCTAAACCAAGACTTACAGACCTTGAGAGCATGGCAAAGTAAAAACTTACTGGGATCACCTTGCCAGTCTTATTATCTCCCAGTGGAAGCAACTCAAGTAAGCCTTGAAGAATTGCAGAGACTTTCTTACTAACATCAATTCCATTGTTTTCATCGGTGTTCTCCAAGTATTTGTGTGTCTTTGTTGAAAGCACCCATTTGTTAGCATACAACACAATTAATGGGCTAACATACTTCTCCTCCATGCCTTGATTTCTCAAAGATCGAATTATCCTATTGAAGAACTCGAAGGGCAGTGCTATCAGCTCCTTGACCCATAAATCCTGCCCAGCAATCTCCTTCGCTTTCTCGCAGTTCCAGACACGACCAACCATGACTTGTAAACTGAGGAGCGGGCCTTCTCTTTCCCTTTCAGGATCAAGTATCTCCATGCAGGCCATGAATGCCAAGGATTCAATGCATCGGCTCACAACAAGAAGTTCCTCAGCCCATGGCAGGAGAATCTGACACTTTTGAAGAACGATAAGGGTGTCATCCCAGCTCTGTAACACAACCTGGTTTAAGTAGAGGTCTGCCTGCTCACAGAGGTTACCAGAAGAGTACTCCTCTGTCATCTCGAGAAAACTGGCGACACAACGAAGTGCCAGAACATTGAAAGGGTCAAGAGGGAGTGGACTGTCATAGCTGAACAACATGGCTATCTCAAATGCTTCTGATCCTCCTGGAAAACTGTCAGGCAGTTCGATCTCGAATGATTCAGACAAAGCCTTTCTGAAAAAACCAGACTTTGAAACAAGGGGAGCCTGCAGAAAGAGTAGAAGATTGATTATGATGGCTAAATCGATAGAAAGATAGAAGTTTGATGAACTGCTTCATCGAGTTCTCACCTCATGGAGATGAAAGATGTTGCCATCGACATGAACATGAACAGAAGCTGGTTTGTTATTCTCTTTGCTCCTGAATTTGTTGCCAGCAACTTAGTGAGATAGCTAAAAGCTTACAGAAAAGGAAGGACATAGAAGCCACTGAATTACCATGAGAGAATTCTTCTTCTGAGCAAGATGCTGGGGTTGGGACTTGAGAAAGGAGTTGGTGTTAAAGGACTTTCGATTCTTCCTGTTTGCTTCATTGCTTGCTCTGATGCACAGTAGGAGTTTCTTACACTTGGATCAGCCAAGTAAATGAAAAAAATGTAGTATTCATACCAACTAGTTAACATAGAATTGGGTTAAATAGGGGGTTAGAAGAGATTTTATAAGCTGTTGATAGCTATGAGGTGTACTCATGCATTTCAACTTGAACTAGTCATATGAGAGAGAGAGAGAATGAGAAAGAGAGAGAAAGTGCGTGAGAGAGAGAGAGAGAGAGAGAGAGAGAGAGAGAGAGAGAGAGAGTAGGCTGATTTAAACCTTTTTTTTTATGTTTTTGCCATTAGTCCAGCGGGATAATATGACAATCTAATCTATTTCAGCAATTTATTATTATTATTTTTGACAACTTATACTACCTATTTTTATATTTATTTTTATTTATTTGAGCTGTATAGTGTTACTCATCAGAAAATTAGAACAAAATATTCTAATTCAAATTTATTCAAAATTCATTTTTTAATATATCAAATAACTTTTATATTATATTTATTTAAAAAATTCATAATTAAATTTGAGTGCATCTCATCCAATTTTTTCCTCATTTTTCAATATTAAGACATCCAAAATTAATTTATAATAACTTAGAGAGAGAGAGAAGAGAAGAGAGAGAGAGAGAGGGCACACGAGTGGAGGTTTGAATCCTATTTTCAAGGCTTAGAAGTTTGAATTAAGGGGGCCTAATTTTAGAGAAGCGTGGAGGTGTGGAAATCTATAGGGATTCACGTGCGGTATAGGTCTCTTACTTCCACCGCGGTGAGCGGAATCGAAGCATTCTGCGTGCTAATCTCCCTTCATCGCTTGAATACTAAAATCTCGCAGCGCCGGAGACGGCACGCTTCAGGAATTCCGGGGGGGTATTTTGGGGAACCGGGAGAAGTAGACAAGGATCGAAACGCGCTTTCAAGTTGTTACGTATCGGGATTTTCTCATCTCGCGATTTGATAATTTTGCCGTTAAAAGATCTCAATGAACAACTGTATAATTAGTAATATTGTAATGTCAAGTATTTATAATATTGTCCATATGGAAGTTAAATATCGCTAATTTATTTTTTAATATGATATTGCAGTGTCTCAATTTATCGATAAAATGAGTGAATTATCTTTTACCATATATGTTTTTTTTCATTTTTATATCCTTATTTGTATCATTCAAATTGAAAAAATAGATTATGAATATCTATATATTTTTTCTTTTGATTGTTAAAAAGGGTAAATATTTCATTAAAAATATTTTATTATTTTTATTATGCATATATTTTTTTTATATTTAGGATTGGGTCTAGTAAAGATAATTTTGATTAAATAAGCTTTTTTTAGTAATGATTATGATTTCGTTTGAGATAGCTTTCTTACAATTTTCTAAAATAGCTTTTTAGTATAAAAATTTCTTGAATTAAAAATTTTTGAATTAAAAAGTTGCTTTAGAAAGTAGTAAGAAAGATGTACCAAACGAAGATTATATTATAGGGAGTTTTGGAGTATTATTTATTGAAGATAAATATTAAAAAAGATAATGTAACTTAGATGTGTAAAATAAAAGGATAGAATATATAATAATAACTTATGTAAATAAAACTAAGTTAAGAGGAAAAGAGATATTGAAGATAGTAGAAGTATTTTTATAAAATAGAATTAATATTTCAAATAATAGTAGAAAGGAATAAAGATAAAATAATGATTTATAAAGCTATTTCACAATTGTTGAGGTAAGGCAAATGATGATAATGATAATGGATTTGATGAAAACTCTTATCAAATTAATTTTTTGTTTATTTTTCAAACAAAATTCATGATTGATACATCAAAAACAAATTGGTTGATCCAGTATGAATTTTGATGCAATATGTTTATTGAAAACTTATGGAATCAAATTCAGAATTATTTGAACTCTGATTTCAATAAATTAATAATCAAAACTAGTTTCTAGACTAGACAAACTCAATAGCCAAAAAGTGATTGCATCTAGGGTTCAAATAAGCCTAAATCAAATTGTTAAATCATATTTAAAAATTTTGAGACATTAATTGCATGATTAAATGGTCTCCAAAACTTACATGCTTATAATAAAATCGAGAAGTTCGATGAGACAAATCAAATAAGCTCATGATCATTTAATTCCAAGTCATTAAAGTACTTAAATACTGCAAATAATCTATGATCAAATATTCAATATGGATCATTCAATAAAGTGATATGAGAATTTGGTCAAATTGGCTAACATACTATCCTAAAAAAACTATAAATGAAATCACATTCTCCACATGAGAGAAATCTAGATTTAATGGAGAGAGCTTGAAGATATTAGGAACTCTAGAGTTATATTTGACCTTTTATATCAATGATCACGGTCAGGGACCTCCATACTCTTAACTGTTGTTGCCAAGCTATTGTCACTAAATTGCCATCATCTCACTATTGTAGCTTGACCATCATTGTTTAGTCATCATCATCTAACCATCATAGTCCTTTCGCCATCATCTAATTGCAGTCTTTCGATTTCTGTCGTCTGACCACCATCATCTAACAGTCACCAAACGTTATAGTAGAATCTACCGAAATTCACACGCAACACTTGGGACACATTCTAGAGCACACTCAATCAATTTCATGCATTAAAATATTCCCAAAGATATGCAAATAGTTGAAAAACTCAAAAGTTTAAAACCTTGCCTTTTTCAACCTTGTCAGAACTAGTGGAACTGAATGTTAAACTTGTAGGTGTCACACTTGCTCTGCATGCAACCGACACAAACAAGGCTTGGACATACTTTCATATTGTGCACATGCAACTATCAACTTCTACTTGTTTGATGCGATGATGACAAATTAAACGTTATTCATGGTAAACTATTCTTATAAAACAAACTGCAAGTCTGACTTCTAGCTAAAGCACATCCCCTCCACCAAGTCAGATGGGACTGGAAACTCTTCTTCAACAAGGTTATAATCACCACTACTATCAAATCTCATTTCCTGGTCTCACTACGGAGTGGTTTTACATGCTTCTAAATACTCATTATTAGCCGCCATTATAGTCTATATATGTGCAGTCACATTAAAATAATTTTGTTTGAGGTCACGAAAAACACCATCACCATCTTCATTCATCTCATTCTAATTCAACATCAGGTCATCAACAACATCAAAATCATTTTCGCTAGAAGCATTGTCCATTGTCTCGTATCCTTCATCGATAACTGGCATTGTCGTCTACACTCAATACCACCCATCATATTCACGGAAGATTTTTGGGTCGAAGTGCCCGGAGCATCCAAACCACATTCAAATTGGGAAAGTCTGCATCAACATCCAATATGATCACTTTAAATCCACTAACAAATCATGGAAAATCAAGCTACATAAAAAAAGTAACTACAAAACTTACCTGACACATAATTCTCTCTCTTCAAAGTGTCTAATTCTACCAGTACTAAATTCCACCTCATCAACCAAACCAACTGACTCACGGATTTGAGAAGTCTAATTTTTATGAGTATTAGTCTCCAAAGACTTCTCCTCGACTTCAACATATAGGACATAAAATGCCCCAGCAGCGTGAGCTAAAACTACATCACATACTTCATCATCCTCGACATGCGATGCAATAAACTCATTCCCAACCAGAAAATGACATACTATGTTCACCGTGAACCTAGATGCATCATACTTCAATCCTTTAAGACTCTAAGCTTAAGTTGCTCCAATTTAGTATTCAGCGGCACTTGCAATGACTAATACCTACCACCTATATATGTTGGCGCAAACTTCTCATCCAGACTTAGTTCGCCATCATATATAAGCATAAAAGATGCTCCTCATCCAGTCATTATGTACCGCTTGAATCACTGAATCAACTTACAACTTACTACATTTGGATTATATTGAAAAGCAAAAACAGATATTGGAATTTAAAAAAAATAAATTGTAAATATTAATCCTATTTTAAGCTATCACCTATTTTTATTTAAGGCCCACTCCATTCAGTAAAGGACAGGTAAGAGGCCAACCGTTTGATATCTGCTCAATATTTTTATAATTAATTTTTTATTTTCTTTGATAAATTTACATAATTTATTCTTAAACAAAGATAATGCTGCTTCCGAGAAAACAAAACAAGCTGTATACAAAATAATTTAAAAAAATGAACAAAATGGTCCATCGACTATTTCTGAAAGATCAAAATAGTTCTTGATTATATTAAAGGATCATTTTGGTCTCTTAATTTTTTAAAGAAGAATCAAAATAATCATAACATAAAATTATTTTGATTTATTTTTAAAAATTTGACAGATTAAAATGATTCTTTAATATAATTGAAGATTATTTGATCATTCATAAAGAGTTAAGAGATCATTTTGATAATTTTTTATAAATCGATCAATAATAATATATCGCCATAATTTCGCGGTTGTTTAAAACGAGAAATTGATATACATACCCAGATTTTACATCAGTGTATACCCCTTTTCTGGAAAACCTTAATATAGAAATGAAAAGGGTAGCGTGCAACATAGGAATTAAGGGGTGAAGTTTGCTGTAAATTAATTTTTTTTTTTTGGTAGATCAGATGGGAATTTCAGATAATTTTGAACACGTGAGCACGAATGTGGCTTGTTTTATAATTAATTAATTAAAAGAGTGGGATTCCGTAAATAAAAGTATAAAACTTTGACAAATGGCTGAGGTTTTGGGATAGAAATATAATTATGGGAAGACTTTAAGAAGCGAAATTAGTAAAAGACGTGATATTTAAGCAATTATTAAGGTAAATAAGTAATTTTTTCTTTGCACGATGTTGATTGTGTTTATAAAGAGAAATGGGGTTATTATAGGTGTTATTAGTATTATATTAGCTTAAGTAGATATTAATCAAATCTTGATTAGTGTTGTTAAGAATTTAGTTTTTAGTTTGGACCAAAATGAATATTTTTCAATTGAAATGATTTTTTATTGGAAATAAGTCAATGTTTTTTATATATTGGGATGAAATATGGAAAAATTGAGGGACTATTTATTTAACACTTACAAACGGTCGGTTTTGCATAACGTTTTTACTATTTTGATTTTCAGACTGAAATCACAATTATGTTTGGTTGCTGCTTTATCGTTGTTATTAAGAATTTATGCGTTAGTAAACTCAGGGGTAGAACCAGCCTTAATTTGGGGGGGGGGGGGGGGGGGGGGCAAACTTATAAGTAAAAGTGTAAAGATTTCGCGGATATATCGGGGGTCTAAGGGGGCAGCGCCCTTGCGGGGGTTTCAGGGGGACAAATTTTGGTTGAAAGGATATTTTTGGATTCTCTTTACTATTTCTCTTTGTATTTGATTCATTGTTTCCTAATAATAACACCTCTACACAATGCGTTTAATTATGATGGGGCAATTGCCTAAAGATTATAATATTTTAAAATTTTTAGGAGGGGCAATTGTCTAAAACCATTGTAATAAAGATTAAAAAATAGATGGCGGGGGATAAATTACTTAAAAAATTATATAATAATTATTTTTTAAAATTTTTTAAGGGGGAGCAATTGCCCCCCCCCCCAGGCTTTAGGTAGTTCCGCCCCTGAGTAAACTGCTTTTTACAATAGCTTTTAAAAAAGCTACTTTCCCTATAAAAGCTTTACAACATTTTTTTCAAAAAATTGTAATTGTCTCAAGCAGACCTTAAAAGTATATTTGATATGTCTGCAGTAGTCTGTAAAAATTGTTATAAAGTTGTTGTTGGAAAAGTAGATTTTTTAAAGGTTTTTATAGATATTGTAAGTATATTCCTCTAAAAAAATCAAACAGTTACTTTCTTAAAGCTACTACATATTAACAGCTTTGATTGTAAAAATCAAATTTTCACAATAGGGATTTTTAAAAAGCAGTAAGAAAGCAGTAGCTTAATAAAGTTGTGGTTGTGATATGAAAAACAAAGCAATAAAAAACATATCTCAAATAAAACCTAAGTAGAAAACATAACCATTGTTGGTGATTTATATTAATATTTGTTAGTTATGGTACTACAAAGCTAAATATATTTTTAGCTTATGCAAAGAAAATTATATAAATGGCGTAGTGTTATAAATAAAAAATGCATTCAAATATTATGATATAAATTATACCAATATAAATTTTAAATTAAATACATTTATTTTGAGATTAATATATTATAAAATTTTCACATATAACACTAATCTCAAAATAAATTTACTAATTTTTAAGCCCTTCTTAATAAAATTTATATCAGAGTTGTTGCAGGCTAGAATATACGCAGCGGTAGAGTTAGAAAATTTTCGTCTCAGCATTGTACGGATATCCAGCACACAAACAGAAGAAAATGCAACACCATAATTTTTAAGTGGAAAACCCTGGAAAGGGAAAAACCACGGGGCCACGCCCAGTTGAAAGGATTCCACTAGTGTTTGCTTTGGTTACAAGTGGTTGACTCTTCCTTGAAGTTGAGGACGATCAGATTACAATTATCAACTCTCTGATTGAAATTCAATTATAAGTAGAGAGCGAAAATCCAGTGACGTTGAGAGGTCGAGTGTAACTCCAGCGTCAAGCGGCGGTCCAACGGAACTTCGGCATCGACTGGCAGTCCGACTGAACTCCGTCGTCAGGTGGTGGTGGTCCGGCGGAACTCCTGCATCAGGTGGTGGTCCGGCGGAACTTCGCCGTCAGGTGGTGGTCCGACGGAACTCCGACGTCAGGTGGTGGTCCGACGGAACTCTGGCGTCAGGTCGGCCGCCGGGTGAAAGTCCGTTGGTGGTCGAGGAGGAGTCTCTTCCTTCTCTTCTCATCTTCTCCTTTCTTCTTCTTCTTCTTCCTTGGCTCCTTCTCTTCTCTTCTTGTTTGTGTCCCCTCTTAAGAGAAATGAGGGGTTATTTATAGTTTTTTGAGAGTGGCATGACCAGTAAATAATAAGAAGATCAAGGGTAAATTGTAAGTGGTTCGAATGGACGGCCGATGTTGAATCCCCTGATCATAAACCGTTTATTGAGCATTTGAAGGTCTTAATGATATCATAATTCAGCGATCTTGGGCTCGTTGGATTCGTCTTGTCGAGCCGCTCGATTTGAATCTAAGCATGTCACTTTTGGAAACTGTTTGGTAATTCGAATTATGGATTGAACCTTCCAAACGTGCTTTAGGTCTTTGATTTGGACTCATTTAGGCTCGAATTGAGTTGAATTTGGTGTCGTTGGGTTCGTATTTCCGAGACGTTTAGTTCGACTATAAGTTTGCTGAAAATGGAGTTTAGATGGTCTCCGAATTAATTTTTGAAGTTTCCAACTTAGCTTTTGCCTCGAGATTCGTGCTTGATCAAGATAATTCTTTGATGATATATCACGAGTGATTTTAAAACACTCAAATCTACTTAAAATAATCATAATACATAAATAATTTATATTACACTCATTTAAAAATAAATATAAAGACTTTAAAATTTATTATATATAAGTGTGTTAATATTTGACATGACTAGAAAATCTGACTCGAACCAGATCCATAAAAATTCCGGGTTATGGTCAACCCCTTTCACAAACGGGTCATGTTCGGATTCCAGGATTCGATTTTATTGGGATTTTGTGAAGATTGTTCAAATAAATCGCAGCTTAAATATATATATTCTAATTTTATTCAATTTAATTGGAATTTTGTGAAGATTGTTCAACTCTTTATCAATAATTTCTATGTTGTTAGCTAAAGGGTCAAATTTATTAGCTACATTTGCGCCAAGATAAAGTATCAATTAGTTGACAATTTGTACTTCTCAATATTTGACTTACTTTCTTAATAAAGATGAGAGGGATGAAATAATGCTCCTGATATTTACAAAGTCATTATATTTTTAATATTTTTTTTTGTGAAATTTTATATTTTTTCAATATATATTAATGATGTGAATAAAATTTTGATGTATTTGAAAATCACAATTTAATTCAGTTTCGGTATATTTGAAAATCGTTAGATTTGATCAAATTCTAAATACACTATAAATTCTCAAACGTTTCTTAATTTAAAAATTGAGAATAAATATAAACTCTTAAAAAAATACAATTCAATCCAAACAAGTATTTAACTCTTTCACTGTAAAGTTCTTTATTGTTGAAGGAATTTCATTTATACTTTGGGCTTAGGCTATGGTTTCGTTTGGAACAGCTTTTTTACTGCTTCTTAAAGCAGCTTTTTAGTAAAAAATTAAAATTAGTATACTAGAAAGCTGCTTTAAGAAGCAATAAGAAAGCCGTTCTAAACGAAGCTTAAGTTGTTTTGATTTAGGGTATATTTAGAATAGCTATAATTTTTTGTAAAAGTGATTATGAAGCTGCGGTGGAGAAAGTAAATTTTTTAAAACTGTTATAAAAATAATCCTTTTTCAAATCAAATCAAATTTTGAATACCTTCTGTTCACAAAATCTGAATAAAATAAATGTTACCGTTATTGTGATAATTAGCTGGAAAAGGCTCAATATCCCCTACCCAACGACCAAAAAATTGTCTCTGTCTGTTGCTCTGTTTTTCATGAGGAATGCTTCTTTGTTCGCCAATAGCCCCATACAAATGTTGGCTTAAAATGCGCCCTTCGAAGTGCTGAAATTTGCAGCATTCCATTGGTTTTTATCGCATGCAGTCACCGACTACTATCAATCTTGTCAATGAATTTAGCTGTGTGGGACTATTCAATTAATATAAGCTGCATATATAGTAAACAATAATTGCTGTTAGGCAAACAAGACCTTTGACTCCTTCAGTGCAAGTCCGCTAAATAATTCAATCCAGAAAGGGCAATCTTCAGAGCAAATGAGACACTGATAACACCAGAAAAAGATAAGAAAATAAAATATTTTTTAGGGAAGAAAACAAAAGAACACTATCATTTTTTATTTATTTATTTAATGATATGTACAAACAAGAAAGAGTTTTGGATTAGTGAAGTTAATTAATCATTTTGTTGGAAGTTTCAGGGGTGGAATCAAGAAGAGTTCAGGGTGGGCAACTGTCCACCCTGAAATTGTTTTTGAAAAAAAATCGATAATTGCTCAAATCTTTTTTTTTTAAAGAAAAATAAATATTTTAATTATTTTAACCATCTTCAATAAATGCAATTGCTCATATTCTAAGAAAAAAGTTTCCTTTTTATTTCGTATATAAAATTATGCATTTTACAATCCTATTTTGTCCACCCTTAAAATTGTTAGGAATTCTTTAAGGAAGAAGAAGGCTCTTCTTGAGCTTCTTGGAAGAGAGAGGGGGAATGGAGGAGAGGGAAGAGATTTCACACCTATACATCCTATATATAGACACTGGTGTGGTGCCTTTGCGAAACAACTAGTCTAAAACTGGACCAAAAACCCAACAAAAAGAGAGACTGGTTTCGCCCCTAAGCAACTGTTATATGGCTTAGGATTGACACTCTTAGTCAGCTTCACCAATCTTCTTTCATCAACCAGCTCTCTCTAAAAGCCACTTGCCTTCTTTGTATTATGTCTTTCATTATATGACTGTAATGAAGGAACACTCATGTAATATGTTGGAAAATGATAAACCAACTGAAATTTCATATTAGATGCAGCTCATCTTGTTCTGTTGGTTGGGAGCTTTAGCTATCAACCATGTGATTTCAGGTTCGAGTCCTACGTATGATGCGCGTGTGAGTTTGTCTTAATTGACCTAAATGTCCCAAAATAAATTTCATATTAGAACATGATATTATGAAAACACCATACAACCGATTTTTTTTTTTTTGGATAAAACCATACAGCCGGTTTGGCTCAAAGGAAACGTTAACTAGGGTTACAATCCTCCATAACAACATGTGAATGTCTCAACTGATTTTAAACCACTTAGATACTTAATGACTCCATACTATCATTTTGGCATACTTTAAGACACATGAATGGGTTACCGGATTTATTTAAGTTCATCATAAATTGCTCACGTCAATAGAAGTAAATCAATAAACAAGGAAGCTCTAGAACAAACAACATTAAGTTAATGCATTTAATTGGGCAAAGATAAATAAATATGGAACACGTCTTAGTTCTGTGTATAATCTAATTGTATTGATCAAATGGATTGTATTGTTTACTCAAATCTCAATTCGGTCAGATGAGCTTTTTGGAGAGTTGTAGGGTTGCCTCCCCCTATCGGAGGCCTTGCCCCAAAATTTTTTTTTTCTCGTACAACTGTATAGTGTTGAAGCGATGTGCACTTGTGCACTGTAGCAACACTGCAAGTCAGGCTGGAGACAGAGAGTGGAGGGCTGTGACTGGAACTAGACAGTTTTCTTTCTCTTGTTTCACGCTAAATTTGAAGGGTTGCGTTCCTTAGTATAATTTAAGTGTGTCTCTTTGTCTATTCTATAGAGAGACGATGAGAGATTATGAGAGAAGAGATGTGTACTATTCTTCCTAAATTTTCATTGTGAACTTTTTGGTGTTGTGTGGTTCTGTGATTTTTTTTCTAGTTTCAATTTTTTCCACATTAAATTCTGGTATTCATTTCCGTTGTCTTTTTTTTTTCTTGCTTTTTTCGTTGTGTAGTTTACTTGTCAACAACATTATGTTGAATTCAAATTGATCTATAAGCAATGCTAGAACCTTATTAATAAGATGACTAAGAAACAAGAGAATAAAAGAGAGAAACAAAGAGATCCTAAAGTGAGAAATTTAGAAATTTCACTAGATTGTCAAAAAATATTAGATTTGAGCAAGTACTTCAATGTGTCCTGAGTTCATCCTCTAAACTTTTCTATTTATAAGCTCAAGGCACACCATTAAAGCAAATGTTACACAAATAAAATTACATAGACAAATTTAACAAGTACTTATTATAAAATAAATGACCTTAGTAAGCTCCTAGCTATAAAAGTACATAGAAAATCTACATTAAATTATCCTATTAAGTATGTTTCAATACCCAAGGAATGAAATTAAAAAGGTAAGATACTAAAATATCTCTTATGCAACAACAGTAGGGAGTTGTTCGTATATTGTATATATTGTTGGAATACTTAATAAATAAGTAATTCAGAAATAGATAATTGTAAAGAAGCAAGACAGGTATTACGATATCAAAAAAGAGCAAAAGATTTTATGCACACATTTTAGAAATCTGATCATTGGGAGATTGTGGGGTATTCTCAAACCAATTTCGCTAGTTGTCTAGATGACAGAAGATCTACTTCGTGATCTACTTCGTGTTATATTTGCATATTAGCTTGAGGTGCTATCTCATCAAAGAATACCAAAAGAACTCATAGCTTTTTTCCATAATGAAAGCAAAATGTATAGATGTTATGAGTCATTAAATCTAAAATGATGGTTACAAAATTTTATCATTAATAATTTTGAGAGATTATTAAAGATAAATTAAAATAATAAGCACATTCACTTATATTCAAAAAATAATAGAAGCTTATTAAAATTAAAATACATTGACATAAAGTTTTTAATTTTGAAAGAAATAGTTTGGAGTTCTTAAGTATCTATTAAACATATTAATACAAATTTTATGATTATAGATCCACTTATAAAAAGTTTATCATCTGAAATATTCCATGAGCATATGGCTTGTATGATTGTGGTTTATCATGGTGGTATGATAGCATGGCAAAAATTTATTTATAATATTTATTTATTATAAATATATATTTTTAACAAATTAAAGTGTTATTATTGTCTTATTTATTAAAAACTCTAAAATATAGTTATCTTATTTCATTTGTAAATTAGCAAAAAGTATTAAAATTGTATTGATAACTCTTTTGAGTTATAATATAGATCCACTTGAAAATAAATATGCTATGAGATCATATTGCATGAACTTGCCATGCTACACATCCATACTTATATGTTATTAATGAATAAAACTATCTTGGGATATTACTTCATAAGGATATCAAATGTTGAACTCTTAAGGTTTTGTAATAATTTGTAATTGTTAGGTTATATATGGGAGATTGCTAGAAAATTTTTATATATGGGTCCATATATAAATATTAATTATATATTAAGTGATATTTAAATTTAAACCTATTAAAATTATTGCTTGGCCTATGTGATATATTATTGATGTGTATGAAATTAAGTATTATGTGTAGAGATTATATTTTATTTTAATAGTGGACTAAAATAAAGTAAATATATTAAGATATAAATATTGTCAGGGTACCCAATCTAAGTTGCTGGTTCTCATTTTTCAATCTTGAAGAAAAAAATGCGCTCACTAGAATGTTGCATCAAAAGTAGAAGACAAAAAACTCTAATTCCGCGTCTCAATAGATTCATTTATGCTTCTAATAATTATTCTTGATGAAAATATTATTCTTTGTACTCGTGCTTCTAAGTCAAACACTCTAGCTTAATCATTTATTTAACATCATCACTTATTTGTGTTTTAATATTTGTATGATCATTTTAGGCTTCTTTTGGGACAGCTTTCGTATTGCTTTATAAAGCAGAATTTTAGTGCAAAAAATTTTTAAAAAGAAATTTTTGTACTAAAAGGCTATTTTAAAAATCAGCAGAAAGTTGTCCCAAATGAAGCCTTAATTGATAAAATTGTATAATTATGATTATTACATTATTCATGATTATGATTAAGATTAATAACTCATTTTATAGCTTATCATATATTATACAACTACTCACTTGCACTCTTACACAATATTTTTTGTATACAACTTGGTTTTTTTATTCTTAACTCTCCTATTGTGATTCAATTAATATATTACTTGCTTAAAGTGTGTGATTTTTCAACAACTTCCACATTTTGTTGATTTTATGGGATTAAATACATACACATTCATAATGTAAGTTTAAAGTGCAAAAAAGTGCCCATCAAATTCAACCATTCCCCCTTCACTCTTTAGGTTCATCAAACTATGACAACATTTGACGATCATCTATGACATTTGCAAATTTGATAAGCCACTCAATAACCTTTTTCGTAAGGAGAGTGATTGAACTAACTATCTTCTGTTGATTGGTATTTAACAACCAATGTCCTAATTTTGACACCATATGTTGCCTTCCATCCACCAATCAACATCTGCATGCCCTAAACCCTAAACTGACATCCAACATCTAACTTCATTCGTCATCCCTTTATCAACACAAAAATCTAATAACTCATCATACCTGACTTTCCAATCAAACAATATTGTTCAGTGTATATATCATATTTTTTTCATTGTCTCTATCAACATCATTGAATGTGTAGATGCTGACTAGTTTCATTGATAAGGGCCTTGGAAGTTGTTTTTAAGATATCAAGTTCAATTAATTCTCCCAACAAAATAAATTCCCACATCGAATACTTATAGAAAATAATATCTTCACCTGACACTCACCATCCTTTGTCAATGTCACCACCTCCTACAATTACGTTAGCATATACTTCAAAATTGTGTTTTTACATGATATTCTAATTTGTAAAGTTAAATCATTTGCCCCCTTTTTTTTTCTTCTCCATATTTTTTACATAAAGAACTTATATCATGTTGATTCATAAAACTTTTTCTCTTATGCTTCGTTTGGGAAAACTTTCTTACCACTTTCTGAAGCAGCTTTCTAGTATAGAAATTTCTAATTTAAGAAATTTTTGTACTAAAAAACTCCTTCAGAAAGTAGTAAGAAAGTTATTTCAAACGAAGTTTTAATCTTCACATGCATATGATCTTAATACAAATCCAGGCATAAATCATGGTTTTTATAATAATAAAACAAACAATATTAATTATAATTATAAAATTAAAAAAATTTGAACTACGAATATGCTATTTGAAGCACAAAAATTTTATTCATTTTATTCATTTTGAAGAGGTTAATTGGTATAATTTTATCTGGCATAAAAAGTTCTCTCTTCGGTATTCATGCTATGCCTGGATGGCGATTTTAGGTAGATTGAAAACTGCTGATTTACTATTGATGAGGCATATTGAGGTTTTCCCTGGCTGTTCCTTTTGTGATGCTGGTAGTGAAAGCCATTCCCATTTGTTTTTTTGGTTGTGACTTCTCATTTGCTGTGGTCTCCTCTCTTTTGCCGAATTTGGGCTGCTTTCTTTTGAGGCCAAACCTATTACAGACTTTCGACTTTATTGATGGTTTAGATGGCATAACTTTTTTTGGGGAATTTTGTGGGCTTAGCCCGTATATTGATCTAAAAAGATTACAAAAAAAAAACAATAACCCAATCACAGGGTGAAAGAAGAAAAATTGAGCTACAAAAAGAGAGCAAAATATTTCAGACTCAGGAAAAAAGAACTAACAAAATAAGCAAATAAGCTTATCAATCACTGAGAAGATCATTCCAAAATAAAGCCCCTCTTCCCTAGTTGCCAACTGGAACAATGAGAACTGTAAATTCGAGCTCAATGAAACACAGAACCGCCAAAACATAGAACTTCCAGGCAGGCCGTTCAACAGATAAACAAAGTTCCAAAAAACATTCAGAGAACCTCCAGGCAGGCCAAAAAACAAAGCAGGCAGAGAGTACAATCTGATAACAGCCGGCCGTCCAAGGGAAGAGAAGTGAAGAGGCATCCATATGTTAGTTCTACTCATCATTGTTCGGAGGGGGAAGAGAACTTCCCCCCACAAAAATCGTTTTGAAGCAGGCAGCGAACAAAACCAGCAAAAATTCATCAAATCCTGAAGCATGAAGGGAATGACTCTTGTAGCAAAGTTAGGAGATGGCATAACTAGTTGGGAAAAAAGTTTCTGCTATCTTGTCATATGCAGCTCTGTTTATTTTCTTTGGCGTGAAAGGAATACTAGGAGATTTGAAAATGTTTGGAACACTCCATCTAGAATCTGTTTCATTATTAGACAAGCTATCCTTCTTAAAGTCAGGAGATGAAAACAATTTGAAGATCTTAAAATCCGATATGCGATGCTCAAGTGATCTAGTTTGGCTGGGATGCTCTTCTGATGTTTCGATGCCGCTGGTCGTTGCTGAATGTTGTTTGGGTATTTTTGAGGGCTATGATGTTTGTATTGCCCATTCTACCCCTTTGGATGGCAGTGGCTTTCTCCGGGTGCCTCACATGATGATCTTCTTGATCTTTTATGATTTGTCTGCTGCAATCAAGGGGTTTTTGGCTTTTCTTTGTGGCAATTCCTGGGCCCTGTTTCTGTCACATTTCTTCTTCCTATTGGTTTATTTTTCATGTATTTTGCTTTCTACTGGGGGTTTAGTTTTTTACTCCTACAGGTTTTTCTTACTTCCTACACATGTAACTAGTTTTGATCAATAAAATTTGGGCTTCATGCCCTCTAATTTTCCCAAAAAAAAAAAGCACAAAAATTGGTCGACTTGAGGGATTGTATTGCTGATTTGTGTCATTGTAATATATAATTGAAGCCGAGTCGTTCTGCTTTGGTGCTTCGAGATTTCTTCTTCAATCGGCCTAGTGGGCCGGAAATCTCCTGGCCCAAAAGGACCCGGGGGTGTGATTAAAGACAATTTTAATTAAACTAGGAATAAGAATTTGGGTCAGAATATTTATGCCAAAATTTACATGAGTTGTTTTTTTTAAAAAAATTTTAAAGATAAATATAATGCATAAATTATTACTTAATTTTTTTTATTTCACTCATATCAAAATAATTCAATCAAATACCCTCAACTAATTTTGCTTTATTAATTAGAATATCAAAGGCTTCATTTTGGATAGTTTTCTTACTGTATTGCTTTTTAAAACTCACCTATAGTTTTTATTTAGTGACTACTTTTTCACTACTATCAAGAAATTTTTATGTTAGAAAGCTGTTTTCTACAACAACGTTTAAAAACGTTACTTTCTCTACAACAACTTTATAACCACTTTCATAAATAATTACAGCCGTCTCAGACGAACACTTAAACTATTATTCATTTCCTTGCCCACAAATTCTTTGAAATTTTTGGTTTCAAGAATGTACTTTCTCAAAATTATAATTTATTTTTTATTCAACAATCATTTTTGAGGGCATGTTAATTCTTGTTGCGGGCAAGAATATTCACGGCGGTTGAGAAATATAAAGTTTAGCGTCCTTAGCTATGTACGAAGATCCAACATGCATACAGATAAAAAGAGAGGGTGCATTATTCATAAGAGACACTAATATTTTTACGTAGAAATCCCTAAAAAGGGGAAAAATCACAGGGTCTGGCCCAGTTTGAATGAATCCACTATTATTTGCAGTCGATTACAAATGAGGCCCTTCCTTGGGGGAAGGCCTTGGCTTGATGTATCAAATAGACATCATATGGAGTGCATTACATGATGGGAATAGGAAGAATCACTCTTAATGTGTTTGTTTGGTCGGCAGAACCATAGTCGGTGGGCGACAGAAGTCAAAAAGACTGTTGTCTGGTGACAAAGGTCGGAAGGATCGTAATCGGCGGGTGACGGATGTCAGAAAGGCCGCTGTCTGACAAAGGTCAAAAGGATAGAAGTCGGCGGGCGACGGAGGTTGGAAGGACCGTAGTCAGAGATGAAGTTCTTGAAGAACCGTAATCGGCGGACGACGGAGGTCGAAAGGACCATAATCGGGGGGCGACGGGCAAAAGTCCGGCGGTGGTCGGCGGCCTGGCGGTGCTCCGACGGAGGGTGAGTTGAAGTTCGGCGGCGGTTGGCGGCCGAGTGGAAGTCCAGCGTGGAGCGCTGGTCCGACGAAGGTCGGGCCCCGTAGTTTTTCCTTTTTATAGGATTTTCTACGTAAAAAATCTTGTGTTTCTTTGTGTGTGAGCTGGATATTCGTGCAATACTAAAACATAAGATTACAACTCTATCGCCATGTATATTCTAGCCTGTAACTATTCTTAAGTTTTTTAACTATAGATTCAACTTTTTTTTCAATTACCCTTATTTTTATGTTTAATTTCAATCACTAATTATCTCTTTTCTTATATAATGAATTGCTTGTAGATCAAGTGAATTTTAAATAAGAATTAAAATGCATAGAAAATCTTCTTTTTTATAGTATGACTTTGCTTTTTACCAATTTGAATTATCCTTATAAAATATTTATCAACTATGATAATAAGAAAATTTCTAAAAAATTTTATTGGAGGAAAATTGTTATGATTTGATGAATTCAATGATAGTCATATAATATTTATATGTTAAATAAATTAGAAATTATTGGGCTGTATTAATATTCATTAATTATTATAAATTAATATCAATGAATTTATTAATTAAATCCTTTGGTGGTAAAGTTATAGTAATTTATCTTCTTTAAATTCTAAAATGCTTTGTTGGAGCCAAAAATACTTCACACATTAAATTTAAATTGGAAATCTAAGTTGTTGTTATCTTCTTATTCACCTATTTGTCATATTTTGTTTCTTGAACAGTTACATTCTTCTCAAATAATTCTTCTATCTCTTGAAACGCCAGCGAACTAAGATTTGGTTTGGGATGATTGCAGCTTTTTAGAAAGATGATTGTAAAGTTGTTGCAGAGAAAATAAAATTTTTAAAAGCTACTGTAGAAAGCAACTTCTTAGCATAAAAATTTTATGAAAAGAGTAAAAATGCAACGATCAAATAAAAATTATGGTTGCAGTCTAAAAATCAAAGCAATAAAGAATTTATCTCAAACGAAACCTAAATATCTTACCTTTATCGATATCGCTTCTTTAATTACTTCATATTTCACATCCATTATTAATAAACCTCTTAAAAACTTATTAAATAGACATCTTTTAAAAAACAAATAAGAGCTTTTAAACTTTTTTATTATATTATTTTAGAATTTTAAAATTTTATTCACATGTACTTGATGCACATATATTTGTACTAATATATATAAATATATTGATGGAAAAAATATTCAAAACATTATATTAATTTTAAGATAAATATAATATATAACAACACAATAAGTATTTATCACCCTACGTATACATGAATCTTTATTCTCTACTATGTCCTATTAAGAACCAAATTTTTATTTAAATTTAATGAAAAATGTAATTTTTAATACTTTAACTAATTAACTACAAATTATGTCATGTTTATTTTAGAATGAATCAACTAACAATTAACATTCATCCTAATTAAATTTGAATTAATTGACCTAATTAATTTCACACCAAAATTAAAGCACATTTAAATTAGCTTTGTTATATGACAACGATTAATTATTATTGTTACATGCTAGAAATTTTGAGACACTAGAGTGTATGTTTATGTTTCAGTGTTGTACAAAAATTCAAGACAAACAGATAAAAGTAGTAAGATCAGAAATTTTTTACGTTGAAAATCATGAAAGGGAAAAAATCACTGGGCTAAGCCCAGTTGAAAAATGCACTATGTATTAAGTGATATAAGAATTCTCATTTCTTCATTATTGAAGTAAGAGAAGGATTAAACAAACATGGTTTTTCTTAAAGGAGATTATAAAAATTAAGTGTCCACAGAGGGACAATTAACACCTAACAATAGGGCTTGATTTCTCGAACAGAAAGTATAAAAAATAAAGAAGTAAAAAAATTATCCCAAACGAAACCTAAATGTCTTACCTTTATCTTTATTGCTTCTTTAATTCCTTCATATTTCAAATTCATGCTTAATAAACCAAAGCTTATTAATTAGACCTCTTAAAAACTTATTAATTATGCTTCTTTTAAAAATCAAATAAATAACTAGCATTTAAACTTCTATTATTTTATTTTAGAATTTTGAAATTATATTCGCATGTATTTTATGAAAATATATTTCTACAAATATATATAAATATATTGATTGAAAAAAAATTATAAAATTATATTAATTTTAAGATAATATAATAAATAACAACAACAAGCCTTCATCATAATACGTGGGGACAGATACATGAACAAGAGTGGAACGCTATTGTGTTGAGGGTGGGTTGCCCGGCCTAAAAAAACCTTATAATGGGGGGGCAATTCTATAAATTTGCCACCCCCCCCCCCCCCCCTCGGCGCCGCCGCCCAAAAAAAGCACTGCAGTTGCATCTACTCCGCTCGAGTATCCCGCACGACGCCTTCAAGGACCAGGCCTTTGGTTGTTATTGCCTGCTCCGCACCTCGGGATGCTGCTCTCCTTCCCTCGCTTCTCTTCTATGCACAACAACATTGCCAATTGGTCGGGTGACGCCCTTGGCTGCAATAGGACGTCACTGCCAACTTCGATAGTTCGACCTAGTCTCCAAGAGTTTTGCCGCTTACAGTTTTTTTAACCAAAATCAAAAAAGGAGATTAATTCCTCTCATTCGTAGCAGGAATAAGTTTATACATCTATTGTGCTTCACTTCTTGAGATCGAAAGACCATTTTGAGCTCTCAGGTACTCATTGACGCCTTCAGTTCGGTTGCAACTTTCAAGCAGAACATTGCTACCGACTTCGACGGTTCGACCTAGTCCCCTAGAGTTTCACTGTCATTTGAACTGTAACTGCTATGTTTTACAAATTTTTTTTCATCTCATCAAATAAAATACAAAACTTAGTGCATTGCTGCTTTGTAATATTAGCCATTGACACTTCCAAATCTTTTATTTAAGTGCTAAAAGCCTAGATTGTCAAAAAGAAAGCTTTTACTCAGTAGTTTGCTTTCTCTTTGAAGTACTATAAGCCTATAAGTCTCCATGTATTAGGTCGGTAACACGTCACAGTGCTTGTTCTAACCATCAAATTGAGCTGAAATAAGTAAGTCAAATGTCTCATATGCATCATTTACTTGTTTTTTCTATTTCAAAATACAAAAAGACGTGGAATTTTTTGAAAAATGTGAGTAATCTTGGACTCCGACCTTCAATTTGGAGTTACGATGTAAATGAAAGAGATAAAATTTGAAGAGCATTTCTATTGAAGGGATCCTAGCAACCGAGAAGTCATCAATTCCCCCAAGTATTATTTGGAAATGTTAAACACAAATTTAATCTGAAATGGTTTGAAGAATATCCTGATTAGTTAGAAAACAATGTGTAGAAAGATGTTATTTTTTGTCTGTACTACTACTTGTTTAAGCCCCAAGAGTAAACTATTACAATTCAAGATGGGGGAGACTCATTTATTGGAGAAGGGTTCAGAAATTGGAAAAAAAAAAATTTATTAAGTCATATTGGAAAGCATAATAATGCATAATAAGGCCAAACATAAATGTGAAGATTTTATAAAATATCAACAACAAAGTTTTCCTATTTTATGGTTGAGCAAAGATGAGAAGAACAAAAAAGATTATAGGATCATGTTAACTGCAATAGTGAATTGTGTTAGATTTTCTTACATCAAGGATTACCATTATGTGGCTATGATGAGTCATCTAGATCAAATAATCAAGAAGACTATTTAGAGCTATTTGATTTCCTTACTAATTGTTGCGGACTCAAATATACGCGGCGATAGAGTTTAATATTTCCGTCTCAGCGTTATACGTATATTCAGCACACAAACAGAAGAGTGAAAGAAACACCAGGATTTTTACGTGGAAAGCCCTGAAAAAGGGAAAAACCACGGGGCCACGCCCAGTTGAAAAAGTTCCACTAGTGTTGTTTGAAATATACGAGGCTGACTCGTCCTTTAACTTCAGGACGATCAGATTACAATGAGTATCAATTACAAGGCCAAGCAGAGTTCCGACGTCACTCGGGCGTCAGACAGAATTCCGGCGTCCCTCGGGCACCAGGTGGTGCTCCGGTGGTGTTCCGACGGAGTTCCGGCGGAGTTCCGGCGGTGTTCCGGTGGTGGTCGAGGAGGAGCTGTTCCCTCCTAGACTTCTCTTCTCTTCTTCTTCTCTTCTTGGCTTCTTGGCTTGGGTCCCCTCTTAAGAGAAATGAGGGACTATTTATAGTTTTTCTGGAGTGGCATAGCCCGTAAATATGTGAGGGATCAAGGGCAAATAAGGAGTGATCCGGATGAACGGTCGATATTGAATCCCTTGATCGTGAACCGTTTATCAAGTATTTGAAGGTCTTAATGATATCAGAATTCTGCGATCTTGGACTCGTTGGATTCGTCTCGTCGAGCCGCTCGATTCGAGTATAAGCTCGTCAAAATCGGAGACCGTTTGGTAACTCAAATTGCTGTTTGGTGCTTCCAACAGCACTTCGGGTACTTGATTTGGACTCGTTTGGGCTCGGATTGAGTCGAATTTGGTGTTGTTGGATTCGTATTTCCGAGACGCTCAGTTCGACTGTAAGCTTGCTGAAATCGGAGTTTAAATAGTCTCCAAATTAATTTTTGAAGTTTCCAACTTGAGTTTTTCCTCGAGATTCGTGCCCGATCAAGATAATTTTCCGATGACGTATCAGTTGCCCCCCTATTTTTGGACGACAAAGCTCCAGGAGTCCAAAAATATATGTGTCGGCTTTTCACTTTGGCAAGATCGCAAAAATTTGCGTTCCAAAAATCAAATGTTTGCTCGAACTTGATCATAGAGGCCCCGTTGAGCTCTGAAAGTGTCAAAATTGAGTCCGGAACGTCGAAAAACGTGTCCGGGGACCCCAAAAATGTCGAATTTGGACCGTCCGGGCCCGAAATCGGAGCCCAGGAACGCGTAGGCGGCCGAACCGGCCGGCCGGCCGGCCGGCCGCCGCCCGCGGCGGCGCCTGCACCAACAGGCGCGTCCGCGCGCGTCTGCGCGCGGAACCGCGCGGTTATAACCGCGCGGGGCGCGGTTTTGTTTTAAAAAAATATATATATATATTTTTTATTTAAATTGTGGGTCCCACATGGGATTAAAAATCCGAAAAAATCCCAAAAAATTCCAAAAATTTTGAAGAATTTCAGGGAATTTAATAGAATTTTGGAGTCCTCCCCCCCTTAAAGAAAACTATAAATAGACCCCTCAGGGCCTAGTAGAAACTCGCCCCTTCTTCCTTTCTCCCTCTGGCTTTTGGCATTTTGAGGCTTTCCGCCGTTTTTGAGTAGGTGACTTTCCCTACTTAACTCGGCGCCCCTCCCTTTGCGCAGAAGTTAGAGTATTCCTCTCTTCTCCCCTCTAGTTTCTGGCATTTTGAGGCCTTCCGCCGTTTTTGAGTAGGTGATTTTCCCTACTTGACTCGGCGCCCCTCCCTTTGCGTAGAAGTTAGAGTATTCCTCTCTTCTCCCCTCTAGTTTCTGGCATTTTGAGGCCTTCCGCCGTTTTTGAGTAGGTGATTTTCCCTACTTGACTCGGCGCCCCTCCCTTTGCGCAGAAGTTAGAGTATTCCTCTCTTCTCCCCTCTAGTTTCTGGCATTTTGAGGCATTCCGCCGTTTTTGAGTAGGTGACTTTCCCTACTTAACTCGGTGCCCCTCCTTTTGCACAGAAGTTAGCGGTTTTCCCTCTTTTTTCTCTCATTCTGGCTTTCTGACAGTTGAGGCATTCCGTTGTTATTCAGTAGGTGATTTTCCCTACTTGAGACAACGCCCCTCCTCTTGTACAGGAGTTAGAAATTTCTTTTCTTTTTCATTCCTTCATGTGGAGGTGAGATGTTAGTCGGAGGGAGTCTGAAGATGGTCGGAAGTCAGGCGTCGGGAAGAAGTACGGCGTCGGGTAGAACTCCGACGAAAATCCGTTGGCGGGGAGAAGTCCTACGACGGGTAGAAATTTGGTGTCGGGTAGAAGCCCAACAAACATCCGGTGACGGGCAGAAGTCCGACGTCGGGAAGAAGTACAGTGTTGGGTTGAAGTCCGACGACGGGCAGAAGTCCGGCGTCGGGTAGAAGTGCGATGAAAGTCCCGCGACTGACAGAAGTCCTGCGTCGAGTGGAAGTACGGTGTCGGGCAGAAGTCCGACGAAAATCCGTCGGCGGGAAGAAGTCCTATGACGGGTAGAAATTCGGTGCCGGGTAGAAGCCCAACGAAAATATTGGGCAAAATTCCAACGAAAGTCTGGCGACGGGCAGAGACCCAGCAACGGGAAGAAGCTCGTCGTCGGGCAGAAGTCCGATGAAAGTCCCTCGACGAGCGTAAGTACAACGTCGGGTAGAAATTCGACGAGGGTCTGGCGACAGGCAGATGATGGCGGGCGTCCAGTAACATTGTGTTAAGGCAATATTCATCCATACTAAAGTGTGCCAACATCAGATATTACTGAATCAAGGGGCCGAAGTAGTGTGACATGCCAACATTCTAGCAATACACTAACACTGTCAACTGAGTGGAGGTCTGATGATGATCCAGTTATGTCCTTTCTTTAAAGGAGCAGTTGTAGGAGATGCTTGCGTGCAGTAAGGGAGAAGTCACTTAAATCCACCAAGGATATTTGACTGTGTTAAAGTTACTTGTTACTGGATGATACTAGCTTGTATGAGTGTCACCAGTGTACCTTTTGATTCAACTTCTGGTGAGAAGAAATGTATATTTGAATCTGAATTTATGTAACTCCAATGATATTGTATATGAAATGAGGATTTGTCCCCTAGAGGGACCTGAATTGTTATTGCATCTGTAAGACATGCTTTGTGCTTTTGATGTATTATTAGTCTGAACGAATGTGAGAGACATCCTTTTAGGATGTTTGACATATCTGAGACTGTAAGTCAAAGCCCTTGCTTGATGACGTTAAGGGAAGATGTTAGATTAAATCTCCCCAAGAATGATCTTCCAATGATTGGGATACAAGACATCATCCAATGACATTTGACCTATATGAGGTTGTATGTCAGAGCCCTGTTCAATGACGTTAACGTATAGGAGTGGTCGAGGGAATCCACCAAGGATATGAGACCTATCCGAGGTTGTATGTCAGAGCCCTGCTCGACGACGTTAACCTTTATGGAAGAGGTCGAGAGAATCCACCAAGGATGTGAGACCTATCCGAGGTTGTATGTCGGAGCCTTTGCTCGACGACGTTAACCTGTATGGAAGAGGTCGAGAGAATCCACCAAGGATGTGAGACCTATCCGAGGTTGTATGTCGGAGCCTTTGCTCAACGACGTTAACCTGTATGGAAGAGGTCGAGAGAATCCACCAAGGATGTGAGACCTATCCGAGGTTGTATGTCGGAGCCTTTGCTCGACGACGTTAACCTGTATGGAAGAGGTCGAGAGAATCCACCAAGGATGTGAGACCTATCCGAGGTTGTATGTCGGAGCCTTTGCTCAACGACGTTAACCTGTATGGAAGAGGTCGAGAGAATCCACCAAGGATGTGAGACCTATCCGAGGTTGTATGTCGGAGCCTTTGCTCGACGACGTTAACCTGTATGGAAGAGGTCGAGAGAATCCACCAATGATCGATCATCCAGTGATTGAGACATAATAAAGATTGCATATTTCTCGAATCAAGGATAAAGAGACTATATTTGTCAGTAGTTTTTCACTGTCATTTGTATTCTTTTTAAAGAAAGAGACAATATCATAACTGGACGAACAACACATTATATTACTGTAAGACAATAATTCCCTTATACAACAGAAGAGATACATATAGGGACAACCACATCATTTGACTTGGTAGAAATACTAAGGACATTAGAGTGACATCCTACTGATCATAGAAGAGATACATGGTGACACATGACAAGTAGTATTACTAACACAAATGTTCAAGTTGCAGCATTACTCAATCTCACCAACCATTTGAATATTATTCAATGGTTGTCTTTGTTGTTGTTGACTTTGCCCCCCAGTGGGGCGAGCTTCTTCTCGGGTAGGTGGGTTCCCAATAAACTGTCGAAGATAGCCCTGGCGGATAAGTCTTTCAATCTCATCCTTAAGTTGCCAACACGCTTCAGTAGTGTGGCCACGACTACGATGAAAGTGACAGTACTGATCTTGATTTCCTGTATTTGGCTTCGAAGGATGCGGTCATTTCACTTTGTCCTGATCTTGAATCGCCATTAACACATTTGCTTGAGATGTGTTGAGCGGAGTGTATTCTTTCTCCTGCCGAGGTTCTCGTTGTGGTAATGGGGGCCTAGGAGGTAGATTGATATTCCCTTGCTTTTTTCGTTGTAAGGAAGAATTATCCATCCCAGGAGCACCTTTGCGCTTACCATTTGTCTGCTCGAACTGCTTTCTGTGAGCATTTATGGCTTCATCTGCGGAGATTTGTGTCTCCACACGATGAATCAGGTCGGCGTATGAATGAACCGTATCTCGCATAAGAGCCGAATAAAAGGGGCCAGGACGGAGGCCACCAAGAAAGACTCCTCTCAATAATTCAGGATCTACTCCCGGAATTTGTCGAGCCTCAGTAGAAAATCGTTGAAAATATTCTTTTAATGTTTCTCCCTCGTTCTGACGGATCCTAGAGAGATGAGAAGAATCCTTAGTAATTCTTCGGTTGGCTACGAACTGTTCGACAAATACTTTGGCCAATTTGACGAATGTGGGGATCGTTCCGGCTGGAAGTGAATAGAACCATGTTCGAGCTTGTCTTTTAAGAGTGGAGGGGAAAACCTGGCAAAGGAGTGCGTCTGATGCTCGCTGGATATGCATGATAGTTCTGTAATGATCGATGTGCTCGTACGGGTCGGATGTCCCGTCGTAGGAATCGATGCTTGGTAGTTTAAATCCTGCGGGAATAGCGTGTTGAAGAATAGTTTCTGTCAAGGGTGACGACTCCTGCAAGTCCCACTGACGAAGGGGTTGCCTTATGCCTCCTGTAGGGAACTCTTCTCGGACCAATCGTCGCAGTTCGTGGCGAAGGGCATTGCGAGGGAGCTCAGCAATGTGTGGTCGGGCTAACTCTTCGGGAAGGTCCAAAGGAATACGAGGTTGCCGACCTGTGTGCGAAGGATGGGTAGAACTTGCTGTATCAGCCAGTTCATTATCTTGATGCGACTGCGAACGCCTCCTGAGTGGAGGAAGAGGAATCTCGTCTTGAAGATGTTCGATTTGAACAGCTTCGACACGTGGTGGATCTCGAGGGAGAAGAACCTCCTCCTGAGGTGCTAGGGTCGGTTGTAGAGTCTCTCGCAAGAGTTGTAGGATCTCGTTTTGAGATTCTTCCATCTTTTGAATTCTCTCTTCTAGGGAGGGTCCCGAGGTCCCTTCTCCAGGTGCGTTTTGCCCCCCGGGGTATAAAGAGGCAGATATCGGGCGTCTATGATTCATAGACTGATTCCTGGATTGATGAGAGTGAGAGCGGGAGGCTCCTATGAGGCGACTGCTACGCCTGTTGACCATCGTAGCAATACTTGAAGTTGTGGGATAAGGTTCCCACAGACGGCGCCAAACTGTTGCGGACTCAAATATACGCGGCGATAGAGTTTAATATTTCCGTCTCAGCGTTATACGTATATCCAGCACACAAACAGAAGAGTGAAAGAAACACCAGGATTTTTACGTGGAAAGTCCTGAAAAAGGGAAAAACCACTGGGCCACGCCCAGTTGAAAAAGTTCCACTAGTGTTGTTTGAAATATACGAGGCTGACTCATCCTTTAACTTCAGGACGATCAGATTACAATGAGTATCAATTACAAGGCCAAGCAGAGTTCCGACGTCACTCGGGCGTCAGACAGAATTCCGGCGTCACTTGGAAAGAAGTCCGGCGTCACTCGGGCGTCGGGTAGAATTCTAGCGTCGGGCAGAATTCCGGCGTCCCTCGGGCACCAGGTGGTGCTCCGGTGGTGTTCCGGCGGAGTTCCGGCGGTGTTCCGGTGGTGGTCGAGGAGAAGCTGTTCCCTCCTAGACTTCTCTTCTCTTCTTCTTCTCTTCTTGGCTTCTTGGCTTGGGTCCCCTCTTAAGAGAAATGAGGGGCTATTTATAGTTTTTCTGGAGTGGCATAGCCCGTAAATATGTGAGGGATCAAGGGCAAATAAGGAGTGATCCGGATGAACGGTCGATATTGAATCCCTTGATCGTGAACCGTTTATCAAGCATTTGAAGGTCTTAATGATATCAGAATTCTACGATCTTGGACTCGTTGGATTCGTCTCGTCGAGCCGCTCGATTCGAGTATAAGCTCGTCAAAATCGGAGACCGTTTGGTAACTCAAATTGCTGTTTGGTGCTTCCAACAGCACTTCGGGTACTTGATTTGGACTCGTTTGGGCTCGGATTGAGTCGAATTTGGTGTTGTTGGATTCGTATTTTCGAGACGCTCAGTTCGACTGTAAGCTTGCTGAAATCGGAGTTTAAATAGTCTCCGAATTAATTTTTGAAGTTTCCAACTTGAGTTTTTCCTCGAGATTCGTGCCCGATCAAGATAATTTTCCGATGACGTATCACTAATCATAATGAGGAGATTAAGAAAGTTAAATCTATATATGTAAGCAGCAAACTCAAATTTAAAGTTAACTTCAAAAAAGGTCCAGAAAAAAATTTGTTGTGTTGCAACGGTTAAAACCTTAATATTTATCATAAAATATATTAGTGAATCTTACTGCGAAATTATAGTTATTGAATCCCATGACGTTTCTACAAAAGAACAACTACTTGTTGTAGTGAGATATGTAGATAAGTTAGGGCAAGTTATTGAAATGTTTATAGGCATTAAATATGTTATATTTATTAATACAATTGCCTAAAGGGAACCATTAAAAATATACTTATAAAGCACTTATTGAGCATACATAGGATCTGAGGTCAAGAATATGATGGGGCATTTAATATATAATAAGAGTTTCATGGTTTAAAGGCACTAATACTTAATAATAACCCTCATGCATTCTATATTCATTGCTTTGCTCATCACTCCAACTATGCTTAGTGGTTATAGCAAAAAAACATCATCATGTGAAGTATCTTTTTGAGATCACTTCACGAATTATCAATACTGTAGGAGCTTCATGAAAAAAGAGTGATTTTCTTAGAGTTATTCAATATGATAAAATAATTTTTCATCTACTTAATGGAGAGTTAAGAGTAGTGGTCAAGGTTTGAACCAAGAGACAAGTTTATAACAAGCTGAAGATACCCATTGGGTTCGTATTTTTGTACCTTGATTAATTTGATAAAAAATGTATGCTTCAATAATTAAAGTGCTTGAAATTATTAAAGAATATGAAGTATATGATTAATAAATTATTGAAGCTGGTGTTCTGATAGATGCTATAGAATCTTTTGATTTTTTCTATGCAATATACTTAATAATTGATATGTTAGGTGTTATAAATAAATTATCAAAAAATTTGCAGAGAAAATATCAAGATATAGTGAGTGCAATAAAATTAGTGCAAATCTTCAAACAATAATTACAAATGAATGAAGAAGAATGTGTGAGATTCTTTACTAGATGAAGTATCATATTTTTGTAATATTTTTGAAGTTGATGTTCATATTATGAATTCTACATTCAAGCTCCGTTGACAATCAGTACAGAGAAATAAGAAAATAATAAAATTGTATCATTATTGTATGTATTTCTTTTACACTGTTATTGATTATATGCAACTTCAAGAGCTGAATACTAGATTCTCTGAAACTAGTATTGTGTTCCTTCTTTGTGTTTTGTCTAAATCCAAGTAACTCATTTTCTGTTTCTCATAAGGGTAAATTAATTTGACTTGGATAAATAAACTCAACAGATTTTCGGTAGTTGAACTTATAGCTCTAGAGCATCCACATACTTTCTTGATATGCGTACAAGCAAGGAGTTCTCATCTTTGAATAGCATTGTTGATCTTGCAAAATAATTTATTAAGATTAAGAGAGATGATATGTATCCCTTAGTTTATATGCTTATTGTATTGGCATTAACTTTGTCAGTTGTTACTTGTATAATGCAGAGAGCATTGTCTGCAATGAAATTTGTTAAACACCGATTGTAGTAAAATGGATGATGATTAGTTCAGCGATTGTCTAATGTAATATATTGAAAAAAAAAATTTGATTTGATTCCACTTGAAATTGTAATGTAACATCATCAGAAAATGCAAAATGCAAAGCTTGTAATTTTTTTTATTTAACAATTATAATGTAATATAAGAATTTATTTTGAATTTTATTTTATGTATTTTTTTATATTTTTATAAATTTATCCCCCTAACAACTAAGGCTGATTCCGCCCCTATATGTGAATCATTATTCTCCATTATGCCCTATTAAGCCTAAAGTTCTTTTTTATTACTTTTACTAATTAACTATAATTTATATCATATTTAATAAAAAGTTCTTTTTTAATACTTTAACCAAGTAACTATAATTTACTATCATGTTTATTTTAGAATAAATCAACTAGTAATTAAGATTCGTCCTAATTAAATTTGAATTAAGTGACCTAATTATTTTTACACAAAAATTTAAGCACTTTTAAATTAAGTTTGTTATCTGACAACCATTAATTATTATCTTATCATTATTATATTATATATTATTATATTATTTCGAAAAAATACATTGGTAGCTACTCCTCATAATCAAATAAACTATATGGTCGTAATCAGTACAGAGGGACCCACAATCAGTACAGAGGGACCCACTTTTCTTCAGGTTCAATTGTTAGGTGCAAATTGAGTATGTTGACAGTTGGAAGATCGGACGGCTAGATTTCCAAATCTGATGGGTCAAAGAATTGGTTTCTTTTGACGGTCTCTTTATGAATATCGCAAGATGCATGCATGTGGTTGTTGTTTCACGTACAGCCTTTTCTCTTATCTTCACGTTCTTAAACGTGCAAGCTCTGCTTAGTATGTTAAATTTTTTAATATAAAATAGTTTAAATTCATTAATTTTATTTTAAAATAAATATAATTTATATTTAAATTATTTATTTATATATTATATTTATTTCAGAATAAAATAATATTTTAATTCATGATGTTCAAATTTAAATTATAGTATTCTCATGCAATAATTTTTCTATGAGAAAATAGAATTTATTTATATATTATCTTATAATTTCATATTTATTAATATATTATTTAGGCTTCATTTGGAATATCTTTTGACCACTGATTTTTTATTTTTTTTAAAAATTTTGTGTAAAAAAGCTACTTTAAAAAATAGTAAAAACTTAGCCCAAAAAAGCCTTATTTTCTTGTAATTATTATTATGCCACCCTATTTTTTTAGATTATTATATATCATAATGATTAGATACTAAGGTCTATATAAGTAAAACTTGATAAAATAGGATGATATATATAATTGATATATCGCCAAAAAATCATCTTGATCGGGCACGAATCTCGAGGAAAAACTCAAGTTGGAAACTTCAAAAATTAATTCAGAGATCATTTAAACTCCGATTTCAGCAAGCTTATAATCGAACTGAGCGTCTCGGAAATACGAATCCAACAACACCAAATTCAACTCAATTTGAGCCCAAACAAGTCCAAATCAAGTACCCGAAGCGCTGTTGGAAGCATCGAACAGCAATTTGAGTTACCAAACGGTCTCCGATTTTGACGAGCTTATAGTCGAATCGAGCGGCTCGACGAGACGAATCCAACGAGCAAAAGGTCGCAGAATTCTGATACCATTAAGACCTTAAGATGCTCAATAAACGGCTCATGATCAAGGGATTCAATATGAGCCGTTCATCCGGATCACTCCTTATTTGCCCCTGATCCCTCACATATTTACGGGTTATGCCACTCCAGAAAAACTATAAATAGCCCCTCATTTCTCTTAAGAGAGGACCCAAGCCAAGAAGAGAAGAAGAGAAGAAGAAGAGAAGAGAAGTCTAGGAGGGAACAACTCCTCCTCGACCACCGCCGGAACACCGCCGGAACTTCGCCGGAACTCCGCCGGAACACCACGGAGGCACCACCGGGCGCTCGAGGGACACCGGAGCTCTGCCTGACGCTGGAGCAACATCGAAATTCTGCCCGACGCCGAAATTCTACCCGACGCCCGAGTGACGCCGGAATTCTTTCCAAGTGACGCCAGAATTCTGCCGGACACCCGAGTGACGTCGGAACTCTGCTTGGCCTTGTAACTGATACTCATTGTAATCTGATCGTCCTGAATTTAAAGGATGAATCAACCTCGTGTATTTCAAACAACACTAGTGGAACTCTTTCAACTAGGCGTGGCCCCATAGTTTTTTCCCTTTCCAGGGTTTTCCACGTAAAAATTCTGGTGTTACTATTTCAATTCTGTTTGTGTGCTGGATATACGTATAACGCTGAGACGAAAAATTAAAATCTATCACCGCGTATATTTGAGTCCGCAATAGTTTGGCGCCGTCTGTGGGAAACTTATCCCACAACTTCAAGTATTGCTACGATGGTCAATAGGCGTAGCAGTCGCCTCATAGGAGCCTCCCGCTCTCACTCCCACCAATCCAGAAATCAGTCTATGAATCATAGACGCCCGATATCTGCCTCTTTATACCCCGGGGGGCAAAACGCACCTGGAGAAGGGACCTCGGGACCCTCCTTAGAAGAGAGAATTCGAAAGATGGAAGAATCTCAAAATGAGATCCTACAACTCTTGCGAGAGACTTGACAACCGACCCTAGCACCTCAGGAGAAAGTTCTTCTCCCTCGAGATCCACCACGTGTCGAAGCTGTTCAAATCGAACATCTTCAAGACGAGATTCCTCTTCCTCCACTCAGGAGGTGTTCGCAGTCGCATCAAGATAATGAACTGGCTGATACAGCAAGTTCTACCCATCCTTCAGGTCGGCAATCTCGCCTTCCTCAAGACCTCCCTAAGGAGCTAGCCCAACCTCACATTGCTGAGCTCCCTCGCAATGCCCTACGCCACGAACTACGACGATTGGTCCGGGAGGAGTTCCCTATAGGAGGCGTAAGGAAACCTCTTCGTCAGTGGGACTTCCAGGAGTCGTCACCCCTGACGGAAGCCATTCTTCAACACCCTATTCCGGCTGGCTTTAAGCTGCCAAGCATCGAATCCTACGATGGGACATCCGACCCGTACGAACACATCGACTATTATAGGACCATCATGCATATTCAATGAGCCTCAGACGCTCTCCTTTGCCAGGTTTTTCCTGCCACTCTTAAAGGACAAGCTCGAACATAGTTCTATTCACTTCCAGCCGGAACGATCCCCACATTTGTCAAATTGACCAAAGTATTTGTCGAACAGTTTGTAGCCAACCGAAGAATCGCTAAGGATTCTTCTCACCTTTCTGGGATCCATCAAAACGAGGGAGAATCGTTGAAAGAGTACTTTCAACGGTTTTCTATCGAGGCTCAACAAATCCCAGGAGTAGACCCAGAGTTACTCAGAGGGGTCTTTCTTGGAGGACTTCGTCATGGCCCCTTCTATTCGGCACTTATGCGCGATACTGTTCATTCATATGCTGATCTGATCCATCGTGTGGAAGCACAGATATTGGCAGATGAGGCAATAAACGCTCATAGAAAATAGTTCGAGCAACTCACTGGGAAACACAAGGGAGCACCTGACGTGGATAATCTATCATCACAACGGAAAAAGCAAGGTAAGAGCAATCTACCTCCTAGACCCCCATTGCCACGGCGAGAACCCCGACAGGAGAAGGAGTACACTCCGCTCAACACATCTCGAGCAAACGTGTTGATGGCGATTCAAGATCAGAACAAAGTGAAGTGGTCGCATCCTTTGAAGCCGAATACAGGAAACCAAGATCAGTACTGCCACTTTCATCGTAGTCGTGGGCACACTACTGAATCCTGTATGCAACTTAAGGAGGAGATTGAAAGACTCATCCGTCAGGGCTATCTTCGACAGTTTATTGGGAATCCACCTACCCGAGAAGAAGCTCGTCCCACTGGGGGGCAGAATTAATCACAAAGACAACCAGTGAATAACCGGATAATGGTGGGCGAAATTGAAACAATCGCCGGAGGTCCCTTACTATCTGATCAAGTCTTTTTGACTGTGGAAGAAAACCCAACTCCAAAAAAGGCTCGTATCGATCATTCCATCACATTTGATGATTCCGACCTGGAAGGAGTAAAAACCCCCCATCAAGATTCACTTGTCATAAATGCAGGCATAGGTGACCCGTGTTACAAAGTCAAAAGAATTCTTGTGGACAATGGAAGCTCCGTAGATGTCATGTTCTACTCTACTTTTCTCAACATGGGTCTCTCAAGAGAAAAACTTCAACCTGCTGCAGGTCTTTTATATGGATTTGATAATCGACATGTACAAGCAGAAGGTATAATCAATCTCCCGGTAGTACTTGGAGAATTTTCTCGACAGACTACACACTCCATTCAATTCATCGTGGTGAAGTCAGAATCAGCTTATAACGCTATCTTCGGGAGGCCGCTCCAGTCAATTTTTGGGATCATCGCCTCCATCCCTCACCTCAAGCTGAAGTTCCATACCCCATCGGGAGTCAGAGTAGTATGCGGAGATCAACAAATAGCGCAAACCTGCTATCTTAGGCAGATCAAGTCTCGTCCAACGATTATCTTGAGCATCGAGGAATTTGATCTACGGAGCGAAGATATTCCTCAGAGAGCTTCCCCTGTGGAAGATCTTACTACTGTATCTATATCTGAAGAACATCCTTCAAAGACAGTGCAAATTGGATCACTTCTCTCAGATGATGAGAAGAAAAACTTTACAGATTTTCTACGAGAAAATTAGGATATTTTCACATGGAGTCCAGCATATATGCATGAAATTGACCCCGAAGTGATCATTCACTCCCTCAAAGTCAATCCAATGTGCAAACCGATTATCCAGAAGAAATGAAACTTTGCACCAGATCGCCAGCAAGCAATTAAACAAGAAGTAGATAAACTTTTAGAAGTCGGATTCATACGAGAGGTACACTATCCTACTTGGTTAGCAAATGTTGTTATGGTACGGAAGGGGAGTGGAGCTTGAAGAATGTGTATAGATTACACTGATCTCAACAAAGCTTACCCAAAAGATAGTTTTTCCGCTCTCTCGCATTGACCAGTTAGTTGATACCACTTCTGGTCATCAGATGTTGAGCTTTATGGATGCCTACTCCGACTACAATCAAATAAAAATGAATCCTGCTGATGAAGAAGTAACAGCTTTTCAAACAGACAAAGGATTGTACTACTACCGGGTGATGCCCTTCGGGCTAAAAAATACTGGAGCAACTTATCAGCGTCTCATGAATAAGGTTTTCAAAAGCCTTATTGGACGTACTATGGAGGTGTACGTGGACGATATGTTGGTAAAAAGTCTTGAAAAAACTCAACATATCTCTGATCTGAAATAATATTTCCACTTATAGAGATGTTATAATATGCGACTCAACCCTGCTAAATGTGCTTTTGGAGTCGCTTCTGGAAAGTTTTTAGGGTTTATGGTAACCCATAGGGGAATCGAAGCCAATCCGGAGAAGATCAAGGCACTAAGGGACATGGTGCCGCCAAAGAACATCAAGGAGGTCCAAAGGCTAAATGGGAGAATTACGACACTATCTCGTTTCCTGGCACGTTCAGGAGACAAATATCTGCCATTCTTCAAGATACTTAGAGGCCCTCGTAGCTCCGGGTTTCAATGGACAGATGAATGTCAAGAAGCCTTCGAACAATTGCGAAAGTATTTGGCATCCCCGCCACTACTTTCTAAACCAATACCATGAGAGAGATTGTATTTGTATATGACTGTATCTATCCAAGCCATTAGTTCGGTTCTGGTCCGAGAAGAAAATGCTATACAACGTCCTATCTACTATGTTAGTAAGATTTTATTTGAAGTAGAGGGATGTTATCCTTTGGCAGATAAGACAGCATTGGCATTAGTTTATTCTGCCAGAAAACTACGCCCTTACTTTCAAGCCCATTCCATTGGTGTTTACATGAATTTGCCGCTAAAAAGCATTCTGTAGAAGCCAGAAGCATCGGACAGGCTTGATAAGTGGTCTGTAGAACTGGGAGAATTTGATATCCACTACTTGCCCATGCCCGATATTAAATCTCAAGCACTAGCAGATTTCGTAGTTGAATGCACCGTTCCGGTATCTGATGTACAACCGAGTGCTTCACCTTCTTCTCAATGCTGGACTTTGTACATCGATGGAGCTTCAGGAAATTCTAGGGCTGGGGCTGGAATTTTATTAATCTCTCCACAGAAGGTTACCCTTGAGTACGGGCTTCGACTCAAGTTCCTGACAACCAACAACATAGCAGAATACGAGGCCCTTGTTGCTGGGTTGAGACTAGCAATTGACTGTGAAGTCCAGAACCTAATAGCCCACACTGATTCCCAACTAGTCGCCTCTCAGGTGGAGGGGGATTTTGATATTCACAACCCATAACTGGCTCAATATTGTAGCATTGTGAAGCTACTCTTAGCCCGTATAGGGGAGCATCAAATCATACATATCCTCCGAGAATAAAATGCAAGAGCAGACGCTCTTTCTAAACTTGCTACATCAACAACGAGGGACATCTATAAGAGAAGATGTATCGAGGAGATCCATTTTCCAAGCATTTAGGGTCCATGGGTCATACAGTCAATTGATTAGCCAAGAGAGATGTCTTGGATCGAACCCATCTTGTCTTTTCTGAAAGATGGGGTGCTACCTGAAGAACCCATAGCTGTAATACGACTTCGGAGACAAGCTGCAAATTTTACTATTATTGGCAACGAGTTGTATAAGCGCTCCTTCACTGGGCCGTATCTCAAGTGTCTCCCACCATCAAAAACTGATTACGTACTTCGAGAAGTTCATTCAGAAATATGTGGAGAACATTTGGGAGGAAGAGCGTTGGCTTACAAGATTATGAGATAGGGATTCTACTGGCCTACAATGAAACATGACGCACTTGAGTTTACACAAAAGTGTGAAAAATGTCAACTGCATTCCAACCTCACTCATACACCCGCTCTGGAGCTTGCATCACTTCAAAGCCCCTGGCCTTTTGCCCAATGGGGAATTGATATAATGGGACCTTTTCCTATAGCCACTGGACAGCGAAAATTCATTATTCTGCCTGTAGATTACTTCACCAAATGGGTAGAAGCAGAACCTTTGGCGAAGATTACTGAAGCGAATGCCAAGCAATTCTTATGGAAGAACATAATATGTCGCTTTGGCATTCCTGCAAAAATTGTCACTGATAACGAGACACAGTTTACCGGGAAGATCTTTACATCATTTTGTAAGGATTTTCATATTCAGCTCGTTCACACAGCTGTTGCCCATCCTCAAGCTAATGGGCAAACAGAGGTTACAAATCGAACAATTCTGAAAGGGCTGAAGACACGCCTGGGAAAGGCTTGGGGGCAATGGGCCGAAGAACTCCCCAATGTCCTCTGGGCTTATCGGACCACCGCCAGAACTCCTATAGGGGAAACCCCATATAACCTTTGCTTTGGTACAGAAGCAGTCATACCGGTTGATATCGGAGTTTCTAGCTACAGAGTTCAGACTTTTGACTTCAATAACAACGAGGAGAGGCTTAGAGCAAATTTGGATCTCCTCCCAGAAGTAAGAGATGAAGCCTCACTCAGAACCGTTGCATACCACCAAAGAATCGCCCGTCACTACAATCGAAGGGTCAAGCCTCGCCCTATCACCATCGGAGACTTAGTACTGCGAAGCATTGAAGCCTCTGGAAAAGGCCCTCAGCGTAATAAGCTCTCCCCCCTCTAGGAGGGTCCTTATTTGGTAGCGGCTATGGTCAAGCCTGGAACCTTCAAACTGAAGGATGCTGGTGGAAAAGTGCTTCCTCGAACTTGGAATGTGGGCAATCTTCGCAAATATTATCAGTAGGAGTTGATACTGCTATCTGTCTATGTGTTATGTTTGTCTTATATTTTATCTTCTCCTGTAGTTGTGTTATGTATCTTTAAAATTTTTCGTACATCCCTTATGTGTTGATTATAGAAGAACTTTTTTCTTGTATCCCTAAGTTATTCTAGGGAACTGTTATCTTATATTACGAAGTAATGTGATATTCACTTTGTCGTGATATTGTTTCTTCTCTCCAAACTCTTTTTCTGTGATTCGAGAAATACACAATCTATATTGTATCTCAATCACCGAATGATCAATCCCAGGGGGATTTGATCCGACCTCTTCCACGCATGTTAATGTCATCAAGCAAAGGCTTTGACTAACAATCTCGGATATGTCAAGTATCCTAGGAGGATATCTTGAATATCAAAATCATTTGATGATCAATCCCAAAGGGAGTTGATCTGACCTTTTTCCGGACAGGTTAAGGGCACCAAGCAAATGCTTTCACTAATAACCCCGGATAGGTCAAAATCTTTAAAAAAAGAAAGGGATATCTCACATTTGCTCAAGACAAAAAGAGCTCATTAGAATACTCTCATCCAAACTGAAGTAAAACTAAGTGAATTTCATTTGCATGTGAGAAAAGAACATCAACAACTTCTTTATATATCACTGAACATCGAGTATACCAAATAGAAAAAACGACATCGAGCATACATACAATCACTAGAAAGAAAGCAAAGTGATACAAAATAACATCAAAGACATCCTATAGAATCTCAACGTCATCCTCGTCCTCCTCCAAGGCAAAAGCTCGCTGCAACTCACTCTCCAGCTCTTCACCACCAGAGTCTGAAGAAGCATCACCAGAAGCCTGGCTAGGAGTCAACCCCTCGATCTCCGCTCCAGTCTTGCGATGTACTGTCCGAACACCCTTCATGAAGCCCCTAATGAAGCCATCTTCTGTGCACTCTGCCTCCAAGGTCTTCACCTCCACATCATAAATATGACTGCGAGCCTCTTGAATGTGGTCCTCAATAATGATCTTAAAAGCATAAGATTTCTTGAACTCCTCAATAACTGCAGACGGCAACTGCTGGGCCTCCATCTCGGACAGTACACTCTGAAGCCTCTCATTCTCAGCCTCAAGGATCTGTTGAGTCTTTTCCTGCTGCTTGATTATCACCTGTGCCTCCACCAACTCTATATGCAGACGATCCATCCGTTCATTCTGAGAAGAGGTTGAAGTGATCTTGTTGGCCAACTCTGCTCTACACCCCTCAAGCTGATCCTCCACCACCTTCATCTCCTTCACTTTACTGTCATATTTCTTCTTGTACTCTCCCTGAAGGTATTTAACCTTCACAAACTATTTGTTCCAATCATTCAGAGTCTTGGTCATCTCGAGCTTGAAGTCAGAATACTGAAACAAGAGTATATCAGAAATATATTCCTTAAAAAACATAAAAAAAAGAGGAAGAAGTAAAGGAGAACTCACCAACTCCTCAGCCCGCCGGCGGCCAATGCACTGATGATTCAACACCTCTTCTGGAATATATAACTTGGATGGAGAAACTCGAGGACCTTTGCCAACAACTGTCAAAATCTTATCTGCCCTTTTCTTCCTCGGTGCATGCAAACCTTCCTCACTTCCTGGTCGCTTGGAGTGGTTCTTTTGGAGAACCACTTCTGAAACTCTAGCAGACTTCTTCAACATTTGAGCATGTGATCTCCCTGCTTGAGTAGATAATCCAACCTTGAACAAATACTCTTCATCTATGTATCTACTCAAATAACGCACCTTGTAGTGTAAAGCATCTAAATCATGGAGCTTGAGTATCCTCAGCAAATCTTCTGCTCCAATGTGAAGGGGGACATGTAGCTCTTTCAACTTCCCCCATTTCTCTTGAAGACCCCAATCATTCTGCACATAAAAGAAGTTGCTGATCCAACCTTTCGAGGGGTCTCGAGTGCGGATGTCCAACCACTTGGACCTGAATGAAATATGTCCCTGTGCGTCGCTAAAGAGATGCCCCATCCGAGAAAGACACTCTGAGAAAAGTACCACTCTACGGTCTCTAAAAAGCACGATCAGGCCCATCACGATCGACATTGCTCTATAGAAAAATTGAGACAAGCATACCCCACAAATTGTCAGAATGTCGATCAGTTCGGAAGGAGGAAATCGTAGTCCCGCTCGCAGACTAAATTCATACACCGTCACATATCCCGGGGGAGGGAAGCAGGCACGATCAGTTCTGGCCGACACCTTCATCACTAAATCATTAGGAAAATGAAATTTTTTTCTAAATGAAATGAAAGAGTCCTCAGTGACGGTGGAAATCACATCGTCAGCCTTCGGCGTCTTTTGGGTCCTCTTTGAAACTTCAGATCGTTACGCAGGACGGTCTTCTGAAAGATTTTTTGAGCATGCAAGATCACCCATTTTGCTTCCTTTATCAAAGAGGGGCGCAAATCTAAGTAGGAAAAATCACCTATGAAAGACTACGGAAAGCCTCCGAAGTAGGAAGAAAAATGGAGGAAAAATGAAGAGAAGAAGGGGGAAAGCCGCTAACTTCTACGCAAAAGGATGGGCGCCGGATCAAGTAGGGAAAGTCACCTACTTAAAAACAGCGGAAAGCCTCAGAATGCCAAAAGCTAGAAGGCCAGGAGAAGAGGAAGAAAGGGGCATTTTGTCCCCTACCCCAAGGGGGGTATTTATAGGATGAGAAGAGAGGGAATTAATGAGAAAAAAGGGGGGGAAATATTTAAAAATTGGAGGGAGGAGGCTTCTAGAAGAAAGTTTGAATTTTTCAGAATTTTTTCAGAATTTTTTGGATATTTTATAATCCATGCGGGCCCCACGTTTTAAAAAAAATAAATAAATAAGGGGGGGGGGGGGGCAACTGCCGCGCGCCCCAAGGGGCGCGCGCTCACGCGCGGGCGCCGCCGGAGGCGGCTGCCGACGGCCGGCCGCCTGGCCAGCCTGTTCGGCCGCCTACGCGTTACCGGGCTCTGATTTTGGGCCTGAACGGTCCAAATTCGACGTTTTTGGGGTCCCCGGACACATTTTTCGACGTTTCGGACTCAATTTTAACACTTTCGGAGCTCAACGGGGCCTATATGATTAGGTTCGAGCAAATATTTAATTTTTAGAACGTAATTTTTTGCGATTCGGCCATTGTAAAATACCGGAATAAGTATTTTCAGACTCGTGGAGCTTCGGCGTCCGAAAATAGGGGGGCAACTGATAAATCGCTAAAAAATCATCTTGATCGGGCACGAATCTCGAGGAAAAACTCAAGTTGGAAAATTTAAAAATTAGTTCAGAGATCATTTAAACTTCGATTTCAGCAAGCTTATAGTTGAACTAAGCGTCTCGGAAATACGAATCCAACAACACCAAATTCGACTCAATCCGAGCCCAAACGAGTCCAAATCAAGTACCCGAAGCGCTGTTGGAAGCATCGAACAGCAATTTGAGTTACCAAACGGTCTCCGATTTTGACGAGCTTATAGTCGAATCGAGTGGCTCGACGAGACGAATCCAACGAGCCTAAGATCGCAGAATTATGATACCATTAAGACCTTAAGATGCTCAATAAATGGCTCATGATCAAGGGATTCAATATGAGCCATTCATTCGGATCACTCCTTATTTGCCCCTGATCCCTCACATATTTACGGGCTATGCCACTCTAGAAAAACTATAAATAGCCCCTCATTTCTCTTAAGAGAGGACCCAAGCCAAGAAGAGAAGAAGAGAAGAAGAAGAAGAGAAGAGAAGTCTAGGAGGGAACAACTCCTCCTCGACCACCGCCGGAACTTCGCCGGAACACCACGGAGGCACCACCGGGCGCCCGAGGGACGCCGGAGCTCTGCCCGACGCCGGAGCAACATCCGAATTCTGCCCGACGCCGAAATTCTACCCGACGCCCGAGTGACGCCGGAATTCTACCGGACACCCGAGTGACGTCGGAACTCTGCTTGGCCTTGTAACTGATACTCATTGTAATCTGATCGTCCTGAATTTAAAGGATGAATCAACCTCGTGTATTTCAAACAACACTAGTGGTACTCTTTCAACTGGGCGTGACCCCGTGGTTTTTTCCCTTTCCAGGGTTTTCTACGTAAAAATTCTGGTGTTACTATTTCAATTCTGTTTGTGTGCTGGATATATGTATAACACTGAGACGAAAAATTAAAATCTATCGCCGCGTATATTTGAGTCCGCAACAATAATAATATAAAGAATGAAGTGATATATTCATAAATATAAAATTTTTAGTGATATATTTGTAAAAATTCATAAGAAAATAGCATAAATATTTAATTATTTTCCTTCTCAAAGTGAAAAAAAAAATCTCTTTAAATATACCATATTATTCAACCCTAACATGTGTACATTAACAAATATGAAGGTTTATATGTAAATGATATTTCCTAATTAATTTCAATAACAATGTAACATAAATGCTAACCAAAGCTTGTAACAAGACCAATGGTGATCAAGTTGTTTGAGCACATATTTATCATCTCTAAAGTTTTTTTTTCTTCATAAGAATATGCAAATTCTAAAGCATGCTTGCAAGGGGATTTATTCATGCAAAAAAAAAAAAAGCCACAAAATCTTGATGTATTTTGCATCAAGATGGGCTTTAAAGTCATCGAATTTGCATTAAGATTAGTACATATTTATGATATTTTGAATTGCACTATTCTCAATGTACTTATAAGGACTTTGAAGCCTATCCTAATGTAAAATACATCTATAAACAATTTTTTTTCGATGACATTTATATTTTTTTTTTGTCTGTTCATTGTATAAGACATATTTTAATGCTGCTTAAGTTTATTGGGAATCAAATATACTTAATTAATGGGTTCTCTTTAATTATATACTTTAATACAAGAATTCAAGTTGAAAAGGGGTCTAAATGAGTCGAGTCGAGCTCATGTCAATATTGAATTGAACTTGGCTCATCTATTCAATTGTGAGTTTGAACCTGAGCTTAAGTCAAGTTTGAATCAAATCGTTGGAAAAACATACAGTTTGAGCTCACAATTGTGGCTCGAGTTTTTCACGATGAGTGCCCATCAATGAAGGCACTGACTGATGTTCACCGAAGAAGTCACAAATAAATGTTTGTTAGAGATGTTTGCAATAGGTGCTCGTTGCAAATGGCCTTGATGGGTTCTTACTATAGAAGACAACGACATCCTTAGATGGGAGACGGGCAAGGTTTAACAAAATTGTTTAAATAATATTATGTTTTATATGTTAAATATTGCAAGTGAAATAGTTTTACTTTAGTTATATTTATATAATAAAATGAAGAAAGTATGCAAAAATTTCAAGTATAATACAACACCATGATGCCATCATTGATACTGTCGGAGCATCCAATATGGACATGGTGGCGCCCTGTCTCTATTTAACAGCGCCGCAACGTCGGAGGAGTCAGCGCTGCGAAGCCCAGTCTTTGTTTGCACAGTGCTGTGGCGCGAATTTTTAGTGCCGCGAAGCCAATGGGAGTGCCACTTGGACACCGCAATGCTCAACCGTCAGTAGCACCGTAGCGCTACACTTATAACAGTTCAGGATATGATCTGCCAACAAAGCAACGTGTCTATTTACTAAACAGTGAGTCCACGTAAACATGCACTGCAGCAGAGGAAATTCTTCATTGCTGCGACATTATTTCATTTTATGGGCGCCACAGCATAAGTGTCTCGAGTGTCGTGGGGCCAGAATCCATTTTTTAAATTTTTTATAAATAGTTAATTTATAATGTTAATAATTAATTTCAGTCTTCATAATGATTCTCTGTAATTTTCTTAGAAGTGATAACTAAGGGAATTCATGGAGTACCAGAAGAGTATTTGGTCAATATTTGTGGATGAAATTCTGTTAGTTCAAGGAGGAGTGTAGAGAAGATTATTGAACTCATTCGGTGATCTCTTTTCTTCTATACTTTCTTTCTTCTGTACAATTAATAAAAATGAGTTTACTTCACTTATTCTTCATGTATAACTAAATTCTTTAATTTTGGATTGATTGTGTAAATGAAATGTTGAATACTAATGAATTCTCTTCATCAATAATTTAATGATATTTTCAATATGCCATATCATCATTTAATATACATAATGATCATATATATAGTTAATATCAAGTGTAATGTAGAGCTTAGGAATAGGAAAGCAGGCATAACCAGATATGTTGAATTGGTATGATGCAAGCATAGGCATAATGCTTGATATATACCAAATTTATAGAAATGAATTATAATGAGGGGGTTTTAACAGTACATGCTTTACTTATTCTTCTAAGATTTTCATAGGGTGACAAACTATGAGAGTTTAGAGTGATATTGAGGTAGGAAAGATTTAATCTGTCTTTTGTCTCTTCACGCTCGATTAAGCGGTTGGTGGTGCACATGCTCTGAATATCATCAATATAAAAAAAATCATTAGGAAATATATTATATTTACATTTCATCAATCTAAAATATTTTATCCAAATAGTATTTCATTTAAAATTTTTTATTGATTTTAAACTAAGTGATTGAATCTCCATCAAAACTTATTTTTATTGAGTTGGACAATTATTGTGATTGCAGTATGCAATACTAGTATTTGTAAGTAAATATTCTTTCTTATGGGATCGATACTCTATTTTATCACTATATTACTTTATTCGGCACGTATACTTATATATATTAAGTAAAATTTTTATAATTTTTATGTTAAAGAAAAGCATTATTTAAAGATTGATAGAGCCCTAAATTATTTTTATAATTCTTTAAGTTATTCGACCACACTCATCAATACTTGAAATGAAAATTTTCTCTCTAAGATCTCTCCCTTTCTCTCTCTAACCATTAGCACTTAGGCAAGTGATTTAAGAATAAATGAGATTTTTTAATAAAAGAACTTCTAGCGCCGCGGTGTTCCCAAGAGAATATTTTAGACTTTAGTTTTCATGCATATAAATTCTTGGGACCTACTTCAGAATAGATTTCATACATTCACATGCACATAAAGTATTTACAAATACATGCAAGAGGTTGAAATGCAACAATTTTATTACATTATTCTTACCATATTGGGTCAATATATATATAATTATACACTAACTCTGTGAGTATTACATGTACAGACGCTCAATATCTGTAAAACATAAAAATATTCATTACAGTATTAATTATAACATCAATTTGAGGCTTTTATTGTTCTACAACACTTTCCATCAATATTAATATCTTTTATCAAAATGCATGAAATGCCACATTCAAAGCTACTCAATGAAGTTTGAAGTTTTTTTTGTTAATATACTTAAGATACTTTATTCTATAATATATCAAAAATTATATAGTGAAAAGTTTTACAAACTTCATAAAATTGAGTTAATTTGTATAAAATTTAACCGGATAAAATATAAAAACTCACACACAAAAGCCCCAAATTATAAACTGAAGTAGGGTTACAGTAACCTACCTTAAGCTGATAGCTTTCGCAACTTGACTGACAAGTGAAATTAGCTTTAGGACTTTCGAATCCCATATTTTCTCTCCAAAATCACTCTTGCTCACTCTCTTAGTTGACATCCAAGACTTGAAATGAGCAAATTTGAGAGAAAAGAAGTGCACTTGGATATTTATAAATAGAAAATGCAACGTTACAAATCCCCAATGCCACAACACTCTCAGCGAAAATTTCAGAACTTAAAACAAAGAGCTTGGCACTGTAGCCCTATCTCCCAACATTGCAGTGCCACTTTGTAATGCCCCATAATCTAATTTGAAAGAAGTCTTACTTTTATCTTTTATTAGACAATAATCAGAGCTGTCTGATTTCATTTATCAGTAATAAAATCAATTATATGCGGAAGCAAATTCTACTGATCAAAACATTTATATGCATCTTTTATTCATTTCTTCAAAATTATACATAATATTCAAGAATCATACAAATATAATGTATCATTTTAGTCATAAGTACAAAAAAATAACTATTGATAAAAATAAATGACTAATAGTAAACCTGGAGAAACCTAATCAGCCTCACACTCCTGATCCTCTGCCTTGACTTAAAATCATTTAAATCATATATACTGAGCTAAATAGCCTAGCAGGTCATCAAATTCTACTACTGAACCAAAGTACAATAAAGAAACAATATGCATGTCAGTGATCAAATCTAATAATAGCATTTATATGATCATTAAATTAGTGCATAAATAATAAAATCACATACAATATCAATAAAGTTTATAAAGTAGTAAAACAATATGGTACAAAAGAAAGTAAAATAGTACAGTAAGGAAACCAATAAATTAGTACGAGTGTTGAATCAATGATCGAGCCACCTTTGAATCATGATCTAACCATGTTCAAACCACCTTTTATACTTTGATTGAACTACTTTCGAGCTATAATTAAATCATGATTGAACCATATTTCATCACAGTTCTAATAATATTTGAACAATGGTCAAACCATCTTCTAACCATCATCAAATCATAATGGAACATTCATTGATTCTTTTTCAAACATAATCATACTATCTTACTCTATTCATTATTTGAACATAGCTCAAGCCATGATTTGAACCACCTTTCGGTAATTGGATGTCTAATGGCTTTTTGGATTCAGGGTTTAGGAAGCAAATACTATATTAAACTTTTAACTTATTAAATATATGACATCACAATTCACAAATCAAATATATGACATCACTAACCTTCAGAAACACGAATGAAGCTATCATCGCAACGGAGACTAAAATCAACATTCTCATTAATGCCACATTTTAATAACTCTAATGGTAAAAAATAAAATTTTAGCACATAAAATTTTAAAAAATAGCAAAATTTAACTAACGAATCAAATTCACACTAATGGGGATCTTTGGCTAAAATTGTATTATAAACGAAAAGGATAGGGAATTATTTATTAGTGTTTTGTTACTTGAAAACCCCGTCGTACCATTTTGGTTTTAAAAAAAAAGACCCACTGGGAACAGTTTTCTGTCACGTGGAACGGAGGGGGAAGGGTATAAGCGTCATTTGATACCTGAGGTCTTTGTGCCTGTTCCGAAAAGTGGTGGGCCCATCGATAAATAACAGCTGTTATATAGGGTATTATTGTCTTTTGATACTATTCCAATTAAAGATGCCGACTAAAGTCAACTGAGGTCACTACAGAGTCCTTGACAAGCAGGTCCAAATACACTGGAAGAAAATGTGAAATACCCAAAATACCCTTCGGATCGACCCCTACTATCTTCTTTCCCCCTACCTTTCCCTCTGCTCCACTCACCCCTCTACTTCTTTCGTCTCTCTATCTTGCTATTGCCAAATCGAATAATGTCGGAGATGCCGATCTCCGGCGCGGGAGATCACGTAGCCAGCTCGATCCCGCCGGAGATATCAACGACGTCCGCTGGAGCGAGGTACAAGACGATGTCGCCAGGGCGGCTTCCGATCACGCGATCGCCATGCTTAACGATCCCATCGGGATTCAGCCCCGGTGCGCTGCTCGAGTCGCCCGTTCTCCTCACGAACATGAAGGTCTTAGATCTGACTTATAGTAACTGATTTCATGCGGTTAATCGGGTTTTCTGTTGTGTGCTTCTAATTTTCCGAAACCCTTGATAAACCCTTTCCAATTTAGATCTATATAGTTATTTGACATCGATCTGTCACTTGCCTCTCGTTCATTTACTTTTCTTAATGGGAAATAGGCCATTTTACCGGAAATTTGTTTTAACCAGTTATAATTCTAGCCACATGTTTTCCTTTTCCATGTTTTTTTCTGAAAACTTGGTTTTATGTTTAATGAAAATATTAAGTGTTGGCTTTATTCCTTTGTTCTTGTTATTTTTATTTGTAATGATTTGATATTTTATGCTTCGCATAATTGAAAAGAAGCTGGTGGAATTCCGGTAGATGTGTTCGTTAACTAGATTCGGATGCCCGCATTAAGACATTCGACTTCAGGAGTATTATGCTGATACTTGTGACATGACAACTAATATTAAAGTATCTGCTTTTGTTATTGTCTTGAATTCGGACTATGCCCTTTACCTGAGAACATTCCACTTGTTTCCAATTTTGGCTGCAATGTGTTTCTCTGAGTTGCATTTTTGTAAGTTCACGTCCTATTCATTCTCTTTGCGGTCTCGTTGTGCAAGTTGGGAGATTAAGGAGTTCACTTTTGCAGGCTCTATGGTTGAGAAGAAGCTGAGGTGGAAGTTTTCTTAGGTTTCTTTTCCAGGGCCACTATGATGTTTCTTACTAATTCGTTTTTTCAGGGGTGTGATTTTGGTTTGAAGCTTTGGGTTGGTCTGTTGTACTAATAAGGGATTGCTTGAAAACACAAAGATTTGGGAAGAAAGCTAAAAAATGATGCATGAAGCTAGTAAATTGGTATTCTTTTATACCATTCCTCTTTGTGCCGTGAGTAATGCTTTTATTAATGATTTGATTTTTCTTTTAAAAGATATTTGTCTTTGAAGTGGATGATCAATGATAGTGCCTTTCATGAGAATTTTGGTGGTGTGAATTCAATTGATGTGGTATACCCACTAGTTTTTGATGGATCAAATACTAGTGGGGGATATATTTCCCTAAAGATGTTTATATGATGAACCTCTCATGATCAATAGTAGCCCCATGTTCTTCCATTATACCCGTGCTCAATTAGACTATTTGTGACCCACTATCCCGAGGAACTCATCTTTGCACATGATATTTGCATTCCCTTTGTAAGCCCTATTGTTCGTACTTATCACCAAATCCCTTCACCTTGCAATCCTTGATGCACCTTGTAATTTGCAGTTCTTTCCCTGTGCATGCCTTTGCCTCTGTTCGTGCCTCCCTGCACTTACCGCATTTAGATCTGATGCCATTCCTCATTACTTGCTAGCTTGTGGATCGTGACCCCCTCTCATATCTGTGATCTTCCTCGCCCACTAGTTTGACTACACCTTTGGGTGTTCTCATGTGTTATCGCACTGACCTCGTCCAATTGAACCTTCACTGTTGCTCATGCCTCTACTCCCTCTATCCTCTCTCGTCACAACCCTCACTGCATCATACTTGTTGACACTTCTACCCTTTATGTGTTGCCCCATTTTGCCCTCTCTTCTATTTATGTTCATTTGCTATTGAAAAAAAAAATGTTGCAAGTAAATTGTATGATTCTATTAATTCATTTTCATAAACTCTTTTTTTTTCATTTCATTTCACTTTCGGGCCTTTCCACATCTCCAATGCTCTACTTGATGTCCTAGATTGATTTTGATATTTCTAATATCCCAATAAGGACTAAGAGTTGCCATAATACATATCTAAATCCTTCTCCTTATATCATTATTTTGATTGGGATGATGATTCACTCGATCTATATCATCAACCTCCTTTGTATTACAATTTCTCTCCTCACATCACTAAGAAATCATGATGATCTCTGTACTAATAATATCATTGGCGACCAACTATATTCTCTAAAGAGATCTATTTGCTCAAATAACTATATTACCTTGTATGAAGGCTTATTTGATATATCTTCATGATATCCTCATTTGTTTGGATCATGATACATATAATGTTTAATCTTTTAGATATGCTTAATATGTTGATCGATCTCGTATTCATCAGAATACAAATCATGATGCATATTAATCTCCTTGAGTTGAGTATTATGATGATTGATATGCATGATCATCATATAAACCATGATCTCAGGATCAATACACTGCATATGATGAATATTAATCCACTTTGTTAGCATTGATATCATTAGCCTTCCATTCTTTCTTTTCCCTGTGCATATCAGTTTCAACATGTATATTGAATGAAACAATAGGTGCTTGTACATCATATTGCAATGGTTGAAATCCTAAACAACACAAGTTTCCAAAAGCACAAGCACAAAGATCGCCAAAATCAACAATTCATTTAAATCATTAGAAAGATTGGATATGAACCATTGAAAACGTCGAGCATAACAAGCCATTCTCCGATGATGAGTTTTTAGTTGCAACTTATTTTAAGAACGTTGTTGTATATTAGTTGTTGAGTATGTTATCGATACATCTTTTGCACTTAACAAGATTTTTTCTGATGTATTTATAAATATCAATGTATTAGATGAGGTTGAGTTTGACCTAAAGTTTACCTTGTTGACTAATGGGTCGATGATGCACTTGAATTTATGGTCTTTTGCTATAATTATTGTTCCCTAATCTTTATAGATTGAGATGCATGTTATTTCTCAACTTTTTGTACTCTCACCTTCTCCATGCTATATTTAAACCTACCTTAGTCGACTTTGTTTGTCCATTGCTTCTACCACCAAACTGTCACATAGATGATCGATCATAATCTGACAATATATGGAGATTTCCAAACTCGCCACAAATTGTTGAGATTGTTATGCATGATGCTCCTCAGTTCAACATGTTGTTGTTTTCTTCTTTACTTGTACAAATTGATTTCATATGACTACTATTTCAATGACCATACTTTCATGAGATTCTTCCCTAAATTATTGATTTGATTTAGGATGCTGTTAGACCGGTCCATGTGGGACCGACTCAGGCGGAACAGGCAGAACTCTTCCGCCTCTTCCTGTATGAGCAATCGAGCCGACAAAGCCAACAGAGCATTTTAGGAAGGATTTTTGAGGGATTTGGGAGGGAAATTTGAATGTAGGGACTGTTTAGGGATTTCCTTTTGAATTGTATGCATTAAATAATTTGTTTTCCTAGGGTTAGGGCATCTTGAATTTGACTGAAATTTGAGATCTCTTAGATTTAGGTTTTCTTTTGGGCTCTAGCAGCATCTAGAGATTTGGGAGAGATCGATCCTCCTCTCGAATAGAGGATCAATTGTATCTTGCTATTTTCCGTTTCCCTTTCATCAAATAATACAAATTATCTATTGTTTTCATGGTTTTGTGCAGATTTTTGTGAATAATTCTCGCTGTTTTCCGAAGATTGATAGGAAATTTTCCTACTTGAGATCTACAAGTGTTTCCTATCAAATTGGAATCTGAGCACGTCGATCGAAGGGGAACCAATGACCGGAAGTAAAGTGGAAGTTTTGGAGGGAGCACTTGGGCAACTCAAAGCATATTTTGAGGGGAAGATTGCTGATTTTCAAAATCAGATTGCATCCTTCAATGAAAGGATGGAGGAAAAGTTCTTCGTGATGGAAGAGATGTTGAAGAAATTGCTTGAAGTCAAAACCAAACCGGTGACATTGGAAGCAAAGGAAACTACCGGCGGCTATGGAAGAGATGGGAACTCTAACACATTTAGGGGAAGGGAAAATCCAGAAGAGGAGATCCTGGAGGGAGAAGACGGAATGCCTCCTCTAGAACCACTTTCTAGGGAGGAGATGAGCATTGGCTGTGCAAGAAGCGTTGTTGAATTTGAAAGGAGAGGGGATGATTTCGATCGCTGGGGTGCTGATTTTGAAATAAGAAGAGGGTATTTTGATGAAGGGTTTAGGTATGATCGTCGGAGGGAAGATCATGATAATTGGGGAGCACCTCCTCTTCGAGGAATGGGAGGTTATGGAGGATTTAGGGGAAACTGGTGTGACCCGAGGGTGAGGAAACTGAAGATGCCAATCTTTGAGGGGGAGGATGCGCACGGGTGGATCTACAAGGTGGAAAGATATTTCGCCGTCAATGGGTTGACAGAGGAGGGCGGCGGGCCTATGTTTGGAAGGGAAGGCTTTGTCTTGGTATCAGTGGATGGACATGAGACAACCTATACGGAGTTGGAGAGAGTTCAAGGATTGTTTGGTAGAAAGTTTTCAAACTGGCAGTGGAGGAGACTTCTACGAGCAATTTTTCGCCTTGACACAGGAGGGTTCAGTGATGGAGTACCGGGAGAGATTCGAATACCTTGCTAGCCGATTGGACCGCCTTCATGAGACAATACTAGAGGGAAATTTCATGAAGGGGCTGACACCAGAGATTCGGGCAGCTGTTAGAGTAATGAGGCCTCGTGACTTGGGAGAGGCTATGGAACTAGCTCAGTTGGTGGAGGATCAGAGGCACCTAGAGAGAGAAACTGGAGGCAGTAGCTCAGTAGGCTCGTACAGGATGACCGCCACCTTTTTGGCACCCAAGGAGCCAACACTGGACACTCTTAGGGAGATTTCGAAAGAGAAGACTACCGGAGGAAGACCTTGGAGCAACTTTAAGAAGCTCACAGAAATAGAATTATAGGTGAAGAAGGCGAAGATGATCTGTTCAGATGTGACGAGAGGTATATACCGGGGCACAGATGTAAGGACCAAACTCTTCAGGTTCTTATCGTTTGCGATGAAGAAGGAATGGAGGAGGGTGTCATCTTTCCACCTTGTGAACATGGTGGATCTTTGGGAGGGGAGTATTGTTAAACCGGTCCAAGCAGGACCGGCTCAGGCGGAACTCTTTCGCCTCTTCCTGTACGAGCGACCGATCCGCCAAAGCCAACGGAGCATTTTAGGAAGGATTTTTGAGGGATTTGGGAGGGAAATTTGAATGTAGGGACTGTTTAGGGATTTCCTTTTGAATTGTATGCATTAAATTGTTTGTTTTCTTAGGGTTAGGGCGTCTTGAATTTGGCTGAAATTTGAGATCTCTTAGATTTAGGTTTTCTTTTGGGCTCTAGTGGCGTCTAGAGATTTGAGAGAGATCGATCCTCTCGAATAGAGGATCAATTATATCTTGCTATTTTCCATTTCCCTTTCATCAAATAATACAAATTATCTACTGTTTTCGTGGTTTTGTGCGGATTTTTGTGAAGAATTCTCGCTGATTTCCAAAGATTGATAGGAAATACTTGAGATCTACAAGTGTTTCCTATCAGATGCATGTCGATGCCCAATGCTAAAGCCTCCAAATCCATTCATATCTTATCAATTTCTTATTGTTGTTGCTATTCATGATACCCATGCTCCTGTCTTCCTCCACCATCGTGATGGATGACACCTTTCTGTTCTTTGGATAAGTGTTTCCTCAGCCCAGGTGAAATGATGATTTATAATGATTATTGAATGAATTTCAGTTAGGAGTGCAAATGAGTCGAGTCAAGCTCAAGTCAGTACTAACTCGAGCACGACTCGCGAGCCAAATCCCGAGCTCGAACTCGAGTCGAGCTCAACTCGTGCCAGTGACTTGAGCTCAACGAGCAACTCGTGAGTTTGTTAACACGGTTCGTCTTCCACAATCTCACTCCACCGATCCGTCTTTCGCGATCACATGCTTCCGCGGTCACACGAGCCCTCGCTTCTGAGCTTCGCCCCGCTTCCGCGACCGGACGTGCTGGTGGTTCACATGCTTCCACGGTCGCCCGCGTCCGCGCTTCGCCCTCACTTCGACGCTTCACCCGCACTATTCGAGCCGCTCAACGAGTAGCCGAGCCGAGCATAGTTAGGATAAAACTCGAGCTCGATAAGCCAATGAGCTCAAAATCCTGCTCATGCTCGAGCTCGAAGCAAGATAAGCTCAGCTTACGAGCTCGTTAACGAGTCGAGGCCGAGTCGGCTTGACTCGGTTGCTCCCCTAATTTCAATTGATGCCTTGACGGTTTAAAACATGTGTCCATTTTGTTTTTTAGGCATGCTTTAATTATATTTCTTGTGTTAAATATGCAATGAGGACACATTAAATCTTGCCTTTGATCAGATTATTTTTATTATGTATTAATGCCCTACTCTGTATAAGATTATCTCATGAAGGGAACTATTGATGATTATTGAATGAAATATTGGATCCTTTCTCTCTTCTTTTGCATCTCTCTATCTCTCTTCTCTTATCCCCCTCTCTTCTTTTGGACCCAACTCCCCATTCTTTTCTCTCCAATGTGTTTACTATCATAATGCTAACAAAAACGTCATTGGTAGCATAGTTGGGTGTAGTAGAAAAGGAAATGCTATGATGTGGTAAAACTATAAAATGTAGTACAAGAAATGATAATATTAGAAATATAGTTGGAGTAACACCTGTTAGTGACACAATGGTGAAACTTGTATTTTGGTTGTGTGGGTATATCCATTGGAGAGCAGAAGATTTTCCAGTGTGGAAATTCATGACCCATCGGTGATGGTGGATAGATGCCAAGCACTAATTTGAGAGAAATTATGGCTGCTGGTTTAATGGAATATTGGAATCCAAGCTGGAAAGTAGTGTGGAGGCAGACAACAATCGTGGGAATGTTTAAAGCAGCTATAGTAATTCAGGAAATTATTCAGGGATTTTACATGGAGGCATCAATAAAAGCCTACCAATCACGAAAATTAGGCTGGCTGAATACTGCAGTCTTCCCAATGTTGGTTCCCTGCTATACCGCCCTGTCTAGTCCAGGAAATAAGATTCACTGCATGCTCAATAGGGGTCCTGGTTTCTTTGTTACAGATTTACTTTAGGAGAAAAATAATATTGTCTTTACTTAGATATGTACTTATTGTTTTTTGCCCTTTTTTCTCACACATAGTTTCACTTGCTCATTAGAAGACGAATCAACTGTCTTTCTCATCTATGTTCCTACAAGTCTTTCTCCTCTATGTTTCTTTTTTCAAGTATAAGAAAAGTTTATGGAATTAAATTGAAATGATTAGGAAGGAGAGAAGTTAAAGAACATGTAATATTGTTGGAAGTTTGGCCTAAGGACTTCCATAAGATAGAGTCAACATCTCATGCAACACTCAACAGGAATGAATGGAGGAGGGAGATTGTCAAAGCCAACCCCAAATAATTGGGATAGGGCTATTGCTTATGACGGCGATGATGTATTACTTCTAATTAGGAGCTTCTTACCAATTTTCTTGTTCACTAAGAACTTTGCTTTGGATTCCCTTTTGTGCTCTAAAAATGTTGTAGTGATTTCTCATTATAAATTTTTTTTTCATGCATGTCTTTTTGCAGGCAGAGCCCTCACCTACGACCGGTACGTTTGCCATGCCCTTAATTTTGAACAATGGTGGTTTGGCTGCTCTGGGTTCTCCAAACGATTCTTTTAAAAGCTGTGTTCCTGAAGATGGTAGCTCTCCTTATTTTGAGTTCAGGCCACATATCAGGTTGTCTTCACGTCCAGGCTTATCCTCTTTGGCACCTTTGGTAATTCCTATCGATCTCATTTGTATTAGCTGCAAGGATATTATAAAATAGTTATTTATTGTTTAACAATAATAAAATGTTAACTCAGAACTACTTAGAAGGTGGCCTTCTGCTATTTTTACATTAGTATGGGGCTATTTAAAACGTCTTATACTTGTTTGCCAAAAAAGGAAATAACACTATAGTTCATTTTCTGACACGGAATGCTTAAATGAGAATGCAGGTGTCTGCTTATTTCAAATTGTAGCACTTTTTTTAAATAGTTTATTTTTCACTTTTTTTCCCTGCAGAAGACATGGTTTCTATGTCCTAATTCCATCAAGTGACATTGATTTCTAATTTTTTTCCTTGTTCAGACCATAATTACTCCTCTTTTTTATTTTTGGTCAACTGGCGTATTTTTTTTTTTCAACCAGGACAATTATGTGCTTCTCGTTTTACTTTCTGTTTGCTGTTCTCATAGAAGTAATTTTTTTGCAACAAAGGCAGTGCCGGAGGTAGAATGTTTGGGGTAAGGAGGGGTGGCAGACATAATATTTCTATATTTTATAGATTTTAATAGTTTCTGTCATCCTTCTTTACTTTTTATAGACCTTTGGGTGGTTGTTCCAAATTATGAAGTGAGAAATATAAATATATGATTGAAATTAAACTATTTAGCCAATGATGCATAATTCATATTCATTTTGGTCGCATGTTGCACCTGTTGATTTCTTGCAGGGTTCTCTAGGGTTAAACTCAAAGCAACAAGAATTTGCAGAAAAAAACCAAAGCCTTTGTGAAACTAATGGGTCATCATCTTCCCAAGTTGTTAAAACTGAGTACATAGCTCAATCTTCACCGGAATCAACTTGGTCAGTAACAGCGTCAGGCTCTCCTGTTGAAGTGTTTACTCTCAAAGCCAATGGTTGTTCTGAAGATGCTTCAAATGAGTTACAACTGACAAAGGATCCAGACGGCAGGATACAGGCATCACAGTCTGATCAAAATGGTTTTAATCCCTTGAATGCAGTTGAGAAGTCAACTGAAGATGGTTATAACTGGAGAAAATATGGACAGAAACATGTCAAAGGAAGTGAATTTCCTCGGAGTTATTACAAATGCACACATCCAAATTGCCAAATGAAAAAGCAATTGGAACGCTCTCATGATGGACATATCACAGAGATCATCTATAAAGGCCGGCATGACCATCCTAAGCCTCAAGCTAGCCGCCGATCAGGAGTTGGTGGCGTTTCCACTGGTCAAGAAGAAGAAAAAGAAGATGGACTTTCTTGTTTGGCAAATTTTGAAGGTAGTATGTTTTTGTCTTCTGCTTTCATTTTCCCTCGTAAATTTCTATGGCCTATTTGTTCAAACTTTGCAATACTATTTCATGTTCCTTCATCTACAGAGAAGTTTTCAAATGCACATTGCCATTCGTCTCATGTCAATCCCAATTGCAACTCTGAGCTTTCTCCTGTATCAGTAAGTGATGATGAGGTTGAAGTTGGAGGTGGGCAGTCTGGTCTTGGTGGCGATGAGGCGGCTGCTGATGATGATCCAGAATCAAAGCGCAGGTTCCGTGTTACTATAGAAATTACTAGTTGATATGTTAAAGGTGCCGTAGTAGATGTGCATTAAAGCCTTATTTTTCGAAACTATTAAGCAGGAAGATGGAAGTTGCTACTATTGATGCTAATTCAATTGCAAAAAATAATCGCGAACCTCGAGTTGTTGTTCAAACTGTGAGTGAAGTTGATATCTTGGATGATGGGTATCGCTGGCGCAAATATGGCCAAAAAGTAGTGAAAGGGAATCCAAATCCTAGGTACTTCTCCGTTTTATCTTATGGCTAATCTATGGCTTTTTCAAATTGTTATGTTTTCCTTAGAAATATGCATATTGCTTGGAGAATTAATTTTTCTGAAGGAATACTAGTTCATCTGTGTCACATGTTATGAACATTTCAACATAATGGGAGTTATTAGGAAAAGATGCTATTGTCCTTGCTGTTAGACCGTCAATTTAGTAATTCATCCGAATCACAAATTAAGTTACAAATTGCAATCTCTACTGTTATACAGGTTCAATTGGGCCACACTAGGGGTCTTTATACCTTGCTGCATTTGTATGTTGTGCTGTTTTGTTATCCGTCGCTAGGAAAGAAGCTATGCTGACAAATAGAATACTACCAAAAAACCCATGAGCATGCCCAGGAAAGATCATTATTTGAATTAGCATATTCAGTTGTCCAAGAACGTATAAAGTAACATTTAATGCTTATAATATATAATATAAAATGAATCAAAATAAGTATGTGAAAGGAATAAACAAAATGGCAAAGTACATTAAATTTAGTAGTATAGGTCATAATAAGCACGTCTTCTTACACAATTGTTAAAGAGCAGTGAAATTAGACCATAGTTAAAATAATAGGACATGTGAAGGATATGTGCATAGTTACTCGAGTTAGCAACTTTCCAGTTAAATTGTGGGTGAAGCATAGCTACATTAAGATCAAATCTTGTGTTTTCGAATAGAAAGTAAGTTATGACATCTAATTAAAGTAGTTCTTCTGTGAAACAACAAGAAACTGTTTCAATAAAGATGTTTTTTTTATCCTTATTGAGCATAATTTAAAAATTAGTCCGGTTGGTTCAATAAACAGTGATGTTTTTTTCCCTTGAAAATTAGAATATTATCTAATGAAAGATGAGCAAGGAGTTACGCAAGGAAAACAAATAGAGGACCATCCTAAGGAAATGTCAAAACAAAAATATTCAGAAATACCCCAATATATATGAATTGCCAATTAACTATTTTTCAAATAAATAAATGACAGAAAGAAAATCTGTAACAAGTTTTCTTATGGATGGTATAAAGCGAATGTGTAGTTGTTTAGAGAAAGTTGCCAGCATACAGTTTTCATCAAGGGAACAAAAAAAATTGGTAGTTTGACTGCAATTGGCCCAATTGGATGCATTTAAAACTCGAAATTGCAAGCTAATTTGGTTCGAGTTTTCTAATTTGGCTAATATTGAGAAGAAAACTACATCCACACCAAGCGAGTTGCAATAATTTAACACGAGAATTTGAAATTTGTTGGCCTTTGGCTATCTGTTGATCAAGGTTTCAGCCCTAATGCAGTATTATTTCAGGAGTGAAATTCTAACTATTAAAAGATCATGACGCAATCATATCCTACAGGTTCATTTGTCATGCATTCGCTTTGTATCTATTTATCCATATTAATGAAGGTGTGAAAGTTTTTCTTCAAATGGCTAAAAAGGCTAATTTTATTAGTCTTTTTTGAATTGTTAGAACACTAAAATCTTAGAATTACTTTTTGGGGATGAAGGTCTTGTCTGTACGATTAAGATTCGAGTCAGACACATGTTGAAATCAAATGAAAGATGTTTGACAACTTATTGGAAGTTGATGTAGGGCTATCTGACAGTTGATTTATTTAAATTATAAAAATAATGTTTATCAAACACTTTTACAGAGAAAAAATGCAAGATATCTATAAGTAAAACAAATAAGATGATTAAACTAAATAATTGCAGCCAAAAACATGGAAAAGATAATACATGTTCCAATCAAATAGAGAAAATTCTACAACCAAAGAAAGCAATCAAGTGGTAGCACATGATCAACTAAAAATTGCAGTAAATATGTGCATACAGCAAAAATTCTGCATTTTATAACAAAGAAGTGCCAAAAGCCCTAAACTTTTATGTTGAAACTTGCTGAAAATTTCTGCAGTTTTAAGTTGAAATCTACAGTTAATATTACCGCAGTATTCCCTTTTTGCTGCAGTACTTAGCATAAAATTGCAAGAAAAGTGTGTACCTTGATGCACTTTTATTTGTGGTGCTATTTTAAAGAAATTCTTGAAGATTGCCAGTGCCAGAGAAAGACAAAGAACCGTTGGAGAAGAGGAAGAAGCAGCAGCGATAATATGGGTATGATAATACTCCCCCACAAATACAAGGTGAGGATGTCAACTTGAGTATGGAAAAAGTAATTTTGAAGGTTTGTGGTCTAGAGATAGTGCGTGTCACAATGAACAGCACTCATGGGATCAATATGACTGAGTTTCACATGGATCAGATGCAAAGAGATGGTGGTGCGGCAAAGAGATTTGCAACAAATGAATTATATAAGATCCTTAAATGGAGGATGAACTAGGCTGGTTGATGGCGAGATACGTTGAGAAAAAGGTATGCTAAAGGTCTAAAAAAGGTGTAGATTTGCATTGTTGATCAAGGCATCGATAGAGGCATCAATAGAGATTACTGACGAATGCATAAAAAGGTATGAACAAAGAGCATTGACAAAGGTATAAATCTATGATATCGATGGAGGTATTAGAGAATGTTGATGGAGGCATATATATTTAATGTTGTTGGAGGTATTAACAAAGATTGTCGACGAAGGCATAAATTCACGATGTCGACGAACAGAGCATTAATACAAGCATAGATTCACAATATCAATGGAGATGGAGAGACTAATGAATTGTTTAGGATGAATTTTAGGAAAGGGAAATTAGTGAGAGCGAAGGAGCAGAGGAGGCCAAACTCCTCAATGGTTGATGATACAAGTTGGGTATAGGTAACATCCAATGAAGAGGGAGGTGCGTTTCTTGGCGATAGAACACGAACAAGTTGACACCGATGGGCGTTGTATGGGTGGAGTCAACAATGATCGGTGTTGCATGGGTGGTTATTGATGAAGGTACCAATGTCAGCATGCGGGGAAAAGGCAGAGCGGTTGGCATAAATAAAAGAGTGAAGCATGCATGAAGGCATGCATCATGAGAATAGGGATCAAGATAGATGTCGAGAAATAAGGATGTGTTGAAAAAGGAGCAAGACATATTTATTGCTATCATGGCAAGGAAAGTTGGGGATGAAGGAAGAACAAGGGACTAAGCAGTGGAGTTGGGGGCAACTGTGGAAGGTGAAAGGCGTTCAGGAAGAGGCCTGAGCGAGCTTTAGCATATATGAAGGTCCTCCAAGAGAGTTTATATTGTGTGCAAAATGTATCACGTTTGAATCCTATACAGGAGGTGCATGATAGCACAAATCTCTAGGTTTTTAGGCATAAAGAATCAATGCCCAACAACTTATTAATGTTGATGTAGATTTTGTTTTTTAGCTGGCATATGCCCTTTTTATGCATATATTGAAGCGCACAATGACAAACCTTGCTATAAGGGACATATGGTGGTGCATGAAGGAACAAAATAGATATAAAGAGTATAAAGGCAATTTTCAATTAGTAAGGTTGATCGAGGCCAACACCAATGCTTAATAATCATTACTTTTTATTTTCACTTTTTTACTCATTTTAAATAATCATAACTTTAAAAATATCAGATCAAGCTTACAGGCTTAGATCTCTTTTTGTCATCATTTCCCTTGATATGGGTTGATCCATGTCAACTCACAGTAACAAGAATTAAGAATTCTCGTCTATTTTTTAGATTTTTTAGATAAAGATTTTGACCGTCCTAACTCTCATATCACTAGTCAGGAATTCTTTTTTTCATTTTCTTGATAAGGTTTGAATCGTCCCAATTTGCTATATCAGGAATTATCTCATCCTGCACATGTCATTAAAGTCAGTATGCTTAACTGGCATGATGTGACCCTTCATATGATCCTTAAATTAAATTCTCATTCTTTAGCATTGACATAAACATTAATTCTTCACTTCAGAGTGATGTACATATATGATATACATGATAAAGCATGATACATATGAAAATATCCATTTGTGCATTGTATGTCATTTAGTAGTCTTATATTTACAATTAATGATGATTAATATTGAAATCATATAAATTAATGAATATATTACATGTGTAAACATATAATATGTATTAATCTCTTTGATGCTCTTGGATGTTTTTAGCATGCTCATTATGTAAGAATTTCTACAATTGCAATCATATGTGATCATTGTAGTGCAAATGAATTATAAAATGTGCCCAAAATAGATATGAAAGGGCATTTGTGCATGGCGGTACTCTTTGAATAAAGTGGTGCATGGTGGAACAAAATGGATATAAAGAGTATGAGGGCAATGTTCAGGTAGTAAGGTCTGCCAAGGCTAGCATTAAGTTCTACTGTAGATCAGAGAGTGGTCGACTATGGCTAATTCAATTGTTGGATGGATGTTCTCAGATAGTTGGCCAAGCGAAAGATGGGAAGGGTGGATTGTCGTGTGAGATTAACAATGATAGATTCAAGTTGCGATGAGAGGTTTGGACAATTTCAAATGGATAGTTTGATAGAGCATGCTGTTAGTGGAAATTTTTGTTATCATTTTGATATCCTTTTTATTGTGAAAAGACCTCATTTGATCTTTGTCGAGCAAGAGAATTTCATGAAAAAGATCTACAAATTGAAAAAGGACACTAGCACTGCAACACCAGAGAGCAGCGCCGCTGTGCCTTGATCTCTGGAATTTTGTAAATTAATTCAACGCTCTAGTCCCCCTAATTTTCTACCAAAAAAACAGAGCAGCGTCGCAATGGAGGAAAGTGTGTGTCGCAACGCTGTTCAGGTGCTGTAGCGCCAAGGAAAGAGCAACGCCACGACGCTGGAGATGGCGTTGCAGCTTCAAATTGCCTCAATGCCGCAACGCAATAGTTGGGACAGTTACTTGGTGAAATGACATGTCGATTCAGACCCATCACCGCAGTGGAGGGATTCATGAGTGTTGTATCACTATTATTTGCAGAGCCGCGATGCTAGAATCAGTTAATGTACTTAAATATAAATAGTTTGTTGGTTGAATTTGTGGGGGTTGGCTTCACTTTCATGTGCAAAATAGTCTAGAGCGTGAAGGAGTGGGAGTGCGGAAAGGAAGTCAAATCTTTGTACTAGCAGTGTTTGAATCAATTAGAAAAGCACTTCCGGGTAACATCTATACTTGAACTCCTTGTGTATTTTATTTTTGCTAATAAATGAAAGTTGTTTTGTTTTATCTCAATTCATGGCTAGCTAAATTCTTTGTTTTGGGCTTATGATGTATGTGAAATCCAATATGCTTAAGTTTGGTTTGTAAATTCATGGAGTGTGTACAATATTGTTTTTAATCTCTCCTTCCTCATTTAGTTTTTGCATTGGTCGTTCATTCACTTAGAAACAATTGTGATCTATTGCCTCGATGGAGGAATAGAAGAATAATTAGGGGATTTAAAATTGAACTTTACCATGCATAGACATATGATGGTTAGGGTTTTGGAATCATAAGAGATAGTATCACTGTAGTTGAGTGAAAATTTAGCTTTACATTCTTACATGCCCGACAGAGACCTAGAAGTAAAATTGCCCAACCTTAAATTAAAACAAAATTTTGCATAATTGAACTTCTTTACCATTATATGTTCAAAACACTTTTGACATCTAGAGTTTTCTTTTCAAAACTATATGGCTTGTAGCTCACTTTTCAAATTCTGCTGGTTAGATAAACTTAGTGATTCACATAGACAGTACTGGAGTAGTATTAGGATATTTCAATTCCACATGGGAATGATACTCAATTCACTTATATATTGCTTGACACGACATATACACTTACATGAACTTAGGGTTTGCAATCTATAATATACACCTGTCAGATGTGCAAGTGGCAAATGGTGAAAACATGGTTTCACAGCAAATGCCAGTCCGAGCTCAAAAACATTAAATGTGGACACATTAAGAAGGCTGGTGGAAGTACATTACAGTTATCAAATAAGATTAATAAGGTTCAAATCCTTGTTTTGCTACCATATTAAAATGAGGGAGACTATGAGAGAATTATTTGTGTTGAATTGTTGCTTAGTACTATATTATATGTGCCTTCATATAGGTAGAATATGAAATAATAACAGATAATACAGTAAAGAAGAAAATGCGTAATAATGAATAGTAAAGATTATTGCTATAAATATTTTAGTACATATGATAATATGGATATAAATATATAATAATAGTGAGAATTAAAGAAGAACAAGAAAAATGTATTATATATATGCTTATATATGAAGAACAAGAAAAATGTATTATATATATGCTTATATATAGGTAGAATATAAAGAAATAATGAAAAATACAATAAAAAAGAACATTCTTAATAATTAAGGAATTTAACAATAATGAATAGTAAAAATTCTTGTTATAAATATTTTAGCACATGCGATAATATGGATATAATAATAGTGAGAATTAAAAAGGAAAAAAAAAAAGATAAAGAAAAAGAAGTTATGTTCTTCCCATTGCTTGTAAATGATGCATGGTATTGGATCTTGTGCAAGTGGTGACTAATTAACCTATACCAGTCCAACTTAGCTCGATTTGGTTTAATTAGCCCAACCCGGCTTGATTGGGTTACTTCTTTTTTTATTATCACATGAGGGTTGGTCGGACCCGACGGTGGATCTTCTCTTCCATGGCTTCTTGCCCATGTTGCAGCTTGGGGGAGTGGCTTGAGTCCATTGGAGGGTTCCTTGTTTAGCAAATGCTTATTGGTTTATTTTTTTGTTGTAATTTGGATTGTCTTTAGAATTTTGTTATTGGTTGAATTTTTGCTTTTGTAAAACTGATTAAAATAAAAAAACCGAATTGCATTATGTTTTAAATATTAAATCAATAAAGTTCATGGAGTGTAAATAAACGAGTGATAGAAAATATCAATATGTCCAATACTTATATGCTTGTTTGAAACGGTTATCTGATTTAATGAAAAAAATATTATTATCACTCAAAAATTAGATTTATTCAAAATGGAACTGAAGAAACTAAAATACATTTCAGTTCGGATTGATTTAGTTGTCATTATATTTTGATTGGTTCAGTTTTTTGGATTTCAGATCTAAAACCAATTGATTTGACAAATCTGTCAACTAATCAATCCAAACAAACCGAATGTACATAGAAATCAACTTATTCCCAAACTTCATATTGGCATGAACCTATTACAGTGGGTATAACGATTTTTTAGTGTAGTTTCCACATATATACTGCTGAAGTCTATTATTTGTAAATTTCCAAATGCGTGCAAAAATGTCACATGTTAGAAGGGTAGAAGAACTAAGATTTAGTAGTCACATGTTAGAAGAATGTTTTTAGTGTAGTTTCCACATATACATTGTAAATTTCCAAATGCGTGCAAAACTGTCACATGTTAGAAGGATAGAAGAACTAAGGTTTAGTGGTCACATCCCATATATTCTACGTGATTGGAACATTTAAATAGCTGTGGAGTTTTAATAGAAACTTCTTATCTATGATGCACAAACACGGACACGACACGACTCTGACACCAGACACGTCAATTATTGAAAATATAGGATGCGGACACTTGTTAGACATGGTATTATACTTTTTATATCTTAAAAATAATGTATATAAATTGAAATAAGTATAATATTAAGAATAATTGAGAATAATAAGTGATTTAATTATAATTTGTGTTTAAAATGATTGATATTAGGATATCGAGTGTTAGGCGTCGGTGTCATGTGTTAGACATTGAGAGGGGTGATGATAATGCTATGCAGAGTTTGGTATCAATGTTGTGCAATGAGTGTTAGGCGTTGATATTGAGACGATGTCGACCGTCGATGTTGGGATGACGTTGGATAAAGAAGAGATGTTGCGATGGTGTGGGGCATGATTGTGAATGTAGACATTGTTGTCGTTAGACTTCAATTTTTGAGATGTTTTGAAACATGGATGTTTTGCGACGTCAGGCATCGATGTTGAAATGACATCGTGTGTTATTAGGAAACCCCACACGCAATCGATCACAACAATAACAATATCAAGCATTTATCCCACTATGTTAGGTTGGCTACATGAATTCTTTTTCTCCATTGTGTCCTAGTAAGAGTTAAATTCTCATTTAAATCTAATAAAGAAAGGTCGCTTCTAATATTTTCTAACCAAGTCTTTTAGATCTACCTTTACCTTTCTTAACATAAGTTAAATATAATACATCTACTTTCCTATCCGAGTTATCGAAAGGCCGCTGTTTTATGTGACCAAACCATCTAAGGCGACTCTCTCAAATCTTATCTTCCACTGGAGCTACTCCAACCTTTTCACATATATGCTCATTTTGTATCCTCTCTCTAAGAGTAAAGCCACTCATCCACTTAAGCATCCTCATCTCTGCAACACTTAACTTAATATTATGCTTATCTTTTAATGGCCAACATTCTGCACCATAAAGCATTGCAGGTCTAACCACCATCTTATAGAATTTTCCCTTAAGTTGAGGGGGACTTTTCTATCACACAACAATCCCGATGCATTGCTCCACTTCAACTATCCAACTTGAATTCTACTAATAGTATCCCCATCTATTTCACCATCACTCTTCACAATAGACCCAAGATATCGAAAACGTGTACTCTTATTAATGAATTGATCACCCAAAGTCATAATCCCCCCACTAGATCTATTATTACTAAAATTTTACTCCATATATTCAGTTTTAAATCTACTCAAACAAAAGCCTATAGACTCTAAGATTGACCTCCATAATTCAAGTTTACCTTCAACTCCCTCTCTAGTCTTATCAACAAGAATATTAGCAACAAAAAGCAGACACCAGGGTTCAACCTCTTGCAAATGTCTAGTGAGAACATCCATGACTAAAGCAAAAAGATATGGGCTTAAGGCTGATCCTTGATCTAATCCAATTGAAATAGGAAAATACTTGGTCAAACCACCTTGTGTTTGAACACAAGTAACAACTCCGGCATACATATCCCTAATGACTTGAATATAAGTATTATTAACCCATTTTCTAGAATTCTCCATAGCACTTTTATTGGAACTTTATCATATGCTTTCTCTAAATCAATAAATATCATATGTAAATCATCCTTATTCTCTCTATACTTCTCCATCAAACCTCTCAATAAATGTATAGCTTCCATAGTAGACCTACCTGGCAGGAATCCAAATTGATTTTGAGAAACATTAGTATCACGCCGTAACCTATGCTCCATAACTCTCTCCCATAGTTTTGAAGTATGACACATTAACTTAATTCCTCTATAATTCACACAATCTTGTGCATCACCTTTATTCTTAAAAATAGGAATCAATACACTCATTCTCCACTCATCTGGTATCTTTATATTTTTCAAAATAATATTAAAAAGTTTAGTGAGCCAAGAAATTTCTTAATCTCTTAAGCATTTCCACACCTCTATTGGAATATCATCAGGTCCAAAAGCTTTTCCACACTTTATTTTTTTTAAAGCATCTCTAACTTCGGTTTTACTAATACGCCGATAAAAAAAAAATTTATTTTCATTTAGGGTGCTAAGATCTCTAAAATCAATCGCATTCTCATAATTTTTATTGAAAAGTTTAGAAAAGTATCTCATCCACATTTGTTGAATATCCTCTTCTAATAAAAGCACTTTTTGATCTTCATCCTTAATCACTTAAACTAAATCTTTACTACTCTTATCTCTTGTTTGACTAACTTATACATATATCTTTTGTCATCCTTAGTACCTAATACATTATATAAATTAGTGGTGTTAAAACTTGACGACCCAAAACCCGACGCGGACCCGACTCAAAAAATTCCAGGTTCGGGTCAACCCGTTTTCCATACGGGTAGGGTTCGGGTTCGAGATTTCGACTCGTTTCTAAAATCGAGTCGAGTTTTGGTTGACCCAGCAACCCGAAATCAACCCGTGTTGACCTAGAAAGGCGAAAACCTAGCCTGCAGTGCAACTCGTACTCGCCTCAGATACTCGCCAATCGGCTCGCCTCAGACGCTCGCAGCCTCTCCTCGCCTTCAGAGTTCGGACCCGCACCGCTCTGACGCTTTCGCGGTCTTGCCTTGCATTCAGCATCCGGTCTCGGGTCTCCGCAGTCTCGCCTCGCATCAGGCATTTAGCTCAGTTGCGACAGTCGACACAGCGCGAATGCGTGATCCCGCACCACAGTGAGTCAACCACGTCCGGGTTCGTGGGTCGGGTCCGGGTTGGAATTTTTTACCCGTTTGCAAAGAATAGATAGAAGTTGACCCGTTTAGACTCGGGTCAATTCGGGTTGGACCCGAATCGAACGCATTGACCTGTGATGCAACCTAAAGAACACTAGGTATGCAAATAATCATTTCCTTTCAATATAACTTAAACAAACACAACAATAAAATAGGACAAAACACCACTTATAATAGAACGGACAATACACATACAACTCACAAAACAAACACAACCTTAGAACATCTCACAACTTACATGACAACACTACTTTCAACTTGTAAAAAAAAAACACACAACTTACAACTTCCAATAAAAATGTGGACACAAAACTTACGACTAATCAAAGTTTTGAGAACAAAGATACAGGTGGAATGGCAATCGTGGAGAGAAGAATAGATAGAAGTCTGAAACTAAATATAAGAAGGAACGTAAAAGAGGATAGCTCACAAGCTATGACAAACCCGCAGGTTTCACGTTTCAAATATTCATCATATATCGCTCTTTCTTTTTTTTTTTTCCACAAAGAAATCAGCCACCTTATATAAAAAAAGAAGGGGAAAGGATATTAAATGCTCCCTTAAATTTGCCACCCAAACAACCAATAGAAGCCTTCTAAAATAGCCGCAAAACTCTTCCAAATCAGCCTAATTAATTAGTAAATAAAGCATCCAGCATAGGTTTTAGCAAATGGGGAAACCGAGCAGCCACAGTAGGGAAAACGAGCAACCAATAGTAAAGAAAGCAAGGAAACCGAAGGGGCAGCTGGGGAAACGAAGAGCCAAGAGGGAAAACTAAAGTCCAGCATGAGGAAGACCAACAACCAACGTGAGAAGACCAAACAACCACTTAGGGAAGACCAAACAGCAGCAGGAATATAAGAAGATAGTAGAAAAGGGAAAAGACAGCAGGAAATTTCAACAAATAGCAGGGAAAACTGAGAAGTCATAGAAGAAATATAGCTAGAAACACAAGAAAAAATAAAGTAGAAAATCTTGACTACATCGACCCTTTTTGACACCTCTAATGTAAATCATTAAAGCTAAAATATTTGCATCACATATTGCTTTATTAGACTCCTTACGGGCCTTTTTATATCTTTTTCAATTATCAAAATTTTTACATCTAAATCAATTTTTATAACAAATCTTTTATTTTTTATCTGTCTTGTACATTTTGATTCCACCACCAATTATCTTTACTATTATGAGTTTTTTCTTTGATACCCCAAGCATATTTTTTGCAACATTCTTAATATCACTGGCTATTTTTTTTCACATAACATTAGCTTCCTCATGCACAGAAAAAATTTTAGGATTTAGAATCTTACTCTCAAAATATTTTTATTAATATTCTTTAAAAGACCCCATCTAACCTAGAACAACGTGTTACTTTATTTTTTTATTTTCAACCTTTTTCATCTTAAAATCCAAAACTAATAAGTGATGTTGGGTACATAAACTTTTACTCGGAATAGCTTTATAATCTTTGTAACCTAAGCGATCTATTTTTCTTAGAAGAAAATAATCAATTTGAGTTTTACTATATCCATTCTTAGAAGTGATAAGATGTTTATCTCTTTTCTTAAATAAGATATTAGCAATTACAAAATCATAAGTTAAAGAAAAATCTAATATGATCTTATCACCTTTATTAGTCGCTCCAAATTCATAGCCATCATGAATTCTTTTAAAATTATCTAACTCTCTACCAGCATGTCCATTTAAATATCCTTCAATAAAAAAATTTCTTCAAGAGGTATCTTTTGTATTAATTCTTCTAAGTCATTCCAAAATTTTAATTTTGAACCAATATCCAAACTAATTTAAGGAGCATAATCACTTATAATATTAATAATTGTAGCATCAATAGTCATCTTTAAAACTATAATTATATCTCCAATTATATATCCAATTCTATTAATTTTTACAACATTATCTTTTAAACTTTTACCCATAATCACACCTACACCATTTCTTGTACGACTCTTGTCAGAATATCATAGTTTAATTCCTAAACTATCAATCTCCTTAGCTTTTTCTCTAACCCATTTAGTTTCCTGAATGCATAGAAAATTTATCTTCCTATGAATTATAATATCTATTAATTTGCCTATAAGGAAACCTACATTCCAAGTTTCTATCATAATTTTAGTTTCATGAACTAGCTTCTTTACCCATATCTGTCAATGATGTGGGAACCCTTGCCTATTTAACACTACACCCAAGCGCCGGTGCAGCGGCCTTTACACACTTGTCGCTGTATTCAGGCCATACAGCAAGTCGCTTTCTGGGAATGCCCTAGTATTAACAAAAATGAGAATGTCTGGGGAATGGGGCATCCAATGCGAGCAATTGATTTAGGGGTTGTGGAGAGAAAATAAGAAATTTAGTTTTTATTTTTTAATATATACAATTTTAAGATACAAGAAACTATATTTTAAAAAAATTCATTAAATACTTAAGACACGCATGTCAAATATGTGTATCCAATTTATTTTTAGTATTTTTTAATCGAACATTCCTTCGGCGTGTCCAATTTATCTGTTAGACCGGTCCAGCTGGTCCACACAGGACCGGCCCAGGCGGAACAAAGGCGGAAGTTCCGCCTCTCCTGTATGCGCCTAATGCACGCCCGGGTCCAAGGGAGCTGTTTAGGAAGGATTTTTGAGGGAGTTAGGAGAGAAATTTGAATGTAGGGATTGTTTAGAGATTTCCTTTTGGATTGTATGCATTAAATAATTTGTTTTCCTAGGGTTAGGGCATCTTGAATTTGGCTGAAATTTGAGATCTCTTAGGTTTAGATTTTTGGGCTCTAGCGGCGTTTAGAGATTTGGGAGAGATAGATCCTCCTCTTGAATAGAGCATCAATTGTATCTTATTATTTTTCTTCCGTTAGTTTCATTATCGCAATAAAATTACTATTTTTTTTTGTTTTTCCTTTGGATTTGTGGATCGTTCTCGCTGTTTTCATCAAGATAGCTAGGTTTTACTTGCGAATTTCAAGTATTTCCTATCATTATCGTAGGTGTGTTGGAAGCTTATTGTGTCTGATAGTGTTGAACACTGCATATTTTTTGAGAAGTATCAGTGCGTCATAGCTTCTTGTATTTGCATAACTTAAGAATTGATAGGAATGAGGAGCCATGATAGGATTCTTAACTTTCGTCAGCCAGTTCTGCATCACTTGGGGCTTGGGGCATGATTTAACGAGATATGCAGTGGTTTATTAATATATGATTAGTAATCCATAATTTATTTGATTGTCAATGCAAATTTACCATATCTCTGAGTCGTTTGCATCAATCCAATGAATGATTCCTGAGAGTAGAAAAGTTGGCCATCTTTGGTGACCTAAACTGCAATCGATCCAGTTGACCCATTAATCCGCTCGATTGTCACTTATTCTTGAAAAGACTTTCTAATCTGATTTGAGAGCATACTGGGTGATAGGCATAGATTAGCTATGCATCATCATTTTCTGGCTTCAGCATTCCTTTAGCTTGTTACTTTTCTTGTTGTTGTAATTTGAGCCATACTCCTCACCCCTTGTACTTTCCACCTCGTATGAGGAAAAAGAAAACCACAAAACTAATTGACTTATTTCTCTGAACACATTATGATTAGCTTGTTCATTCCAAGCAGTTCCAAGTCAGGAGAACCACCCCTCTCAAACAAAGTCTGATAAACAGAGTGAAGGGCTGCAAAATCACTAAACCGAGTGCTGATGCAGGAAGCGTGTTGATTCGCATGCCAAACATCTCCTACAGCGTTAGCGTTTAGCCTGGCTTAGAGAGTCATTTTCTTTTTCATAAGAAGTGGGTACCTTTCTTGAGGATCTTCTTATGACCGACTAGCAGTGTAACGAGTAAGTTGTAGGGACGCAGATTTCAGTTTTGATGTATTTAGATATCTCTAATGTGAGAAAACACAGGTCAAGCAGGTCAAACAAACTTCGAACGGCTTCTTAGAACTAGTATGAAACTAAAATAGTTGCTTAGCTTGAAATCTACAGCTTCAAATTGTTCGTCAACTATTTTCCCAGCGGAGTGATAAAACTTGCTCCGAAGCTTGTTGTTTATAATTCTTTTCAGTAGTTTGTGCACTTTTTTTTTATATAAATTTCAAGTTCAAAATTTAGCCAAGGCTATATTATTCTACACTATGAATGCTTCACTTGCTTTTTAAGTATAGGTTTCACCATTCATGCCTAGTCGAGAACACACATTTTAATTATGTTTGTATTATTTCTTTAGCTATATCATTTCAAATTCAATTAGCTTTGTTTCCACCAGACCTCTAAGCTTAAAAAATCAAATTACCTTTTTTAATTGTGAATTAAGCTTGCTATCTCTTTCGTTTATGGCCTTGTTCTGTAATGTTAACTGCTCCAAGAACCTGCCTTTTTCTCTCCTCTTTTATAATAGTGATGGAGATGAATTCAACTTCCTGAATAAGCCAAATGATATCCCTTTAAAGTTCCTGGGATAAAATTTCACTATTTCTAAGTTTCTTTACAAAATATTTCTTTATTATATCCTAGGAGCTACTATAAATGCACCAATCCTGGATGCTCCGTAAGGAAACATGTTGAAAGAGCCTCCCATGATCCAAAAGCAGTAATAACCACATATGAAGGCAAACACAATCATGATGTCCCTGCAGCGAAAACTACCAATAACAACAACCGCGAGTCATCCCCGCCATTGATAACAGATGGCAATATTCCAAGGACTTATATCACACATCAGTATTCTCAACCTGAAGAAAATAACACCATCAATCTTCATCTTGGTGTTGGGGTTGGCTCCAATCATAACAATTTATTAAATGAGAAACAACATCTATCAGGTTTGGAACGTATCGCAAGCCATCATCATCTCCAGTATATGGGTTCTGATTGCAACAATGTCATGATGCAATTAAACCCTGTATCAAAACTTTATGGAAGCTCAAATAATGTTGTGTTTGGATCCAGAGAAGATAAAGGAGAAGGTTTTTCTTTTAGCACTCAAATGAACAATTCATCAAGCCATTATTACCCAAGAGCAGATAATCTAGTAATGGGCCCATAAAAGTAGCAAGAAGCTCTGCAATGGCTTAAAATGGTTGTGGAATATAATTTATTTCTGCCTCTTGTGACTGGAACAACTACAGGTGGAAGGTTTTTACAATTGTATAAAGTTTCATTCAACTGATAAGAAGAGCATGACTTCTCCTGCAGCTTACATGGAATGTATTGGTCAACAGAGGCTGAGTTGCTGAGTTATTGGGCAGAGTTTCTGAGCTTATTTAAGAGTATTTTAGATGTTGCTCAAATCATACTTATCGCTGTGTAATTATGGAAAAAATACTGGATATTTTCCCTGTTTTAATGTTTTAATTGCCATTCAAGATCATTGAGGCATACTTTGTTGATTTGAAAGCTACATGCATGGTTAGTTATTTTTTGGGTCTTAGGCTTCGTTTGGAACAGCTTTCTTATTGTTTTTTAAAGCAGTTTTTAGTTACTGCTTCTTAAAGCAGCTTTTTGATTTTAGTAGTAAGAAAGTTGTTCCAAATGAAACCTTAGTCATTTTACTCGTGCATATACATGCATGGTCGTTGCATTGTGCACTTAAATTTAAATATTTGATAATAAGTCAGTTGCATATGCTGTTATATTTTGCTTTATTATAAGATGAAAAAAAAAATTCAAATCAGGATATTCTGAATAAAATTTATATTATATCTATTTCAAAGCAAATTTAATGCATTGAAATTTGGTCTGATAAAGTTCTAATCATGATATGTTTGCTTTTTTTTTTTTCTTATAAAATGGCATGAGAATAATTTACCAAACAAAATTAAAGAAATTTAATAAATTTATAGCTAAATAATGTATAAATTTTGAAAATGGGTAGTAAAAAAAAATTTATTATTTAACTTAAATGTAATGAAAATTAAAAAGTTAAGATAATGTGTCATTTAAGGATGATAAACTAAGAAATATTTATAATAGAAATATAGTTGGATTGATATTTATTAAAGATAAAATAATTTAAAATAAGTTTAAAGGTATTATAAGAAGAATATATAAAATAATTGACTTCAATATTATTTGTGAAGAATATGTTTAATATTTCAAGCAAAATATAACAAAAATATATTAAAAATGTGAATTCATAAAATTAATCTTAAGTAATTAGCATAAAATTAATGAAGATATTAATTATTAAATTATACTCTAAATCTGAAGCTAAGCAACTAATTTAAGCAAATTTATTCCTTAACAATTTTATCTAAAGTTCACCTTGCTAGCACTACGATACAGTTATAATCACCAATAGCACATCAAATCTTAATAATATTACAAGCTTGTACAAGCAGCATGAACAAATTCTTTGCCATAAGCACTAGAAATCAGAACATCCAGCACTAGACCCTCTTAAATTAAAGAGATTATTACGTGCGGAGTTTGAATGTAGCTTGTATTCGGACTTTAATCACTGGCGGCCACGTCAGTTTGTACGCACACCGTATATGATTTGTACATAAGTTGTGCACAAATTGTACTCAGTGTACATGCGACATGGCCACCTGTGATTGGAGTCCAGACGTCATCCAGACTTCGCACGTCATACGTTCTCCTTCAATTAATCAAATAAATCTAATCACCAAGCTATCAATACACCTATTAATTTTATTTACTTAATTTTTCTAAGTATAGTCTGTAAGCATAAACTAGTTTTCACATCTTTCCTTGATAATATTATACTCCAAAACATAACAAAGTTGCTTTAGATAAAGTAAGCTTTAGCTTATTATCTCCAAATCAAAAAAGATATTAGAGTTTATAATCTGTATAGAACCTTGCAAGTGGGATAACGCTATTAAGCACTGACACCACAAAGGCTCAAAGCTAAGCAGATAATAAGCACCTTTTTTCTTCCTTTATTCTGCCCTTTTAGCACTAATTCTTGCCCAGGTTCTTCCCTTTTAAGGCTCTGCCGAGAAATTATTATGTGCGGAGTCTGACATAGCTTACGTCCGGACTCGAATCAAAACAGGTCATATCTTCTGTACACAGCCTATGTGTGTACAGGCTTACACATATGATGTGTATAATACACATCTTGTGTACAGGTGATGTGATCAATTTTGATTAGAGTCCAGACGCATCCGGACTCCACACATAAGAATTTCTCCTCAACAAGTAAGCATCTGCCAAGACCTTTTCTAGACTAGCTTCTCATTGAATTCATCAACTGGTTTGATTAGTACACTGGGCTGAAATTAAACCTGCTATTCAAGAAAAGATGACTGAAATATGATTTACATCATTACATGTTTGATGAGGTTCTCTTATCCTGCAGTAAATCTAATTTAAATTACAGTTTAATTTTACATGATAATAAACATTATTCTGCTTCTGCTCTTGCTGTTAGTGAACCTAATACCACAAATCTAAACCACTAAGGCTCAGTTTGATTTGAAAGGATTGAAGAGGATGTAAATGCATTTTACCCGAGAGTTTCATCTCTGGTTTATAGTTCTAAAAGGTTTCAAAGAGTAATGTCAGCTACTGAAACCGCAATTCTGATTTGTGGGAAAAACTCAACTCAGTCATCACTATAAAAGAAAAGGAGTTTATTTAGTACAATATAACACAACAACACTGCAATAACAACACTAACGGTAACAACAGAACATAAAACAAAAGACTTTCACCTCTTCAAGTGTTGAATGTAGAGTTTGATGGGTTGGGTTCTAGAACTAACAAGTTATAACTTGTAAAAAGGATCACAATCTGATTAGTCTGACCTTCATCTCCAGGCAGAGGAAACAACCAAAGCTCTATTCATCCATCCAAGATAAAGAGCTCCATCAATCTCTTCAAGCCTATATTTATCACAGTAATTCTCCAGCAAGGATTTGATTGTAGCATTCACCAATGAACTCAGGGGATATGGTGTGAAACCTGCCATTTTAAACCGTGATTTCCATTTTCCATGAACCTCATGCCGCTCCACCCTTTCAATCCCTTCGCAAGCAATTATATTAACAATGTCTCTTGCAAGACAGTGCTGTTCAACATTAATCCTCTCCTTGTTTTCACGTGGGAGAGTTACATCGATTGATTCAAAAATTGCTGTGTAATAATCCAGAGTCTCCATGAATCGAGGGAAGAAAGCAGCAGTATTGGTGTTAGATTCTTGCTCAACAAGTGTCACGACCTTCGGTGTAAGACTCTTCACCAACCTCAGGATCCTGTCACGGTGGTTTGTTGTGCTCACACTCTCATCAGGTATGTGATGAAGTTGGAAAGCCAAGTTCACAGCCAATGCCTCCCCGGGCCGGATGCCAAGATTTTCGACCTCAACCTCGCAGCCTGACATTAGTGCAGGGTGAAACTCAAAAGGTACCTTGCATGATTCTGCCAACCGGGATAACCTTTGCCCAACAATATGCAAGCCACCGCCACGTGCATAAGCATTAAAAGAGTCATCAATGCCGGTTATTCTCACATGAGGCGGTCCACCAGGCCTTGCAGCCAGTGCTTGAATGAGAGTCACCCACTGACTTCCCTGGGCGATCTGGAAGTCGATAATGTGAACCCTGTCTTCATTCTTGAGAGCTTCAGCAATGGCTCCATTAGCAGACATGTAACCAAATTTGAAGTAAGGGCAGACCTCATATAGAATATGCATATAAGACATAAGATCTGAGCTAGTTGGTTCTTTACACTTCAAGGCTTTGTAGATTGAGCTACCTGAGGAAGAAAGGCGCGCAACAAGTCCTTCGAGCAGGTATGCTCCTAATCGTTCGATCGGTTCCCCTGAGACCGAAACCATTTGCCTGAGCTCTGTAATCAGCCATTCGGCCGCTGAGAAATTATTTTCACCCACTGCCCGTGCACAAGCAGTTAGTACTTGCCTGAGATCTCCACTTGGAAGCTCCATTAGTAGCTCAAAAGTATCAAAGCTGTCTACTGCATCAAGTTCAGGCCCAAGCATAACGCTTTCTAATTCTTTTAACTTACCCTTGAGATCATTCAGATCTTCAGTTACACAGGAAGCACTGACAGGAGATTCAGAAGCGTTATCTGAATGGCAATCTTGATGAGATCCTTGGCTCTCACTGGCTGATGAGAAACTGGCAGTTGACGGCGGCGAGCTGTAAGTGTGAGTGGCAACTGCTGAAGAGGATTCAAGAGTGCAATACTGCACATTACTCGACTGAGGAGAAATTTTTCTCATCTGAGATCCATGACGTGAAGATTTGAAGTTCTGAGGTAGATAATTGGGACCTGACTCTCTCAAATGCATGGAGTTTTGAAGAGAATGTGATTGCTGGGACTTACCAGAATTGCGGCGATTATCTGAAGCTTGCATTGGTGTAAAACTCACTAACATGACGAACTCAAGACACCCCAAACCATTAACAGAATAAAATGCTTAACTCTTCAATTATCAGAACTGTAAATGGTGTGTCAAATGAACATCTTCTCTTGAAAATTTAAGGTTAACTTTGCTATTGAAGGAAAACTTTTTCCAGTGGAAATATTGTTTTTTGGAAAGTGATTATCTGCAAAAGGGGAAGTTTCAAGTCAACCACATGCCCAAAACAGAGAATGAAGCACATCCACACACACACACACAACATGAGTTCATAGGGAATAAGGCATTTCTTTCACAGTCAGACTTTCTAAGGTTTTAATGTGAAATGGAAATGTTCAGGGAAACTCTGATGTCTCTTCTTCATTCTCACAAAAAAGTTGCATTATACTAAGAAAATAAATAGATAATGGTTCAACATTTAGTGCACAATGTTTAGTTGAATATGCCAGCCTTCATTAACCAGCATGTAGGCTAAAGGTTCACAGCATATCATTTAGCTTCAGCAGATATTCACGAGGAAATCTTCAGAAAAACATGGAACTCATTAAATAAGGCTTCAAAGGAGGTAAGACATCCTTGTATTTAACTTTATCTGAGCATTGCATAATGATTGTTTTCCCCTCCTTTCCTTGTGCAAACAAAGCAAATAGGAGCACTATTGATGATAACTTCTTCCTAAGTTACGACTTTTATACCAAGAAAATGTGGCGTTTTGGTGCTGATCATGATGGAACTTCTAAGGAACAACGTAGCATGCTAGGGAGTGATAAACCTTACAGAACAAAAACAAGCCAAAACATTTAATTGATTTCTATGCCGATAAACCATCAAAAGATGAGCAATTGCTTTTGACGTGCGCTTGAGGAACAACAGCTTACTAGGGAGTGACAATGCTTACAGAAGAAAAAAAGTTACAAGATTTGATTGATTTCTATTGCCAGTAGACCTTCAAAAGATAAGCAATATGTCACTCATGAGCTGTGGTATGTTGCTACTGATTATGATGCAGCTTCTTAGGAATAGCATAACATAAAAGGGAAAGACAAACCTTACAATACAAAAATAAAACTATAACAGATGGTTGATTTCTATGCTCAGTAGACCTTCAAATGATGAGAGCAATATTGGCATTTCTTCAAACATCATTCAATCAAAATTTACAAATAAAAAGAAGTGAACACTGCTATGATTGTCATTTCTTCATGATCTGAAAGGATGATGCCTTTAAAGCCCACATTAACCAATGGTTCAAGTGCAAGGTTGCATGTAATTGTCATTCTGTGCCTTTTATTTATTTGCAAATTATATCATTTGGTATTTGTGCAATTTTTAATTTAGTTGAACCTCTATATAATAAGTCAAAGATTCCATCTTAAATGGTGGAGACCATTGACCAAAATTTTTCTTATTTTTGAAAAAATATTGCAAAAACAGTTTCATCCTAAACCTGGAATCTGGTCACCTTATCTAGTTATAATTTCTTCTCTACTTTTCATTCTTCTCTCTTCTCTTCCTCTCCCAGACTTAATCTGTTAGTTTTGTTTCAGTTTATAAACTTAGACAAGGAGAAGAATCAACCTAATCATCTACAGAACAAGATATCATGAATGAAAATCTGAATTGAAGAAGAAAATCATATTTCAACAATTAATAAGGCTATTAACAAAGCCTCTCAAACAGAAAATAAATCCGTCAAGAAGGAATAGAAGTCTTAAGAACTTATAATAATATGTTACCACAGAAGAAACTCTGGTAAAATGAAATTTTTTGTTTGTTTGGAAAAGAAAAAGTTAAAATTCCAAATCCAACTATACTCTTCATAAAAGGGGAGCACAAAGGACAACTGGAAGAGCTTTTACAGCTAAAAGTAAGGCCAATTAATACAGAAAAGGTGAAGAACAGCATCTTGCACGGCCTAAATTTCTCAACAGAGAGTCAAAATTCCAGAACAGAAAATATTGCAGCTTCAGAAGATAGCAGAACTTAGGTTGAAATTTCCAGTGACAAATAATAAGCACAGAAACAAAAAACTGAAACTCACAATACAGAAATTTCAGGCAAAGCAGAAAAATCCAAAATTTCACAAATCTGACAAAAAATCATCAGCTTTCAAAGGAAAATTAGAGGATTCCAAACCCAAATATGATCCCATACATACCCTAGTAATCCCATTTCACCATCTCAAAAAGTGAGCTGCACAGATTTATTCACAGAAAAAAAAAATGATCCTTTTTCATGGAAACTATTCCTGGCTTAAAAAGTAAACAAGATTTTATAACGCCTTTCTAAAATTATAGTACAAACCAAGCTTCATAGATGAAGACCCTTCTCACTAAAATCAAATAAGCTAATGGAAACTTTGAAGTTTCACCTATTCTTACATACCTTCAGTTGATTCTCAGGCTACAGCTTTGAATTCAATCAAACACTAAGAGAGAAGAGAGACAAAAGGGTAGAGAGAGAGAGAGAGATCTACAATCATGAAGAGCAAGTCTCAAACAAGGTTGCTCATATTATAAGATGCAAGCAAGCAATAAAAGCCCATGTCTTTGAAAACAATTACTTGAAAGCCACTCTATAATCATCTTTTTTGGTCTTTGGCATGGTTGACTTCAAAGCACTTTCAGTTAAGCTTCAAAACAATTGCTTCCACCATTTATTTTGTTTACTCTGTGGGTCTTATTAAGATTATAAGTGTTGATCTTTTCAATACTAATCTTGTAATTTATTTAATATTGAATTGTATTCAGCCTTTTTATAATAATTTATATAAGATTTACATAAATATCACAAAATTTTAATTTACTTATATTTCTAATCTCTAAATCTTTATATTTAATTATATAATATTTAGTTTTAAATTATATAAAAATATCACCAAAATTCATCCTAACAAAAAATATGACCCATTCTTTATCGATTATCTATTTCATTAATTTTGGAATTTTTTTTTTCATTTGAAAGATAGTAAATATATTGAAAATCTAGAAGCAAATCTTCTATCATATCAATATTAATTGTTTCAAATAAGTATAGGTTAGTCCAATAAAAGCAAATTTGACTTAATTTAAAATAAAAAAATTATTTATATTTAATAATAATAATAATAATAATATTATTATTATTATTATTTCAATTCCCTAAAATCAAATAAAATTTCAAATAAATTTAAGCTTTTGTTTTGTTTGTCTATTTTTTAATAGAGTTTTACTATAGAATATGCATTTGATGTTTGGAAGATTATTATGAAAATATATATGTTTAGTTTTATATTTAGTCCCACACAATGAAAGAAACTTTTTAAAGAAAATTACAAAGAAGAACTTACAAAAACAAAAAAAATGGATTATGATAAGTTATTTGTTTGACATAGTAACATCCAGAGATTCTACGCAACTAATAAAGTCTCTTAAAATATTTGTTAATTCCTATTTTTATTTGTTTTATGTGAGAATTATAGAGTTTTGTCCTTTTACATGAAAAAAAAACTATCTTTTAGAAGGACTAATTGGTAATATTTAGGGATGTAAATGAGTTCAGGGAGTTGAGTTTTTGTTCATATTCGACTCGTAAATGTCATATTCGTATTCGGTTTGCTCGTTTAGCGTATATTTATTTGAAATTGGCTTGTGTTTCAAATTATTTGCGAATGTCATAATACTCGTCTTTGATTTTGCCCGTTCAGCTTAAATTTGATTCGAATTATTAAAAAAAATTAAAACTTAATTTTTTTAGAAGAAGCATCACAAGTAACTAAATTAATAAAAAGATAAAGAATTATTTATTAAAATTTATAATTATTGATACATCACAAAAATTATCTTGATCAAGACGAATCTCGAAGCAAATTTGAGCCGGAAGCTTTCAAAATTAAATTCGGAACCATCCGAACTCCGATTTGAGTAAACTTATAGTTGAACTGAATATTTCGAAAAGACGAACCCAATGACACCAAATTCCACCCAATCCAAGCCCATATAGATCAAAATAGAAGACCCGAAGAGCATTTGGAAGGTTCAAATCATAAAATGGACGACCAAACAATTTTCAAACACGACATGCTTATAGTAGAATCAAGCAGCTCGATGAGCCAAATCAACGATCTTAAGATCACCGAATTTTGATGTCATTAAGATACTCAAATACTCGATAAACAGTCCATAATCAAGATACTCGATATCGGCCGTCCATTCAAAACATTCCTAATATGCCCTTGATATTCTCTCTATTTGTTGGCCTTGTCGCTCCTAAAAAATTATAAATAGACCCATCATTCTCCACTGAGAGAGGGCCCAAGCAAGGAAGAGAAGGAGGAGAAGAAAGAGAGAGAAATTTGAGTTCTCTTGCCTCCAGATTCCTCCTCGACCACCGCCCAGCAATCGACTGTTGTCGGACTATCATCGGACTTCTACCTGGCCACCGACTATTGCCGGACTATCTCCAAACTATTGCCCGGCCACCAGTTGTCATCGGACTTCCACCCAACCACCAGCTGGTGGTTTCGAACTTCCGCCCGACCACTAGCTGTTGCTGAACTTCCTCCCAACCACCAACAGACTCTAGATTTCTGCCTGTCCACTGACACTATTAGATTTCTATCTGATCCCTGTTCGTAGAAAGATTTCAACCTAACGGTTGATTGTTGTAATCTGATCGTACTCAGTCTCAAGGATGAACAAATCATTTGTAATCTATTAAAATACTAGTGGAATCATTTCAACTTGGCGTGGCCACGTGATTCTTTTTCTTCAGGGTTTTTCACGTAAAAATATTCTGGTATTTTTATTATTTTTATTTATAAGCTGGATACTTGTACAACGCTAAGACGCACAGTTTTTTGTACTTTACCGTCGCAAATATTCTAGCCTGCAACAATTACAATAATTGATTTATGAATAAAAATTGTAACTCAACAAATAATTTAACTACAATCATTTTAAAATGCAAATAATAAATATATTACAAAATTATGAAGTAAATTAATTATAAAATTTGAACACTTTAACTTTCTTCTTCAATTCTCCAATCCAAGTGAAAATGCTCCTCTACTCCTCTTTATGCACCCAGCCAAATAGTAAAAACTTGAAACAAGATCTTATAATCATCTAGAACACTTCCTCAAGCACTAAATGCAAATTTTTATGCAACTATAATGATCAAACATATCTTTTTAAATGTAAACAATGGCTAAATCATGATGTCATCACCCTAAGGGACTAGTCTAACCAGGACTCGCCCGTCGCATATAGGTTAGATTAGTTCCTAGGAACTTGCCTTTACATACGAAGGACCCACCTACACAGACTCGTCCTATATGATCCTTTTCGAAGGATTCACCTAGCACACTCGCTAGTAAAGACTCGCATAGAAAATTCAACCTAGGATCGCTAGCTATATTGAAATTATGATGTCACACATGTACATGCCAGCTCATGTCGTGTGTCATGTCAAACGGCCTGTAATCGATCGTTATTAATATTATGGTTGTATTTTTTTACTTTTTCATGTATGTATAACCTTTCATTAACCCTAAAAATCCTATAAATAAGGGCTAAGGAGGAACATTAGTTTTCCGTCACCATATTGGATTCCCGGCATATTTTGATAAAATTGTGTAGTGATATGGATTATCTTATCATGTAATATATTGAATCATTTGCTTATAGGTTTTGCTTTAAATATTATATTCACCATGCCAAACCTAATTTTTCCATTAAGAAAGCAATGTCTCTCTTTTTCCTCGCTCTGCTAGGGTTTTCGCCCCAATCACCTTCCCCCGTCGTGCGCCTGGTTTCTTGCTCGCCAGCATTCTCTTCCACTCAGGGAAGTTTCTCTCCCCCCTTTATGGTTGTTTTTTTTTCTTCTCTCCCAGTGGTTTTGGATTTTCTTAGCATTATTGTTCTTATTTTCTTGATCGTTCCGCCTTCGTCCCGACGAATAGCGGTTAATCAAGTAAGGATGACCTTGTTTTTTTGAATGGCAAAGCTAACTCTCGATCTTTTCTTGATGCTCTGTCGAGAGATTCATCGTTAGTTCAATTTGCATACCTTAAAACCTCTACTTTTCGAGGGTTGCCTTCTCTTTGAATTTGAGGGAAGAAGTGTTAGCTCTTGCTACCCCTTTTACCTTTTTCTCTTGTCAGTTATTTCCCTAATTGTATGCCTTCTTTGGATGCGATTAGGAAGTTCTTTTTTAACTTGAAATTGTCTTGTGAGTTCTTCGTCACCTTACTAGATTCTCTACATGTGTAATGATATGGATTATTACAGAGTTTTTACTCACCGCTCATACTTTGTTAATAATTTCTTTATGAAATTGACTAAGTGGTCACCATTTGTGATTATTTTTGAAGAATCCCCAATTATTCCGCTTTGGGTTTCCTTCCTGAACCTCCAACCACACTTTCTTACGCCCTGTATCATACACGGTCTTGGTACTAGTTTTGGCCATCCCCTTAATACTACCACCGCGGTGGGATCTCGTCCGTCGGTTGCTAGAGTGTTGGTGGATCTCACAATCACGAAATAGTATTCAAATAGTATTTGGATATATAGGCCCTAAGAAATTTGATTATATTCAAAGTGTTTTGATGGAAGAATTTTCATGCTTTTGTGATCATTGTAAATCTTTAGGTCATTTTAAAAAAGAATGTGTTCGCCTTTATCCTCATTTAGTTAAGGACAATACTATGCTTAGGGATAATGTGAACAATAGTGGTGGTATGTTGGATTCTCACTTAACCCTCTCTTCAATGTGGGTTATATGCTTTCTAATGATGCGTATGATAATGTCCAAGGCAATATTTGTGTTGACTTATCCTTGCATGATTATGTGGATGTTGGTGTTGTATGTCATTTGGAAATGAGATTATGCTTCATCCTTTGATTGCTGCTGATGCAGGGCATTCATCTGAGCTCGTCAATTTTGGCTATAAGGACCCTGTCGTTCTTCCTGTTATTGGTTTTGCATTGGAGAAGGATCATAGTATTAATGTTAATACGGTGGGTATAGATTCAATTGATCCTACTGTGCTAAATTATGGTAATCAATGTGCTTCTCCTTTAGTGGATTTGGCTTGTTCAGTTCAAAGGGATGGTGAGGGAATTATTAATGAGGTGGCTAACAAATTAGCTTTAATTCCTACTGATGAATATCAACCAGCTGCTTCATCTGGTGTTGTTGAGAAGGATTTTTGCCATGTTAATACAGTGGTATTGAATGGACCTTCTAGTAGAGCTAATGATGATTCCCTCTTGCCTTCTTCAGAAATGGCTTTGCCACCTAATATTGTGATATCGAATGAACAAGTACATTTTATAGATGTTCCGATTTCTCTTATTTCAAATGATGCTTTAAAAGCTCAATTATTATTGAACATGAAGGATACTTGTTTGGATCATTATGATTGGCTGGATGAGTCTGTTTCCTCGCCCTGCGAGGGTATTGGGGAAGAAGTGGATGTCATTGTGGATGAGTTCATGCGTTGTATAGTCTTAATGTTGCTCGCATAGTTGAAAAAGCTTTTTCTCATGGAGGTGGCAAATGGGGTAGGAGAAAATCTAAAAGGAAGTAATTTATTATGTTTGTTGTTTCTATCTGTTGTTGTTGGCCTCCTCCGTCATTTCTGGTTTTGGGTTGGTGTTGCTTCGGTTGATAGCTGGGACTTGTGTTGGGTTGAGGTATGTTGGGTGTCTGGGTTTTGACTGAGGTGTTTTAGGGTATAAAATCTAAAAAGAAGTATTTTTATTTTTTGTTTTCCTTTTTTGTTGTGTTGTTTGCCCCCTTTTCTTTGGTTTGGCTGTGGTTGGTCGAATTTGCCTGGTGGGGTTGTTGGCCTGTTGGTTTTGTCTCTTGGCTTGTTTGGGGTTTGGGTGACTACTGCCAGTTGGATCCTTTCCCTAGTTGTTATGACTTTTTTGCCTAAGGTGTTGGCTGTCAGCTACTATTTTGGTTTCCCTTTTAATTCTGATGTCTTTTTTCTTCATGTCTTCCTTTTGTGCAGGTTGATGTTGGCAGGTTGCTATGGCTTTATGCTATCTTTGATGGCTGGAGCAAATTGCTGTTGTTTTGTTGCTCTTGCATTCCTCTGTGGTCCAGCTCTTGGGTGGCATAGGTCTCTTCTTTTCCTTTTGGTTTGCTTGTTTTAATACTCTTATTGTTTTTTCTTATCTTGTAATAGATTGAATCATTAGCTCATAGGTTTTGCTATTGTATTTTTAAAGAATTGATGAATCATTAAGGACTTGTAATCCTTTTTTTAAAATCAACGTGTAGGCCGTTCTGTGGGCTTTATCCAAAAAACAAAAGGAGGAACTTTAGGGATCTTTTTTAATTACTCTTTAAATATTTTGGCATATTCACAACTTTGACATTTTCGAAGTATATTATACATTCTTCTCTCTCTTTCTCTCTCAATCTTCATACTCACCAAAGCCCTTTTTTCTCTAATTCCCACCTAAAAGATTATTTGCTAATTAAGTCGGGTGTCATCCACGAACAAATTCTATCCAACATATTAAACCTAAAAAATTATCCACATTTCATAAATCTTATTAAGTTTCAACATTTAAATATGATAATTAGAGAAAACTAATTAGGGCCAGTTTGAGTTTTTATTTTTAATATATTTAGTTGGTAATTTATAACTTTTAATTTTTTTAAAATTGTATAAATAAGTCAACTTATTTTAAAAATATTTAAATTCATTTCTGAATATTTTCACATTTTTAAAGCATAAACATTCAGCCACATATGTAGGAGAAAGCTATTGCTATTATATTTTTATAAAATCCTAAAATTATGGCACAGCCACTGAGGTAAGGTTGTTGCTTTCCTTCAAGAGATTCCTGATTTCTCTCTGGGAGTTGGAGATACGTTAACTTACAATAATTTAACATATTAAAAAATAATTTTATGCAATTCACTATTTAATAAAAAAATCAAGTTCTCTAATTAAAAAAAATCAAAATTATATTTAAGACTCAAGTTTCATTCGGGAAAACTTTCTTACTGCTTTCTAAAGTAGTATTTTAGTATAAAAATTTCTTGTTTGAAAAATTTTTATAATAGAAAGTTACTTTAAAAAATAGTAAGAAAGTTATCCTAATTGAATTCTCTATCTTAGGCTTCGTTTGGGACGGTTTTCTTATTGTTTCTTAAAGCAGCTTTTTAATATAAAAATTTGAATTTTTAAACTAAAAAGCAGTTTTAAGAAGCAATAAAAAAGCCGCCCCAAACGAAGCCTTATACTGTGTTTGGAATTGGAACAACTTTTTCATTGCTTTACTTTTTAAATATCAACCGCCATTTCATTTGGCTACTACTTTCTAGCTGTTTTTCACTATTTTTAAAACTTTATACAGTAGAAAGTAATTTTTTTTTGCAACCAGGATAGCTAAAGTTACTTTTCTCACAACTTTACAACCAATTTTATAAAAAACTACAGACGTTCCAAACATACCATAATTGAGAAATTCCAAATCAGTGGTTTCCTAAATGGTCCACCTCCTAAATCCTAATGCTGTGATTCCTTTTTGAGGCCCATTAGGTGCGAGTTTCTTGATGACGACCTGCCGACTATCTACTAGATATCTAAAAAGACATATATGCAATGTTTTTAAAAACCAGGCCGGAGCGGCCAGTTGAACTACAATATTAATCAACTAAAAAAAATTATTTGCCCCGCTCCCGTCCACTTAACCTCACACATCACGTCGGTCAATTTCATGTCGATCGTCATAGCCCATCAACCATCATTTCCTCGTCGATCACCTTCGTGGTCGTCGGCATGTTATCATGTATAATCATATATATATATATATATATATATATATATATATGAAAAATTCATACTTAAATTCATATTTTTTTAAGAAGCACATCTTATCAACAATTAGATCATAGATGGCAATCATATTATAATCAATTAGATATAAATTATTATTATATGCCACGTCATCAAAGCAATAGTGTTTTTATACCAACAGGCCAAATATTTAGGCAACTTAAATTTGATTTCTCTTTATTTAATAAATTATTTATTTTTTATCCGTACGCACTTCTAGAAGGAATACAGCAAGAAGCCAAGGGCATTTCTGGTAATAGACATGGTACGTGGACGGTGGACTTCTAGAGAAAACCAAGCGGCCGAGTCATAGTTTCGTCAAATCCGGGGGGGGATTTTGCAAATTTGTTTACGAAGGTTACTTTTGTAATATTGATTGATCGGTGTGGTCAAATGAACAGCGTTTGACTCACACGGTTCCGCGGAAGGGTTTCAGTGATTCACGTGGCTTTATTATTTTTATTTTATTCTACTTCGTCAACTTTCGTGGTAAAATATTTCTGTATGGTTTTATTTTTATTATTTTTTTCATGCTAAGAGCTGTACTGAAATGGATGAATTAGGGACCTATGAAAGCAGTCAATTGTCGACATAGGGAGGGTGAGGACTTTAAGTCAAAATTATAAAAATAAATAAAAATTTAGGGTTCATTTGAGACAGATTTCTCAGAGCTTTCAAATCAAAATTTTTTTAAAAAGCAACAAAAAATAGTGATAAAAAACTATCGTAAAGAAAGTCTTAGTCGTTGGAGGGGTTGAGAGTACTATAATTAATCAGTTAAGATGACTCGTGTGTTCGCACAGGCTTTACTCGATAAATAGCTCATGAGCTGAATTTGATGACTTGATGATTTTTTGTTGGGGACATTTAGGTCAATTAAGATAAATTCATACACAGATCATATACGTAAGACTCAAACTCAAGATCTTTTAGTTAGTAGTCAAAGTTCTCAACGAACATATCAGATTGAGCTGCATGATGAGCTGATGATTTAAATTTGAGTCGGATTAAATTCAACTTGACTCGTTAACTCACGAACAGATTTATTTTATAAATATTGATAGGAAAACACTCGAAGATATATTAGAAATTCAAAATATTTAGTATAAAATTATTAAAAAATATATCACATATAATAAATATAGGCAGCTAAAAGGATTAGAGAGATGACTAGCTAGAATGGACTTTGTCATCATTATGGAAGCACCTCACCTAATACCGGCAAAGCAAGGGTAGCTGTTGTTATAGGCTTCGTTTGTGACAGCTTTCTTAGTGCTTTTTAAAGCAGCTTTCTAGCACAAAAAATTCTAATTCAATAAATTTATTTAGTCTAATATGTTTTCTTTCGTTAGGTTCATTGGATAGAGACGAGCTATCTCAACTATAAATTTATTTAAATAGAGTTTATCTATCCCTCCAAATATTTGCACTCAATCTAATAAATTTTTTTATAACATATCAAGTGTAAATGGTGATTACATGCCAAAAGAGATTTAGAAATGGAAATTCTAATTATTTGTGTATGCATAATATTAACAAATAAATTCATGTTACAAAGGATTATTAGCACAAAATTAGAAGAATATGTGCAATTTGTTATGTTGAACGGGTGTTTAATGTCATTATCTTTCTGTTTTTATTAAAATCATAATGTTTTGGCTAATTGGAATAAAAAAAATTAATTCTAAATCCATCATTATCAAATGTTGTTTGCAACAAAGTACATTAATGAACAAAGTTAGTTTAGAGATATTCTCTATTAGGGGGTGAAATATGTAAATATCTAATTGCATAAAGTTGCACTATTTTATTTTTTTTTTCAATTGTTGCAATATGATGAGAAGGTGCATGTGCAATGTTGATTTTTTGCTATCCCTACTTTTGGAATTGCAAGTATCTTTTGTTATATTTATAAAAATTAAAGCTTTACAGATCTTTAATTTTGTTGCCTCCCTTTCTAGTTACATAAAGAACCTGATTTTGGCATCCAATTGTCCTTTTTTCCAATAAATTTATTGGTCTTGATTAATATTCAAAGGAAAAAAAAGGCAGAAGGGAGCTTCTTGAATGTTGATATTTATGATCTCTTAAGTACAAATACATACATTACTAGAAAAATCTTAATGTTATTTAGGATTTGTCTGGGATATCTTTCTCCTGTTTTCTAAAACAGCTTTTTAGTACAAAAATTTATTGAACTATAAATTTTTGTACTAGAAAATCGCTTTAAAAAACAGTAAGAAAGTTATCCCAAATGAAATATTGGTTCAAGTTTTATAGTTTAAAAAACTAATTGTTTATGTTTGCAAAGTATTTGTAATGGTTAATATGAAGAAAATGATATGTTGACAACCCGTAATCAAGAAGAAATCTTTGGGGTTTTAGATCAATGATATGCGGAAGTTTTTTTTAGAAATATTTTGAGGGTACTATAATATTATTCTAATTATGATTATAAGAGTGGTTTATCGCCTATATTAGGTTTCATTTGGGATAGTTTTTTTGTTGCTTTCTAAAACTGTTTTTTAGTACAAAAATTTCTAAATCAAGAAATTTTTGTACTAGAAAGCAGCCAAAAAAGCTGTCCCAAAGGAAGCCTTAGGCTTCGTTTGGGACGGCTTTTTTGATGCTTCTTAAAGCAATTTTTTAGTACAAAAGTTAAATTTTTTTTATTAAAAAGCTGTTTTAAGAAGCAACAAAAAAGCCGTCCCAAACGAAACCTTAGTCAACATCCAAACGACGATATTATAACATTTTTATAATGATAAAATAAATATAATGTGAAATAGTTTTTAGTTACAAATTTGTCAGTTGTGGTCATTGGGTGAGGGGGAAAAAAGATAAATGAGATAGCGGGTATCATACAAAGAAAATACATATATGATTGATTATATCATATTTTTTTCGCTTTCATTTTTTCTAATAACTATTATTCTATACATAATAATCTCCAATATATGTTTACATCCATTGACGTGGTATATGAAAAGTGAGCAACGTAATGCTAATGTTAAATTATTTTTCATGATGTAAAAAAGAAGACCACTTGACATAAATCCAAAAGAAGAGTTCCACAATAATACTTCTTCCATCTAATCATAATTGATTGCATTTTTCCAGGGATAAGGACTGAGAAGTGACACTCATAGCATTGGGCCACTTCCTCATAGCATTGGGCCACTTCGACAAAATGATTTGCATCTTTAGTAAAATCAAGATTGATATATCATCAAAAATTTATCTTGATTAAGCACGAATCTCAAGGCAAAATAAAGTTGGATACTTCCGACATTAAATCTGGGACCGTCTGAACTTCGATTTCAATAAACTTATAATCAAACTGAACGTCTCGAAAAGACGAACCCAACGACACCAAATTTGACTCAATCCGAGCCCAATAGGACAAAATCGAAGACCCGAAGTGCATTTGGAAGGTTAAAACTATAAATTGGATGACCAAACTGTTTCCAAACGTTACATGCTTATAGCCAAATCGAGCAGCTTAAAGAGACAAATCCAAAGAGCCTAAGATTGTTGAATTATGATCTCATTAAAATACTCAAATACTCGATTAACGGTCTACGATCAAAGGAGTCGATATCAACCGTCCATTCAAAACACTTCCAATGTACCCTTGATCTACTCCCTATTTACTAGTTATGCCACTCACATAAAATTATAAATAGACCCCTCATTTCTCATAAAATGGAGGAGGAAGCAGGGGAAGCAAAGAAGAGAAGGAAGAAAGAGAGAGAATAATCTTGCCACTAGACTCCTCCTCGACCACCGACCGTCGTCGGACGATTGCTGGACTTTTGTCAGACCACCGACTGACCCCGAACTTCGGCCAGGCCATCGACTGTTGTCCGACTTCTGCCCGGCCACCGACTATCACTGGACTTCCGCCCAGCCATTGATTATTATGGGACTTCCCCCCGACAACTGTCGCCAAACTATGGTCTTTCTGACCAACGTCGCTCGCCGACTACCATCCTTCTGACCTCCGTTACCATACAACGGTCTTTTTAACCACTTTTGCCCACCAACTACCATCCTTCCGAGCTCTATCGCCAGACAACGGTCTTTTTAACCACTATCGCCTGCCGACTACGGTCCTTCCGACCCCCATCGCCAGACAACGGTCTTTTTAACCACTGTCGCCCACCAACTATAGTCCTTTCGACCCCCGTTGCCAAACAACGGTCTTTCTGACCACTATCACCCGTCGATTACGATCCTTTCGACCTCTGTCACTAAATTATGGTCTTTCTAACCACCATCACCCATCGACTATGGTCCTTTCGACCTCCATCACTAGACAACGATCTTTTTGACCACTATCGTCCGCCAACTACAGTCCTTCCAACTTTCGTCGCCCAATAACAGTCTTTCTAACCTTCTTTGAATGCCGACTACAGTCCTTCCAACCTTCGTCGTTAGTCTATGGTCTTTCTGACCTCCGTCACCCGCCTACTATGGTCCTTCCGACCTCCGTTGCTAGACTACGGTCTTTCTGACCTCTGTCACCCGCCAACTATGGTCCTTCCAATCTCCGTCGCCGGACTACGATCTTTCTGACTTTCGTCGCCCGCCGACTATGATCTTGCCGACTAAACGAATATGTCAATACTAATTCTTCCAAGTTCCACCATATAATGAATTCTATATGATGTATATTTGCTACATTAAGTCAAAGCCTTCGCCCTAAGGAAGGGCCTCATTTATAATCGACTGCAAACATTAGTGGATTCATTCAAATTGGGCTAGGCCCCGTGGTTTTTCCCCCTTTTTAGAGTTTCCATGTAAAAACTCAGGTGTCTCTTATGAACGTTACACCCTCTCTTTTTATCTGATTGTATGCTAGATTTTCGTACAAAGCTAAGACGTTATACTTTATATTTCTCTACCGCCGCAAATATTCCAGGATGCAACAAAGATAAAACAAGGTCACTCTCAACCAAGTAATCAACAACTTTAATACTGAAACTCAAGGAGCGCCAACATTATTTGATCATTATACTCAAATATTTGTGTTTTCATCGTGATAAAATTTGATAATAAATCTGTATCGATAATTTTACCATTACATATATCATTCTTGGTACATATCTCAAAGAAAGGGAGTGTATAACATGCTTTTAGAGAATTACGTACGTGACACATTATTGCTCTTAGATATATAAAAAAATAACTTATTATCATGATCAAATGACATATGTCTAACATGATAGTCCATGATAACATGTTCAAACATGCATCATTCAATCTCCAAATTCTTAAAATTATCATTGACCATGTTTCGTAAATATCAAATCATGGAGCTAAGATAGGATTCATATTATTTTTAGCCTAAAAAGGCTTTACTCAAATGGATTCTAACAATGATGATGCATAAAATATATTTCTTATGACTATGATAAATCTGATGTCTAAGTTTTAGTGATTTATAGTGTCAAACTTTTGAATTTTAAATGCTATAATCTTATAAAATAATATTTTCTTAGCTCTATATATATATATATATATATATATATATTATGCTCTCATAGATTATCTATTTTTTAGGAGTATAGGCGATGCGTATGATTTTTAAATTATGGAGAAGGTTACTATATAGATGTTTTTCATATGATTTTAAAATCATGGAGTAAGTGCACACACCACATAGTATTATTTCAAAGTTAATACAATTGTAAACATTAAAATAAAAGGCATGATTCTATCAAACAATGTATAATAATACCTTTTTATTTTGAGATTATGAAATTACATATTATGATTATATATATATCTATCTATATATATATTTATATATAGTGATGCGCCATTAAAAATTTAAACAAATATCAATTCATATTTGAATCGAAAAGTTTATAAATTAAAATCAGAACCATTTAGACTCTGATTTTTACAAGTTATAGTCAAACAAATCGACTTGACAAGGCGGAACCCAATGACATAAAAAGTGATATGATTTGAGCCCAATGACCACCACCCAATCCTTATCGTCGAGCAACCTCCATCAGATCGCTATTGCTCGGCCTCCATAATCAGACTGCCACTATCCGACCTTTGTTATTGAACCGCCACCGCTTGGCCTTCATTGCAGGATCACCGTCATCAGCCATAACTACCCAAATGCATCCCATTCCCTACTGACTCCACGATATTTTTCACCAACCGCTTATACTCTTGTAATCCCACCTTTATCAATTAAGGGAAGGGTGATTCCTTGTAATCAACACTAATTTAATGGAATAATTTTAGTTGGCCTAGTCCTATGATTTTCCTCTTCATGGATTTTTCATGTCAAAACTCAATTGGCACATATGCCTTTTTCATTTACTTATTTGCGTGTAAGATTTTAGCATGCAATAACGTGCAATAAGTTTTACCTTTCAACTCGATCTCACAAGAGCCAAATGTATTGTATTAATGGGTCTAATTTGGATACGAGCATCTTCATTTGACTTGATCTGATCAAAAAATAATTATGTATATTATCCCGATCATCGACATAACCCCATCTAATTAAAATATAAATTCAAATCCAACTCCAAATTAACCTAATCATTTACATCTAATATATAATCTTGATCCAAAAGGCACAAACTCCATCCTCATTAGCCTAGCTTTAACCAACAAATATATAATGATTATTCATTAAAGATAACTAATCAATGTGCTGTCCTCCACAAAACACAAATTCAACAGCTTTTCCTATCTAATATGTAATTAATTAATCATTATGATATAATTAAAGATTATTAATCATAGCAATTAGTATCTAATCCTGGACCAAAAAGCTCCTACATATTCAAGTAGCACAAGTCCTATTATTTTTAGTCAAACCAACCTCATTTTCATAATAGATGACTCATAAAAAGAATTTCTCCGTTAAAATAAAAGAACAAAAAAATAATTAAAAGACTCTAATCATTCTCTCTCACACATTGACTAACAAAAAACCATTCAATTTTCTACAATATTCATGGCTCATAGTAGTCAAATCCATAACTTATTTATTAAAAAAATAAAAGAATTAATTAATTAATTTTGGACCCATGCATTAATATATTTATCATTCTATTTGCTTGGAAGTCAAAAGGCTATAGTGGCTTCAAAGAAGTAGAGGAGAAGGAGACAAATAACTCTATGATGTCTTAGACTTTTGGTACATCTTTGGAATCTATGATGAATAAGAAGCTAATTTTATTGGGGGGATTTATGAAAATTCTTTGCTCAAGTCTTCAATAATTAATATGTTTCATAAGAGGATTCATCTTCTCTGTTTGTTTATGAATATTTGGTGGGGTCTTGGTTTGAATATTTGACAAGGAAGCTCTTTTCAAAGGGTTTTCTTTGAATTTGTAATTGGAGAAGATAAATGAGTGAGGTGGAAGGAGATGTTGCTTATTTTGATTTATGACATCATTTTTACATCATTTTGTCATCATCGTAATGTTTTTATATTTTGTAAGATAATGCTTTGAAATTGAAAATTATTGAAGAAAAAGAGCCAAGCAAAGCTTATAATTTTCGATAGAAAGCAAACCTCTCATTCCAATAGCTTAAATCAATTAAGTACAATCTAGGAGGAGAATTCCCTCACAAATTTCTGTAATTATTAGCGGTGTAAGTGAGCCAAATGACTCATGAACCAGCTTGACTTGCGAGCTCATTAGCTTAACTCGCTAACGAGGTCAAGCTTGGCCTGACTCGGCTCAACGACTTGTCAAGCCGGCTCGATTAAAATTAATTAACGCATCGATATCTATGTTAGCCTAATTAATTATTTTTTTATCCATATTCAAACTAAGAATGAAGCTCCAAAATGAGTCAATCTCAAACTTTCTTATCACGGTTAAGCCGTATATTTTTCACTCGAGGCTAGCTCAAGCTCAGCAAAAGAGCTCGCCTTCGAGCTCCGTATAAATTAAATGAGCTTGGCTCGATTGAGTAGAAAGTCGACTCAACTCGTCTCTTTTACACCTCTAAAAATTATATTAAAAAATACAACATTCAAAGGTTAAAAAACCCTAATTCTAACAATATCATATAGTATTATGGACATAACCAAATTTTAAACATCACTTATATACTCTTTTCGAGTCTTTGATAGTATTCAACAGCTGCTCCTTAAAATATTTTCTTTAAATATAAATAAAAGATAAATATTGGCAGTGAGAACTCAAATGGTCTTATTTTAGAATTATGCGCATCTTGACATGGCATTCTACACCATGAATGGCAATAAGAATGAGACATGTGGACCTTAATTAATTGGCATGCATGAAAGTGTCATTAATTCTTGCACATGCATCAAATGATTAAAATAAGGATGCATGAAGATGGTTCAAATAATATAATATTAATATGAGCATGCAAGGGGAGGAGATTTAAATTATTATTTTGTCTTATTAGTATCAACTATTAATTATGAAAACCTCCCAAGCTAATGAGATTATGGCTTCGTTTGGAACAGCTTTCCTGCTATTTCTTAAAGCAGCTTTTTTAGTATAAAAATTTTAATTTTTATACTGAAAAGCTATTTTAAGAAACAGTTAGAAAGCGGTCTCAAATGAAGCCGATAGCTTCAACAAATCTAATTAACAAATATAATATGTGAAGTATAGGCCAAAGCGCCATCAAGTCAAAACACGTTAGTTTTGTGCACAAGATAATGTGAGTTGATAGAGAGAGAAGATTATTTATCTTAGCATTTAACAAAATATCAGCATAGAATTAGTTGATGTAGGAATGAATTTGGAGTAACATAGTGTTTACGTGAAAAATATGTTTAAGAAAAAATCATGAGGGGTGCACAGTCAAAAAATATTCGCTAATAATATCTTTTGCTATAGAGAGGGTGCATTTCGATTCGTAAAGCTTAAAAAGATATTTGTACAATGTAAGAACTTAGGATAGAAAAAAATCATGTCGATATTGAAGAATACAATAAATAAATTTTGGTTTTGAAGGCGATGAGGGGTGAGATGTTTCTTTCTTTTTTGAAAAATGGGGTAGATTAGTCAATCAAGGAACTACAAATGTTGATCAATAGTGTTTGGGTGAATATTGGCAACGGGCAAAGACAAGTGTTGATTGTTGGGCATTAGTTGATGAACTATGTTGAATATTGGTCTTCAAATGATGGAAAATATCAGATGTTATTTAAAAGTAAGGCTTGGAGGATGGCGAGGGTAAGATAATAAGCATCATACATAAGGAGATGGCAAACATCAGCTTATAGTAGGGGTGTCAATATTTGACATGACACGAAAACCCGATTCGAACCCGATCCAAAAATTTTGGGTTTGACCCGACTCGATTTTAAAACGGGTCGGGTTCGGGTTCCCGGATTCGGCCCGTTTAGGGTCGGGTTCGGGTTGACCCATCGGGTTGCCGGGTCAACCCGAAAACCCGTTTGAAATGAGCTGCCCGCACCTGCCCCTGCGCCCGCCCAAGCTGCCTGTGGCTGCCCGAGCGCCCGCCCGAGCTGGCCTCGAATGGCCTCACTGTGCCCGAAGCTGCCAGTGGCTGCCCTCGCGCCCACTTGAGGCTGCCCGCAGCTACTCGAGCCCGCCCGCATGCCCGCTTGAGGCTGCCCGAGACTGCCCGCTCCCTCCCATGAGCGCCAATGCCCGCTCGCTCTTGCTCGCACTGGCACACGCCACTCACGTCCGCGCCCGCCCGCCATCCGGCGTCCCGTTGTCGCCGTCCTCTGGTCAAACATTTCGGGTCGGGTCAACCCGGTAACACGGCGGGTCAGTTCCGGTCCAGATTTCTGACCCGTTTACATAACCGGGTTGGGTTAGGGTCGACCTGTTTGAACAAGGGTCAGTTCCGGGTTCAACCCGAACCCTACCTGAAACCCCATTTTGACACCCCTAGCTTATAGTCAGTTTCGAATAAAAAACACAAAATGTTAGAAGAGGAAGGTGACAAATGTTACAGGATATAATATGCTAGATGATGGTAAATGATGAGCATTGAATACCAAATGGTGACAAACCTTAGAGTATGGCAGGAGTGGGATTGTGAGTGTCAAATTTCAAACAATAATAGGTGTCGATGGGAAGTTAAATGAGGATGATGAAGGGCGTCAAATGTTAGTTAAGGGCGATAATGGAAATTACAAGATGGTGGCTGTCAAATGACAAGCAACAGATGTGTGATAGTGGGCATCAAGCCTTAAGCAATTGTGAGAGATAGATTATGATGAAGTTCAAATGGAAGACAGAGAATTTCTAGCAATGAAAAATCCCTTTTAAGGCATGAAATATGGATGATCTATTTATGATAGTTGATGGGATTTGGCGAAGAATGAAAGGCTACAAGAACACGACTCTATAATTATTTGCACATCAGTAATATGGAATGTTTAAAATATTTTAAATGAAAATTAAAGTGACCTACTTATAAATTTTGAGAGGATATTTTGATAGAAGAATATTTTTTATTCTTTTTAACATCGAGCACCTCACACACTATGTGATACTCCAGAATCTAAATTAGAATAATTATTCTTTTAATATTTTAATAAACAATAACCAGAGCTATCTATTATCATATATCCGTAATAAACAATTAAAATAGATTTTATAATTCAAAATATTAATGTACACCATCTGTATTCATTCCCAAAAATTATATATAATACTCAGGATCTACACAATCATATCATAACTATTCTGTCCTGAGTACAAAAGAAAAATAAAAAGAAACAGAACCTAAAGAATCATGATCAATCTCACACTTCTACTCTCCTGCCATAACCTGAAATCATTTAATCATATATAATGAGCTAAAAGCCCAGCAGGTCACCAAAGCCTATAACTGAATTCAAAGCACGGTAAAAGAGTAATATGCATGTTAAAGATCAAATCATAGTAGTAGCACTCATACGATCATTAAATAAGTGCAAGAATAGTAAAACTCAAATGCAGTAGCAGTAGAATCTATAAACAGTAAAACACTACGGTACAATAGCTAGTAAAGTAGTAATTTAGTATGAGTGTCAAATCTAAAAATCAGTCATATCTCTGTAATCGGATAAAATATCAAATCAAAACATCGGTAAAGACTATCAAAATTAAATCAATATAGTAAAATCATATAAGAATATACACATGCTATCTAAATCTCCTATATCACATGCTTAGTATTAAATATATTAAATCAATATTATCAGATATTATTGGTATCCAGATAGGTAATAATAACAATCTAGTGGCAGAAGCAGTAGAATAATACAATAATAGTAAATCCATGCATTACTAATAAATTCATATAATAATAAGAATAATGCCTCAACAATATACATTTTAGTAGTCACTCTAAATAAGTAAGAAGTCCTGGCTATTACGATATTTTTTAGTGTTAGTATCAGTATTAGTAAATCATTGGCTCAGTAAATAGAGTCGTCACTCTTTGCCCGTCGGCACACTAATAATCTCCTTATAACTCCCAACCAGTGCATCACATGAATTAGTAGAGGATAACACCAAATCATTTTATTTAAAAAAAAACCCGTCGGCTCACCATCCTGTACAGGTCAATCAATCTCCAACCAACAGGTCAATTAGTCTTTACTTATCTTTTACACGACACGCGCATTATTATTATAATATTATAAAAGTAATAGAAATCAACTATTCCTCAAGCACATATCCACATTCATTTATAATATATTACAACAAATAAAACATAATTGAGCATAATTCAAAAAATGCTAAAATGTACTAACGGTAAACAACAAAAATCATTTTGAGCAAAAATTCATATTTTAAGAATTTAATCAAATTACCAGATATTACATAAAATAATATTTTGAAGCTTTAGTTGAAATAAATCACTATTTTTAGACATCAAAATAAATTTTTGAGTAGACAAAATTGTTATATTTTTAAAATCACCCCGTAAAAAATCTTAAATAAATACTCAAAATGTTCATAATCTCAATCTCTATAACATAAAAAAAGTTCCACGGTGAAATTTTTGCCAATACAAAGTTATTCATATTTTTCGGTAATGGAAATATAAATTTGATTAAAAAAATGCAAAAAACACAAAATCTTTGAAATCAAAAATAGGGTAAAGGTTCCTTTCAGCTAGACAAACAAATCTCTCAGCAGGCTCGACCGACAAAAATTACTTCATGGCCTCCAAATTCAAGATTTTATTTTCTCTCTCCTCACATTTCTCTCATTTTCTCTAAAACGTCTCTGTTGCTTAAATCAATGGAGAAAAAGGATTTTATAAAAAAATTCTTTAATGCTTAAGATATTTTATTATAAAATAATATATAATATTAATATAATATTTAATTTAATTAATTTTTTAATGTAAAATTCAAATAAATCATTTTAGTACTTCAAAAATTATAAAAAATATTTTTAAAATAAATCATTTTATTTAAAAAATATCGATAAATCGGTTTACAAAACGGACACCTGACGGTCCAAAAATCTCCACTTGTACTAACAGGTGCCAATTTCTTAAGGAATTTCATCGGCCCCAAAAAATCACGAAAATTTCGTGCAAGTAAAATACTACAATAACAACACTATGGCGAAGATGATTTATAATTTGGAGTTATAATGACTCCAGAAAAAAAATTATTTACCTGGATCAAAATACTGGTTATTACACAACACCTGGTAAAACCTTAGGTTATTGATTGACTCCTCCTATGACATGATTGGGTTGGGCGACCAATAGTGATGGTCTAACTCTGCTGTAGAGGTGGTCATTAGAAAATGGCTCTAATTGGTGGACAAAATATCTATACTACTATTATAGAAGGGGCTTGAGTTTCCTTCCACAGCAAATCCTGGCCATCCAATTTTATTAATTTTAATTATTCAAATCAGATCTCAACCCTTAATTTTAATTATTATTATTATAATTAACACAATTAATATCAATACCCGTCTATAATAATACCCTTTCTATTTAATACTTCATTCACCGTTTTCGCCTTATATTTCGCGAAAATGCCCAGTTTCGATGAAGGTTTCGGTCCCTTCAATTTTCCCTCTTTACAATTACTGGCTCTTCAGTTTGCCCCATTTCATTTTTCTCTCTTCACATTCCTCCGGCAGTCCGGCTCTTCAGCTTCATTTCGGTCTCTTCAACTTCCACCGGCTGCCCAGGTTTCTCGATTTGTCCACATTTCTTCTTGCCGGCTCTTCAGTTTGCTCATATGTAGCTTTCGCGTCTCTTCAGCTTGCCCAAGTTTCGCCATTTCATTTTGGTCTCTTCAACTTCCTCCGGCTCTTCAGCTCGCCCGCTATTTCTTTTCGTCTCTTCAACTTCCTACAGCTCTTCAGCTTGTCCAGGTTGCGTGATTTGCCCACGTTTCTTCTTGCCGGCTCTTCAGCTTGCCCACCGATAGATTTCGCGTCTCTTCATTTTTTGGCATTTACGATTCTTTACTTTCTGGAAGATGAAACAATCGTTCAATCCTTTGGAATCGTCCAAACTTCCAACTCTTTGGAACAAACAGTTAGATTCTCCATAAGATAAGCCTCCCCCTCTCCATCATAATATATAATTGCTTAAATTTTTTTGACATATGTTTTTTGGTTAAATAGAAAATGAAGTGTGGAAAAGCTGTTGGACCTGATGATATCCCAATAGAGATGTGGAAATGCTTAGGAGATGAAGGAATTTCTTGGCTAACTAAACTTTTTAATAATATTTTGAAGACTAAAAAGATGCCAGATGCGTGGAGAATGAGTGTATTGATTCCTATTTATAAGAATAAAGGTGATGCACAAGATTGTGCGAATTATAGAGGAATTAAGTTAATGTGTCACACTTTAAAACTATGGGAGCGAGTTATGGAGCGTAGGCTGCGGCGTGATACTAATGTTTCTCAAAATCAATTTGGATTCATGCCTGGTAGGTCTACTATGGAAGCCATACATTTATTGAGAGGTTTGATGGAGAAATATAGGGAGAATAAGGAGGATCTACATATGATATTTATTGATTTAGAGAAAGCATATGATAAAGTTCCAAGAGAAGTGCTATGGAGAGTTCTTGAAAAGAAAGGAGTTAATAATGCTTATATTCAAATCATTAAAGATATGTATGAAGGAGCTACTACTTGTGTTCAAACACAAGGTGGTTTGACCAAGTATTTCCCTATTTCGGTTGGATTACATCAAGGATCAGCTTTAAGCCCATATCTTTTCGCGTTAGTCCTGGATGTTCTCACTAGACATTTACAAGAGGATGTACCCTGGTGTATGCTTTTTGCTGATGATATTCTTCTTGTTGACAAGACTAAAGAGGGAGTTGAAGGTAAACTTGAAGTCTGGAGATCAACCTTAGAGTCTAAAGGTTTTCGCTTGAGTAGATCTAAAACTGAATATATGGAGTGTAATTTTAGCAGTAATAGACCTAGTGAGGGGATTGTGACTTTGGGCGATCAAGTCATTAATAAGAGTACACATTTTAGATATCTTGGATCTATTGTTCAGAGTGATGGTGAAATAGATGGGGATGTTATCAGTAGAATTCAAGTTGGATGGTTGAAGTGGAGGAATGCATCGGGCTTGTTGTGTGATAGAAAAGTCCCCCTTAAACTTAAGGGAAAATTCTATAAGATGGTGGTGAGACCTGCAATGCTTTATGGTGCAGAATGTTGGCCATTAAAAGAGAAGCATAATACTAAGTTATGTGTTGCGGAGATGAGGATGCTTAGGTGGATGAGTGGATTTACTCTTAGAGACAAGATACGAAATGAGCATATACGTGAAAAGGTTGGAGTAGCTCCAGTGGAGGATAAGATTAGAGAGAGTCGCCTTAGATGGTTTGGTCACATAAAACGGCGGCCTTCCGATGACCCAGTTAGGAAAGTAGAGGTATTAGATTTGACTTATGTTAAGAAAGGTAGAGGTAGACCTAAAAAGACTTGGTTAGAAAATATTAGAAATGATCTTTCTCTATTAGATTTAAACGAGAATTTGACTTTGAACCGGACACAATGGAGAAAAAGGATTCATGTTGCCGACCCCACGTAGTGGGACAAAGGCTTGTTATTGTTATTGTTGTATGTTTTTTGGTTAAATCTTCAGTGGTTTGCTTTTTCATTTGCCTTTCGTTTCTCTATCTCGACTTCAAAGGATCTCTACTATCTTGACTTCAAAAATTAGGTATGAACTTTATTTTTGTTTTAAAATTTTGAAATTGTTTTTCTTTAATAAATTGTTAGCAGGTTATTTGGTACATGTACTTTAAAATTGTTTTTCTTTCTTATGAGATGAAGCATGTGCTCTATGGCTGCATTAGTTTATATGTTCTTCGTTATCCATAAATATGATAAGAACTACAAGAGTAAAAGATACCTCACATGGCCTTCCCTATCATTTCTCATGGGTTAGAAGATCACTCACTTTCTCTAACCAAAAACTTTAACTGACTTTATAAGCTCTGAGTAACAATTATGATGTAGTTATAATAGACAATTTCTGTCATTTCAGGTGAGAAAAAGGACAAGGAAAAAAAACCACCACCTAAACATAAGAATTACAAAAAACATTACATAGGGACGGCTAAGGTAAGAAATTATAAGGCTAAACTACCTCTCTAAAGTCTGATAAGAGCTAATCGAACCTATCGAGATTCAGAAATACTAAGATAGCATTTAAAAAACAAAATATTGCAACACGATTATACGCTATAGAAAAATGTTACAATCAAAACCATAGATAACCTCATGAGAATACTTTTATCATATCACTTTAAGGAAATATAATTCATGTATCTTACAAGTAACATAACAATGAATCTAAGGGATGGGAAAAAGCCAAAAGGGCATTATGCAAGTTCAACACAAAGAATGATAAATCCAATGACTATTTGAGTATAACTTTTAAATGAAGACAGCTATGCCCATGCTGCATGTTTAGATTGTGCTGACAACAAATTTTTTCCTCATATTTGTGGGCTAGAAAAAGAAAACAATCCTCAACTTAATAATCAAACAAACACAAATTTTACCACCATCGGAGGGTAAGGGTAAGGGTAAGCCACAACTTATTGAAGCTTCAAAGCATTTAATGAGAGATCGATTGCCTATTAAAAATGAAGAAAGTTATTCAATTCTCACGTAAAAATAGCAGCCAGATGCAAGAAGAGCCCTTTTTGTTGTCTGTTCTAATGAAAATATTCTTACTATTAATATTTTGCTCTAGAATCTAGATTGGTAGGGGGCATTACAATGTTAATAGTTGATTCAAGCTTTAGCAACCAATTATATTCCTGGTAGAGCGTAAGAAGCAATATTAGACAAAAAGAAAGTGAAGAGTTCTTTTCTATTGAAATTTGAAAGTTAATGTAACATTTCTATTTCAGGTTGGATGCAAAGTGACCCAATCCTTCATTCTTAAGTCTAAAAATGATTTTTATAGTTCTATTTTTGCTATTCATTTCCATAAGTTTGAACAATCCTTTTTAAGTATCATTGTGGAGAAATTGACATAATTGAATTACAGAATATCTTTGTCAAAAGTATTTTTATGAACGGTGGCCCTCGAAATAAAGATCATTCCACTAATGGATAGATATGCTTCAATGGTTTCTTAGGCGGTTGTCTTTCTCTTCGTTGAACAACTTTGAGAATCGTTGCAAAAAGTATGATGATCTCTTGACTGTTGTAGTGTTTAGCGTAGCAAAGATTTATTGAGAACAATATGGCTCTACTATCAAAGGTTAGACTAGCATGCAACCTCACGTGGCCTTTCCAACGGGCACATGATCTATCTGCAAAGAAGAAGGGAAAAGCTCTTCTAAACATTGAACTCAAAGAAGAAGGAGACCAACCAAACTGTTATTGAAGGAATGGGAGAGCTTCATCTTGAGATCATTGTTGATCGGCTGAAGAGGGAATTCAAGGTTTTTAAATTGCACTTTTATCCGTTATGATCCATTATTTGCTACCATGAACTTGATGCCTTTATATGTTCTCACTCTCAATTGCCTTCAAAATTCATATTAATTACTTTTAGTTGCCTTTTATCCTCTCTTAAGAACAGATGATCGATTTTCAATAGGGACTGTTTGGCTCTTGACATGGTGGTGTCCTACTGTGTTATCTAATGATGTTGATTGTTTGGTTCTTTGACATCTCAAAATCAATCTAGATTCTGATAATGTAGAATCGGCTAAATAATTATGCTGAAAAAATTCAGGATAATTTTGATTCATAGTTAATTATAGATAGTATTGAAATTCTTATAGTCAAACAAGCTGCAACTTGATATTGACACAGACATTTAGTACTACAATCAAGACAAAACAAGTATTCAAATAATAGCGAAATGAACAACCATAAACATTTTTATGCAACAGTTTGGGTAGTAAATCTAATTAAAACAATAAGCAGATGCGAACATGTAAGTCAATATTTTCTTTTAATCCTGTAAGTCAATATTTTTTTTTTAATCCGAATGACACTGTTAATTTCTCCTTTTACTTGAAACATTATTCATAGATGGAATACAATACAAAATCCATCTGATTCTCTTGGTTAGGGATGTTATTCATCCCAAATCCTTGTGTATCTTCAAGCCTAAAAAAAAATTCTAATTCATGCCTCTGCGTGTAGTATTTCTTATGCTTGTTTAACTAACATGATGCTTTCTTTACCATTAGAAAGTTCTGCAGATCCCACTAATGTTGCCTTTCAGATATTTTATGTTCTTATTTGGTTACTTTTGGATTTTAATTTGTGAACAGGTTGAGGCAAATGTAAATTTTTATGATTAGATTCATATTTTTTTCACCTCTTTCTCATTAATCTTGAGAGTGCTTTTCATATTTTTTTGTTTTTCCTTCTTTGAATTACTTGGGTGTGTTATTTTCTTTTATTTTCAGTACTGTTTTTATATATTCAACTTGTTATTAATATTTATGATGAATCCAAAATTAACTATTGTTTTTTATCTACCGACCAACTGACTTGTTTGACTGTTCAAATAACACTGCTTTCTCTGGCATAACCTTAGATGATGCTTATGCTCTCCATTATGCAGCAGCATACTGTGATTCCAAAGTTGTTGCAGAAAATTTGGATATGGGATTGGCCAATGTTAATCTAAAGAATGACAGAGGCTATACTCCTCTTCATATTTCTTCCATGCGACGAGAACTAGCGGTTATTGTGTCCCTTCTAACCAAGCACGCCTCTGCTTCAGAAACAACGAGAGATGACCAGAGTGTTGTTAGTATATGTAAAAAATTGACACGGATAAAAGATTATCATGCAAAAATAGAACAGGGTTAGGAGTCAAATAAAGACAGGTTTTGCATCCACATTTTGGAGAGGGAGATTAGAAGGAATCCCTTGGCTGGGGATAAGGCAGTGGCATCACCATTGTTTGCTGGTGACCTGCACATGAAGCTACTGTATCTCGAAATAGAGGTCTATTTTGCTTCATCTAATTCTGTTAGTTTTTCTTATATAACATTAGCCACTATGTTTCTTCTGGAGTAGGAGAATCTGATGTTCTTCTGTAGGAATGATAAAATAGTTTAATTAGCTTTCAAACTTATTTTGTTCATGTTTTAATATTTGGGTATGCAAAACCAATATTTTGTCATTTTGATTCCTTCAAAAACAATTGCAAGAATAATAATAGATATTTCTCATGGACAACATTATTAGTCTAACGACTTTGACAGAATGCATTACAGAGAATGTATGCTATCTGTTTAGATATCACCTAATGGCAACCGACTTGCCAACTACAATAAGTATATGATTATGGAAAGTTTATGAAAGATCTGGATGAGCCGCTTCTTATATAAAAAACTTTTGTAATGAAGAGTTTCATGTTGTCTTTGGTAATTATTTATGAAAATTTCTTTGTATTTTAATAGTTTTAAAAATAATACATTTTTAATGTCCTTTTTTTGAAGAAATAATGTCCTAATTCCATTTTATTTTCTTAGTCATTGTAATGTCTGCATGAAAAACATGGTTTCTTAGCTTGTCAACACATCCAAGGGTATTTTCCCCTCCTTTCTTGGTTTATTTTATTTCTGAATGGAAATTGCACAAGCTGAAGCAACCTCAGAATCTGCTGGGCTTTCTGCATCAAGGAGTGCCAGCAACTTGAGGGAGGTTGATCTTAATGAAACACGTAGCACTCAAAATAAAGGGTTCACTCTAGGGTAGAAGCCATCATGAAGACAGATATAGTGTTTTTTCTTGAAATGACCCATTGTTTTATTTCTTTTTTTCTTCTTCTTTATTAATTTCTCTCATTTCTTCAGCTATCATGCCAAACTTTCCATCTATCGCCACTTACTTTCGGTTAATAGTTAGCTTATTGGTATGATGCTTAACTAAGAGCACTAAAAAAAGAAAAAAATCTCATTAGATTAATAGCATGTACCACCATAGACATGCCATTTGGCATTCTGTTTATTCTTAATGACTATAAATGAATCTTTTTCATTCGTCAGCTACTGCGTCATCCTTTTTTAATGCTATTAATGAGTAGCTTTTAAAATTCTTGCTTACAGTTCATGTGACATTTTAAGGAAATCTTCTCCATTTACTGTCCATCTCATGTAAATTAATTTGGATGATGACAGCAGCTGAAACTGGAACTTTTGAGTGTTTTTATGCTTTCTATTGAATTCAAAGCATCAACAAAGTATTTAAGTGCAAAGTTATGTGGTTGTATTTTTTTTTTCTTATTTTATTTTTAGTTTAATTAGGTAATATATTTGAGCTGTTGTGTTTTTCTTTTTCTCACATATATAACTCAAGTAGCATTATTTTTCATGTCATGAATTAATATTTGCAGTAGGGGTGTAAGAATATTGACCCGATCCATCAACCTGATATGAAAATTTTGAATTTGGGTTAATTTTGGATTTCATGATCATTGAGGATTTTGACTTTTATTATATTGAAATGAAGTACTTTATTAGTGTCTACTGAGTTGTTATTCACCTTTTGTTTTATATATAGATTTTTTATGATTGTTAAATGACTCAAATCTAGAGGTAATATTATAATTTTTTTTTAAACGCAAATGTCAGTCTCAAGCCCGGATGAAAAAGGTTGAGGATTTTTTTTTTTACAATTAATACGTTTTTGCTTAACGTGTTAACAAATTATAACAATATTTTGTAATATATTTTTCACATTTCATTATAGTATTACTCAAGGTTTCCTTGGCACGATTCAAAGTATATCCCTTGTGGTAAGTTCTCTTAATTTTCCCTCACAATATAATTACTATGTTTGTGTGCTTTTTTATAATGAGGTGATGAGCTCTTACCAAATACTATATATCAAGTCTCACAAGTGAGTTTAACACTATTATTTAATTTATTTATTCTAATCACTTCTATTAATGACATAACGTGAAAGGTGTTCAAGACAAAAATTCTTGCTGCAAGGGGTTTTTATTTTTATTTTTATTTTAAAAAACTTTGATTATCTTTGTTTGAGTCTTCTATGACACGAGCGCACCATTTTCATTCATTTTTAGCAACGTGCACTTTGTGCACGTGCATTTATACAGATTTCTTAAAATTTCATGTGTGAATGATATGATCAGCTGTGATCCATCATTTTCTTAATTCATGAATTTTCTTATAAATTCTTTTAGTTTTGCCATGCTTCAATTTAGAGCTTAAACATATCTCCAGATCATTATATGCATGCACAAAATATTTACATATTATATGTTATTTATTTAATAATTATCAAAATTTATTTTGGGCTCTAATTTGTAGCCAAGTATTTCCCATTTTTTTTCCTCTCTTGCTTTATTATCTTAATAATGTTTAGTTTATTGTGTAATTAGTTATCTAAATATCTTATGGTTTAGACTACTTAGACTATAATTTGATGATAATAAATAAAATTGGATGTTATTTAGATATTTTTATTTAATAATTATAAGGAATTAAGACAATATACAGTTAAATAAGGAGATAATGAAACGAACAATATTTTATTAGTTTATTTAAAATTATGTTTCATACTAATTTTAGCCTTAACTCTTTTTTTTTTTTGTTTCTCTTCAACTTTATGGGCAGGATTATGGATGGGTTAAACAGGGGATGCTATTTCCATTCATAGAATATTTAGATAGGTTTGTTACTTGAGCTCTGAAACAATTGCATGGTTCTTCCTTTAGTAGTTCTATTTCGGACCATCAGTTTCTTGTGGTAGGTTCCAAGGCCAAATTAAGATTTACAGAAGCTATTTCCATTCATAGAATATTTAGATAGGTTTGTTACTTGAGCTCTGAAACAATTGCATGGTTCTTCCTTTAGTAGTTCTGTTTCGGACCATCAGTTTCTTGTGGCAGGTTCCAAGGCCAAATTAAGATTTACAGAAGCAATCCCTCTGAACTTCGCTTGGCTATCGAGGAGGCTTTCTTAGCTGAGCATGATTTCCTAGGAGCTGAGGTTGATGAAATGAGTTTGCGTAGACAAATGAAAAATAGCCGATCCATACCAAGAGGGATCCAAAAAGCATAAATTTTATTAATTTTTTTCATACAATAATTTGATTTTTGGCATTTTATTTTTTAATCAGTCTTATCTTTTAGCAGCGATTTTAACACCTAGTAATAAGCGCTGCTAAAGTTCCCCTACATCAGCGGTTTTAACGCCTGATTAAAAGTGCTGCTAAAGCTACCCTACAGCAGCGGTTTTAAAATCGTTGTTAAAGCCTTTCCAGCGAACGCAGATGCGGCGGATGTGCAGCGGATCTTAAACCGCTGCGAATAATTTCGCAGGTGTTTAAACCGCTGCTGTAGATTAGAAAAAACGCTGCGAAAGCCTGATTTATTAGTAGTGGATCTTCTTATAATATTTTTTTCTAAATTCTAGCAACGTGCACTTTGTGCACGTACAATAAAACTAGTATAAATATAAAGCTTTTGATGCCATAAGCACAATTGAGTCTATGAATAAAATATATGCAATAAAATCAGCTTCAATAATTTTGTTATAAATTATAAAATCTCATTACCTCTTCGTATAAGAGAAGACATCATGTAAGGGCAACTAGAAATAAACACATTCAAGATATTCAACAGTGAGGCTCCAAACGAGTTATCACAAGCAGTGATTGATTAAAATGATTTAGAATTGTTCATGTTTGATGACTTTCATCAACTATAACATTTACTATTTGTAGCATTCTTGAGAGCTTTGTTAATAAGCTTACTCTAATGGAGACATTGGAGTGTTTGGACAATTAATGATTCTTAAATGTTGCTTACAATGTGTCCATTGAACATTACTAATTAGGACTATTTAGTAGATTTTTAAAATTAAACCTCCCGTCATTTTTATTCTCAATCCAAGGAGTTCAAATCACTGGTAATATTCCTGAAGTTAACCGTACCTCTAAGGATTTCATGAATATCTTCTTTCGTGTATATTATAGCGAACATAGTATGTATGATGTTGTTTTGCTTGTGTATAAGATTTCGTAAGAAGAGATAATAGAAGATGTACATAGTTAAGCAAACAAATCTCAACTCAATGAATGCAAAATATTCACGAGTAATCAATCATATCATTGGTGTCATCGTCGGTGCCTTCGCAAACGTCAATGATCCCTTGATTCCTGTGCCGAATGAGCTCCTATCATGAACATGTTGCTACTTCCATAAATGCCTTTTCTTGAACACCAAGTTCAAATATGAGAATCAAGACCAAAAACTAGAGTCGAGCTTGGCTCAAATTTGATTCATATTATTTGTGAATGATTTGAAATCCACTAAACAATTAGGGCATCCGTAGTATCAAAGATTCCCATCATAGGTTCCTAAGAAAAAAAAAATTTCTTCAATTATATATATAATATAAGGCATATAAAATCAATTTTCTCTTAATATTTACATGTATGGATGACAAAGAAATTGATCAAAAAAAAAATAAATAAAACCACAAATTCAATCTAGTTAGTTCTACTTCTACCCTATACGGTTTCTTCTTGGCCGGTCGTCTTTAGGCGCTAATCTCCTGCTGCGGTCGGATTTGGAAACCCTTTCATCTCCATGCGGAAGCGTCCCCAAAATACACTGAACCCTAGATCGATGATCTTCTCCCGCTCTCTTCTTGCAACCCTTCATGTGTGAGCATAGGACTCAGGAGTACGAAATTGGGCCTTGGGCTTGATCCCTCGTTAAGTGGAGAAGAGAAAGATGGCGTCTCTGTTCAAGGTTAGACCCTTCAATTTCGTCCGCATTTTCTTTTTCGATTGATTAGATTTGTTTCATAGTTGAGACCAGGGATATAATTCTGTAACTATTGCTTTTCAATTTATTCCATCTGAAATTGTTGGTGAGGAGGTCTTGTTTAACTGTAAAGTCAACAAATTTTATATCAATTTCGTTGATTTGTTTTCGGGTATTGTTGTGGAACTGAGCTGCAATTGCATTTCATGTTTCTGCTTCTTTGGTGCTGTCTTTTGCTTAGCATATGGAACTATTGTTAGATGCGTGATGTTTTTTTTTTGGATGTTATGCTGCCACCTTAACGTTCGTTCTGATGCGTTTAAAGGACCCCAACAAGCTTTCGGCTTATAGGGATAGAAGGTTCCAAGGCACCCAGGAAGAGTACGAGCATGCTTTGCAAACCTCGACAACAGTTTATATTGGCAATTTGTCGTTCTACACAACTGAAGAGCAGGTTTATGAGCTCTTCTCCCGTGCTGGAGAGATCAAAAAGATAATTATGGGTCTAGATAAGAACAGCAAGACTCCCTGTGGCTTTTGCTTCGTCTTGTAAGCTTTTCTATCCACACTTAAATGCTTCCATATGTGTGAATTTTTCTATCACCTCTACAAGCTTTATCATCTAAACTTTAAATTAGGTCATGGTTAACTTTATCTTTGATAGAGCAGGGGTTGTGTGTGAATACAAAATTAATGACATGTGTTGCAGATGAATGAACAGGAGTTTGAAAAGGAAAATTTATGTAGTTGTCATATGATTTCAAAGGGGTGTAGGTTGAATATCCATATTTTGTTTTTGCAATCCGAAAAGATGCAAGAAATATGCTTTACATATTTGTGTTACAAGTGATTGCTTGAAATATTTTTTGACAAAAGAAAAATTGTTCATTTGAAATATGAGAATAAAGCGTCTTGCATGTCAAGGAATATAATATTTAATTCATTATGGTAGGAAAAAAATATGAAGACCAGAATAAATAACTTGGTAAGAAACACATGCCTTAGAAATAGAGATTAGACCTTTTCCTTTAGAACAAATAACATCCCTTCTTGCAGGATTCGTCATTACTAATGCTCTTATGATCATTTATTTTTAAGGCTCATTCCATTCTTTCACTATAACATTAAGGGTGTTCATTATTTGGATAAAACCAAAAAATATATTAATCTTTTTTCATTGATTTGGTTTGGTTGTTAAAGTATAGATTTAGTTATTGTTTATAATTTAACTTTCTTTGATTTTTGGTTAATGGTTGGGCTTTGTTTTTTTAAACTGATCGTACAAAAATTGAATCATGTTAATTTCTTTAAATATTAAATCAATAAAGTAATGCAAATAATTAAGTTTCATAAAGATCAACTTCGATATTATTTATTATATATGCCAAAATTATAAATCTTAGCTAAGATTATTTGCAAACCTTGACAATAATTTATATTGACAGTTTGTCATTCTACACAGACGAAGAGCAGGTTTATGAGCTCTTCTCTCCTGCTGGAGAGATCGAAAAGATAATTATGGGTCTAGATAAGAACAACAAGACTCCATGTGGCTTTTGCTAAGTGTAATATTTTCTATCCACACTTAAATGGTTTCATATGTGTGAATTTTCAATCACCTCTACAAGCTTTATCATCTAAACTTGAAATTAGGTCATGGTTAGTTTTATCTTTGATAGAGGAGGGTGTTGTGTGTGAATACGAAACTATTGACATATGTGTTGCAAAGGGATGAACGAGAGTTTGAAAAGAAAATTTTCTGTAGTTGTCATATGATTTCATAGGGGTTTAGGTTGGATATCCATTTTTTTGTTTTTGCAATCCGAAAAGATGCAAGAAATATGCTTTACATATTTGTGTTACAAGTGATTGTTTGAAATATTTTTTGACAACAGAAAATTTGTTCATATGAAATATGAGAATAAAGTGTCTTGCATGTCAAGGAATATAATATTTAATTCATTATGGTAGAAAAAAATATGAAGACCAAAATTAATAAATTGGTAAGAAACACAAGCCTTAGAAGTAGAGATTAGACCTTTTCCTTTAGAACATATAACATCCCTTCTTGCGTGATTCGTCATCACTAATGCTCTTATGATCATTTTTAAGGCTCGTTCCATTCTTCCACTATAACATTAGGGGTGTTCATTATTTGGATAAAACCAAAATATAGATTAATCTTATTTCATTGATTAGGTTTGGTTGTTAAAGTATTGATTAAGTTATTGTTTATAATTTAACTTTCTTTGATTTTTGGTTAATGGTTCGGCTTTGCTTTTTTAAATCGATCATAGCAAAATAGAATTATGTTAATTTCTTTAAATATTAAATCGATAAAGTAGGCTGCGGCGAGTTGTTAAAGGTGATGCACAAGATTGTGCGAATTATAGAGGAATTAAGTTAATGTGTCACACTTTAAAACTATGGGAGCGAGTTATGGAGCGTAGGCTGCGGCGTGATACTAATGTTTCTCAAAATCAATTTGGATTCATGCCTGGTAGGTCTACTATGGAAGCCATACATTTATTGAGAGGTTTGATGGAGAAATATAGGGAGAATAAGGAGGATCTACATATGATATTTATTGATTTAGAGAAAGCATATGATAAAGTTCCAAGAGAAGTGCTATGGAGAGTTCTTGAAAAGAAAGGAGTTAATAATGCTTATATTCAAATCATTAAAGATATGTATGAAGGAGCTACTACTTGTGTTCAAACACAAGGTGGTTTGACCAAGTATTTCCCTATTTCAGTTGGATTACATCAAGGATCAGCTTTAAGCCCATATCTTTTCGCGTTAGTCATGGATGTTCTCACTAGACATTTACAAGAGGATGTACCCTGGTGTATGCTTTTTGCTGATGATATTCTTCTTGTTGACAAGACTAAAGAGGGAGTTGAAGGTAAACTTGAAGTCTGGAGATCAACCTTAGAGTCCAAAGGTTTTCGCTTGAGTAGATCTAAAACTGAATATATGGAGTGTAATTTTAGCAGTAATAGACCTAGTGAGGGGATTGTGACTTTGGGCGATCGAGTCATTAATAAGAGTACACGTTTTAGATATCTTGGATCTATTGTTCAGAGTGATGGTGAAATAGATGGGGATGTTATCAGTAGAATTCAAGTTGGATGGTTGAAGTGGAGAAATGCATCGGGCTTGTTGTGTGATAGAAAAGTCCCCCTTAAACTTAAGGGAAAATTCTATAAGATGGTGGTGAGACCTGCAATGCTTTATGGTGCAGAATGTTGGCCATTAAAAGAGAAGCACAATACTAAGTTATGTGTTGCGGAGATGAGGATGCTTAGGTGGATGAGTGGATTTACTCTTAGAGACAGGATACGAAATGAGCATATACGTGAAAAGGTTGGAGTAGCTCCAGTGGAGGATAAGATTAGAGAGAGTCGCCTTAGATGGTTTGGTCACATAAAACGGCGGCCTTCCGATGACCCAGTTAGGAAAGTAGAGGTATTAGATTTGACTTATGTTAAGAAAGGTAGAGGTAGACCTAAAAAGACTTGGTTAGAAAATATTAGAAATGACCTTTCTCTATTAGATTTAAACGAGAATTTGACTTTGAACCGGACACAATGGAGAAAAAGGATTCATGTTGCCGACCCCACGTAGTGGGACAAAGGCTTGTTGTTGTTGTTGTTGTATTAAATCGATAAAGTAATGTAAATAATTAAGTTTCATAAAGATCAATTTCGATATTATTTAGTCTATATGCCAAAATTATAAATCTTAACAAAGATTATTTGCAAACCTCGACAACAATTTATATTGGCAATTTGTCGTTCTACACAACTGAAGAGCAGGTTTATGAGCTCTTCTCTCGTGTTGGGGGGTTCAAAAAGATAATTATGTGTCTAGATAAGAACAACAAGGCTCCTTGTGGCTTTTGCTTTGTAGTGTAAGCTTTTCTATCCTCACTTAAATGGATCCATATATGTGAATTTTTCAATCACCTCTACAAGCTTCATCATCTAAACTTGAAATTAGGTCATGGTTAACTTTATCTTTGATACAAGAGGGTGTTGTCTGCGAATACAAAATTGCTGACATGTGTTGCAAAGGGATGAACAGGAGTTTGAAAAGAAAATTTTCTATAGTTATCATATGATTTCATAGGGTGTAGGTTGGATATCCATTTTTTGTTTTTGCAATCCGAAAAGATGCAAAAAATATGCTTTACATGTTTGTATTACGAGTGATTGTTTGAAATATTTTTTTGACAATAAAAAATTTGTTCACATGAAATATGAGAATAAAGCGTCTTGCATGTCAAGGAATATAATTTTTAATTCATTATGGTAGAAAAAATATGAAGACCAAAATAAATAAATTGGTAAGAAACACAAGCCTTAAAAGTAGAGATTAGATCTTTTCCTTTAGAGCATATAACATACCTTCTTGCTGGATTCATCATCACTAATGCTCTTATGATCATTTTTAAGGCTTGTTCCATTTTTCCTCTATAACATTAGAGGTGTTCATTATTTGGATAAAGAAAAAAAATGATTAATCTTATTTCATTGATTTGGTTTGGTTGTTAAACTAATGGGTACGTTATTATTTATAATTTAACTTTCTTTGATTTTTTGTTAATGGTTTGGCTTTGCTTTCTTAAGCTTATCATAAAAAAATTGAATCATGTTAATTTCTTTAAATATTAAATCAATAAAGTAATGTAAATAATTAAGTTTCATAAAGATTAACTTCGATATTATTTATTCTATATGTCAAAATTATAAATCTTAACAAAGATTATTGGATATTCTTCTTAAACCTCTTATTTATGTTAAAAGTAATTGGATTCATTATTAAAGTTAATCACATTTTGGTTCATTCAAAATTGAACCGAATTGACCAAATTAAGTTCCTTTCGGTTTAGTTCATTTTGAAAAATTGTTTGGTTAGTTCAAGAACTTGAATTTTGTAAGCAAAATAAACCATTTTAGCTAATTTGCAAACCAAATCATCCAAACTGACCAAATCAACACCCCTATATAGTGCAATTTGGTAGAAGTTTGTACAAATCCGAACTTCTCATTGAACCTAAATGAATAGAAAAAATAAAAGTAGAAGGGGCATATACTTTTCTCATAAGCTGTGTGCTATCTGCTATGTGATTGTATTGGAAGAAATTATGACTTATTTTGTTTATCATATATATTCATATATATGTTTAATAACAAAGCATTACACATATCCTATTCGAGATATAGCATGTGGAGAAAAATATGAGTAACTATGTACTTGACTCCTTCATTAGCATTGCCAACTGTAATATCACTGCCATTTTTCAATTTTAAATCTCAATAATAAAAAAATCTAACAACTCCCTAGTAGTTTAAAATAAATAAATATATAAAGTAAAATGTGAAAAAAAAAAAAAAACAGCCGGCTATTATGCATCATGAGAGGTGGAATGAGATACCTTGAACCTGTGCTTACTAATAATTTCATCATATTGAAGATTAGTGATGGGATGTAATTCCTTGAACCAGAGTGCTTAATTTATTCTCTGAAATCATGAAATCATACACAGTAGAAGAAGTGCATTGGGTTTATATGCCAGGTAATGTGCTTGACCTGTATTCTCATTCGCCTCACGTTTACTCTTCTTTAGGTGAATTCTCAAAGAGTTCAAGTAATTTCATGAACCCTACAAATTACAAAAATTTCTTTTATGGACTTATTAAGAGCTAGGCTCAGTCTAAATGCCACTCAATATAGAGTACATCACCATAGGGATGTGGTTGGTTTTGAACTATTACTTGTTCTCTCTAGTTATTACACCAATCAGCTTATTTTTATCATTTGAACCCGATTGATCCAAAGACCAAGAAGGTGGGAATCCACTCTTGGTAGTTTTCATATGGGCTTAAACCCATCCCCCTTGATTATATAATCGCAAAGGTCATTAATAGATCAATTTATCTCTCTATCTCTTTTCACCACATATGTTCAAAAGCTCATAAAAAGGCCACATAAGATATCTTAGAAGTTAACGCACACTTTGAGATATGTAAATGCCCCCACATTTGAAAGGTTTCATCCAAAGAATAAAATGAATGTCTCTAATTAATATAGCAGGAGTCATGAAATTTTGAGTATTTGAATTTATGAAAGAAATTACCTTTATTTTGCAATGCCTGGCATAGACAGTAAAATAGCACTATTTTTTTGTACATGCACCATAGAAAATGGTGTCTAGCAGGCAATAAAAAAAATCAACATATTAAGACAACAAGTATGCATGCGACCAGGAAATGCAGTGTTAACAAGAAATTATATTGATGCCAAAATAACATCTGCAATCGAACAAAATCACTGTTGGCAAGTAATGATATTTCTCCATCATACAAAGCTCAAGAACTCCATCTGTCAAATACAACTTTATACAAAAAAGATGGATGCTGCATCATGATTTTAAAATTTTGAAGCATCCTTTGCTGAAATTAATTTAACACCAACATTATGGATTCTTGCATAAAATGCCCTTTTACCTTTATGAGTGAATCATTTGTGGAAAGCTTAAGATGACAAAGTTAATGCATATATTAGAGGCAACAAGAGATGTAAGCTTTGACGTAGAAAAGTATAAAGCAATGAACAATAATCACACAGATTTCAAGATAATGAATAATTAAAAAAATACTATTATTATTAGCATAGTTAATTTATGGCTATGTCAGTGGACTGTCAATTGGAAGACTTAAAATAAAATAATCTATGACGATATCCGACCATCATTTAGTAAATTTCTCTGATAAACTTGACCATTCAATCCAAGCAAATTATTTTGTAATAAGCCTCTCTCTTATTTCCCGCTATCCTGGTGGATTAATAATACCCATGAATGTTGGATTAGAGTGAAGGAAATTCAGAAATTAAATGTAAACTACATGAGCTGAAACTCCTTGATATGTTTGTCAAGCTTTATGCAGTTGGCTTAGATATCCTGTGTAGATAATACCTTTTTGTGAACTTTTCCATGAAAATTTTTGTTCAAGAACGTTCCTTTCAGCTTTGCTATGCATAACAATTGCTTTTTTTTATCAAATTGCGTGATTTATGTGTGCACTTGCAGGAAGATGCTAATTATTGCCTACAACCTGTTTTTTCGGCTAATGTTATTTTTCCGTGATTAAATTAATTTTAAATCATTTCAATCTATTCCAAATGTTATATGCTGATTTAGAATTGAAAGTTTTACACAAGAAAAACCACTCATTGATGATTTTATTGGCATCTTCGGCAATGTATGGTTGTATTATCAATATATGTTGGCATTATCATCATCATCATTAACCTTATCACAACTATTCAGGGTCAGCTTTATGATTCCTCATTCGTCAGTCATTCCAATTGAGCGTAGCATGATCAACATATGTGATATTAGTATATTAGTGATCATGGATTCCTTGCATAAAAAAATTACTTCTTATTTGTCTTTTGATATGAAAATTATCTCGCATCTCAGAATTGGCAAAAAAGTTATTCTGATGTTATAATTTCATTGCTAATCAAGTACATTCTATTCCAAAGCTAAGATTACCGTTCTTTATTGTGCCATGCCTTCTAAAATTTTTGGGCGGAGAGTAAACTTATTATACTCCATAAAATTTTGTGTTGTGATTACTTAATCCTATAGTAAATAATCATGGATTAGTCATCATCTTCTAGACATACGCGCACAAGATTTCACTATTATATTTTTTGGTGTACATCTGTGAAGCGTTTATAGTTGACATTTAATATGCTCTGTAGAAAATCATGATTTTTTTATGAATTCAAATAAAAAAGTACAAAAAAGTGAATGGATTAATATTGCGGAGTTAATTTTTTTTAAACTCATTCAATGCACAAATGCTATACTAGTTTTCTCTCTCTTATTTTTAATTTTCTTGATGTGAAGCTGGAATGAACAGTATTGTGATTATTTTACCCTCAGGTATTATTCTAGGGAAGATGCTGAAGATGCAGTTAAATATATCAGTGGGACCATTCTAGATGATCGTTCTATTCGTGTAGACTTTGATTGGGGATTTGAAGAAGGAAGACAATGGGGTCGCGGTCGCAGTGGCGGACAAGTGATATTTATTTTTGGCTGATTGTTTCCTTGTGCTGTAGAATTTGTGCTTTTGCTAATTCTATTCTTTTTTAGGTGCGCGACGAGTATCGTACGGATTATGATCCTGATATCCTTATTGATAACATGGTTTTTGTAAAATAGATTGCAGATCAGTTTAATTCTGTGTTTTTGTGATACCCTTTTGCGTTTGAATTCATGACTATGCTTAAACCATGCCCTTCATTCCTGCAATGCCATTCTAACATGTTACTTATGTTCATAATGTTGTAACCCTTCTCCCTATCTCCATCTTTCTCTCTCTCTCTCTCTCTCTCCTCCCTCTCTCTCTTAAATCTTGCCCAGTTCCAGTGAAAGTTCCCTTGGTCATGTTGTATTGTCAAAAGCTGTCGTTTGTCATCCCAACAGCTTTACCTTGTTGACCAAGATTAAAGAATGTCATACCTTGATCTCATCAGATCTGTGATGGTTCCAAATTTGCAATTAACACCTTATGCCAGCAGAGATGGTTTACCGTTTTAAGAATCTATCGGGAAGTATAAACTTGAATGCCTCGGGGCTTTAGTTGCAGCTGAAATTTCTTTGTCCTAATTACTCATTCATATGCATAACTTATTCTCCTAATATTTTTTTGTGACTGATTGGAGTGAAGTGTTAAACTTAGTTTTTGAAGTTTGTGGATGAAATTTTTTACTTGTGTCAATCATTTTGCATCTCATTTTTCTAATGGCAGCACGAAAACAGTAATTAATTTGGCTCATGTAGGTTGCAGGATGTTGCGTTTTGTTATGTATTTTTTTCCCGGAATTTTCTTCTGCTGTTTCCTTGACGCGTAATACGTAGGGGTGGTTATGGAAAACTGGTCCAGAGAGAGTTGGAGGCGCAAAGACAGTTAGTTGAATATGGTGGAGGTTCATTGGACTCTTTTCAGCCAAACATACCATCTCATTGTAAGTTTTTAAGCTTGTAATAATGATTACTGCATTTGTGCTACTAACTTCCTCTTACTCAAATCCTTTTATTTTTGCATGGAAGTCTTATGCAGTATCTCACTTGCATTGCTACAAAACCAAATTTGATATTACCCTATAAAGCACTATCAATGGATGGAATACTTAAAAAGTTCGATGTTGTGATGGCGTCCATAGTCCAAATTATAATTTTAGCTTATATAGTGATCTCCATATTCACGTGTAAAGCTTTATGCCTGCAATGTCTTCTGCTGCCCGCACCCAGTTTAACCGTTATTGTTAGGGTCAAGAAGAATAATTGGGTTCTCTATGTGGGTCATAAAAAGTTGGTGCAATGTGAATACCTACATTTCATGCCCTATGTGGGGAAAGTGAAATTGCTAAAATTGTTGAATTAAAATGGTGGTTTGGTGGGAGAATTGAGTATGGATAAGAGTGGTAAGGCTTTGCCATCCAGTTCGTGGTGTCTCTGACTAATGAGGATATTGAGGAAGGGCTTCCATGTGAATTGTAGGGGCTATTCTGTGTTAGATTGCCTTATCAGTCTTGTTGAGCTGGACATTATGTTGGCTGAGGTGGGTGTTGAGTTTGATAACTATCTTGCCAAGGTGGACGTCTTATTTTGGAGTAAAATTTTTTTCTCTATAAAATAAGCACAAAATCCAAGGCAGATAATTTTATGGATGAACAACAAATTTGTTATCATTAATTAGCTCCAAAAAAAAAAGATCCTAGTTTTGATTTGACTTCTAAATTGTGCTATAAATTGAAAAGGAAAATAGAATCAGGGTGTGTGTGGATGGTAAGGAATTAAGTTTGTGCTAGCTTTTTGTGGGCTAGAGCAGTGAGTTGAGGGGGGAGGGGGGGGGGGGGGGGATCATTTTATTAGGGGCATCAAAACCAATCGGGTTTGAGTCCGACCTGAATCCAGTCAACCCGAACTCGATCCATTTAATAAACGAATGAAAAAACTCAAACTCGACCTGCTAGCAACCTAAACCCGACCCGATATTAACTTATTAATCATAGATTTTGTGTTAATTGATTAAAAATAAGAAGGTTATACCAATAAATAAAAGAATTTAAGAAAAATATTAAACGAATCATTTTCGGGTCAAAATCTGGTTGGCGGGTAAACCCAAATTTGACCCGTTTAATAATCGTGTCAGAATGCATGACCCGAACTCGATCCATTTATTAAATGGGTTAACCCGAACCTAGATTCTATAGGAGCTACATAGGAACCAAATTTTCTTCCATGAACCTTAGCAGATCAACGCTAATAACTCTCTTGGGAAACTTCTCTTGATGAGTTTTACCCTAAAATCCTTTGCCAGTCTGCTAGCTCTTGGTACCGTTTGGCTGACCATTTTCTGAGCAAGTATCCTAGGCATAAAGATAAGTCTCTGATCGGCTATTGCTTGTGTAATTGCCTTTTCAAAGTGCAAATTGCCATCTCCAACCAATGACATCTCTGTCAATTTTGGGCGAAAGAGTCTCTCATATGTTATCTAAGCAATTATAACAGCCATCTCCAATATTCAATACGAACATTTATTTTTTCTATAAATTATGTATATATTAGGACTTAAAAAAGGATCATATCACTCTTAAATTTGAACTCATGTGTAGTCTTCTATTTTTTCTCACCTCTCATCCCAATTCCATAGAGAAAATGTGGGTTTTCTTTATATGATATGCTTTTTTGTTCTTTTATAGTGGAATCCTCCACCTTATGACACAATGGATATAGGCTACAAACTTGAACAACTTGAGAAATATTGACGTTTGTATTTTCTTAACCTTCTTTTTTCTCTTTATTTTTTTTGTTTCACCATCTCACAATCTCACTTAATTTGGGAGGTATCTTGACCTGAAAGCTCATCATCTTTTGAATGCTTTTGCTTTGATCTAAGCCATATGTCACCTCTTTCATTAGATGATCACTTTTTGTCGTTGATATTTTTGGTGCTCTCATTAAGAATTTCTAGCCTGACGGAAAATTGGACTTAAAGGGAATGTTCTCTCCTATTGACTTTGTTTGTTACCTCTTTAGGTGACACCACAACCAGTTGATGTTTGTCTTCTCTTTTGGCAACGCCATATCAAGTAGTTGTCCATCTCCTCTTTAAGTAAAACCTAACAAATTGACTTCAATTTCCTATTCATGCGACATCTCAACCTGCTAGAGTAGTTCCTTATCCATTAGAGTTGGGGGATGAGACTACAATGGTTTGAGGGGAATGCGACAAGAGGTAGCGCTAAAATCAAATTAACATTCATTCGTTTGGCCTGATAGGGTAAAACTTGATATCTAATGCCGTCTCCTCAAACTAGGTATGCAATAATATTTGCCGTTGGTTCTTTCAATTTCATTTATCCTGATAGCTTTGTCTGATGATCTGTCAGCTCATTAGGCACACTCAAGCAAAAGAAGAAGACAACTGAAGACAAATCTTTAAGTAAATAAAGTTTCACTTATTTTCTTTATGTTTTTGCATTTGTTTTTATAGTTCGTGGGTTAAAAATATTTAATTGTATCAACAAAAGTTGAAGCAAAAAACTTGTTGATGCGGTTTATAATCATTGGATTCCAATGCCTCACCAATTGATTCCTACATCTTGCTAAAACACCTGAACTAGTTGAGGGAGTAAGGGACGCCGCCCGAAAGGACTGCCATCTTGCCAATGCCTCCTTTAAGATATTGAAGCCATCCTCGCTTAGGTGCGTGTTGTCATCCCCTTAATCCTTATTATCTTTTGTAGAGGGAGATTTTGTCCTTGTAAAATGTGCCAGCTTGGCCAACCAGTTAGCTGTCCACCTCATTGAATTTTTTGGAGAAGGATTGTTTCTCCCCATCAGATCAAGAGTTGGAGACATCGTGGCTGTATCGTTCTGCTTTAGACTTTGCTAGACTAAAGTCATGCTATGACATAACCTTGCACAAAGAGCTCACTCAACCATAACAATTTGTACAAATAACTCACTTTGCTACATGATGCCACTGTGAGAGTCACCTAATCACAAAATTTTGTTTGAACACAATATATGACGATCGAGATGCATGAAATTATAAACATCAATCACTCAGTCCTTGTTGAAATAAACTTTGCCACTTGTTAAGAAGTTTGGTGATCGAAGTGGAACTGGGTACGCCTTTGACCAAATTTGCTTGAAGCGGAAAGATTAAACTTATAGAGGAGATATTTTATAGTTTCATATTTTGTGCCTATTCGACGTGACATTAAACTAGTACTCTCTCTTATCTTAACATATTTTGCACCAATATTGCGTAATTCTTCTTTAGCCTTGGATGTAATAACTTACTTGAAAAATGTCGACTATTTCTTCACAAAAAGTTTTATTGCATGTGCATATATCTCAATTGTACTTTTTGTAGGACACAATGAAGAAAAAAAGGATTCATGTAGCCAACCGCATGTAGTGGGATAAAGGCTTGTTGTTGTTGTGCATATATTTGAATTTCATAAATGGATAATTGCTGGTCATCTCCGTTAATACAGTACTCAACATCATCATGTTCATATTTAATGCAATGGTAAAGAGTAGAGGGCACCATTCTATATCCATGTAGGAGCTGTTTGGTATGCAGAATTAGGAGGGTAAAGTAATATATTTACATGCATTTCATAAATTATATTGTTTGGTTGGTTTTGAGCGGAAAATAAAGAAGTCGTCCGAAGCATTAGCGGTGTATCACAGAGGGCCTTTCGTGCGACTTCGAAACTCGCTCAAATTGAGCGGGTTAGAAATCCTCTGGTGCGATCCTCTCGCTCGAGTGCTCGCGAACAACGAACTCATCGGAGAAATCCCACTGGCGATCGGTCGCTTCATCTGTGTCTGGCGGCATCTGCCACTTGAAAAGCATCGAAACCAATCTTCTCCGCCTACCGGAACCAACCGCGACAGCGTATGGTTCAACCTGCCACCTCTGCGTCAGGCGGCATCACGGGTGGAAAAGCATCGAAAACAATCTTCTCTGCATCTCTAATCGCGCCATCTGCTCCTGCCACGGCGACGACGGCGGCAATTCGGGCAGTGTATACATGGAGGGAGCCCTCGGCGGCGATGACCATGATCTTAGACTTACGAGCCAAGTAGTCATTCACGGAGGCAGCGGATGAGAGGTTGGAGCCCATGAAGGGTGAAGGAAGGGAGGAGAAAATAGAATTTATTTTGGAAGTTGAGCAAAGTGGATCACCGGCCAGCACTAAGGAATCCTTGAGCGGATACCATACGGATCCATTGCCGATCAGGCAGCCGGAAACGAACCATTATTGCGGGCGTCAATGAAACAGGAATTGTGCGCGGGCTGATTCTGATTCAGCCATTCTTCAGCGGAGAGGCGCGAACTTCCTCGGAGCGGAATTTGGTGCAGTCGGCGAAGTCTGTGCTGACCCTTGCGGCGGCTGATTGCTACTGGAGGCTTTCCCTGCCTACCGGAACCAACCGCGACAGCGTATGGTGTAATCCGTTCTGTGATGAGGGGTTGAAGAAGATGGAGAGTTGGAAGATGCCACCAGTGCTCCTCTGCGTGGCGGAGATGGATATACTTAGGGATCAAAACTTGGAGTTTTGCAGGACTTTGAACAGGGCCGGGAAGAGAGTGGAGCTTCAGATGTATGGAGGTGTGGGTCATGCTTTTCAGGTTCTGCAGAATTATAGCTTGTCTCAGGTCATGACTACTGAGCTGATTTCAGATGTCAAAGACTTTATGACTATTAGTAGATGAAATTAATGTAGTGGTTTGGAGCTAGCATTGTTTTTGTTTATTTTGATTTGAGGATTCTATAGAAACATATATATGAAGTGATCAGTATATGTAGCAAGGATTGTAATACGCAGCTCCGTTTGATATGTTGGTTGAAAAACAATTGGTATTCATCTATTAACTTGTTGGGGTTTGAGTTGTGCCATTTTTTGAGTTGTGCAATAAATAAATATACTGGTTTTATTTTATAACACAAAATAATACTAATTATTATAAATACATTGCTTTTATAAATACACTAGTTATAATGGTAAAAAAAAAATATTACAAATACACTGTTTTTACTTTACTCTGGATATACCTAACCAAACAAGGGAAACAGTTCTCCTGCGTTTACTTTGCAGACAATCAAACAATCTCAAAGTATTTGGAATGCAGTACATTTACTTTACATTGCATTTATTTTACACTGCATTTTTTTTCAGGCAACCAAACAACCCCATAATCATAATCATGATCTACCGGAGACACTAATATGAAAATTTGCCTTAGTCTATAGGTTACGAACTTGAAGCAGAAGGGTAATGGTACCTAAAGCTTTTTTCCTCTTTTCATTAAAGCCATGCAAAACAATCTTATCTGAGCTGAGTTTATTTGTGTCCATATTAATATGTGCTAAGGCCCTTAAATTTGTTATGTTGATAGATGCACCATGTCCAATAGAAACTCTATTCAATTTAACATTATTAATGTTCATAAATATGTAAATTGGTTACTTTTGATTATAAATTTTCAGTAGCAAATTTTTATATGAAAAAGTGATTCCAGGCACTTTCTTGAAATAGTAAGACTAATCAAAAGAGCTCTTTGTAAGCTTAGCTGCACGTTAGGATCTTACAAAGCTTTGATCAATGCCTTAACATATATAGAGCTCAAGATGTGAAATAATTGTAACAACTTATTTTGCACTTAGTTAGGATTATATATGTGGTATAATATCTGGCACTTCTCTGATAAGTAAAGCTCAACTTGTTCCATTAGGTTGGTCAAACTTGACTACTCAGTTTATGGTTTCCATCAATGGCCTGTCGGATCTACGCCGACAAATTCCTATTGACAACATTGTGTTATACGTGGATTACACCTACAAATAGGTCTCATATGCTTGGAAGTTTGTTGTTTAGCCGATGGCTCTAGTCTCATTGGTGCATAATCATTTCTCGAACCCAAAGGCTTAGTGCTAACTGCTGAACCTGTTGGAATTTACAGCTGATGATGCCAACATTTCCTCTCGGCAACCAATCCTAAAGGCGCATTTAACAACCCTCAATCAGTCTTTTTCTGGTGCATGAAACCATTTGAACAGCACAACCCTTTTTTAATCGACTTGTCATTTGCCACTTGCCACCTTCTTGCGAAAGTGCTTCCTGTTAACCTAACATCACCATTGTGCCGCTTCTACATATATCAAGACCAAGCCTCTACTATTTTGCCACTCAGTTTGCCTTGTTAGAGCACCACGCCCATCTCAATCCAAAAGTCATGCGTCACTTTTGGGAGAAAGTAGTCCCACATCTTATTCTAGCAAGTGTAATGGCCATCTTCAGTAGCCATCATGATATCTGAGGATATAAAAGAGTATTCTGCCACTCAGACTAGGCTCATATATAGCTTTATTTTTCGTCCTCTCCCCTCCATCCCTCCTCCATGGCGAAGAGATGGGCTTCATTCGTATAATATACTCTTTTATTCTTTTATAGTGGAATTGTCCCCCTAACTACATAGATGTAGGCTATAAAATCGAGCCACTTAAAAAATATTAGAGGTAATGTGTCCAGCTTTCTTTTTATAGTTTTCCTTTTTTACTTCCTCCATCTCCCCATATCTTAACTAAAGGACTCACCCTCTCTATCTTCCCTGTGCATTTGCCTTGACTTGAGTCATTTGTTGCCTTCACATCAGGGTACCAATTTTCATCTTTCACATCTTCTTATATATTTTTGGTTGCAGTTCTTCTCTCTTCCTCTTCTCTTGCATTCTTCATCAATCTCGTTAATGCTTAACCTCAATAATGATGCTATGATTTCAAGCCTATCCTTTCTCTCCCTCAACTTTATCTTCTCTTGATCTTGCAGAAGATTGCGGAGCTAGTCCTTGAATCTCACTTGAATTGCATCTTTGGCTTGTTAGTGTCACCAAAATTCTCGGCCCCACATCCTAAAAGATCACCTGATGAGGACATCACTACATGGAAAGTTTATCGAAGATGTGGCCATCGATCTACGACCACGATCGAGTCATTGTATTTTTTATTCTTGTCTTTATTTTATTTCATTAGTATTATGTTATTTTCTTGTTTTACCCCTTACTTAAGGGTGGTCATATGTAAGCCCTAGGGGCATTATTGTCATGTGTTTTGAGAGTTTTTGTATGAGGTTATTTATAGCCCTAGTATTAGTCTTTTGAAGTTAATGAATGACAAAAGAAAATTTCCTGCACTTTGCTTTGAGAGTTGAGAGCTTGGGGAGAGATCCCTTGGAGAGGGAATTGGATCTCCCACCAATCTTGGAAGAGTCCGGATTCGTGGTTAGTTTCGTAGTCCTTTCTTCCCCCCCCCCCCCCCCCCCCCCCCTTCTTCCCTACCCGACCACCTCTCCCTCTACCTCCACCCGCCGGCCACCCCATCCCCATTACCCCTCCAAGTAAGCCGCCGGCCCCCCCTCCCCTCTCTCATAACTTGGTTTCCTAAATTAGTTTGGTGTATATTTAGAAAGCATTTGAAATTTAAATTTAATTTGAATTTAAATTCAATACTTTCCTAAATTACCCAACTTATTTTAGGAAAGTTGCCTAATTGAGTTTATTTGAATTTATATTTAAATAGGAGGGAGTCAAACCTTTCCTATTTCCTCTAAACCTAAATCAATCACCCCCAAATCCCCTCCCCTTCCTTAATGCCGCCGGCCCCATCCCCATTACCGCCCCCCACTCTCTCTCTCCAATCCCCCCACCCCTCCCTTTAATTCCTACCCCTTTAGGAATTAATTCCTATTTTCCTTTTCCCAATTTCCCTCCTAATTCAAATATGAAATTAATTTCAGAAATTTGAATTATTCCTTCTCAAACCCTAACCCTAACTCCACAAAATCTGAACCAACTTTCCCCTCCCCCTCCCCTACCTTGGCCGGCCACCTCCTCCATCCTTTCTCCACTTTATTTTCAAGACAAACCACCAATCTCTTGGAGAAAAACATCAAGGACAGCAAAGGAGCATCCCCTTCAACCATTCTCCTCCAAAATCACCATGAATGTAGATTCCCGAATGGGACTACGGATTGATACATGACGATTAAGATCAAATCGATATCCTCCGGTCTCCTTTCTTTGACGTGGGTTTCGACTTCGACAACACTGTTGAGGAATACATCGATCGCATCCAAATTGTCTTGGTTGACGTGATCGATGAACAAAGGTCAAAGGGACGTTGGATCATCGCTGGCCGATCAACGTCCACCGCTCCGGCTACTTCTTCACATCCCGTTAAAGGTTACATCATTCGCCTCCTAAATATCCTCTCCGGCACTATTAGCAAGCAAGTGAATAAGATCCGGTGGCGTTTCTCTTCCGAATCACAATAAGGGTGAACTTTTTCACCTTAATCAATTATCTCTTCATTCACTAACCTTGTAGGTGATGACGGACTCGCAAAGGATCGAACTCCGCTTAAAATGCTAAAGCTTAGTAAACGTAGGGCTTGAGCGTACCTTTATTTGTTACTTATCTTATTGTTAATTTAGGAATTTTGATTGAATACCTACTACTTCGCATGTTGTTGATTCTCTAATTTATTTTGCTTGTCCAAGTGCTTAGCAAGTGATTTGGCCTAAACGTAGACACCCCTCTCTTGTTTTATTAATGTTTTGGATTGCTAATTTTATATAATTATAATTGCCCACCTCAAATAATCGTGCAATTTACCTTTAAGCATTGTAGTTCTGCATCATCACCCCTTTCTCTGAAGGTCATTGTTTCTCCACCGAAGTTGTATAAGTCTTGTTGAGAGCTGATAAAGGAGATTGCCTTGGGCTTCCCAAGGATGTAGCATTCAAATCAAAGGAGGGATTGGAATTAGTGGAAAAAAATTTTCAGTCTCCTTTGAAATATTGGAAGAGGTACTGCAGCTAAGCTACGTTGATGCTAGATCTAGGGAGAAGATAGGGTATGTGAAACAAATTATTTTATCCAACTGTAATTGCTCTTCGGATCTATACTGACAAGTACATGACGTGTATGAATAGCCATCTTATCCTAGAGTGTTCATACAACCCTTGCACCGAGATATGAAGGTATCAACAGTCCTAAATATCATAGTTAAACCCAGAGAAAATAAAAGCTTTTTGCTCACTACATCTGAGACATGTCCTCTCACATCTTAATAGATCATAGAATGCATCAGAGGCTTTGCACTCTTATATATATATATATATATATATATATATATATATATATATATATATATATATATATATATATATATATATATATATATGGAGCTTATGCTCTTACATGTAACTATACCTTATAGCTGCTTTTTGCGCTTCTTTCCTCGTTAATATTCAGGTTGGCTCACCCAATCCCTCGCCCTCCCTCGCCTAGGCAGAGGAATTTATATGAAAAAAAGAGCCAAAGTAAAAGCTGAAGCTAAAATTTAGCACTTCTTATGGTGCAAATTCACAGTTGAAAAGAAGTTTGATGCCATTGCTTCGCAACATTAGTATGTACAAATTATTTGTTTTTTTATGTATCTTCTGATTGGATCTAGACCAGACATCTTATATCGTCTGAATAGATTGAATATATATGCATAAAATCTCAATTAAGTTATCCTTACACGGGGCACTTAAATATTTAAAAAATACCTTGCATTATTCATTAAATGGTGTGGTTTCCAACTAGTTGAAGGGCACGGTGATACCAATTGAATTTTAGATTCGAATGTGTATTAGTTATGCCTTCACTTTTGTAGAGTTTCAATTTCTCAAAAATCATTTAAGGAAACTTGTGATTTTTATGCATTATTGAATTTGAGTTTAATGCTTGAGGAAAAGTTTGTTATTGAGGCTAAGTGGATTACAAACAAATGATAATTGGAGGGAATTGTTAAGTTTTTATTTCATTATTTGTGCTGGATTCCTACCCCACATAGGGGTTGTTTGGTTGCCGGAAAAGAAAATGTAGTGTAAAGTAAATGCAATGTAAAGTAAATGTACTGCATTCCGAATACTTTGAGACCGTTTGGTTGTCTGCAAAGTAAACGCAGGAGAACTGTTTCCCTTGTTTGGTTAGGTATATCCAGAGTAAAGTAAAAGCGGTATATTTGTAATAATTTTTTTTGGCATTATAACTAGTGTATTTATAAAAGCAGTTTATTTATAATAATTAGTATTATTTGGTGTTATAAAATAAAACCAGTGTATTTATTTATTGTACTATCTTATTATAAATTTTGATTTGCAGACACTTTAATTGTCGATACTTACAAACAACAAGTTAGAGCAATCAAAGTGTTTTTTTTCTTAATTAAAAGAAATTAGGAGCACTAAATACAACAGAAGAAACCTGCACTTCCTTCTAAAAAGAGAAGGTATACAGAGTTAGCATAATCTTTTCTCTTTTTTTACATAAGCTGCAGGCCTATAATTGATAACAAAAATCTAACATCCGAAAGGGTTTGGACAAAAAAATCTTGAAAAAAGATCTTAGGGTAAAAATAGAAGAACCAGTGAACATAAAAACCTAATTGATTGTACAAGTAAAAATGGGCATAATTTTCAACAGCGTGGAATGCAATAACCAATAAAGCTAGTGTTAAAAAAGAGTGAATCAGAAATAAAAAACTGTTAGCTCTACAGAGTAATTAAACCAGGCAAATCCAACGAAAAGCTAATCATCAAATTCGAAACACGCATCCCAATTTCTCCCCCACAAATCCCTCTTTTTCAGATCCAACAGCCATTAATCTCCTTCCCGTGTGTGCATTCCACCAAACACAGTTTGATCTAAAACCCCAGAATCAAATCAATTAGAAGAAATGAAAGGAGAAGAAAAAGAAGAACCTGCGAGTGAATCCTGCTGAGCCGAGACAGCCTTATGCATCTCGACGAGCTGCTCACAGATTGTGGCGTACACTGCGATCTGACTGAGGAGAATCTCCATTTGCTCGTCTGTCATAACCTTCACGTATAACACTCCTTCCCCCATTTCTTCTCCTCTCTCCTCTTCCTCCTCTCTTCTCCTCTCTTCTCGGTCATTCAAAGAAGCGGCGACCTTCGCCCACTCCATTCCTCCTCCCCCTCTCTTCCACAATTCACCTCATTTCTTCATCCACCCTGGTTGATTTGGATTCTACTGAGAAAGGTGGTGGCCAACGGTGGTGGCCGGCGGTGGCCAGAGGTGGTGGCCGGCGGTGGCGGTCAAAGGTGGTGGTCGACGGTGGCCAGAGGTGGTTGCCGATGGTGGCGGAGGTGGTGGCCGGCAGACGGAAGTGGCCGACAAGGGGTTGCAATGCCCTTGAGTTTGCAATGTATTTAGAAGTCGCCCAAATCGGAGGAATTCTAAATGCACCAAAAATGAACTAGAACGGAATACACTGCATTTGTTTTACTTTACTTTGAATTTACTTTTCATCCAATCAAACACCAAAATTCTCAAAACCCCTGCATTTGGATTACTTTACACTCTAAATGCAGCAAACCAAACAACCTCGTAGTGGGAAAGGCTTGATGTTTTTTTGTTGTATTTGTGCTGGATTTATACAATTGTAAGAGAACCTAAAGTAGGAGTATGCATAATTTAGAGGCTAAAAAATAGCTATAGGATTACTTATATTTAGGACAACGCTAAGACTGGTGAGGTGGCAACAATAATCCCATAAATCAATAAAGTGGATGAGAAACATGAGAGAGAAAAGCAGAAGTCTCATGTAGGAGGCAGAAGAGGAAAAAGGTTGAATTTTCACGCTCCCATTCAAGCGAATGAATAGATGTTATCCATTCTAAGCTTGTTGGTTAATTTTTGAAGGATTATATATCTTATAAGTTTTTGATGAGAATGCTTGTAAGTTGTTCACCTATGGATATTAATGAAGTATATATATATATATATATATATATATATATATATATATATATATATATATATATATGATAGCTATCTTGCTTTTCTTTTATAAAGTCCCTACTAACCTTAATATGCTTAGTACAATCATATTGTATGGCATTATTCGAAATTTTATTGGCTAACTTATTATCATAATAAAATCTCAGGGTATTTTTATTTGACTTTTAAATCTTAAAGGATAATTTTCCGCCTTAGTTATTCATGGATTTTCAATGCCATAAATCTTAATTCTATTTTTGTGTTATATATTGTTACCACATTTTATTTATTTTTTACTCATATAAATCATGAGATTGCTATTTAATGATGTGCAATATCCTGAGGTTGGCCTTTTATCAACCATATTTCTGCATAATTAGCATCTATGTAGGCTTCGAGTGTCAAATCCCCTAAGGTAGTTTAAAATTTGATGCATTGTCGTAAAATGTGATTTTTTAGGATTGTGCATGAATTGACTCACTACACATCAATATAGGCAATGTCAAATCTAGTATAGATAGATAGATAAGTCTTCACACAAGTTTTCAATGGGAGTTTTTTTATTGATTTGAAGTTTATGATTAAATTCCAAAGGGCTCTCGACAAGCTTGCATCCCAACTTATTTTTTGGAACTGATTTGTTATGTTTTTTTGTTATGATATGAAGATTTTATGTTAAAGTGTGTGATTTTAATTTCAAGGGAGAACTTTAGCTTTTATTTTTATTTTTTGAACAACTTTTTTTAAGTCTTAGTTCCATCGAAGTCACAATCTATTATGATCATATTATCAACATAAACTAGTGATGCTTAGACTCTATTTAAGCTGTGTTTCATAAACAGTGTGTGATCTCTTTAGCTTTATTTGTATCCCTTTATGTCCATTATTTTGAGAAAGCTTTTAACCATGTTCTTGGAGATTGCTTCAACTCCTACAATGCCATACTTTTTATTTTGTATTTGAGCTAAATTTTGATGGGACTTCATATATACTTTCTCCTTTATATCATCATATTAGAAGGCATTCTTGGTATCAAATTATTGCATCTTTTTGCTCTTGTTCACTACTATTGATAAAAGAACGACAAGAAAAATTATTTTGATAAATGGAGCAAACATTTCAAAATAATCAATCTCATAAGTTTAAGTGAAGGCTTTGGTCACTAGTTTAGTTTTATATCTTTCTAGTGAGCCATCAGATTTGCATTTTACAATAAATACTCATTTGCATTTAATTGATTTTTTATCTTTTTTGTGTCACTAATTATCATGATTTGTCTTTTTGAAGAGCTTTCATTTCTTCCCTTAGCATTATTTCAATTCATATTATTTAAAGCCCCAAAGATAGTTTTAGGAATACAGATAGTATGGATGCTAGTATTAATAGATTGGTGACTATGAGAAATATTTGTATGATAAGAAAAATGTAAGGAATGTTCAGCTAAAGATCTTGCACCTTTGTTTGCAGGCTCAATGGTTTCTTCAATGGATTTAGTGATGGAGTTTAATTCGATTGATGGTTGAGTAGAAAGTGGATCTGGTATAAGCTTGATTTGTGTAGGAGTTGCTAATTTTGGAGTGGACTTTATATTTGGTTGAGGGGTTAAGAAAATACAATTTAAAAAGAATTCAAAAGATATTTCTTTGTTGGGGTAAATTGTAGCAATGTTGAAATCATCTTTGTTGAAAGTGACGTTAGCAGAGATGCATCTTTCTAGTGGATGGATGGTAACATTTGTAACCTTTTTGAGTAGGAGAGCAACCAATTAGAACACATTGAATTGCTCTTGGATCAAAATATTCTCTATTTTGAGGATGTGTATAGACAAATGCAGCACTTCCAGATGCTTTAAGACAAGGTTGTTTGAGGTGTTAAGTGAGGAAAGAATTTTGTTAAGGCTTGTGTAAGTACTCTTGAATCCAATGACCATTATAAGTAATTGATTTATGATGTGAGTTACTATTAAAACAATTAACCCCAATATTAATTTGAAATAAATTTTTTTAAAAGGAGATCTCTTGTGATAATATTATGTGGTTGTTATTTCATTCAGCCACCCCATCTTACTAATTTGTGTGGACATAAGATGGCTTACTTATTATTTCTTTTTCTTGATAGTATGAGGAGAGAGAATGATTAAAAAAATATTTAGCATTGTCCGATCTGATACTTGTAATTTCAACATCAAATTGATTTTTGATCATGTTAAAAAGGTAGGAAAAATGGTGCTTAAATCACTTCTAGCTTTTATTAGGAAGATCCCTGACACACTTTTCTAATCATGAATAAATGACAAACAAGTGAGCCCTAGAAACGTTAGGTATGAAGGATGGTCCCTGGATTATCAATACAAATGAGGGAAAAATAACATTTAGTTTTTGTGTTGCTTTTTGAAAAACTGATTAATTATGTTGTGTTATTTGATAAACATTTTAATGAAATTCTTTAATATTAATATTTTTGTACAATAAAGGAAACATAATTTTGAGATTAACAAAAGAAGAGTGATCAATACATAGGTATTGGAGCTATATCCTTTTTTATTTGATTGAAAGGTTTCATTAAGGAAAGATAATATAAAAAGTAGTGTGAAGCTTCCTTGATCCTTAGATTCATCTAGATGATAGAGATTATGTATTTCTTTAATAAGCCACTAAAACTTCTCGTGCCCAATTCCTGAAATGCATAATGTGATGGGTAGAATACAACACAACGTTTTTTAATTTGTAGTCTTTTAAAAGAAACAAGTTAGTGCATAATTTTGGTATATTAAGTACATTTTGTTCATACTTTTGGTATATTAAGTACATTTTCTAATGCAAAAGATTTGTCTATAAGAATGTCTCATTGGCTAGCAATTCTTGTCAATGATCTATCAATATAGTTATTTTATTGTTGCTAATCCAGAGTATATAAACTAAATTTATGTGAAGAATTGGTCATATGGTATATGACACCTAAATTAATAATTCAAGAGGTGGAATCGGGTATCTTTGGGATTTTCAAAGTATGAGAAGATGGGATAATATATGTACTTTAGTAGTTTTATCTAGTGATACAAATAAGTTTTTCAACTTTTCTAGTTCTTCTTTGTGGGACTCAATGGTTGATTCTTTGGTATTAGCTTCTTTCACATGTGTTATATATGCGCGTCTTTGTTCCTTTATATGTCCTTTTTGTGTTGTCCAGTTTTTACGTGGTGATTTTTCATGAAGCTTCCAACATCATTCTTTTATATGTTTATCCCTTTTGGCAATATATGCTTCATATGGAATCTCTATTGACCTTTTTTTTCATTGGATGTGGCTGATTGTGCTTTTTGGGAGGAAGAGAGTTTTGAATTAAGACATTTGATGTCCGCAACCTTAGGCCAAACCTTCCATGGTGTTATTGGTAATCATAATTGCTTCCTCTGATCAAATGATAGCAATGACTTCATTTAGGAAAGGTACATTCACATTTCCGAGAGATTGTACCCTTATCATCAAATTGAACATTTAATCCAAAAAATCATACATTCAATTTTTTTTCAACAAACCTTTTGAGAGATATATTTTTGTTTATTTATTTGGCTGTATTGACGATGATCAATCTTTTGCTGAAAGATATATAATAGATTGTAGTATTTTTTTAGTGGATCATTCTCTTTGCTTTATGGCATTGAAATCTTGGTTTTGATCTCTTAGATTTGAGCCATATTATTGTATCTTATTTTTCCTTTGGTAAATGAAGGAACATATAGGTGATCATGGAGTTCCATAATTAGCATATCACCATAGGTTCATGCTCATCCCAAGTATTGAATGTGGGGTTGCTTTGCTGAGGAATAGTGCCGAGTAAATAGCCTAATTTTTCTTCATCCTTCAAGAAGGTACGTATCAATTGTGATCACTTAGGGTAATTCTTTTCATTCAAACGAAATGTTCAATGAAGGTTTTATAATTCTCTTGTTGGATTTAAGTTGTCAATCTTAGTTCCAAATGAATATAAGATCAAGAGAACATGATTATTATTGTGATCCATAGGAAAGAAAACTGTGATGGTATTTGGTTCTAAGGAGAATAGAAGTAAGGCTGTAGTGATGAAGGCTATAGATGAGTAAGTTATGTGGAAGAAAGAGAACTGCAACAATGAATGCTTGCAAGTTCTAGATAATGTAGCAATAAAGGCTTTAGCTTATGAAAATACTAAAAGAAAAAGCACAAGGTAATGATATTAAGACAAGAATTGCGGATACTTAGTTAAGCTTTCATTCCATCATTTATGTTAAATTAATGTTATTCTAAGGGAACCTAAAATTGGAGTATACACAATTTAGAAGCTAAAAAACAGCTATTGGATTAATTATAATTAGGATAACACTCATATTGGTGGGGTGTCAGCAATGATCCCATGGATCAATTAGGTGGAAGAGCAAATAAGGTAAGAAATAGAGAGAGAGCTGGCGACATGGTGAGAGACACAAAAGTAGGAAGCCTTTGCGTATGCTTCAGTATGCTAGGCAGAAAGTCCTGTGTGTGTGAGGCGAAAGTCTTGTGTAGTTGATTGAAGAGACAGAATGTAGGGTTTCCTCACAAACCACGTGGAAAATATGCCCTTGTGGAAGGGCCTAGTTCTACTTGTGTCTTGTCATTGTGTATGCCATGCTATATTCCTGTAAATTAGTTCTTTGCTTTCCCATCTTTTAGTTAATAGTCTAAAGCACTAATGTTCATGCATCACTCTCGTTAAAGTAATTTGCCCTTGAAATATGTGGGGATTACATGTAGTTTGAAAGACAACAATCGTTTATATCCACATCTTATTCATCTCCTCTTGAGCTACTTTCGAAGTGTTTTTACCCCCCACATAATTGCTACAGCTGAGGGGTGAGTTGTTGAATGCCTCTACATAATTCTTAGCTACCCACTTTCATCTTCATCCAACTCATCTTTTCTCACTGAGTCTCCCAATGATTGTTGCTGTAAGTTTTGTTTGTTTGTGCGTCCTTGTTTGGACAAACGCACGGAACTATTCAGCTTCAACAAACTCTGACACAACACTTTTTGGTTGAACCTTGTCGCATTTTCTTCATCATCTTCTCCCTCTTCGTGTGGTTGAAATACCATCGCCATTCTTCCTTAACTTTAGAAATGATGCTGCAGTTTCAACTTTCAAACCTATCCCACCTGTAAAGGGTTCACCACTCTTGCCAAAGAAGATCATTGTTTCTGTCTTTTGTTGAAGCTGTTAAAATCTTGATGTGGGTTGTTAAAGGAGATGGGCTCGAGCTCCCCAATATTTGGAGCATCCAACTCAAAGGAATGATGAAAGTGGTGGAAGATACTTGTATTCGACCACCTTTGGAAGACCAGAAGAGACATTGATGGTGATATGTGTGGGCACTAGATCTAAGGAGAAGAGAGGGCTATCTGACACATTATTTTATCCAGATAAGATTGCTCCTTTATCTTCAGTGAGTAGTGCGTGACATGTGGAAATAGTTTTGTTTTGGAGGGCTTTCACCAATCACCCTTACAATGAGATATGATCATGTAAAACTCAGTGGTAAAAATCTAACATTTATTTTATGCACCCAATTTGTTGTTTCAATTATTTAATCTTTTTTTTAGAGGGATATACACTTAGATTGGCAAATTTCGAACCCAGAATCTTTTAGATGTAGCCAAGGCTCCAATCAACAAATCAATATGAGCTGCGTTACAAGGGGAAAGTATAACATGCCACTTTCAGTTACAGTAGTTTTCACTTCTGGTTTCTTTCCCAAGGGTACACCCTAAAAAAAAAAAAGAATGTTGATGTAGAAAGAATGATAGGTGCATGCTTAGTAGGGGACACAACTTGGCTACTTTACCAGTGGATCTGTTTCCAGTCAGGCAAGCCACTCCGTGGAGGTATTAGAGTTGCGAGGCCATAATAAGAAATTCTTCACATCCACAATTTCTATGCTAGGGGCTTATGAATTTTTGTCCTTGGTCTGAGAACTAATAATCTCTTTGCATGTGCCATCTTTCTCTCTTGACCTCCAAAGGGGAGGTGACCAAAATGTCAGTGTTATGCTCCGTGATTCTGCTGATTAATGTGATATTTTTTTCAAATTTATAAGCAGAGTTATACACTTGTCCATTTTTGCCATCAGCTTTCTCAATGCTCACATTATCTTTTAGAGGGATATACACTTAGATTGGTTTCATAGTTGTGTTGTTAATGTTAATATAACTCTAAAGAACTTGTTCCTATCTCCATAGATTAAATCCTTTCAACAAATTCAAATAAAATGAACTGTGCGATGAGGTGCTGCAGCTGTGTTGTTATCATCTTCAGTTGTTGCCTACGATCCATCTAATTGTGATCATCTGTCTCTAACTGCAGATGGCCGGCGCGGTGGAGACAGACTATCCAGTGGTTACAGACAAAGTCGAGGTTCTTAACTTTCCTTTAAATAAATTTCAAACATATTTCTTCACTTTCTCTCTATCTTTAACCAGAAAGTGATACAAATGTAGATTATAGTCACAAGCGATATCGTGACGAAGAGAGTACCAACGATTATGATTCGAGGAATTCCGATAATAATTCCAGACTGGTACAGTGGGTTTTCAGTATGATCACTTGTAATGCTGGGCTTTTTGAATCCCGAAGGAATAACAGTTGCAATATTCTTTTACAGGCGAAGAACCCTCGCTTTCGAGAAAGCGGCGACTCTGATGACGAAGAAGATGATGGTCAGAAACGACACCGTTAAAATTTACCTGTAAGCCTTGACAGGCCGGGCCATTACTTTTTTGGGATAATAGCCAAGTAGGTTGATGAGTGCCCTTTGTTGTTAGATATGTAATTTAAGCCATTTCTTTGTTAGAACTTAGAGAATCCATGCCTGCTGTGCATTTCCTTCTATTTTCATCTGTCCAGGAACTCCATATTGATCCCCAACAGGGCTCAATGCCTCGTAGTAATATTATCTTCAGCACATAAAAAATTTTTTTAAAAAAATTTCTCATGCTATTGGTTCATCTAAAATTGATTTCTTTTGAGAAATTTAATAGTTTGATTCTGCTTGATTTCTGGTTACCATTTTCCCCCCCCCCCACACACACACACACATATATATATATATATATATATATATATATATATATATATTTGTGAGTCATAATTATAATTTATTTATTATTTATTATAATTGGGTGAAGAATTGCCTATAATCATGTTATATAAATTTTATTTGTAGGAGATATTATGTAAAAATAAAAATGTTAAGGTGAATGTATGATGAAATAAAATAATAATCATGACTAAAATTTATTTTAAATAAAAAAGTGAAAAAAAAAAAGTTGGATGATTTGAATAAATATTTTAGAGGGCAGAAGATTTACAAATAATATGAATGTATAAAATTATTCTGGATGAAGTAGTATGGAAAAATGAAATATTGAGTATAAATAGATAAAAAAATTTAAAACAAAGCTTGCTTAAAATAAAAAGGTGAAATTAAAAAAATTCATAATGCTGATCACAGATAAGTAGAATAATTAGGGTGTAAAGTAGAGTAAATGCATTGGTTTTAGAAAGTTTAGTGTTTGGTTGGATGTAAAGTAAATTTAAGCAAATGAATTGTATTTCATTTTAGTTTATTTTTGAGGTAAATTGTTCTCGCTCAGTTTTGAGAGAGAATAATTTATATCGCTCTAAAGCCTCCTTGACCAACGCTGATGGCCATTGCACTGTTAATTTACTATCGGTCGCCCTTTGCCACCATCCGCAGTTGCTCACTGCTATTGCCGCCTGTCGCCCATTGCCCACCATCGCCAGTTGTTCACGGTTGTTGACTGCCGCCAACTATTATTGGCCAACAGTTACTTCGGGAACAATCATTTTACATTTTATATTGCATTCATTTTACTTCAAATCAAATAAAAAAATAAAGTCACCTATTTCTTTACACATCCAAAAAATTATAAATTATTCTTTTTTCACTGTATTCTTTTTTCAGGCAATCAAACATCCCAAAATAAATTATGAAGAAGCAAATGCTAAATGCTAAATTGTTATTTATGTTTTTTTTTGCACAAATAAAAGCAATGGTCTCTTTATTTATTAAAACAAGCCCAAAAAAAAATCTCCTTTGTCTTTCATAAGGTGGGCAGTATATGTATATATGTATGAATTATTATTAAAAATTATCAAATGTACTTCAAAACTTAATAATTTCTTAAAAAATATTGATGCATTTAATAGTCATCAATTCAACTCTTGTTAGACTAACTAATAAATTAATCAAATAAAAAAAATTCAAATATTCACATAAAAAATTCAAATAATTAAAGCTCAAGTTCTATCATCTTAGTCTTATTCACCCCCTTATCTATAACAAATAATAATGATTTTATTTTGTTGGATTTTCAAATACTATAAAATATTTATCTATTTAGTTGTCTAATATAAAAAAAAGGTATATTTATTCATGTAACATTCTAAAGTCTAAATTACATCAAAAATATAAGATATTTCATTTTAAATAAATTAATATGAATAATAATTTAATATGATTTAAATATTTATATATCATATAAATATTTTAGTTTTAAATATATAAACAGATAATAATTTTGTGGTCATGCCTGAAAATTTCTTATTTTGTTAAAATGCAAAACATTTAAAAAAATAATTCATTTTCAAAGAATGTGAGAGGTGCAAATTTTGGTGCAGAAATTTATGTGCAAATACAATTTCTACCTCTGAAAATCCAGCTACAAACACGTGGCACGTAGATCATCTTTCAGACTTCCATAGCCACAAATGCCACGCGGCAGAATCTCAATCATTATAATAATCTGGATGAAATCTCCTTGAAATCTTGACATCTTAAGAGAACCAATAACCTTCTGCCTACGTGGCATCCTCCTCATCCACTTACCCCCTTCTTCCCTCTATTAAATCCGACCCCCTTCAAAGGCAATCCATCAAACACTTGAGCTACATAAGTTCCCAAAACGCAGCTTTAGAGCCTCAAAGTTCAGCTCTCCAATGGCGACCTCTGCTATTCAAGGCTCAGCCTTCGCCGGCCAAACTGCTCTCAAACAGCCTAATGAGCTCCTTCGGAAGGTTGGCTCCGTCGGCAATGGCGGCCGCATCACCATGCGCCGCACTGTTAAGAGTGTTCCCCAGAGCATCTGGTATGCCAGTTTTTGGTGCTTGTTCTACAGTTTTTAAAATAAATTTCTTCGTTTGGAGATTTATTATAGCCGCTTCTATTTATTCCATGATAGGTACGGACCAGATAGACCCAAGTACCTGGGCCCATTCTCCGAACAAACACCCTCTTATCTGACCGGAGAATTCCCCGGCGACTATGGCTGGGACACCGCCGGGCTCTCCGCCGATCCAGAAACTTTCGCCAAGAACCGGGAGCTGGAGGTGATCCACAGTAGATGGGCCATGCTCGGCGCGCTGGGTTGCGTCTTCCCCGAGCTCCTCGCTAGAAACGGGGTGAAGTTCGGGGAGGCTGTTTGGTTCAAGGCCGGGGCCCAAATCTTCTCAGAGGGAGGCCTGGATTACCTCGGGAACCCAAACCTGATCCACGCCCAGAGCATTCTCGCCATCTGGGCCTCACAAGTCGTTCTCATGGGCTTTGTCGAGGGATATCGTGTCGGAGGCGGCCCACTTGGCGAAGGCCTCGATAAAATTTATCCTGGCGGGGCCTTTGACCCATTGGGCCTTGCCGATGACCCAGAGGCCTTTGCGGAGCTCAAAGTGAAGGAACTGAAGAACGGGCGTCTGGCTATGTTTTCCATGTTCGGGTTTTTCGTGCAGGCTATTGTGACAGGTAAAGGACCCATTGAGAACCTGTATGACCACCTGGCTGACCCAGCTGCCAATAATGCTTGGGCTTATGCCACCAACTTTGTGCCTGGGAAATGAGTGTAGTTCTTTAATTTGTTTGGATGTTTCAGCTTTGATATGATGGAATGAGAACAATTTCTTCTTTCTATGTTCTTTTAAGGATCATTATTAGTATAGTTCAATGGTAAGAAATGTGGTGGTTTAAGATTAGGCTTTGTTTGAGATAGCTTTCTTCTTGTTTTTTAAAACATCTTTCTAATACAAAAATTTTTAATTCAAGAAAATTTTGTACCAAAAATTTGTTTTAAAAAGTAGTAAGAAAGCCTTCCCAAACGAAGCCTTAGGCTTATATCTAATTAAAAAAAATATATTGAAAGAGTTGAGCTATGTAATTGACTCTTATGCATAGGCTTAATCTTGTATTTATATGCATTGCAAATACCTACATAACTAGCATTTTTTTTCTACATTCTCAATGACTCATTGACGCAATTAATTATAAGTTTCACTCAATTTCCTCATTTTTTAATCTGATACATATGATATGCTACTTTTTTTATCTTCATGTATCATAGAATTAACAACAAAGAGATAGTCATTATGGAAAGATTTAAAAATATTGAAGTCAATTTTATTGTTCGTTAATTGTGCAATTGTTAATTGATATATCATCAAAAAATTATCTAGATTGGGCATGGATCTCGAGGTAAAATCAAGTTGGAAATCTCTAAAATTAAATTGGGACCATCCAAACTTTGATTTTAGCAAACTTACATTTGAACTGAACGTCTCAAAAATACGAACCCAACGACACCAAATTCGACTCCAAATGAATCCAAATTGAAGACCCAAAGCACATTTGGAAAGTTCAAACCATAAATTTGATGTCCAAATGATTTTCGAACATGACATGCTTATAGTCGAATCGAGCTGCTCGACGAGACGAATCCAACAAGCCTAAGATAGTCAAATTCGGATATCATTAAGTTCTTCAAATGCCCAGTAAACAGTCCACGCTCAAGGGGATTGATATCGACCGTACATTCAAATCGCTCCTAACGTACTCTTGATCTCCCTTATATTTATTGGCCATACCACTCTCAGAAAACTATAAATAGATCCCTCATTCTTCATGGAAAAGGAACCCGAGTATGGAAGGGAAGGAAGATAGAGAAACTAGAGTTCTCTTGCCACCAGACTCCTCCTCGACCGCCGCCCGGCCACCGACTATCGTCGTACTTATGCCCAACCACCGATTATAGTCGGACTTCCGCCTGGCCATTGATTGTTGTCGGGCTTACGCCCGACCACCGACTAACATCATACTTCTGTCCGGCCACCGACTGACATCGGACATCTGTCCGGCCACCGACTTACTCCGGACTTCCACCCGACCATCTACTAACGCTAGACTTCTATCCGGTCATCGACTGAAGTCGGACTTCTACATAGCCACCGACTAACGCTGGACTTCCATCCGACCACAGATAACGGTCTCTTAGACCTCCGTCGCCCGCCGACTATGGTCCTTCCGACTTTTGTCGCCAGACAACGGTCTTTCTGACCACTGTTACCTACCGACTACGATCCTTTCGACCTTTGTTGCCAGAAAACAACCTTTCTGGCCACTGTCGCCTGCCGACTACAGTCCTTCAAACCTTCGTCACCAGAAAATGGTCTTTTTAACCACTGTTGCTTGCCAACTACGGTCATTCTGACTTCCGTCGCTAGATAATAATCTTTCTGACCACTGTCACTAGCCGACTACGATCCTTCTGACCTCTATCGTCAAACTATGATCCTTCCGACCTCCGTCACCAGACAATGGTCTTTCTGACCTCCATCACTTGTTGACTACGATCTTTCTGACCTCAATCGCCAGACAAAGGTCTTTCTGACCACTGTCTCCCATCGACTACGGTCCTTCAAATCTCTGTCGTCAGACTACGATTTTTCTGACCTCCGTCGCCCGTCGACTACGGTCCTTCCAACCTCTGTCGCTAGATAACGATCTTTCACGTAAAAATTTTGGTGTCTCTTATGAATGCTACACCCTCTCTTTTATCTGATTGTATGCTAGATCTTCGTACAAAGCTAAGATGTTAAACTTTATATTTTTCTATCGCCGCAAATATTCCAGGACACAACATTAATAATTTTGAATGTCTTTTACAACATTTTTATGTATGCTCATCATTATTTGCTATCACTCTATAAAACTTTACAGTTTATTAATTTGGTACGTTTTCAATTTTGAAATTATTTGTGGAAACCATATCTTCAAAAATCTTATGATCAAATATTTCTCTCATCGTGTTAGTATATGAATTAGGTTTAAATATGTCCATCGATGTCAACTCAAAGGAAGAGTGACTTTTTCTTAATAGTTCATATTAGGCAAACCATACTGAGTAGTTTTTGGGGAATCTATTTTGGCATAGATTATGTGTGATGTTATCATATGAGAGTACCTATTATCATATCAATGACATTAGTATATGATCTTATTTAATGTTATGCCACTTTGTGAGAATGAAAAAATTGATAAACTCCTTTACACCACTAATAAAATCATCTGACAAATGACTATCAACATCTAAATAGGAATATATCAAGGCATGATCATTAGTCATATCTTATACTTCGTCGGCCACTTTTTACTACAATTTCCACCAACCACATGTAAAAAATGATTTTAGCAAATATCTATAAAAAATAGGTTTAAAAGTTTAAATTTGAATCACACCAATATGAAAATGATTGCTAGCATTGAATAAGAAGAAGAATCTCCTCATTTATTAATATGTCTCAAGAAATTTCGCTTGATCAGTATGAATCTTTATGTAGTATTTATATCAAAAAAAATTTAGGATTAAATTCAAAATCATTCAAACTTTGATTTTGACAAACTCATAATCAAATCGAGCATCTTTATAAGTCAAATCCAACAATATCAAAAGTGATCCAATCCAAGTCCATATAAGCCCAAATCAAACACTAGAAGTAAATTTAGAAATGTTGAAGCACTGATTGAAAGATCAAACTGTCACACCTCGCCACTGGACTCGGAAGAAAATTGCAAGAACCCAATGGTAGAATATGAGCCGAACAAAATTTATAAATATTTCCAAAGCAATGGGAGGGTATGACTTCAATAATTTGCATTTACCAATAAATCATCAGAGCTTCTTAAACTCAAACATATACTAAATGTTCACCAAACATAAATGAAATTTTATTACACAATTAAATCAATTAAATAATTCTAACCTGAATTACCTAGCATAGATAAACCTAATGCATGAACCTAGAAGTTGCACCAAAGCAACCCAAACTAGCAAACTTGAAACCATTAAGTAATAGGTTTGAGTTTGTAAGAAATAAATTCAATAGGTGAAACCCCACTAAGTAAAACATAAACAACAAGGCATGGATATAAATTTGAGCAAAGAAAAGAACATAAGTAGAAACAATGTATATGATATGAGATTTTTGAATATATATACTTCATTTATGAAAGCTAGCAGAACTCACAAAGAATTATTTTTTTCATAATAATCATTGCATTCAAAAGCAAACTCATTTACTTACAAGCGTGTGATATTTATACATCCACCAAAAACTCATTAGTCATTTATTATTTTTCCTTGTATATTAATTTATATATAAATATTTATAGTCGGTTTACTACAATACCCTACCGAGAAAGGTAAGCACCAATCACAAGGAAATCCAATAATTTCCTATAGAGTCGTCACTCTGAGGATCTGTTGGTCCAGCTAGCCAATATCCAATAAGGTTAAATATTGACATTTACAAGCATTAAACACACAAGTTTGTATTATATACATATTATGTTTCAAAAATGGTGCTTAACAAATGTTATAACATAATTAAACTTAGTTATATATATTACAAAATTTAGGATTTGCATAGACAATAGTTATTTAGAGCAATCTGGATAAAGTATGTGAACTATTCAGAAAATTGTGCAACAATCAACATGACAACTCTAATTATTAGATCATGTCAAAATAGTAACATGCAATGCTGTAAATGAGTTATCACATCTTATCATACACATTATTCACATACAATGAGTAGCAAGGGCTAGACCCCTAACAAAGAAAGATATACGCTTATCCCTTACTCAATAACGAGTCACCTACCAGGTGTAGACCATAAGGAGCCCCGCATTTTGATCATGTGCTGATCTTCTCAATCCAACATGTGGTGATCTAAAAGAAAACCTTAATTCATAGGAATTTAAATTAATCATACATTAAAGGGATTGCACATTAAAATATCATATAATTACAACAATCAATAAAATATTTTTTTGAAATGAATAATTCTACAATATGTCTTTCCATTGCCAATGAGTTATTTAACAACTTCTATATCTAATATCATTGACCAAGACCTTATGAAATTCCTAATACACTTTTTAAGATTCCTTCTCACCAACGCCTTAAATCGATTTAACTATATAATTTTTATGCCTACAAAATATTCGCATATAATATCTTATAATCTCAAATACTATTTGGAGATCAAATAATAACTCATGTGAAAAACATACTCAAGAGTTGATCAAGATGATTAAATTTTAAATATAAAATTAATAAGATGCTAAATAAGATCTCTTATTCTGAAGTAAAAAAAAAAGGGGGAATTCAAATCTTAAACTCATATATGCAAATCCTTAAATCCAATCCCTATAAATTGCTATAAAAATATATAAAGATTTTCTCAATTTTAATCTCAAAGAAAATATAAGAATTACTAAATATTAATGAGGAAAGAAAATAAGGTTAGATTTTCTTCCTCATCTAAACGAAGAAGAGGCAGGAGGACAACTTCGTGGAAGGTCTTTGTGGTTTCCTCTTCAACCATTAATTAACTCTCCCTCTTCCTTACAAGCTATCAAACAATAATATCTTTCAAGTTTCTAACCTTAGGAGAAAGAAGATGATGGTGGTGTAAGAAATAAAAAGAAGAGAAGATCGGGTCAATGGTTGTTTAACTTTTTGCCTCCATCGACTTCCTCTTCTTTAACCTTGTTGATGCCATGATAACAAAGCCATTGAACCTTGAAGCAACCGACCAAGGACACTTCTTTCTTTTGTTGGAATGTCGTGTGCCATGGGAGCCATTATCGACTATCTCCTCGAGTTCTGGTTTGCAAGCTGTGTCACGACCCCTCCTCCTTTTGTTTCTCGCCACACCCTCTTCTCCGTTCACCCATGCCCTAAGCCCCACTTTCAATTTAAAAGGCATGGGATTGCCTGATAGGACGCAATACAAAGTGAGTCGAGTTGGTTGAACCTCCCCTCTTCGGGTTATTACACAAACAATCTTAATTTTTTGTATTTTTATAGTCAAATTGAGCGGCTTGAGGAGTCAAGTCTCATAGTTATATATAGAGTGGCTTGATAAGTCAAATCCAACAAGCCTAAGATCACTTGACTCTAAGATTATTAAGACACTTAAATACTAAAGGAATGGTCTATAATCCAAGATTTAATATGAGTAGCATAATGGAGTGTTATAGAATTTTGGGAGAATTTTCAAAATGCCACTCCCTAAATACTATAAATAGACAACCATTATCCACATAAAGGGGACTTGGACTTGAATTTAGAGAGAAAATGAAATTAGAAGAACTCTTAGAGCCTTCTTGACGCTTGAAGCCGATCATCGCTATCCACCACCATTGCTTAACAATAAGCATATGTCTCATCTGACAGTCATTATGCAATTGTTGTCATTTGGCTACTATCGCCTGGCCATCACAATCCATTCAATATTATTCGATCGCCATCATTTGATTGTTCTCACTTGACTATCATCATCCAGTCATTATCATTTGATCATTCTCGCTTAACTAACACCATCCAATATATGCATTTCCAATACTCTCTCACATTCAAAAATATAAATTTGTATAACATACATTGTAATTTCATATTTTCTAATTGAGGGGGAACCTGGGAAGAACATATTATTATAATTGTTGCGGACTCAAATATACGCGACGATAGAATTTAAACTTCCGTCTCAGCGTTGTACGTATATCCAGCACACAAACAGAAGAATAAAAGAACACCAGGATTTTTACGTGGAAAGCCCTGGAAAAGGGAAAAACCCCGGGGCCACGCCCAGTTGGAAAAGTTCCACTAGTGTTGTTTGAAATACACAAGGCTGGTTCGTCTTTTAAATTCAGGACGATCAGATTACAATGAGTGTCAGTTACAAGGGCAAGCAGAGTTCCGACGCCACTCGGGTGTCGGGCAGAATTCCGGCGTCACTTGGAAAGAAATCCGGCGTCACTCGGGCGTCGGGTAGAATTCCGGCGTCGGGCAAAATTCCAATGTTCCTCCCGTGTCCGGCAAAGCTCCGGCGTCCCTCGGGCGCCTGGTCGTGCTTCGGAGGTGTTCCGGCGGAGTTCCGGCAGTGGTCGAGGAGGAGCTGTTCCCTCCTAAGCTTCTCTTCTCTTCTTCTTCTCTTCTTGGCTTGGGTCCCCTCTTAAGAGAAATGAGGGGCTATTTATAGTTTTTCTGGAGTGGCATAGCCCGTAAATATGTGAGGGATCAGGGGCAAATACGGAGTGATCCGGATGAACGGCCGATATTGAATCCTTTGATCGTGAACCGTTTATCAAGGATTTGATGGTCTTAATGATATCAAAATTCTACGATCTTGGGCTCGTTGGATTCGTCTCGTCGAGACGCTCGATTCGACTATAAGCTCGTCAAAATCGGAGACCGTTTGGTAACTCAAATAGCTGTTTGATGCTTCCAATAGCGCTTCGGGTACTTGATTTGGACTCACTTGAGCTCGGATTGAGTCGAATTTGGTGTCGTTGGATTCGTATTTCCGAGACGCTCAGTTCGACTATAAGTTTGCTGAAATCGGAGTTTAAATGGTCTCCGAAATAATTTTTGAAGTTTCCAACTTGAGTTTTTCCTCGAGATTCGTGCCCGATCAAGATGATTTTTTGGCGATATATCAGTTGCCCCCCTATTTTCGGACGTTGAAGCTCCACGAGTCCGAAAATACTTGTTCCGATATTTTACATTGGTCGAATCGCAAAAAATTGCGTTCCAAAAATTAAATATTTGCTCGAACCCAACCATAGAGGCCCCGTTGAGCTCCGAAAGTGTCAAAATTGAGTCTGGAACGTCGGAAAACGTGTCCGAGGACCCCAAAAACGTCGAATTTGGACCGTCAGGGCCCGAAATCGGAGCCCGGGAACGCGTAGGCGGCCGAACCGGCCGGCCGCCGGCAGCCGCCGCCGCCGGCGGCGCCCGCGCCAACCGGAGCGTCCACGCGCGGAACCGCGCGGGCACGGTTTATTTTTAAAATTTTTTTATTAAATGTGGGGCCCACATGGGATTAAAAAATCCCAAAAAATTCCGAAAAAATTCCGAAAAATTCAGAATTTCTTCTAGAAGCCCTCTCCCTCCAATTTTTAAATATTTTCCCCCCTTTTTCTTCAATAACTCCCTCTCTTTTTATCCTATAAATACACCCCTTGGGGTAGGGGTCAAAATGCTCCTTTCTTCCTCCTCTCCTGGCCTTCTAGCTTTTGGCATTCTGAGGCTTTCCGCCATTTTTAAGTTGGTGACTTTCCCTACTTGATTCGGCGCCCCTCCTTTTGCGCAGAAGTTAGCGGCTTTCCCCCTTCTTCCCTCCGTTTTTCCTCCCTTTTTCTTCCTACTTCGGAGGCTTTCCGCAGTCTTTCGTAGGTGATTTTCCCTACTTAGATTTGCGCCCCTCTTTTGTAAAGGAAGCAAAATGGGTGATCCTACCTTCTCAAAAATTCCTTCAGAAGACCGTCCTGCGCAACGATCTGAAGTTCCAAAGAGGACCCAAAAGGCGCCGAAGGCTGACGATGTGATTTCTACCGTCACTGAGGACTCTTTCATCTCATTTAGGAAAAAATTTCATTTTCCTAATGATTTGGTGATGAAGGTGCCAGCCAGAACTGATCGTGCCTGCTTCCCTCCCCCCGGATATGTAACGGTGTATGAATTTAGTCTGCGAGCGGGACTACGATTTCCTCCTTCTTCCGAACTGATCGACATTCTGAAGATTTGTGGGGTATGCTTGTCCCAATTTTCCTACAGAGCAATGTCGATCGTGATGGGCCTGATCGTGCTTTTCAGAGACCGTGGAGTGGTACTTTCCTCATAGTGCCTTTCTCGGATGGGGCGTCTCTTTAGCGATGCGCAGGGACGCATTTCATTCAGGTCCAAGTGGTTGGACATCCGCACTCGAGACCCCTCGAAAGGTTGGATCAGCAACTTCTTTTATGTGCAGAATGATTGGGGTCTTCAGGAGAAGTGGGGGAAGTTGAAAGAGCTACTTGTCCCCCTTCACATCGGAGCAGAAGATTTGCTGAGGATACTCAAACTCCCTGATTTAGATGCTCTACACTACGAGGTGCGTTACTTGAGTAGATATGCAGATGAGGAGTACTTGTTCAAGGTCGGGTTATCTACTCAAGCAGGGAGATCACATGCTCAAATGATGAAGAAGTCTGCTAGAGTTCCAGAAGTGGTTCCCCAAAAGAACCACTCCAAGCGACCAGGGAGCGAGGAAGGTTTGCAGGCATCGAGGAAGAAGAGGACAGATGAAGTTTTGACAGTTGTTAGCAAAGGTCTTCGAGCTTCTCCATCTAAGTCATATATTCCAGAAGAGGTGTTGAACCATCAGTGCATCAGCCGCCGACGGGCTGAGGAGTTGGTGAGTTCTCTTCTACTTCTTCTCCTTTTTTACATTTCTTAAGGAATATATTTCTGATATTTTTTCTTGTCTCAGTATTCTGATTTCAAGCTTGAGATGATCAAGACTCTGAACGATTGGAACAAAGAGTTTGTGAAGGTTAAATACCTTCAGGGAGAGTACAAGAAGAAATATGACAGTAAAGTGAAGGAGATGAAGGTGGTGGAGGATCAGCTTGAGGGGTGTAGAACAGAGTTGGCGAACAAGATCACTTCAGTCTCTTCTCAGAATAAACGGATGGATCGTCTGCATATAGAGTTGGTGGAGGCACAAGCGACGATCAAGCAGCAGGAAAAAGCTCAGCAGGTCCTTGAGGCTGAGAATGAGAGGCTTCAGAGTGTACTGTCCGAGAAGGAGGCCCAGCAGTCGCCGTCAGCAGTTATTGAAGAGTTCAAGAAATCTTATGCTTTCAAGATCATTATTGAGGACCACATTCAAGAGGCTCGCAGTCATATTTATGACGTGGAGGTGAAGGCCTTGGAGGCAGAGTGCGCAGAGGATGGCTTCATCAGGGGCTTCATGAAGGGTGTTCGGACAGTACATCGCAAGACTGGAGCAGAGATCGAGGGACTGACTCCCAGCCAGGCTTCTGGTGATGCTTCTTCAGACTCCGGTGGTGAAGAGCTGGAGAGTGAGTTGCAGCGAGCTTTTGCCTTGGAGGAGGACGAGGATGATGTTGAGATTCTATAGGGTGTCTTTGACGTAGTTTTGTATCTCTTTGCTTCCTTTCTAGTGATTGTATATATGCTCGATGTTGATGTTTCTATCTGGTGTACTTGATGTTCAGTGATATATAAAGATGTTGTTGATGTTCTTTTCTCACATGCAAATGAAATTCACTTAGTTTTACTTCAGTTTGGATTTTAGTGAGCTCTCTTTTGACTTGAACAAATGTGAGGCATTCCTTTCTTTAAAGATTTTGACCTATCCGAAAGCATTTTCTTGATACCCTTAACCTGTCTAGAAAAAGGTCAGATCAACTCCCTTTGGGGATTGATCACCAAATGATTTTGATATTCAAGATATCCTCCTAGGATACTTGACCTATCCGAGGTTGTCAGTCAAAGCCTTTGCTTGATGACATTAACCTGTGCGGAAGAGGTCAGATCAAATCCCCCTGGGATTGATCATTCAGTGATTGAGATACAATATAGATTGTGTTCTTCTCGAATCACAGAAAAAGAGTTTGGAGAGAAGAAACATTAGCATGACAAAGTGAATATCATATTGCTTCGTAATATGAAATAGCAATTCCCTAGAATAACTTAGGGATACAAGAAAAAAGTTCTTCGATAATCAACACATAAGGGATGTACGAAAAACTTTATAACATGACTACATGAGAAGATAAAATATAAGACAAACATAATACATAGACAGATAGCAGTATCAACTCCTACTGATAATATTTACGAAGATTGCCCACGTTCCAAGTTCGGGGAAGCATTTTTCCACCAGCATCCTTCAATTTGAAGGTTCCAGGCTTGACCATAGCCGCTACCAAATAAGGACCCTCCCAGAGGGGGGAGAGCTTATTTCGCTGAGGGCCTTTTCCAGCGGCTTCAATGCTTCGTAGTACTAAGTCCCCAATAGTGATAGGGTGAGGTTTCACCCTTCGATTGTAGTGACGGGTAACTCTTTGGTGGTATGCAGCGGTTCTGAGTGAGGCTTCATCTCTTACTTCTGGGAGGAGATCCAAATTTGCTCTAAGCTTCTCCTCGTTACTTTTGAGGTCGAAAGTTTGAACTCTGTGGCTAGGAACTCCTATATCAACTGGTATGACTGCTTCTGTACCAAAGCAAAGGTTATATGGGGTTTCCCCTGTAGGAGTTCTAGCGGTGGTCCGATAAGCCCAGAGGACATTGGGGAGTTCTTCGGCCCATTGCCCCCCCAGCCTTCCCTAGGCGTGTCTTCAGCCCTTTCAGGATTGTTCGGATTGTAACCTCTGTTTGCCCATTAGTTTGAGGATGGGCAACAGCTGTGTGAATGAGCTGAATATGAAAATCCCTACAAAAAGATGTGAAGATCTTCCCGGTGAACTGTGTCCCGTTATTAGTGACGATTTTTGCGGGAATGCCAAAGCGACATATTATGTTCTTCCATAAGAATTGCTTGGCATTTGCTTAAGTAATCTTCGCCAAAGGTTCTGCCTCCACCCATTTGGTGAAGTAATCTACAGCCAAAATAATGAATTTTCGTTGTCCAGTCGCTATAGGAAAAGGTCCCATTATATCAATTCCCCATTGGGCAAAAGGCCAGGGGCTTTGAAGGGATGCAAGCTCCAGAGCGGGTGTATGAGTGAGGTTAGAATGCAGTTGACAGTTTTCGCACTTTCGTGTGAATTCAAGTGCATCATGTTTCATTGTAGGCTAATAGAATCCCTGTCTCATGATCTTGTGAGCTAACACTCTTCCTCCCAGATGTTCTCCACATACTCCTGAATGAACTTCTCGAAGCATGTAATCAGCTTCTGATGGTGGGAGACACTTGAGGTACGGCCCAATGAAGGAGCGCTTATACAACTCGTTGCTGATAATGGTGAAATTTGTAGCTTGTCTCCGAAGTCGTATTGCAGCTATAGGATCTTCAGGTAGCACCCCATCTTTCAGAAAAGATAAGATGGGTTCGATCCAAGACATCTCTCTTGGCTCGTCGATTGACTGTATGACCCATGGACCCTGAATGCTTGGAAAGTGGATTTCCTCGATACATCTCCTCTTATAGATGTCCCCTGTTGTTGATGTAGCAAGTTTAGAAAGAGCGTCTGCTCTTGCATTTTGTTCTCGGAGGATATGTATGATTTGATGCTCCCCTATACGGGCTAAGAGTAGCTTCACAATGCTACAATATTGAGCCAATTGTGGGTTGTGAATATCAAAATCCCCCTCCACCTGAGAGGCGACTAGTTGGGAATCAGTGTGGGCTATTAGGTTCTGGACTTCACAGTCAATTGCTAGTCTCAACCCAGCAACAAGGGCCTCATATTCTGCTATGTTGTTGGTTGCCGGGAACTTGAGTCGAAGCCCGTACTCAAGGGTAACCTTCTGTGGAGAGATTAATAAAATTTCAGCCCCAGCCTCAGAACTCCCTGATGCTCCATCTACGTATAACGTCCAGCATGGAGAAGAAGGTGAAGCACTCGGTTGTACATCAGATACCGAAACGGTGCATTCAACTACGAAATCTGCTAGTGCTTGAGATTTAATATCATGCCTAGGCAAGTAGTGGATATCAAATTCTCCCAGTTCTACAGACCACTTAACAAGCCTGCCTGATGCTTCTGGCTTCTGCAGAATGCTTTTTAGCGGCAGATTCGTGTAAACTCCAATTGAATGGGCTTGAAAGTAAGGGCGTAGTTTTCTGGCGGAATAAACTAACGCCAATGCTGTCTTATCTGCCAAAGGATAACGTCCCTCTACTTCAGATAAAATCTTACTAACATAGTAGATAGGACGTTGTATAACATTTTCTTCTCGGACCAGAACCGAACTAATGGCTTGGATAGATACAGCCATATACAAATACAATCTCTCTCCTGGTATTGGTTTAGAAAGTAGTGGCGGGGATGCCAAATACTTTCGCAATTACTCAAAGGCTTCTTGACATTCATCTGTCTATTGAAACCCGAAGCTACGAGCGCCTCTAAGTATCTTGAAGAAGGGCAGATATTTGTCTCCTGAACATGCCAGGAAACGAGATAGTGCCGCAATTCTCCCATTCAACCTTTGGACCTCCTTGATGTTCTTTGGCGGCACCATGTCCCTTAGTGCCTTGATCTTCTACGGATTGGCTTCGATTCCTCTATGGGTTACCATAAACCCTAAAAACTTTCCAGAAGCGACTCCAAAAGCACATTCAGCGGGGTTGAGTTGGATATTATAACGCCTTAATAAGTGAAAACATTGTTTCAGGTCAGAAATATATTGGGTTTTTTCCAGACTTTTTACCAACATATCGTCTACGTACACCTCCATAGTATGTCCAATAAGGCTTTTGAAAACCTTATTCATGAGGCGCTGATAAGTTGCTCCAGCATTTTTGAGTCCGAAGGGCATCACCCGGTAGTAGTACAATCCTTTGTCTGTTTGAAAAGCTGTTGCTTCTTCATCAACAGGATTCATCTTTATTTGATTGTAGCCGGAGTATGCATCCATAAAGCTTAACATCTGATGACCGGAAGTGGTATCAACTAACTGGTCAATGCGATGGAGCGGAAAACTATCTTTCGGGCAAGCTTTGTTGAGATCAGTGTAATCTATACACATTCTCCAGGCTCCACTCCCCTTCCGTACCATGACAACATTTGCTAACCAAGTAGGATAGTGCACCTCTCGTATGAATCCGGCTTCCAAAAGTTTATCAACTTCTTCTTCAATTGCTTGCTGGCGATCTGGTGCAAAGTTTCGCTTCTTCTGGATAATCGGTTTGCACGTTAGATTGACTTTGAGAGAGTGAACGATCACTTCGGGGTCAATTCCAGGCATATCTGCTGGACTCAATGCAAAAATATCCTTATTTTCTCGTAGAAAAGCTGTAAAGTTTTTCTTCTCATCATCTGAGAGCAGTGATCCAATTCGCACTATCTTTGAAGGATGCTCTTCAGATATAGATACAGTAGTAAGGTCTTCCACAGGGGAAGCTCTCTGAGGAATATCTTCGCTCCGCAGATCAAAGTCCTCGATGCTCAGGGTAATCGTTAGACGAGACTTGATCTGCCTAAGATAGCAGGTTTGCGCTATTTGCTGATCTCCACATATTACACCGACTCCTGATGGGGTATGGAACTTTAGCTTGAGGTGAGGAATGGATGCGATGATCCCAAAAATTGCCTGGAGCGGCCTCCCGAAGATGGCGTTATAAGCTGATTCTGACTTTACCACGATGAATTGAATGGAGTGTGTAGTCTGTCGAGGAAATTCTCCAAGGACTACCGGGAGACTGATTATTCCTTCTGCTTGTACAGGTCGATTATCAAATCCATATAAAGAACCTGCAGCAGGTTGAAGTTTTTCTCTTGAGAGACCCATGTTGAGAAAAGTAGAGTAGAACAGGACATCTGCGGAGCTTCCGTTGTCCACAAGAATTCTTTTGACCTTGTAACACGGGTCACCAATGCCTGCGTTTATGACAAGCGGATCTTGATGGGGGGTTTTCACTCCTTCCAGGTTGGAATCATCAAATGTGATGGAGTGATCAATACGAGCCTTTTTTGGAGTCGGGTTTTCTTCCACAGTCAAAAAGACTTGGTCGGATAGTAAGGGGCCTCCTGCGATTATTTCAATTTTGCCCACCGTTATTCGCTTATTCACTGGCTGCCTTTGTGATTGATTCTGCCCCCCAGTGGGTCGAGCTTCTTCTCGGGTAGGTGGATTCCCAATAAATTGTCGAAGATAGCCCTGACGGATGAGTCTTTCAATCTCCTCCTTAAGTTGCCTACAGGACTCAGTAGTGTGGCCACGACTACGATGAAAGTGGCAGTACTGATCTTGGTTTCCTGTATTCGGCTTTAAAGGATGCGGCCACTTCACTTTGTCCTGATCTTGAATCGCCATCAACACATTTGCTCGAGAGGTGTTGAGCGGAGTGTACTCCTTCTCCTATCGGGGTTCTCGTCGTGGCAATGGGGGTCTAGGAGGTAGATTGCTCTTCCCTTGCTTTTTCCGTTATGATGATGGATTATCCATCTCAGGTGCTCCCTTGCGCTTCCCAGTGGGTTGCTCGAACTATTTTCTGTGAGCGTTTATTGCCTCATCTGCTGATATCTGTGCTTCCACACGATGGATCAGATCGGCATATGAATGAACAATATCGCGCATGAGTGCCGAATAGAAGGGGCCAGGACGAAGTCCTCCAAGAAAGACCCCTCTGAGCAATTCTGGGTCTACTCCTGGGATTTGTCGAGCCTCGATAGAAAATTGTCGAAAGTACTCTTTCAACGATTCTCCCTCGCTTTGACGAATCCCGGAAAGGTGAGAAGAATCCTTAGTAATTCTTCGGTTGGCTACGAACTGCTCGACAAATACCTTGGCCAATTTAACAAATGTGGGGATCGTTCTGGCTGGAAGTGAATAGTACTATGCTCGAGCTTGTCCTTTAAGAGTAGCAGGGAAAACCTGGCAAAGGAGTGCATATGAAGCTCGTTGAATATGAATGATGGTCCTGTAATGGTCGATGTGCTCGTACGGGTCGGATGTCCCATCGTAGGATTCAATGCTTGGTAGCTTAAAGCCAGCCGGAATAGGGTGTTGAAGAATGGCTTCTGCCAGGGGTGACGACTACTGGAAGTCCCACTGGCGAAGAGGCTGCCTTACGCCCCCTGTAGGAAACTCCTCCCGGACCAATCGTCGCAGTTCGTGGCGTAGGGCATTGCGAGGGAGCTCAGCAATGTGAGGTTGGGCTAGCTCCTCAGAGAGGTTTTGAGGATGGCGAGATTGCGGACCTGTGTGTGGAGGATGGGTAGAACTTGCTGTATCAGTCAGCTCGTTCTCTTGATGTGACCGCGGACGCCTCCTGGGTGGAGGAAGAGGAATCTCAGCTTGAAGATGTTCAATTTGAACAGCTTCAACACGTGGTGGATCTCGAGGGAGAAGAACCTCCTCCTAAGGTGCTAGAGTCGGCAGTCGAGTCTCTCGCAAGAGTTGTAGGATCTCGTTTTGAGATTCTTCCATCTTTCGAATTCTCTCTTCTAAGGAGGGTCCCGAGGTCCCTTCTCCAGGTGCGTTTTGCCCCCCGGGGTATAAAGAGGCAGATATCAGACTTCTATGATTCATAGACTGATTTCTGGATTGATGAGAATGAGAGCGGGAGGCTCCTATGAGGCGACTGCTACGCCTGTTGACCATCGTAGCAATACTTGAAGTTGTGGGATAAGTTTCCCACAGACGGCGCCAAACTGTTACGGACTCAAATATACGCGACGATAGAATTTAAACTTCCGTCTCAGCGTTGTACGTATATCCAGCACACAAACAGAAGAATAAAAGAACACCAGGATTTTTACGTGAAAAGCCCTGGAAAAGGGAAAAACCACGGGGCCACGCCCAGTTGGAAAAGTTCCACTAGTGTTGTTTGAAATACACAAGGCTGGTTCGTCTTTTAAATTCAGGACGATCAGATTACAATGAGTGTCAGTTACAAGGGCAAGCAGAGTTCCGACGCCACTCGGGTGTCGGGCAGAATTCCGGCGTCACTTGGAAAGAAATCCGGCGTCACTCGGGCGTTGGGTAGAATTCCGGCGTCGGGCAAAATTCCAATGTTCCTCCCATGTCCGGCAAAGCTCCGGCGTCCCTCGGGCGCCTGGTCGTGCTTCGGAGGTGTTCCGGCGGAGTTCCGGCGGTGGTCGAGGAGGAGCTGTTCCCTCCTAAGCTTCTCTTCTCTTCTTCTTCTCTTCTTGGCTTGGGTCCCCTCTTAAGAGAAATGAGGGGCTATTTATAGTTTTTCTGGAGTGGCATAGCCCGTAAATATGTGAGGGATCAAGGGCAAATACGGAGTGATCCGGATGAACGGCGGATATTGAATCCTTTGATCGTGAACCGTTTATCAAGGATTTGAAGGTCTTAATGATATCAGAATTCTACGATCTTGGGCTCGTTGGATTCGTCTCGTCGAGACGCTCGATTCGACTATAAGCCCGTCAAAATCGGAGACCGTTTGGTAACTCAAATAGCTGTTTGATGCTTCCAACAGCGCTTCAGGTACTTGATTTGGACTCACTTGGGCTCGGATTTAGTCGAATTTGGTGTCGTTGGATTCGTATTTCCGAGACGCTCAGTTCGACTATAAGTTTGCTGAAATCGTTGTTTAAATGGTCTCCGAAATAATTTTTGAAGTTTTAAACTTGAGTTTTTCCTCGAGATTCGTGCCCGATCAAGATGATTTTTTGGCGATATATCAATAATATATCTACATAGTAGATTATTTCATATTAGTCAGACTGCATGATTTTTTTCCTTCATGAATCTATTACATAAAAATTCTAATAATTATTTCATTTTTTTTATTATGTGTGTATTAGATCTTCATAAAAAAAATAGGATGTAAAAAATTTCTCTTTGCCTCCATGAATTTTGCCACGCGCAACATTTATGAAATATTAGGATTTGTTTATTTTGATATATATGATGTGCAAAGTAAGAAAATAATTGAATTTTGATTTTTTTTTAATATTTGTTCCCAATTGCTCATGCGAAGAAGGCCGCCACGAGGCCTTTCCAAGCTCCACCACACGCTCTCAAATCGCGCCGCCGTGGTCTTCTGCTAACCCTTCCCCATTCCACCACGACGGCCTCCTTCTCCGCCGCCCCCGCCAACAAATGAGATGAAACCACTTCTCTTCTTCAATGGCGAGAATTCCAATCCCCTTATCTCTTCTCCATCCCCTCCTCAAATTCCGACTACAACTCCAAACTCCCTCCGTTCTCTTCCTCCTTCCCCGCCCTCTCTCGTCTCTCATCGACGCTGATCCGTCGCTGTCCATCAACCGAATTCTCGCAGACCCTCAATGGCGCCATAGCCCCGATCTCTCCCGCCTCGCCCTTTCTCTTCAACCTCATCAAACGCTCGAAATCCTCCGCTCCCACCCCGATCCTCTCCGCGCCCTGGATTTTTTCCATTTCCTTTCTCAGAGGCATTCTCACAAACACGTTATCGACTCCTACGCCACCATCCTCCACCGCATCGTTCTCGCCGGCCTCTTCGTCCCCGCGCATAGGCTTAGGATCCTGATGATTAAGTCATGCGAGACGGAACAAGAAATTGTTAGAGCAATCGATGTGTTGAAGGATTTGGATGCGAAGGGTTTCACCCTCGATGTTTTCTGCTACAATACGATTTTGATTCGGTTGGGTAAGCTGGATTTGATCGGCGTTGCCGTCGATATTTACCAACAGATGCTGGGAAGTGGTGTGGAGCCGTCAATTGTAACTTTCAATGCTCTGATCAATGTTTTGTGCAGGAATGGGAAGGTGAAGGAGGCGAAGGTGATATTGAACAGGGTTTTTCAGTGTGATCTCCTGCCTGATACATTCACTTACACGTCGATCATATTAGGGCACTGCAGGAATGGAGACCTTTTTTCTGCATTCAGGGTTTTTGACTACATGCAGAAGAAGGGTTGTGAGCCTAATTCTGTGACTTACTCAACTTTAATCAATGGGTTGTGTGATGAAGGGAGGGTGGATGAGGCTTTGAATTTGATGAAGAAGATGGTGGAGAGAGGCATCATGCCGACCGTGTACACCTATACTCTACCCATCACACTACTGTGCTGTGATGGGCTTGTGGGAGAGGCCAGCAATTTGATTGGAGATATGAAGAAGAGGGGATGCAGACCAAATGTTCAGACTTATACTGCGCTTATCAGTGGTCTTTGCAAATCAAACATGATAGAATTGGCAATTGGGTTTTTTAATAAAATGGTTTTGGATGGTTTAGCACCAAATACAGCAACGTGTAATGCGTTGATCAATGGGCTATGTGAAATGGGGAAGGTTCAGTCTTCTTCTAGGGTTTTCAGTTTGATGGAGAGGCTGGGTTGCTTTCCAAATACCCAAACATGCAATGAGATAATCAAAGGACACTGTTTGATGGGAAGAGTTGAGAAAGCAATGGTGGTTTTACATAAGATGCTTAAATTTAGTCCTTCACCAAACCAGATAACATACAATACTATCATTTATGGGTATTGCAAAACTGGTAATTTGAGTAATGCGATGCGATTGGTGAATTTTATGAAGGAGAATGGCTGCAGTCCTGATGAGTGGACTTATACTGAACTCATATATGGATTTTGCGAAGCAGGGAAGCTGGATTTGGCATCTAAGGCATTTCAGGAGATGCCGAAATTAGGTCTGATACCGAATGAGGTTACTTACACTGCACTTATTGATGGTTATTGTAAGAACAAGAAGCTGGATGCTGCATTGTTGTTGGTAGAGGGCATGGAGGGGAATGGTTGCAATCCAAATGTGCAGACCTATAATACTTTGATTAGTGGGTTCTCAAAGGAAAATCGACTCACAGAAGCCGAGAAGCTGTTCAATCAAATGCTCGAGCGAAATCTGTGGCCTAATGTTGTTACATACACATCCTTGGTAGATGGATTCTGCAGAAATGGTGCTACTTCTCGTGGACTCAAAATCATGGATGAAATGATCAAGCAGGGTTGTGCTCCCAATCTCCACACCTATAATGTTCTAATTTCTGGTTTGCTACGAGAAGGCAATATTAATGAGGCTGAGCAAATCTTTGAAGGATTGGAAGAAAATGGGTTAGCACCTGACCGTGTAACGTTCACTTCATTGATGGATGGCTATGTTATGTTAGGTAGGCTGGATTTTGCTTTTTCACTTATGAAGCGAATGGTTGATGCTGGGTGTAGAGCAAATTATGGAACCTATGCTGTTCTAAGGAAAGGATTGCAGAATGAACGCCAACTAATGGAGCAAAAAATTGCAGTTTCACCAAATGCAAGCACTGCTTACAGTTTGGCAGAAAAAGAAATGGAAATCGACACTATTTCAAGCTTATTAAATAAGTTAGTTGAATTCGGTTGTGACCTTAACGATGATATTTATAATATTTTGATTAGTGGTTTGTGTAGAGAAGGGAGGTGGTATGAGGCAAATGAACTAAGTAGAAGCATGATCAACCAGGGTTTTCTTCCAAATGAGGATACGTTTAATTCGTTGTTGCTAGTATTTTCTAAGCAATTGATGGTGGATAATGCTTTAGAAATATTGAATACAATGTCTGACAGTGGATTTGAACCATACCTGGTTTGCTACAAGTCATTGATCTGTGCTCTATGTAAAGTGGAGCGGATTGAAGATGCTCAACATCTGTTTGAAGGCATGCTTCTGCAGGAGTGGAATCCGGATGAGATTGTGTGGACAGTCCTCATTGATGGCGTGGGGAAGGAAGGAAAATCAGATTTTTGCATGAAACTTCTTCATGTTATGGAAGCTAGGGCTCATCCTCCCTCTTTGCACACTTATGCTATTGTAGATAATGAACTTCCTAAAGAAGAGAGCTATGCTGACCGAATTCATGTTGCTGATACATTAAAGATCTGAAAACTTGTCTGGCTTTGAGTTCCTCATAAGCGGAGGAAGTTCAAAGTAACAGAAATTTTTATAGGGAAAATCCCATTTTGCTTGAATGGTGGAATTCACGATTCTAAGGCAAATTGGATATGGATGTTCTCAAGACCAGAAGAACAGAACTCTCGGCATGCAACTGATAATCTTATTGGGACTTGGGTAAAATTCATTGTTATAATAGATGGACTGAACTGATGGATAGCTGGTTGACCCGATTGCTCTGGTTCTAGCTTCAGTTGATGCCGTTGAACTGAAACGATCCAGATTGACCCACCGGTTTTATGAAAAAAATGGAAATTGGTGATCCGGTAATTAATCCAGTGGTTCTCAGACGCCTGAATTAGATGAGGTAAATAGATTAAAACATCTAAATTTACATGAATGTTATATTAGGTGGCTTCATGTATCTTGATTTTAATGATTTTTAACAAAAATAATTTAGAACTCCACATTTATTAAACATGTTGTAATTATTATAATAAGCTTTTCACTTTACATGTAATTGGTAAATAGTAATTACTCCACTTTTGACCCAACGAACCTACCTCTTGTCCCCTTGCATGGGTCAAATTTGAGTCCGGGCCTACTAACTTTAATAAAATGTTTTGGGCTGCTATCTTGTGAGTGTATTATATTATTGTAGGATGTTGTCCAGAGCTAATTTATATGTTTTACATTTTGCAGTGGCTATACATCGAGTTCAAGTGGAAAGTCTGAAGAAAGTCAGTAGTCCTAGCGAAGGAACTATACATCTTATTATTTTCAGGTAGCGTCCTTTATTAGATTCATTACTCAAAGCAATACATATATATAAATTTAGGCCATCAAGAATGATTCAAACTTTGCAATTTTTCTTTTTGTTCCATCAGACATCAACTAAGTTAATAACATGTGGATGCACAACTTAAAGTTGCCAGTCTATGTCCTTGATGGATACTGGTTTTGGAAAGATCTATATTTTGTAGCATAGGTTAAAAGTTTGTTTTAAGTTTAAAAGGAGTAGAACTATTTGATAGGAACTGGATGCAATTTTCTCGAAATCAGCGAACGACAATAAGAAATTAGGAAGAAAAACACATCAAAACTATTTTCATTACAAGATATATGAGAGAAAATAGCAAGATACAGTTGGATCTTCAATTGGAGTGGAAGATCCGGCTCTCCCAAATCCCTAGCCGCCAGTTAGAGCCCAAATAACCTAAGAATAAACTAAATTCAGCAAACTCTCAAAATATAATATGAAATCACCCTATTTGTTAGCCTTAAATAGGCTCCCATAATTTCCTCCCAAATCAGCCCCCTTTTCCTAAATAATTCCCTTTCAGATTTGAATTCAAATTAGATTTATTTCCCTAATTAATTTCCTCCCAATTATAATTAAAACTTTCCTAAACAATCCCCCCTTAATTCCTCCTCCTTTTTCCTAAATAATTCCCTCTTAGATTTTTAATTCAAATTAGATCTCTTGCTTAAATAATTCCCTCCCAATTATAATTTAGACATTCCTAAATAATTCCCCTTTGATTAAGAACCTTCATAAACAGGTCCCTCTTGATTAGGAAATTTCCTGATTCCCTCCCAATCAAATCGGCTAGTCCATCAATACTCCCCTCCCAAAGTGCCACCTTGTCCTCAAGGTGGAACGAAGGAAACTACTACTGAAGCACTTGACTAATAGCACTGGACTGAAAAATGGATTGATACTGGGTCAAATTATCCCTTTCTCCAGCATCTCCCTAATCAATCTCTCGATCTCATCTCTCTGGATTTGGGGATGACGGTATAGACGAACACTTACAGTTGAGACTCCTTCCTTCAAGATGATAGCATGCTTGCATTCCTGTGGAGGAGGCAACCCCTGAACTGGCTAGAACACCTCTCGATAGTACTGTAGGAGTGGCTGAACCATGTTTGGTGCTTCTATCTTCTCCTCATCTTCTTCTCCTTCCAAACTTTTCAGCTCCATAAAAAATCCCACTCCTTCACCCTTTTCTCTCCTTGGAAGTGGCTCCAAAGATGGCATCTCCTCTTCTTCCTCCAAAACTTCTACCTCCCGGTCCTCCCTCATCATCCCTATATTAGAGTTTCCCCCACTTCCCAATCTAATCAACGGTGCTCTCGTCTCCAATGTTGTCGGTTGGGTGTGAAGCTCCAATAGTTTCTTTATCATTCCTTCTAGGTTGGAAAACTTTTTCTCCATTGATGTCATTCTATCCTCAAACGCCAATTTGAATTGGCCAACTTTTTCTTTAAGACGCTCTTCTAAGGAATCAACTTTCTTTGCCGCCATAGGTCCCAAAAAAGTGCTCTGATACCACTTTGATAGGAAGTGGATGCAATTTTCTTAAAATCAACGAACAACAATAAGAAATTAGGAAGAAAAACACACCAAAATTTTTTGTTACAAGATATATGAAAGAAAATAGCAAGACACAGTTGGATCTTCAATTGGAGAGGAAGATTCGGCTCTCCCAAATCCCTAGCCGCCGGCTAGAGCCCAAATAACCTAAGAATAAATTAAATTCAACAAACTCCCAAAACATAATCTGAAATCACCCTATTATTAGCCTTAAATAGGCTCCCATAATTTCCTCCCAAATCAACCCTCTTTCCCTAAATAATTCCCTTTCAGATTTGAATTTAAATTAGATTTATTTCCCTAATTAATTCCCTCCCAATTGTAATTAAAACTTTCCTAAACATTCCCCCCCTTAATTCCTCCTCCTTTTCCCTAAATAATTCTCTCTTAGATTTTGAATTCAAATTAGATCTCTTGCTTAAATAATTCCCTCCCAATTGTAATTTAAACATTCCTAAATAATTCCCCTTTGATTAAGAACCTTCCTAAACAGCTTTCTTTTGATTAGGAAACTTTCTGATTCCCTCCCAATTAAATTGGCCGGTCCATCACTATTCCATGCACTTGTGAGTTGTGACAGTCTGCATCAACTATGATTAAAGTAGCTTTCTTGTGTCTATGATAAAAAAATGTTTACATGTTACTACCTGTGAGAATTATAACAGGCTTTCACTTTGCATGCTATTACTCTTGAGTGAGAATGATCTGCTTCATGAATGATGTAGCCTCCTAAGTTCTAACTGTATCAATTTCCTCCATTCCCTTCTCTGCATGAACATGTTTCACTATCTACTGTCTCTAAAGCTGTATCTTTGATAAATCTCCAGTTAGGCTAAGGAAGATGAATTTCATGTCTTAATCTTAGGCTAAGCTAACATTGGCTGGAGTTCTGAAAAGATTTTCCAAGACTATGCTTAGCATCTCATTTAGTACAATACAAGGCTAAATGGGAGTGAGGAATCAGAAAGTTAGCCCAAATAGTTTTGGGATAAGTCAAAACTGGAATTACTTTATTCTCCATGATGTAGGATTTAAACATGCAGGCCACTCTGACCCTCCTAAAAGAACGAACAATCGTTTATCTTGTCCTTTTGCAACACGGAAGTGCGAGCTAGTTGAAGGAACTACAAGAAAGTATCAGTCTATTCTGTTTGGAGCAAAGTGACCATTATGTTTTGAAATCAACCTGATGGCGTTGGAGGACAAATTTTATAAATCATTTTAGATGATGACTGAACTATATTTGTAGAACAATCACTTCTAGTTATTAACTGTATGATTGATGCATTGCCTAGTTTTAGAAGTATTTGTAGAGTGATCATAAAGTTCTTCATCATTAATAGATCACATCAGGGATTAATATTAAGTTCATTTTTTTATATGATATGGAGTTGGTTATAAACTATACTTAAAATGAGATACCTTGGTGTATCATAGTTCTAATTGATGTAAGCTTATTTGATATAAGTGGAAAGTAAGAATAATGAGAAAATGTTCAGAAAATATGGGATTTAGGATTAGTAGAATAAAATTTATGTGTATTAATGTAATTTTAATGAGAATGAAATTGATAGTTATCAATTAACATTGTTTTAAGATCAAGAGATATTTAGTTGTGATCGTTTAAATTCTTGAATAGACTATATAAAATTATAAGAATATAGACAGTGATATGATCTCCAGAGTTGAGGTTGAATGGTTAAAATGAATGCAGTAAGAGAATATTATGAAGAGTTAAAATACAAAATACTAAATTTTATAAAATTATAATTAGGCTAGGTTTTTATGTGGCTTTGAGTTTTAGGTAACATAACAGTCATTAATAGCCAATTTGAATGTGACGAAAATGGAAAGGTCAGACTGTATGCATGGTAAAGCAAGGAAGATAAGATAGAGACCCAATTATATTAGCACCTATTGAAAATAAGGTAGTGAAAAATATATTTTATTTGAGATAACTTTCTAGTTCCCCTTGTGGTAGGAAAATGTGCCGACAAAAAGTAGTTTTTCCATTTGTATGACAACTCTTACTAATTTTAAAAAAATTATCTTTGAAAAAATTATTTTTGGGGAAACATAATAGAAACTATAGATGAAAAAGTAGCTTTCAACAACAAAAGTATAAAAGCATAAGCCGTCCCAAACAAAATCTACAATCTTTTTTTGTTTGGACATGTAGTATGGAGGGTAAAAGTTATATCCATGATAGTCAGATTAAGTAAACGAAATTGTTTGAAAATTGAAAGGACAATGATGAACAAAAACCACCATGGATAGAAGTTTTTCAAAATTATTTAAGAAAAATATATTTGACATCTCATGTAGTACACAACAAGAATTAATGAAGAATCAGAATTCATAAATCCGTCTTCATACATTGGGATAAATTTGATGTTGTTGTTGTTGATGAATAATTTAATTCTTCTATCACGAACTAAAAATAAATTTAAACATGTGAAGACTAACCTAAAGATTTGGAAAGTTCAATGATATTTATTGGAATAGTATGACATGGACAACATCTTATTGTTTTATCTATCGGCACGATATAAATCCACTTCAAAATGCCCAAGTGTGAACAAACAGTATGAAGTGTATTTATAGGTTTAATCATCAACAACTTAATCACAATGGTCTATAATACTATCAACTCAGTATATTAAGGATCAAATGATTGTCATGGACAAAATAATAAATAAAAATGTTTCTCCTAAGGAAATATAAGTTCAACAAGATATCCTTGAATTCAATAAATTATCTTTATAGACTTATCCTAGATACTTGGGGCTAGCTTTATGAATCCCTATTCTCCATTTATTGATATTGAGTGATCCATTAAATTTTAATTATACCATGCACAAATCTTTTCATGCAACTTTTAATCATATTATATTTGTTATATTCTTTTTCATGCCTAATCATATCATAAATTTGTTGGTATATCATATTGAAGCATCTTTCATCTTTCATTGTACTAGTATAAATGTACGTGCACCCCACGTAAATAAAAATTTAAAAATAAAAAATATATAACAAAAAAATTTATTATATGATATATCAAAAATATAAAATTCTATATCAATATTAAATTTTAAATTTGTATAAATATAGATGATTTATAATTTTATTATACATAAATTAAGATAAAATGAAATAAGATATATATATATATATATATATAATGACATCCAATTTAGGTTTATAATACAATTTAAATTTATTTCATTTATCTTTGATAAAGAATATATTAAATTTATGTTGAAGAAAAAAAAATAATCAAGTTTTAAAAGATTGAAAATTTTCTGAACAAATATATTTTTTATCAATAGTTAAAGGAATTAATGAAGTTAATAAAGTTTGATGCATAATCATTGGACATTTTCAAATGTTTGAAGCAATTACAGAAGAATTAAGGTAATGCAAACCTTAAACATACTATATATAATTAAAATAGCTTGAGTGTCACAACAATCATAAAATTATTAACCAGACACGAAATATAACAGTTGTTAAGTGCAGATAAAAGAAAAAATACAATATTTGAATTTAAAATATCTATGTGGAAATGGAGCCATTATAAAAAGAAAAATGATTAGATATTGTCATCCTATAAGGGCACCCCTTTTTTTGTATGGTATGATTCAGAAGCATCACTAAAATCAGAAGATTTTATATTCTGAAAATCTGAATCAAACTTGAAGTTATGTGGTTGCTTTGCCTTATCAATCTTTCTAAAAGTAACAGAAATCCTACAACATTTAAGAAAAAAAAAATAGTTAATAAGAAATTCAAGATAGATGTATAATTGAAAATGAAATTAAATTATAAACATTTTGTAGGAAACTGCAGGAATACAATGCTTAGCAAGATTAGCTCCATTACCATCTAAGACAAGCACAGAACTGAATATTTGATATTAGAAGTTAACAATATAAATGGTAGTAAATTATGTAATATTCATAAAAGATTATACAATATAACGTACTAAAAAATATTAAAATATGATGAAACAAAAAATAATATCTTATACTTACCCAACAGGAAGGGGAATTGAAGCTGATCCAATGAATTCGTCGGGTCCAACAATTTTTATCTTATGTCCAAATATTATATTACACTTGCTTAAAAATGACACTGTACAGAATGGCCTTATGAAATCATGACTATCAATATGAGGTGGTATGCAGTCACCAGGTTCCTATATATTAATAATACAGCTATCATGTACACAACTAATAGGCAAAACATGTGATGTAATTAAGCGGTTTATCATAATCTTGAAGAGATTTGAAATAGGATCAACAATCCCGTTACAAAGAATACCAGGAGGGATCCCGTTCTTTTCCTGTAATTAATATCATTGTTAGTTTTATATTTATTTTTAAATGAAAAAATAAAAAAAATATTAAGTTTAAATTGCAACCGCATAGTGATAACAACATCCAAATTGTATCGTCACCCGTCCTTTGCCACGCATCCATTTTTTTGGTTCAGAATATGTGTGCTCTAAAAATTATTTTAAATTTTATCAGTAGCTATAGATGATAAGATACGATAAAATTCATAAGAAATGAGAAAAAATATAAACATCTCATATGCTTAGATAAGTATTACAAAAGAGATATAGATTTTGATGGCATTTAGTTAATAAAATTTTTTCATTCATAAAACTTATAAAAATCTTTGAGAAAGCAAAACAACATAAGAAAGTAATTGACGCTAAATTAAATACAAATCTTGATGACAGGTGTTACTGAATTTGAATTAAACAAATATCGACGAAATATTGAGAGTATCAATTAAGAAATTTTCAAAGTCACATAAAGAATTTTTGTAAATAAAATAGATTTTTTTTTTCTAGTATAACTTGACAATTTCGTATATTGGCTAATAAACTTATCTATCACTTGATTGGAAAAATAAATGTTAAACTTTTAGATGAATTAATCAAGGATCTAATTAAGAAAAACATAAGCAACTATATATAGTCCTAAACTTAGATAAATATGAGTATGAAGTCATAGTTTAATGTTTGTTTATATAAGTAGCTTCAAATATGATGTTACAAATATAATTAGAATATATAAAAAACTTTCTAAATGAATGTAAAAAAAACAATGAACAATTTTTAACATACCTCCAAGTTCATTATTCCTTCCTCTGTTTTGCAAATCATAGATAAATTGCACAATTTCTTTTTGTTCCATAGAATTAAAAACACCAATGTACAATTGTAGGCCATCCAAAATATTCACAATTCTTCTATTTATTCTCTCAAGGCAAACATAATCTTTCTTCATGTAGAATCTGTTAAAGACTTGTTTTCTCTCCTCTATGGAGAGTTTCGTATTCTTCAGATTTGAATCGAACTTCTCCTCCTCAAGAAATTCTTGTGTATTCATCTTCCTCTTATTTACAATCTTTTGATTTTTAGATGAATCAACCCAAGAAATATGATCATATATTTCAGGTGAGCCCATCTAAGGTAAAGATAAATTTAAAAAAAAAAAGTTAGGCATTCCATAAGAGAATGGAAAAAACTTCTTTAAGAAGCATTAAGAAAGCTGTCATTCAATGGGCCATCCAGCTGATACTGGAGGCACTGGGGCAGGGGTGGGATAATCTTCCTGAGGGCAAAGGCATAAACTTATCACACTCAAATTTTTTTATCCAACATGAATGTTATAGGAGAATCTTTAACATCTAATACATGCCATGCATACACAATCCACCACAGTGGAATGCCTCTGTGATTAGATGATAAAAGCATCACATACTTCTTGGACTTTAACAAATTAGAGACAGGAAGCCCATAAAAATTATTCCAATTATTTACACTATAACAAACTATATGAAAAAAAAATTTAACATCATTGGTAAGTAACATGCATCTAAAAGATAAAGAGATGAATGAACTTTTTATTCTCTAATAACAATCTTTAGCCTATGATTAGGAACTGCTTAATTTTAAACAACCATAAAAGAAAAGGCTTAGCACAACAGAGAATAGGAAAATCAAGAAATTACTGAATTGATAATACAACCGGTAGCATAAAATATGAACAGAACCAATTTAATGAACTAAAAGCCTAAGCAGAATTTGTGATTTCAATAATATTTTATTTTATCCATTAATTTCAAATAAAACCACCTTAATAAAAATTTATCAAATCAATCACTCCCAGATACTAAATTTTTTGTGGTAATGATTGCAATGACTATATTGTTAATAAGAATATTTAGCTTCAAATTTTACAAATTAAAAATATTAAATGTTACCCACAAAAATGTTCTACATTAAGAAAAACTCGTCAATAAAAAAAATGATGTGGCTAATTTTAGATAAATAAAACAGATGATTAAGATTTGATGTGGAAAAAATTTCAATTTGCTTTTATAATAGTAGTATAGATTTGCGAGAAATTTGAGAAGAAGAGAAGATATGACAACCATTACAAAGGTAAATTTTATATATGACTTAATATAAAATTATTTGTGACAACCATTACAAAGGCCTTTGATTAAAAATCTTGAACAATCGAAACCGGGCAATATTTGTCATAGGATAGGAGCATAAAAGATTCGTGAATCTTTACTTAATAATGTGAACAACGAATCTCGTAAATTTAATTGAGGATAATTATAACATAATATTTTGTAATCATTGAATTTTTAAATCAACAGTATTAGATAAAAATGAGAAGATAATATTCTACATTAGGGTAAATAGCACAAATTCTAGAAGCATTAAAAAAAAGATTACAACAAAACAACAATGTGTAAAATTGACTAAATTCTATACCCACAATGAATTAAAACCTAGCCCAAAGTTAAAATAGAATAAAAAGAATTAATTATATTACTGAAAATTCAAACTCAAAAACAAAAAAAAAATGTATAAAATTCACATTAAAAATAACAATCTATAGTATTGATTAAGAAGTATCAAACAAAAAAACTAAACAAAATAAGTTGCATAAAACCACAAACAACCTAGTTAAATAGCAGGTTGCATAATTAATAAAAAGTAATCAAAATTTAAAATAGAAAAAGTATATAATCAGATTTATGTAAGTTCAAATTCAGGATGACATTTATAATTCTTTCCAAACTAAATTCTAACGATACATATAGCAAGCCTTCATATTCAATATATCATCCCTTCATAAGCCATGCTAATGATCAACCATGAGAGGTTTAGCAAAGAAATTTTAGTATGCATTATGACATGCCAATCATCAACCACATAAGATAATTTTCCACCATCTAAATATCCTCCAGCCTATAATATAAACAGGTTATGAAGATGCTATGCTCTCACAGAAAATTAGATAAATATCTTAAAGAATTGAAATTGAGATCAATTCAGAAACTTAACACATGGATTATTAACACACATATACAGCTGAAATTTAAGAGGAAGTTCAATTATTCAAATCTATAGCAACTTATTTATGTGCTCTCAACAAATGATCAATCTGATGAGATTTTTTTTAATTTCCGGCATGAACTGAATAGATTACAAGAGGAACAAAACAACGCAACAACAAAAGCAAAAACAGAAGGATCAACAAATATTGATTAAGAGAGCACCCTAGGATGGCTAAAAGACCCCAGAAGGATCAACAAATATTGATTAAGAGAGCACCCTAGGATGGCTAAAAGACCCCAAAGAAAATTAATCTGGAGGGATAGGATCATGAAATTAACTGATCCTTTTATGGCGGAAAGAAAAAAAGAAGAAGAAGACGAGGAAAGAACAAGGAGAAGGTAAAAATCTGGGTATTGGATTCGCAAGGGCATGAGGCGAATCAATTGAGGGTGGTTGGCCGGGGTGAGGAATTGCTGGGGGGTGAAATGGCTATTCACGCAGGTAAGTGCTCATGGGAGAGGCCAACGACAGTGGAGCGTACAAGGGGAGAATGACATACAAACTGAAACAGGGGTTAATGATTTCGATTGAGATGTTTGAGGCTATGGAACAAAATGATCGAGGTAAAGAAGCTTCTTTAGAGGAAAACAGTCGGTCGAAGAAGTGCAAGGAGAGAAAGATCGTTACCTCACAGCAAGCTCCCTTTGCGACTTCCGATCAAGCAGGAACAACAACATAGAATAAGGTTAAGAAGATTTTTTTCGGCGAGGCCGCAAGGCCAACGACGACGATCTCACGCCAAGGTGGGTCTTACGCGGGAAAAATTATTAGGTGCGGACACCGGACGTAGCTCTACGTCCGGACTCCACTAGAATGGCGCCACGTAGCATTCGTCGACGCGATATCCCGTTCTGTTGAATACTCGGATTTTTAGCACGTGTTACGACCCGACCCGGATTGGACGCGAAAAATTAAAAAAATCTGCCCTTTTTTGACAAATTCCTATGTAATACCGAGTATTTCTTCGGTAGTACCGAGTAATTCTTTGGTAATACCAAGTAATTTCTAGGTAATACCGAGTAATACCTAGGTAATACCGAGTAATTCTTCGGTAATACCTAGTAATTCCTAGGTAATACCGAGTAATACCTAGGTAATTCATAGGTAATACCGAGTAATTCTTTGGTAATACCGAGTAATACCGGAATAATTCTTCAGTAATACCGCACGTGCATCATTTGAACTTCTCGGCGAAATGGGTCGCCGGGTCTTCGGGTCGCTACGTGGCGCCATTCTAGTAGAGTCCGGACGTAGAGCTACGTCCGGTGTCCGCACCTAATAATTTTTCCCGCGGGCATGAGGACCTTTGGCGAGGATGGGATGGGATGAAGTGGCAGAATGGCAAAAGGGAGAGAGGGAGAGTAGCGGGAACAATTGGCGAGAGGGAGGATAGCAAAGCGTTCTCCTAGGTTTTTTTACTTTATAAGAGAACCTTTGATGCGTGAAACGCTCGCATATGGGAAACTGATTGGCAGTAAAAACGAAAGGACTGTTTAATTTTAGAAAATGTTCGGCAGAAAGAATTCAGCACTGATGGAAAAAAATTAAAAGTTTTTGTAACTTAAGGGTAGCGAGAACGCCCCCTCAATTTAATGAAAAATTTTTGTCAGTAAAGTAACGAAGGAAAATGTGCAGTTATTTTTCTCAGTAAAGTTTGCAGTAATGTAACGGAGGGACTATTTAATTTTGTCAGTAAAGTCTGCACCTCTTAATAATCCCTTCCAGCTTTGAGACTTTACTGCAAACAAATTTAATTAATGTATTATTTCTCTCAATAGCAATTGTTTTAAATGAAATATGCTTTTAAAAAAATGCAGTTTTAATTTCGGAGAGGAATCGATGCAAGAGCCCGGATTAATTATTTTAGAAGTTATGTGAGTGTGTTTTAAATAAAGAATTTGAGGAGTCATAAATAAGCGTTTCAGATCATTTTAAAAATTTATGAATGAACGATCAGGATTTGCTAAGAGTGGAATCTCAAGCCACTTTTATATAGTAGTATAGATATGCACAAATTATTTAATTCTATTTTTCATCATCTTATCATCAATAGGCGATACTCCTACAATCCATCTTATATAATCATCTTCTAAAATTTCTCCACATCCATTTGTTGATTTTGGCAGAAGTTTAATAATTGAATGTCAACCTAACATCAACATTTAATCTTTATTATCTGGCCTTGAGTCCAACAGGGGCAGTTTAAATTCAAATATGATTATTGTTCAAGCTCAATTTCAATTTATGCATAATTCTTGAAATTAAGTGTTCCATATTTTATTCAGGTATGCTTGTTGAACATTGCTTCTAGAAACTTCTAAAGATTTCATGATGCAATGAATGTTGAGTATTTATATGGAATAAACCATTCATAGGTTGGTTAGAGCTAGTTTTTTGGTATAGGCCTGGTGTTTATCTTGGGTTTGCAAATAAATTGAAACTACTTGTTATTTACTTAATTTTTTTAAAAAGGGCTCTATTCAAAATTTTGCAAATAAAGTATATCTTGGCTCACTAAACTATTTAATATTATTTTGAAGACTAAAAAGATGTCAGATAAGTGGAACGTATTGGTTCCTATTTTTAAGAATAAAAGTGATGCACAATAGTGTGAATTATAGATGAATTAAATTAATGTCATATATTAAAACTATGGGAGAGAGTAATTGAGCATATGTTATGATGTGATACTAATGCTTTTCAAAATCAATTTGGATTCATGTTAGGTAAGTCTACTATAGAAGTTATACATTTATTGAGAGGTTTGATGGAGAAGTTTTCAGAGAATAAGGAGGATCTGCATATGATTTTTATTGATTTAGAGAAACATATGATAAAGCTTTAAGAGAAATGCTCTGGAGAGTTCTAGAAAAGAAAAGTTAATAATGCTTATATTCAAGTCATTAAGTATACGTATGTAGGAGATATTACTTTGTGTTCAAACACAAGGTGGTTTGACAAAGTATTTTTCTATTTCAGTTGGATTACATCAAGGATCAGCTTTAAGCTCATATATTTTTGCTCTAGTCATGGATGTTCTTACTAGACATTTACAAGAGGATGTACCTTAGTTTATGCTTTTGGTTGATGATATTCTTCTTGTTGATAAGACTAGAGAGGGAGTTGAAGGAAAACTTGAATTATGGAGGTCAACATTAGAGTCTAAACATTTTCGTTTGAGTAGATCTAAAACAAAATATATGGAGTGTTATTTTAGTAGTAATAAATTTAGTGGGGATATTGTGACTTCAAGTAATTAAGTCATTAAAAAGAGTACACGTTTTAGATATGTTGGGTTTGTTGTTCAAAGTAATGGTGAAATATATGGGCATATTATTAGTAGAATTCAAGTTGGATGTTGAAGTGGAGGAATGCATCAGGTCTATTGTGTGATAGGAAAAGTATCCCTCAAACTTAAGGAAAATTCTATAAAATGCTGGTGAGACCTGCAATTCTTTATGGCTCAGAATGTTGTCATTAAAAGAGAAGCATAAAATAATATTAAGTGTTGCAGAGATGAGAATGTTCAGGTGGATGAGTGGTTTTACACTTAGAAAGAGAATGTGAAATGAGTATATATCTGAAAAGGTTGGAGTAGCTCCAATGACAAATAAGATTAGAGAGAGTTGCCTAGATGGTTTGGTCACATTAAATGTCAGCCTTTGGATGAACAAGCTAGGGAGAAATTATTATGTGCAAAGTCCAGACGTAGCTTTACGTCCGAACACCAATTAAATTTGGACACAGATTTCTAATATATATATATATATATATAATATAATATTTTTTTCTTACAACTCGACGACCCGACCTGGCCCAGTCATGCAATTTTTAAATTGACACTCATTTTTACGTTTTTAAGAAAGAAACCCGCGAAAGCTCCCAAATATTTAGGGTTTTAGCAGAATAAAACTTTTGGTACCTGTTGAGAAATAAAAACGAGAAACAGGCAATGAAGATAGAAACAGGTTTGGAGAACATTGCATTCTCCGAGGAGTTGACATGCTCACGGGACATGGAGACTGAAAGGAGGTATGCAAACTGATGGGGACATCAGAACATGGAAGGTCTATCAGAGACGTGGCCGTCGACCTACGGCCACGATCCACCGTGATGATATCATCTCCACAAGGGAAGGTGGACGACGAAGGTACTTGATAAGGTGGAAAGGGAAGCCCGAGTCAGAGGATACATGGCTAGATCGTGAAGAACTGCAACAAATTGACCCTGATGCTTTAGAGATCTACGAGAGCACCATAGACGCTTACTCGACGGAGTCGAGCTTTCTCCCACCCCGGGAGAATGATGGGGACATCCTCCTTTAGCCGAAATTTCCCCAAGCCCCACCTCCCCAATTCTTTCCAAAACTCCTCCTCCCTAATTTGGAATGAATTCCAATTTTCCCCCTCACGTGCCCACTTCCTGCCCATCAAGCCTGGGCTGATTTTTCTTCCCAAAACCCCTCCAAACCTTGCCAACTACAGTTTTCCCTGTTTCCTACTTGCTGCCAGATTTTTCTGCATCAGAACCCCACCTCCCTACCACTCGGATTCAACCTAATTGCTGTCCGGGAAGGAGCAGCTGGCTGGTCACCTTCCCTAGCAGGTTTTCTCTCATAGTGGCAATACCTAAAGGGTCCCCTACTGCTGTCCAAACATCCAGAGGATTCTCCCATGGCCACCCAACATTCTCGTGGAGCCAAAACAGCCCTTCTCATATGGATGGCTGATCCGTAGCAAGATCTCAGCCTTGTCTACTTCGAGCAAAGGTTTTTCTTCATCCTCCTACTCACGTGTTTTCGTCGATTAACTAACTCTTGTGATTTGAATTGACTCATGAAGATCTTGTTCACCTAATTTCTACTAAGCCTAGTAAATGTAGGTTTGAGTTAACCTCTCATGTTTCTAATCTTATTGTTAGATTAGGGATTTTTGGTTGAAAGCCTATTTACTTCGCATGTTGTTACTTTTCTAGATTAATTTGATTTTCCAAGTGTTTAGCAAGGTGTTTAGCCTAAACGTAGGCGCTCCTTTCTTGTTTTATTTTATCGTTTCACTTGCTAGTGATTGTACCATTAATGTGCTAAAACAAGAAATCGTGCAATAGTCTTATTTCATTCATCTTAAGCACGTAGTTCTACATCACAAACGTTCAGTAAGACTTGAAGAAAACAAGACTGCAGCCAACCATAAAGAGTTTATAGGATAGAACGAAGATTGCAAGGTTGGATGAAACGACGTCAATTTGGTTGGAGGTGCTGTAGATTCAAACTTCTTATCGGTAAATTTTAAACTCCTCCCAAGTTTTACTGTATTTCTTGTAAATGTATAGTTTTTAGGGTTTAGGGTGTATTCTTTAATTATTTATATGTCTAATGCCGCAAAGAAGTATGCTTTAGTATAGCAACTATGTAAAACATTTTGTAAAATGATAATTTTTGGAAGTTAAGGAATTTTCTCAATTGTACAAATGTTGTGGCATGCTTAATTATGTGTTTTTTTTTCTCTTTTTAATGTTTTCTGCACTTTTGCACTTGTATGCAATGTGTGTATAAGGAAATTTTTTTGAATTTTGGTTTGTTCTCTATATCAAAATGAACAAAAACACCACATAAACTATTGATATCATTGTATTTAAGTTTTTTTACATGCAATACATAATGTGTGTATAAGAAAAAATCATAATTCAAAAAAATTGTCCTTGTACACACTTTGTGTACAAGTTTAAAAAGTATCAAAATGAACAAAAACACCATATAATATAAACCATTGATATCGTTGTATCTAAGTTTTTTACATGCAATACACAGTGTGTATAAGGAAAAACCACAATTCAAAAAATTTTCCCTTGTACACACACTGTGTACAAGTTCAAAAAATATCAAAATGAACAAAAATATCTCATAAATCATTGATATCGTTGTATCTATGTTTATATGCAATATACAGTATGTATAAGGAAAAAATCATAATTCAAAAAAAATTTCCTTGCACACACACTGTGTACTAGTAAAAAAGCATCAAAATGAATAAAAATACCACATAAACCATTGATATCATTGTATCTAAGCTTTTCACATGCAATACACAGTATGTGTATAAGGAAAAAATCATAATTAAAAAAATTCCCCTTGTACACACATTGTGTACAAGTTCAAAAGCATCAAAATAAACAAAAATACCACATAAATCATTGATATAGTTGTATGTAAGCTTTTCACATGCAATACACAGTGTGTATAAGGTACAAACAAAAATTCAAAAAAATTTCTCTTGTACACATAGTGTGTATAAGTGCAAAAAGTATCTAAAAAAAGAAAAAACACATAATTAAGCATGCCACAATATTTCTACAATTGAGAATTTCTGAACTTCCAAAATTTATAATTTTAGATAACGTTTTACATAGTTATTATACAAAAGCATGCCTCTTTCCAGCATTTGAATATAAATAATTAAATAATATACCCTAACAATCTCCAGTCGAACAGCATTCGCCAGTTTGCAGTAGCCTCGAGCGTCTAACGGTATGCCAAACCGACTGCCCTTTTAACGTTTGTAATAGTGCGATGCCAATATTGGCGCCGCACTGCTCACAATGGAGAAAAAAAATGCAAAATGTGTTTTTGTTTGGCATTCGTTGGAGGCTCATGGTAGCTGCAAACAGGCGACAAACGAATGGCCTAAACCCTAAAAACTATTTTGAGAGAAACTCCAAACAGAGTATGTAGTATCGTCGTTTATGCCTTCAACAAATCCAGTGATAAAAGGCCACCTTAATCAAGCTTGCTCTAGAGTTAAATTTGACTTTGCGAATCTGGCTGCTGGATGATGCCTAAAGAGGATGAAGAGAGCGATCCTTCTTCGAAGATGAATTGAAGGAGATGACAGACTTATCCTTCTTCAAAAATGAAGAGCACTTGAATTGAAATGAGGACTAAAGAAGGAGAGGAGAGCAATCCTTGTTCGACGATGAAAAGTGACCCAACTTTGCAACTCTGGGGATTTTTGGTCTGCCACGATTTCAAAATTTTCACCTCTGGATCGGGTCGAGTTATCGGGTCATACGAAAAAAGATATTAGAAATCCACATGTCTAAATTTAATTGGTGTCTGGACACAGAGCTATGTTCGGACTCCGCATGTAATAATTTCTCCCGGTTAGGAGAGTAGATGTACTAGAGTCGGTCTATATTAAGAAAGGTAAAGATAGACTTAAAAAGACTTGATTTAAAAGTATTAGAAATGACCTCTGTTTATTAAACTTAAATGAGAATTTGACTCTTAATAGAACACAATGGAGAAAAAAGATTCATGTAGCCGACCCTTCGTAGTAGGATAAAGGCTTGATATTATTTGATGTTGTAAAGTATAATAATTTAACATATTTTACAAATAGTGACAACTAACCTAGCCTTATGATTTTTTTAAAACTAGGTAGTACTACTATGATTTGTTAGGAAACCTTGATACTATTATTTTGATTTGTTATGAAAACATGCGATGACATTATATCAATTTTAATGATAGTTCCTAATAGTAATGCCATGGCTGGACAGAAACCATAGTAGTACTACTCGGATTTCAAGAAACCCTACATATGCCAAGGTTATTTGTCTTTATTTGCAAAGAAGGGTAAACTTTTAGCCTCATTGACAAAAATTTGGAAATTATTTTCATCAAAATATCAAACTGCAGGGAGCTTTAAATAAATATTCCTGAATTTTATATTATTTTAACTGCAATAAACAGTTCTATGTATCCAACGTATAAGACACATTTACTTAGATTTATTTACTTTTAAGTGTTTATCATGTTTAGTTCTCTTAGTGTTTGCATTCTCAACTAGAATCAACCCAAACATCATCTGGATAGGCCCACCTTGGGCTTCCTGCACATTATTTGAGCTTGTGGATCCTTTGATGAAAGTATTACTTGTACATATTATGTGTAAAAATGGGAATCTTAGCGGGTGTTTATGAAGATGCATTAAAGCAATATTACAGTCTTTAATGATTACCATATATTTATTGCAATTTTGAAAAAAAAAAAGTAGTTAACACTTGTGAATTCTACACCACTTGCCTATCTAAAGGTCTCCAGTGTAGCTTTTAAGACCTCAGTGACCTCAGTGATTCTGCAATATATTATACTCAATATTTGCAAATTTTTTAACATTTATATAGCAATTGATTTTGGTATTCCTGTGATCTCTTTCTTAATCTAAGTATACTTCGCTTTTCTTTGACATGAGTTAAAAATCTTCAAAATGTGGATTGCCTGTTGGTCTGTTTGGGGCAACTTTTTCACCTTTTTTTTTATAATTGTCACACTTTCATTTGATTATTGCTTCTTATTTTTTAGAAATTTTTGTTGAAGAAAACTATTTTTACAATTAGATCTTCCAGAGTATAATAGCTGTAAAAAAGCTATTGTCCAATTTTTTACGAAATAGAAAGTATTTATAATACTCATACAACTTTCAAAAAATTGTTTTACCCATAACAATTTTATAACCATTTTTACAAAAGTTGCATCACCCCCAAATGAACCCCTTGAGATTCTTATATGGCACGTAAAAACCCATAAAGGTGCATTACTGCAAATGATATTCTGAACATGCAAAATTCTAGACATATTGTGCTAAATATTCCTATGATGCTTCTAAATCTTAGCAGTTTCCTAATTAGTCAGATGTAGATCTATATGTAGAAGGCAGAATTATGTACTCACTGTGTACCGAGTACACAACTATATATAGCATTTTTTTTACTTTATCTTACGTTACTCTGCACGAAAAGGTTTTCCATATCTTACTAGCTGAAAGCTAAAATTTACTGAATGCTTCGGTCTATGAATTATGTATCTGCATCTTGGTTCAAGGAGAATAAGGAATGGAACTCATCCAAACTGAGTGTTGAATCTGCTAAGATGTTTCTTTCAATCCCATTTTATCTCGAATCCGCCGAACTGATCTAATCAGTTTCCTGTATGTTTTGTGGCTCACTAGCAATGAACCAACTTGAACATCTCTTGTGAGCATTATTGTATATGTAGGAAAATATAATGCCAAATGTGAAGACTTTCTACCGAAATAATATTGGCAAATTTAAGGCCACTGCTATCCCCTATGCTTCCCAATAATTTCTTGCTGCATGGTTGCCCTATGGAAAATGTCACCCTTTTCAAATTCCACTGGAAATAAGTTCAGACTCATTAAATATAATTTCATCTCTCCTTAACAAACCACTCTTCTGTAATCAACCAACAAAATTTATAGTATTATTCATACTGATTATGATATCTGATATGAATTCTGTCATTCTAATGGTCTCTCATGAAACTACTGGGCTCAATTTTGCAGGAATTCCAAGGACAAAGATAAGCTAGCAGCCTTCCCGAAAGCTATTTTGCAGTTCTCGTGAATATTTTGAGTCTGAGGACCCAAAGGAAAGAAGAAAATTATGCTTGGATATTCTGCCACCAAAATGCATCAGGGTAACTTTAAAATTCTACCATATGCCTAAAAATCATGATTTTTGTATTTTAAAATTAGGATATAAATAAATCACTTAGTAAAATTTAAAAGTTATCCTGATATGTTTTACATCAGAATATTCTGACGCAAATTTTTTCAGGAAGGAAAAACAATGTAGTTTCAGACTTGTAGAGTTTAGGCTTCATTTGAGACGGTTTTCTTACTGCTTCTTAAATTAGTTTTTTAGTATAAAAATTTTTTAAACTAAAAAACTGCTTTAAAAGGTAATAAGAAAACTATCCCAAATGAAGTCTTAGGCTTCGTTTGGGACAACTTTAGACCATTATTTTTTTCCCGCTTTCAAAATATTTTTGTATTAATAAGTAGCTTTACAAAGCAATAAAAAAGTCGTCCCAAACGAAGTCTTAGTCTTCCCTCATTCTTTTAGCTCTGGCCCTCACAATGCTGAGAATAGATTTGCAACAGATAAGTTAACACGAGCTCCTAATCTAATGTGTTGAAGATATAGTTCTTAACACGTGTATTATACTTTCATATATTCAGTTAATTTCAATTAATTTTTATATTTTTTTTCATTGATTGTAAGTGCAATTTATTATTAAATAATTTCATAATTTAATAATGGCTGATTTTGCCTTCCATATATCTGACTCTTGACATGCAAAATATATGATTTTTAGCTTCACTGTCTTGACTTGATTCATTGTTGCTTACAGAGACACCATTTTAATGATCAAAACAGAACAATCTGTTTGCATTTCTAAAAATAAATGCAGGATATTCTTTCAACAACCATGCATGGATGCTGATTGTGTGAATATATGGCTTGATTGGTGATATTTTATAGAAAAAATTAAACTAAAATGCTTATGTGTTTTGATTTGATAATATGCAATTCCCAAAGAAATTGTTTTATAAAAGACCTTGTCTGTGACAGAATTTTTGTTGTATGTTGTAATAGTCGACATAATATTAAGTGTTGCAGAGATGAGGATGCTCAGGTGAATGAGTGGCTTTACTCTTAAAGATAGGATACGAAATGAGCATATATGTGAAAAGATTGGAGTAGCTCTAGTGGAAGATAAGATTAGAGAGAGTCGCCTTAGATGGTTTGGTCGCATAAAACGGCGGCCTTCCGATGACCAGATTAGGAAAGTAGATGTATTAGATTTGACTTGTATTAAAAAAAGGTAGAGGTAGACCTAAAAAGGCTTTGTTAGAAAATATTAGAAATTATATTTCTTTTTTAGATTTAGATGAGAAGTTGACTCTTAACAGAACATAATGGAGAAAAAAGATTCATGTAGCCGACCCAACATAGTGGGATAAAAATTTGTTGTTGTTGTTGTTGTAGTACTAGTTGGCTATCAATAAACCCCAAATGGTCTGGTTTGGCTTTTGAATTTGTATGCACAAATGAGTTCTTATCAGCAGAACTTTGGCCATCTTGTTTGATTATTTTGGGAAGCTGTATTAGTTATAGGTGGTTTGATTTGATATAAATAAAGCATTTCATTAGATTGAAATTATGTGATGTTAAATGGGCTTCTTTTGGTTTCTGCCAAGTTAAATAAGTTAATCATTGATCATTCAGGAGGCTTATTTCAAGGGCTAAAAAGGAATTCATTGAGAGTTCATTGGTCCTAAAATCAAAAAATGAGAAAATTTTGTCTATTAAGACTTCGTTTGGGGCGGCTTTTTACTACTTAAAGTAGCTTTCTAGTGTAAAAAATTTTAATTTTGTACTAAAAAGTTGTTTTAAGCAGCAGTAAAAAAGTCGTCGTCTAAGGCTTCGTTTGGATTAGCTTTCTTACTGTTTTGCTTTTCAGTCCGCAATCATAAATTTGGACATTATTTTTTCATTGATTTCAAAACTATTTTGTAGTAGAAAACCGCTTTCTATAATAACTTCAAAATTTATTTTATCTACAACAGTTTTACAAAACAGTAATAAAGCTATTCCAAATGAAGCATAATTATATATTTCGAATAGCTTTTTCATTACATAATTTTTCAGATAGCAATCACATTTTCATTTGATTATTATTTTTTTGTTGCTTTTTATTATTTTTCAAAAAATTTTGTGATAAAAATTATTTTTTATAACCTGAGTAATTAACTTAATTTTTTTCACAATAACTTTGTAATTAATTTTATAAAAAATTGTAATCATCTCAAATAAATCATAAACTAGTTAAATTCAAATTCAAATAATCTCAAATCAAACAAATTTTATCGAAGCAACTCAAAATCAAATCAATGCAACCACAAACCAATATGAGCCAACTTTTTAAATGTTCCATCCCATTTATAGCAAATATTGAACCTACTCTAAAATTGAATCATTCTTATCACTGAATATCACGCAGGCAAATAACAAATATCCTCTTCTAAAAGATATACTGTTGAAGGCCAATATAGGACAAGTTAATGCATCTTTCATCAATTGCCAGCAGCTTTACATGTTTGACTGCACGTGCAGCGTTGACAGAGTACTGATGAACTGTAAAAATAGTTTTGTAAAAAATGGTTTGGAAAGCACTTTTCAAAACAAAAAAAAAAGGTTTGAAATCGATATATATGTGTTTCAGAAAGCTAATCAGCCATAGTGTAACTCCAAATATTACAAAAAAAAAAAAAAAAAACATTGGGAAGTTAATGAAAAAATTAAAAAAATTTGATGGAACATTTAATGTAAACTGCAAAAACTTTTAATTCAAAGTTGGGTCCTTGCAAATAACAGAAACTGGTTTCAACAAATTAAGCTTGGTCATACTCATTGAAGGCAATTAATGATTTGGAATAAGAGCTCATATGTTCTTAAATTATCATTAATAGAGATATAAATCTAGGGTGAATGAGCCAATCGGGCTCATGAGCTAGCTCTAACTCAACTCACTAATAAGCACACGAGTCTAACTTATCGAGCCACAATTTCATATTCGAGCTTCAATTCGAGTTCATATATTATATCAACTTGAGCTCAAACTTGGCTCAGCTAAACTCGTCTGCTTATGAGCAAGTTCGATCAATATTAATTAACACATCAATATTTATATTAACCTAATCTAAAAAGAAAACTCCAAAACGAAACAATCTCGAGCTCAACCATTTGAGTTGGGCTCAATCCTTATATTTTCATTTAAGCCAAACTCAAGCTTGAGTTCAATATCGATATAGATATAAATTAAATGAGCTTGACTTGATTAATGAGGAACTCAACTCGATTCGACCCCAAGTAAATTCAATGTAAATAGATAGATTTTGAGCAAATATATCTTGAACAAATTTTGGCTTGGAATAAACATTATTAAATTTATTTTAAAACAAGTATAATATATAAAAAATCAATCAAAATATATACTTTACATATTTTAAAATAACTTTAATGTTTTTAAAATTTAATATGATAATTTTTTTATTAAGATATATTTAGCTAATTTTTTTCCAACTCAAAGATGGTACAGTATATTTATGTGAATGAATTAACAGCTAAACATTCACAAAGAAAATGGTTGCTATTAAAAGTATAGTCCTTACATCATAATTCTGTCCCAAAAAGAGATCAATAGATCTCACAATATAGGCTCCAAAGTGTGGGTCATAGGGCATCAATTTAGGAAATAAGCCATGGAATAAAGAGTTCAGAGAAAAGCATGTCATTCCTTCCAAATAGCTAGAGGACAAAAGAGAAATTAAATGCCTGTAAGAACCAAGAGAAATAATAATAATAAAAAACTTAAAGCCACATCAATGCCATTTTATATATATAATAAAGATTTAAGCAAAGATAATTAACCAAAATTCAGTCAAATTATGTTTCAAAATTATTATATTTATGATAAATCAATCAAAATTTATCTACATATTCAATAAATTTTATTTATTTTCATCGAAGATTTATGATCTGTTTGGGATGGTTACAGTATTTTATAAAATTTATTGTGAAATTATTACGGAGAAAACAATTTCATAATAACGGTTGTAAAATCCAGCTTTTCACTACAAAAAGCATCTGAAAAGCAGTAAGAAAGCAGCAATAAAATAGTAGCTAGATAAAATTACGGCGGCTATCTAAAAGACAAATCAACAAAAAAGTTATTCCAAATTATCTTTTTTTTTCCCCTCAAAAATAACATCATCAATCCCAAAATTCATTCTCTCCCTATGATACATCTACAGCCCACAAAAAAAGGGAGTGAGAGAAAGAACACAAAGGATGGGCCCTTCAAAGCATGACAGGAATAAGTACAAACACTCTGAAACCAATATGTAGCTAAAAGCTAACTAAAGCCCTATAAAAACCTAGCCATATAACAAAGAAATCAGAAATATTAAAAGCATGAACCAACAAAAAGAAGAATAAAAGAAAAATGGGACAATGGTCATTAGAAGCTATAAAGCACTTCTCTCCTCAAAATCAAAGGGCGAGGCGACAAAAACCATCACACAACCATTTATTCTCCTCCAGGCTGCATCCAAATACTAAGCTACAAACTCCCTTTTGGACTTTTTAATCCATCGCCTCAATCTTCTTCCCTTAAAATAAGTCCACCCACCAACCCATCTCCTTAGATGGCTTGCAAGAGCCATTACCCTCTTGGACTTTACACACACACTCCTGATTCCCTTCTACCCTTTACATCATCGTTGATGAATTAATGCGGCATATAATCATATAATATAAATGCAAAAAGACAACACTTACTTCATATAAATACTGCAACTTGGAAGGAAGGACTGAGTCACCTGTAAACCAAGAATACACTATTCATTGGCCATCAGTCTCTCACACCATACTCTACTGTGGGCAGAGATTGGAGTTCTGATGGGGAAGAAAAACAGCGAAGCTTCAGTTCACCACTCCTCCATTGCACTCCTGCAGGAGAGATTCAGGCAGCTTGAGAGAGTGAAAGAGTTGAGAGAGGAAAGGGAGCAAATTAAAGCCTTAACTGATGCCGGAAGGAGGAGCCCAAGTACAAGTTATGAACAACAACAACAACCAGCAACATCAAAGTGGTTCATCCACCCTGACCTAATCCATCCATCACGACCGCTGAGTGGAGGTCCATCATCAAGCCTTAGATCACACGAGGAGCATAACGAAATCCAGAATTTTGATACCCCACTTTCTATGCAGCCTCTTGGTTACAGCGAAGCGGATGTTGATACTTCTCTTCACCTATAGATGTATCTTAAAAGTATCCTTGTTTATCCTTCCAAATTTCCTTCTTGGATTTTCTTTGATCTTTGTTGGCTTGGTGTGTTATCTTCTACTCTTTTGTGCCGCTGATGAAGGAAAATGACTAGGAATGACTAGGAAGCTTGATCTTCATGTAATTACAAGCTCTTATTGCAATCTATATCTTGGTTGCTAGCACGGCTGAATAAGATTAGGATATTATATTATAATTAGATGAAATTCATAGTACATCTCATATTAGTGTTGCAAAAGCTTGTTAAAAAAACAGCCACATCTCTTATAGCCTTTTCAGATACTAAATTTAACATGATTTTATCAAAAGTCATCTGGTTTATTCAGCAGTGTAACACATCACAAAACTATGGTGCAATACTGGAGAAGATAGCAATTCCAAATTGAGTCTAAATAACTAAGGGGCTGTATGATTTGCTGAAGAAAAATTATGGAATTAAAAGAAATACATTGTATTTGAAATATTTGAAGGTATATTTATTGAATAGTAATCATTTAAAGTAAAAAACAATAATCCTTCTCATGATTGGGTGAAGGATGCAACAAATGCGAAGCACTAGATATCAGTAATTTCATTTTAAAGGGACTGCTAGTGCTTGTTTCGGAAAGCCTGTTAAGCTGAAACGAAGAAAGAAACAGGGCTGCAGTATTATAAGTGCAAGATATGCTCACAAAAACCTCGTCAGTTTATACTACAAATAAGAAAGAGCGGTTGCACAAAGGTTGTTAGTACCCATCATACAAAGTGTCAATACCTAAAAAAATAAGAAGAGACATCACTCCTTAAAATTCTGACAGGATCCACATGGCTACAGCAAGCAGAGTACAAATAGAAACGTACCATAGTCTCAGAAGGAATGATTATTAACTTGTTGAGAAGTGCGACTGTAAAAGGAACCAAGTATCAACGTGAAGAAATCTACAGATGACAAATAGTCTTGTGGTTTTCACAAGATATTTTTTTAGGTTGAGACAATAGTAATGGTGGGCCGGTGCTCGACTGCGACGAATAAGTTGCCTTTTTGTGACATGATTCTTAAGAACTTGAATCATGAAAATAGGGATTCTTCAAAAGGCAAAAGATCAGGCAACATAATCTAGTCATCTTGGCAGGAGCCTCAGACATCTGGAACACCTTTTCTCAACTAAAAGCAACGTCATTTCATGTGTAAAGAGGGTAATGCATAATGAACTACAAATCCCGTTGGAGTAATGGCATTGAATTACTATGTAGGTATGCTTCAGGAACGTGATTATAAAATATTTAATAGAACTATGGTTCACTCATAAGCATAATCATAATCACTTTACCTATCCACTTGAGAGCTCACCTTTCCATAATCATAATTGATGCATCTCCAGAAAATCGCTTGATTATTCATTAAGCGGTTTTGTGTGTGAATTTGGTGGGATATTCAATAAATATTGTTGGAAATTGAGTAGAGTTCAGCTCAAGAAGATACATGACTTAGGGGAGTCATAAGATAAAGCTAGGGAGCTGGGACAGCTGACAATACTTTCAAGAGGATATTCCCAGGAGGCACACCAGAGAAGAGCTCCCGAGAGACATCTTTGATAGGATCCTTTGGGACATACGTTTTTAAAAGATAATGGCTAATGTGGGGGGGGGGGGGGGGGGGGGGGGGGGGTCATATTCCTGACAGTTCAAATCAGTTATAATAGCAGTTGGACATATGGATGGCGAAGATCGAATCCAATCTCTGAGCAATCTTTTGGATTTACACATGAAAGCTAAATGAGGCATCCCAAAGCTTCCACGTATCTATGGACATGACTTTAGTGAGCATATATGTAGGATTTTCTAGCCCCTTCGATTTTGTTTAGCCACAAAATATACTCTTCTATCAAGCTACAAATAAAGGGATAATTTAGTTACATATGTTTTGTCTAGTAGTGGAAAAAGGCATTCTTTACTAAATGAATTATGCTTTTATTATCACAAAAGAGCATGACATCCCCCTTTGTTCGTCATAATTCCTCTAGAAAACACCAAAGAAAACACATACAACTATATTATCCCTTTAATCATTAATCTTAATGAATTATGTGGTTAATTATCAATCACATATTATCCCGGATAAAGTATAAACAACTAAATTATCTTTTCACTGGCTTCAATGTCTACAATGTATTATGTGATTGACAGTGCACCTATCTTCTACAGTTGTGACACCGAGCTATTATAGTGTCAGCCAAGGTTTAATTGTACCTAGGTGATTCTTTGTTGTGCACCTATATCTACTCTTACATATGCATAAAAATAGGCTTATAATTTCTGATTCACGTTTTCTAAATTGCAAAGAATGACTCATAGTGTATTTAAGTAGCGCAAGATAAACTTCACAGATTATTATTATTGTTTTTCTGGATTCGACATGAACCCAAAAACAGCTCAACTACAAGTTCAACGTCAAGTCCTGTGCAAATCAGTACATAAATCAAAGATTCACTCATCAAAGCATAAAGTTCTTTATCCACTTATTCGATCTTTTTACTTATCTTAGATTATTGATCCTTATTGACCACATTTTTGGCATATACCATCAGCGAACCAATCCATGTGGCTCATAGGTTTGTTCTTCATTAATCATAATTGTCGTTGGCCTTGAGAGTCATCGACCGAGTTTTATTCATGTGTTATTTGTGCGACTACGTGTGACGATAAGTTAAGTCACTTATGATCACTCTCGTCATCATGCTCAAAATTAGATCTGAGTTGAAGTGTGCTTTCTATCATATTTGGGAATACATGTAACAAGTGTGATGATAATTCGTCGAAATTTTCATGTGATATCATGCACTCAATTTTATTTATTTGAAATCTTCATCCACAAAGATCTCTTATTGGGGTTTCGCGAAACAAACTGCATGAGCACATATGGATCAGCAAGTTGATTCAAATGAGCTTGTTCGTGTCCAAATCGAGCGGAGTGCATCGAGATTTTAAGTGGATACTATTATTTAAATATTATATGATATTAAAATTAATATATATATATATATATATATATATATATATATATATATATATATATATATATATATATATATAATATCCTTTCTTATTGAATTGATGTGGATTTTTAACCCTTTTTAGAAAATTTTAAGAAACCATTTAATTGCTCTCAAAATACTTTGATAGCTCAAATTCTAGTAATAACCTATTTATGATGCCCTTGGGCCTACCTATTTACTTTTAATACACGCAGAGGGAAGAGAGTTTTTATTTAAAAATAAAGGACCAAACTTTACCGATTCTCTCCTCCTAGCATGAGGACATGCACAACACGCTCCTTTTCACATGAGACTCACGCCCAACTCCATTCCACTCCATGAGCTCCCTTTACATAGGACCAATGTCAAGGTCTGCTACCATTGATCCTCTCTCGTACCATCATGCGTCAATGTCAACCTCTGCTTCCACCAAATCCAACGCCTAGCTACCAGCCAACCCAGCACGCCACACTACATTAGTCATCATCTTGCATCCCGCTATCATTATAACTGGCATCCTATGAGTCACTCTCCCACATAATCGTCCTCTAGCTTGCTCCGTCGGTGAGGTGTTGTAGCTTCCCGATTGAACCGCCTTATGCAACCAATGTTTCCTTGTGCTCGATTGTCACCTCCCACAAGCATGTGGGCTCCGAAAATTCGGCCCCGGCCTCCGCCCGCTTTGCTGCTTCGGGAGGGAGTTTTAACGGATTAGGTTCCGGGGTAAATTTTGGAAAGCAGATGGGTTTGTAGATAAGACACTACCCAGAGATTTCGCCCTCATTTTGCGAGTACTTTATGATCTGAGTTCTGGTTTCCTATAGGCGCTAGCCCCTATAGTTAATTACCCCTCCCGATCACGAGAGAGAACTTTCGATTAAGGCTAGCCGTCAATCAGATACGTAGAGATATGTGGTACATAGCACATAGTAGCAGCATAGGTTTGGGATTTGAAAATTTGAGAATTTGGTATTTAAAATTGGAAATTTCACCATCTTGCACTTAAAGCGGATGGTGGAGGAATGGATGATAGACCCGATCAAGATCCCATGGTTCCGTCATCCCGGGCCACCGTGGTCCCTGGTCTACTTAGTCAGAGGAGGTAGTCGACCCAACTTGACAGAAGGATCCTTGTCGACAGTCATGGGTTGCTTCGTCCAAGGGTTGCTTCATATCTCAAGGATTTGATGTCAATAAGGAACGTATTGGCTCTGGCCATAACCGGTATCACGTGGTGCCATTTGGCGGCAAAACCACTCGGTTCAGAGGGCCCCGGGTCATAACCGTTTATCTTGCAGTGCCATTTAGCGGCGAAACTGCCGGTTAGAGGACACGTACCACGTCCTTACTGACAGGAGATTATTTGAGAATGAATCCTAGTGATATTTTCGGCTAGGCATTAGCTCTGTGAGCTGAGATTATTTTCAACTTATCCACCTCGGCAAACTATTGCGGAGAGTGGATGGATTTTACTTTAAGTGATTGGATGGGTTGGATTTCAATTTTAAACATCTTGGAATTGAGGTTTTTTAGAATTTTGGAGTTTCTGGTGTTTGGGATGGCATTTTGAATTATGTTTGTGAACCCCTCCGGTTGAGATCTACATTGAACGCGGCCATCATCGGGGTGTGGGGTCATTCACATTTGTGGATTGAACCCTGTCTACTCTATCGAGCTGTCGACAGAGGATCGGGTTTCGTAGGCTTTATGCTTTTGTAAGTGAATTCTCTTGATTATAGGCCTTGAAGGCCTAATATGAATGTATAAAATAAATATCTCAGCCAACCCCGCGACTGTATATTTGTTTAATAATTCGAGCCATGTCGACTCCTATCTACCTGAATAAAAGGATCAGGCTCAAACTTGAATTCACATATTGACCCGCGCAGCATCCCTAGACGTCACGTGTGTACCAATAACACGCTCGTCGGGGCCCATGCGGGTGTTTGGGGGCATTTTATAATTATTTGTTGAACCTTGTCAACTCCTATTTACCCGCATAGGAGGATTGGATTCGAATTTATTGACCCGCACAGCATCCCTAGAATTCACGTGTATTCCTACAACACGCTCGTCGAGGCCCATGCGGGTGTTTGGGGGCATTTTATAATTATTAGTTGAACCTAGTCAACTCCATTTACTTGCTTTAGGAGGATCGGGTTCAAACTTATTGACCCGCGCAGCATCCCTAGACGTCACGTGTGTTCTTACTACAAGCTCATCGGGGCCCATACGGGTTTAATGATTGCACTTACCTCTTTTGTGTACCTAAGTGTATACAAACTATAGTGTACGTGTGGAGGACATTTTATAATATTTATTTGTGCTTCATTGTACGGGTGACCACCATTTGAATACAGCATTCTACTTAGATGTTCGTACACGCCTTCTGTCCGCTTGTAAGGATGTTGCAAATCCGGTGGCGTCTTGTAGTAGCTCGGGGATTGAGCTGTTTGCTGCTTTGTACAGGCAGACTGTCGTGCACTAGTTGCTTACTGCAGGGGGATTGCAGTGCACTAACAAGTCTCCTGCTTTGGATTGTAGATACATGTACTCATCGTAGTTTCTTTTGTATTTGTCTACAAACAGCATGTTGAATGCATAACGAGTCTTCTATAGTGGCCCATAGGCACTGGTGTACACTGTATATCTTTCACTTTTGAGTTTTATGCAATCGTCAGTGTAGGCTTAGGGGACCACTCATTCATCAGGAACTCTTAAGCCTCAATAATCTTGTTCGACTTGACATGCAGAACTTGACTGAACTGAGATTCACTCACTCCATAATGATTTGATCCGGCTTTCTCTTCTTATGACTCACATAGAAATCAACAAGCAACTCTCTAGTTATGTCATCATCATCTTTTTCTGTTGTTGGCTTGAAATCAGTGATTGCGGCCCTTCAAATAAACAGAGGGATCTTGGGTTGTGGACATCAGAACTATTTTCTTCCTAGGTATAGGACCAAGTAGGAAATTTTAGAACACGGGAAGTTTAGTTCGAATTTGCTCAACATCTCCTCCATCTTTACAGGAGGTGTCCTTCTCCGTACATCGAGTTATCCTCATACTCAACGTGCTCGCAACATCTCGATCACCGCTGCTGTAGGTGCTATTTGTACTTATGCCCACAAGGATTCGTTGTACTTGCTTCATATCCACCTTTCACCAATCTCAGGTGGTTTAAAAGTGTTTGTTTGTAAGGAGGGATCTTTCACCGTCAATTGACGGTGTTGCCTTCTTCAATCAACAAGCATTATAGGGACTGTTGCAGGAGTCTATTGCGTTCTCTGTTTGTGCGCATTGGAGTCTTGTAGTGTGACTGTTTGTGCCCCGATGTTGGTGATGAGGATGTTGCAATATCCTTCCTACAAGAGCTCGTGGGTGTTCGCATTTGTTGCATCTTAGTCACAAGGATTGAGTCAAATGTTCTTGTAGCTTGAGTTCCCTCGTATATGATTCAAGCTTTGAGTTCCTTGTATATGTTTGATTCCAAGTTCAGTTTCATTCAGACTTGAATTCATTCAAGTCTTCTACTGCCATATTAAGTTCATCCAGATTTGAATCTTATGCTTGCAAATTCAAATTTCACTTGGCGTTATACAGTTCAAGTTCAAATGCATAAGTTCTTGTTCTCCACATCTTACCCCAGTTTGAGTTCAGAGTACATGTTCACAGGTCTACTGTTGACTTGTCCAAGTCCTTGTTCAAATTCAATTGAAGTTCAAATATGGTTCAAAACTTTAGTACAAGTCTTGTTGTCCAAATCAAGTTCAGATCCACATCTTGTAAGTTCTCTATAGTCAAGCTGAAAGTCTTTGTTGGTGTTCATATCAAACTTAAATCTCATATAATGTTGTTCATTCTTGTTTGTTCAATGCCACTTTCCTTGAATCAAGCTCAGGTCCACAAGTCCAATCTAAGTCCAAGTTTAAGTCTGAGTTCAAGTCCATTGTCATATTGGTTCAAGTTCCGTTCAAATCAAGTATGATCTACTAACAAGTTTGTTTAAGTCCTTTATCTGTTGAATTCATTTAAGTTTGAGTCCTTGTGATTGTTTAAGTTCATATTCACTTAGATTTCAATTTATTTAAGTCAATTGTATCAAATTCACAAGTCCCCTGTTGTCCTTTGAGTTCAAATCAGGTCCAGGTACAATCTCAAGCTCACCCGAAATTTCGGCAGCATTCTGACATCTCCCCCGTTTAGGGGAAACTACGAAAAACTGGGCCTTTCCCACCACGCTAAGAAAAGCGTGTATAATAGGTGCCCTCGTTCGAGGACACCGCGGCCGTGTAAAGTCTTTGTTCCCACTACGCTAAGAAAAGGGTGTATGGGTCTTCTACATGTACCTGTTACAAGAAAAGAGCAGTTGTTTCCCCGCAGGTACTGAGCCGCGTACGGGTACTTAAAATTATCCCCATCATGCTAAAAAAAGCGTGCATAGGGCTTACTCGCCTCGCCGTAGGCGTCGCATCGGGTTCCCTTCCCACCACGCTAAGAAAAGCGTGTATTGGTGGTTTGCCGGCCCGACACGAACGCCGAGGATAGGATTTTTGGTGATTACCCGCTTCATTGCAAGCCTCGCGACGCACTTTCTCTCACCACGCTAAGAAAAGCGTGTATAAGTGGTCATTTTGTCGCGCTGCAAGCCTCGAGGCGGGTTCTCGGAGTTTTAGGGTTTAGAGGGGTTATACCTTGGCATTTCGGCGAGGCGGGGTTGGCATTAACTCGAGGATCGAGGTAAAAGAGAAACGGCACTTGCATTTTTTTATTATTAATTACAATTAAACATAATTAGTAGAAATTAATTATAATTAAAAAGAATTAATTATAATAATAAAGAAATTAATTATGATTAATATTAATTAATCATAATCAATTAATTATTATTATTAATTAATTAAATTAATTAAAATTAATACTAACTAATTATAATAAATTATAATTAGTGATAATGATCTCTAATTAAACAGGATTTATGTAAGAATTTGAGCAGGATTAGGTTTAGTCTTGGTAACAAGATTTAGGAAACTCTTAAATCTCACAATTGAGTTAGATCCTCAGTTGCTCTCTGTTAGCTGTGATCCTTCACGGGATTTGACCAAAGAGGCGCCGATAAGGGAGAAAGATACCTTAACAGCCAACGAACCCCAGTTGTTGCTTCCGATCTCAAAATGTCATAAATTTCGATTCAAAAGGAAGGGAAAGTCGTCGGAGGAGGCGCGTCAGTCCTCCCTCCCTCCCTCTCTCTCTCTCTCTCTCTCTCTCTCTCTCTCTCTCTCTCTCTCTCTCTCAGTCGGAGGAGGTCAGATGCAGGCTAGGGAAGGGCGTCGGCTAGGGCCAAGGCTAGCGTTGGCTTCATCTGGGGCCGGAGGAGGAAGTTCGGTCGTGGCTGGAGAGGGCTCGGGTAGAGGAGATCGGGGCTTCGGCAAGAGGTAGGGTTCCGATCGGGCTAGGGAAGAGGAGGAGGGATCGGAAATGGGGAGCTGGAAGCGAGAGGCTGGAGGTGTCGTGGGGTATGCGGCTATGGGAGGAATGTGCGAGAGGAAGTGTCGTGTGAGAGAGCAGAAGCGAGAGCCTCCTTTTATAAACGCAAATTGGAGCGGGAGACTGGGCTTGCGCGTGCTCTGTCCGAAACGCGCCGTCCGCAGAGGCCTGGCACTGTAGCTGCAGCGGGATTCGACGGGGTCTGCGCAAGATTTTGGTATGGGCCTGGCACAGGTCATCATCTAAGCCCCCTTTTTTTTTCTTTGGCTCCACCTCAGAGGTCAACAAAGCATAGCCACCCATCACTTTATGAAGTTATACTCACCTTGTAATTTCTACATTTTAAATATTTTTTTACATTTAAACATGATTGTGGAAGATTTATATATATTGGAAGTATCTTGGGTAGAACAAGTATGTTGAAGCATTAATTGATCAAATTTCTATATTCATACTTGTTCCTTACATAAAACCCGATTATCTTTGAGAGTCCCATTGCTTATGTTCATTATATCAAAAAACATGCTATTTATGAGCCACAGATCCCTTAAGCCCTATTACCACCTATTAGTTGGCCAACTATTTTGTGTCATATCATGACACACGCCCATATAGATATGGGTCTTGAAAACTCAAGACTTTTTATAAGCTTCTTGAATGTACTAAAAAATATAAAATAATATTTTAATCTTTACTTGAATTCAAAACATATGAACCTTAACCCCCTTTAGCCCCTGATATTAAAACTTACAAAATTTTGAATCTTAAATTATAAAATACATTTAAACTAATCATTAAGTATCTTTTGACCCTAGCTTTTCCTAATGGATGCTAGGTGACATAGCATACTTATCCAAAAACCTAATTTTAGATGACCCTAAACTTTAACAGTGATTTGACTTTGACGATCTCATCTGATGATTGTCCTATATGGTTCTAATTTTCCACTTAGATTATCTTAGGTGAAAAGAGACCCTCCTATGGGTCAATTTTAGCTACCTTAGAATATTCAATAGGACCCATATATCTTTTAACTTTGGCTCAAGTTATTTGTCCTTGGAAAACTAGGTAGTCAACTTTATTTCTAGACTAGCTAGTGGAGCGACTGATATGATTATGAGCCTTCTAGTGACCCTTCCCTTTAGCTATAGTAGCCCTTAAAAGATATTAAATGAGCTACCAGTTTGATCAGGAGATCTTGCTAATGGCCATAGATTTATCAAATGGACTCTCTTATCATATAACTCTAACTTTAGTCTAGATGAGCCTAGGTTTCTAGAAGTCTTCCTAGTTGGTTCTAGTTTATCCTAAATTGATTAGTAGCTTGTCCTAGATGCTCTTAGATACTTCTAAAGCTATTTAGTGACTAAGTTTTATATTAACCCTTTTGACCTTCAGAAAAACATTACCCATCTCATGTTTGGACAACTCCACTCATGGTCTCGTAAGAGTGATGGGGTCTTAGACATAGAAAGCCTAGAATATTTTGCATGCAATGAAGCTTATTCTTTAGTCTTGGACTTTCTATCTCTCAGAATCATGTCTTAATAGTTTGGGGTGGATCACCTTTTACTTTCTTAATATCTTTCACTACCCTTATTTTAACCTAATTTTTGGAACTTACTAACAAACTACATTATCTTTTTGTTCTTTCAAATATCATAGTTGTTCATTTTCATAGGTTATAAATTTTAGGACCCTTATTAAATGACCCGCATCAGGGTGGGATATGCTCATCATCTTTGGGCTCTTATAACCCTTAATGATAAGCTATTTGTTATAAATTATGTAATGAATAAATAAAAATCATGAATAATTTAATGAAAATCACACATGATTAATAAATTTGAATAATGTCTAATCAAATTCATAATTTAAATATCACATATTTAAATAGATTGATACTCCCATCATCTTACCATATACTAGATATTGTAATAGGTACATCCCTTAAGCATCTTGAGGTAGGGTATAGGTAGGTTGTATATTTTTTTCTTTTTAAAGTGAAGTAATATATGATTCACTGTGATGTTATGCTTTTTTTATGTTGCTTACTTTTGATGTGAGTACATGTTTTAGATATCTTGGATCTATTGTTCAGAGTGATAGTGAAATAGATGGGGATATTATCTGTAGAATTCAAGTTGGATGGTTGAAGTGGAGGAATGCATCGGGCTTGTTGTGTGATAGAAAAGTCCTCAAACTTAAGGGAAAATTCTATAAGATGGTGGTGAGACCTGCAATGCTTTATGGTGCAGAATGTTGTCCATTAAAAAAGAAGCATAATACTATGTTAAGTGTTGCAGAGATGAGGATGCTCAGGTGGATGAGTGGATTTCTCCTTAGAGACAGGATACGAAATGAGCATATACGTGAAAATATGGAGTAGCTCCAGTGGAATATAAGATTAGAGAGAGTCGCCTTAGATGGTTTGATCACATAAAATGACGACCTTCCGATGACCCAGTTAGGAAAGTAGAGATATTAGATTTGATCTTTTTTAAGAAAGGTAGAGGTAGACCTAAATAGACTTGGTTAGAAAATATTAGAAATGATCTTTCTTTATTAGATTTAAACGAGAATTTGACTTTTAATAGGACACAATGGAGAAAAAAGATTCATGTAGCCGACCCACGTAGTGGGACAAAAGCTTGATGTTGTTGTCGTTACTTTTGATGTGAGGTTGTGTGCAGTTGCACTTTAATGTTTTATGATAGAGATCTTTTTTTAGACATGGTTATGCCCATTGGGAGAAATAAAATTGTTGAGTCCTGGAATATTCGCGACGATAGAGAAATATAAATTTTAACGTCTTAGCTTTGTACGAAGATTGAGCACACAATCAGATAAAAGAGAGGGTGTAGCGCATAAGAGACACCAAAGTTTTTATATGGAAACCCCTGAAAAGGGGGAAAAACCACGGGGCCTGGCCCAATTTGAATAAATCCACTAGTGTTTGCAATCAATTACAAATGAGGCCCTTCCTTGAGGGAAGGCCTTGTTTTGATGTAGCAATTATACATTGCATAGAGTGCATTACATAGTGGGAATTGGAAGAATCAATATTGAAATATTCGTTTAGTTGGCAGGACCATAGTAGACGGGCAACGGAGGTCAGAAAAATTGTAGTCGGGCGACAGTGGTCAAAAGTGTAAGAACCAAATTCTCAGGTATGTGAGATTTAAATTAATTAAGCATAATTAAGTATTAACAGTTAAATTTGTTTTAATAAAAATGGTTATATAAAGATTAAAATTGGCATTAGTATAAGATTTAAATTATAATAAATTATTAGTTATTCTTGAATGGATGCTATCTTTGATAGAATATCAGTTATGCGTGGGCCCTCCTTATCCATATTTGCTATGATTTCACACATGCCAGTAGCAAGGAATTGGGTGAGGGACTGTTGAAGGTTTCGGCTGTGCAGGAATTCCTGTTGTCCAGTTCGGCACAGTGCAGACAGCGGGCTGTAGAGGAAGTCGTAGAATTTTCTATAGCAAGAGGGCGGCACAATGCAGAAAACACTGTAGCAGAATTCGCTACTGTGACTTCTTGCAGATTTCGGCACAGTGGAGGCTGAAGGAAAAGTTTGGGAAAAACTATAGCAATTATCAGCGAAGGGAGAATTCTAGAAAAAGTGTGCAAGATAATTGAAGGAATAGTAATTTTGGAGTAAGAAACAAAGGAAGGTTGAGAAGAATAAGAAGAAGAAGAAAGAATATTGGAAGAAAGAAAGAGGTAAGCAATTATAAGGTTTATTGTTATCTTTTAAATTTTTTAAAGTCAATAAAGTTCTAATGATGATAATCCTAATTGTATTTTAGGATTTATCAGTTATATGCAGAAGGAAGGGTATGAGGTAAATACTTATGTTAGTAGAAATTTATTATATACACTTTAATTGAGTTATAAAGTGTTAGAAATCATAGAATTGGAGAGGTGATTGTAGATAACTTACAAGCGTAGAAAAGTATGAGGTAGAGAATTGGAAGAGACAGCTCATCATGAAGGTAAGTTGCGTAAATTCTAATTTACAAATGCATGAATTAATACTTCTAGATAAATATATTAATCACTTGATTTATTTGAAGTGTTAAATGCATTTTGATTCCAATAATGAAAATGAGTGTACTTCCAAATTCTCATGTATGATCGACCACCTGCATATATGTATCATTAATATTTGGAATATGATTTATGAGGATTATTTTAAAGTCTTTCTAGTTGATAATAAATTGAAAGTAGCTCAATAAGTTTCATGTTGCCAATACATCCTGGTAGGTAAGTATTACGAGTCATATTCTTATAGAATTTTGTATATATCACGTCATGTATGAAATATGAAAATGTGAACTTTAGTGAATATCAATCTAAGTAAAGTTTGGCTATAAAATGATGTACAACTTACAAGTGTATGTAGGAAAAAAGGGTTCCCATATATGACACTACATTGTAAGTGGGACAAAAGAGACTCCAGAGAATATGATACATGCATAGCATGTGGGGCAAAAGGGACTCCTAAAGAGTCAAAAGAGACCTCTAAATAATTAATGGCGATAATGTCAGTGTTACCTGGGCTCCATTAAATATTTTATGAAAGTATAACTAAATCTTTTAAAGACTAAAATTGATATTCATTGTAAACTTCAAATGAAGTAACGATTAATGCCAATTATGATATTGTGATATTTTATAAATAATGTCAAGTTGATTTTATTTATGTTTTCAATGTTATGAAATTTATAATCATGCAAGTTAAATATTATTTAAATTTGTATAACTTATTGAGCCTCATAACTCACCAGTACTCTTCTTACTGGTTATTGTTATAGGAAAAGGAAAGGAAAGAAAAAGGTTAACACAGAATAAGTTACAACAAGTCATTTCATTTTCTACGCTAGTATTTAGTTCTGTTTGTAAGTCTACATTAAGGTATATAGATAGTTCAATGAAAAATTACTTTGGGATTGTATTAGTGGCTCTATATGTATTTGTTGATGTAATTGGATCTCTATTAGATGATTCCATCTATGTATTAAAAGTAATGTTGTTGATTGTTTTATTCAAAAGCTAAAAAATATTATATTTAGGCGTGTGACACTTTATAATACTGTTAAGGGGTACTATGGAGTGTTACAAAAAGGACCGTAGTCGACGGGCAACGGAGGTCGGAAAGATCGTTGTCTGGCAACGGAGGTTAGAAGGACCGTTGTCTGGCGAAGGAGGTCAGAATGACTGTAATCGGTGGGCGACAGTGGTCAGAAAGACCGTAGTCTAGCGACGGAGGTTGGAAGGACCGTAGTTGGTGGGCGACGGAGGTCGGAAAGATCGTTGTCTAGCAATAGAGGTCGAAAGGACCGTAGTCGGCAGGCGACGGAGGTCAGAAGGATCGTAGTCTGGCGACGGAGGTCTGAAGGACCGTAGTCTGGCGACGGAGACTGGAAGGACCGTAGTCGGCGAGCAACAGCGGTAAAAAAGTTCGTTATTTGGCAACGGAGATCGAAAATATCGTAGTCTGACGACGGAGGTCGAAAGGATCGTAGTCGGCGACAGAGGTCAGAAGGACCGTAGTCTGTGATAGAGGTCAGAAGGACCATAGTCGGCAGGCGATAGTGGTTAGAAAGACCGTTGTTTGGCGACGGAAGTCAGAAAGACTGTAGTTGGTGGGCGATAGTGGTCAGAAAGACTGTTGTCTAGCGACGGAGGTCGAAAAAATCATAGTCTGGCGACGTAGATCAAAAGGATCATAGTCGCGGGCGATAGTGGTCAGAATGACCATAATCTGGCGATAGTTATCAAAGAGAAGTCCGACGATAATCGATGGCCCAGAGTAAGTCCGGCAACAGTCCAGTGATAGTCAATAGCCGGGCAGAAGTCCGGCTATAGTTCGACGATGGTCGGCTGTCAAGGAGGAGTCTAGTGGCAAAAGAAATCTCAGATTTCTCTTCCTCTCCTCTCTTCTCTTCCTTGCTTCCGTTCCCCTTCCATGAGGAATGAGGGGTATATTTAAAATTTTTTTAGAGTCGCATGGCCAGTAAATAGAAGGGAGATCAAGGGTGAGTTGGGAGTAGTTTGAATGGACGGCCAATATTGATCCCCTTGATAGTGGACCATTGATTGGATATTTGAATATCTTAATGATATCATAATTTGATGATCTTGGGCTTGTTGGATTTGTCTCGTCGAGCTGCTCGATTCGACTATAAGCATATCACGTTTGGGAATCGTTTGGTCATTCAATTATGGTTTGAACCTTCCAAAGACGCTTCGGGTCTTTGATTTGAACCTATTTGGGCTCGAATTGAGTCAAACTTGGTGTCGTTGGGTTCGCCTTTTCGAGACGTTCACTTTGACTATAAGTTTGCTGAAATCAGAGTTCAGATGGTCCCAGATTTAATTTTAGAAGTTTCCAAATCAATTTTGCCTCAAGATTCGTGCTTAATCAAGATAAATTTTTTATGATATATCAGTTGCCCCCTAATTTCAGACGTCAAAGGCCTGTAGAGTTCGAAAATATATGTTGCAGCTTCTACAAACTTCCCAACGCAGTTCAAAATTTTAGAATGGCTCGATCGTGGCTGTAGAGATCCTGATTAGCTTCAAAAGTGTCAAAATGTAGTAAGGAACATCGAAAAATGGTCCCAAAGACCCCAAAAACGTCTGAATTAGACTGTCCAGGCCAAAAATCAAGCCCGAACGTGCATTGGTGGCTTTCCCGGCCTACACGAGACAATTCTTTTCTTTTTTTACATATTAACTTATAAAATTTAATATTTTATCATTCAATTATATAAAAAAATATTCATTAAATAATACATTTTATTTTAAAAAGCTAAATTTAATGATATTTTATTGTAATATAAAATTTTAAATATTATATAACTAAATAATAAAATTTGAATATATTTAATTTGTATGTAGATTTCATAATTTTGTAAACAAAACTGATTGTCCAATATTAAATATGAGTGGATCATATCAGTTTGGATGATATCATAGCATTAAAGCCCCTAGCAGGTTTGTATGCAACAAAGCCCCACAAATTATTTGAGTTAGGCAGAGAAATTCCAGAGAGCATTTATCTCTTCATTAGATTTTAATTAAAGGAGAATATTATCGCGAGCTTAATATAATTAACAAAACAAACATTCTAATTCCGCCCGCCTCTTGCGAGCCCACGCAGTTGAGCAACTGAAGGGGTGTGCACCCCTTCACTACTGGTAACCAGCTACCGATTATAACATTTTTAATAGAACATTTTTTGTGTGGCCCCAATGTTTTTTTTTGGCGACGTCTATAGTGCCGCCGGCCTTTTTTTTCATTTTGTGGGACTAGTATAATTTTTTTTAAGAGAGATATATATATATTTTCTCTTTCTTTATTTTTAAGAATATTCTTTATCCCCTTTGAATATTCTTAGAATATTCTTATTCTTGGAATATTTTTAGAATATTCTTATTTCTGCAGAATATTCTTCCCTCCTTTTTCTCCTATAAATAGCCCCCTGGGATAGGGGAGAAATTGCACTATTTCTTTTTCTTCTTCCTTCTTCCTCTAACTTTCTTGCAGTTGAGGCTTTCCACTGTCATGAATAGGTGGCATCCCTTATCAAGTACAAGTGCCCCTCTCTTGTATAAAAATTAGAGTTTTCAGCTTTCTTTTCTTTCCCTTCCATATTCCTTCTTACTTTAGAGGTTTTCCATTGTTTTTGATAGGTGACATTTCCTATCCAAATTTAGTGCCCCTCTTTAGTATAGAAGGAACTTTCTCCTCCTTTCATTTTTTCTCTGATTTTCTTCTTACATTAGAGGCATTCCACTGTCTGAGATATGTGGCATCCGCTATCAAACTTCAGTGCCCCTCTTTTGTGTAGAATGAGTCACGATGAAAGTTTATTATCTCAATAGACAACCCTTGTAAAAGAATATCAACTACCTCTTGTATATGAGGACGATTTAAGAAGATCTAGCGATAATAGTACCCGGTAGGAGAACCAGTGATTGTTAGCAGACAGACTGAATTTTAACGATGATTGAGTAGAAATATGTCGGCGATCGATGATCGAGTGGATGTACAAGAGCGGTCGACAGTTGAATGGAGAGCTGAAGGAGATAGTTGGAGGGTGTGCTGCTAATAGTAATTGAGCGAGAAGCCAATGATGACTGATATGAAGTAAAGGACTGACGACGGACATCAGGCGAAAGGCCAATGATGGTGGTGGTCAAGTTGCATTCTGTTGAAGGCAATATGCATCCAGTTAAAAAAAAGGCAATATGCATCCATACTGACGTGTGCGGACATCAAACATCCCTGATGGAAGGGGCAGAAGTAGTGTGCCCTGTCAGTAGTCTGGCTATACACTAACAGTATCAATTGAGTGGAGGCCTGAAGATGATCATGTTATAATCTTTCTTTGAAGAAGTTGTAGGATATGCTTCAATATGAAGTAAATAAGAGGCCAATAGAATCCATGAAGAATGTTTGACTTTTTTGAAGTTATTTGTTGCATGATGACATTAACTTGTACGGATGATACCAATGTAATTTTAATTTCAACTTCTCGTGAAAATGAAGTACACTCGAACCTAATATAGAATTTTGCTATGTAACTCCAATGATATTATATATGAATTTGAGATTATTATATGAGCTTGATACATATTTTTCATTTGAAATGAACTTGTCCCCCAGAGCAAACTAAGTCGTTTATGCATCTTTGAGATATGCTTTGATATATTGCCCCTATACTTTTTGAGTCTTTTTAGCCTGCTAAGATCTTTGTATACCTATACCTTTTGAGGCTTTTTAGCCTGCTAAGATCTTTGTATAACTGTACTTTTTGAGGCTTTTTAGCCTTCTGAAGTTTGAATAAGTGATGACCCTGTCAATCACTTGCTCTCGTAGAGTCTTTCTACTGATAACCTTATCTATTACTAGCTTTTCTTTCAGGCTACCTCATAGGTGAGCCTTTTTTAAGGTTATTTATCAGAGCATTGCTCGACAACATTGAGAAAAACCTACAAAGATATTTGACCTATCTGAAGTTATTTGTCAGAGCATTGCTCGATGACGTTAACCTGTATGGAAGAGGTCGAGAGAATCCGTCAAAGATGTATGACCTATCCAAGGTTGTTTGTCATAGCATTGCTTGATAACGTTAACCTGCATAGAAGAGGTCACGAGAATCTTCCAAAGATGTATGACATATCCGACGTTGTTTGTCAAAGCATTGCTTGATGATGTTAACCTCTATGGAAGAGGTCGAGAGAATCCACCAAGGATGCATGACATATCCGAGGTTGTTTGTCAAAGCGTTGCTCGATGACGTTAACCTATGTGGAAGAGGTTGAATCGAATCCCTCTGGGATTGATCATCCAGTGATTGAGACGCAATAAAAATTATTTATTTCTCGAATCAAGGATTTTAAGATTTGATTGACATCCTCCTAGGATGTTTGACCTATTCGAGGTTGTTTGTCAGAACGTTGCTCAATAATGTTAACATGTGTGGAAGAGGTCAAATCGAATCCACCTAGGATCGATTATGCCTTGATTGGGATGGGGCGAATGCCGCGTGTATCCTGAATCAAAGGTGAAAAATAATCTATCTTTAGACTATTGCTGCCTTTTTGAGGTTCAAGTTAAGACCTTGCCTAATGAGTAGAAGTCTAGTTATGGACTATATAAATCTTATAATTTATTAAAAGCATCTTTGTATTTGCTAGGAGTTTCTTGAAATATTATCTTGGATGTTGAAAGTATTAGAGTAATTTTCTTGGCCACAGTTGCAGTCAAAGTTGCCCCCAGTTCGCATCTAATTTTTATAAAATTGATGCAACAATGGTTGATGTCAGGTATTGACATAAACAACATTTTGAGGTTGGAGCAAAAATTGCCCCTCAGTTAGGAACCACGTTCCCACAGACAGCACCAAACTGTTGCATCCTGGATTATTCGTGCTGATAGAGAAATATAAAGTTTAAAGTCTTAGCTTTGTATGAAGATCTAGCACACAATCAGATAAAAGAGAGGGTATAACGCTCATAAGTGACACGAGAATTTTTACGTGAAAACCCCTGAAAAGGGGGAAAAACCATGGGGTCTGACCCAATTTGAATAAATCAACTAGTATTTGCAGTCAATTACAAATGAGGCCCTTCCTTAAGGGAAGGCCTTGGTTAGATGTAGCAATTATGCATCATATAGAGTACATTACATGGTGAGAATTGGAAGAATCAATATTGGCATGTTCGTTTAGTCGACAGGACCATAGTAGGCTGGAGACGAAGGTTAGAAAGATCGTAGTCGGGTGACGGTGGTTAGAAGGACCGTAGTTGACAGGCGACGGAGGTCGGAAAGATCGTTGTCTGGCGACGGAGGTCAGAAAGACCGTAGTCTAGCGATGGAGATCAGAAGGACCGTAGTCGGTGGGCGACATTGGTCAAAAAGACCGTAGTCTGGCTACGGAGGTTGGAAAGACCATAGTCAATGAGCAACGTAGGTCGGAAAGATCGTTGTCTGGCGACAGAGGTCGAAAGGACTGTAGTCAGCGGGCGATGGAGGTCGGAAAGACTGTTGTCTGGCGACGGAGGTTGGAAGGACCGTAGTATGGCGACGAAGGTTGGAAGAATCGTAGTCAGCGGGCGATAGTGATCAAAAAGACCGTTGTTTGGTAAAGGAGGTCGGAAGGATCTTAGTCTAGCAACGGAGATATGAAGGACCGTAGTTTGGCGATGGAGGTTGGAAGGACTGTAGTCGGCAGGCGACGAAGGTCGAAAGAACCATTGTCGGCGATAGAGGTCGAAAGGACCGTAGTCGGCGGGCAATAGTGGTCAGAAGGACCGTTGTTTTGCGACGGAGGTCGGAAAGACCGTAGTCAGCGGGCGATAGTGGTCAGAAAGACTGTTGTTTGGCGACGGAGGTCGAAAAGACAGTAATCTGGCGACGGAGGTCAGAAGGACCATAGTCGGTGGGCGACAGTGGTCAAAAAGACCATAATCTGACGATAGTTGTCGGGGGAAGTTTGATGATAATCGATGGCCGGGCAGAAGTCCGGCGATAGTCCGGCGATGGTCAGTGGTCAAGGAGTAGTCTACTAACATATTTCAATACTACAAACATCTACTAACGATTTACTCACAAGCAAGAATCAAGAGCCCGTCATGCACACAATTGATCACACAAAGGCATTAACAGGCAAGAAGCAATGAATGTAGTAATGCCTTGTAATGCCTTGCAATCGACATCAAAAATATAAGTGAATATATTCAACCTTGCAAATGATGAAATCGGAAGGGAGATATAATTTGATTTCAAACAGATATACAAAGTTCCTAAATAATAATGCAAGTTGTATACAAATGACGGCAATTGATATCTAATGTTCACATAAGTTATGTAAGAAAATACAATAATTCCTATAAGCGGCAACAATAGATATATTATAAGAGTGGCCGGTCCTTTGTGAACACAAGATATGCACACAACATATCATCTGCAGTCAACAATAGTAAATACACTGCAGATGTGTGTTGACCTCATTTTTGTATGAGGTCAGTAGGACCCATCCTGACCCCAGATCACTACAATTTAAGACCAATCTAGACTCTAGGGTTTTCCTAGATTCCCATCCTTAGGATCTGTTCTAGACCCTAGGATCTCTTCAAATTAATCTTAACCCTAGGATCAATCTAATCCTAGATCAATCCAGATTCAAATCCCTGATCTCAGATCAATCAAATTTCCAGACTATTCTAGATCTTAGGATCTTTCCTAGATTTTAGATCTTAGGATCAATCTAGACCTTAGGATCTTCCTAGAATCCAGACTTTAGGATCTATTCTAGATCCTAAGAACCTTCTAGATCCCAAACTTTAGGGTTTCCTAGACTCTAGGATCTTCCTAGACTTCAGTCCCTAGGATCTACTTTGGACCCTAGGATTTCCCTAGATCAATATTAGGTATTAGGATTCTCCTAGACCTTAGATCTATCCAGACTTCAAATCTATTCAAACTTCAGACCGACCCAGACTTTAAATCAATCTATTAAACATTCAAATCAATCCAGAGTTTAAGTCCATTCAAATCCCTGACCAGTCTTGACCTTTAAACAATCCAGATTTAGCTATCACAGCTTCTGACATGATTTTAATCCTATCTAATCATCTACAATCATCCAAATGATTATAAATAATTTGGATAGTTCAAGTCCAATCATTCAAAATCAAAACCTAGTTCAAATCCAGATTTCCAGACTCAATTCTAAGGTTGAAGGTCTAAGTCCTAAAAGCATTTTCCAGTGAATCTTTGAATATCTCAAAACCCTATCAAATGATCTCTGATTCAAGGTCTATCAGTTTCACACTGATGTGACATGTCTCTAGAGGTAGCCCTCCAAATTTGAGCTCATTCTGAGGTCTCTAACCCTAGAAACTGAATTTGCAACTCAGTCTCTGTTAAACACTTGAAATCCCTCTCGATCTTGCTCCCACTCCTCGATCTCTAGGTGGTTCTTTCTGGGCCGGTACAGGTGGCACTTTTGGTTCCAGAAAGTGGTAGTTGTTTGGCACATAACTCCTGGACGACTGCTCTGACTTCCCTTTTCCAGAGACCTCTTATCCTCCACCAGTTGGGCTAGCTCCACTCCCCAAACCCTCTCGATCTCAACACCCTCACTGCAGCCCTAATCTCCAGTCTCAGCCCCTTCATGAAGTTTCCTTCTAACACCGTTTTTTACGGTCTCCTCAAATGACTAGAAAGGAATTCGAAATTCTCTTGATACTCCATCAAGGTCCCTTCCTGCACAAGAGCAAAGAACTTCTCATTGAAGTCTCCTTTCTGACTGGTTCAAAAATGTTCTAAGAGCAATACTTGAACTCCCCTCACGATCTAATCGGAGCCCTCATGTCCCCCCATTGATACCATGCCAGAGCATTTCCTTCCTAACATAGAGCGGTTGTCATGAGCCTCTTCTCATTCGTCAACCCGTTCACCGCAAAATATCTCTCACCCTATATATCCACCCATGTGCATATTCCCCTTCGAACACTGACATTTTTAGCTTCCTCACCCTCAGATCTCCTCCTCCCCAATTCCCTCTTCCTTCTTTGCCTCCTATGTAACAGTTATGATAATCTCTCCCTTGTCCCCTCTCATATGTCTCCCTTTCTGTAACTTCAGCCCTCCTGAATTCTCCATCTCCATACCTCCACATGCCATAACCTCCCCCATTCCTCTCCTAGGTCGTGGTTCAAAAGATTTCCTCCATTCCTCTTCCCCCAAGATCTCCACATCATAATCATTCCTCTAGTTGATAGAATTTGCATTTCCTCCTGTCGGTGTTCTTGCCTTTGATGCTGCTGGTTGGACATGAAGATCCAACACCTTCTTCATCATCTCCTCTATGTTGGAAAACTTATCCTCCATTAATGAAATTCTGACCTCAAATGCCGCTTTGAGTTCGCTCACTTCTTCTTCAATACGCTCTTCTAAGACATCAACTTTCTTTGTTGTCATAGGTCCCCAATCGTGCTCTGATACCAATTTGATAGGTATCCGGTCTCCAAACAGATAATAAAGAGAAAAAGCAGCAGAAATCAGCGAGAAAGATTCTTAGTTCAGCACAACAAACCAATATACAAGTTGATCTACTATTCTATAGGTAGATCGGCTCTCCACAAATCCTAGGCGCTGCTAGGAATAACTCCAAAGAAGACTACAGCAAAAATACAAGCACATGATGAAAATAAAATAACCTAATTACTCTTAAATAAACCTGCATATTTCCCTCCCAAAATCTGAATTCAAATCAGCCCTCTTTGCCTTAATAAAACTTTTCTAATTCTCTCCCAAATCTGAATTTAAATCAGCCCCTTTTCCCTAAATAAACTTGTCTAATTCCCTCCAAATTTTAGTTTTCTATGATAAGTAATTAAAGGTGGAACTATTCTCCTTTGAGCCCCTCTTCTTGCCTGCCGCCCACCCAAGTGGGGCCCACCGGCTCAACCGCCGGTCCATCATATTCCCCTCATATCTTGAATCAAAATATGCCAAAGTAATTCTATGGTTCTTTCTCACATTGCTTATAAGCATGATCAAGAACATGGCGTATCCAATGCAATGAGTCTAACCAATGCGAGGCTTGTAGTAGTGCTAATATACGCAACGTTTTCATTGCACTTGCAAAGAGGTTCTTTCCCTGACTTGTAACTGGAACCCCTACATAACAAAAGGGACAACTTAACCCCAGCTCTAAGAGCGTTGGCCCACACACTAAAGACACGTGAACATGGCAAAATCGTCGAATTAAGTGAGGCGCACGTCGACGCGGCGCATCACTTGAAGGACCAAACGACCTCTGATTGCCAAATAGACTAAGCCATTGCAATCAAAACATTAACTTCGTCTTCAAGGGAAACCCTCACAGTCAAATCGGACAAGATCGGCCAAAACAGACGACCGACATCTGAAATTGATGCACGGTATTGCCCAAACGACGTCCGATCGCAAAAAGAATTTCGCCGTTGCGTTCGGAACGATCAAATCACCCAAATTGACTATAAGTTCATTCGATGAAAATCGCGAAGGAAAGTTGGCACAAAAAATGAGAAAATTGGCGGACAAAATGAGGAGACGATGCGCAAATCAAGCCAGCGATGTGCGAGTCAAAATCAAAATGAAATCCAACCCCATTCCCCTTTGCTATTTAAAATTAATAATAATAATAATATTAACACATAATATTATTAATAAAAAAAATCAAATCAAATCATGAATTACCTCGGATGTTCTATGCCAAATCCCCAAAATCCGGGGTTGTTCTGTCTCCTCCCATAAATCGTGGCCTCGATCATCACTGCTCTTGTTTTGAACGAAGCCTCATCGTTAAAACGAAATAGAACGACAATTTTGTTGTTCTTTTTTGCTTCCACGAACAAAGGACTCTCGAAATCCAAGCTCTGACGAACTCTTCCCTACTCACAGCCAAACACCCAGTTGCATCATCGAGCTCCCGATCTACCAATTTTTCTCACTCGACCTCAGCCCTCCTCATAGCCCGCCGAATTTGGTCGTTCGCACGACCTATAGCACCAAAGCCGAGCACCCTATCCTGATCGATCCACTCTCTGCCGTAGTCGTTTATCTGTCTCTTCCTCAATCATTATTTTCGACCTCTGATCCTATCAATACCACCCGATCAGGCCACCCCGATGAAGTTGTCCGTCTACACCACCAGGGCCAGGCAACCTGCTTCCTTTTCTCCAATAACTGAACACCTCCAATCTCACAACTGAGAACACTTGCAACCGATCCTAGCCACTAGCACCTAGCCCGACCTCACAGGCTTCCACATGCTCAAACCTCCGATTCCCGTCTTCTGCGAGCCTGATGAACAAGCCTCGATCTGCCTCACTCGGCCAGAGATCTCCACCCAGTCAAAACAACTACAACTCCCTCAAAGCTAAAAGTCGTTTGCCTTCTCTGTCACGTTCACGATCTCCCACTGCAGCCCCTCTTCTACTCGTGTCTGCGGCCCCTCCAAGTTCTAGACTACCTAACATTCACTCTAGCAGAAGCTACAGCTCTTCTACAACCCAGCCCACATCCCCCTTTACCTCACTCAAACTCAATAGTTCTCTAACTCACTATCCAGCCATCAAACAGCAAGCCCACAAAGAACCCAACCCAAAGCCTACTGTCTCAGAATAGCCTTCATATTCCCTCAATTAAGTTCATAGAATCAAAACAGTAAGTTGTTATCTTAGCTTTTTACTATTTTTATCTTTGTTATTAGTGTTAATTACCATCATTAATCAAATTAATGTTATTTCTCTTACTAGTCACTATTATTAACAGTTTGTATCATCATTACCGCTATATATATATATATATATATATATATATATATATATATATATATATATGCATACCAAAAAAAGGGAAAATGAAATAAAAAATGAGTAAGAAGAAAAAGAGAGGGAGAGATATCTTGCACATTTTCACCATCATCATCGTCGTCACCATCAATCACCACGTCACAAAGGTATAACGTTTTAACTTAAACCCTGCATTCGGCACTTGTGGCGCACCGGTGGACTACCCTACACGCTCTCGTAGCATGGTAGGAGAGAACCCGGTGCAACGCTTGCAGCAATGCGGGTAGGCCTCTAAGCGCTCTCGTAGCGTAACCAAGACAAAATTAAGTACTCGTGCGTGCCTTAGTGTCGGCGGGGAAAGAAAACTGCGCCTTCTTCCAAACAGGTACCTCGAAGACTCTTATGCGATCTCGTAATGTTGTAGGATTGAAGACCACGGTCATGGTGTCGCCCAACACCTACCTTAAGCGCTCTTGTAGCGTGGAAGGGAAGGCCCAGCTCCAGGAATTTCCCCTACATGGGGGAGATGCCGGGAGGCTGCCAAAACTCAAAGAACAGAAGGCCTGAATTTGAACAAAATACATGGGACTTTACTTGAACAAAAAATGACAAGGAACTGGACATTTGAACGGACTACATGGAATAGAACTTAATGTCCAAAACAAGACGTATAATTTGCAAAATAAAAAAATGAAAAAAAAAATGAATCACTTAAGCGAGGATTAAATGAAAATGTAATGACATGCTTGCAATCAACAACATAAAATTTCCAATGAATATTAAGAAATTATAATGTCAATTGAAAATGCAAACGCTAAGTAGTGAGTGTTGCCATCCAAATGAAAATCAAAGAACAAGAAAGGGATTCTAGTGGGAGAATTTTAGACACGATCAACATGTAAGCAAACATGTTGGTCTCTTACAAGCGATGGAAGTCATATCTTGCAAACAAGCACTGAAGGATTTTGATGAACACATCAATCAATTTGCAAACACACATATTGATCTCCCAAGAACATCGAAAGTCAACACACAAGGGACATATCAATTTGCCAACCAACATGCATGGTGAGATTGGCGGCGAATACAGTATGTCGTCTAGAAGCAAGGACAACACACCTGCAATACATACGAGCTCCTACGAACCGCTGTAGGAGATTTGTCATGCACATAACTGCCAGTATGCGGGTGACAACGAACAACGTACAATGAATGCTAGGACACCTTTGCAGCCAATGATGATTTAATGTCAAGAAGACACAGTAACCCCCGACAAGCAAAGACAGTCAATACATAACAAATGCAAATATCTATGAGTAGTACTGGAAGATTTATACTCAGTGCAACTTGCCCACAGATGACAGTGGAAGATCTGTAGTGAATACAATGGTCCACATATAATGATTAATGACCTTTGGATATTCATTGATGATCTACAGACATATTCAACAAAGCTTTCGATGCACGATAATTCGATCGCAAGAAGCAACGGGCGACCCACAAGGCTATGATTCACCTATAAGCAGAAGCAGGGAATCAGTAGTAAGAAATTGTGGGCCACTGAAACGCAGCACCACGCCACCAGATTTGCAACACTCGTACAAGCAGACAAAATGCGTCTGCAGGCTTTCAAGTAGAATGTTGCACATATTCAAACAATAGCTACCAGCACAACTGATTAGTGCAAAAATATTTTAAAATGCCCTCATGCATGCACTGCAGCAGGTATAATAATTCACGCAAACATGTCATTCAACATTGCAAGACACATTACGCTGTAATAGCACATCGCATCGACATGCAAATCCATAGCATATACATGTATTATAATGTGCAAGACATATTATATGGGCATATCACTCAATATGTGAAGTGTATTATGTCATAATAGTATCTCATATCTACCTGCAAATACATTATGCATTATGCAAATGCATCAGGCCACCATAAATGGGGGTTATGCAAACATGTAGATGACATATAAATGCATCCCACAAGTATATCATGCCAGTCCCACTGACACATCACATCAATCATGCAAATACAACAGATCAATCATGCAAATGCTATAGGATATAAGCATAAGCATATCATGCAAAATGCAAACATATGTGCCAAAACACATACATGTGCATAGGTACATAAGTGCGTTGACCTCTTTTTTATGAGGTCATTAGGACCTTTCCCAAACTCCAGGTTAACCTCTACCCCCAGATCAGTCTAGCCTCCTAAGCCTGTCTAGACCCTAGGAGCTTCCCAGACCCTAGGATCCTTCTAGGTTCTAATTCCTAGGATCTATCCAAGCCTTAGAACCCTTCTAGATTCTAGACCCTAGAATCTCTCTAGATCTTAGGACCACTCCAGACTTCGGATCAATCCAATCCTTAAACCAGTCCAGACTCCAGGGTTTTCTAAACTCCAGATCAACCCAGCTTCCTATCAAACTCCAGCCCTATCTAATCATATGCAATCATGCAAATGATTATTATTGACTTAGATAATCTAAGATCAATTAATCAAATCCAAAACCCAGCTTTAGTCCAGAAAATCCAGACCAAAATCCAAGGCCAAAGGCTTATGTCCTGAAAGACTTTTTCAATGATTTTTCAAACACTTCAAACCCCAATCAAATAACATTTGATCTAGAGTCTATCAATTGCATATTGATCAGACATGTCTCTAGAGTCGACCCTCCAGATTTGAGCTCAATCCGACACTTTTAACCCCTGAAACTGAATTGAAACCCAAATGCTGTAAAACCTTCAAATATTTACAGTTCATGCCACTGGACCCTCCATCCAGTAGAATTTGATTTTGGGACTCTCTCCAAAGCCTAGAGCCACTTCCATTACCTCTATTATGACATCTTAACCAGTAAACCACACTTTTCCAGAATTATTTTGATCCAGAGTTGACTGGGGGTCCAAAAGACCAAAATGTCCTTTAAAGGATTTTTTTTTTGGCTTCTGACCAAGACCCAACACAGTTCAACCCTTTCAACCTTTGAAACCTCTCCCAGCAAACTCTGAATGTCATTTAGGATCTATTAGACCCAAGCCCAGACCCTGGGTTAACCTGGTTGACCCAAAAGTCTCTTAAGGGTCAAAACAGTCAATTTGACTGAAAGTACCTTCCCAGACCTTGAAACCACCTCCAGTGAACTCTTTTGATCAATTCAAATCTATTGAGCTCAATCCCAGATCCTAGGTCAACCAAGTTGACTAGGCCAACTCAGGTTGACCAAATCAACCATAAACTTTGTAACCCATGAATTCAATTTCAAATCAACTCTGAACCCAGTCAAACTCTTTTGAACACCTCTCCCAGTGGTGTAGGCCTGACTAGACATGTTGACCCAGTCAATAGTTGACTTGGTCAACCAAGTCAAAGTTTGGTCAAATTCAACCCCTTTGGATCAAATCACTTGTTTCAATCAAGCTTAATCCAATCAAATCCTTCAAACCTTCAATTCCACTCCATCTCATGCCTTGGATGCATCCAATCCATGGGTGAGTCACAATCAGGTGACTTTGACCAAGTCAACTCTTAAGTATTTGGTCAAAGGCACTAAATGCTCAAATACTCATTTGAATCCCGTACACATTGCTCTAAAGCTTTGAAGTCCAGCCTACCAATCAATGAACTCCCCTCAATTGCCACCTCACCCTTTGTTGACTATTTGACTAGTCAAACAGTCAACAAAGCTTCTTAAAGAGCTTTCAAATGGTCAAACCCCATCAAACCTTGATCTCTTGCTTCAAGTATTGAGCCCAAGGTATTCCAATCAGCTTTTGGTGCTACTCAGCTGCCACCTCATCAAACTTGACTGGGTTGACTGGTCAAAGAGGTCAACCCAAGCTTAAATTCCTTCTTATGGTCAACCTTCTACTTCTAACCTATTTGTCTCTATCCTAGGCTACTGTAGGGATCCTTTTCAAGTGCAAAAGCACTCCTAAAACCCCTAAAATCAAGCTTAAGGCTTTGCTTAGCCTAAGATGGCAATGTTGTCCCCCCTTTCATCCTTGAGCCACCAATAGGGATGAGGTCTTTCCAGCCTTTTTTCTGCCATCTCAACAACTTCGGACACATGTCCCTCATCAGAGCAAGGACTTTGATAGATCAAGACCGTCCAGACTAAACCCTAAGGCTTAAGGGGAGAGAATGAGCTCATTTTGAGTGATCAATCAATCCCTAGCCTCCAAGTCTCCCCAGAGCCTCTCCTCTTTTCGTTTGTGCTCTCCACAATCCCCTCACCCTTTCCCTAGTTCAAACTTATCAAAAAGGAGCTACCGGCGGCGAGATTCCGGCCACCTTGACCTTAACTTCGTCCAAGGCTTCATCCGGCCGATCCAGAGCATATCAGACCTTGATTTCAACTAGGGAGTCGTACGAGGACAGTCTACAAGCTCAGCCAAATCATTATCTCTCGAATCCAAAGGTCGGATTAGGTATAAATCTTAAACCTAGCTTAGAACACATAGATCTATTTAGCTTTTCGTAAAGTTCATTTTATAACTAAAAAAATTACCCCACATGAATGCTCTTCATTAGGTATATCTATGTTTAAAATTTTATCACGAATGATCAAGTGGTTCGAGAGAACGAAGCGATCTTCGTTTCTAAGGTTTGGGCTACGTTCTGCATGGACTACGCCTGATTTGAGCCGTTGAACAAATCTTGTTGTTCCGCGGTTGTTTTAAACTACGGATCTGATCCTACGGTGATTTTTCCTTCCGGCTACATCTGGACCCTTGATTCAGAACCGTGGGATCTGCATCTCGCCGTCTGATCTCCCTCAGTGGAGGTCAAATTGTGGGATTTGATCTCCATCGTCGGATCGAATTCACCCAAATCCGACGGTCGTAACGCGTCGCTAACGTGTTTAAGTGGGCAACCATGCGCTGACGCGTGGTTCCTTTGGCAGCGGCCACATGGAAAGATGCGGCGCCTCACCGCCGCAGCTCTTAGCGCTGGCCGAATCCGAGGATGTCATGTGTCTCCCGCCGCCTTTTTGTTTTAATTAATTAAATAATTAATTTAAATCTATTTTAAAATTCAAAAAACTTCAAAACAATATAAAAGATTAAATAAAAATAAAAAAATTAATATTTAATAACAATATTTCCAGAAAATTAAATACTTTAATTTGAAAATAATATTAATTTAAAATTTTAATTATATTTGAATTATTTTAATTATTAATTATTAACTATTTTAAATTAATAAATAATAACAATAATAGTTAAAATATTTTCTAAAATTTAACTCTTTTATTTAAAAATATTTTAAATTTTTAGATTAATATTTAATATATTTTATTTTTACATTGAATATTAGTTAAAACTCTTTTCTTTAAATATATATGTATATATATTTCACCATTCTAATGATTAATTAATATTACAATTAATATCAATTTAATTATTCTAAAATATAAAATACTATTCTAAAATATTCTAATTAAATTCTAAATATGTTTTAAACATTTCAAATCAAATTTAACTCAAAATATTCAATATAATTTGAATAATCTAAATTATTTGATTAATTGATTAATCAATCAATATTTAGCTAAATGAAATTCAAAAGATTTTCTTTTTTTTTTAATTTATTATATATATATATATATTCTAAATAATTCTTAAATTTCAAAAAACATTAAAGACTTAATTCAACTCAATTTAAGCTTTTTATATACATTAATTAATTTTAAATTAATTTAAACAATTTAATTAACCTTAAACTTTAAAAATTTAAAACAAATTCAAATTAATTCAGAAAAATCAATGTAATATATCAAAATTTTTAGAATTTAAAATTAATTTTAAAATTTAAATTTTATTTGTTTTAAATAATTTGAATAACTCAAATACTTAAATATTTAATTAACATTTAATTAGATATTATATTAATTTTTTTTAATTATTAATTAAAATTTTATTTTCAAATTATTTCAAAAAAAAAATTAGAGGATCTCTCAACAACATTTTGAAAATATTTTAATGACATTTTAAATACTTTTAACTTTAAAATTTATATTTTCATATGTAGGTTTATATATATATATATATATATATATATATATATATATATATGTATATATTCTAAAATTCTATTTTTAAATTATATGTATTCTAAATCATTGAGTGTTGGGTGAACACTTGAAATTTTAAATATAGATTAACTTGCTTGAATAGAATCAATGAGGATAGGTCAATGGATGATTAGCTTGCTAATTACTCATTGTTTGAATTTTCCTTTTGTGTAAGTTACATCATTATCTCATGCATGTATAGGATACACACACCACTTAACCTAGGCTCTTATAGATTTAAGGACTTGATTGTGTAATGTGTGTGCTTATCACATGTGTTAAGTCCAAGGGTTAGACAAACCTTGATTCAAACTTACTTAACTTAGTGACATAATTAAGGACAAGAATTAAGGACTTATTTAGAGAGCTTAAAGAAATTATAATAATTAGGATACACATCCTCCTGACTTGAAATTTTGAACACATAAATATAGTGGCATTGCCTACCCATAGAAAATTTCTCACTGATTTTTGAAGTCATTAGGCCCCCTAATTAATTTACTCAAGTTTAAACCCTTAACTAAGCATTCAAACTTACAAAAATTATAATAAACTCAAATTAAATCCAAAAAATACAAATAATACATCTAACTAACCAGAACCTAATCCTTAACCAATGAAAAATAAAATCCTTTTAATTTGTCATCAATTTTATGAATAATTTAACTTTAATTGAAAATTAATATTTAAAAATTTTAATTAATTAAAAATAATTAAAAATCCCAAAAAATTCTCAAACACTTGATAATCCCTCCTTAGATCATTTCTGATCTTTGGAGGTGATTTCAAAGAGTTTGGGGTTCATTTGGATTTAAAACATCAAAAGGTCTTTAACTAAATCAATTAAATAATTTAGTAAATACATAAAACTTTAAAAAATCATAACTAATTCTAAAAAATTTTAAATTGATCAAACTCAAAGGCATTCAACTCCAATTAAGACTTAGTATTTTCTAAAAATATCAAACCTCCAAAATCTGATCAAAATCAAAAAGTCAATAATTCGGTCAACTATAGTTCAAATTTAGGTCCAAACTTCAAAAAATCATAACTTTCTATAGAAAACTCCAAATTAAGTATACTAACAGTTTAACTACTCATCATAAGCTTTAATATTTATTAAAAATCTGTAACTTTTATAAGTATTTTTAATTTAAAAAGTCAATTTTTGGACCGTTAACTAATGTGATTAAATAACTCTGAATAATTCTAAAAATTTGATAATTCATTTAAAACTCCAGAAAATTTTAATTTGACTAATAAAACTATTTAACCAACATCCTAATACACAACAACCACTCCAGAGATGAAATTTTTAAGAAGGACTACTATGAGCTATGGGGCTACATGTCCTAAGGAGGTCTGGTTCCTCGAGCCTGGTGGCATAACGTCACGAATGAATTCAATGGAGTGTTCAACATTAAAGTTAAGTGATTCTTAATTATTTAACTAAGCTAAAATCCTTAATTCAACTACGTCAACAAGATTTTTAGAATGGACTACTACGGGCTGCAGGACTACGTGTCCTAAGGAGGCCTGGTTCATCAAGCCTGGTGGCACAACGCCACGAACCTGTTGATGAAAAATATAAACTAATTTAATTTTAAAAAACTAATAATTAATTAAATTAATTAATATTAATCGACTCTTAATTTCTAATAAATTAAATCAACTTAATCAAGCCCGATTACTACTGGGTAACACAGGCCTACGAGACTATTAAATTAGCCCCAAGAAATATAAAATAAACTTCACGGTCTCGATGAGCAACAAAGATAGTAATCATTTCACCATCAAAATATATTTAATTTAAATTTTAATATATTAATATTTAAATTTTAATTAAATTTCCTTTTAAGCATTCAACAAATTTGAATACTAGATAACTTAAATTAATTACCCAGCTTAGGATCTACCTCAGCCACACGACCTTTAGCACACATTTTAAATGATTTGATAGGACAACCAACTCTAGTCTAGGCTAGTCCAGTGTTTACTTTACTGTCGTGTACCATATTTTTCGAGATTTTATTGCATGTTGTGATTAAAATTGATTAATATGTTTGCTTACTTTTACTGCATTCTGTGAATTGATGTGATGGACAATTAAATTATCCTTAGATTAGGATCGTTATGTTTGCTCACTGAATTTTCTGCAGGTGGCTGTGTTCATGCAAAGCAATAAAAGGGGGCTGAAAATAATAATTATTATAAAATGCTACAGGTGCTTCAGCTGCTTAGCCCCCAAATAAATAAGAGCACGACCAAATGTGATTGGATTGAGTAATTTTAATTTCATTATATAACTGTTTGGAATGTGTTTCAATATTTAAATGCTTAGGATAACCTCGCAGGAGAGTCTAGAATTTTTATTTTATATCAATGTAATTCATTTGAAATGTTGAGTTGTGAAAATACACATTTGAGTCGGGATATATAGATCTAAACTTGGATTCCAACAAGGAAAGGATACCCCTTAAGGGGATATAGTCTTTTTCATTTGGAAGCTCAAATTTGGATCATTTTACTACCAAAAGTGGAAAGAATAACCTCTGCTTCGGGGGAAGAGTTTTCTTTTCCATTTGGGTATCCAGCTACGAAGAATTCAAGGAGTCTGAAGAGAAGATCGAGGAGTTGAAGATAAAGAGTATCCCACTCAAAGTTAATAGCGTTTGTACTAGAATTAGAATCCGAGTTGTTATTAGTGGTGCCCGGCCACTTTTAATTTTTGCAGATCCTGGATTGTAATAAAAAGACAGTTTGTCTATGGACATTTATTTAATTGGTTTAATTTATTGATGTGCTTGATTTACTTTGATTGCGCATAGGGTTGCCTGTTTTTTCTAATTTTTTTGCATTTGTGTGTCGTCTTTTATTTTAGCCTAGATACACAGAGGCTTATAAGGGTACGCTAAAATTTTTTTCTACTCAAATTTAATTAAAAATTTTAAGATAATATAGAAACTCTAACGATCTAAAAATTAAGCTCAGGATCGCCGGGAGTTCTCATAAGCATTTTGTTGCACCTTCTTTCCTTTTGTTAGGCACATCCCCGCCTGCGAGTTCTGGTAAACCACCTGGCCTATGAGAGTACAGATCTGTCAAGGGAAATATGTGCATCTTAGAGTAAAAACTATTTTTAATCAATTTTAAAACTACTTCATTTTAAATTTCAAGCAAAAATCGAGTCGATCAGCATGCATTGCATTAGAAACTGATTAAAAATAGTCTAAATTTTAATTGCATTTCTTTTAGCATTCTCACCCAACATAAGTCAATGGGCCACTTAAGATAATCTCTAGACGTCGGCCCCAACTCTCAAAAACTTTAATAAAAATATCCTACCACTCTTATATTAAATGACTAGACTCATAGATTTTAATCGCCTAAGTGGTTAGCTGACTCCCAAATCCAGGCCGGGGTAAGTCTAGATTTTACACTACATTAGTTAAGTTCGGACTACTGTGTCCCAATGTCCAAATTTAGATCTAGGATGCAGGACAGATTTTGAATTATAAGACCCCAACCTCCGGAAATATAATCCCAAATTTCTAATAAATCATTCAACTCAAATTAAAGCATCTCTCAACCTAAAATTTAAAGCCCAATATTTAGCTTAGGTTGGGACATCTCTGAATAGTTTTCAGAATCTCTAAGTGTTTCCTACCTTTCTTTTATTGACTCCAAAATAAGTGCTCCAATTTGATCTATTCCCAGTTGAAATTTCAAAATCTAACTTCTTTGATATCATTCCTAAAAAATCTTTAAATAAAATTTCTGTCGCTATTTTAATTGAGAGTTTTTATAGAGAATTAAACCTCCCTACGATGTAATTAACTACGAGGGCTTACGCTCAAGCCCTCGTAGGAGATTTAGAACCCACACCTAATTTTCAAAATTGATTTTTAAAACTAAATTAGTCTTCTTTGTGAAAAATCAAAATCAACGACGATCGTTATCATCATGTCCGAACAATCGATAATGAATGATATTCTCTTCCTTTAGGAAGATATATCATTCTTTGTCAAAGCTTCGAATATGAGGATTAACGATAACTCATCTAGATTATCGCAGCTAAATATTCGATCGAACTATACTTTAGCCCTTCGGGATCATATGCGGTTCTTTCTTAAATTTGATTACGACATTCAAGATGAGATTTGTAATTCTAAATCTGAACCCCACTCTGAAATTTTATTTCCACCTCTCGATGTGGTATACCTTTTCTGACGGAATGTTCAATTTCAAAATTAAAATCTAAAGTCAATTCCAAAATTCTCCAAAGGAGATTAAACTTTTCAAAACCTCTTTTTCAAACTTCCACCAACAATGTGCATATATAAACGTATCAAGATACCAATGGAAGTACAGGTGTATGTGTGAATATGCATATTGCTTATATGTGTCCACTGCACTGGATACATATAACCATTATATAAATGCATCATGCAAAAATGCATGTACAAGCATACACCCATATGGGCCTGGGTAAGCTGGTTATAGGTACACACGTGGCGTCTGAGGATGTTGCGCGGATCAAGAAATGAAATTAAGTTCAAGCCCGATCTTTCTGCATGAACAGATAGGAGTCGGCACGGCTCGAACAGTTAAACAAATGTACGATCGCGACGTCGACCGGAATATATGTTTTATATATTCATATTATGCATTCAAGATTTATAACAAAGAAAATTCATTAACAGAGGCATAAAGCCGGCAACAAACCCGATCCTCTGTTAGCAAGTGGACAGAGTCGACAAGGTTCAACTGATAAGATAAAAAAGCCCATGAAAATTCTAATGATGGTCGTGTTGACAAAAAATCTTAACCAGAGGAGACCTTAAACATTCAAAATGCCTCTCAAATGCCCATAAAAAATCAAAATTTCAAAAATACTAAAATTCAAAAATATTTAAAATTAAAATAAAACATCAAATACTTAAAGCAAAATTCATCCACCCTCCATAATAATTAGTTGTGGTGGACAAATTTGAAAATTACTTTAGTTCACAAAGAGCCAGTGTCTGGTCGAGAATATCATTAGGATGCATTGTCAAACAGTCTCTTGCCAGTAAAGATGTGGCACGTGTCCTCTCATCGATGATTTCACCTCCAAATGGCACCACAGGTAAACGGTTATGACCGGGACCCTCTGAACCGGTGGCTTTGCCGCCAAATGGCGCCACTAAATTACGGTCATAGTCAAAGTCTGAATGTTCCCCAATGGCATCAAGTCCTTGAGATATGAATCTATAGGATATAATCAATAAGGCACAAAGCCCTCTATTAGCTAAGGCGGATTCAAATTTATTTTTTTAGGCAAATATTCACCCCAAATCTTCAAGGTACCCTTGGACGAAGCAACCCACGGCTACCGAGAAGGATCATTCTGTCAGGTTGGATCGATCACCTCCTCTGACTAAGTGGACCACGGATCATGATGACCCGAGATGACGGAAGCATGGGATCTTGATCGGGTTCATCATCATTCCCCCCACCATTCGCTTTAAGTGCATGATGGTGAAATTTTCAATTTTAAATATAAGTCTCAAAAATTAAACTCATGCTGCTACTATATACCAGATGTCACGTATCTCTATGTATCCATTTGACGACTAACCTTAATCGAAAGTTCTCTCTCGTTATCGAGAGGGGTAATTAACTATAAGGGTTTGCGCCTATAGGAAACCAAAACTCAGATCATAAAGTCCTCACAAAATGAGGGCAAAATGTTTGGGTAATATCTATTCAAAATCCAATCTGCCTTCTGAAAATTTACCTCGGAATATGCTCGTTAAAACTCTCCTCAACGACCCAAAAAATGAAGAAAGAAAGGGTCCGCGGAGAGGCTGGGGCGCAAATTTTCGGAGCCCACAAAGAGCTGCTTACGAGCACAGTTTAGAAGTTCAACTTCAAGTTTATTCATAATAAAAATGGTTCTCCTGAGTTTTTTTCCTGTTATTATGGGAATGCAATAGTGGGAAACTGTTTAAAGTTATTGTTCTTGAATAAGATTTGCACGTTTTTCTTGTGAGTTATTTAACCTTCTGCTGAACCTTTAAAAACTTTTAAGCTAATTAAATTTGGAATGTTCTAAATGACATGTGGTTAGCTTATTGAACTCTTCAATCAAGCCTTAGCAGTAAATTTCCTATTATTTTCCATTGCTGTAGAATTATGTTTCCCTTCAATGTGGTGCATTACATTTGATAAGAAAATCTATTTAAACCACATTTACTTTTGTTTCAGACCAGAACCTTCATAGAGCACTTCACATTCTTGTTTAGAGACCTTAAAAATACTAGTTGTTTACAAAATGGTCAAGCCTGACCAACAAAACCTAACGTATACCTATATTTGTCGAGGTGGAGATAATCACAATGTGGTGACATAAGAACCACTTAAACTCATGCTATAAAGTAATACTTTCTCTATGGGAATATGCCAGAAGATAGTGAGATTTCAGATGACAAATTCAGGATGCTAATTCAAGATCAAGTTGATTATGAATTGAAAATGTAAATACGAGGAATATTAGCATGTTATAGAACTAATTACTTTTGATTGTTCTGGACTTCTAATCATGCAATAATATGTGTACTATTAGGGAGCAACCAACAAAAAAAACGATGTATTGGGAAACATAATGGCCAATGATTCTACTGGATTTGAAGATGTTGCAACAGCTCAATATATTTATTCTTGAACATTATCAACTTAAGAACCCGATTGAAATCATGAAATATACAACATGAATAGTTCAGTATCGTCATGATAATCCTACCCTGGAGGTTAGGAAGAAACAAAGTAACCTTTACACAAAAAGAAGCATGATGACTTATTCTTTAAGTAGCAGACGATGGATATAGGATAAATTTTGGTGTTCTATATGGAAAGAAATGAATGTCAGTAATGTGACACCTTACTTCATAACCAAATCTAACTTGAACAAAAATCTAATTTATTGTCCTAGGCATTTCAATGAAAATATTGTCTGTTTTGTAAATAAAAAAAATGAAAATATTGTCTGTAGAGACTGTATCACAAAAATTGGAACAACCATGTTTATCTCGGTTTCTAACTCTTCACAGTTTTCTATCGAATATCGAGCAAGTAATATCGTATTGTAGTGATTTCACGATTACTTACGTTAAAAAACAAAAAAAAAACTGATCCTGTCAAAATAAGCAGAAGATGAGGTTTGAATTCGGCAAAAAGAGTATAATTGATCAATTCCATTATCTTTTTAACTACCAACTACTTTGCGTTTTTTATTAAAACGAATGACCGGCATAAGAAACAACAAACCATTGTCGACCTCTCCCAACGAATTCATACTTCCATGGTGAAAGCGCGATCTCTGCCAAGGAGAAGAACGCCAAGATCCCCAATAGAGACCGCTTGTCCAGCGCTATCCACAATGTCAACAGTCCCAAAAATTCTACGGCACCTTATAGAAGCCGATGAAGAACCCGTGGCTAGAAAATGCCTAAGTAACTGAAGAACCCTGATGGATTTGATTCTGAACGAGCAGCGGAAAGCAAAAACTCGCCGGCGGCGCCGTTGCACTCCCATTTGTTCGGAGTCCGGCTGAAGGGCAAGTAAGAGATAATTCAACTGAAGAGGAGAGAACATAGAAATGTGACTGGGAGAGAAGGGAAGGAATTAATGGGCAGAGTTACAAAGGAGCATTGTTTGCTGATCTCATTGGGCATTCGTAACTCGGCCTTCTCTGGTGATCGCCGGAAATCCCTACTTCCATTTAGGCTCCCCAAATCTCAAGCGCGAGTGCAAGGACCGGCGATTCCACCATGACGATTCGGAAGAAAATGGATTCAACGTTGAGAGAGAGGATTTAGATCTGGCAACATATGGGCTCTATTTAAATAAAATCGGACTCTTTTGTTTTGATTAAAAATTAATTTTATTTTCAGTCGATAAATTATTTGCTGAACCAAAAGAAAACATAAATAATAAGTTCTAGGGAGTGTGAATTTCCACTACTTTTATTCTTAGTTAAAGAGTGTGATCCTTTGGATGTCAATCATATATCTAATGAACCACTTATCATAGTTGAATATCAACTATAATAGTGCTTATTAAATGGTGTAAATCAAATAGTGAATAAAGATATATCAATTATATTAAAGTCTATTGCGTGTTAGAATATTCGTGATAATTTAAAGAATTTAATGTCTTAATTTTATCGTAAGATCTAATCCAAATCTATCTATACTACTATTATAAAAGCCGCTTGAATTTCCTTTCAGATCAAATCTTGGCCATTCATTTAATTTTTTTTTTAAATTATCTTGTCCCTTCATTATATTTTATATAATTAATAAATTAAAAAAATAATAAATATATTATTTAATACCCCTTATATCTTATATTAAATTCATTTTAAATGTTGAACGCTAGAATTTCGTCCGTTTCATTTAATGTCCTATACATCATATTTCTTATCTATACTAATATTAAATTGGTGTTTGTGATTCAAGCGTTTGAATTGTTCGCATTCCACTTATTTTCTAATGTTATCCGCGTGGCATTTTACTCTTCTAATGTTAAATCCTAACGCTAGATGGCGCAACTGTTCGCATTCCACTTATTTTTTTCCATTGGCTTTGTTTAGGGAGCCAAGGAGGCCTTTCGTATACAGGCAGAGGCAAACCGGTACGTATCCACGCTCCCGAAAATCTTCTCTCTCGCGGGAGATTCATCTTCACGTGAACTTACCGCTGACCTGTCATCCTTTGTCTCGCTTCTCGGCTTGAGCTCGCTGACGAGGCAGTGAAGGCAACTGGGATGAATCATGAAAGGTGGAGATGATGTCCTGTTGCCGCTTGGAGTTTTGGCGCTGGTCTCGCTTCTTCTTCTCCTTGTTCCCATTTCGGAGAGGATTGTTAGTGAGGAACTGGGAGTTCTCACTGCTCTGCTTCTTTTAGTCGGCGAGGTTTCCATGATCCGGTAGAATCGGAGATCTCTGTTTGGCTGTGGGTTTAGCTAGATCTGGTGAGACTTATGCGGCTCATTGACTGCTTATTTGAAGTAATGTGCCTGGATTTTGGTTTGTTATGAAAGCAGTTTCGGTTTGCATTTCAAATTCGGAGCACGATTCGAAACGCTTGTGTAGCAGAAATTGCGTTTCTTGTCTTGTTCTTTTGCTAATTTATGATTTATTGTGAGTTATGAATTTAGATGTTTATTGTGCTTATTTTTGGAGCAGATTGGCAAAGGAGCATTTGGCTCCTCTCTTTTCTTGAAGCACAAGGTGGAAAAGAAAAAGTAAGTAGAGAGGCGGCTCACTTGTATTTGGCTTGTGCTTTATCCATGGCATTGCTTTAGCTTTGGTGGGGTTTTTATTATTTCTTCTTGATTTGCTTAGATATTTCCTGTAGAAAATCAGGCTTGCTCGGCAGACAGATAGGAACCGCAGGTCTGCACACCTCCACACCTGGAGGTAAAATCCTTGTTGTTGTGCACAGTTGTTTATTTGGGATTGTTTGTAGCCAGTGGCTTACACTAGAATGAGTTAATCCCATGCACTCTACTTTGATAAATTTGATTGATAAATGCATAAATTTCTATGCTTTGTAATGAGAACAATGCTCTTAGAGCCATTGCTTATAGATGTTATTTTTCTGAATTCATTACATGAAAATATATTTAAATCTTTAATTTTCCTTGCATATAGATGTTATTTTTCTAAATTCATTCATCTTTGCCGACCTTTAGGTGCTGCATTTTATATTTTGATTTTAGTCATCAGAATTTTATTGTTTTTGCAGATGGAACTTATTTCTAAAGTGCGGAATCCATTCATTGTGGAATACAAGGATTCTTTGGTTGAAAAGGTCTGTGAGCACAACTTTGTTATCATAAAAGTCATTGTATTGGGTGTTTATTGTGAGGATTCATTCTTTATGTTATTGACCCATTAGATTCCAAGCATGAAAACAAAACTAAAATTACTCTTAAAAATTGCTTACTATTATTTTCAGAATATTTTGTTTGTTTGTTTTTTCTTAGCGTTCATTTATATCATTGTCTGCAGAAGCTTTGCAAGTGGCTTGTGCAGTTACTTACAGCTCTTGATTACTTGTATGCGAACCATATTCTTCACCGTGACATCATGGTGGGTAATCATAAATAGAACACTATTTGGATGTACCATGCACAAAATTCATGCTAATGATTTGTAATTGATCCAATGTTCTAATATTTTCCTAGCAAAAGATCAGAGTCTTCAACTGGGTAAGATGTTTAATTGAAGCTAATTTCTTAAATTGTTAAGTAACATAAAAGTACTAAGTTACGCTACTTGCAGGTGACTTTGGCCTTGCAAAAATGTTGAGTTCAGATGATCTAGCATCATCTGTGAGCACTATCCTGAAATTGTCATTTTGTCTAGAAGAGACCAAACATTTGCTATGATGTTCTACATACTTGTATTCTATTTGAACACATAATTCATTTATGAATATCCAGTTATGAAGATTTCCAAAGTTTTGGTTGCCCATTTTTGTTCTTACAAGTGGTGAGGGATGTATGTGTCGATTGATTTGTTCAAAACATTATCTCATTTTAGTTGCTGTGCCTTCATTCAAATCTTCTTGTTTATGGCTAGCTCTGTAATCCTTCTATTTTGTATTGATGCCTTTTAGTTAAGCAGGTTTTGATGTACCTGTTTCAATATGCCCTCATCTCCAAGAGTTGGGACTTAATTTATATATATTATGAGAAAACAACAAACAGATAACAACGGAATATAGGTCCTGCATGTAGTTATTTGCATGCTAATGTTAATTTGTATATTTATTTAGGTATTGTTGTGATGGTTGGAAGTATTCCATGGGATCCATTGATGAATTTTGTGCTGTGTTGCGTTGTGCTAAAGACTGTGACTGTGATTGGCTCGATATAAGTTTATAAGTCTTATTGTTTCTTGCTTTTATATTTATTCATGGAAGTATATATGTTGGCCAGCGTGGGTGTGTTCTCGGATATATAGATAGGTTCATTAATATTGATATGAAAGGCATGCTTCTATTCACATGTTGTGCAATTCTTCATACTCACATATTTCTATAGTATTTTATTGATATTTGTAATTTGATCACAAAATTTAATTTTTTGGCATTATATATATATATATATATAATTTAATCTACCCTTTAGCAGTAGTTTTAACACCTGTTAAAAAGCACTGCTAAAGCCTTCTTATAACAGCACTCATAAAACCACTGCTAAAGCCTTTCCAGCGAACGCAAATACAGCGGATTTGCAGCGGTTCCTAAACCGCTACAAATAAGTTAGTAGGTGTTTAAACCACTGCAGTAGGTCCTAAAAAGTGTTGTGAGAGCCTGATTCTTTAGTAGATATTATTGGTAATGGTGGTGGGATTTAAGTAGAGTTATTTGGTATAATTTTTGTTTATTTCATCCTTCTTTCATCTTTGACTTTTGTAATTTCTTTTTTCTTTTCGAAGAGATTTTTTCTCCGCACCTTTCCATTGGACCGCGATACTCTACTCTCCATAAGTCATTGCGTTATAGGCTCTCACGATAGGGTGCCATTCCTTGGTGTGAGTTCTTTGAAGATTGTGGCCTCAGGGTGAAGTAATGGCTCTTTGTTTTCCCCCATTCAATTCATTTATTCTCAAAATTTCTAAATGCTTCTAACTGCTGCTCTTTTATTATTGTGGTATCCAATATAGATCACCCTCTCTCTCTCACTTTATATATATATATATATATATATATATATATATATATATATATATATATATATATATATATATATATATATATTAAATGCTTCAATTTTTTTCTTTATTTTATAATTAATTGTTCTTATGCCTCATATTTGTTTATATAAATTCAAGTAACTCTTTAGAAGAGTATGTTGATTCTTGCATTTGTACAATAATATTGATATATCACTTCTTTATTTTCATTCTCTTTATCATTACGAGCGACGAGCTATTGTAATAGATATCAGGCGACTTGATTTCGTGTGTTTCCTTTTTTGTTGTTCTTTTGTCTTCTTTAACAAGAAATTTTGCTCCAATTAAAAAATTCTACTTCTTTTAAACATGTCAATTTTATATTGAACTTCAATTTAGAGTCTATTGTTTATTTGCTATAACCTTTCTTAATTTCTAAAATGTTGAATTTCTTCTTAAACAAAGTTTTTTACAATATACTTTGCAAAAACATCTCATTTCTCATTTATATCTCCTCATAATTTTGACAATTTAATAATTTTTTTATTAATTTTATTTTTGTCCATCCTTGTATTAGGTATTTAATGAGAAAATTAAAGAACTTGAAGAAAAGCAACGGCCAAATCCTCAACTATTAATGAGATCAGTTCTTGTGTAATATATTTAGTTTAAATGTTGCGTTGAAATACTAATTTTATTCATACTAGCAATGAACTTATCTTACCTATTGTTGTTGTATTGATATATTATAAGAATATTTTTATTAGAAGTCTCAATTCTTAGTGAAGGCTACTTGAACAAGGCGAATAAGAAGAGTGAGTCATAATCACTTTAAATTTGTTAGCAAGTACTTTGGAGGTAATCCTAGAAAAAGTTTTATACACAAACATAAAGAGAGAGAGAGGGCTGCAAACAAATCAAGCCGAGCCAAGCAAGACCTTTCTATCGGATACAAGAAGTTCTTCTGCTTGATAGTAATGTAAATTTCCTCTTCACCTCTAAAATGTTATATCGTCAATATTTTTCATAATTAAAAAATGGGGTGCACACTTTATCATCGCATGTCTTTGAAACTCCATGATGCTTAGCCTGTGCTCAGAACGCTTGTGTTAGATCTAATGACTTCTCAAAGGATTCCTAAGCCTATTAATTGGTACTCCGCTTCTTTATATTACTTGCTATTTATATATGCAATTGAGCATAAATTTCTATGAATTGTTGTATGGGTTATGGATTCATCTAAGTATTCATTGGGAATAAAAGAATAGATGAATTCTCTTAGAAAAATAACACTTGAATATTTATTAGGTTGTCTATAGGTAATAGCTTTATAAGGTTGAGAAGCAGAACAATTATGGAAGTTGTCCTCTTATTTCAATAATCCATAACATTATAGTATAGATTATTTTACTCATGTTGTTATTATAATGGTAACTTGGTTAGATGTTAGTAGTTCATCTTTCTATTCACTTTCTATTGTCTTAATTTTTGTTGCTTATGTTTAGATCTTACAGCCTATTTGTTTATGAGCAAAATAAGTGATAATTCTATTTATTTTTTGGATGCCATTTATGATAAGGTAACTAATAGCCATTTAATTTTGAGACTTTGTTATCGATTGTTTCTTTTGGATGATTTGCATCTAATTGTATTTGTGTTGGTTATATTAGCTTCATAACAATTATAGGGCATTTTTTGTTGTAGGCCAATTCATATATTTTGTTGTAGGTCCATTCATATGTGAAAATTTATCTAATAAATTATTCTTGTCTATCTTAATTCAATTTACATTAATTTTGATTGATTGTTGCTAACTTTTAGTCTTTCTCATTATGGTCGTTGATTATTGCTTGGATGATAAATTTATGCTTCTGTAGGTAATGCTCTATGATATGCTTTTTTTTTTTTTTTTGAGTCACTAATTTAGTTATCTGATGGATAATATATTGATGTCAAAAAATCTATCGATTAAAAACTACTTACATTACTCAGAAGCTTGTTTTTTAATTTTTCATCCAACTATAATGAGAGTATTTCAAGAATAATAAAAATTTATATGCCTATTAATTATGTATAAATCATCTATATGTATTCAAATATTGTATTTTATGTTGATATAGAATTTAATATTATTGATATAGTATATCATAAATTATTTATAATTTTTATTATATATTTTTTTATTTTTTAAAATTTTATTCACGTGCACATGGTGCACGTGCATTTATACTAGTTTTATAAAAAGTTGTAAAAGATATTGAAGCTGTGACGTAGAAAGGTCAAAAAGGAAAAATAATCATACAGTCTAACACTGTTAAAGTAATTCAACTGAAATATATCATAAGATACAAATAACTTTAGAAATTATTAATACAATGTACCAGACATAATCGTAGATGATGGATTCCATAGTAGAAGTTGAAGCAACCTTAAGTGGCTATTTGGTAGCAGGATTTATGTCGGATTTAAGGCGGATTTGAGCAAAATCCAGCCAAACGGCCTAAAATACAAAACCAAATCTCACGGTAAATGAAAGACACCGTAGACGAAAAATTACCCCTTTCGTGGTAAATCCCATATTTTCGAAATCATCTGATTCGGGGGATTTACGGGATTTGGCCTAAGAAGCGCGCGAAACGGAGAAAGCTACTTCACAGCGAGCGAGCTCACGTTGTTGCTTCCGATCAAAATGTTGTAACTTCCAATCCAACAAGAAGGGAACATCTTTGAGGAGCGAAGTCAAACAGCGACGAAGGAGCCGAAGAAGACACAATGAAGAAATAAAGAGGAAAAGCAAATCGTAGGCATAGGCTATGTAAAGAAAATAGCGAATTGTAAAAGAATTATTTAAAATGAGTAAATTAATCTTAATAATTAATATTCATTAATTAATTAGATATTAATTCATGTAAAATAATATTATTTATAACTTATTTTAATGAAACTTATTATATTTAATTAATTAACTAAATAATAATTAATAAAGATATTAGATTATGCTAATTATAATTTTATTTTAATTCGATAAAAATTTTAATTAGCTATAATTATAAAAGTTTAATTAAAAAAGCTAGATATATATACATTAGTTATAAAATAAAATAAATTATAATAAATAATAATAATTTAAATAATTGATATTATTTTTATTTAATTTATCTAAATAGACATGATGAGTTAATTAACTTAATAAATTATTAATTAATAAATAATTGATTAGATTTTGTATGATTTAAATAGTCAATTTCATCGAAAAACTATTAATATTTCAGCTACTTCTAAATGTTTTACAACTATTTCTCAATTATTTTTTTACAAATTTAGATAATTCTAAAAACTATTAATATTAATTAAATCTATGTTATTGTTGTATTTTTATCGAAACTTTGTTGTATTTTATTTGAACTTTTATTGTTATACTTTAATTATCCAAGAAATGCATGTCAAATCTCTTAACCGCTTTAAATCCTGAATTGAATAGCCAAACAGTTACACAGGATTTAACAGGATTTATCATAAATGTTACCAAACAGTTTTTAGGATTTAAGCCCCTAGGATTTTGTAAATCCAAATTTAGAGGATTTACGAAATCCTACTTAAATAAAATCCTGGATACTACCAAACAGCCTCTAAGACGTTAGAGTTGTATTCAAGTGATCATTTGTGGTTGGTTTTGTCATTCTCCTTTGTGGAGAGGAAACAAAAGACTAAGAAATCATGTATATATCTCAGTTTTTATATCACGAGTTCGAGTTGTAGCTGACGCATGCATTGATGATAATGTGCATCAACATTATTGGTGATAATAGATGACAAATTCAATGGGCATCGATGTTGGTGTCGTGGCGTGCACCACCTTGATAGGTGATGGGGTACATCGACGATGTTAGCAACAATGAGTGAAGCCAATGGGCAATGGCATTTGTGTGGATGACATATATCATATTTATAGTTGATGGTGTGCGTTGATATTGATGAGAGCAACGAGCAACAATAAAGGCAGGCATTGAAGTTTGTATCTACAACATGTATCAGACTTATACACAATGTTATGCATGATTCCTTTGATTACAGATCATTCTTTAGCATTTAAGTGCCTTAATGGTCTTAAAATTGAGTGATCTTGTGCTCATTAAATTCATCTCAACCGAAATGCTCGTTTTGGATATAAATAATCAAAAATCAAAAAACATTTGTTCATTTAATTAATATCATAACATTCTTAACTACACTTAAGTATTTTATATATTCTAATTTAGAGCTGTATGAACTTTGTGATATCGTTTGACTCGTTCCATCGAGACATGCAATTCAACTATAATTTGTCGCAATCGAAGTATAGATGATCCTAACTTTAATTCTAAAATTTTTTCAATTCAAATATTGCATCGACTTTCACGATTGAATTATATTATTTTTTTACTAATCCATCAATGTTCAAATTCATTTTTAATATAAAATTTTAAGTTAATAAATAACAACTAATTGTTTGATCTTTCTATGTTAATATATTTGTAACTATTTAACATGAGATTAAACTAATTCTCAAATATCTTATCTCTCCCCAAACACCCCCAATTTGTGTGCCTACTTGCAAGAATATTTCTCAATCATCCACCTAACAGATGGCATTTAAAGTGAAGAAGCTGACAGTATAGAAACTCTGAAGTTAATCAAGATGTATGACAATCACAACGGACACTTGTGTTCCTCCATCACAGTCACACTCAGGTTTTGTTTAGGATGACTTTCTTACTACTTTTTAAAACAGTTTTTTAGTATAAAAATTTCTTAAATTAAAAATTTTTTGTACTAAAAATTTGCTTTAAAAAATAATGAGCAAACAGTCCCAAACGAAACCTCAATTTAACAACATCAACATCCATTAAATGTACAATCATCTAATATGCTATCATCATTATTTCTTTAATATCATCAATGACCGTTGTCTAACACCTGGCACCATACACTATAATTAATTTAATAGTACTTTTATAACGTTTAGGATAATATTGTGGCTTAACAAGGAAGGTTTTTGGAAATATTGATTCAAGCTTCGTTTGGAACAGTATTTTTATTATTTTTTAAAGTAGCTTTTTAGTAAAAAAATTTCTTACAAATAGCAAAAAAATAATGGTTAAAAGTTGTATCAAACGAAGCCTCAATTTCTTTTGTTTCTAACTTTTGTACTGATATCATTAATTTTTAATCATATTTGATTTGGGGGTGGAACCAGTATATATCTTATGAGGATGAGCACAATAAGATTGTGAAATATATAGCCTTAGATGTGAACGTGAAAATGGATTTTGTTCGTCTTTGAATTTTAAGAAAATGCATTTACTTAGAGATGGACAAAATAGTTAAAATATTTATTCTATCAAAAAAAAAATTTCCACTCCTAATTCGATTAATGATGTGGTGCAATTTTTTACTTCATTTGAAATATTTTACTTTGATTTTACTTTAAGTAGTCTTAAGAAGTTAATATAAGTAAAAATAGGAGTGCAAGATTCATAAAGGACACAAGATTTTTTATATGAAAAATCTTGGAAAGGGAAATGCCACAAGGCATGATCCAATTAAAGTAATTTCAATAGTATTTATACTTGATTACAAGTGAAACCCTTCCCCGAGAGAAGGATTCGATAAATTGTAATGAATACATTAGTTGGTTGAAGTTAAAAGAGCCCTTTTACAGGAATTCAACACCAACCTTAAGTGTTGAAGTTGGAATTCAGAGTTGATACCAACAACGTACATCAATTCTATAAATGATGGGGTGTTTTGGCATTATTAGTGATGGTAAGTGATGAAGCCAATAGCCTTTGGATTAAACATGTGATAATAGCCAATGGATTATAGGTCAGAGGAATGTAGTTAGCGGGCAATCGAAGTTGGAGGATTGTAGTCGGTGGGCGACCGAGATCAGAAGGACCATAGTTGGCCAATGGTAGTCTCAGGACCACAATTGGTGGGTAACAGAGGTAGTTGTAATTGGCGGGCGATGAAGATTAGAAGAACCCTAATTGGGCAATGATAGTCGGAGGACCGTAATCGGGTGCGATGGTCGAAGGTAAAATTTTTTCATACTTTTGAATGTGAATATAATAATAATAATTTCATACTTTTGAAATAATAATAATAATGAAAATTGAAAGAGAATATAGTTAGAATAAGTGAAATTTTTGCATACTTTTTCCTATTAATTTGTGGATGAACTTCACTCTCACCGTAGGGGCGGAACCAGCATTTCATTTCAAGGTGATCAAATTTTGCATATAAATAGACTAATATTTTAAAAAATAAAATGAGATAATTCAAAGCAAAATCATTATGATTGAAAATTATTACAAGCTTAATAATCTGTTTTACATTTTTTGATAATATTGCATTACAACTTTATTGAGAATCAAATCGAACACATCTTTTTCAATATAAGGCAATATACAGTCATTGAGCCAATCACCACCCATTCTACTATGTAATCGATGTTTGACAATCCTCATTACAGAAAATGATCTCTCCATTGTAGCAATAGCAACTGGTAAAGTTAATGCTAAAGTAATGAGTATGTAAATCAGATGATACACACCATCCTTCTTGAACTTAACAATTTATTTTAAAAGATCAGCAATACTGCTTAGAGAAGAGAACTCATCACTAGTATGCATATTAATAATATAAGTTGCTAATTAACTTTTAAGAGCTAAAAGCTCAATTGTAAAAAAATCACTTTGATATAACTCTGTTATATATATATATATATATATATATATATATATATATATATATATATATATATATATATATATATATATCAATTTTCTCTCATCATAAACTTGGAAGGTATCAATTGGGTTTAGGCATGCCACATAAAGAAGCAACTCCATAGTAGATTCAAAAAAGCAATGATTTAGCTCTTGAAGTTACATGTCAATTACATAATAGAATAGCTCAACACGATAATGATGTAGGTTTGTTATTTATTCACCTCTTCATAGTGCTCGACGACAAGTTTTATATGTAGCATTTGCAGGCTACGGCAGGCGTCAATCCGGCACCGGCTAGAGAGAAGGCAGCCAGTGAACGTGGAGAGAGACTTAGGGAGCGATCGCCTCAGCCTGACCCAGCGGCTTCTTCGTTTGCAAATCGCACAAGACGGCACGTAATGGGGTTTTTTGTCATTAGGGCAAAAGAGCAACTGATGCTCACAACTACCTAAAATACCCCTGCAAAAATTAATATATTAAAATTTTGAGGGTGGGCAAAGAAAGCATAGGTCCACCCATGTCTCCCCAATTTTTTTACTATTTTTATGACAAAAAATAGCAAGCAAAAATATACATTTGAATAAAAACTTTGCATATATATCTTCTATTTTTTTCATAATTTATTTAAAAAAAATCCCTTTTTTTTTTGAAATATCAGAACAGAGCTTCTACAAAATAATTTTTAAAAAAAATTCTAACATAAAAAAATCAACCAATATAAGTTATCCCAAATAAAGCCTAATATGGTATGCTTTATATGGCTAATGCGACATAAAGTATAATAAATTTTCACTCATATGATAACCAAACACAAAAGGGCTTTTTATTTTTAAAATATTAGCGAAAAATAAAAACTGAATGCTTTGATGGAATGACAACAATTCTATCTATGTCCTACCAAATTTATTATTCTTTTCCACAGTACAAAGCGTTTTCAATGGTCAAACTTCTCAATAGTTTAGTAAAGTCCATTATGTCATATACAATTGCATGTACACTTTACATAAGAAATCATTCAGTAACAAAAAGTATATGGCATGTTCAAAATGTCAATTCAGATTTCGTTTGGGACAGCTTTAGATTATCATTTTTTTCTTATTTTTTGAGAGATTTTTTATGAAAAAATAGCTTTACAAAGCAGTTAGAAATCCGTCCCGAACGAGTCTTAAAATTTGCAAAATTTTAGCTTCATTTGGAACAACTTTCTTACTATTTTATTTTTCAAATGATAGTTATAATTTCTTTTTGATTACTATTTCTTTGTTATTTTAAAAAATAAAAATATTAGAAAACTACCTTCTACAACAACATAAAAAATTATTTTCTTTATAGTCACTTTATAAAGCAATAAAAAAAAGCTATCTCAAAAATAAACTTTTATTTATAACTCTTTATTTCTATTACTTTTTATTGGCTTACATTATGCAAAGAAATTTTAAATAATTTCAGAAGGGCATAAGAGAGAGAGAGAGAGAGAGAGAGAGAGAGAGAGAGAGAGAGAGCACTCAGCTTTGTCAAGAAAGAGGATTTTTTGTTGCTAAGGAAATATTTGACTATTATGGTATAATCTCAATGATTTCAATAGATATTTGTTAAGAATGAGAGCATTAAAACTTAATTATTAATAGTTATTGATATATCATCAAAAAATTATCTTGACCAAGCACGAATCTCGAGATAAATCAAGTTGAAAATTTCTAAATTTAAATTTGGGACAATTTGAACTCCGATTTCAACAAACTTATAGTCAAACAGAACGTCTCAAAAAGACAAACCCAACGACACTAAATTAGACTCAATCCGAGCCCAAATGGGACCAAACCGAAGATCAAAAGCGCATTTGAAAAGTTCAAACTATAAATTTGATGACCAAACGATTTACAAACGTTACATGCTTATAGTCGAATTGAGCGGCTCGATGAGACGAATCCAACGAGCTCAAGATCGTTGAATTTTGATATCACTAAGGCACTCAAATACTCGATAAATGGTCCATGATCAAAGGCATCAATATCGGTTATCTATTCAAAACACTCTCAGCAAGCCCTTGATCTCCTCCCTATTTACTGGCTATGCCACTCTCACAAAAGTAAAAATAGACCACTTATTCTTTATTGAAGGGGGACCCAAGTAAGGAAGACAGAGAAACTAGAGTTCATTTGCTACTAGACTCCTCCTTGACCACCGTCGGATCACCGACTGTCGCCGGACTATGGCCGGGCTTCTGCCCGGCCATCGACCGACGACGAACTTCTGCTTGGCCACCGACTAACGTCAAACTTCCACCCGGCCACCGACTATGATTTTTTTGACCTCCGTCACCATACAACGATCTTTATAACCATTGTTGCCCGCCGACCATGGTCCCTTCTGACCACCGTCGCTAGACAACGGTCTTTCTGACCACTATCATCTGCCAACTACGGTCTTTTTGACCATTGTTGCCAGGTTACTACAGTCCTTCCGACCTCCTTCGTCAAACAACGGTCTTTCTGACCATTATCGCCCGTCAAATAAGGTCTTTCTAACCTCCTGCACCAGGCTACGACCCTCCCGACCTCCGTCACCAAACAACGGTCTTTCCGACCTCCATTACCTGCCAACTATGGTTCTTCCGACCTCCATTGTCAGACAACGATCTTTTCAACCTCTATCGCTAGAGCACAGTCTTTCCGACCATCATCGCACGTCGACTATGGTCCTTCCGACCTCCACCGCCTGCAAACTACGGTCCTTCCAGCCACTGTCACCCGACTATGGTCTTTCCGACCTTCGTTGCTCGCCGACTATGGTCTTGCCGACTAAACGAACATGTCAATAATGATTCTTCTAATTCCCACCATGTAATGCACTTTATATGATGTATATTTGCAACATCAAACCAAAGCCTTCCTTCAAAGAAGGACCTCATTCGTAATTGATCGCAAACACTAGTGGATTCATTCAAATTAAGCCAAGCCCCGTGGTTTTTTCCCTTTTTCAGGGGTTTCCATGTAAAAACTCTTGTGTCTCTTTTGAACGTTACACTCTCTCTTTTATCTGGTTGTATGTTGTATCTTCGTACAAAACTAAGACGTTAACTTTATATTTCTCTATCGCCGTAAATATTTAAGAACACAACATTTATATTTCATTTTTATGATAAAATGTTAATATTTTTAGAACATTATCATATGTCACTAACAACATATAAAATAAAGATCTTAAGATATTTAAGAAATACAAGTTAGATCAATTACTCGGATTATAAATCTTTTCATACTCTAATTTGAGTGTTATTGAATTATCATAATAAGATATCATTTTAATTATAAAATTATATAATTTGAAGCTCTTTTGATATTTAAAATAAAACTTTAAATTAAATTTTGAAGTTGATTAATTCTCCTAAGTGTTTTGAGGTCAGTTTATTGTAGAAAAAATCATTCATAGATATTTTTTTTGGCATATAGAGTTGTCAAAGAGTTTTAGAGAGCTTTCTCTACTCCCTCGCATTAATCATCATTAAGTGATAATAATTGTCAAAAAGTTTTTTTTTGGCATATAGAGTTGTCAAAGATTTTTTTTTTTGTTTTTTGTGAAAATTGAGGGTCAAAGAGTTTTTAGAGAGCTTTCTCTCCTCACCCGCATTAATCATCATTAAGTGATAACGCTCATCCGCCCAAGAACACAGCATTATGCTTAGAAAAACAGTCATTATATTTAAATTTTGTTAGGCAAAATATAAATGGGCTTCGAAAATATCACAATTATATTCCGGTTTGCTGTCCACCACAGATTTTCTGTTCACACGTCGTGCGAGTTCTGTACTTATGTCTTCCTAAAACGTTATCTGCTATCATCCTTTACTCGTATAAAGCACACTCCAAATCTCACTTGCTTACCAGAGTTACAACTATAGCTTTTCCAACTTTTCCTTCCATTAATGAGCACGTTAACTTCTTTTCAGAAACCAATAGGCCATCTAATTTAAATACCCTGCCACTTCGACAAAAAGGAAACTGGAACCTTCCGTCTAACCTCGCTATAAGAAGCAGAGTCTTCCCTGTTTTCTTCAAGAAAAGGGAGATGAAGAAAATGGAGAGGTGGCTAAGAGTGAGCGAGTTGGCGATGAGACTGGCTGCGTTGGGTTTTGCGGTGACAGCTTCAGCTCTTGTTGGAAGCGATAGGCAAGTGAGGATGTTCTTTTCTTTGGAGAAAAGGGCTAAGTTTACAGACTTGAAGGTTTTGGTGTAAGATTCATGACACCTTTGGGGGATGATTTAAAGTTCGTATCTTTGTTTGATATTTGTGATAAATTTATGGTTTTTGGCTACCGTTTTTTTTTTTCCTTTTTTTTGTGGGGGAGTTGCAGGTTTTTGGTGGCGGCTAATGGGATATCAGCTGGGTATAACTTGTTGCAGTTGGTGCGCTGCTTTGTGGGAATGATGAAGGGGGGTGTTTCGTTTGGAAAGGGCTTTGCTTTTGTTGTGTTTTCCTGTGATCAGGTGAAGGAAAATCTGAAATGTTTCATTGTTTACTTTTAGAAATCTGTATTTGTAATTCCTTTTTTAAGATTTTGTTTTGTCTGCTTTGTTTGTTCATCTTTTACTGCTTATTTTCTTGGAGGGTGGAATAGTTATATACTCGTACCCCTTCTCTCTCCCTGAATTAAAGAAGTTACCACCGGTTTTACAGTCTAACAATGGAGTTTTTGTATGTGGTGAGGTAATAGGCATCAGGCATGTAATTAACACTGCCAGCCGCCGACCACCGCCTCCATCGTCTCATAAATAAACAAGAAGAACATATTTTTTAAATATCAGATATATTTTATCTTAAAAATAAGAAAATTACACAAACTCAGGAGCTTTTATCATGCATTATTAATGTTAACAAGTGGTGATGAAGTATGCATAAAGGCTTACACTGGAAAGTTGCAGCCCAAGAATAACTTTTCTATTCTTTTTTTTTGGAAGGTAAGATTAAAGAGAGTCTCCTTAGATGGCTTGGTCACATAAAACGGCAGCCTTCTGATGAAGGCTGCCCCGGTTAGGAAAGTAAATGTATCAGATTTGACTTATGTTAAGAAAGATAGAAGTAGATCATTTAAAAAGGCTTGGTTAGAAAATATTAGAATGACCTTTCTTTTTTAGATTTAAATAAGAATTTAACTTTTAACATAGCATAATGGAGAAAAAGGTTTCATGTAACCAACCCCACATAGTAGGATAAAGGCTTGATGCTACTATTGTTGTTGTAAAGGTTGTCATCTTCTGTTACTGTAATTCTGAAAATATAATGGTTTCCATGCAACTATGGAAGGAGGAGAGCTAACCTCTACTAACATAAATTCTATTAGTCTAATGACAATCTTCTTGTGAGTTTTTTTTCCCCATTGTTTTTGTTCTTAAGAAAATGATCCGAAGCATTTGACCCCAAGACTAAGGTTGAGCAAATTGGAATGATCAGGTTAGGTTAGTCCGGTTCGGTTGATCTATTCTGTCTGAGCTTAGCTCAACTTGAAATGACAACTTTTAACCAAGCCTTGACTCAGGTATTATAGGAATTTGAGGTTCTGGATCTCTTTGTCCTACCAGTTTACTTCCCCACCAAAAACAGTGTTAAATTTGTTGGCATCATTACTGTTTAAAATCACTGGCAAATCATGATGGCATGCATTTTGAAGAAGAGAGCATATGATTCACCAGCTTTTCCTGCACTTGAATGTGTAAATGTTGTTATTCATCATCTTGGTTTTTCATGTGAACATCTTTCTTACACATGGGGTTCTATCATTTTCATAAATAAAACATTCTAAATCTGATATATCCATATATATTTTTTATTTGACAGATGTCAATTCTTTGTTGCAACAAAATAGAATGATCTGAAGCATGTTTATTATGGTTTTATCTTACATCCCTTTAGTTATGCTTCGTTTGAGACGGCTTTCTTACTGCTTCTTAAAGCAGTTCGTCAGTGTCAAAATTAAAATTTTTGTACTAGAAAGCTGCTTTAAGAAGTAGTAAGAAAGCCGTCCCAAACTAAGCCTTAGTCTTTGAGAAATTTCACGTGCAAGAGTGCATCATTTGTCTTTTTCTTGGAAGAATTTGATGTACTAATGCTGACAGTTATCTGTGTTAGATGCATGAAATGTTAAATTTAAATAATTTAAAATATTATTTGTATGTTGTGTTTATTTACTATGTGGACCATGCTATTGCCTCTTTTGCTCATTTTGTACTTAATGAATTAATGTGGAGTTGCAAGTGAACATGTGCAGGATTTCCCCCAACTTGCTTTCTTTGCTTTCCATTAAGTTACATTGTGTGGTTGTTAAAACAGGAACTTTATCATCAATGACATTACCAAACCCTCTCTGTTGTCATCTGTTTTCTCAGTTACCAGTGTTTGATCTTTGAATCATTATTTGGCATTCACTTGTATTGTCAAGAAACTACTTTTATGTGTTGAATGATTTCTATTTTGCTCTCTAAAGTTCCATGAGAGACAAAAAGCCAACTGCAATTGTTCTTGACCTATATTTTGGCAAGTGTAGTAGGAGAACTTTGTATAAATCTCACTATAGTTTGGATTTTTTTTTGTGAAAAAGGAAAAGCAGTTGGTTTAGAACTTACTAACCAAGGGTAATTGTTTATCTTATTTTGTAAACAAAGACAAGTATTCTTCCCATGCATTCCAAGGTATTTGAAACCTTGTGTTACTACTAGAATTTTTTATAAAATTCTTGCATGCTAAGTAGGTATTATTGTAGTAGTAACATCAATATTTCATAATAAACTTTATTGTTGAAACCAAGGTTTCTAGAAACCGATCCATTATAATGTATATGTTGGGATTTTGGCTTCGTTTGGGACGGCTTTCTTACTGCCACTTAAAGTAGTTTTCTAGTACAAAAATTATAATTTTTGTACTAAAAAGCTGCTTTAAGAAGTAGTAAGAAAGCCATCCCTAACAAAGCCTTTCTCTTTATTTACGAGATAGGATGAACTATTTTCTTTGTTTAGAGAATCTTAGAGCTTTTTTTTTTTTGTCACAATAAGATCAAATTATAGGGAGTTCTCTAAAAACTTCTCAATAAATAGGTTAGTTAATCAAATTAAACTCCACAACTAAACATGTTTATCCTAATTATTATGCAGATAATGGCTTATGTGACATTATCGGCAATGGCAGCAGCAGCTCAGGCTGCGGTGCTAGCACTATTGGGCCAGCCGGAGCTTCAATGGATGAAGATATGCGACCTCTACAGTAGGTTTTGTATACAGGCAGGGGAGGGAATAGCCTGTGCTTTTATAGCTTGCTCGGTCATGATAATCATTTCCTGCATCTCTGCTTTCAACTTCTTCAGGCTTTATGGAAGTAATAAAGGCTGTAAGAACAGCCATGGAAGTTGGTAGTTCTTTCTGTCAGTTTCTGAGCTGAAAGTCTCATTTTATAGCCTTTTTTATTGGTCTTACTTTTAATAAATTCCTGTTTATTATGGTAAAATGGACCTGATGCTTGCTTTAATTATGGTGCTGAATTGTAATCTAGTTAGAGATAAAAAATGTTCTATTGTGTATGGAAGCAAAGATGAAAAGCTGGGTTGCAATACATTAGGTTTTGTTTGGGACAGTTTTCTTATTATTTTTAAAAGCAATTTTTTTAGTACAAAAATTTTAATTCAGAAAGTTGTACCAAACAAAGCCTAAATCTGTTTTCAAAAATGGTTATGGATGTTTTATATGCTTTTGGTTTTGTTATATTAACTGTGGAATGCTACTTTCAATTTTTTTGTTTGGTATTCACTTATTATTAGTAGTATTATTTGTTTTTCTTTTGTTTTTCCTAATTTTTTTTTTTTGGCAACTGATGTGGTGATCGTCGGAAGAATCGGACCTGTAAGAAGGGATTTTTCAATCCAGGGAACAAAGATACAAACACAAGCTCTAAAGCTTCAAAGAGTATAATATTTCATTCATCAATCTCCTCTCTTACAATAGCTTGTATATTTATAGGATAAAATGAATATTCTAGAAACTAGTGGTAACAAACCTATAACAAATTAAGATAAACTAATCCTAAGGAGTATATAATTAAAGACGTTCCTACATCACAAACTAAAAGATTTTAATCATGTTAGTCTATTGTTGAATTTCAGTTAAAAGTTTAAAAATAATGGTAATTTGGCATTGTTTCTTAATTTATTATTATTTTTTAATGAGGGCTTATGTAGTAGCTTTGATATAGATATAACAAGAAGAAGTTTTTATACCATTATGTGCGGTTGGTTATATGAATCCTTTTTCTTCATTGTGTTTTGTTAAGAGTCAAATTCTCATCTAAATCTAATGAAAAAAGGTCATTTCTATTTTTTTTAACCAAATCTTTTTAGGTCTACATCTATCATTCTTTTATAAGTTAAATCTAATGCATTTACTTTTTTAATCGGGTTATTGAAAGGCTATTGTTTTATGTGACCAAATCATCTAAGGCGACTCTCTCTAATCTTATCTTCCACTGGAGTTACTCCAACCTTTTCACGTATATGCTCATTTCGTATCCTGTCTTTAAGAGTAAAGCCACTCATCCACTTGAGCATTCCCATCTCCGCAACACTTAAATTAAAATTATGCTTTTCTTTTAATGGTCATATTTTACACTATAAAGCATTGTAGATCTCACTGTCATCTTATAGAATTTCTCTTTAAGTTTGAGAGAAACTTTTCTATCACACAGCAGACCTGATGCATTCCTTCATTTCAACCATCCAACTTGAATTCTACTAATAATATTCTCATCTATTTCACCATCACTTTGAACAATAGATTCAAGATATCTAAAATATATGCTCTTATTAATGACTTGATCGCCCAAAGTAACAATCCCTCAACTAGCTTTGATATGGATACAACAACAACGACATCAAGCCTTTATCCCATTATATGGGGTCGGCTACATGAATCCTTTTTCTTCATTGTGTCCTATTAAAAGTCAAATTCTCGTTTAAATCTAATAAAGAAAGTTCATTTCTAATATTTTCTAACCAAGTCTTTTTAGGCATACCTCTACATTTCTTAACATAAGTTAAATTCAAGACCTCTACTTTCCTAATCGGGTCATTGGGAGGTCGCCGTTTTAAGTGACCAAACCATCTAAGGTGACTCTCTCTAATGTTATCTTCCACTGTAGCTACTCCAACCTTTTCAAAAATATGCTCATTTCGTATCCTATTTCTAAGGGTAAAGCCACTCATCCACCTGAGCATCCTCATCTCTGCAACACTTAACTTAGAATTATGCTTCTCTTTTAATGGCTAACATTCGGCACCATAAAGCATTGCAGGTCTCACCACCATCTTATAGAAATTTCCCCTAAGTTGGAGGGGTACTTTTCTATCACACAATAAGCCTGATGCATTCCTCCACTTCAACCATCCAACTTGGATTCTGCTGATAATATCCCCATCTATTTCACCATCACTCTGAACAATAGATCCCAGATATCTAAAATGTGTACTCTTATTAATGACTTGATCGCCCAAAGTCACAATCCCCTCACTAGGTCTATTATTACTAAAATTACACTCCATATATTCCGTTTTAGATCTACTCAAGCGAAAACCTTTAGACTCTAAGGTTGACCTCCATAATTCTAGTTTACCTTCAACTCCCTCTCTAGTCTTATCAACAAGAAGAATATCATCAGCAAAAAGTATACACCAAGGTACATCCTTTTGCAAATGTCTAGTGAGAACATCCATGACTAAAGCAAAAAGATATGGGCTTAAGGCTGCTCCTTGATGTAATCCAACCGAAATAGAGAAATACTTGGTCAAACCACCTTGTGTTTGAACACAAGTAATAGCTCATGCATACATATCTTTAATGATTTGAATATAAGCGTTATTAACTCCTTTCTTTTCCAGAACTCTCCATAGCACTTCTCTTGGAACTTTATCATATGTTTTTTTCTAAATCAATAAATATCATATGTAAATCCTCCTTATTCTTTCTATATTTCTCCATCAAACCTCTTAATAAATGTATGGCTTCCATAGTAGACCTACTCGGCATGAATCCAAATTGATTTTGAGAAACATTAGTATCACGCCGTAACCTATGCTCTATAACTCGTTCCCATAGTTTTAAAGTATGACACATTAACTTAATTCCTTTATAATTCGCACAATCTTGTGCATCACCTTTATTCTTAAAAATAAGGATTAACACACTCATTCTCCACTCATCTGACATCTTTTTAGTCTTCAAAATAGTATTAAAAAGTTTAGTAAGCCAAAAAATTCCTTCATCTCCTAAGCATTTTCACACCTCTATAGGAATATCATCAGGTCCAACAGCTTTTCCACCTTTCATTTTCTTTAAAGCCTCTCTAACTTCGGTTTTGCTAATATGCCGATAAAAATAGAAATCTTTATTTTCATTTAGGGTGTTAAGGTCACTACAGTCAATTTTATTTTTACATTCTTTATTAAAAAATTTAGCAAAATATCTCACTAGTTTGATATGGATAATTTGTAAAAATTAAGTTAAGGGGCTGGTTGTTTGTATAAATTTTAAAATAAAAGGTCAAATAGTTTATTAAGAAAAAAATTATGTGAGAATATTTTAAAATAATGTTTATCCTGATTAATTTAATAAGTACTGCAAAAAATATATTTAGAAAATTTTTAATAATCAAGCTTTAATATGTATATGTCTTGTGATTTTATTTTATGGTACTTTATGTTATTTATTGTTATTTGACATAATAAAGATTAATAATTTAACAAATAGTATCCTAAATTATGGAGTCATAGGGTGAAAGCAAAATTGGCATGAGAAGTTATTTATTTAAAATAACTGTGATTAGTTAAATATTATAACTTACACAATTTAGTTGTGAATGGTAATTTTGTAAATATGTTACAATTGTGTGCCTTAAGAACATCCTATTTTGAATAGAATAATTCTAACCTAAGAAGAATATTAGTGGATCTCTTAAAAAACAATTTGGAGAGAGAGAGAGAGAGAGAGAGAGAGAGAGAGGTTTTGTGGGACAATTGACCTCCTATTTATAAGTGAAAATCCATATTAATACTACAAAATTGGCAACTTTATACAAGTACATAAAATGAGATATGTTGATATTGTTATAGCTAGTTCTGTAATGGATGAGTATATTTGGGGAGTTAGAGACATCTCCGAGAAAGATGACAAATTTTATAATGCAAAAGAGTTTAAAAAATACCTCGTGAGTATTATTAACAAAATTGTGGTGCTTCAAGCGAGTAGGTATACTTCTTGTAGGTTAGTGGATGTTCTTGGTGAGTAGACTCAGTAAGTTGAAGAGTATTTTATACGAGCACTATATGTGAGTGGGCAATTGATAAAGTCTCTTCTTCAAATTCAATGGCATAGTTCTAATTACTAAGTTGAGATCGAGGTTTTATTTGGGATGGCTTTTTTATTGCTTTGTAAAGATGCTGTAGAGAAAGTAACTTTTTAAAGCTATCGCAGGAAACAAATTCCAAGTATAAAATATTTTTTAAAGTATAAAAAAAGCAATGATCAAACATCAGTTATGATTGAGGTCTGAAAAGCAAAGCAATAAGAAAATTGTGTCAAACAAAGACTTTGCTTGGGACGGCTTCATAAAGCAGCTTTTTTGTACTAGAAAGCAGCTTTAGAAAGCATTAAGAAAGCCGCCCCAAACGAAGCCAAAGTGTAAGGCTTGAAATAGTTTTCTTACCACTTTGCTTTGAAGACGTCAACCATAATTTCTGTTTGGTCATTAATTTTTATTGTTTTTAAAATTTTTGTACTGAAAAGTTATTTTATATAACAACTTTAAAAATTTACTTTCTCTCCAACAACTTTAAGAAGCAGTACGAAAGCCATCTGGGTGACGTGGCCCGCTAGCCCGCCTGGGCCCGCGCTGCGGCCCGCCTGGGGCTGCGCCTGGTCCGCGCTGCGGCCCGCGGGTTGACCGGCGCGGTTGCCCGGTCCTCTGGGTTGACCGGCGGTTGACCCGTTGACCGTTCAACGGTCAAATTTTTTTTTTAAGAGCACCCCCTTTCTCTTTTTTTTTTTTTCTACAACTCCCCTAACTTCCCTAACTCCCTTAACTCCCCCAACTCCCTTAACTCCCCCCTATAAATACCCCCTCTTAGGCCCTTAACCCTTGCACCTTTCTTCTCCTCCCCCTTTCTTCTTTCATGTGAGGCCTTCCCCTGCACAGGCGGTATCCCCTGTCCAGGCCAGGGCCCCTTTCTGCAAGAAGGAGGTTCCTCCCCCTCTGCCCTTCTTTCCTCACGCTGAGGCATTCCCCTAGGCCATTTCAGGTGGTATCCCCTGTGCCCGTCTATGGCCCCTCACTGAGCAGGAGTCTTCTCCTCCTTGTTCTTCTCTCCCTCATGCTGTGGCATTCCCCTAGGCTATTTCAGGTGGTATCCCCTGTGCCGGTCTAGGGCCCCTCACTGAGAAGGAGTCTTCCCCTTCTTCTTCTAGAAATCTTACGGAGGTTCGACGTCAGTCGATGGAAGTCTGAAAACGGACGGAAGTCCGATGTTGGGAAGAAGCCTGGTGATGGGTAGAAGTCCGACGACGGGTTGAAACTTAGCGTCGGGTAGGAGTTTAGCGTCGGGTAGGAATCCGACGAGGGTTTGTCGACAGGCAGAAGTCTGACGACGGGTTGAAGTTCAGAGTCTGGTAGGACTCTGACGAGGGTCCGATGAAGTCCGATGTCGGTAGAAGTCTGACGAGGGTTTGGCGACAGGCAGAAGTCTGGCGTTAGGTAGAAGTTCTGCGTCGGGTAGAAGTCTGACGAGGGTTCGTCGATGGGCAGAAGTCTGACGACGGGTTGAAGTTCATCGTCGAGGATTTCTTGATGGCATGAGCCTATATGGAAGAGATTGAGAGAATCCACTAAGGATTTATGACCTATTCGAGGTTATATGTCAGAGCCTTGCTCGATGATGTTAACATGTGTGAAAGAGGTCGAGAGAATCCACAAAGGATGTATGACCTATCCGAGGTTGTATGTCAGAGCCCTGCTCGATGACGTTAACCTGTGTGGAAGATGTCGAGATCGAATCCACCAAGGATGTATGACCTATCCGAGGTTGTATATCAGAGCCCTGCTCGATGACGTTAACCTGTGTGGAAGAGGTCGAGAGAATCCATCAATGATGTATGACCTATCCGAGGTTGTATGTCAGAGCCCTGCTCGATGACGTTAACCTGTGTGGAAGAGGTCGAGAGAATCCACCAAGGATATATGACCTATCCGAGGTTATATGTCAGAGCCCTGCTCGATGACGTTAACCTATGTGGAAGAGGTCGAGAGAATCCACCAAGGATGTATGACCTATCCGAGGTTGTATGTCAGAGCCCTGCTCGATGACGTTAACCTGTGTGGAAGAGGTCGAGATCGAATCCCCCTGGGATTGATCGTCCAATGATCGAGACACAATAAATATCGTGTATTTCTCGAATCAGTGATTAAGAGACTATATTTGTTAGTAGTTTTCTACTGTCATCATTTTTAATCCTTTCTAAAGAAGCAAATAATATCAAATGGAGTGCACAACACATCACTATATTATGTAGGATAATATAACAACTTCCTAGTACAACCTAGGGATATAAGTGGTACACTATGCTAAACACATAAGATATACGTACAAGGACAACACTGTTTGACTTGGAAAGAAAATACTAAAGATATCAGAGCAACACACTACTTGAAAGAGGCACAATAAAATAAGATGACTACTATTACTAACACAAATTCATACACTGTGTGATCATTTGATCTCACCAACCATTTGAATGTTATTCAATGGTTGTCTTTGTTGTTGCTGCTTTTGCCCCCCAGCATCATCTCGAGTCGGTGGGCTTTGGATGAATTGACGGAGATATCCTTGTCGGATCATCCTCTCAATCTCATCATTGAGTTGTTTGCAAGCTTCAGTAGTGTGTCCACGACTACGGTGGAAATGACAATATTGATCTTGATTTCCTACTTTCGACTTCAAAGGATTAGGCCACTTAATATTTTCCTGATCTCGGATGTCCATCAACACATTCGATCGAGAGGCATTGAGTGGTGTATACTCCTCATCCTGTCGAAACTCACGTTGTGGTACTGAGGGTTTAGGAGAGAAGTTTTTCTTTCGTTGTGAGGATGAGTCCTCCATTGTAGGGGCTTTGTGCTTTCCAGGAACTTGTTCAAATTGCTTTCTGTGGGCACTAATAGTTTCATCCGTTGATATTTATGCTTCCACATGATGGATCAGGTCGGCATACGAAGGGACTGTGTCTCGCATAAGTGCTGAGTAGAAGGGGCCCGGACGAAGCCCTCCGAGGAAAACGCCTCTAAGTAACTCTGGATCTACTCCCGAAATTTGACGAGCTTCAGTAGAAAATCTCTGGAAGTATTCATTGAGGGACTCACTTTCATTCTGGCAAATCCCCGAGAGGTGAGAAGAGTCCTTAGTAATTCTCTGATTGGCGACAAATTGTTCGACAAACACTTTGGCTAATTTGATGAACATTGGAATGGTTCCGGCTGGAAGTGAATAAAACCATGTTCGGGCTTGTCCTTTGAGGGTGGCAGGAAAGACCTGACAGAGGAGCGCGTCTGAGGCTCGCTGGATATGCATGATGGTTCTATAGTGATCGATATGCTTGTATGGGTCAGATGTCCCGTCATAGGGATCGATGCTGGGTAGCTTGAATCCTGCCGGTATATGATGCTGAAGAATGGCCTTAGTCAGAGGTGATGACTACTGGAAATCCCATAGGCGAGGTGGTTGCCTCACACCTCCCCCAGGGAATTCTTCTCGGACCAGCCTTCGCAATTCATGCCTTAGGGCGTTGCGAGGGAGTTCAGCAATATGGGGCCGGGCTTGGCCTTCGGGAGCGTCCTGAGGAATGCGGTGTTGCTGATCTGCACGCGAAGGATGAGTAGAGCTGGCGGTGTCAGCAAGTTCATCGTCTTGACGTGTTGGAGGACGTCTCCTTGGTGGAGGGAGAGGAAACTCGACATGAAGGTGGTCTGCTGGAACATCTTCAACCCTTGGCGGATCTCGAGGGAGTAGAATTTCGTCAGGAGGTGCTAACGTAGGTGGTCGAGTTTCTCGTAGAAGTTGAAGATCTCCTTCTGGGAATCCTCCATCCTTTGAATGCGATCTTCCAGGGACGGTCTTGAAGTCCCTTCTCTGGCAGGGTTTCGGCCACCGGGCTGAAAAGAGGCAGATGCCTGGCGTCCTTGATTCAGGGACTGATTCTGAGATTGGTGTGAATTGGAGCGAGAGGCTCCCATGATGCGATTACTACGCCTGTTGGCCATTAGTGGTGCTTCAGGATAGTGGGATTTGTTTCCCACAGACGGCGCCAAACTGTTGCGGGCTAGAATATACGCGGCGATAGAGTTAAAATACTACGTCTTAGCGTTGTACGGATATCCAGCCCACACACAGAGAATATAATATTTTTACGTGGAAAATCCTGACAAGGGTAAAAACCACGGGGCCTGGCCCAGTTGAAATGACTCCACTAGAACTTAAGTAGATTACAGGGGGCTGACTCGCCTCCAAGGGCGATCAGACAACAAGTATCACCCGTAGGGTGGAAGTTAGAGGCTTTTAAAGGCCTAAGGTTCTACTGGCAAAACTTCGAGATCTCCCGGTGGTCTGGTAGAATGTCGGGCCCTAGGTAGTTGTCAGCCAGAGTTGAGGATGTTAAATGGTGGTCTGGCAGAACTCCGGCGTCAGACGGTGGTCCGGCGAAGAGCAGGGCCTCGGGTGGTGGTCCAGCGAAGTGCAAGGCCTCAGGTGGTGGTCCGGCGGAGAGCAGGGCCTCAGGTGGTGGTCAGGCGAAGAGCAGGGCCTCAGGTGGTGGTCCGGCGGAACTCCGGCGTCAGGCGGTGGTCCGGCGGAACTCCGGCGGTAGTCGAGGAGGAGCAAGGAGGCAGGAGCTCTCTCTTTTTCTCCTTAGGATTATGTCTCTCTTTTCATGAGAAATGGGGTCTCTATTTATAGAATTTCGTGAGTGGCATGGCCCATAAATAGGAGGAAGATCCATGATAGTTAGAGAGTGGTTGAATGGACGGCCGATCTTGAATCCCTTGATCATAGACCGTTCGCTGGACATTTGAAGGTCTTAATGATGTCGGAATCTGATGATCTTGGGCTCGTTGGATTTGTCTCGTCGAGACGCTTGATTCGACTATAAGTATGTCACATTTGGAGACCGTTTGGTAATCCAAATTATGGTTTGAACCTTCCGACAACGCTTCAGACACTTGATTTGGACCCATTTGGGCTCGGATTGGGTCGAATTTGGTGTCGTTGGGTTCGTATTTCCGAGACGCTCAGTTCGACTATAAGTTTGCTGGAATCAGAGTTCGGATGGTCCCAGAATTAATTTCGGAAGTTTCCATCTTGGTTTTGCCTCGAGATTTGTGCCCGATCAAGATAATTTTTTGATGACGTATCAATACTTATTTCACGTTATATCTCCAAGAGTAAAGCAACTCATCCATCTCAACATTCTCATCTATGAAACACTTAATTTCATATTTCTCTTTTAATGGCCAAAATTCTACGCCGATAAGCATTGTAGGTCTCTCTACCATCTTATAGAATTTTTCCTTAAATTTGATAGTATTTTTCTATCATTTAATAGTCCGATGTATACCTCTATTTCAACCATCCAGCTTGAATTCTATTAATAATATCTGTTGCGGACTCAAATATACGCGGCGATAGAGTTTAATATTTCCGTCTCAGCGTTGTACGTATATCCAGCACACAAACAGAAGAGTGAAAGAAACACCAGGATTTTTACGTGGAAAACCCTGGAAAGGGAAAAAACCACGGGGCCACGCCCAGTTGAAAAAGTTCCACTAGTGTTGTTTGAAATACACGAGGCTGACTCGTCATTTAACTTCAGGACGATCAGATTACAATGAGTATCAATTACAAGGCCAAGCAGAGTTCCGACGTCACTCGGGCGTCAGACAGAATTCCGGCGTCACTTGGAAAGAAGTCCGGCGTCACTCGGACGTCGGGTAGAATTCTAGCGTCGGGCAGAATTCCGACGTTGCTCCCGTGTCGGGCAGGGCTCCGGCGTCCCTCGGGCGCCTGGTGGTGCTTCGGTGGTGTTCCGGCGGTGTTCCGGCGGTGTTCCGGCGGTGGTCGAGGAGGAGCTGTTCCCTCCTAGGCTGCTCTTCTCTTCTTCTTCTCTTCTTCTCTTCTTGGCTTGGGGTCCTCTCTTAAGAGAAATGAGGGGCTATTTATAGTTTTTCTGGAGTGTCATAGCCCGTAAATATGTGAGGGATCAAGGGCAAATAAGGAGTGATCCGGATGAACGGTCGATATTGAATCCCTTGATCATGAACCGTTTATCAAGCATTTGAAGGTCTTAATGATATCAGAATTCTGTGATCTTGGACTCGTTGGATTCGTCTCGTCGAGCCGCTCGATTCGAGTATAAGCTCGTCAAAATCGGAGACCGTTTGGTAACTCAAATTGATGTTTGATGCTTCCAACAGCACTTCGGGTACTTGATTTGGACTCACTTGGGCTCGGATTGAGTTGAATTTGGTGTCGTTGGATTCGTATTTCCGAGACGCTCAGTTCGACTATAAGTTTTCTGAAATCGGAGTTTAAATGGTCTCCGAAATAATTTTTGAAGTTTCCAACTTGAGTTTTTCCTCGAGATTCGTGCCCGATCAAGATAATTTTCTGATGACGTATCAGTTGCCCCCCCTATTTTTGGACGTCAAAGCTCCAGGAGTCCAAAAATATATGTGTCGGCTTTTCACTTTGGCAAAATCGTAAAAATTTGCGTTCCAAAAATTAAATGTTTGCTCGAACTTGATCATAGAGGCCCCGTTGAGCTCCGAAAGTATCAAAATTGAGTCCGGAACGTCGAAAAACGTGTCCGGGGACCCCAAAAACGTCGAATTTGGACCGTCCGGGCCCGAAATCGGAGCCCGGGAACGCGTAGGCGACCGGCCGCCGCCTGCCGCCGCCCGCGGCGGCGCCCGCGCCAACCGGCGAGTCCGCGCGCGGAACTGCGCGGTTATAACCGCACGGGGCGCGGTTAATTAATTTAAAAAAAAAATTTTTTTTTAATTTGTGGGTCCCACATGGGATTAAAAAATCCGAAAAAATCCCAAAAAATTTTGAAAAATTTGAAAAATTTCAGGGAATTTAATATAATTTTGGAATCCTCCCCCCCTTAAAGAAAACTATAAATAGACCCCCCAGGGCCTAGTAGAAACTCGCCCCTTCTTCCTTTCTCCCTCTGGCTTTTGGCATTTTGAGGCTTTCCGCCGTTTTTGAGTAGGTGACTTTCCCTACTTAACTCGGCGCCCCTCCCTTTGCGCAGAAGTTAGAGTATTCCTCTCTTCTCCCCTCTAGTTTCTGGCATTTTGAGGCCTTCCGCCGTTTTTGAGTAGGTGATTTTCCCTACTTGACTCGGCGTCCCTCCATTTGCGCAGAAGTTAGAGTATTCCTCTCTTCTCCCCTCTAGTTTCTGGCATTTTGAGGCCTTCCGCCGTTTTTGTGTAGGTGACTTTCCCTACTTAACTCGGCGCCCCTCCTTTTGCACAGAAGTTAGCGGTTTTCCCTCTTTTTTCTCTCATTCTGGCTTTCTGATAATTGAGGCATTCCGTTGTTATTCAGTAGGTGATTTTCCCTACTTGAGACAATGCCCCTCCTCTTGTACAGGAGTTAGAAATTTTTTTTCTTTTTCATTCCTTCATGTGGAGGTGAGATGTTAGTCGGAGGGAGTCTGAAGATGGTCGGAAGTCAGGCGTCGGGAAGAAGTACGGCGTCGGGTAGAACTCCGACGAAAATCCGTCGGCGGGAAGAAGTCCTATGACGGGTAGAAATTCGGTGTCGGGTAGAAGCCCAACAAACATCCGGCGATGGGCAGAAGTCCGACGTCGGGAAGAATTACAGCGTCAGGTTGAAGTCCGACGAGGGTCCGACGACGGGCATAAGTCCGGCGTCGGGTAGAAGTTCGACGAAAGTCACGCGACTGACAGAAGTCTTTCAACGGGAGGAAGTTCGGTGTCAGACAGAAGTCTGAGGAAAGTCCCGCGATTGGCAGAAGTCCTGCGTCGAGTGGAAGTACGGTGTCGGGCAGAAGTCCGACGAAAATATTGGGCAAAATTCCAACGAAAGTCCGACGACGGGCAGAGACCCAGCAACGGGAAGAAGCTCGTCGTCGGGTAGAAGTCCGATGAAAGTCCCTCGACGGGCATAAGTACAACGTCGGGTAGATATCCGAGGCAAGTCACGCAACTGGCAGAAATACAACGTTGGGTAGAAATTCGACGAGGGTCTGGCGACTGGCAGATGATGGCCGGCGTCCAGTAACATTGTGTTAAGGTAATATTCATCCATACTGAAGTGTGCCAACATTAGATATTACTGAATCAAGAGGCCGAAGTAGTGTGACATGCCAATATTCTGGCAATACACTAACACTGTCAACTGAGTGGAGGTCTGATGATGATCCAGTTATGTCCTTTCTTTAAAGGAGCAGTTGTAGGAGATGCTTGCGTGCAGTAAGGGAGTAGTCACTTAAATCCACCAAGGATATTTGACTGTGTTAAAGTTACTTGTTACTGGATGATACTAGCTTGTATGAGTGTCACCAGTGTACCTTTTGATTTCAACTTCTGGTGAGAAGAAATGTATATTTGAATCTGAATTTATGTAACTCCAATGATATTGTATATGAAATGAGGATTTGTCCCCTAGAGGGACCTGAATTGTTATTGCATCTGTAAGACATGCTTTGTGCTTTTGATGTATTATTAGTTTGAACGAATGTGAGAGACATCCTTTTAGGATGTTTGACATATATGAGACTGTAAGTCAAAGCCCTTGCTTGATGACGTTAAGGGAAGATGTTAGATTAAATCTCCCCAAGAATGATCTTCCAATGATTGGGATACAAGACATCATCCAATGACATTTGACCTATATGAGGTTGTATGTCAGAGCCCTGCTCAATGACGTTAACCTGTATAGGAGTGGTCGAGGGAATCCACCAAGGATGTGAGACCTATTCGAGGTTGTATGTCAGAGCCCTGCTCGACGACGTTAACCTTTATGGAAGAGGTCGAGAGAATCCACCAAGGATGTGAGACCTATCCGAGATTGTATGTCGGAGCCTTTGCTCGACGACGTTAACCTGTATGGAAGAGGTCGAGAGAATCCACCAAGGATGTGAGACCTATCCGAGGTTGTATGTCGGAGCCTTTGCTCGACGACGTTAACCTGTATGGAAGAGGTCAGATCGAATCTCCCTGGGATTGATCATCCAGTGATTGAGACACAATAAAGATTGTGTATTTCTCGAATCAAGGATAAAGAGACTATATTTGTCAGTAGTTTTTCATTGTCATTTATATTCTTTTTTAAAGAAAGAGACAATATCAAAACTGTACGAACAACACATTATATTACTGTAAGACAATACAATAATTCCCTTGTACAACAAAAGAGATACATATAGGGACAACCACATCATTTGACTTGGTAGAAATACTAAGGACATTAGAGTGACATCCTACTGATCATAGAAGAGATACATGGTGACACATGACAAGTAGTATTACTAACACAAAGGTTCAAGTTGCAGCATTACTCAATCTCACCAACCATTTGAATATTATTCAATGGTTGTCTTTGTTGTTGTTGATTTTGCCCCCCAGTGGGGCGAGCTTCTTCTCGGGTAGGTGGGTTCCCAATAAACTGTCGAAGATAGCCCTGGCGGATAAGTCTTTCAATCTCATCCTTAAGTTGCCAACATGCTTCAGTAGTGTGGCCACGACTACGATGAAAGTGACAGTACTGATCTTGATTTCCTGTATTTGGCTTCAAAGGATGCGGCCATTTCACTTTGTCCTGATCTTGAATCGCCATTAACACATTTGCTCGAGATGTGTTGAGCGGAGTGTACTCTTTCTCCTGCCGAGGTTCTCGTTGTGGTAATGGGGGCCTAGAAGGTAGATTGCTATTCCCTTGCTTTTTCCATTGTGATGAGGGAATTTCCACCTCAGGTGCTCCCTTGCGCTTCCCAGTGGTTTGCTCGAACTGTTTTCTATGAGCATTTATTGCCTCATCTGCAGATATATGCGCCTCCACACGATGGATCAGATCGGCATATGAATGAACAGTGTCGCGCATAAGTGCCGAATAGAAAGGACCAGGACGAAGGCCTCCAAGGAAGACCCCTCGGAGCAATTCTGGGTTTAGTCCTAGAATCTGTCGTGCCTCGGTGGAAAATCGCTGAAAGTACTCTTTTAACGATTCTCCCTCGTTTTGACGAATCCCGGAGAGGTGGGAAGAATCTTTAGCAATTCTTCGATTGGCTACAAACTGTTCAACGAAGGCTTTGGCCAATTTGACGAATAAAGGGATCGTTCCAGATGGAAGAGAATAGAACCATGTTCGCGCCTGTCCTTTGAGTGTAGTAGGAAAAACCTGACATAGGAGGGCATCCGAAGCTCGCTGGATATGCATGATGGTTCTGTAATGATCGATGTGCTCGTACGGGTCGGATGTCCCGTCGTAGGAATCGATGCTTGGTAGTTTAAATCCTGCCGGAATAGCGTGTTGAAGAATAGCTTCTGTCAAGGGTGACGACTCCTGCAAGTCCCACTGACGAAGGGGTTGCCTTATGCCTCCTGTAGGGAACTCTTCTCGGACCAATCGTCGCAGTTCGTGGCGAAGGGCATTGCGAGGGAGCTCAGCAATGTGTGGTCGGGCTAACTCTTCGGGGAGGTCCAAAGGAATACGAGGTTGCCGACCTGTGTGCGAAGGATGGGCAGAACTTGCTGTATCAGCCAGTTCATTATCTTGATGCGACTGCGAACGCCTCCTGAGTGGAGGAAGAGGAATCTCGTCTTGAAGATGTTTGATTTGAACAGCTTCGACACGTGGTGGATCTCGAGGGAGAAGAACCTCCTCCTGAGGTGCTAGGGTCGGTTGTCGAGTCTCTCGCAAGAGTTATAGGATCTCGTTTTGAGATTCTTCCATCTTTTGAATTCTCTCTTCTAGGGAGGGTCCCGAGGTCCCTTCTCCAGGTACGTTTTGCCCCCCGGGGTATAAAGAGGCAGATATCGGGCTTCTATGATTCATAGACTGATTCCTGGATTGATGAGAGTGAGAGCGGGAGGCTCCTATGAGGCGACTGCTACGCCTGTTGACCATCGTAGCAATACTTGAAGTTGTGGGATAAGATTCCCACAGACGGCGCCAAACTGTTGCGGACTCAAATATACGCGGCGATAGAGTTTAATATTTCCGTCTCAGCGTTGTACGTATATCTAGCACACAAACAGAAGAGTGAAAGAAACACCAGGATTTTTATGTGGAAAACCCTGGAAAGGGAAAAAACCACGGGGCCACGCCCAGTTGAAAAAGTTCCACTAGTGTTGTTTGAAATACACGAGGCTGACTCGTCCTTTAACTTCAGGACGATCAGATTACAATGAGTATCAATTACAAGGCCAAGCAGAGTTCCGACGTCACTCGGGCGTCAGACAGAATTCCGGCGTCACTCGGACGTCGGGTAGAATTCTAGCGTCGGGCAGAATTCCGACGTTGCTCCCGTGTCGGGCAGGGCTCCGGCGTCCCTCGGGCGCCTGGTGGTGCTTCGGTGGTGTTCCGGCGGTGTTCCGGCGGTGGTCGAGGAGGAGCTGTTCCTTCCTAGGCTTCTCTTCTCTTCTTCTTCTCTTCTTCTCTTCTTGGCTTGGGGTCCTCTCTTAAGAGAAATGAGGGGCTATTTATAGTTTTTCTGGAGTGGCATAGCCCGTAAATATGTGAGGGATCAAGGGCAAATAAGGAGTGATCCGGATGAACGGTCGATATTGAATCCCTTGATCATCAACCGTTTATTAAGCATTTGAAGGTCTTAATGATATCAGAATTCTGCGATCTTGGACTCGTTGGATTCGTCTCGTCGAGCCGCTCGATTTGAGTATAAGCTCGTCAAAATCGGAGACCGTTTGGTAACTCAAATTGCTGTTTGATGCTTCCAACAGCACTTCGGGTACTTGATTTGGACTCACTTGGGCTCGGATTGAGTCGAATTTGGTGTCGTTGGATTCGTATTTCCGAGACGCTCAGTTCGACTATAAGTTTGATGAAATCGGAGTTTAAATGGTCTCCGAAATAATTTTTGAAGTTTCCAACTTGAGTTTTTCCTCGAGATTCGTGCCCGATCAAGATAATTTTCCGATGACGTATCAATATCCATATTTATTTCACCATTACTTTGAATAATAGACTCCGAGATATCTAAAACATATGCTATGTATAATGATTTGATTGCAAAAAATTACAATCTCCCCACTAGATTTATTACTACATATATTTGATTTTGGATCTACTGAAACAAAAATTTTTAGACTCTAAGATTAATTTAAACTTTTTTTGGTCAATTATGGAATTATTAAATTCTCATTGCATATTTATCTATGATTTGTTATTTCATTCTTACTTTAATTAACAGAGCAGCAAACTTTACTAATAAAAATAACTTATTGCATAAGAAAATAAGGAAGTTTGTTGACTTTATTAATACAAATAAATTTTAAGTGGCATTAAATTCAATGACATTAATTCCCGTAAATAACCCATTGCAAAATGAATTTGGAACGCTGGATCTTGATCGAGTGGTTGATAGAAAGTCAAGCTGTGGGGGTATTAATGTCATTCAATATCCTTGTCCCTTTTTTTCTGGGGAGAGACCAGATGCGTGAACGGCAAGGGATTATCACGTGTGGATCTGTTTCAGGATGTGACGAATATACCCCACCACTCAATCACTAATGCGAATTGCGGAGGTGGCTTGGAGCTTAAATATTAAGCGTAAGTTGGATATATCTGGAATTTCATCATTGGCGCAAATAAGTTTGACCAGAAGAGAAGAAGCAATCAATCATAAATCCAACGGTCTACGAACTCTCAGATTCACTTTAAGAGCTATGAACGGCTACGATGAGTTTGATTTTTCTGTAATATGAAGGTGTTGTATAAGATTTCTATTAGAAGGCAATCGGGCCGAGCTGTGACGTTTGTGATGACATGTCGTGAGACACAAAGCCGACAGAAGCTGCCAAAAGTACTCAGCGTTCAGATATATTTCTCTTTTAGAAAATATATGGTTTTATTATTATTTTATCATAAATTATTTGTACAAATTAAGATATATTATCTTCACGATTTTTATAACAGATATTATTTTCACATTTTTGATATTATAATTTATATAATGATTATCTTGAACTTGTTCATAGAGGCCATAAAAAGGAAACAAAAAAATAAAAAAAAAAGTATTTTTGTTAAAAAATAATGATTTTTTGGCTTATTTTTATTCAAATAATGAATTTATCTAAATTGTTAAAGTCATCAATCATAATTTATTAGTTTAGTTGATGAAAGTAAACAAAATGAAGTATAATTAACTGATTTTTTTGGTGGCTATAATTTTAAATAATGGATAAATAATTAATTTAGAAATTTTAAAGATAATTGATTAGTATAAAATGAAAATTAATTTCTATAAATTTTTTAATGGAATTATTTGTGAGTATTTATCTTCCTTAAATTTTAATAATTGTTATTGATGGAATATAAATCTCTACACATTTTATTTATTTCGATTAAAAATTTAATAATAACATAATATTCACCATAAATTATTCTTTGAAGCTAATTTTATAAGTAATTTTTTGTATAAATTGTGTACTAAACAAACAATTTTGTTATATGGTTATTAGATTTAATTAATTATTTAAAAGGATAAATAATTGTCCTCCGAGAAGCTTCCTTTGTGGGCTTTTAATTTCAGTGATGAATCTCGACCATATAAATAGAGCATCCTCTGCCATTCTACGCCACAATCCGAAGCTCACCGCTTCAACTCTCCTCATCCTCCTCCCCTTACTTTATGTCCGCATCTTTACTCTACCGTCCGGCGATCACCGATAGTCTACGGCCAGTTGCTCGCCGGAATTTGCCTCGCCAAATGGCCACCTGCGTTGACTGCTGCTGCCGAACGAACTCCGCATCGATCAATCCTCTCTCCTTCGCTCACTCCCAATCCAGGATTAACGAAAACCTGATCGACTGGCCGGTATTCCCTGATGTCTCCTGCTCCTCGGACGATTTCCGTGTCCCTGCCGGAGACTCCGGAGAGGACACCGACGACGTATGGGCCCAGATCAGGGCCGAAGCTCTCTCCGACTCTGACTCCGAGCCGATTCTCTACAGGTACCTTTCCGATCTAATCTTCCGCCACGACTCCCTCGAATCCGCCCTCGCAAATCTCCTCGCTAAAAAGCTCTGCATTCCTAACCTCCTCCTTGCTTCCGATCTTCACGATCTGTTCGCTCAAGCCCTTATCGATGATCAATCAATCATCCGCGCTGCGCGCGCCGACCTCCTCGCGGCGCGCGATCGGGATCCAGCGTGCTCCAAGATGGTGCACTGCTTACTCTACTACAAGGGCTTCCACGCCTGTCAGGCACATCGCATGGCCCACCGGCTTTGGATCACCGGCCGGCGTGCGGCGGCGATGATGATACAGAGCCGGTCGTCGGAGATTTTTGCGGTGGATATTCACCCTGCTGCGAGAATTGGCTCCGGCCTGCTGCTTGACCATGCCACCGGCGTTGTGATCGGGGAAACGGCTGTAATCGGCAATGATGTCTCGATATTACATAACGTGACGCTGGGGGGCACTGGGAAGGAAACCGGCGACCGGCACCCGAAGATCGAGGATGGAGTGCTGGTCGGAGCCGGCACGCAGATCCTCGGGAACGTAAGAATTGGGAAGGGAGCGAAGGTGGGGGCGGGGTCGGTGGTGCTCAAGGATGTGCCGGCGTGGACGACTGCGGTAGGCAACCCAGCTCGGTTACTGGGAGGCAAGGAGAATCCGGTTCGCCTCGACCGGTTGGCCAGCTTGACCATGGACCACACCTCGTGGTCCGATTATGTTATATGAAATGGGAAGTGTTTTTACACGAATATTCGCTTTGCGTGGGAGTAAAAAGGCATAGTTCGGATGGAGCAGAAAGTATTATGTGCTGATTACTTATTTAATTTTATATGTGAATAATGGGAGTATATACTTTTATATTCGTTGTGTATTTGGTACATAATTATATATTTATTGTATATTCTAATTTTTTGAGTACACAATAAATATATAATATTGTATAAAAAAATACATAAAAAATATATAATTATATATATTCTAATATTTTACATATAAAATTATATAGCATATTGTTGGCACCTACTAAATTCTTGGATGGAGGCAAAGCTCAATTTGGTTTGAGCTTTCAAGAATGGAGTCTGTTGTAGCTGTCATTGTAATTGGAGTTGGTTTCATGTATTCTCGGAATAAGCTTTTGTTGATATTAGGGTAATGTGGCAAAAGAGCTGCAAGATGTTTAGGACTCCTAGGTTTCTAAAACAGTTTTATAATTTTATATTAAAAAATTATTTTAGAAATAATAATAGATAAGATTTCTTACTTTTTTTTCTTTTTTTATTTTTCATTATTTTTAATTGAATTGAAAATCTTAGTTGAAAATTAAATTTATATTTTTTATTGAATTCTTAATTATTAAATTTCTTTTATTTCTAATGAATATTGTAAAACTCAATTATGATGATGGCTGGTAATCGGCACTAGGTGGGCAGTGATTAGTAGTAGATGATCCCCCAAAATTTTCTAAATGTCGTAAAAATGACAGCAAAGTGATGATAACAGAGAAAATTTAAGTGAACATCATATTTATGTTTAGATAAATATAATTTAAGTTTTATAAGTTTTATAGAAATAATGATGTGTTTTAAAACAATTTCCATCCAAATTGTTTTGTTTGGAACTACGAGTAGTGCTATTGGATGGTAGATCTCAAAACTTTCAAATTATATGTCTTTTTTTTTGGTGAAATATTTAGACTAATTAAGTCAAATTTACATATATATCACATATGCGAGATTCAAATTCAAGCCCTTTTGATTGGTAGCAAAAGCTCCCAGCTAAAATACTAAATTGAGTTTCGTGTCTGTCTTTTTTTTTAAAGTTATTTCGTGTAGAGTCCGGATGCTATCTGGTCGTGACTTTTTTTTCTTTTTCTTGTAGAAAAAAGTTGCATATCTTTACATGATTAAAATCCAGACTAAATGCTACGTCCAAACGTAATAACTTCTATTTTTGAAATGTACTTTTTTTTGAGAAATTTGGGGCATCACTCGCATATTAGTAACAAAGATTACAAAATGAACCAAAAAATAACTCCATACCCAAATTATAAGTAATAAAAGAGCTGTAATAAAAAGGAGGAAAAGAAAGAACAACAACAAAGGACACAGAACTGACTCAAGCATCTAGGAACCAATAAACTCGGGCATAAGAAATCCCAGACAAAAGAGGAGAGCAGCACACAGCGTGAACAAAACAAGTCACTGGAAGAGAGAAAAGTTCTCGCCTAATTGCCAGATTGCCAGCAGAGCAATCCCACGAATAAACCATCGGGTGCTGCAAACAGAGAAGCTGCCATGACAAGAAATGAAAACAAAAGGCTACAGTGAGGTCGTTTGAGGGGAGAAAAATAAAGATTTTTTTTATTGGCGTATTAGAAAAATCGAAGTTGCAGAGGCTTTAAAGAAAATGAAGCGTGGAAAAGCTGTTAGACCTGATGATATTCCTATGGAGATGTGAAAATGCTTAGGAGATGAAGGAATTTCTTGGCTTACTAAGCTTTTTAATATTATTTTAAAGATTAAAATGATGCCAGATGAGTGGTGAATGAGTGTGTTGATTCATATTTTTAAGAATAAATATGACGTACAAGATTGCATGAATTATAGAGGAATTAAGTTAATGTGTCATACTTTGAAACTATGAGAGAGAGTTATGGAGTATAGGCTTTTATAGAGCATAGGTTGCGGCGTGATACTAATGTTTCTCAAAATCAAATTGAATTCATGCCGGGTAGGTCTACTATGCAAGCTATACATTTATTGAGAGGTTTGATGGAGAAGTATACAGAGAATAATGAGGATCTACATATGATATTTATTGATTTAGATAAAACATATGATAAAGTTTCAAGAGAAGTGTCATGGAGAGTTCTAGAAAAAAATGGGTTAATAATGCTTATATTCAAGTCATTAAACATATATATTATATTCAGACATAAGGTGATTTGACCAAATATTTTCTTATTTCAGTTGGATTACATCAAGGGTCAGCCTTAAGCCCATATCTTTTTGCGGGCCCAGAAATGTAATTTGGGCGGTGTTGGATTTGTGGGGGGCGGGGCCGGCACGTCGCAACCAAGAGAGGATTTTTGGCCAGAAGGTGATACATGGATGGTCGACAACCAGCGTTAATAAAAAATTGACTCCTAGCGTTACAAAACGGGAATTTGTTTGGGTCTGAGCTTTTCGGGTTTGGACCATCGTGCGAACTGTACAGCCAGAAATGAAAAGTTGTTCGTTAGCTTTAAAATCTTATTTCGATTTGATTCCGGGTGGAATGGAGATCTCACTGCTTTACTGTTTAGAATTTAGATAACTGATTCACTAATATATTTTTCCCCAAAATTTAATGGTAAAATATTATTATTTATACTTATATTTATTAGAGTAGAGTTATATAAAAAATTATTATATAATTTTTCAAAATTATGTAATATTTACGGTGTTTAAAAAAATTTATTTTTTCGTAATAATTTTATAATCATCTTTAAAAAAAATTACAAACAGCTCAAATTGATATAATCTCAAGCACAAATAAATTTGATTATATCTCCAAAACAATATTTAGGATTTGTTTGGGTATAGTGGCGGATTCATAAATTTTTTTGGTCAGAGCACAAATTATATATTTTCAATTTTGTTGGCTTAAGGCCAACATTGGTAGCTTTAAAAAAATATTTAAATTTGCTATTTTAAAAAGATAAAATATAAGATAATAAAAAAATTTATAATTTATAATGGATACTCTTCATATTATGAAAAAGTTGAATAATTATTTTATAATCAATATATTCAAATATTTTTTTTTCAATATAAGTGATTAAAATATCATTCATCTATTAATCTCTAATATTATTTTGTAGTCAATTTCTTATAATAGTCATAGTTGAAAAAAACTCTTTCAACTTATATTACCTACTTTTATGTCAAAATGAATTATAATTTTTTTTTTAATTTACTCTGACAAAATTTTGATTATAATATCCAAATATAAATTATTTCAAACATAGAAGTGTAAAAATAAATGTGATTACGGATAATTGTATTTTAATAAATAATAATAATAATAATAATAATAATAATATAAAAATTAAAAAAAAAATTTCTTGAGGGGGGCTTGTGGGGGCACACAAACCCACAAGATTTGTTACATTCAGGATATACAACGACAACCTGTGAGTCGTCCAAGTAGGGACAGAGGACCACCGTTATGTCTTTGAGGATTTAGTGAAGTTCACAGATAAGCATCTATACTTGTTATTTCGAGTCCACATATTCTAATAAGATCTTTCTGGTTTTTTTACTCTTTATGTTGCCACGTAAATCTTTTAACCACGGGATTGGAACATGCACTATGTGAAAACCTCCATATAAAGGCTTAAGAACATGATTAATGAAATGATTCCTCACATCTCGTTTTTCCTTCTCTGCTGTTTTATGCTATATGCATGTTGAGATAAGTTACCGAAGCTATGAGAGTTAGGGTTCGTTTGGGATGGTCAGGGGCGGATCCAGTCTTAATTTTCAGAGGGGGGCAAAAAATTGTATGCTTTGCAAATTTTTGTTGTAAGAATATTTTTGAATTTTCTTTAGTATTTGTCTTTATTTTTGGGCAGGCGCGAGCAAGATGGGAGCATATTGGGGCAAAAAAATATTTTTGAGGGGGGGCAAAATCCCAAAACTCTCTATCTTATGCCTTAATTCTTTTTTTTGAGGGTGGGCATTTGCCCACCCTGAACCAAGGGTGGATCCGCCCATGATTATATATAAATTATTCGCTAGTCTAGTTTTGTAGGATGGGCGATATTTTGGAGAACTTATATTATTAAAAAAGATCTTATGAGATCTTTCACTAATTTTGAGATATCTTATAACATCTTGAGGAGTATTAAAATAAAAATTTTCTATCCTTGCAACCATACAGTGCCTTCAGGAAGATAAATATTCTGTGCATTCAGGAAACTAAATGGGTTAGAGAGAAGACTAAGGAGATTGATAGTTTAGGATTTAAACTATGATATTCAGGTAAGAGTCGTACTAGAAATGGTGTAGGTGTGATTATAGATAAGAGTTTAAAGGAAAATGTTATAAAAATTAATAGAATTGGAGATAGAATTATAGTTTTAAAGATTGTTGTTGATGTTAAGATTGTTAATATTATAAGTGCTTATGCTCATCAAGTAGGTTTGGATATGAGGTCAAAATTAAAATTTTGGAATGACTTAGAAGAATTAATACAAAAGATACCTCTAGAAGAAAGAATTTGTGTTGAACGAAATTAAAATGGACATGTTAGTAGAGAGGAAGATGATTTTAAAAGTATTTATAGTGGCCATGGGTTTGGAATGACAAATGAAGGTGGTAAGGCCATATTAGATTTTTCTTTAGCTTATGATTTTTTAATTGCTAATACCTTATTTAAGAAAAGAGATGAGCATCTCATCACTTATAAAAATGGATATAATAAAACACAGATTGATTATAGATCGTTTAGATTGCAAAGATTGTAAAGTTATTCCGAGTGAAAATTTATGTACCCAACATCGATTATTAGTTTTGGATTTTAAGATAAAGAGGCAAAAAATAATATATAAAGTAAAACGTTATTCTAGGATTAGATGGGGGTATTTAAAGAATATTAACAAAAATATTTTTGTGAGTAAGATTTTAGATCTTAAGATTTTGTCTGTGCATGAGAATGCTAATGTTATGTGGGAAAAAGTGGCTAGTGATATTAAGGTTATTGCAAAAGATATGCTTAGAGTATCAAAAGAAAAATCTCCTAATAATAAAAATAGTTGGTGGTGAAATTCAAATGTGCAAGAAAAGATAAAAAATAAGAAGATTTGTATATAAAAATTGGTTTAAATATAAAAATTTTGATAATTGGGAAATATATAAAGAGGTACGTAAGAAATCTAAGAAAGGAATATGCGATACAAAGATCTTAGCTTTTAATGATTTATATCATAGATTAGATACTAAGGAGGGAGAAAGATATATGTATAAGTTAGCCAAACAAAGAGATAAGAGTAGTAAGGATTTAGTTCAAGTGAAGTGCATTAAGGATGAAGATCAAAAAATACTTTTCTTAGAAGATGATATTCAACAAAGGTGAATGAGATATTTTGTTAATCTTTTTAATGAAGAATGTGACAATATGATTGACTTTAGTGACCTTAGCACCCAAAATGAAAATAAAAATTTCTATTTTTATCGTATATTAGTAAAACCAAAGTCAGAGAGGCTTTAAAGAAAATAAAGGGTGAAAAAGCTGTTGGACCTGGTGATATTCCAATAGATGTGTGGAAATGCTTAGGAAATGAAGGAATTTTTTGGCTTACTAAAATTTTTAATATTATTTTGAAGACTAAAAAGATGTCAGATGAGTAGAGAATGAGTGTGTTAATTCCTAATTTTAAGAATAAAGGTGATGCACAAGATTGTGCAAATTATAAAAGAATTAAGTGTATGTGTCATACTCTAAAACTATGGGAGCGAGTTATGGAGCGTAAATTGCGGCGTGATATTAATGTTTCTCAAAATTAATTTGGATTCATGCCAAGTAGGTCTACTATGGAAGCCATACATTTATTGAGAGGTTTGATGGAGAAATATAGAGAGAATAAGAAGGATCTACATATGATATTTATTGATTTAGAGAAAGCATATGATAAAGTTCTAAGAGAAGTGCTATGGAGAGTTATTGAAAAGAAAGGAGTTAATAACACTTATATTCAAATCATTAAAGATATGTATGCAGGAGCTATTACTTGTGTTAAAACACAAGGTGGTTTGACCAAGTATTTTCCTATTTCGGTTGGATTACATTAAGGATCAGCCTTAAGTCCATATCTTTTTGCTTTAGTCATGGATGTTCTCATTAGATATTTGCAAGAGGATGTACCTTGGTGTATGTTTTTTGCTGATGATATTCTTCTTATTGATAAGACTAGAGAGGGAGTTAAAGGTAAACTTGAATTATGGAGGTCAACCTTAGAGTCTAAAGGTTTTCGCTTGAGTAGATCTAAAATAGAATATATGGAGTGTAATTTTAGTAGTAATAGACCTAGGGAGGAGATTGTGATTTTGGGCGATCAAGTCATTAATAAGAGTACACGTTTTAGATATCTTGGATCTATTGTTCAGAGTGATGGAGAAATAAATGGGGATATTATCAGTAAAATTCAAGTTGTATGGTTGAAGTGGAGGAATGCATCGGGCTTGTTGTGTGATAGAAAAGTCCCCCTTAAACTCAAGGGAAAATTCTATAAGATGGTGGTGAGACCTGCAATGCTTTATGGTGCTGAATATTGGCCATTAAAAGAGAAGCATAATACTAAGTTAAGTGTTGCAGAGATGAGGATGGTTAGGTGGATGAGTGGATTTACCCTTAGAGATAGGATACGAAATGAGCATATACATGAAAAGGTTGGAGTAGCTCCAATGGAAGATAAGATTAGAGAGAGTCGCCTTAGATGGTTTGGTCACATAAAATGGCGGCCTTCCGATGACCCGGTTAAAAAAGTAGAGGCATTAGATTTGACTTATGTTAAGAAAGGTAAATGTATACCTAAAAAGACTTGGTTAGAAAATATTAGAAATGACCTTTCTTTACTAGATTTAAACGAGAATTTGACTTTTAATATGACACAATGGAGAAAAATGATTCATGTAGCCGAACCCGTGTAGTGGGACAAAGGCTTGATGTTGTTTTTGTTGTGCAACCGTACAGTGCCGCAGCGCTGTGCTACGACATTGAAGCCTTTGAAGCAGGGTGCTGCGATGCTACAGGGTGAACTTGGAAACAGAGTGGAGTGCCCCGACGCTCCACTCCTTAGCGTCGCGGCACTGTGAGTCAAGCTAAGCAGTTTTCTTCCATCTTCTTCTTATTCTACATGAATAGTTGCATCCTTTAATGTAATCGCAATGTGCCTCTTTGTCTATTATGTGAGAAGAATTGTATATGAAGTGAAGAGAGACAAAAGATAGAAGGTAAGAATAAAGATCTGTATAATTTCTCTCAATTTTCATAGTGAATTTCTTGGTGTGGTGTAGCTCTATGATTTTTCCCTAATTTTAATTTTTTCCATGCTAAATCCTGATGTTCTTTCTTCTTCGCTACACTTTTATTTTTATTTGTTTGTTTTCTTGCGTGGCTTACTTCCCAACAATTACCACTATAAATAAAATCAATAGAAGGAAGGATATGGCATCCACAAACACAATCAAATACATAGAAAAGGAAGAGGGAGGGAGAGCGGCTATCAACTAGGAGAACAAATGGAGATATTTTTTTTTGGTACTTCCAAGAGAAAATATTCTACTTCACCAAAAATAATGAGGTGCTTTTAGTTTTAGTTCCATCAAAAATAAAAGCTTTCAAATATAATAGGGAGAAGTTCTCTTTTGAACTCTAGCAATAAAGAAGGAAACAAATTTATAGCAGGAACAACATCTTTTTCTCCATATTCAGCCCTCATGTTTACAACAACTGGTTGCCTACCCTTTAAATTGTTGACATTGACAAATTGATATTCATTATCCTCAATTTTGTATAAAGAGAAATCCTTGATGTGTCTCTCTTTTGAAGCTTAATGAAATATTTAACATCCATGCAGCTATGGACATAGGCAAATCTCATTGAACCACATAAACTTCTGTATCTGGTGTTTGTGATCTCTAATATATTTATTCTCACATCTTCCTTTGATTTATACTCAAAATTTCATTCCTATTCTAACAAAAATTAATATAAAATTTACTGTATATGGAGGTATAAAAATAGAACCCCCCCCCCCCCCCCCCCCCCCACACACACACACAGGAAAAAACACCAACTTCGCCAAGATAAGCGCAGGTTCCTCCATAAAATAAGCTTAAGTGCTACATCCCATTTCAAATTCCTACTTAGACTCCATCACCTAAATGAAAGCATACAAATCGGAAGCTTTAGCAATGCCGTGAAATGTTGAAAGTTTATGTCTACATTCAACATTTCATAAAATAAAAAGTTTGTTTGGCATTCCCACCGAAGCATCAATCAATGAACACCCCAAATCTCCATTAAGAGTAAATATTTAAAAGAAGCAGCATGTTCAAATAAGAAAAAAGTCTTTCATAGAGCAAAAACCTTATCACCATCGCCGTCGACAGAAAGGGGAGGCAGCTCAGATTCATCAGCCTTAAAACAACAATAAATTAGAAATACGTTAATAATCCTCTTCCAGGAAGAAGGAGAAGGAAAACACGCCAACGTCAAGGTATCCACCTACGTCGAAGCCTGTAGAGTCATCGAATCTAGTTAGGGTTTCTTTAGACTCCATCAGCTGCGGATTCTGGAAGGCTTCGTAAGAAGATGCACGTAAGGGATGCCATGCACGGGATTTAAAGGAGTGAAAGGCAAAGGAGAGAGGATTTGGGGTTATGTGAGATTGAAGGGTTACAGACGGGAAGGGAGAGAATATGGAATAGAAAGAGCAGTTGGCCATGAAATAGTGAAAAGACGGGGCGTGGGCGTTCTCTGACCATTCCGATAGCTTATCCAACGTTTTTGAAAAAAATATATATATTTCAAATGTTAATCAATTATTTAAAAAAATTATTATTATGAGATTAAATCAGATTTTCAAATCTGATAGTTTATCACTGTCGACATAGAAAATTTTAGGCAAGAATAAATTTGAAACAATTTTTTAAAAATATCATAAATCATTTAATTATTAGAAAATATATTAAAATTTTAGTTGCTCATTTAACCGATAAATGAGTACTAACGTGATAAGTCACTAATTAAATGGATAACTTATACTGATGTGACACTTTCATATTTTTATAATCCTAATAAAAAATTTAAATTATATTTAATAAAACTTTAAAAAAATAATTATAAATACATAACAATTTATTTTATTTTGTATGAATTTCCCAATAATAAGAGATAATTTATTGCATTTACGAACGATTTATTATTCAAATTGTTGGAGGTAGGCATCTAAGGACCAAAAGCCTTGATGGAGAAGAGGAGCGTGTCGGGTTATGCTTTGTGTGAAAGAGAAGGGAAGTTTCTTGAGGTATTTATTGACAAAGCCAATAATGTGCGAAGAAGAAAAAGAGCTCACTGGGATATGCATTGATAGGACTATTAATGTGTGATGGACAGTTCGCACAAAGGGATCGAATCCCAATTTGAACTAGTTTGAACCAAAGTTTAAAGCAGCTTCAAATTAGGCTCAAATATGTGGTTCAGTTAAGTTTTAGGCTTCGTTTGCGACAACTTTCTTACTTTTTTTAAAGCAAATTTTTAGCATAAAATTTTTATATTAAAAAATTACTTTAGAAAGTAATACGAAAGTTGTCCCAAACAAAGCCTTAATTAGTTCAAAGTCCAATGAGTTTCCAAAGGCTTCAACTTAAATAAATAATCCACGAATACAATATATTATCTCATATTGTGGGCAATTTTATTAAAAAAAAATCAAGTATTTTTTCAAGGAAATATATTATACGATATTTATCAAATTTTATGTATTATTAGGCACATATAATCAAATTAAATATGAATAAGAGTATTTAAGAAAACATAGAGAATATTTTCGGCATTATAAGTAGGTTTGGAGTTTTTTTTATCTTAATGTTATTACATCTATTTTCTTGATAAAAAGTTGTTTTAATAAAATACACTTATTCAAAACTTTTTAATAATTCTATATTTTATATTTTTTTGAAATTTAATGTTAATGTTATATATATGTATATATATATATATATATATATATATAATCAAATAATTATTAATTTTAAATTATCACATATTAATAATTATATTTGTAGAAAGTAGCTATCAATCATAATAAATAAATAAAAAAATATTAACTAAATAAACTATAATTTGTGATCTGAGCAGTGAAACTGTAAGTCGGGCCACAAAACTAAGTGGAAGGCCCAACCCGGGAGAAATTATTCTGTGCGGACACTGGACAGTTCGGAGATGATCAGAGCGTGCTACGTCATCTGATATATAGCAGGTACACAGCTATGCTACACAACAAAAAAATAATATGATAAGCTCTGATTCGCATTCAAATGATGTCCATATCCGCACACAGAATAATTTCACCCAACCACCCAACCAACCCGGACCGATCCATTGAAACTCATCAAGTCCAGTCCTCAGGTACCCAAAGCCAGTCCCATCAGCGACTCCAAGGTGCCGCCGAGAAACTTCCGCTCCGCTTCTTAGATTGGCTGCGGTGCCGCGAAGATGTTCTTCGTCCGCTGCCCCTATTGCCCTGGCACCCAGGGCCGCTGCGTCACCACCGCCTCCGGACGCCACGTAACGGAGTGCTCCTCCTGCGGCCGAGTCATCGAAGAACGACACACCCAAACACACCACCTCTTCCTCCTCCAAGCTCACGACTCTGCTCTTCCCCTGGTCACGCCCGACCTTGCCTCCATCTCCTTGCCCTCCTGCTCCAACGATGAAGACCCCTTTCACCCCACAGGCTTCATCACGGCTTTTTCCACCTGGTCCCTTGAGCACTCACCCGTCTTTGCACGGTCTGCTTACTCATTCGCTGGTCACCTTGCTGAGCTTGAGCGTGCCCTAGACTCATCGTCTTCCGGGTCGGGCGCGGCGGATCCGGCTGGGCCGATGGTGTCGGTGGATCATCTTCGCGCTTATCTTCAGATCATCGATGTGTCTTCCATACTTGGACTTGACCATGATGTTGTTGATCATGCGTTCCAGCTCTTTCGTGATTGCTGCTCCGCCACTTGCCTCCGCAACCGCAGCATCGAGGCACTTGCTACGGCTGCCCTTGTTCATGCCATTCGTGAGGCTCAGGAACCTAGGACCTTACAGGTGTGTTCAATTATTTATTTTGATGATAGTTTTGGATAGCTATTACCAATCATTTGTTCTGAAGGTATTTTCTCTTCAATGGTTTGATGTGGTAGTGTTTCTTTTATATACTTTTGGTTACCGATCTCTAGTGTCATGATTGATGCCCTAAGAATGTTGATTTAGAATCTTTCCAAATCTAGATTAGCCCTGATTTGTAAGACTTTGATAGCTGATTATGTAATTGATTAGGGAGTTGATTATTTCTCTAATTAAGTTGATTTAATTGGAGATTTGATTGATGCATTAATTCGGGATCTTATTATTGCATAAATTGGAGATTTAATTTGCATGATTGAGAGATCTAATTAGCATGATTAGATTTTGTCATATAAACAGCTCACCTTGGTCTGTTGGTTGGGAGCTTAGGCTACTAACTATGAGGTCTTGGGTTTGGGTCTTACGTATGCGATGTGTGTGTGAGTTTGCCGTAATTGGCCTAAATGTTCAAAAAAAAAAAAAAGATTTTGTCATATTATAACATTAATTAAAGTTTTCTTTGTAGCTTTGTTTAAAATCTTTAAATAGGGCTTGAGGACTATTGTATTGTATACATGAGAGATAGAGAATCAAATTGTAATCCATATTGTTCTCCAGTATAGTGAAATTATCATCCCCTTTTCGTGGACGTAGGCATTTTCACCGAACCACGTAAATCGTCATATTCTTTGTATTATTTTTGTTGTGTGATTTCTTGTTTTTGTTTCCGCAATGTTTACACAACAATTGATATCAAAGCCGGATTTCAATGGGATTTTTGAAGGCGGTTCTAAGTATAGGAGAAAATCTTTGAGTCATGATCAGATCAAATCGAGCAAGCAAAGGCTGTTGATTTTTATTCCAGATTGTTGTTGAGCCGGATTGGTGTAATTCCAATGTAAGGTAGCTACAACTTGGTGGAGACTATGAGATCCGGTGGAGTCATGTATACATCCACCTCGACGATGGAAAAAATGTCGATTCATCAGGTGATTACACATCCTGTCAAAATCGATGTGATGCAATTTGACGGCAAATAGAATTTTTGCATGTGACGATGGGAGGTGATTGATTAGCTGTGTTCTTTGAATCTAGAGAAAGTTTTGGAGAGCGATGAATGTCCTAAGGAGATTTTAGAGAGAGATTGCTTGAAGATGAATCAGAGTGCTTGTGACACTCATTGATGTGTACGAAAATTTCACGATGACACTCATTGATGGGAAGGAGGTTTTGAACTATGGTAAGGTGACCACTGTATTGTTGAATCAGGAGTTCCAGTATCGGGACAAGGAATCTGTAAAGATGGATTCGACCGACACTCTCACACTCCAACAGGAAGATTTGAGAATAAAAAAAAGAGTGGTAGCAAGCAGGGCAAGTCTCGTGGGTGCAGTATTGGAAAGAATCATCATGCTTTCTATTTGGAGATTGGTAATTGGAAGAAAAATTGTTCGAAGCTGAAGGAGAAGGGAAAGAGAGTTCCACTAAGACGAAGACAAACCTTAGTGTGGAAGAGTATGATGAAGACTCAGATGTATCATTATCTACAGCTTTTCAGAGTTTATACACTGATGATTCATGCTAGATTTTGGATACTGGTACTACCTATCACATTTGTACCACTAGAGAGTGGTTCATTATCTATAAGAAGCTTGATAGTGGTGTTGTGACCATGGGAAATGATCAAGCTTATCATACAGTTGGTGTATGAAGCATCTTCATCAGAATGTATGATAGTACTGTGAGAAAGCTGACTGATATGAGACATGTTCCAGATATCAGGAAGAATTTGATGTCTGTTAGGATTTTAGAGATTAAGAGCTACAAGGTCGTCATTGAGGCAAGAGTTCTAAAGATATATCATGGAGCATTGATTTTTCTAAAAGGAGTTCGTCACCATAACCTTTATTATCTTCAGAAAAAACAGTGAATGGAACAGTTGCTGTTGTTGATGATTCTTCTGATGTCACTACATTGTGGCATATACGGCTAGCTCATGTTGCAGAGGCTTCTCTTATTACTTTGGTGAAGCAATGATTGATCAAAGGAGCAAGCACCTGTAAGCTTGATTTCTGTGAATATTGTGTATTTGGAAGAAGGCACGAGTATCCTTTAGTACTGCCATCCACAATACAAAGAGCATTCTGAAGTATGTTCACACATAATTTGGGCCTGACGAAGATAGCATCATATGGCGGGCGGTGATACTTTATCTCTTTTATTGATAATTACTCCAGATATGTTTCAATGTATACCATGAGGCGCAAGAGCGAGGTACTGGAGATTTTCAGAACTTGGAAGAAGTGGATTAAGACTCAGACTAATAAAAAAATCTGGTGTATCGCTTCGAATGCATTCTTATAGGAGGGCCAGAGATATGGGATAGAAAACAACTTCACTGTTAGAGAGACACCACAGTAGAACGGGGTGGCAGAGAGGATGAGACTTTGGTGGAGAAAGTTCGATGTATGTTATCCAATGTTGAGTTGGATAGAGTCTATTGGGTTGAGTATATAGACTATGACTGTCACTTGGTGAACCGTTTGCCTTCTGCAGCTATTGGGAAGAAGACCCAAAGGAGATGTGATCAGGACATCCTGCTAGAGATCATAAGTACTTGAGAGTGTTTGGATGTCCATCTTACTATCATGTTTAGAATGATAAATTGGAACTGCGAGCAAAGAATACGATCTTTATTGTCTTCAGGCATGGAGTCAACGACTTTAAACTATAATCCAATAGAGAAGAAGATTGTCATTAGTAGGGATGTTACTTTCGACGAGGTGAGCATGTTGAAGCCTCTGGACTCGAAGCAGGTGGAGAGTCTATTGGGACCACAAATGTACTATAGAAGTTGGAGTTTGATGCAACTGCATTTGTTTCATAGAAGCCAATCATTTCTATCCAAGTATTTAATTCAGTTGCAGATTAGGAGGTAAAAGATGATGTTGAGGATAAGATTCCTGCTTAGGAATCTATTGCGAGGAATAGGGACAGACGTTAGAATGTCCCAAAACCAGCTTGGTTGAGGATCACATTGCATTTGCACTTTCAGCCATGGAGACTGAAGTTCCTAGTCACTATAAGGAAGCAGTTGACAGTCTTGATGGTAATATTTGGAAGAGGGCTATGGAGTCTCTTTAGAAGAATGCTACTTGAATGTTGGTGAAGCTTCCTCCAGTAAGAAAAGTCATTCGGTACAAATCAGTGTATGCAAAGAAGGAATGATCTCATGGAGCTGATGTGCTATACAAAACTAGGTTGGTGGCAAAAGGTTCTGTGCAAAGGGAAGAGATTGCTTTTGATAAGGTGTTCTTTCTAGTGGTTAAGCATCTCTCGACCTGTGGTCACTTGGCACATGTAACACACTATGGTTTGATTTTGGAGCAGATCAATCCAAACATTGCACAAGCAGTTGACATTATGAGCAGGTTCATACATGATCCAGGAAGGAGTCATTTGTAAGTTGTGAAGAGTATCCTAAGCTATCTGAAGGGTACAATTGATACATGCTTGGTATTGGAGAGGCAATCACCACGACAGTAGTGTAAGACTCATGGCTGATTGTCCACTTGTTTTGAAGAATTACTCTCGGCTTGATCTCTTGGGAGGGGGGTATGTAAGCAAACACCTGGGTGCAATCGCTCTGATATTGAAGCCTGGTTTGTCATATTGTCACTTTCTAAAGTAAAAGATGAGGTGAAGATTGTTGATTTGGAAATCTTTTCAAATCTAAATTAGTCTTGATTTTGAAGGCTTTGATGGCTCATTATATAATTGATTATGGAGTTGATTGTTTCCTAACTAAGTTGATTTGATTGGAGATTTGATTGGTGCATTAATTAGGGGATCTGATTATTGCATAAATTGGGAGATTTAATTTGCATGATTGGAAGATCTAATTGACATGACTAAATTTTGCCATATTATAACATTAATTAAAGTTTCATTTGTAGCTTTGTTTCAAATCTTTAAATAGGGCTTCGGGACTATTGTATTGTATGTATGGGAGAAAGAGAGCCAAATTGTAATCACTATTATTCTCCAATATAGTGAAATCATCATCCTCTCCGTGTGGATGTAGGCATCTTTACCGAACCACGTAAATTGCCCTGTTTTTGTGTTGTTTGTGCTGTGTGATTTCTGGTTTTTGTTTCGGCTGTGTTTGCACAACAAAAGGAGGCATTGTAGGGTTCTACATAGTACATATAGGTGGGTTTGATTGATTTAACTGAAGGTAGCGTGAGATGATAAGTGAAGGATTGATGATTTAGTAAAGTTAGCATTATTTTTTTTTCATTTCTTTATTTATGGTAAAGATAGTATTATGTTTCTCTGAATGCACCAATAAGGTTTGCATGGTTTTTAATTTTCGTGCTAAGGGATCATTAATTTTCACTATGAAACTGTGATTGGTTTTCTAGGCTATTCTAGGCTATCATTTTCTAATTTACATCCACAAATTTTGTCATATAATGAGCGAAGTAGGAATTTCTTTATGGAATCATGTAAAATAGCTTTCTTAGGGCGTCTTTGATTGTGTACAGTAGGGACTAAGTAATGTGGTGGATGAAAATATGTATGATCGATCGGAGGCAAAGGCGGAGTAGGCGGAAATGAAGGGAACACACAGGAATAAAGTTTTCACTAAACTGTAAAATATCAAATATATTAATAATATGCAAGCTTCTACTTGGTCAGGACTATATTCCTAATACCGGTAACATAAGACAAAAGTAATTAAGCTCAACTAAAGATAATTAAGGAGCTGCTAAATACATTAATAAACTTTATAGCCAATGCAAAGTTACTGAAAAACACCTGCATCAGATCCCCTCTGCTCCAAAAGAACTCGACTTGAGTTCAGAGGTCTTCTCGCAGTATGAAGTGATATGAACAATTTTCTTTCTGTTTTGTGTCATTAATTGGCTTTTTTATTTTACAATGAGGGTGCACATCTTTCCTTTATGAAATTAGTAGCCTCACAATATCTCTGGCTTATCAGTTTGACAAACCCAGACCACATGTCCTTCTTAGTCTGCTTTGACTCATCCAATTCAATAGTCTGTTAGACCAGTCCATTGGACCGGTCCAGCCGGTCCTGCGGGACCGGCTTACGGGTGAAACAACGGAGCTTTTCCGCCTCCTATGGATGCTGCGAGAGCCGCCGAAGCAAACAAAGCATTTTAGGAAGGATTTTTCAGGGATTTGGGAGGGAAATTTGAATGTAGGGACTGTTTAGGGATTTCCTTTTGATTTGTATGCATTAAATAATTTGTTTTCCTAGGGTTAGGGCATCTTGAATTTGGCTGAAATTTGAGATCTCTTAGGTTTAGGTTTCCTTTGGGCTCTAGCGGTGTCCAGAGAATTTGGGAGAGATCGATTCTCCTCTCGAATTGAGGATCAACTGTATCTTGCTATTTTCCGTTTCTATTTCATCAAATAATACACATTCCTACTGTTTTTGTGGTTTTGTCGCTGTTTTTTTGGAGAATTCTCACTATTTTCAGGAGATTGATAGGAAATACTTGAGATTTACAAGTGTTTTCTATCAAATTGGTATCATAGTAAGTCTTGGGACCATCAGGGACTGATTTTTTGAAATTTCAGCAGCAAAATTTCATCCGAAGGAAGGGACCCTTGCTGATTTCTGGAGCAAAAATCAGATTTTTTGATGGCGGCCAAGAAGGTAGACGCGTTGGAGGAACGATTGGAAGGAGAGATGAGCCAAATAAAAGCTACGATGGAAGATCGAATATCATCTGTGGAAGACAAAGTTTCTGATCTTCATGTGATGATGAAAAAGCTATTGGAAAATCAAATTTAAACGGCGACATCGGAGGCAAAAGGACCGGTGAGGAGAGCTACGAATTTTGAATTTCGTAGGAGAGAAAATGATGTGGAGATCATGGAGGAGATGTTAAGAAGGCTTTTGGAGATGCAAACAAAAGTTTTACTGGTGGTTCCATTCGCTAACCTTAAACAAGATTTGACCGGGATTCCCTTGGTCGAATCGAAGGGAAAGGAGATCGGGCAAGAGGAGTTTGACGAGGGGAGTTTCTTTCATCAAGAGCCACCACCTGGGGCTTTGATAAGGGGTGGATCAGGGTTTCTTGAGGAGAGGACAACAAAGATGAAATCTTTTGAGGGAGGAAGTAAGGCGGCCGACCACTATGAGAGATATTTTGGGCAAGGGGAATCACTCATCGAAGGAGGGGGTCAAGAGCCACCTCCTAGGACTTCGATAAAGGGTGGAATAGGGTTATCGGATGGGGGGACAGCAGGAAGGATAGTTCGTGATGAAAGAGTGGGACTTTTAGTGGAACTGCAGAATTTGGAAGGAGAAAAAGATGGGGAGAAGATTGAAGCACCATACATGATTCTCCACCCCGACAACAGTATTAAGAGGTGTTCCAGCAAGTTCAAGGGTTGAATCCTCCGCGGGAACGCGAGTATGTTATCATCTGGAAGGAAGGAGTCCCACCTATCAGTGTCCGTCTATACCGCCCTCCTCAAATCCAGAACGAAGAGGTTGAGAGATTAATCAAGGAGATGCTCGAGGCAGGGATCGTTCGACCTAGTGTCAGTTCATTTTTCAATACATTGGTATTATTCAAGTGCTTCTGCGTCAAATTCATTCGTTCCACCTTGAGGACTAAGTGGTACTTTGGAAGGGGAGTATTGTTGGACCGGTCTAGCCGGTTCTACGGGATCGGCTTACGGGCGAAACAATGGAGCTTTTCCGCCTCCTGCGGATGCTGCGAGAGCTGTTGAAGCAAACAAAGCATTTTAGGAAGGATTTTTGAGGGATTTGGGAGGGAAATTTGAATGTAGGGACTGTTTAGAGATTTTCTTTTGATTTGTATGCATTAAATAGTTTGTTTTCCTAGGGTTAGGGCATCTTGAATTTGGTTGAAATTTGAGATATCTTAGGTTTAGGTTTCCTTTGGGCTCTAGCGGCGTCTAGAGAATTTGGGAGAGATCGATCCTCCTCTCGAATTGAGGATCAACTGTATCTTGCTATTTTCCATTTCTATTTCATCAAATAATACAAATTCCTACTGTTTTTGTGGTTTTGTCGCTGTTTTTGTGGAGAATTCTCGCTGTTTTCAGGAGATTGATAGGAAATACTTGAGATTTACAAGTGTTTCCTATCATAGTCATGATTTTGATTGCCACAGTAGAGTTTCTTCCGTGGAAAATTCTGGGATTCACCTTCTTCACATTGTTACTGAAGATTGCTGAGCTTGGTGCTAAATTAATTGGTTCTATATGATTAATTTTTTCAATACATTTATCATCTTCAGAACAAGAGGAAGAACTTGACCATATACCACTTATCAATCACGTAGAAGTTTGCAGTACTTGAAAATGGTGACTATATTCCACTTTTCCAATTTCTTCTTCCACTGCATCTACTCCATTATGTTCTTGCTCAAGAATAGTATAACTATCTTCAATGGTTCAATCACTTTTTTGTTCAACTGATTCAACATATTGGTTCACAGATGATACTTGTTCATGTTCATGTGTTTCATGTTTCGACAACTTATGATCTTGATTGATAGCCATTGAAACTGAGTCATATTCAGAAGCTGAGCTCTCCTCAGAATCACTTCATTTAATTGTCTTTCAAAAGATGCAAAGCTCGTCCCACCCATTTTCTCTCTAACAAAATAAGGCTTTAATTTGGGCTCATTCTTCTCTTATCCGGCATCTTCTGAAATAATAAGGTTGCTACTTTGTTCATTTTGAAAGTAGGGAAGATCAAAAGGATTACTCCTGGGAAGCAAGACTATAGGTGTTGTCCCTCGAATTGGCAGCAAGCCCTAACTCTCCTCATAATCAAAGGAAAGATCAAAAGGATTCGTTCTCGATGCAGAAGTTGCTGGAACTTGAACTCTTAATATTGAAATATCCTGCTTAAATGGAAAAAACTAAAGTTCCTGAGCTTGAGCGATGTAAGTTCAGTTCCATGACACTAGAAGCATGCTTTCTGGGCTTGGGAGGGAAAGGGATTTCCAAATCATCTTTAAGAATTGCAGCATTAAGATATTGCATTGTCCTGAAGCACAAATGCTCTATTTCGAATAATTGCTTATTAACATCAGGAGCAAGCCCTATAGCAGTATTGGCTGTTGATCCTATTGATGAACTAGTTGAGCTTTCCTCAATTTTCCAAGGGTTTTGGGTCCTTCCTCTAAACCAAATATCTTCATAGGGTAATGATCCCATACAAGCTTCACAAGAAGGGCCGAACCTTCTTCTTCATGCCTTTTATAAACTCAAGCTCTAGTATCGATAACTTGGATCTTGAGCACCTTTGATCCCCATGTTGTCTTATAGCTAGTCATAGCAATGATGTTTTTCAATCCATAAGGAATTCCATGAAGCGGACCCAAATACTGTCCTTCAGAAATTTTTAGATGTTCAGTAATAAGGGATCTACTACAAGCTTGTTTGGAGGATATGTCATAACTAATAGGTGAGCTTTCTAAAGTTTTACAACATGTCATTTCCTCTTCTCCGCTTCAGCCTTGAAAGCTTTTACCATGTCATGTGAAATTGCGGGAGCATCGGCACTTCGAACACCAAAACTACATCCCTAAGGTTTGAATTCTCTAATAAAACATTTACTTCATGGCCTTTTACACCCAATTTGTTTGAGATTAATTCATTATTCTCAGCTGAATCAACAATTTCCTTGGTGTAAATCTCTAGAACCTCCACATGGCCATTTTACTCTAAAGTATAAGTATTTTTTTTAAAAGCACCACTGTCTTCAAAATTTTGTATGAATTACCAAGTGATTTATGATTACTAGTACTCAATCTGGTGAGTATTAGTGGAATTCTTAGTTGATTCCTGTGATACCTGATTTCTATTGATAGTTCTTAATATAGTTTCCTCCTTCATTTCAATGGTAATCTTTTTTCTCTTAGAATCGCTGAATCACAATTGGTTCTCTCTTCACAAGGCTCTTTAACATTATTAATTGCAAGTTCAAACATTTCACAAGCTTCTTCTTTAGTTCCAGATTGAGATCACTGAACCCTTGATGAGGTCTAGTGTTATCTCTTTGTCACTGCAGAAATCTATCTAACTTGGACAATGCGTTCCGTAATCTGCTATATTAGAGAAAATAAAGGCTATGATGATCCTAAATGTCTGGTAACGCCCTTGGTAATCAAGCATTTGTAGTCAACATTGAATTTGAACTAATATTGGGTGCTTTTATTCACGTGAGAATTATTTTGCGTTTTCTTACCTTGGTTAAAGATCGTGTTCATTCATTGGTGCTTGTGCGCCCCCATGATCATATTCAAATTTATACAGTAATTATGTTGGTAATGTTATAGGGATCTAAGTATTGGATAATAAAAAAATTATTGATATATAAAATTGATCAGGCATGAATGAGAATGTCAAAATTTGATTTATGATAAAATTTGGAAGAATAAATTAAGGAATGATTATCTTTAAGAAGAAATTGAGACATGACGTCTGATGGACTCATGGGCCTAGCTAGTCCGGTTAAACCAACGGGTCCAACTGCTGTCCGCCTTTTACCCAACCAATCTGGGTTGTTTCAGCTGCTGTTTGGCTCCCTAATAGGCCTCCAAAAGCAAATTGACGGCTGTCCAAAGGCTGTCGATGTGTTCTAGGCTGCAGTGGTTCTTCGAACCTGCTGTCATTCCTTCAGCTTTTCCTTTCATTGCCATATTCTGTATCCTTGACATTTATTGAAGTTAAGGTAATTGAGATGGACTTTGGTGGATTGTTAATTTAAAATAAATGATAGAAAATGATCCCATTAGATGAGTAGATAAAACTAATATCGGAGGATTAGGAAAGAGAAGATGAATACCTAAGGTTATATGCGTAGAGGTTTTTCAAAATGATTTGTGAAGAATGGGTATAATATCTTAGTATGCATTCAACATGAGCGATGGAAAATAATGATTCATAAAGTTGACTAGAAATAGTTGTGAGAAAAGGATTAAAATGGTCGATTGACTCTATATGAAAGACCAAAATAGTCTCCAATTATATTAAAGAACCATTTTGGCCCCTTAACTCTTTAAAGAAGAATCAAAATAGTTTCATCATGGGACTATTTTGATTTATTTGTAAAAATTTGAGGGGTCAAAATAGTCCTTTATTATAGTTGGGGATCATTTGGTCCTTCATAAAGAGTAAGTGACTATTTTAATCATTTTCTCAAATAGTTGAGATATGACTAATGATAATGATGATGATGATGATGATGGAGAAATGATAAAAAATAAGAGTTTTTTTTTTACTCAATTTAACCCAACAGAAAAAATGAATCTTGACAAAAGTTAGCTTGCTTGCATATACGGACAATATCGGTCCTTGAAGATTGGTTTTGATTTTAAGCATCAATGAACCTATCTATCTTTTGGAGTGTGTATCTAAACTTCATCAAGCTTTAGGCTCTGAAAGTTAAGAGCTCCCTTGGTTTGGAAGAACCTAGTAGAAGTATTTTCAAGAGGCAATTTTAAGAACCAACTTATTGTCTAATTTTTAAGGCTTTATTTAGATTTGATGTCGAGACTTCCTATGGGCATAAGCCGTAATAGTTAACTACTTTTATTGGGAGAGTACTCATGATTACGAAGATCAATATGCTCGTCTTTATATGTTTTTTCTATGGGTGAAATGTTTATTATCAACCTATTGCATCATTTGATGTTGAGAATTATGGTTGTGAAGATGGAGGTAAACCCTATTTAGATCCCATGATTCTAGGGCATTATTGTGTGGACCCCAATCCAAGAGCCGCGGAGCCTTGATCAAGACTTTTAGGTGTTTTGTTAGTAATTTTGGTTTGCGTCATGCTGGATATCCCTCTAAGAATCGTCAATGATAATATACCAAGGTCACAACCACTCAAGATGGAACTTTAGTTCACTAGTAGAGGGCTTACCATGCTAGGAGGATCAAGCGAACTCACAAAATACGGATAATCATAGTTTAGAGGTAATGTGCATGATTTATGATGGCCAATGACACAATATATTTGGTTGACACAAATTGACATAGAGGCATAAAGCATGGCTTTTGGTGGTTTAAGGCATAAAGCATGGCTTAGATTGATGTCCATTCTAAGGCATAGCATGAGTGATTCAATTTTATTAGATTTAATTCAATTTTCTCTAAAGGGATGATACCATAGGTATACTTGGTTTGGATTTGATGTTATGCTTATGATGGCATATGATTAATATATCTCAAGGGACAGCTATTTATAATATATATATATATATATATATATATATATATATATATATATATATATATATATATATATATATTCCTTTACGGTGCACTGATATTTTAGTACAAATATTGGTCCAGAGCTTATATTCTCTTGAGGTTCAACGGTGACTTAGCATGAATTTTGATGCAAATATACATCCACTTGGGGTGCAGTGGTGTGTTAGCATGAATATCAATGTAGAATGTGCATGCCTCAATATGAATATTATGGTGATGATGACAAAGATCTTTAGGTTAACTAGGAGTCAATTGGATCACACTTGGGTACTTGTTATTTTATCCTACCAATTTATGGGCATTGTGCAATTTTGAAGAGAAGGCCCCTAGGAGTTATAATGATGTGATATTGGTTTTAAGAGAGTTCCATAAGGGCATTATATATTTTAATCATCATGGGGTCTGTTGGAACCCAGAGCTTGCTTAGGAATGTGTCTTGGGCTTTGTTTGGGATGGCTCTTTATTGCTTTTGCAGTAGGGAAAATAATTTACTAAAAACAATATCTTATTGGATGAAAAAATTGAACAACGTTTTCTTTATTTTTTCTGAATTTATTTCAGAAAAGTTATTTTTGAGAAAGTAAGATAGAAATTATGGTTGAGAAAGTAGCTTTTAAAAAGTTCTGACAACAATAGAGGAAACAATATAAGCCATTTCAAATAAACTTTGATATCATTAGCCAACTGGCGTACTTTTTGGAACCTTTACATCCAATTGTCAGTTATCATTCATGATTATCATGGATCTAATCATTATTGAAGCTTGTTGTATGCAAAACTTCAATTGTAATATCATTGTACTTTGGTGCAGTTTTTTCATTTCAGTTCATGCATCTGGTGTTACGATATGCCTTTCTAGGCGGCCTGGATGAGTCAAACTGATGCTCCATATGGGTCAAATATAAGTTTAGAAATGTTTCAGAATAGGCTGTTTTCTTGTGTCAACTTTGAGGCTTACTTTTCTGTCACTTCTTTACTTTTCCTTCTTTTTATTCCTTTTCTTTTATTTTATCATTATTAGTTGAAAGAATGATTGATGTTTGTTTGAGATATACTATCCTCTAATCAATCTGATGTCTTGTGTGTGCATAAATTTCAATTGCTTGTGTATTTTGTGATCTAAAATTGTTTGTGACTAAATTCTATTGGAAAGTTTAAAATTTTTTGCTGGAACTGAAGTTCAACTGTTTTCACTTTTTTTTGTAAGGTTGTAAATATATATTTTATATTTATAGTTTGCTTTTCTGTGAAAGGTGCATGCTTGTTTCATCAGTTGATCACATCTAAATACTTTAAATTCATGCTGGATGTGCATTAAAGAACCTAAAACCTAAAACTTCCTACATCACTTTGCTACTTCTTTATACAAGCTTTAAATTGCCTTTGTAAGGCATGCGCTGACTTTACTTTTTCTTTTTTCCTAGTGGCCCCTCTTTTGGCAATAGGTCAATTACCTTTATTACTTTTTACTAATTGTTAAAACAAGTGCTGGATTGGCATCAAAGGCTACTGACTGGGCTGCTAAATAATTTGATACTCTAGCAACATCTCGTTTTTCCAAATTGGCAGTTTTGCCCCACTAATTTTCTACCATAATGTGAATGCTATTTCAGCATGAGCAAGCACTCAATGCTGGTCTCTTTCCTCTTTTTTTGTTAAATGTATTTATGAATACTGTCGTTGTCAGGTCCCAAGTCCTAATTGAGAAAAGGTGGAGGGTTACATTAGGCAGTTGACAGCTAGCGTAAAATTTGTCGAATAATTATGACATGATTTATTTAATACATTGTGTTATCTGCTAGGGCGTTTTCTGGAAGCAAAACGTTGTATGGCTTGAATACAATGACAAGTGAGCAGGGATGTTGTATCGATGTAGGGTGTAGTGTTTAAATAGGCAAGGTTTCCCACATTATTGATAGATGTGGGCAAAAAAGCTAGTCCATGAAACTAAAATAGGATAGAAATTTTGAAATATAGGTTCTCTTACAGGCAAATTAATAGAATTAATAGATATTATGATCATAGGAAGATAAATATTCTTTGCATTTAGGAAACTAAATGGGTTGGAGAGAAGGCTAAGGAGATTGATAATTTAAGATTTAAACTATGGTATTATGGTAGGCGTTGTACTAGAAATGGTATTGGTGTGATTATAGATAAGAGTCTGAAAGGATAATGTTATAAGAATTAATAGAATTGGAGATAGAATTATAGCTTTAAAGATTGTTATTGATGCTAATATTATTAATATTATAAGCGCTTATGCTCCTCAAGCAAGTTAAAATATATGTTCAAAATTAAAAATTTAAAATGACCTAGAAGAATTAATACAAAATATACCTATCGAAGAAAGAGTTTTTATCGGAGGAGATTTAAATGGATATATTGATAGAGAGATAGATGATTTTAAAAGCATTCATGGTGGTTATGACTTTGAAGCGACTAATGAAGTGGTGAGATCGTATTAGATTTTTCTTTAGTTTATGATTTGTAATTGCTAATACCTTATTTAAGAAAAAAGATGAGCATCTCATTACTTATAAGAATGGATGTAGTAAAACTCAGATTAATTATTTTCTTATAAGAAAAATAGATCGTTTAGATTGCAATGGATTGTAAAATTATTCCGAGTGAAAATTTATTTACCCAACATCGCTTATCAATTTTGGACTTTAAGATGAATGGACAAAAAATTAAAAATAAAGTAAATCATTGTTCTAGGATTAGATCGGAGCATTTAAAGAATATTAATAAAAATATTTTTTAGTGTAAGATTCTAGATCTTAAGATTTTGTCTGTGTATGAGGATGCTAATGTTATGTGGGAAAAAATAGCTAGTGATATTAAGAATACTGCAAAAGGTATGCTTGAAGTATCAAAAAGAAAAGCTTTTAATAGTAAAAATAGTTGGTGGTGAAAGCAAAATATGCAAGAAAAAATAAAAAATAAAAAAGTTTGTTATAAAAATTGGTTTTGCTGTAAAAACTTTGATAATTGGGAAATATATAAAGAGGTCCGTAAGGAGTCTAAGAAAGCAATTTGCAATTCAAAGATTTTAGCTTTTAATGATTTATATAATAGTTTAGATACTAAGGAGGGCGAAAGATATATGTATAAGTTAGCTAAACAAAGAGATATGAGTAGTAATCATTTAGTTCAAGTGAAGTGTATTAAGGATGAAGAAAAAAAAGTGCTTTTATTAGAAAGAGGATATTCAACAAAGGTGGATGAGATATTTTGCCAAACTTTTCAATGAAGATTATGAGAATGCGATTGATTTAGTGACCTTAGCGTCCTAAATGAAAATAAAGATTTTTTTTTATCGGCGTATTAGTAAAACCGAAGTTAAAGAGGCTTTAAAGAAAATGAAGTGTGGAAAAGTTGTTGGACCTGATGATATTCCAATAGAAGCGTGGAAATGCTTCGGAGATGAAGTAATTTCTTGGCTTACTAAACTTTTTAATATTATTTTGAAGACTAAAAAGATGCTAAATAAGTGAAGAATGAGTGTGTTGATTCTTATTTTTAAGAATAAAGGTGATGCACAAGATTATACGAATTATAGAGGAAATCAGTTAACATGTCATACTTTAAAACTATGGGAGAGAGTTATGGAGCATAGGTTGCGGCATGACACAATAATGTTTTTCTAAATTAATTTGGATTCATGCCAGGTAGGTCTACTATGGAAGCTATACATTTATTGAGTGGTTTGATGGAGAATTATAGAGAGAATAAGGAGGATCTATATTTGATTTTTATTGATTTCGAGAAAGCATATGATAAAGTTCCAAGAGAAGTGCTATGGAGAGTCCTACATAAGAAAGGGGTTAATAATGCTTATATTTAAGTCATTAAGGATATGTATTAGGAGCCATTACTTGTGTTCAAATGCAAGGTGGTTTTATCCAAGTATTTTTCTATTTTTGTTGGATTACATCAAGGATCAGCCTTAAGCCCATATCTTTTTGCTTTAGTCATGAATGATCTCAGTAGACATTTGCAAGAGGTTGTACCCTGGTATATGCTTTTCACTGATGATATTTTTCTTGTTGATAAGACTAGAGAGGGAGTTGAAGATAAACTTGAATTATGGAGGTCAACCTTAGAGTTTAAAGGCTTTCGTTTGAGTAGATCTAAAATTGAATATATGAGAGAGAGGGGGAGAGATGGCTAATTATCTTCTTAATTGGAGCCTTAATAGGGAAGGAAATAATTAGGATAGAGGGGAGAGGGGGCCGGCCAAAAGAGGAGGAGGAAGGGGTGTCCACATTCGATGTATGTGACCCCAAAGCATTAAATGAGATTGGAAATTAAATCTGAATTTAATTTCAGATTTGGGGAATTAGGGGAAGATTTCCAAGAATAGATTTGTTAATCTGGAAAGGTTTTGAAATTCAAATATATTTGAATTCAAATTAGGAAACTTTCCAAATTAACAATAGGCTAATTTAGAAAGGTAATTAAGAGGCTATTTTGAATTTGAAATTCAAAATTTGGGGAGAGGGCCGATGGCTAGATGGAGGGGCTGGCTAGGTCGGCAGTTGGGAAGTCTGGCCGGGATTTGGGGTTTGGCAGGGGAGGCGGCTGGCGGTGGAGGTTGGGTCGTGGGTTAGGGGGGTGTGGGAAAGGGGGAAAGCAGCGGGTTTGAGGTGGAGAGGGGATGGAATCGGTGGTTCGGAGTGAAGTTGGGGAGGGAGCCGGCGGGCTGGGGTGGAGATGGGGAGGGGTGCCGTTAGTTTAGAGGGAAGGGGAAGGGTGGTCGGAGGTATGGAGAGGGAAGGGAAGATAGACCGCGAGCCCTGAACTCTTCCGATGGCTGACGGGTAATGCTATTACCCTCGCCTGGGTTCTCTCTCTTCTCTCAAAGCTCACAACAATGAAGAAGACAAATGCTGAAAATTTTCATTCAAAACATCATTAACCTCATACAATGACTAAGGCCTTCATATATAGGCCTCCAACATAAAAGAAGCTCAAAGACTAAAATGCCCTCTAGGCTACAACATAAAAGAAATCTCTCACAGGGGTACAATGATAATAACTGAAATACAAATAAGAAATATATAAAATGCATCGTAAATAAAGACTCTGAATCGTAGCCATCGATCTACGATTCCTCCGATGATAGACGCATCGAAATCTCCTGCTGATATCCTCATCACTTTTGCTCCTTTAATCATCCTGCGATTGACTCTGATTCTGCCTCCGCTTCATCTCGCAACTGAATGGAGGCCCTACCCACGTTACATGCGACCGGAACAAGCCCGCCCATGCCCCTCTCCGCACCTGTGACCGACGCCTCCCGCGATATGACCCAGCTTTTGCTTGCCGAACCTGCATGACACCAGCCCACTCCCACAGCCAACTCGCAGCTTCTGCGCCCCTCGCTCACACGGCTCGCACACGATTCATTGCCTCGACTCGTCAAAATCACGCCTGCGACACCGCTTCCGCTCCCACTCTATTCTCGCAATCCCACACCTAGCTTCGAGCACGATCTCGCGCCTAGCGTCCATCCCAATCTCCCACAAACCAACTTCGATTCCATCTCCAATTTCCCTTGCGACCAGAACCATGATCCCGATCCACTCCAATGGTCTCGAGCCGTGAGGCCCATTTAGCGACCCCCATGCCTGCGAGTGTCTGCCTATGTGAGAGACCTACGAACCACACACATCACTCCCCATCCACCGGACATTGATTGGTTCTTTCTCTTCAACCACTGCACATCGGCTTGAGAGACAAGTGGTACCTCATTTCTTCAACGGGAATTCATCAGAGAACTCGCCTGAAAAGTACTTGGCTTTAAGAAAAAAGGTAATTGCAAAGTATATGGATAATCCTGGTCGAAGGCTTTCACTTGCAGATTGCCAGTGGCTTATAGCTAGTGGCGAGCTATATGACATTAGCTGGATAGTGAGGTTCCTGGATCACTGGGGGATAATCAATTACCTTTCTGCTTCCTCAGTTCATCGAGGACTTAGGATGTCTGGGTCTCTTCTTACGGAGAATGCCAATGGTGAGCTCATTGCCCACACTACACCAATGGGATCGATTGATAGTTTGATTTTGTTTGACAGGCCTAACTGTAGCCTCACACTAGATGATATACCCTTTTTGCAAATTTCTTCATCTTCTATAGAAGCAATTTTCAGTGATCTGGATGTTAGGATTCGTGAAAGTGAAAGCATGAAGGAGAAAGATTCAATCTCCTGGACCACCATGCTGGATGCATATGCGAAATCTCATGAATTCGATGCTGTCCGTCGTGTGTTTGGTGAAATGCCATATTGCGATATAGCTGTTTGGAATGCATTAATCTCTGACTATGAACAGAATGGCGGACCCAAACAAGCTCTGGTTGCTTTCAATGAACTGGACGGTGCTAATGTCGAGTCTAACCAACTCACACTTGTTGCTGCATTATCAGCATGTTCTCTATTGGGTGCAATAGAAACAGACATGTACTCGAAGTGTGGAGATCTGAAGAATGTGCTCTATGTGGTCAGGTCTTTGAAGTTCAGCCAAGAATTTCCGGCTACACCAGGCCAACCTGTGAAAGAACCTAAGTTTATACCTGTTGCTGTAGGACTTATAGAATGGGAGGGACTTGCCTCTCCAGTGTTTATCATGATGGATTGCTGCAAACAGTTCCCAGCAATGACCAACCTGTCCCTCCAAATCTCAATGAATTTGTAGATGTACTTCAATTTGATTACAAGTTGTTTAAGAGCAGCATTTCTACTTGGAGGATGAATGAGAAAGAGCAGTTTAGTGCAGCTTCGATTCATTTCGGAGACACAAGATGGCTCAAGTCAAGACCTAATGCATTTGGAGAGATGAACGAGCTTGTGGGAAGGCATCGAAGATGAAAAATCTTCGATTCAGGAGATTGCTCTTTTTTCCTACACCTTTCTCCCTTCCGATGTTGCGTCTCGACGGAGTCGAGCTCTTTTGACGCAAGGGGAGTATGATGTAGGAACATTTAACTAAATGCAGCTTTAGGAATATGTCATATAGTTTGTTACATGATTTTTAGAATGTTCTTGCTAGCTTATATAAGCAAGGTATTGTAAGGAGGGGAGAGATGAATATTATGATATTTTGAAGCTTTTAAGTTTGTATTTGGTTCCCTTATTTGTGTGTTACTTCTTTGCATCCCAATCTTCCACCGACTACCTACATGACTTCTATCACACTTCACAAATACCATCATCTGATTGATCTTTTAATATGGATGTCAGGAAATCTCCATGGCAAGTAATCTTCCCCAGAAGGAGATAGGAAAGTACATCAAAATCCTTGGTGAAGCTCTGAAATTGAGCCAGCCTATCAACAGCAATTCAATATCAGTTCACATGCCTAGATTTTGCACTCTACTTCAACTCAACAAATCTGCTCAGGTACTTCTGATCTAACAGATTTTCAATTAAAATTATAAATTGAAATTATTTCTACCTCTCAAATTATATATTATCAGGAACTTGCAGCTCATATTGGAGAAGTTGTCATCAATAAGTGCTTCTGCACCCGTAGAAATCCCATCAGCATATCTGCTGCTGCAATATATCTTGCTTGTCAACTGGAAGACAAGCGCAAAACCCAGGCCGAGATATGCAAAGTAACAGGTCTTACAGAAGTCACTCTTAGAAAAGTCTACAAAGAACTATTAGAGAATTGGGACGATCTTCTTCCGCCTAATTATACTCCTGCTGTGCCTCCTGAGAAGGCTTTTCCAATGACTGCAATCACCTCATGTCGTTCCTCTGCTGCTAAAGTTGATTTGATGGAGATATCTAATCATCCAATCCACCAGGAGAAAGACAAACACCAAGAAGCCAAGAAACCTGGCAAAGCTACAGATGCCTCGGAGATTGACTTTCATCAGGCAAAACCTAAAGATGCAGATCTCAAAAATACCTCACGAAGTAATTCACGAGCTTCATTCGCGACAAATAGGGAGTTGTATCAGGGGGGATTTTGGCAGCGTCAATTCCCTTTCGGTACGAGTTCTATGAGGATGAGTGGAGAGAAGGATCAGAAGGGTGATCAAGTTATAATCACTAATGAGACCAAGTGTTCTCCATCCAACAGTGAATTGAAGGTTGACAAAGAGATGGCAGCAAACAGTGCTTCTCGTTCCATGGGGCATGGTTCAAATACATCGACACCCCAAGCCGCCAACTCGACCTGGCAGCTCAGTACACCATCAGAAGTACTCGAGTCATCAGTTTCCAGGTATGGGAAGCAGCAAGTTGGTTCGATCAGGCATTTGGGCAGCAAGGAGCTGGTAATAAAAGCAGAGCTAGTGATACTGATGCCTCCCATTGCAGGGATAAGAAATAGAGCCTTGCTTTTTTGAACCTTTAGGCGGGAGGCAAGTTTCCCCATTTATTTGACGATGACTTTTATTCCAGAAATAGATATTCTGCACAACCTTCACCTGCATCAAATTTTTGGCTCTAGAAGCATCATTCTCATGTCAAACAGTTATAGCAAGCACTTATTAGGAATGAATTGAGAATGGGAACTCAATGAGAAAAAAAAAAAAAGATTTCAATGCAAGGTGATTACTATAGGGAAGTTATGGTTGGTTCAACCAAACTTCTAAATTTTGTGGTTTGGCAATCTAACATGCAGTGGTAGTGTCATTTATTTTTTCATTATTACTCTTTCTATGACGAGTGAACTGAATTGATGTGTCGATAATTCTAAGTGAAAACCTTGAAAATCAAAGCTAGCAGTTTGCATTTGAACCATCAAGCTGAACCTGTAGATGGTACAAAAGTCTTTCCACATGACTGCTTTACTACAGTTTAGCCTAATTATACAATAAATAGTAACTCTCTCAATTATGCAAGCGTGGTGCATAAAGCCTCTAATCTTAGCATGTTCCCTTATTACTACAAAGCTACAGAATTTGGAAACAGGACCTATAAGATGTTAATGAAGGATTAAAGATATAGTGTAGACTCGTTTCATGTCAGGCAGTCGGATTCTTGCTAGTTAAGCAGTGTAACAAACTGAAGCCTCACAAATTCTTGCTGTAATATGCTCTCACAGTATCGCTAGCATCAGCCGTGGCTTCAAGTACCAAGAGGCGCAGAGAACAGACCATGAATAAATCTTCTCGTAAGGTTCTCTCTCTCTCTCTCTCTCTCTCTCTCTCTCTCTCTATATATATATATATATATATATATATATATATATATCATGAGCTCATGAGCACATCCATTAGGGTTTATAAATAGCTATAATCACGGTAACAAGAACATTTAACTTGTAAATCTAGTAAAGATACATGTAGTAACAAATTAAGAAATACCATAGTTTTGTTGCTTCTTTGAAAACTCAAAGAAAGCTTTGAGAATGGCACCATATTTTATAGATTTTAGCGGTCCCATATGTCTGCAATATAAATAAGAAAATTAAGTTACAAATAAAATAATTCAAAAGAATAGATCGAAATAGAGTTACCGCACAAAATGCTTGTGCATGCAGAAACTAATGTTCAAAAACCCTGATTCAGTAGAGAAGCTGATAAAACTCAATGACTATTGGATGGTAAAGTAGTCGTTGTTGAAGGAAACTCTAGAGAGTCACAAAATAATAAAGGTTAAAAAAAAAACTTGATGCTTAATATGATAATGATCACTACTTGCAGAATGGTAGAGTAATTTACCCCTAGATTTAAGTTTGGTGCCATCATTTCTCTTGAAGACAGCTTGGGTTTGATTAGTTGATTTAATTCAATAAGATGCATAAAGATTCTTAGGTGTTTAAAAAAAATATTTTTTTGCTCTTTGGGAAGATAAGATTAGAGAGAGTCGTCTTATAGATGGTTTGGTCACCTAAAATGACGGTCTTTTGATGACCCGGTTAGGAAAGTAGATGTATGAAATTTGTGATTTATGTTAAGAAAGGTAGAGGTAGACCTAAAAAGATTTTGTTAGAAAATATTAGAAATGACCTTTCTTTATTAGATTGAAATGTGAATTTAACTTTTAACAGGGCACAATGGAGAACAAGGATTCATGTAGCCAACCCCACATAGTATGATAAAGGCGATGTTGTTGTTGTTGCTCTTCAGGAAGAATTTTCTTAATAACATTAGAGTTGATGATGTAGTAGAAATCAGGTTTAGGTTTAATTTCAGCATTTTTTTTGGATTTAGGAGTTTAGATTTTGTTTATTTATTTTATTGGTTAAATAATCCTTCATGGATAGTTTTGAATTTGGATTTGAATTATTAGGATTGTATTAAAATCACCTTCTTTATTAGATTTAATGAGAATTTAACTCTTAATAGGACCTAATGGGAAAAAAAAATTCATGTAGTCGATCTCATATAGCTGGATAAAGACGAGTTGTTGTTGTTGTAGTATTTGGATTATTAGGATTGAATCAGTATAGATAGGTTTATAATTGAATTTAATGCTTGTTTTAATCTTTTGAAATTACCTAGTAACTTATTTCTATGAACAGGGAATTCAGGACTTATAATTGATTATCATTTAATGATTGAATCATGATATTTCCTAATCTCCTCTTTTAGATGGTATCTGATTGTTTTCTCTCCCTTTCTTGGGTCTCTCTCCCTAATTTCTCTCTTCTCATTACCTTAATTTGCTTCAACTGGCCAATCCCAAATTCCCTAAACTTGATAGGATCAACAAAAACTTCAAATCCATAGTAAATACCTATCATTTGATAAGACACATAAGGTTTTGGGTTTAGTCTTACATCGAATAATTGGAAAATAGATAAGCGTTGAATATCAAATATTTGACCCTTACTGCCTAAGCACATCTTGTTTGTCATTATTGCAGATATAGATGCATGACCAGTAGCATGGAATACAGTTCATTACTCTATCCACATTGCATGAATATGCAAATCTGAGCATGCATGCATAAACTCCAGTGAAGTGTTACTGATAACAAGCATGTATACAAGAGTATTTCTTTTACCACACCTTTTATATGCTGCATCTTAAGTGTTGTGAACAAAAAGGAGTAGCCGACCAAAGTATTTACACACCAAATGACTATCGAGCATATCTACATGCAAAAACAGTGGAAATTATTGTATAAATATGACAGTTTTGACTGAAAAAAGAAAGAATATTGTGCAGCTATAATATTAACTCGCACAGTCTCTATGTAGCAGATTGTCCATGCAGGGAATCCTATATGGCATCTGACGGGTCCATGTATCAAAAGGAGATCAGGGTCAGGTCCAGCACATCCTAGATGAGAAAAAAAGTTTCTGTAACTCTGTTGTGGACCATAAATTCTACATATTATGGAAACTATGAGAAATAATGACTTGTTTATTCAAAGATCATGAACACATATACTAGTAAGTAACCCATCCACTGCATTTAGAGCATCAGAAATTTCAGTTTCAGCGATTTTGAAATCCTGTTTGTCACAGCTTGCAAGCTCTTCTTTCAAATACTTGGAGCGTAAAAAGCTAGCTGCTTTGGCAACTCTTCCTTTATTATCAGCGAAAGAAGCAGTTCTACAGTCATTTTATTTTGCTGAGGGACTGATGTCATGCCCTTCATAATGATCACACAAATTTCAGTAAGTTAAGCTCATGCAGCGTACACATTAAGAGGTCCGAAAAATATAAAAAAAAAATGTAACTGTGTCATATGATAACCCTTTAGATTTTCTTCATGTCAGCTTTGTGAATCTTAGGCTTCGTTTGGGACGGCTTTCTTACTGCTTCTTAAAGCAGTTTTTTAATAAAAAATTTTATTTTTGTACTAAAAAATTATTTTTAAAAGCTGTAAGAAACAGTCCCAAATGAAGCCTTAATCTGCCATCCGTGCTTGTTACTTTACATTAGGTGTAAAGTGAATCTTTATAATGATTTTTAGGCTTTATTTGAGATAACTTTTGATCATTTTTTTTTTCAAAAATTATACTAAAAAGTTACTTTATAAAGTTGTTCCAAAGTTAAGGTTTTGTTTGGGATAGCTTTTTTATTCTTTTTAAAGTAAATTTTTAGTATAAATTTTTTTACTAAAAAACTATTTTAAAAGATAATAAAAAAAATGTTCCAAAGGAATCATTAGTTTAGTTATCTTCAATATACTCATATTGATGAGTACAGGGGCGGAACCAGCCTTTCATTTTGGGGGGGGGGGTAAAATTTTAATACTAATAGGCTAATATTTAAAAAAATGAAATAAAGATATTGCGTGCGGCGAATTCTTCACGCGTGAAGAAGGGTTAGGGCAAAAGAGGGGGGGGGGGGGGGGGGGGGGGGGGGCAAAACATAAGATTCAGGAGGGGCAAATTACTTAATTAGCCCTACTAGTAAATTGAAAAAAAAAAATTTAGGGGGGGCAATTGCCCTTGGATGAGTATAAATAGAAAGAATATCTATATGTGTTCTATGTGCAACTCCTTGTTTTATTATATTTCAACGAGCAAAAGTAAATGGCTCTTTTTAGTATGCACAGAAAAATTTACACTGCAATAACTAGTAAAGGATGTAGTACTTACATTGATAAAGCAGCCCAAATCTCCATCAAGAGGTTTCTTCAGAACACCTATATGATGAAAGTCATAAGGACTTTACTAAATTTTTTTTTCAAATCATAGGATTCAGTTGAAGCAAATCTACTAGATTGTGTTTGATATATCATAAATATGTCATTTTTTTTCTAACTAAACAACAACAATAACAACATCAAGCCTTTATCCCACTACGTGGGGTCGGCTACATGAATTCTTTTTCTCCATTGTGTCCTGTTAAAAGTCAAATTCTCGTTTAAATCTAATAAAGAAAGATCATTTTTAATATTTTCTAACCAAGTCTTTTTAGGTCTACCTCTACCTTTCTTAACATAAGTCAAATCTAAGACCTCTACTTTCCTAACCGGGTCATCGGGAGGCCGCCGTTTTACGTGACCAAACCATCTAAGGCGACTCTCTCTAATCTTATCTTCCACTGGAGCTACTCCAACCTTTTCACGAATATGCTCATTTCGTATCCTATCTCTAAGGGTAAAGCCACTCATCCACCTGAGCATCCTCATCTCTGCAACACTTAACTTAGAATTATGCTTCTCTTTTAATGGCCAACATTCGGCACCATAAAGCATTGCAGGTCTCACCACCATCTTATAGAATTTTCCCTTAAGTTTGAGAGGTACTTTTCTATCACACAATAAGCCTGATGCATTCCTCCACTTCAACCATCCAACTTGGATTCTGCTGATAATATCCCCATCTATATCACCATCACTCTGAACAATAGATCCAAGATATCTAAAACGTGTACTTCTATTAATGACTTGATCGGCCAAAGTCACAATGCCCTCACTAGGTCTATTATTACTAAAATTACACTCCATATATTCCGTTTTAGATCTACTCAAGCGAAAAACCTTTAGACTCTAAAGTTGACCTCCACAATTGTTCAAGTTTACCTTCAACTCCCTCTCTAGTCTTATCAACAAGAAGAATATCATCAGCAAAAAGCATACACCAAGGTACATGCTCTTGCAAATGTCTAGTGAGAACATCCATGACTAAAGCAAAAAGATATGGGCTTAAGGCTGATCCTTGATGTAATCCAACCGAAATAGGGAAATACTTGGTCAAACCACCTTGTGTTTGAACACAAGTAATAGCTCCTGCATACATATCTTTTATGATTTGAATATAAGCGTTATTAACTCTTTTCTTTTCAAGAACTCTCCATAGCACTTCTCTTGGAACTTTATCATATGCTTTTTCTAAATCAATAAATATCATATGTAAATCCTCCTTATTCTCTCTATATTTCTCCATCAAACCTCTTTATAAATGTATGGCTTCCATAGTAGACCTACCCGGCATGAATCCAAATTGATTTTGAGAAACATTAGTATCACGCCGCAACCTATGCTCCATAACTCGTTCCATAGTTTTAAGTATGACACATTAACTTAATTCCTCTATAATTCGCACAATCTTGTGCATCACCTTTATTCTTAAAAATAGGGATTAACACACTCATTCTCCACTCATCTGGCATCTTTTTAGTCTTCAAAACAGTATTAAAAAGTTTAGTAAGCCAAGAAATTCCTTCATCTCCTAAGCATTTCCACACCTCTATTGGAATATCATCAGGTCCAACAGCTTTTCCACCCTTCATTTTCTTCAAAGCCTCTCTAACTTCGGTTTTACTAATACACCGATAAAAACATAAATCTTTATTTTCATTTAGGGTGCTAAGATCACTACAGTCAATTTTATTTTCACATTCTTCATTAAAAAGTTTAGCAAAATATCTCATCCACCTTTGTTGAATATCATCTTCTAAAAAAAGTACTTTTTGATCTTCATCCTTAATACACTTCACTTGAACTAAATCCTTACTACTCCTATCTCTTTGTTTGGCTAGCTTATACATATATCTTTCTCCCTCCTTAGTATCTAATCTATTATATAAATTCATTAAAAGCTAAACTCTTTGCATCGCATATTGCTTTCTTAGATTCCTTACGTGCCTCTTTTATATATTTCCAATTATCAGAATTTTTACAATTAAACCAATTTTTATAACAAATTTTTCTTATTTTTAATCTTTTCTTGCACATTTGGATTCCACCACCAACTATTTTTACTATTAGGAGCTTTTCCTTTTGAAACTCCAAGCACATCTTTTGCAATATTCTTAATATAACTAGCCACTTTTTCCCACATAACATTAGCATTCTCATGCACAGACAAAATCTTAAGATCTAAAATCTTACTCTCAAAAATATTTTTGTTAATATTCTTTAAATGCCCCCATCTAATCCTAGGAAATCGTTTTACTTTATTTTTATTTTCTTCCCCATTATCTTCAAGTCCAAAACTAATAAACGATGTTGGGTACATAAGTTTTCACTCGGAATAACTTTACAATCTTTGCAATCTAAACGATCTAATTTTCTTATAAGAAAATATTCAATCTGAGTTGTATTATATCCATTTTTATAAGTAATGAGATGCTCATTCCTTTTCTTAAATAAGGTATTAGCAATTAAAAAATCATAAGCTAAACAAAAATCTAAAATAGACTTACCACCTTCATTTGTCGTTCCAAAACCATGGCCACCATGAATGCTTTTAAAATCATCTACCTCTCTACCAACATGTCCATTTAAAATCTCCTCCAATAAAAACTCTTTCTTCAAGAGGTATCTTTTGTATTAATTCTTCTAAGTCATTCCAAAATTTTAATATTGAATCCATATCCAAACCCACTTGAGGAGCATAAGCACTTATAATGTTAACAACCTTAGCATCATCAATAATCTTTAAAGCTATAATTCTATCTCCAATTCTATTAATATTTATAACATTATCCTTCAAACTCTTATCTAAAATCATGCCTACACCATTTCTAGTACGACTCCTACCCGAATACCAAAGTTTAAATCATAAACTATCAATCTCCTTAGCCTTCTCTCCAACCCATTTAGTTTTCTTGAATGCACAGAATATTTATCTTCCTATGAATCATAACATATATTAATTCCATTAATTTTCCTGTAAGGGAACCTATATTCCAAGTTCCTATCCTAATTTTAGTTTCATGGACTAGCTTCTTTGCCCACATCCGTCCTTGATGTGGGAACCCTTGCCTATTTAACACTGCACCCGGGCGGCGGTGCAGCGGCCCTTGCACACTTGTCGCTGTATTCAGGCCATACAGCGCGTCGCTTCCAGGGGACGCCCTAGCATAACACAATTTCTTAAAGGATTCATGTCATTATTATTCGACAAGTTTTACGCTGGCTGTCGACTACCTAACACAACACTCCACTTTTCTCATCCAGGACTTGAGACCTGGCAACGGCAGTGTTTTTTCTAACTAAAGAATGTAAAAATATAATGCAAGAATTATACCTAATAGAGATTGTCTTCTAAGAAATATCAAAGTATGTTGAAGTTTAGGGACATCAATGAGAGAAAAATAAGCGTCGTAGATGATGTCGGTAACAATCTTACAGATGATAATTGATGTCGAAAGTAGAATTTAGTCGAACATCTGACGATTCTTATCTTCTTCCATCATTCGGAATCGTATCAAGAAATTTTTGTGTTGGAAAGTTGTCGAAATCTAAGGCTTCGTTTGGGACGATTTTTTTGTTGCTTCTTAAAACAAAATTTTAGTTAAAAAATTAAAATTTTGTACTAAAAATCTATTTTAAGAAGTAATTAAAAAGCCGTCCTAAAAGAAGTCGAGGACGGCTTTTTTATTGCTTCTAAAAGTAGTTTTCTAGTATAAAAAATTTAATTTTTGTATTAAAAAGCTGTTTTAAGAAGCAGTAAAAAAGCCTTCCCAAATGAAGGCTAAATTTCAATTAGCTTCTATTTTAATTCATTGAAGTCTTACTTTTTCCACAAAATAAAAAGTTTTATTTTTTTACAATGAGCCAAACAGATAAAATTAACAGGTAGAGTTCAAAGCAGATAAACTACGGAGTAATTGATACGATTCACTCAAATTAGAGGTCAAAATTGTACTTTCGATAAAGATAAACCTAATCAGACAAGGACTGGGTAATAGCCAAAAAACGTGGAGTTTAAAAAATTACTAAACTGCCCATCGCATTGAAAGGACCGCTTTGTTATTTTATTTATGAAAGAGGAAGAAATATTGTACTCCTTATTCAGGGGCCATTTGGTTCATAATATTTATAAATTGGTGAATTCTATTTGAAATAACAAAATAATAAATAATTTAGGATGTTTAGTTGGTTCCAAAGTAAATATAGGAGAGTACTTTTTAATGTTTGAATTATATTAAAAAAATTCCTATTTTTTTATTTAATGAATGTTTTTCTAAGGCGGTTGGCGACAGCAAGATGATGCTGGGTGGCTATAATGATAGCTAATATTTGACAGCGGGTGGTGGTTAGCAGTAGCGACAACCATACCTTCTTATTCCAACATTTTCTTCGCCCGATTGCTGCCCATATGTTCGAACATAAAGAAATTCACAACCACAGTTAGGATCACATAACTTAGGCTTCGTTTGGAAATGCTTTTGACCACTATTTTTGCACTGATTTCAAAAAAAAATTTGCACCAAGAAGTTACTTTAAAAAGTAATAAGAAAACTATCCCAACGAATCATTAGGCTTTATTTGGAATAGCTTTTCACCACTATTTTTATCTGTTTTAAAAAAATTTTGTATTAAAAAATTGCTATAGAAATCAGCAAAAAAATATCCCAAATGAAGTATTAAACATCTTCCCAATCTAATATTTTCAAGAAGGTTGCTCAATCATTAACATGTGCTCAATTGCCATCAGCTGATCAGCACATGCATAAAAATTTAAATAATTTTGTAATTATGTAATAGAATCACAAGGAATTAAAAAATAAAAATTATAGGTGAGCAGAAACAGCATTTATGAGAACCCTAAACTGTAACTATTGAATTACTCAAATATTAAAATTTTGATTATTTTAAAAATTTTGTTTGTAGAAAAAAATATTAGAAAATAACAGTGGAGAGGTCCAATAATTCTTGTCGCATTTGTTCATGGCAACAAGCTGGCAAAGCTTTCTATTTAGGATTAGTTTGGGATGGCTGCAACGTTTTATAAAGTTGGTTGTGAGGTTGTTGTAGAGAAATTAACTTCGCTGGCATAGTTGTAGAAATCAGCTTTCCATCGTACAAATTTCTGAAAAGCAGTGAGAAATCAACAACCAAACATAATTATGATTGCTTTCTAAAAAATAAAATATTTAGGAAACTACCATTCTAATTATGAGAGAGAGAAGGAGAGAGAGAGAAGAGAGAGAGAGAGAGAGAGAAGAGAGGAGGGAGAGAGAGAGCTTAAAGAAAAAAGAAAAAAAAAAGTAATTTTTAATAAATGAAATAAAATAATTATTGAAAAGTTTTTGTTGAACATTAATTTTAAAAAATAATTAGGGTAAAACATTATATCTTAAATTGTTATAAAGGAAAATAAAAATTCTATGTTAATATTTTTCAAAAGATGTGAGAAGGAGAGAGAGTGTGAGTGAGAGAGAAAGGGAGAGAGAGAGAGAGAGAGAGAGAGAGAGAGAGAAGAGGTAGGAGATAGAGAGAAAAAAAAGATAGAGGATGGGAGAGGAAACATTTACTTAACTTATTATAATTTATAATAAGATAAAATATTTTATAAAAAACGTTGACATTCATTGAAAATAACTTATTTGAAAAACAAAATTTTAATTTTTGAGTAAATAATTATTTCTTATATTATTTTAATGATAAAAATTAACTAATGATTTTAATTATATCATATTATGACATATGGAGAGAGAGAGAGAGAGAGAGAGAGAGAGAGAGAGAGAGAGATAGAAACAGAGAGATAGAGAGAGAGAGAGAGGGGGGGGGGGGGAGGAGACAGAGAAAAATACTTCTCCAACTATGTTTTAAACTTCTCACCATTTTTTTCAATGACAAAAATATTCTATTAATGCCACAAATTGTGCATATTAGGATTTCATTTTGTCATTTATTGTCTCGCAGAATTTTTATAAAATTTATAACAACAGAATAGTGAAAACATTTTATCATAGCAAACAAAAATTTAATTTGCATTTTTGCAGTAAATGCAAATTAAATTTGCAGTAAATGCAAATTAAATTTGTGTTTTGTCAATCTGAATAAAAGAGAGCACACTGTAAAATGCATAGGGATCAAGTGACCAAATACATATAATATTATTTAGTTTTCTTAAAAAAATCTTTTTTTTTGTTTTTTTTCTTAAGAAAATGCAATTTTTTTACAGAAGCAAAATATTTTTCACTTTTTCTGAAAATAAATGCAAATTATTTTGGCAGTTAAGCTCCTCCTTGAATTTATGTATAGTATAAGTGAAGCCTTAGTAGTCTTCATCATCTGGATTGAGGGATTGATTTTCATTCTTTAAAAAATATTTGTAGTATGATGGGAAACTCTTCTACTCAGAACATCAAACAGTTACGTGTTAGAAAATTTATGATGATAGACAAAAAAGTTTACATCATAATTTTACATTGACATCTAATACATACATAAATAAAAGAGAAGAAATATAGAGCGCCGAAGTTTTTATGTGAAAACCAAAAAAGAGAAAAAAATCACAATACCTGATTTTGTTAACTTAATCCAAAAATACTTCAAGTTTTGAAAGTCCGATCTTCCAACAACTGGAGAAGATATAATTATAAAATTGGGAGCATTTGCTTGCTTGGTCTCCTATAATTGTAGTAGAGATTTAAAGTAGTGGAGAGATAATGATGTCAATTGGATGATATAAGTCGGGTAATGTTCGTCAGATGAGAGAGATCAATTGACGGTGGTTAGGCGATACAATAGGATAAAGGCGGTTAGATGATGTAATAATTGCTCCTACAATGATTTCATCACACTGATGACCTAAAATGGACCTAGTAAGATTTGTGGTTTATTTGTATTATTGATATTTTGTAAAATGTTTAGTCATGTTTATAGTTATTTGGGTCAAAAAGGAGACTTGTGATTTGAATGTAGAATGAAGATTGAGTTGAGATGTGCCCTTTGTGTTGCAGTGTTGCCCTCTCTATTTGTTGGCGCAATGTTGTTATAAGTACGGTGTTGTAGCACTGGGGC